>LR989995.1:0-1317000 GCA_905147175.2 Nymphalis urticae | reverse complement strand
TGATTTCGGAACGTACATTAAAAATATACATCGCTTTACATAAATGAATGAAAGGTTTGATCAAGTCAGCAGACTCGGAAATTTAATTGTTCAGCAATTTAAGCGCTTCATTCCGCTTAAAACCACAAACGAATCTTTTTTTTAAATAACTATACAATTCCCTGATACAAACGAGATCGTGGTAACGTCAAATCGTGCGAACGGATAGGAACGGCGTCGTAGTAGTAACTGTTTAATTGCTTTGGTATCGGTCCAAAAGCGACGATCGTAACAACGGATTGGAGCTTACTGGATTCGTCTAATATAATTTTTTTAAATAGGCAGACTGTGCAGTTTGGCCACCAAGTAAGTGATCGCGGCCGCTTATATTAGCACTCCTAGAAATATTAACCATCCCTACCAACCTTGGGAACTTAGATGTTATGTCTCTTGTGCCTGTAGTAACACAGCTCTCTGACTTTTAATGGACCACAACAATTCTAAGTATTGCTGTTTGGCGGTAGAATATGTCACATATCTGGATCTAGTACCATCTAGTATATCTAGATACAAATATTTTTTTAATTGTAATTTCTCAGGACACGGTGTGTTCGACGAAGACATCTATTAAAAAGGCAATGATACGATCATTATAGTTATTAAGATAAGTGGTTTTTTTTCCAAAAAGCGTTCAAACAGCCTCTTTGGCTAAACTAAAAAATATATATATATTTTATATTTGGGAGTTCATGTACACCTTCGTAATAAATCTGCTCTTGGTTATATCTTTTTATATTAAAAAATGTAATCAATCACAAAAATAACCGATAAGTTTCTTCCACCGGTTCTCTTCAGTACTTTGATTTCCTAACTGAATTTTAATTTAACTATCAATAAGTACGAATAGGTTTAAATCTTCAAAGCATTATTATCAAAAGTCTGCCTTTGGGCTTTTAGTCATTACACTTTTAAAGCTTACCAATTACGCTCAGTTAAATTTCTAGATATTATACTAATACTATATGAAAGAGCGAATTTTAGAGCATATATATACAATGTTTGAGATGGCAAAAAGGTTTAAGTATACAAAGGGTTTATAATTTGATCTGTAATATAACAGCTTTTTGACGTTTGCAATTCACTGTTCAAAGAAAATGTATTATTATTATTAAACAACTTTATTGCACACGAAAAAAAAACATATTTATAATAAAACAGAGTTCAGTTTTAAATATCATAAAAATATAATGTCACATCCATATTGTTATTTAAATTCGTGTATCATTTAGACGTGACCGCGAAATAGCCAGTTAGCGGCGCAGCAAAACGCAGCACACGGTAGCCTTATTTATGATCCACTCCACCCTGTGAGCCTGTGGCTAAATACATTCATTGTGGGTGCTGCGTGCTACTTTACATATTTGAGTTAATTTTATTACTTCCAACTCACATTTGGGAACCGATTCGCTTTTGATATTGTCTTTTAATTTCTATAAGCCCTTTTGTTTTTTCTACCAGTATTTAATATTAGAAAGATATCTGGCATAGACCAGACTCAAATCACTGTCTGTTAGATATAAATGTCAATGAATTAAATCACATGTCCCTACAATTTTAATTTAAAAATTCAAATGTCAATTCAAGTATTATTGACAAGAAGTGTATAAATACATAATCGAATAATTTTATCAATATTAGTCTTAATTACATAAAACATAAGGTTTTAATTAAAATGAACATCGTACTCGTATGAGTGCACGGTAAATATGCTTAGGATGTTGGTTTGGAAATTAAATCACAGTACTTCTCAACTTGTGATTTGAATTTAATCTAAAAGTTAATTCATAAACCGGAAATGAAGTATTATAACTCAGTGATTTTTACCGGATTTGAAAAAACCGTTTTCGAATATAAGTCATATATTCTATCCACTAGGACAAATTGGCTAATAATAACAAGATATAAAAGTGACTAGGTTAAGTCCTCCTTGTTTGTGGATTTGGTTTGGAGGTTGTTCCACCACGCTACTCCAACACTGTTTTTTTTTAATATATAAGCTAGTGCTCGACTATATATATGGCCTGTGGCAGTACGGACCCCGAACCCATAAAGATAGGCGGAGAATCCGTTATCAAGACGGAAAAATTTAAATACCTCGGGTCCGTACTGCACGAGTCTGGTACGATCGACCACGACGTCAGAGCTCGAATAAACGCAGCTTGGGCCAAATGGCGGGAAGTCACCGGGGTAATCTGTGATCGCAGGATACCGGTGAAATTAAAGGGCCTGGTGTACAAGTGAAATTAAAGGGCCTGGTGTACATCATCCGACCAGTCTTATTGTACGGCAGCGAGACGTGGCCAGCTCTCGCGAGACATGTTCAGCAACTTCACGTCGCGGAAATGAAGATGCTGCGGTGGATGTGTGGCGTTACGCGACTAGATCGTATTCGTAACGAGCACATCCGTGGTAGCCTTGGCGTTTGCGATGTAGCGGATAAGTTGCAGGAAAGCCGTCTCCGTTGGTTTTTTCCACATTAGCCGCAGACCGCCAGACTATGTTGGGAACCGATGCCTGGACTTTGTTGTCGAAGGCCCTCGATCCCGCGGCAGGCCCAAGAAGCGCTGGCTCGATGTTGTGAGGGACGATATGAGAGAGCACGATCTCACTAAAGACGACGCTTTCGATCGGGCAAAGTGGAGGCAAAGATGTAGGAAATCGGACCCTGGCATTTCTAGGCCGGGAAAACGCTAGGAAGAAGAAGAAGAAGAAAATAAGCTAGTGCTCGACTGTTATCACACCTGATGGAAGGTGATGATACAGTCTAAGATGGAGCGCGCTGGCCTAGAAGATGCCCATATTGTAGGTGGTGGGGAAAACGGAGGTCTGGGTATTTCAGATCTTAGCGGTGCATATCAGAAACGAGGAAGCAAATCGTTTCGTACGTGTCTTAGATACGTCAACTACGGACGGGTGCGACGACCTTTACGATGCCTCGCAGTTCTGTAGTAAAAAGGTGACGGTGGAACCAAATGAAATAGTTCCTGGGCACACTCCGAAATATATTCTGTAGAAAACCAACAGCCAGGCAACCTTACGACGGTGTTCCAAGGTCTTTGTTGTTCATTTAACGATGTTTTCCTTCATAGCAGAAAATGAGTTGAATAATTATTAACACAAATCAAGCACATGAAAATTCAATGGTGATTGCCTGGGTATGAACACGCAATCATCTCGGCCTTCTTGGCTATCCTATAATATTATATTTCCCTGTCCGTTTATTTATTAAATAAATATTTATAATCTGTATTTTGTTTTAAATGTCCATAAACAAATATATCCATAATAATGTTAGGTAGAAAGTCGCATTGTGCTTTTGTTGTAAGTCAGGCTCGTCTGTAAACTGTTGAAGTAAGTGACCAATTGAACAAAAGCGATATACTAAATATATGTATATGTTAAGGATTCTCTCACCCATATTGCGGTGTATAAAATAATAATCTCAGACCAAGAGTGTCGTCATTGTTTTATAAAAAGACATTTCGTAAAATTGGCCATCAGATGGATAGCTTATACCGACAAGCATGAAAACTAAGATATTATATCCCTTGTGCCTGGAACACAATAGTACTTACGATTAGTAGTACATATTGTTGGTAGAATATGATGATGTACCACAAAATAAATTACAGTACCAATTATGTTAGTTCAATGACCGTTTTTCATTTATCATATACGTATTTGGTATAAACCTTATTTGTTAAATACAGTTTATTTGAAAGACAAAGTGTTTGTATTGATATACACATATTTGTTCTTTATTACATTCTACTAACAACGACTGTCTTCGAGACGTTAATAAAAGTTGTATTTTTTCGTTTCCGTTTGGAACCTATTGTCTATATATATAAAGTCAGATAGGGTTGAACACGATAGGATAAATATACAACAATTTTCATATAAAAAGTGTTCTAATTAGTTAAGTTACATGTGTATTTCCAATTATTTTGAAAATCTAAATTAAACCTTATTATGTTGGAGTTAGGTATTACTTTTAAATAATCTTTTTACAACATTATGTAAAAAGCTCACCAGTGGTTCAGCATGCAGATAATTTCGATAATACATGTCTAAATGTATGTACAACTAAGTACTCTTTTAACAAATCAAAATACACCATTTTGTTTGTATGTTTGTCCTTCAATACAAACGGGTTCAATATAATGTATCGGGTAGCTGGTATTCTATAAAAAAAAAAAAACATTACGCGAACGCAAAACGCATACCTTTATGCGACAAAATGAATAATTTACTTTTAATTACTTTTATTATTTCCTCGTCAGTCTTCCATCTTTTCATAACAGACATTTAATCGGATTCGTACGAAGTTTGCACTGTTTTTTATTCCGGAAATCGAGCGGATACTGAGCAGACTTCCCTCTTTACAGAACGTTTAATATTAAATTATAGTTTTTAAAAAGGAGATAATGGTTGAAGTTTATATTGCTTTATGTAATAATAACTTTTACTTCATTAAAGTAACACAAACACTTTTTACTTTTAATGATGTCATAACATAAGCTGGCCGAACACCGGATAAAAAAAATCGCATTCCAAAAATCTTTATTGTGATGCTATCCGTAAATAATGTGCCTGAATATCTATTCAGGCTCACAAAATATTAAGCTATAAACCTATAGGAAGACACAACAAAACGCATTGACAATACAACTGTGGAGACTAGCCTAATCAGCTGTAATAATTACTAAAAACACATAACAATTTTGATAAATTATTATTATTATTAATAAAAATCCAACAACGAAATAACACAAAAATAGGCTTTCAAATTCCAAAATAAGAAGGATTTCTTGGTTATTTTGTAAACAAATTCATTTTGATCTCCCCTATTTCCTCAATTTGTGGCTTTACGATAATATCAATGGCAATTTCTTGGGGGAGTCCGGGCGAAAACCACTATAATTGTTCAGGGATATTGGGGCAATTCTAACTACATCATTAATATTTGAAAGTTATAAGAGTTTTATATGAATGTTCTATATAACTTTTGTTTACGACTACGTAACGTAGATGATTTTAATTACTCATCAAGAAGTTATTCGTTTTTTGGATAAATTTCGTTTTTCAAATTTGTGATTTATAATTATGATAAAAAAATAAAATAAAAACTAAATTAAATTACAAACTTACAAGAAAAACAAGTAGATGAATAATCTCTTATTACTTTTAAAGGTGCATTTTATTGAATACTTATAATACTTTTTTTAATATTGTTGTATCTCAGATTGAAGGGGCATGAGACCAAAACAGACACAAGGGACTTAACATCTTAATGACCAACGTTGGTGGTGCATTGGCGATGTAAGTAATGGTAAATATGTTTTACAGCACCAATGTCTATGATCTGTTTGCCATCCGGCTATTTTTTAAATAATAATATAGCATCGAATATTGTAACGCCAACAAACCTTGTCAAAGCATCTTGTTGATGCACAGATGACAATTTATGCACTTCAACATTTACTAAATCACAAATCGCAATCATCCATAACCACAAAAAGCATTAGCAAAAGTCATCGGCAAGTTGTATTATTATAGAAGATTCATAGATCCATACAAGGGCGTTTAAAAAAAAATGACGCGTGCTAACTTAAAAACCGCCATTTTGTCACTCGACAGAAAGATTTTGAATTAATTTTATTGGTGCGACTTGTGTTTCGTTAAATGTGTTCAAATGTGTTATTTGGATTTTTAAGAGGAATTAACATAATATTGTACGCTTTGGTGTTCTATTTTTAAAAATATTAATTCGATGTTTATTTAAAATCAGTTTCAGTTCTGGATGTTAAATCTATAACATATATATATATATATATATATATATATATATATATATATATATATATATATATATATATATATCTACAGATTGAGGATAATAGATTTTTTTAATTATGATTGTTTAATTGGCATTTTGGCAAAACGTTAGATTTTAACGAATTCACAATAATAAAGAAATTCCATACATCAATTACATTTTATTATTAAACGAGAAATTCGAAAATATATTAAATTAAGACAACAATAATATTCATAATGTTTGCAAATAAATTGGTATTATCAGTATTATGATGACGTCCTACTGACCGATTTCGACTACGACGGCCAATCTCAAGAGAGATTAGCCAACTGCGCAGGACATGTTATAGTGCACATGTGTGTGCAAACACAGGTGCACTCTCTATTCCCGCACTACATGACACATGTCTAAGATATATATAGCATATTATTATAATTCTGTAATTTATGTAAAATAAAATATAAATTATTTGAGTTTCACGTTCGAGGACGTACAGTAAGGGGAAGATTTCTTTTTAAATCATCAATCATCAAGTTTTAAATATTAATGACAATTAAAATCTAAAATTAAAAAATAAATAAAGCACGTGTAGCTTAATAACGCCCTTTTGTTTTAGGCAAATTCAATCATTGAAACAAATAATTTCGATCATGAAGTTAATTGCGCTCAAGAAAGAGACTTGTAATATATTTGTTGTATTTGACAGAGCTTATTTACTTTTTTGTATGTATGTAATAGATGAATAGGACACAACATTGGTTGCGTTACTTGCCGTGTTGGAGGGTCAGTCTAAGTTATGAAGAGCTAAGCGTCGTAGCGGCGCCGCGCCGGATATCATCCCCCACTACAATTCGTTCACTCCCCCTCTCGTTTCTAGCGCCGGATATCGTAGAGATAGCAAGAAAATTTTATTTCTATAAAATGTTAAAGATTTGTTGTTCATGATAAAATATATTTATTTATAATAAAGACGATTATTAAAAAAATATATGAATTTCTTATTTATAACACTTTGTACGATTTTACAATACAGGGATTTATCTACTTGTACGTAATTTTCTGGTTGTTAATTAACTTTTTTAATTGGTAGCAAACAAGCTCTCAATGATTAAATGTAGATTGTTCAATTAAAGGTCACATCTTAAAGGTACTTAAAGTACAGTAACAGCCTGTGAATATCTCCCTGCTCAGCTAAGGCTTCTTTTCCTTTTTTTGAGGAGAAAGTTTGGAGCTTATTTCACTATTGTTGTTGGTGGAATACACAAGTAGCAGAATTTCAGTGACATTAGACACATGCAGACTTCCTCACAATGTTTTCTTTCGTCGTCAAGCACGAGATGAATTATAAACACAAATTAAGCACAGGAAAACTCAATGGTGTTTGCCCGGGTTTGAACCCACGATTATCGATTAAGATTCACGGGTTCTAATCACTTCGCCATCTCGGCATGATACATATGATATTAACCTATTGTTTATTAAACACCAAAAGTTAATTAATTTTTTATTTTTATTTTTGCTGTTTAATAAATTATATAATATTCTGATAAGATTAAGCCTTATACTATACGCACACATGCAAAGCATCTCAAGTATCATAGTCAGCAGCTACCTAGAGTATTACAATTATCATTATAATTCAACTAATCGCTGCCTACTATTGAGAATAAGTATCATATTCATCACAATTAAGGTAAATGGTCAACCTGGTTGAATTTGCGTGCTCGTGGAGAAACTACGTCAGCTGCAACGGCTATCAGTTTTTCAACATACGTGACCAGCTCACTGCCCTATAAATCTGCTTAGATTTACTTTACTATATATTTTATGTCATATCATGACTAGACGTAGGAAATATATTGATAAATACGTCTTATGTACTAATAAACGAGATGATTTTTTGTTGTCTAAGGATAAGTAGCTGTCCTTCGCGTTTTCACCTGCTTTAAGTTTTGACTTTTGACGTGACAAGCATGAATGTTTTAGTACAATAATCGATTCAAGTCTAAGCTTCTCTTTGAAGTTTTGAAGTAAAAATAAATAAATATAATTATAATCAATTTCTCGCTTATCTTTTGCAAACGGTCCGAATGAAATAATTCTAAAGATCTTCCAATGAACTCACAAAAACTTAGTCGAAAGAAGCGATGGAGTCGTTTATTTTTATTCCGCCACTATTGTTTAGTCGTTTCTCATTTGGACTAGCAGTTACCGGTTTTATGTCTACACCCATTATTGTGATGTTGAATACTTATTTACATCTTATAATTTATCTTATTCCTATTCGTTCCAGAATTGCTTACCATGGATAGTATTTTTATAGTAAGCTCTTTAAATGTCCCACAGCTAAGCCTCTTTGAGAATTCTTGGAATTCATTACAGTACACTGCTCTAGTAGGGGATGCATATTTATATCCGATACATGGAGGCGTTTTGACCATCGACCACAAGATGTTATAAACAAAAATAATGAACGTGAATATTTAGTGGTACCATACTGAATGTCTCCACTACTATATTAGTACTGAATGTTTAGTTCCAGATTAGAACCAGCATTTTCCACTTATGATTTACATGTTCTAACATCTCACAACACATCTCATGACATCTCGTCTGTATTGCTTGGCACTTGCATAGTAAGTTAGAGTAAAGAAATCGTAATGCACAATACATTACAATTTCTTAAAAACTTATTTTATTTACTTAAGATAAGTCAGAGAAATAATATTTTGATATATATGTTTTTTTTATAACTACTTGTAGATATGAGAGATTGCAGTCATCCCAGTCAACTCCTTACAACAATGACGTTTGCTAATAATCAAAGTTTGAATTTAATTTGAATATTAATTAAGAATATATTTAAAATCTTTAAATAGAAAGAATAAGAGTAGAAGGAGCTCGAAATTCATAATATTATATTTAATAATAAAAAATAATAAATAAGAATTGTAATCTTTATATAATAAATATAACGGATAATTAGGTTTGTATAATTCAATGCAAAACAGTAATTGGCTCTTTTTTCTGGATATTGTATTTTTAATGTCAACATATTTTGTATAATGCTGTTGTTTTCCATAAATTTCTTATGATTGATTAGCGCTTTACCCGCGGCTTTGCTCTTTTAATAATTCAAAATATCTAAATACCAATTTCCATAGTTCCATATATTTTATTGTTGTTATTCCATATTTCTACTCAAAAATGAAAGATTTTTATACAAACTTTCATTTATTACTATTTTACGGGTTAAATCTGCAAAAATCTTTCTACTTTCTAGTCTATTGTTTAAAGAAACCCGTGTGCTAATTTTCATGGGGCTAACCCAGTAGTTTGGGCTGTGCGTTGATATATGAGTCAGTCACTCAGTTATTATATATATATAGTATTCTGTTCACCTATGTGCATACATAGAAACACTTATTTATACTATTAGAATAAATCATTTGATTTAACAAAATATTTTTAATAACAGTTAAAACCAAAATTCATATAAATAAAGCTTTAATTTAACCATTTTTTTCTGATGTCACAATTTGATAGTAAAATGTTCTTTTGATAAAATAAATTAAAAGTATTTCAAAAAGTATTCGTCATACTTTTTATTCATGTTGTTTATTATCTTTTATAAAATAATAATTAATTTGTTATACGTCATCGGCCTCGCGAATAAACGTTGCTTAGCAACTGTCTAATTAAACACCAATCCCCTTCTCTCATTATTGACATGACAGTCGAAAAAGGGAGACACTGAAAGAGGAAAACTGTAAGTCACTATTATTATTTTCAATTTGTGTACCGTAACAACCTCTGAGTGTCCCACTGCTGGGCTAAGCTTATTCCACTTTATGTTTTCCTTTACCGTCAAGCACGCGATAAATTACAATCACAATTTAATGAAAATTCAGTGGTGCTTGCCCGAGTTTGAACCCACAATCATCGGTTAGGATTCACGCGCTCTTACCACTGGGCCATCTCGGCTGACTAATTTTTGTTTATTGTTATTGTTAAATTTGTGTTTATTGTTTTAGAATACAATGTGATGATCTATTTTTTTCTCATTATTTCAACTGGTAATAAGAATACCCAAGTAGAAATAACCAAGTAGAAGGTCATGAATTTAACTCATAAAAAAAATGATTAATGTGATTTATTTGGGCTTATTATATTAATCTCGTCATCAGCGTTGAAGAACCTCAGCCATGTATCCATCAACACGCGCTGGAGCAACGTGGTGGAATAAGGAAGGTAACGTTAGGCTTACCCCATTAGTGAGATATTTACGCCCTTTAACTTTTTTTATATGTTATATTATGGTTGGTTCTTTTTTAAATATAATTTGGTTATAGCTATTAATTAGTTCTTTGTTTACATTTAAGGAGAACACCTATATTTTAATAAAAAAAAATAACTTGGCACCACCACTCATTAACATAAAAAAATCTGTTTATTCTATTCTGTCTATGAAAAAATAAACCAACTTCGTCACAGGCAATAAGATTGGGCATTATTAATGGGCAATATTTCAGAAATATATTTATTTTCTGTTATAGGCCATAGTTATAGGTAAGTGGTCAACTCCGCTTATAGACATTGACGATGTTAGAAATAATAGCCAATACGCCACCAACCTTGCGAACTGAGATGTTATGCCCCTTGTACCTGTAATTACACTGGCTCACTCAGCCTTCAAACCAGAACGCAACAATACTAATTATTGTTGCTTAGCCGCAGAACATCTGATGAGGGGGTGACCCCACGTGACCCCACGTGGGGCCACCCAGACGGGCCGGCAAAGCCCTAAAACCAGGTAAAACACAATATTTGTATTTACTTAATTAAGATAATTAAATAAACTTTATTCCATTGCTTCTAAAAGCTTCTAATCGTTAATAATCATCATGAAAATAGCGAATGTAATAGAGCTGATCTTATACCGCTGTCAGTGTGCTTATAAATAAAACAACATACGGTTGGAAAGGTTACTAAAAAAGGTTACGTAGAGTCGAGGTCTGTACCTTGCGTTGTTAGCCACTAATGAAAGAGCATTTATCATTCTGACTGCCAAATAAAACCTTGGAATAAGTTAATTGGTCCAAGTCATAAAAGGTCCTTATGGAATATTTTTGAAAATAAAATACAAAAATTAAATTTGAGTTACATGCATGTGTGAAGCAATACAAAATTAAGTTATAATTAATTCTATAATAATAAATAAAGTGCACACGCATGTGATAGGTGAACATCTTATGTTCTATATTTATTGTGTTCATTTAACGTGTAAAGAGTTACGCATAGTGCGAAATATCTTATATTAAACCACCAAAATTATACTTCAAACAAACACTAACACAATAAAACAAATTTCATTAAGTATAAAAATGAAAAATAAATTGATTTTATACAAAAAAAAATCTTATTCAAGAAATTAATTTCACTTTTAATTTCAATCCTCTTCAATAACTAACTGAACTACATAATAGAACCTCAATCATTAAGAGTATCATATAGATTGGAATTAATATATAGCGTTTCAATTATAATATTGTATCATTTATGTTTCGGTATCTAAGTAAATTAAAACTTTACCTAAGCAATAAGAAAAGGACTTTTATTTATTCTTCTGACATATATCGGTCGTATTTATAATAGAACTTAAAACTTAAAGTTAAGTTAAACTTAAAGTATATTATATCTTTAGAGCAACGCGGCATGAGAGCGCTGATATACTCTGAACTCGATCACTTTATCTTGTGTTAAATAGAAATATTCAAGTTGTCTAGATGAAATAATGGAATATTTTATTGATAGATTTCGGACAAGAATATTTTCATGTTTAGTACTTTTCAGAGCTCGATTTTTTCCGCAGTCGGGTTTTAGTTTTTAAAATGGCTTCCGTATAACGTTGAGCTTCAATGTATTATGAATATAATATTAAAATCGCTTTCGCTTATATATTAAAAAAGAAAATTCCGCAATAAGTTTAATTAGAAGTCTGGACAAAGAAAACAAACCGTGGACTTTTAGAAAAATAAATCGACATTTCTTCGATCTTGTAATTAAATTAATAAGAGTTTTTTAAATAAATTACCTAACCTAATTAGGTGTTCTGTTTATAAGTATTAATGTTGCATAAACGATATTTTTATAAAAACTGTATGAGTTTTTCTTATATTGCTTTCCTATATTATATACAAAACTATTTCCTGATTGACTGAAAGAAACTCACAGCAATGTTATATATAGAGATTAAATGAACGAAAAGAAGAAAAAGAAAATTGATTTTTACTCAATTTATTTTTAGAAAGATCCGCTATGTTCTCTTAATTTTTTATTAAAAGCACAAGATATATTCAAAGGTTTAGAGAACTTGGAGAAAATGAAGAAGTGAAGAATACGAATATGTTTTGAACCAGTGCAAATCTTATGATATTTTACCGAAATCTCTATCACTGAACCATACCAGTACAGATACTCGTGAGTAATTCGTTTTTGGAAACAATCAAGCTATTTGTGTGTTATGTCATCTAGTCACGTACGTTGCAGCCGGTGCGTCTCTCGTGCCCAACCTGAGATCGGAAATGACGTAATAAGTTTGGTAATCGAGAACAAAATAGATCTTACGTACTTATAATATAATTAACTTATTTATTGATTCGTTTATTTTATTTGATTGAATGGCCGACTGCTAAGTTTATCAGATAATTTGCATATAAAAAGGTTCTTATTAAATCAAGCCAAATATAAAGCTAGCAGTGATAACACAACCCGCATTGGAGAATCTTCTTCTTCTTCTTCTGTCTAGCGTTTTCAAGGCCTAGTAGTCCTCCATTTTGCCCGATCAAAAGCATCCTCCTTAGTGAGATCGTGCTCTCTCATGCACACCAGCATCTTGGTGGAATATTCATCTCCGAGGATGAGAAGACCCCTTATCCCAGCAGTGGGCAATATTAACTTACACAGAAATCAGGTAAATGTAATGAAAATTCTTAAATCTAAATTCACATTCTACAACTTATACATTACTATTCCTAAACGATTAAATCAAATTCTTGACTTTTATTATATAACATAATTTAGTCTGAAAAGAGAAAGCAGTGAATTCGAATATAAGTCTCTGAATTATTACTACGGCTTTGAATTATTTGCCTTTTGGGCTGAAAATAGGTTATATTTAGTCAAAGAGCTGCTAATGCTAGTGAAATATTTCGATAACTTTTTGCGTTATAACTCAATTTGAACGATATGCGTACATATCAAGCGAATTATTTTTACTTGCGTTAGGGGCAATCACCGATCACTTTGGTGGTAGGACCACCAAACGGTACATTAGTACTAGTAGTACTCGTAATTACAGGCACAAGGGACATAACATCTTAGTTCGCAAGGTTGGTGGCGCATTAGCGATGGTTAAAATTTCTTACAATGCCTATGGGCGTTGGTGACCACTTACCATCCGGTGGAGCATATACTCGCCGGCCTACTTATACTATAAAAATGTTATTATATATATTCCTATTTTTTCTTTTGTATTCTTAAATTCAATATATTTTCAGTTCAACTTCAATTGATCGGAAGAGAATGTCTCATGTGTATCTTTGCAAAATTTGTGCGAATAAATAACAAAACTACAGTTCTCAGTTGAAAAAAAAATTGTTCAAACTAAGCTAAAATGTCACTTTATCTACCATCAAAAACTTTTATATAATACATATCACATACGCTGTACAAGCACTATTTCTGCCAAAAAAGTGGCCCGAACTCGTAACGAAACTTGCACGATCGGTACGAAATGGCTGCGATCGAGTGTAAGGAAGTGCTCTCATAAATAAAGATGGGAAACTTGTGAAATACCACTTTACACGAAGTTTACAAGGCATATGACTCGGCTGACTACGCAATAAAAAGTTGAAACGTGAATTATGGATGTAGAGTCGTTATTTTGCTTAAAAACGCTTTTCGATTTGACCTATATTTTTGTGGGCCGTTTTGAGTGTAATCAGAAGGGACTTATATGATGTATACATTTTGATCGTGTTCTCAAAAGCTCTTAATTTATTTTGCGATTTGCTGCTTTTCACGATATGTCACCACTAGACAAACAAGACAGTGAACATATTGTACATCGCTCATGTAACTAATAATATTAAATATTTTAACCATGTTTGAATTGTTATATCCATTATTGAAATTTGATTCCATGAAAATCAAATCGTTTACAGATGTACGCTCTTACAAACAGTAATAAGTCATCGCTTTACGATATTAAATTAATTGATGGAACTATTAAATTTCAACAAGAAGCAACGGCAAGCAAGTTAGTCTTTTATGCCAAATCACAATTTATATGAATGAAATTTACATATTTATGTTAATTAAAAGCACTTAAATTACAATATAGGTTATATTATACTTAGATTATCTCGCAAACTTATACACACTAATATGAAACAACAATAAACCCACTCACACACACACATCACTAGACCAACGAAGCACACAACTATTTATATTATACCTATTAGGGACTGTTTTTCGTTGAGGTTATTAAAATAGCCCAGCTAGGAAGCCTAGTAACTGATCTGGTTTTTGTTTCATAGTCATAACTTCATAAATATTTTCTATGAACTTAGAACAACAACGCAATTTTTAGAATAAATTGGAGATGTTATCAATTAAATCAACCTTAAATACGTAAGAAAACGGCACCAAGAGAATCTTAAATATGATTTTTGAGAGGTTGAACTGCAAAACAAGTCCAATTTGACGGGCTGGTTGGCTGGTTGGTAGATATTTACCTTTCACGCCGAAGGTTATGGGTTCGATTCCCACCCAGGACAGATATTTATGTGCATGAAAATGTCATTATCTTTATAAGTATGTATTTACAAAAGAAAAGTAGTATATCAGTTGTCTGGTTTCCATAGTACGAGCTCTGCTTAATATAGTATTCTGAACTAAATAAATCGTATACAATTCACTTTATATGTTACTAATATGTTTACATGTGAAAGCGTTGCGGGCAAATTTATCCTAGAAATTTTAATCCCATTTCACCCTGAGAATTTGTAATTAAACTAAACTATTCATTGTAATCATATATGAATCTATTCTTCCACGTATCCAACTTAAACCGCATACATTCATACGTTGCAATATCAATAAATGTAAAGTTAATTTCCAATTATGCAGTTCGAGGTTAAGCTATTCAGTTAAAACAAGCGTTTGCAGTTTGAACTATGCATGTTCAAACTAGCGCATTCACCAAGTCAAATGTACATTCGTAGACAAATACGCTCGCTACGCCTATGCTACGAAGCTACGACGCTACATCATAGCTCCGAGGACTTAATGTTAGCTTTTGAATTTTCTTAGTGTGTGCATTTGAATTCTATTCAAGGTTGTATAGTTTTAGTAATGTAATAACTTTATTTTTCAAATGTTTTAAGAAATAAGACATTTAAATATTATCATCATCAACAGACAATCGTAGTCCACTCCTGAACATAGGCCTCTCTCAAGGTGAGCCAAAGCTCCCGGTCCTCCGCCTTCTTCATCTAGTCGGTACCCGCCAGCTTCTTAAGGTCATCAGTCCACCTGGCTGTACAACACCCTACGCTGCGTTTGCCGTTCCGCGGTCTCCACTCTAGGACTGAAAAGTAACAATTATATTAAGATAAGAATTTTAAAAGCAAATATTTAATTAAAAATATTATTTATATAAATACTCGTTTAAATTATCAAGTGATGATATCGTTTCATGTGAGAGAATTTTTATGTATTTTTAATAGTCTTTCCGAGCTTTAATTGCTACAACAATAATTAAATCGTGATCTCGTATGTCAAAGGACGTCCCGCATCTGACTTTTCCCTGCTCACTTTTTCCTAAATTAAATCTCGCTGAGTCAACGTAATCTTCAAAATTTACGTCGGAGGCCGCTATTGCTCTCACCTTCCTAAATTTCAAATTTCATTTCACTCAGATTTTATTGGAAAAGTTAAGCAATATTATACATTGAATATACGGCCTTGGAATTCTTCGAACAATTTTATTATCCTCAATAATGTGACAATCTCTACGGAACCATAATTGCTTAATTAAATAAAACAGAAAACTCGCAAGAAATAAATTAATTTTTAATAGTTTGTTTGGTATCGATTTTGATGACCTTGAAAACTTTGTGTATCTACCAACCCGGATTGGAGCAACGTAATGGAATAAGCTCGAAACTTCCTTCTCGAAACGAAAAGGAGCCCTTATTCCAGCAGTGGGATAATGGTAGGCTGTAAATTAAGGCTTAAAAGGTAAGCAATCAGGTGGCCAATTAGTACGTCCAATCTTAGGTATTCTATTATAAAATAGTACGAGGCTTACTATCCTCTGTATCTGTGTGTACACATCTTTGAAACAGAAAGCTCAAATTCCACTGCTGTCGCATTTCTTTTATTGACTCCCGAAGTTTATTAGTAAAGCACCCGCGAGTATTGTCAACACGAGAAACCGGAGTTGAAATATATTTATTCAATATTTTTTCGCTTTTGCACGAACGTCATCTAAATAACAAACGAGGTCAAAATCAAAAATTTTATATATATTTATAGCACACAAGTAAACAGACCAGCCGATGGAAAATATATCCTCTATCCTATACTTTATAAATGGAATTCTTTAAAATAGATAAGTTTGAAATAAAAAATAGTATTGTACTAAGTATTGTTTAATGTTTTATTATAATATTATATTTGTATTTCCACAGACGTCTGGTCCGTATCTTTAATATAATTAATATTATTTTAATGTAAATCCATGTTTTTATTACACAGTTAAGTTTAAGGATAATTAATTGATAATATTCATATGTAATACGAATATCAAACTCTACAATGCCAAACGAAGATTGCGTTCAGAGTCCAGCTGACTTGTTCATTAACTCATAATGTATGCCAGAGAGTGTAACTGTCTTTACACAAGCAATTGTGCTCTATATATATAATATAGCCTGCGCAGTTGGCTAGACTTAATTGAGATTGGCCGCCGTGGACGAAACCGGGCAGAAGGCATCACTTTGACTACCAATCCCCATTGGAGCAGCGTAGTGGAATCACCTACTTTTTAAGAAGAGCTGAGGACTTGATCTGTTAATGCAAACTACTATTATTTACTATGAGACATTAATTGGTTTTTACTAGTATATATAAGGGGAATATTTTTAAAACTCGGCTTTAGGATATGTTTTAATTATTTAATTTATAATCGTGCAAAGAGGTAAAGGTTTGATGTGGTTAACAATTCGTACTTTCTAAATTTAGTTTCAGATCGTATTGTGCGTGAAACTAAAATGTTTCAAACGAAAATCCCAATCACTAAATATATTTAGTTTCGAAGCAAAAGTTTTGACCGTTTTAATTGAATGCTTCCCTTTCAGTCTGACCTTCGTTTTATACATGTTTCAATTTAGACGATATATGAATGACATGAACGAAAATATCAAAGTAGAATATGAAGATATTTGAAACTGGTTTTAATTGTGTCGTGAATGTGTGAAGTTTGAAAGAAATTTTATTTTGAGCAAATGCTGTTCACATAACATAACATAAGTGCCATTTTGGAAGAAATCACTGCGTATCTCACTCATGACGGCAGATTATTTTGAAGCATTAAATGTTTATTTAACTGTTTTAATAATTACACTCGACGCGGAATGGAACTTTCTTGAATGTGAAGTTAGTCGACTTTATACTTGAAGTGCAGTTTCCATATGTTATGTTTAAATGGAATGATTTTAACACAAAATCTTATGTTTTAAGGAATGAGGTTAAGTATATATTAATTATCGACTATAGCAGTCGATATTTCGATTTTCAATTCTATTGTACTGAAGTGATCTTGCTGCCCGAACATAAATAACAAACATTCATACAATTAAAATATATATTATGTATAATATGTATATAAAATATATAATTAAGATGAAAATCGATAAGCATTAACGTAGCAGCAGTACGTCGTTAAATTTAATATACTAATGACTGTATGTCATAATTCATTGTTTACAAGCAAATGAAAGGTTACTATTTGGACAAATTGAAGCACACACAGTCTCATTATTGATTTTACTTATCTTCCTACTAGTAAAGGAGTCTGAAATAATATTTACATAATATGTTCATGCGCACTTATCAAGCAAGTTTACTTGTGTACCTACATACTATTTATTATGAATTACGCTCAGGACTAATGACTTTACGTACTTTCCGAGGCACGAACTTTTTACTGGCCCGATCTGGGGTTTGACTAAGGGCCTCGGAATCTGCGGCCTTATATCTAGTGAGTAAGATTATAATCTTATAACTACTAAAAGAACATCATGTTCTACTAAAAGAACATCATTTGTATCGACAAACAATCGTAACAGCTTTGTCATGCTGTAAAGACACAGCTATTATTGATCTTACTAATTAATAAGCATACCAAATCACTTGTAAGTAATCGCTTATAACTTTCAACTTGATAGAATAATATTTTGCGGCAAAATGAAGGAAGTTCGATAGGGAGCAATAAGGATTGAACATTCATCAAAATTCAGACTTAATTTGAAGCTCACCCTCGGCGTATTTCATCAACTTTATAAGATCTATGAAAGGAGAAGTTTACTTTTATTCGACAGAAATAATATTGAATGAGAGAGTTTATAAAGAAATCGCTATGTTTCATAATAAAATTTTCCAGGAAAAGGCCGCCAATTATTCTTCCTCAACCCGCTATGTTTCGGTAAGTTTCTATATGAATATTGAGTGAGCCAATGTAATTACTTGTGTAACAAAATTGATTCTGTGTTGGTAGTTTCTCTATGATAAACTATACTTAATGCCATAAAAAAACAAGCACTAAAAAACGATTACCTTACAGACACGTGTAATTTTAAAAGGTCGCTCTAAAACTCGACCTTGAAATTTTACTCGCATCGTTTTTGGGTGTCGTTTTCGTTATTATTTTCTTCTTTGTGCTGGTTAGACGGATGCGATCTAATCATCAGAATTTTCCATATTATACTTTCTTACAGGCAACACGTTCTTCTTAGATTCCGATGTTTGGGAACATAATAATAGTATATAATTAATGTTTTAAAAGTAATTTTCTCCAAGTTGTGACTACTTACCTTACCTTACCTTTTCATTGATGTTACACTATCACACACTAAACTTCTTTTAGGTGTTTATTATAGTCCGTCGCAGAATGTGGATTATTTTTTAAGTTTTGAAAATCTATTGGAGTCATTCGTACCCTCGTACAGTCATACGGTGGTCATGGGTGACTTCAATACATGTCTGCTTAAAAATGATTGTCGGTCATCTCGTCTGGCATCGCTTGTCAACGGGGTGAATATGACAATCTTACCACTTTCTGCTACGCACTGTTTTCCTCATTCTGTTCCTTCTCTTCTTGATTTAATCATTGTGTCATCTATTGACCATGTTGAAAAACATGGTCAATGTGATGCGCATGCCTTTTCCTACCATGATCTTTTATATCTATCCTATAAAATCAAACCCCCGAAGGCAAAATCAAGAATTCTTCTGCAACGCAATTTTGCTGGGATGGATTTAGAGCGTCTGCAAGCTGATGCTGCTGAGATTGATTGGTCAGTGGCGTTAAATGGAAATACTGTTAATGAACAGGTTGGTGTTTTCAATTCGCTTTTAACTAAACTTTATGATACACATGCACCTGTTCGGCGTATTCGTATAAAACATTTACCGGTACCATGGCTTACCTCAGATATAAAACGTCTCCAAGAAAAGAAAAATTTAGCTAAAGCCAAATATAAATCTAATCCGTCTGACACAAATAAAGAAAAATATATAAAGTATCGAAATCGTTGCAACAGACTGTGTAGAGACACACATCGACGGCATATTCACAGAGCTGTAGTTGAGGAGGGCGATACCTCTAAAGTTTGGAAATTTCTGAAATCTCTTGGAGTTGGGAAAGCTCAGTCGGATACAAACTTTAATAATGTCGATCTTAATCAGCTCAATAATCATTTCGCGTCAGCAGTTGCTATCGATGGCACTGTCAAATCAAAAACAATAAATAATCTTTCTGCTTCATCCACTCCAGCATTCCCATCTTTTAGTTTTAGTCAATTAACGGAAAGTGATATTAAGAAGAATATTTTTGCTATAAATTCTGATGCTGTCGGCTCTGACTGCATTAGCCGTAAAATGATAATTCCTATCATTGATTACCTTATTCCTGTCATCACATGTATCCTTAATAATTCCATTAATACTGGTAATTATCCTTCCTCCTGGAAAGACGCTCAAATTGTCCCATTACCGAAAAAAGTTAATCCATCGTCCTATAGTGATTTCCGCCCTATATCCATACTTCCTTTTCTCTCAAAAGTCCTGGAGCGCCTTGTTTACCAACAACTTAATTTATTCCTAACCAAAAATAACCTATTTAACCCACTTCAGTCGGGATTCCGAACTTGTCATAGTACGGCTACTGCTTTAGTTAAGATCACCGATGACATCAGATTAGCTATGGATAACCAGGAAGTTACAGTTTTGACATTACTGGATTTCAGTAATGCGTTCAATACTGTTGATTTCGACATATTACTGGCTATTTTAAGTTCTCTTAATATATCTCCTCCTGTAATTGACTGGTTTCGTTGTTATCTATATGGCCGCAGACAAAGAATCCGAGTTCAGGACTCTTATTCTGATTGGTCAATTTTAAGTGCCGGTGTGCCTCAAGGCGGAGTGCTTTCACCTCTGCTATTTTCGATTTTTATTAATTCCATAACTCACAATATATCTTCTCTCTACCACCTGTATGCCGACGATTTTCAGATTTACTGTCACTCTAAGTTAATAGATTTACCACTGACAATACAGACAATTAACTCAGATTTAAAAAAGATCTTAAGTTGGAGCAATTCATTCGGTCTCAAAATAAATCCACTTAAGTGTCAATCTATTATTATTGGCAGTCCAATATTAATCTCACGAATAGATTTTTCTCTTTTATCCCCTATTTTATTTGACAATGCCATAATCCCCTACACTGATAAAATTAAAAATCTGGGTATAATATTCGATAAAACCCTTTCTTGGAATCCACAAATGAGTGAGGTAAGCAGAAAAATATTTGTTGCCGTTGGTTCCCTACGTAGATTACGTAACCTTTTACCGATTCCCACCAAAATTGCGTTAGCACAATCTATCCTTTTACCAATTCTTGATTATGCAGATTGCTGTTATCTTGATCTTAGAGAAGATCAATTGAACAAACTTGAGCGCATTCAAAATCTTTGCATCAGGTTCATATTTGGGCTTCGCAAGTATGATCACATTTCCGATTTTCGCAAAAAGCTCGAGTGGCTCCCGATCCGCCTTCGCAGGAATACACACATTCTCTCTCTTCTCTACTGTATACTATTCAACCCCAATGCCCCTATTTATCTAAAACAGTCCTTCCAATTCCTTAGTGATTCCCATTTCCGCAGTCTTCGCTCCGAACAAAACCTTACTCTTAAAACTCCTTCCCATACTTCTTCCTTTTTTACTAAATCCTTCTCTGTCCAAGCAGTACGCTTGTGGAACTCCTTGCCCATAAATATAAGACGTGCACAATCCGTTGCTGCTTTTAAGACGCTTCTAAAACACTATTATTTGTCATTGTAAATCGTTGTAATTTTATTTATGAAATATAATAATACTTTATATATAAGTATGTATTTTTATGTATTTGAATTTATTTATAAAACATATGTAATATTTTGTTTATACACGTATTTATATGTTATATATAACATGTATTAATCGTATGTATGTATGTTATGTAGATATGTTATGATTGTGTATATATGATTTACCTAAAAGGTGTACACCTCCGAACCCCTTTCTTAGAGTATTCAATGTCCTCTATCCAAAGGTTGTCTGGAAGAGATCGCTCTTTTAGCGATAAGACCGCCTTTTGTACCGTGTTTTCTATTTTGTTGTGTTACTTCTTGTATTTTTTTGTTTCGGTGTACAATAAAGTATATTTATCTTATCTTATCTTACCATCGTATACTACTACCTATTTTAATTTGAAAAATATAAAGAAAAATGTTTCACTTTATTAATAAATACATTTTAACGCCCTTACATACAAATTTTGTTTACGGGGTTATTAGTTTAGGCTGTCTTCTTCTATTGAGTGTCAAATGAATGTGAACAGATATTTCTGTTACTGTGTTTAACTAAACATACGTTAGACAAGGTTTTTAAGCATTAAAGTGTAGAAACATATATATTTTACTTTGCCAATGTCTAAGGGCGTTGGTGACCACTTACTATCAGGTGGCCCATATGCTCGTCCACGTTGTTTATATGCTAGTTTCTATATAAATATGAGAAAATTTTGGCTTTGATGTAGCAAATACCTTTACTCTCATAAAAGAATACCAGGAACACATATCGCAAGATACGAAAATTTAATCTAATCTCAACTCCATATCGAAGTAATTAAAGTCCCGTGCGCGTTTTGTAAGGCATCCGTAGAGAATGAGGCAAAAACTTATAAATGTTGTTAGGAAAGTCTTTATTGTTCTACGAGTCGAAATAAACTTGTAACGCGAACTTATGGATCGAGTTAGAGATACCTTAAGAGGAAAGTGAAATGGAATCGCAATATTTGTAACGAATACACAACATTAATTTTGAAACTCAATTAGTTTTGTTGAAGCCAATTAAAATCGTTGATTCGAATACATGGCATTCGAGAGGCGAATATATTTTTTTTTCTACATTTCTAGTGCAAAACATGAATTCTTTTTACAGATATGGAAATATGTTTATTCGAATATAGTAATTATTTTAGAAAACGACAAGAGGAATAGAACATATCTATATTTGATCATTAATATCTTTGTAACTAAAATAATCCCGAAAAGTTTAGTAAGCCATTTCAAAATATACTTAAACAAAAGTATACGGGAATAAGACAATTTGTTTAACGTTTTTAAATAAGCATTTTACTATTTATATTCGGTTCAAAAAATACAATTTCTGATTGTTTTACCCTAATTAACATTTATTATAACATAGTTTTTTATCTTTTGATAGCATTTTTTTTTTGTGGTTGATGCGCATCGCGATGTAACGCCAATGCGCCACCAACCTTGAGAGCCAAAATGTTATGTCCATTGTGCCTGTAATTACACTTGCTCACTCACCATTCAAACCGGAACACAACAATACCAAGTACTGCTGGTTTGAAAACTCGTCTGGGTAGGTTGATACCTACCAGTAAACATTTTTGCATACCATTGCCAGCTTATAATAATCTCGTACTGAGGTGGGTGGATCATCTATGTAGTTGCAATAGTTGTATATACTTGCAAATATTATTTTTGTTTGTAACTTATCTATTTATAGGTAAATCAATAGTTTATTTATAGGTAAATCGAATGGTTTAGTCAAAAGCCTTACTAGGTCTATCTAACTTATAGAAAGCATCCTCTTTTTGTTATGGTGTAACTGGTAACCGTAACAGCCTGTGAATGTCCCACTGCTGTGCTAAAGGCTTCCTCTCCTTTTTTTGAGGAGAAGGTTTGGAGCTTATTCCACCACGCTGCTTCAATGCAGGTTGGTGAATACACATGTGGCAGAATTTCAGTGAAATTAGCACGAGATGAATTATAATCACAAATTAAGCACCTGAAAATTCAGTGGTGCATGCCCGGGTTTGAACCCACGAATTATCGGTTAAGATTCACGCGTTCTTACCACTGGGCCATCTCGGCTATGTGTGACTGGTACAACCATACAAAACACAATATACATAACTCTTCGTGATATTATACGAGTAGGACCGTAAGCATCTCCTAGTTTATTGCAAATTCGTACGAAAGCGCTTAAAAATCCCATGTGCCTTTAGCATAATCGTTAGTTGCACCGTAGTGGCAATAATACACTCTAGAGCGTAATTATTTTGGAAGCCAGCCAGAAGTAATCTAAGAATGAAGATACAGGTTTAAGAGATTACACACTAGCGACATTTAAAATAATAATTAATGGAGATTTTTTACTCGAAATTGAAATCTTAAGTGAGTATTTTGTCCAAAGTAGAATTTCTCAACTAAATAGTACTTATAACATATAATATCCATAACAAGACATATTCGTTTACAATAGTAAATCTAGATATTTGAATACCTAGACATAGGTACATAAACACCTAAGATGCAGCTCTTCAATAAGATCAAGATCGAGATACGATCAAGTGAAGTGAAATCTATTTCTATAGAAAGTCTGAATAAAAATCATCAATCGTGATTATACTCGAGGATGTGACTAAAGAAGACAATTTTGTCTGATGTGTGTTATACGCCTAACTAAGAGCGAAGATGCTACCTAAGTCCGTGCAGCGTAACCGCTCTATTAGGCCGACATCCTACGAACGTCATAAATTTTGCGCGCGATGTCGCTTTAGCTTGTACACTAAGCATAGGAGGTGATAGCGATTTTCTGAGAAAACGTGCACACTCAGGCAGAGGTTTTCAGCTGCATTTCGAATTTCTCCTACAACAAACGAGTATGAATTTGTATTTGTACTTGTATGTGTGTCACGAGATATATCGTGTTAAAAGTTTGAGCGCTAAATCACAACAATTTGCGAAAGTCCGCTACATTCTTTCAAGCAATGTTAGGCAGCAAGCGTCAACATTAGGTGAAAGCTAGTAGCGGGAAATAGCGGGATCGCTAATCGTCATCTATCAAAAGGATCCTCAGTTTTTGAAATACTATAAAATCTTTTTAGCAGTGATGTCCCCGTGAATAGAAGACAAGACTCTTAACCGATTATTCTGAGTTGGAGCTAGGGTAAACACTACTGAATTTATGTGCTTTATTTGTAGTTATAATTCATATCATGCTTGATTGTGAAAGAAAACATCGAGAAGAAACCTGTGTATATTGGATGATAACCTTCCTAATGAGTATTCGTCAACCAGCATTGGAATAGCAAGGTAAAATAAGCTTTAAACGATCTCAAATGGGAGAGGAGACCTTAGCTCAGCACTTAGACATTTCCTGTACATTTATAATCTGTTACTTTACCTTTTTTAATTTGCAATAATTAACTCACACATACAAAGTGGTGTAAAATACAAAATAAACGTAAGATTATCGTCCTATTTGGAATCATTTAAGTTTTTCTTTTCTTCAATTGAAAAAGATCAAAGCAGTATAAATTTAGGAGCGAACGTTGAACCGAGCCGATATCCTCACTGTAATTACAGCTGATTTATTTAATTACTGCTGTAATTCCGAATAAAAGGGAATGAGATTACAAGGCGAGCATTAAGGCTGCTACCGAAAGCTTTTGACTTTAGATTTATCTGTCCGAAACTTTATTGCTAATTAATATACAAAACTTTTGAAAAGATTTCAAGTGAAGTTACTCTTGGTACTGTATACTATTTCACGAAAACTTTTAAAGAAGTTTTTATAAAAGTTATAGGTTAGCGAATGGACTTCCTGGTGGTAAGTGGTCACCACCGCCTATAGACATTGGCAATATAAGAAAATATTAACCATCAATGCACCACCAACCTTGGAAATTAAGATCTAATGACCTTTGTGCATGTATTTACCATACCACCAATACCAAGTATTACTGTATGGCGGTAGAATATCTAATGAGTGAGTGGTACCTACCCATACTTATACGTAACTGTTTTATCTTAATATATAAATTGTATTTTAATTAGCTGTAAACCCACATACTAATATTTAATAGTGAAGATTTTCTGATCTATTTCGGCCACGGCATTCCTTCTCTAGACAAGCCAGGACCTATTAAATGCCCAATTGTATGAAGGTAACGATATTTTCCGTCAGCGCCCAAGACGATAATAATAATAATAATGCAATGCAACTCAATTGTGCTCAACCTTGACCCGCAATATTGAATTAAGATACAGCAGTTTTCAGCACTTAAGCATCAGGTCCATAATTTACAATATTATGAAAACAGAAGCTCAAAATTCAGAATGTACTTTTTAAAGAAAATTTCAACCAATATTGCCGTTGAAAACTGAATAAAAACATCAGCACTTGTTCGTTAACCTGCTCAGAACAGACTTTTACACGATTTTTTAAAAATATATTAAAGTATTACACATCAACGAACATGCTATTAATATGAAAAAGTAAATTGAGTTATAATCAAATTTAAAACTAAATTTTATCGACTCCTCGCTTCAATATAGATTACTCTTTTTATTTTTATATAATAAAACAAACAAACTCATAACGGAATAATGGGGCTCTATTTTTTTTACGTTTAATATCAATTACTATTTTTGAAAGAATTACTGATATACTATGTATAATGCCGAGATGGCGATGCCGGGTTCAAACCCGGGCAAGCACCACTAAATTTTCATGTGCATAATTTGTGATTATAATTCATCTCGTGCTTTACGGTAAAGGAAAACATCGTGAGGAAACCTGCATGTTTCTAATTTGACAGAAATTCTACCACATGTCTATTCCACCAACCCGCATTGGAGCAGCGTGGTGGAATAAGCTCCAAACCTTCTCCTCAAAAGGGAAGAAGAGGCCTTTAGCCCAGCTGTGGGACATTCACAGGCTGTTACGGTATGTACAAAGAGTAAAACTGATTGTTAGGGAGTTTGAAATTACGACTTGTACATTTTGATGGCCCGTTACAGTATTTTTTCTTGATGGTAGGACTCTGTGTAAGCTGTCTATGTAGGTACCAGCTACTTATCACATATTCTACCATTAAGAAAAAATACGTTTTATTGTTGGGTTCTGGTTTGAAGGGGGAAAAATCCAATGGAATTACTGGCACAAAGGACATAACTTCTTAGTTTCCAAGACTTTTGGCACATTGGCAATGTAAGGGATTGTTTATATATCTTACAGTGCCACATATATATAAAGACGCTAAAAATAGACAAATTTGTTTAAGCTTTTCTAATCCTTCTAAAAAAAATTGAACAACAGTGGCCATTATCGAGTACTAGTCAAATAAACATCGGATATATTAAAGTACACAAGTATACACAGAGAGTGCACTCTATTCATTCTAGTAGCACTGTGTGTAGCACTACCATATTGAATTCCTTGATAACTTTAGTGCTGGTCTAACCCACTATTTGAATCTAGGACCTCGGTATCTACAACCTTATAAGTCAGCTACTACACCAGCGGGACGGGTAATAAGTTCGATAGTAGCTTGTACAAGTTGGACATAGGGTATATTTTATATATCAGAAAATGAATTATCTTCGTTCAGGCTGTATCACTATTTTCCAACGCAAACAATGCCGCAGATATAACTGCTATATATATTCATAGATAACTACCGCATCTATCCGCATCTGGCCCAGTCAGTTGCGAAACAAATTTTCCAAGAGAACTTCCCCCCGCTAAAACGCTTTTTACTAGCGACTGTGAGCGGACATCAAAGAGCACGGATACACTGCTGGCCGCTTAAATGTATACACCATATATTTAAGTTAATTGAAATTTAATATTCTATTTAGTTCTATTAATTGCATAATTTTATTTGCGCTAGAAAAGCACAGCAATTTCGCGGGTTTCGAATATTGTTTAAAGCTATTCCCGTGTCAAATAATATTTCTAGCAAATGATAATATTGAGAGAATAAAGGGTGCACCGCTATTTACGCACACACTTGTGCGTTTTAATATTTGTGCAATACGCTAATTTCTATTGCGATTGGATGTCAATAATGATATCGGTTAGGTAGGTCTATTCATATATACTTAGTAACCAGTGACTTATATTTTTTAATGAAAAACAAACAGTAATTAAAATAATTGAACAGTCACATAATATTATAATCAAGTAAATAAAATCAAGATACGAGTAATATCGGGTAGGTTTATAAAAAGTCAAGCATTTGTAACAAGCAAGCAAGCAAGCAAGCACAAACAAAGTTAGCAATTTTTTTAATGTTATATTTACCGTAACAGCTTGGAATGTCCCACTGCTGGGCTAAAGGTCTCCTCTCCCATTTGAGAAAAAGGTTTGGAGCTGTTATATTTATAAAAACATTCTACAGTTCTTTAGATAGCTGTACTTTTTTACGCTCTGCGGTGTAAAACCAACTCGTAAAATAGGACACTTTGATGTTTACTCGAATTTTGTGAATCCATAAAAGCGCCTGCATGTTTTTTTTAAGCATATGATTACCATGGACTTAATGTGTGCTAATGTGTACAAAACTGTCTTTGTGTACTGACACAGTGAGATAATTTTCAACGGTAATTATGCCTTGAGTTTCACATCACCCACTCACTATGAAGTACCGAACATCTCTCTCGTAATATATAAATATATATATTTATATATAAGCATATATAGTATAGATATATAGTTCGATGCGTATTGGACTTTTAACTATACTATATAAAATGATATATGAACTTTAATTTCTTAAATAGAACTAAATCTTCTTCTTATCAGCAAATCTCGGCCACTCAGGCCGTTATCGAACCCATTTAAGTCTGAGACTAACATTAAGTTAAAGAAATAATATATATACAGGGTGACTGGTGAATTAGGATCAATATTTTAGGAGCATAATCGGTACATGATTCTCATTCGAATTATGTAAAAAAAATAGGTACTTAATTTTTGACCAAATTTACAAAAAAATTACTTTAAATAAATAAAGTGTGGACATATTTCCGCGGCGCGTGCGGCGTTGTGTTTGCCCCCCGCAACCCCTGCCCCGCGGCTTATTAGTATTAGTAGGTTAGTAGGTTAGTCGGGCGAGCGCCGCCGTAAGGTTCGTCCATCTTCCCGCGCGCGCGCCCCTAGCGATCGATCTTACGCGTATACCTAATGTTTCGTGTGTGAGTGTGACCCGTAATTAGGTATGGCTTATCAATACACAAATGCAGAATAATGTGAGTACTGTGAGTAGTAAAGTGACCCATTCGTGTTAAAGCGTGTGAAAGACAATATGCGTAAACGTGCCGAACTGTGTATCACACGAGCAGGAGCTCACTTTGAACATTTGTTAAGGTTAGTGTAGTTATGTAGGTAAATAGGTAGTTAAATGATTGACAATCGTTGTAAATAAGTATGATTCCATTTTTAAATACGCCGGAAATACCAAGATAGGTAAACAGTTAATTTTTGTCCCAAGTTCATATCATTTACCTAGTCAACAAATTTGTTGCTTAAACGAGTGAAATATTTTGGTATTTTTGCCTGTTCTAAGCCAGGTTTAAAGTATGAAGGGGGATTGGATCATGCTTGTTTATCAAAGGTAGCCTGCTACCCTGTTAACACGCGGCGGCGTTTGGACGTAGGGAAAGTACCGCGCGATAACTAAATGTACCTAACGGTGTTGTGTCGTCAGCGCAGCTAGGGCGTCCACATGACGCGTAATTAATTACATAACTTTTGGTTAACTTTACTTAGAAGTTTATTAATATTTATGTTATATGTATTTTTTTTTGGTCATATATGGTCGTCAAATATCACGTCCTTAAATATTGATACTAATTCACCAGTCACCCTGTATAAGCAGTTCCCCTTTTTAAGGAAATTACCAACATTTCTATTTACCCCTTTAATTCAGCGCATAGCTTGTATTAGGAGTGGGGACGACAATAGCTCAAGGGGTCAGGATATTGCACAACATCGCTGAGCCATAAACAATTGCGCTATTAACGATCAGTATATTTAAGCGTTAGTTTAGTTAAAGAATATTATTGCAAATAGACTAGTCTTATTGTTGTAATAAATATATACATTTTGTCTGTTTCAAGAGCAGCATGGTGGGAATAGCTCCAATCATCTCTTTACCTGGAGAGGACGCCGATCCTTAGCAGAACTGTCTTTTACTGGTCTTTTACTGTAACTGAGTATAAACGAAAAGATATAAATGAATTAATCGCATTTTCCGCAAGCTCTTTTCTATATAAAGTATGGAAAGATGATTTTGCATATTTTACCTTTTCCTTGGAAACCTTATTATATAAATTTACTCAGAAAGCTATTGAAGTCACTAAGAGAACGAATTGTACAATATCAAATTTCAATTATAAAAAAAAAAAAATGGGAGTTCTATTTTTAATCTCGGTAACGATAATAAAACCTCATGATTAATGTTTATTAAAGTGTCAACATTACCGATGTGACACACACAGATCAGAATTCAAGGTCACGATTTTTGTTTATTTAGTACTTGATGTTAAAGGAAAATATCGTGAGTTATCTTATAAGTAAAGCAACAGTTACTCTCCGTTTGAGAGGAAGGTTTGCAGCCTGTACAACCACGCTGCTCTAATACGAATTGGTTGGTACAAATATAGTAGATTTTTCATAAAATTAATGCAGACACATGCAGGTTTCCTCGTGATAATTTCCACCGAGGAGATGAAATATAAACACAAATTAAGCACTTGAAATTTAGTGGTGCTTGCCTGAGTTTGAACCCACAATCGTTTATTACATTCACGCGTTCTAACCAATTGGCCACCTTGCTGTTCTTTGATGAAATTTCTAGTACTTTTATTCACCAACCCACACTATGGCAGCGTGGAATAATTTCTAACACCAGCAAATCTTTGCTCAGTGTTGTAACATTCATGTTCTGTTACTGAGTACTATTTATCCCAATATTGTTGTTTCATAATTGGATTATCCCAGAAATCGCAATATAAAACGTATCAAGAACATTTTAAAAGACCCCGGTGACATTTATTTTATTGTACTGGCAATACAAGATGCAATCAGCAAAGTACACAGCCATTTTATATACACTTAACCTCTGAGGTAGCATAGCTCTTGGAAAACCTCCAAAGATACTGTCATACATTGGTTTAAGTCATAAAAGAAATAGGAGTTTTGGAGTTTGATATGAATGTCTGTTTGTAACTGTTTCTAAACTGATTTTATCATGTTATCGTTAAAGTGCATCCCTATTGCATTTTATTAAATGCCCAGGTTTACATTTATTATTTAAAATATTTTTTACTATTAGTTTTTAAGTCACATTCCATTTAAACATAACATGTATAATTTATGAGAATATGAAATTCGCACTTGTCACGACAATAGGCGCTGCATTTTGGGGTACATAAACTTGTATCACAGAAAATCAACTTATTTTCATTTATTAGTATATAAAGATAAATTTTCTGTCTTACTAACTAGTTACTTACAACTATAAACCAGCGAAGTTTAAATACAATATTAATATAGAAGTATGCTCGACTTCAAGAAAAGTCATGAGCAATACAGCTTGGGTAGCAAAAATAATAATTGCATACCACATTTAGCACTGGAAGATAAAGTAACCCCATAGTACGATTTGCGTAATTAAACGTTTCCTTTGCGCTTAAAAAGGCAAAAATATTTGCACAACAAAAAGCGAATCGATACTTGAACGTGTGTACTTGGACCATGAGCAATACTGATTAGATTGTCCCCGCGACGTGCCACCCAAGGTAAGCGGCCGTATTGTCCGCAAATCAGTTTATTTTTAAATCGACTACTGGATACTAGAGTGTAAACCATAAAAAGTTATCAGATGACGTCAGTCGTTCAGAAATTCTTAGAGAATTTTTCTTTTACGAGGCGGGTATCTTATATTCCCCGAGAGGCAATGAACTGAAAAATTTAAGTTTTGCACGATGAATGTATTTCTTTAAGTTTTCTTTAATAGCATTATTAAAAGTTTTTTGCGCGTGGCAATGATGTGGTTGAGGTAATTTTATGGATGATTTCAACACAAACTTTTTGTGCAAATGTATTTATTTTGATTAAAAATTAAACGAAAAAAAAAGATGTCATTTTCAAAATATATAATTATATTTTATTAAATAATTTAATTTCATAAATGAAAATATTATGCTGATGAAGTTTTCCCTTAGCCGTTTAATTGGAGACTAGTCAACAACGCGGAAACTTATAGTGCACAAATGTGTGTGCAAACACACGTGTTGCACCTGCACTCTCTATTCCATCACTTTTGTAATCCGATGAGGCATCAATTCACAACCAGACTTATATTATGCGGCAATATTTTGAGGGTTCTTTTTTTATAGAATAGGAAGGTGGACGAGCATATGGGCCACCTGATGGTAAGTGGTCACCAACGCCCATAGACATTGGCATTGTAAGAAATGTTAACCATCGCTAAGGTGTTAACCATCACTAAGATGTTATGTCCTTTGTGGCTGTAACTACACTGGCTCACCCACCCACCTCAATCGGAACTCAACAATACCAAGTACTGCTGTTTGCGGAAGAATACCTGATGACTGGGTGGTACCTATCCAGACGAGCTTGCACAAAGCTCTACCACCAGTAATCAGGATGTCATTAAATCAAAATACGAGTATGTATATAACGGAATAAAACTGTATATATTTCCATTTCTAAGAGATTTTATTTCATACCTTTACCCTAAGGCCATACTACAAGACTAAATATTTGAAATTCATTAAATCACGGAGCATTCTGTTGCATCATAATGAACTTCATTATGATGACTTTGTAGTTTCTTAATAGCTTAAAGCTGAACGTCCAGTTTATATTAAACGTAGAACAATCCTTGCAGCGTCTGACGTCAGCGCTTCATTTTGCTGACATTATTTATAATATTTTTTAACGAATAAAAAATTATAATATTTCGTTTAAAAATCTGATATATTTTTATCTTAGATTAAAAAATATTATATAAGTATTTAAATTCCCTTGAAGTCACAACGATAAATTATTAGAAGATTGTTGTTTTAAAAGAAATAAAATTTGGCTGGGAAAAGGTGTAGTTTATACAGCTTAGATTAGTTTTTAACAAAACATATATTATTTTTAACATAAACAATGAATTTAAATTAAAAATAAAAACTAATGCCCACGAATATATATCACAACGGATAATGTATAAAAAACTAGTCTAATATCTCAGTTATCTAAAAAAAAATATAATCGTATTGTTTCCAGTCTATAACTAAATAAAAATAAAACTCATATATTTACATAGAATAAAAATAAAATACCACAAGAAATATTACAGAGAATCATTCCAAGGGATGATTGAATGAGAATACTTTCTAGCTATCGTTAAAAAAATAGGCCGTTCCTGCCAATGGTATATTTTATGGGTTCTCGAAGAAAGTCTAGGCTGTAAAAATGTTTTTATGCGAGCAGTTTACGACTAAACTTCCTTCACTTGCTCACATAGTTTTTTTTTTTTGTTTTTGATTAAATTACTCTCCCCGTTGGCTGTTTGAATTGTTTCCTTTGCTTTCCTAAAACTTTTAACTTAACCCATGATTAACTCGTTTACTATTTTTTTATTGTAAATTTAAGAGGAAGTGCTTAAATAATACATTATCACATTTCGTTATTAAATAAATGTTATAATAAAAAATATCAATATAGCTTCTACAAACAAAAAAAAAAACAATGAAATTGATACCAGACTTCATTTCTAGTGTCTGCTAATGAAATCTAATGAATGAACATGTCTCACAATGGTTTTAACATTTACAAACAAATTTTAATAATTTATCATTAATGTCAATACTCTTTTGCCTATCTTATTTCTAGCGAGTAGCGATTAAAATGTATCTAAAAGGTAATCTTTGAAGATAATTTCCATATGAATATATAAAGTATAAGGCCGGAGTTTGATTAAAAAAATCTTATCTTATCTTAGAAACTGCCCGTGCGATTTAAATAATTATTTTTGTGTTAGATAGTACATAAAACAGGTTTGTATAATGTTGCAGAGTGAACTAGTCTCTCTTGAGAATAGGATATTTACAGTGTACAAATGTGTGGAAACCAAAATACACACTACTACTTGACTGAAATAATCCAATGGGACGGCCATCCAACTGGAAATAGATTAGCAACTGCCAGACTCGGAGTACTGAGAATTCTTAAACAGAAAAACTTAATATCTTTTTCATGTGAAACACGGAGTAAGTGTGTAAGATCATAAGAAGTGACGACAAACGACGTGATATTACGACATCATCCCCACTCTCCGACGCCGCTGTATACAACTCGTGTGTGCGTGTGTGTGTGCTACACCTTATGTGTGCATGACCATACTTTTGTAATTTGTTACTGTATATTATTTTATTTATTTTAAACTGTATTAATCACCACAATATGTAATTGAAACAAAAGGCGGACTTATTGCCTGGAGGCTTTCTCTGCCAGTCAACCTTTAGGCTAAGCAAAAATCCGTGAAGGCGGTAATTAGTAATCAAAAATATACGTATAAATAATATCAACAAAATAAATACAGAGCTATATATAATATAAACATTTGAATAACAGTGTATTATAGATTTTAATTATAAGAAATATATTTTAATATATAAAATAAATATATTCAAGAAACTATATAAATATTAACTGGATTTTTATTTATTGATTTAATTTAATTATAAATTATTTTAATAACCATCCATTACAATGTTTCACACCACCCGGGGGTCCTTTGGCGTATAAATAGGTTTGATTAGCCCGACTCGTGTCTTGAACCCAGGACCTGAGCAATTGTACCCCCATAAGCAAACCACTAGATCAAAGAGTCTGTCAATGACAAAAATATTAAGAAACTATATCTATCATTTTTTCTTTAATGTCCAGCTATCTGTCTGGTCTTCACAAATTCATCTAAGACCATTGCCCTGTCTACCCTTGACATTAAGCGATAAGATGTTTCAATACTGCGGTTGGGGCCACAGGTTATTGACCTTTAATTAAAATAAGATAACATTTATGGAATTACCGTTATAAATGCGAACGTTTTGTTTGGATCATTTACAATCAGGTGGCTCCTAAGCCTACCATACAAAATTACCTATTACTTATATTTATTATCATCATTATAAATATTTTTATTTCGACTCAATTTTCAATTGTTTATAACAATGTACAAATTACGTATTTTTTTAATTGTTCATTGTATCTTTTTTTTTTGCTAGCTATTCGTAAAAACTATTTTACCTGTCATATTGAATTTTTCTTACTTATACATCGGTTCTTGTGCTATGCTTGTGTACATCGGTTTCATTTAACTAATTTACATACATCGGTTATTCATTTAATTTACGCACGGATAACCTCTAATTAGAAAACAAATCTAATAACTCTCTACAAAGTAATGTAATTTTACACTATTTAAATATTTAATGTTTTGAAATAAAACCATCTAAATTTATATCTTAATACTAATTTGTGTGAAATTGACTTTGACGCAGCAAGCAATTTATTGAACTCGTTAATAACTTGAGAATCAGATATTAAGATTACTTAGTATTGAAAATAAATGAACTAATATTTACATAGACTATCAAGTATGAGCTGGTCTTTGACCTCTTTGGCTTCTGGCTCTTTATCATTATGGAGCAGGCTTCGAGCTTCCACTATAACGCTCTATTTTGGGGTTGGTGGTTATAGTATTTTTGAGATTTAATTTTAATCAATGCATATAATTTACTTCACGAATCACTAAATGTTTATATGAAAATGTTCAAACGAAGCACAAGAAAACAATGGTGCTTACCCGGATTTGAATCCGAGGTCGTCGTTTATGTCAGAAAAACTAATTAGAACCCAGTACCTCAGGATAGCAACCCTGTGAGCATTAAGGTCATGACGCAGTCAATTTTATTGTAAATATCTTGTACACAACACTTGTCTTGTATCGCGAAAAAAAAGGCTTGGTTTTATTTTATACCGATGACAGCAAAGACGCGTTGGGAACACTGGTGAAGAATTCACATATGGCAACAAACTGTCACTGGTGGAACCTAATCGTTATATATATCGGATTATCGCTATTTTCGATCTCTCGAGTCTTATCCATAGTATATACTGTGGGCTGAGAAGTGTTGGTCCAAATAACGAGCAATTGGTAATCAAAGATTTTATTTAAATCACAATTTTATTACGAACATAAAATTTAGAACAATTAAAATTACTTATCACTTAATTATAACACTGATTCTAACTTCTTTATTTTAATCACTTTACTTTCACTATGTACACTCTTTGTAGAACGCGAGACAGTTTCTAGTAGTGAGCTGTCCGCCTGACCGAGCAGAACTGAGCTCAGCCCGGAGGACCGCCACGACGTAGACTCTGTCGAGCTCCTGTAGATGGAGCTGGCGTTCCAATAGTTGTGGTTTTGACTTCATTTCCGACACGGCCATCCTGCATTCACACGTCCTCGTGTGTCAATCTGAGAACAAAACACCTAACGCAAATACTTGTCCAGTTCGGCCACTCCTGGCCAAATAAAAAAACTTTAAATCTGATTTATCTTTATTAAAACTAAATTTAACTTAAAGCGAATACAACTATCCAGAGTCATGTACCAACGTCAATCAATCTTTCAACAATCAAACTCACTTTTTACAACACTAACAACTATGTAAGCCACCCCTCACTTGGCCACGGCTTCACAAGCCATCAGCAATTACATTGCTTTACCCACGTGTATCATCCTCCTGATGACTACACCCTACGGTCATAACAGACCCCGACCTCCGCCAGTACTAAACGCGCATCACACACCCACGGTCTAATTGAGATTCTCAACAGACCGATTTTTATCAGGCTATGACTACGTTATAGCTACTAGTACGGTCGACACTACGGCCCTTCGAGTGCTTACATCAGTTTTCTATGACATCAGTAAAATTTTCACCATTATGATCATCCTCTACATTCAAATCAATTGGTACATGACTTTCTGGCATCTTCCTTAACCTATCATGAGCGTATTTGTACGTACGCGTACAATTCAAAGATTTTAACGTATAACGGTCACCATCTAAAACCTCTATTACTTTATATGGACCTTTAAATTTTGGATCTAACTTAGTTTGGTTTCTTTCTTCATTTGCTATTAAAACGAAATCACCAACGGAAAATTTAGCTACTTTAGATTTAGTTATATCAAATCGGGCTTTATCATAACTAGCACAGTTTCGAATACTCTCTGAAGCAACTTCGCGAATTTGGTCAATATCTACACTCGTATCTACATCATTACACATCAAAGATAAAGGTCTAGCGACTTTACCGATCAAAAGCTCTAGAAGCGAAGCTTTGTACATACTGACAGGACTAATTTAGACCTAATATATCACATTAAATAGCCTTGAGGTCAAGTAGCATTGATATTTTATAAAGATTCACTTCAATCACCAAACTGAACTTAATTAATTCAATCCCCAGGTATCTCATTCGCGGTCTATAGCTATCTGCACTACTATGCCAAGTCATCTCATGACTTTATGGTCCTTGCTATCAAGCAAGACCCCGACTATACTACCCAGAGCTACCGCCCACCGCTTACCCACGGACTACTCAGAGAGCAGATGCCGTTTTCTAGCGGGCTACGGCTACGATACTCTGGTATAGTCCCAGACCCGTCGAATCGAGAACCTGGTACTATCACAAATCATTCAGGTGTTATCTCACTATCAACTTCCTTATAAACATCAATCGGTACCCGACCCTCAGGCATTTTTCTAAGACGGTCATGAGCATACGTGTAGTTACGTTTGTGTTTTAGCTATCTCAAAACAACGATCTCCTAATGTTTCTTTGTTTTAAAGTTCCTTCAGGAAAGTCAACCTACCTCCTTGCATCAAATATTAATGCTAGGATCGAAACTAGAATTAGAAAATTGGTTGGATCTCACCGTGATATTGATAGGTTGTATCGCATCAATGATACCGGTCGCACCAGCACCGCGGTTTGTAGCTGCACTCACGGAACGCCCCGGCGAAGAAAATGCCGTAGAGTCCCGATGCTCCTCGATAGTCACGATCACTGCGGTCCCGCGGCAGTGTCACGTGAAGGTGAACGGTTTATTCTTCCAACGACGTTAATCGATTTCTGGAACATGAGTCACGATCATACGACCATTATTAGGCAAGTTTCTTAGCTATTATTGCGAAGATCATTGTCATTTATTGATACAAAGCAGGGTAGCTAAATAAAGAAATAATTGCAAGCTCACTTGTGAACTTACTAAGAAACTTATAGTAGTAGTACGACACACAGTAAGACACGGTGCCTATCGCTTTTAAACAAACTGGAACGTACTCACCAGATCTTTTTCATACGTTACCACACATTTTCTGCACTCACTAAGTAATAATACTTTCGTAGGGTAGTCAAGTAAATCGTAACTGCTTTAATTTAATTTGCATAATCAACAGTCCTATTTCAGGAAGCTAAGTGTATCAGGACACATGAGGTTCCGATCGTATTTCCGTTTCAATCTTGCTCTTGCCTTCACTTCTTGCAGTAATTTGTTGCGTGTCGTGATTTCACTTGTAAATGCTAAGCGTATCCCTTAGTATTCTTAGACACCAATCAAACTGGGCAATATGAGCCAGCACATATGACGTAGAGATTTAAATCCTTCCATGTAGTCAACAGCGACGTCATCACACGGCTGGCATATGCCTCATGGGAGATTTGTGACAGCCACGACGAGGCTCTGCCCTTCAGTGCCTTACTGAGAGCTATGATGAGCGATGCTCCTTCCAGTGGACGTTCATTAACGAAGAAAGGGTATCCGTGCGTCGTGAAGTAGACACGTATAATTTTGTTGCTAAAGTAATTAATTCTTTCTTAGTGTAATTATTACTCTTTAACAAAAACATTTTCACTGTTTGTGCTCAGTTATTGTGACATTATAATATTGTGAAATTTTATAACATTTTGTGTTGTATATTTGAAGATATTAGGCAAAAACTTTTTAAAATCAGTGCGTTTAAAGGACATCTTTAACGTTCTTTAGTGATCGGAGTGCGGCAATGTTAATGAGCTTCATATATAAAAAATATAAGTTCACTGACCTCTCGTAACACTGTTTGCTCCAAATACAAATACGAGGGACTTTTTTGCGATTTATATACAAAGGGTTCGTGGCGCAGCCGTAGAAACCGCGCTTATTATTAGTTATATCCTGGGTTCAAATCCGAGCTCTGCGTTAATATTATTTTTCTTATTTTTCTTTTTACTCATTAACCATGGCTAATTTTATGTGTGCTGGGTGCCCTGATGAACTTGATGACTCTCAGGCATTACAATGTCACAAATGTAAAGACAGATATCATGTCATATGCACACGAATATCGAACCAGGATTTTATAGAGATGAGTTTGGAAATGAAAAGTCTATGGACTTGCGATGCATGCAGATGTAAACAGCCTAGGAAAGGTGATCATTCCAACACTCCCGTACGCAATACTCCGGTTGAAATGGAATTTGTCACTCAGCGCGTTAAGAGCCGTACTACTACTTGCTCTTGTTTGTCGGCTACTAATGTTCGCGAAATAATTAGAGATGAATTGCGCAATATTCTAACTAACGACCTGTGTCCAAAAATTCAAGAATTAAAAAACACTGTTGCCTCATTTGAAGTTGCTTTGACATCTATCAATTACGATATTGAAAAACTTAAATCGGAACAGTCCACCCAATCTGTACAGTTGAATAATTTAATTAAGGAGAATGAAAATTTGCGTGCTGCAAACCAAACTGTCACAAATCGCCTTATGCAACTTGAGCAGCATACACGAGCGGCAAATATTGAGATCCAATGTGTTCCAGAACATAGACAAGAAAATTTAATAAACACTGTTCAACAGTTAGGTAAAATCATAAAATGTCCGGTAGCAGAAGAAAACATACATTTTTGTGCAAGACTTGCGAAGATGAATGCTAAAAGTCCACGACCGAGATCGATATTGGTTAAGTTCAGCAGTCCTAGGTTGCGCGATGAATTTTTAGCAGCTACTATTAAATACAACAAAAATAATAGTACGGATAAACTTAACACTAGCCATTTGGGAATCGCTAATACCAAGAAAACTCCAATATATGTGGTGGAAAATCTTACACCAGAAGGAAAACTTCTGCATGCTGCAGCTCGCCGTAAAGCAAAGGAGCTGGGTTACCGCTTTGTCTGGGTTCGTGATGGAAAAATTTTTGTGCGTAAATCTGAAGGTTCAAACTATGTATATATACGAAATCATGACACTGTCAGTAATTTGTCATAAAATAACGCTAAGTTTGATTATTGTATTTACTTTTACTTAAGGGCCCTTTACAAAATAATATTTCTCTATACTATCAAAATGTCAGGGGGTTAAGATCAAAGACAATTGATTTATTTAATAACGTAATCTGTAACTCATACGATGTTGTAATTATGAAGGAGACGTGGTTGAATGGGAGTGTTTTTGATTCTGAAATCTTCGATAGTCGTTATGTTGTTTATAGACGTGATCGGGAGAGTAGTGGATTCCACGCTTCGAAAAATGGAGGTGGTGTACTCATAGCTGTATCTAATCAATACAATTCTTCGCGAATGTTCAGTTTCGAGACCGAGTGCGAGGATCTTTGGGTTTGTGTAGAGGTATTAAACGCCCAAGAAAAGATTGAAAAACTTTACATCTGCGCTGTGTACATTCCACCTCCTGTACAAAAGCATATATTTAAACATTTCGTCGATAACTCGAATCGAGTACTAGAGTCCGTTACCGATAATATACTTATCGCTGGCGATTTTAATCTCAGTAGCATTACATGGTCATTGGATCCACATAGTCATCTTTGTGCAGAACCCTCCAACAGTTATTTACAAAACCTTTTAACAGACTTTCTCTCATGCAATGAGTTGTATCAATTCAACTATATAAAGAACAATAAAAATAAAATTCTTGATCTTGTTTTATCGAACATTAAAATTCATACTACTTCATGCCTTGATCCTCTAACATGTGTCGATCCCCTTCATCCGCCTTTAATTCTTTCTTTCGATTTAACAAATTCTACGTCGCTCATCCCTAATAGCAACATTACCAAATTTTGTTTTCACAAGGCAGATTACGTGAATATAAAGAAAGAACTAAGCGAAATTGATTGGAAGGAAATTTTGAGTAAATGCTCCTGTGTTGATGATATGGTCTCATTATTTTATGCCCAAATTCGTAAATTGATATTAAAATATGTACCAAAAAAGAAACCCCGCAGTCATAAATATCCTATTTGGTTTACTTCGTGTCTGATTAAGTGCATTAAAGAAAAATATAAATATAGAATAAAGATTCGAAAATACAACAATCCTCGCGATAAACTAACTTTTGACTTATTGAAGAAAAGGTGCGAAAAACTCTTGTCATATTCTTATTCTAAATATATAGATCGTCTTGAGTTATCTTTAAGGTCTAATCCTAAGTTAATTTGGTCATTTTTAAAACAAAAAAAGGGGAAGAGTTCTTATCCATCAAAAATTAAGGGCGACAACATAATTGCGTCCAGCGGAACGGACATCTGCAAGGTTTTTGCTAAGCAATTTTCGTCAGTTTATAATAAGAATGATGGTTACCATGCTACCAATAATGGAGACATTTCTGTAAATTTATGTAATATTACGAACCTTAGTCAAATATCTTTTACTGTAGATCAGGTTTACAATGTTTTAAAAAGACTGGATTCTAATAAGGGAGCGGGAGCTGACGGGATTCCATCAATTTTTGTCCATACTTGCGCTAGAACATTAGCTTTACCACTGACACTAATTGTCAATACTTCTCTGTCAACTAGCACTTATCCTACCTTGTGGAAAAAGGCCCTTGTATTGCCTTTGTTCAAAACTGGTGATAGAGAGGATGCTAGGAATTATAGACCTATATCAATTATGTCTGTTTTTGCGAAGGTATTTGAGGTACTTTTATATCCTGTTGTTTCTTGGCACTTCCAACAATTCGTTGCACCTGAACAACATGGGTTTGTGAAAGCCCGTTCCACAGCAACTAATCTTGTGTCCTTTGTTGAAGACATTACTGAAGCTCTTGATACTGGCATGTGCGTTGATACAATTTACACAGATTTCAGTAAGGCCTTCGATAAAGTTGATCATGGTGTTTAATTACTAAACTAGAAATTATAGGTATTTCAGGCCCATTACTGGAATGGTTTCGGTCTTATCTTGTCGACCGGTCTTCAATTGTTATCGTTGATGGTTATGCTTCGGAACCATTTTTTGCGCAAACCGGCGTACCACAAGGTTCTCACCTGGGTCCTTTGCTGTTTAACATATTCATCAACGATATCAGTAGTTGCTTTAAATACTGTAAATGCTACTTGTTCGCTGATGATCTGAAGATTTTTAGACCTATCTCTACAGATACCGACAGAGAACTCCTACAGGAGGACTTGAATAAGCTATCCTTATGGTGTCGAAGTAATGGCATGACTTTGAATGCTGAGAAGTGTCATGTAATAAAATTTTCCAGGAAAATGACTTCTTTTGCGAGAACATATTTAATTGATGGTACAGCTCTGTCCGAAGTTCCTCACATACGTGATTTAGGAGTTATACTCGATAATAAACTTCGGTATAATATCCACATTGACAATATTGCAAACAAAGGTTTTAAGACTCTTGGCTTCTTTTTACGTAACTGCAAGCAATTTAAGAATTCACGCTCTAAATTAATTATTTATTCAGCCTTGGTACGTAGCATTTTAGAATATTGCAGTGTTGTGTGGAATCCTCACTTCAATATTTATTCACAAAGAATAGAAAGTATTCAAAAACGATTTCTTTGGCATTTGTGCTTTGATCTTAACCTAGTCAAAACTCTTAGGACATACGAAGACAGGCTTAAGTTCTTTAAACTTCATTCACTTTCGGATCGAAGACGGCTCCATGATCTCACTTTCCTGTATAAATTGGTGAATGGTGTCATTGACAGTCCCTGTTTATTGAAACAATTAAATATTCGTGCACCGGTGAGGACACTAAGACCGTCGTCTTATACTCCATTTGTAGAAAAACCTACACGCTCACGTCAAGGTCGCTACTCTCCAATTAATAGATTAATGTTGAGTTACAATGCCATCTATAAATTAACAAAAAATAATTGTACTCTTTCTACTACGTCACCCACTATAGATAAAAAGAATTTAGATAGAAAGATGGATATTGACATATTTTGTGATAGCCTTGTGAAATTTAAATGTAATTTATTAAATTTTTATTTATCATATAATTCTAATTTAGAGTAATCTAATAATTATGATGGTTGTGATGCATTAACTTATTAATTTGTTATTGCCTAATATCGGAAAACCTTGTTACTCAATTATTCTTCAATTGATTTGTTTTATATTTTATTTAATTGGACATTGTAATTCTTTATTTTAATATTTATTAATGATATTAAAGTACAAATTTATAAATATGCTCAATTTTATCTAATTTGTTAGGATATGTTATTATTTATTATTTTAATGTTTATGTTGATGATTTTCTTTCCTAATTTTGTTTCTTTTAATTTGTAATTTTACCTGCATGTTGTGTCTATTTTGATTTGAAATGTGTGTAACACCTATAATTAAGATAACATTTAGATTTTAATATTAGTTGTTTAATTATGTTCTACTCGCTTTTGTTAATGTATATCTTGTTGGTGTTAATAAATAAATAAAAATAAAAAATAAAATAAAATAAAAATCAATCGTAGCACACCAAGCACGTGGATCAGCATCTGGGTTGAACTCCGGCAGAGAAACCTTGGGCGACGATACTGGTGTTCGAATAGCCTCAATCAATTGCATCATATTTCTCTGCTGAATCTTGAACATTGTGCGGCAGTGAGATTCAGATCCCACTTCTGATATCGGATTATCGCTATTTTCGATCTCTCGAGTCTTATCCATAGTATATACTGTGGGCTGAGAAGTGTTGGTCCAAATAACGAGCAATTGGTAATCAAAGATTTTATTTAAATCACAATTTTATTACGAACATAAAAATTAGAACAATTAAAATTACTTATCACTTAATTATAACACTGATTCTAACTTCTTTATTTTAATCACTTTACTTTCACTATGTACACTCTTTGTAGAACGCGAGACAGTTTCTAGTAGTGAGCTGTCCGCCTGACCGAGCAGAACTGAGCTCAGCCCGGAGGACCGCCACGACGTAGACTCTGTCGAGCTCCTGTAGATAGAGCTGGCGTTCCAATAGTTGTGGTTTTGACTTCATTTCCGACATATACATTTTTTTTTTTTTTTTTATATATTTGCCGGGTGGGCAAATGACTCTACTCCACCTGATGTTAAGTGGTAGTAGAGTCCAAACGCGAGGACGGCCAGTACAGTCTGGAAGAAGATTCTGCACTAGCCGCCCTCGCCTTGCCGGCCCGCAAGATGCCTCTTCACGCCTCGTAAAGAGACGTGAAGCGAGCGACGTATTGCCACGATAGGGATGGGCAAAGTGTGGAGGCGTGTTTCCCCAGGCATTGGTTCAGCCGCCGTCTCCACTGGACCAACACCCATCGCGGCAATGCTCGCTCGGGCACTGGCTGTACGCTGGCTGACCTCGAAACGCGGCTGCAAGCCACTTCACGAGATTTTCACCATGCGTACGGTGGTAACAAGCCAGGCGGATGTTTATCATCCTACCACCAGATGATATCCCTTAGTCGCCTCTTACGACACCCATGGGAAAGGGGCAGTGAAATGTATTCTTTCTCCGTCACTGCACGGATGAAAATATATGAATTTTAAATTTGATGAGATGAATTTTATATTATACACATTTACTGGTGGTAGGGCTTTGTGCAAGCTCGTCTGGGTAGGTGCCACCCAATCATCAGATACAGAAGTGTGAGTGAGTCAGTGTAATTAAAGGCACAAGGGACATAAAATCTTAGGTCTCAACGCATTGGCGATGTAAGCGATGGTTAACATTTCTTACAGTGCCAATGTCTAAGGGCGTTTGGTTACCACTTACCATAAGGTGGTCCGTAGTCCGCCTTCCTTTTCTATAAAAAAAAAAAAAAAACAAATAAGCAGATTCTGGATTACAACCTAAAAATGACGGTCTATAATAGAAATGACCGTACCAGTAAGACTAGCCGAATACTGTCCAGACCAGAAGAATCAATAAACCAAATAAATTCGGATAGATTTTTTTTAATTTCTATTTTGTTTATTATAAATAAATAAACGAAACTACTGATAGGATATATTATTCAGTCTTCACATCATCCTGAAAGTAATCTACAAACTTCATGCTGTAGATAGTTGTAAGTAACTTCGAGCATAAATCAAGCTATCAAGCTATCGACAGTTAAGAAAAATAGCTAAACTTCGCCTTTAAAACCGGGAAAAACTTCTAAAATGAATCAGAATCGACTTTATTCATTTTCTTCTCGTCATTAGTCTTAGCTTTGTTTCTGTAATACGATATCAATTGATTTAAAAATACAAAGTTAATGTACTTACTAACATATTACCTAGTAGCTATATGAAGCGTAAGCTCTTGGGTTTAAATTTCAAGGTCAAATTTTAGTGCAACGTTACTATGAATAACGTGAACAATATAACACGTAAAAAACAAGGCTGCTTGCCTGAGTATGAACCCGCAACCATTAACAATCACGTGTTCTAACTTCTAAACCATCTCGGCTTACATAACCTCAATAAAAAATATTCGTTAAGTTCTTATAAAATAATACCAAGGAAATCCTTTACGACAATTTCAAAACTTACATATGTATTAGGACGAGCATAAATTTCTCACTAATTCTCGGATTATGGCCGTCTACCTTATAATTCTTGTCTTGATACCGTCGTTTAAACAGGAACAATGGGTCGAGTAGCGTGTCCACGCATAATTTAGTGCTCGCACGTTTAACACTAAGCTGTCTCAGCCCTGTTTACGTACATTCGGACGTTTGTAAAGGACAGTGCAATGTAAAATCGTGGGACCCAAGAAGGATTATTGTTTTGGGTATTCAAATTCAGACACGTTTCAACGCAGTAAATTGTTAAGAAGGGTGTCAGTAATTAACTAATGTGGGTCGTGTTCGCGCGTATGTGAATGCAAGGGTATGTGGGGTAGATTTTTTATTGTACTGTAGTGTAATAAATTTTATTATATAATAGGTTAGGACTTTGCCTTTTACTGGTTTTTCGGTTTTGTGTAAGTCTACGACAACCAACTGCAAAACAACATTTATTTTATGCACCGTTCCGTTATCAAGGGACATAGCATGCTAGTTCTTATTATTGGGACATTGACGGTGTTAAAAAATGTTTATATAACCGGTGACCTTTATATAATTTACTTCTAAACACTAGACTGTAATAACACTGGTGGGAGGGCTTTGTGCAAGCTCGTCTGGTTAGGTACCACCCAGTCATCAGATATTCTATCGCAAAACAGCAGTTCTTGGTATTGTTGTGTTCCGGTTTGAAGGGTGAGTGAGGCAGTGTAATTACAGGCACAAGGGACATAAAATCTTAGGTCCCAAGGTTGGTGGCGCATTGGCGATGTAAGCGATAGCTAACATTTCTTACAGTGGCAATGTCTAAGGGCGTTTGGTGACTACTTACCATCAGGTGGCCCATATACTCGTCCACTTTCCTATTCTATAAAAAAAATAAAAAAATAACAAATATGTTTAAAATGTTACATAGAGCCGTGAAGGCTTAAAGGTTAGTGGTAAATCTTAACCGATGATTCCAAGTTCAAATCCGGGCTAACACTACTGAATTTTCATCTGCTTATATCGTGTTTATAATTCATCTTCATCATCAGAAAACATCGTTAGTAATAGTAAGAGTGAGTAAGCTTCAAACTTTCTCCACTAAAAGACCAGCAGTGGGATATTTACAGGCATTTGTATTAAATAAATAAGCATCACACACAAAAATTATATTCAAAGTAAATTAGCTAACATTATAACAAATAAATTTCCATAAATACTTCCGTAATACTTCAAAACAATTCACGTAATATCGCTTTAAAATAAACATTTACCGGAGCATTTTTATGGTTTTACGTGACAAACATACTTGGGGAACATGTCGCGACCACTCGGGCATAACTTGTGAATTCCTGTAACGAGCGAGTTTCACTGTTATAACGGCCAATGTAAAAAATATGCTATTTTATGGGATGTTTAATTAATTTAACAGATTCGTTTGTATCTTATAATAAAAAATAAAACAAAAATCTTTATTAAATATAGCGTTACACTTACTTACTGATTGACAAAAAAATCTCCAACAACTCGGCGTTTTTTTTTTTTTAAATTATTTTCACGTTTTATATCCACCTGTACTAGACCACTGGGCCGTTTCGAGTCGATTGAATAATTTTATAAGAACATTTCACACAATGATAAGTGGAAGTACACTGTGGTAACCGAATTGAGAACCTAATCCCTTTTTTAATTGATTAGTAATGAAAAAATGTAAACATACTCGCATTTGTATATAAACAAAACAAACGACCTCAAATTAACGAAATGAGACAGCTATTGTGAGAGTGAAAAAAGGTCTTTTAACTTCGTACTGAAATTACTTTTAAGTGAATGCTTTTCTTACTTAAACTACATAGATTCTACCACCAAAGCAAAGCTACATAACTCCCGATCCAGACGGACGAGATTATACGGAGTTCTCCTGAACTTGGAAGTAAAAATACACTCATTCTCTATACTATTTTTTTGAGTAAAATATTTTGATTTGTTATTCTATTTATGTATTACGTATAAATATTAGTTAGTATATATTTATTTCTCTATAATAGACATATTTAGATGCAATATACTATATCTACATAATAGAAGTCATAAATGTCGAAATAGTTTGCGGTTACTATTTTAAAGTCTCTTTTTCAATTTAGTTGTTTGGTAGCCCGTCCCGTATACTACATACTACACATTAATGAATTCTAATATATAGATATAGTATCCGTAACAGCCTGTGAATGTCCCACTGCTGGGCTCTAGGCCCCCTCCTATTTTTGAGGAGAAGGTTTGGAGCTTATTCCACCACGCTGCTCCAATGCAGGTTGGTGGAATTCACATGTGGCAGAATTTCAGTGAAATTAGACACATGCAGGTTTCCTCACGATGTTTTCCTTCACCGTAAAGCACGAGATGATTTATAATCACAAATTAAGCACATGAATATTCAGTGGTGCTTGCCCGGGTTTGAACCCACGATCATCGGTTAAGATTCACGCGTTCTTACCATAGATACATAATTATATATTACATTTAAATATCATAGAAATTTTCTAAAAGAGTACAAAAGTGTAAATAAATAATAAGAAATAAAATCACGTGTTTAAGACATGTGCTGAATAAAGGCATATCACCATAATAATGATTTTTGGGGATATATTAATATATGGTGTTAATTAATCGCTCGGTAAGCCGCTTAATGAAGAGATGATTAATTAATTTCTCTATTAACATGCTTCAAACGAAATTCAATACAATATAAGGCACGCTATCGGAAACCTTAAAACATTTATGTTAAAATGATAAGAAAACTATACTTGGTATCAAAATATCCATAATTACCATAAGTGTCTTGGAGTCATAAGAGACCATATTTACAAATATTTATCATTAACGGTGATTTCTGTAAGACGTGACACTATTATATAAGGTGGCCTGCCTCGTTGGTATAATGGCTTGATGTAAGGCCGCAGATCCGGAGGTCCTGGGTTCAATTTCCAGGTCGGGGAAATAAAAAGTTATTGGGTTTTTCTGTCAGAAAATTCTCAGTAGCAGCCTCGGAAAGCACGTAAAGCCGTCGGTCCTGCGCCTGAACTCTTTCCGGCCGTGTCGGCTTGCTGTCCTATCAGATTATGAGAGTTAGGGAATAGAGAGTGCACCTGTGCTTGCGCATACAATTGTGCACTATAATATCTCTATAATATCTCCCTCCCAATAGTTGGCTAATCTCTCTTGAGATTGGCCAACTATGTCGAAATCGGTCTGGAGGACATTATTATTATATAAGAACACTCTTCATTATTCACACGTGAAATTTATTTTTATTTATTTTTTATATTTGCCGGGAAGGCAAATGACTCTACTCCACCTGATGTTAAGTGGTAGTAGAGTCCAAACGCGACAACGGCCAGTACAGACGGGAAGAAGATTCTGCACTAGCCGCCCTCGCCTTGCCGGCCCGCAAGATGCCTCTTCACGCCTCGTTTGATGTTAAATGATATACTATTTCGATGCGTGTATTCTTGAATTGTTATAATTATTATCGTCAATATTGCATATCACTTTCTGACATTTCACGACCGTTTTCTGCGGTGTGTTTCGAGTTTGCTATTACAGAATAGCTCTGCCCTTAAAAAATGCTCACAGCACTCGCCTATATACAACCATTAGTTTTAAATAAAACGTGAAAACTTGAAAACTGAAATAGTTAAACAGCAGCAAGTTTGTGAACTACAGAATTAAGAACTACAAAGTTTGGAATTAAACTTTAAATCTGGAACTCTTAATGTAATATCTTAGACTCTGTTTACTGTGAAAAATGAAAGGTTGGTTGCGTATTGGCGTCGTATAGGAATGGTTAATATGTTTTACAGCCAAATGGTCACACGGCCGGTGGTGACCACTTTCCATAAGGTGGTCTTTTCGCCCGCCTACTTATTTTATAAAAATAGCTGTAACTGATTCTTTTTTTTCAGCTTATCGTCGTCCACTGCTGGACGACAGCCTCCCTAAAGAACGCAGACCTCCCTATCTTGGGCAGCCCGCATCCATCTCGTGCCTGCAATCTTTTTCCTTTTCAATTGTCAGTCCACCTTGCCACAGGGCGCCCTATACTATGTTTGCCTAAGCGTGGTCTCCACTCTAACACGTGTCGGCTCCATCGGCCATCAATGCCTGCAGGCATGTCCATCCCACTTCCACTAATTCAGCGGGCTAATTCTACGCGCGATGTCGGTGACTTAGTTCTCTGGCGAATGTCTTCATTTCAGATTATTTCTGCCAGAGAAACTCCAAGCATCGCACGTTCTATAGCTCGCTGAGCAACCTTGAACTTATGGGCCAGTCCTCGGTGAGTGTCCACGCTTCGGCACTGTAACTCACTACAGGGTTATATTGACATGTAAGTGCCTCGTGGGTTGTTAAAAATAGATTTTTCGTAAATACAATTTCAACATCACAATGTCGGTACGTACGCACTATCTGATACAAAGAGGTCACAAACATTTCCATAACATAGAATTGTTTATTAAATTCTCACGAATATATAAAAATAGTTCCCGAAAACGAAACACGTCATGTTGTCGAGACTTATATTTTATGCGTGTTTTTTTTTAATATAATGTTCAAATTCGCTGTAAAATCATCATAAATTCCGTTTTAATATAACTTTTAAAATGTATTCTGTTTATATATACAATATAACTGAATACATGCTTATCATACAATTTAGAAATGTAACCGCATGGAATGGTGGTAAGATTGCTGGTAGCAGTCCGCCTAAAAATCGCAATTCAGTTTCACTGGACGAAAAATTAACCAGCCCTTGCTCTTATTATTGATACGGAGAGCTGTAAGCACCAAGGGCAATAAAGCTGGGCGCTATATATGTATATCTTCAAGAGTAGTAAGTATTCGTAATCTTCTTAAAAATATATAGAAATTATATATTTGTATTTAGATGTGAATTTAGTAGATAAAAGCAATGATAATGAGACGATAGCACAATGGATACAACAAGTTTCGAAGCTGAAGAAGCACCACTTTAAAAAAAAAAGAATATTAGCAATGCCCGTGTTTAAGGAACTGATATTCCTATTTACTCCAATTAAGCGTATGGCTTGTGTTAGAAGTGGGGATGACTATAACACAAGGGTCAGGTAGGACCTACAATTTTTATACCATGATCTGCATATTAATTTGTTCTTGTGCGTATATATACATATATGTACATATATGTGTCCCACGTTTTATAATTTAAAATACTTTATATGTAATACACCGTTATTTTTGAAACAAATTAGTTTTCTTCTAACTATGAAACGTAACGAAATGAAACTGTTTATAGGAAAGGAAGGTGGATGAGCATACCGGCCACCTGATGGTAAGTGGTCACCAAACGCCCTTAGACACTGACACTGTAAGAAATGTTAACCATCGCTTACATCGCCAATGATACCAAGTACTGCTGTTTTGCGGTAGAATATCTGATGAGTGTGTGGTACCTACCCAGACAAGCTTGGACAAAGCCCTACCACCAGTGCACAAAGCCAGACCACCAGTTTTTACTTTATATAGGTCGTACTAAACTTTGACCTTGAAATATTACACCCATTCCATCCAAAAACGACATAAATATCTCTATATGAATCCACACTTGAAATGTCAGACAGTGTTCCATAAACATCAATATTAATAACAGAACAATAGTATACTACACTAGTCACAATAAACTTAACATCGTTAAAACTAATTTATGAACTTTATAAAAATGTCACCAGAGACAATAGAATTGTAAGACATTATTATATGATATCGGGGAATTACTAGAAACTCCTGGGAGCGGGATAGCGGCTGAGTAATGACTCCTAAACAAGCTATACCGCTTTTATCGTTCACCTACGACGTTGTTATGGGAGTTAAGAGCAATATAGCTCCTAGCGTTAGTCCACAGCCTGGAGACAGCTTATTCATACAATGGAATAAAAAAACTACATATTTCGTCTACATATCATTATATCTCATGATGTGCCTCGGAAAGCACGTAAAGCTGTGGTCCTGCGCCTAACTCTTTCCGGACGTATTGGTTGCCGTTCCATCTAATTATGAGAGCTATTTTGTTTTAAATATAGACATTGGCATTGTTAGAAATGTTAGGGAAGAGGCAGGGCACCTGTGTATGCGCACATGCTTGTGCACTATAATATCTCCTTCGCAGTTGGCAATCTCTCTTAGGATTGTCCGCCGTGGTCGAAATCGGTCTGGAGGACAATAATGTCGTGCGCATACGTGCTTTCGATAAATAACGTAAATAAAACAGGGGCACTAAATAATAATAATTATATAAAAGCTACAAGCCGAGATAGCCCAGTGGTAAGAACGCGTGAATCTTAACCGATGATCGTGGGTTCAAACCCGGGCAAGCACCACTGAATTTTCATGTGCTTAATTTGTGATTATAATTGATTTCGTGCTTTACTGTGAAGGAAAACATCGTGAGGAAACCTGCATGTCTCTAATTTCACTGAAATTCTGCCACATGTGTATTCCACCAACCCGCATTGGAGCAGCGTGGTGGAATAAGCTCCAAACCTTCCCCTCAAAAAGAGGAGAGGAGGCTTTTAGCCCAGCAGAGGGACATTCACAGGCTGTTACGGATATAAAAGCTATATGTAGTAGTAAAATAAATAAGTGATGGTTCGGTTTGTTTATATAGGTTGGAATATCTTCGCATAAAATTCGTTTTGAGTGCTTTGACGGTAGCTGCCTGAGTTAGACTTTGTAATGGAGTTTGCTACGGTTTTGATTGAAGCGGAATTTTCGTTTGTTATCATAATCACTATTAAAACTGCAGTAATTCGTCTATTATTTTATTGCACTTATTTTACGAAAGAAATCCTTATACTCTAGATTAATTGTAAATATAAATATATAAAAATATAAATTATGATTTTTTTATTTTATATATCAGAAAAAGAATATTTCGTGATTTTTTTCAATCGAGAAAATTTTATGCTTTTAAGTTTTCGACCACACAATCCTTAAAAAAATATAATGTACATACATGTTTTTTTTTACTTTCAACTGGTTTTAACCATGCAAAATCAAATTATTAGCATTAGTATTTTTCTTTTCGATAGTAATGGATTTACCACCCCTTGGGTTTCTGAGTGAGAGTATAGAGTGCTGTGTTTGTGCACACACTTATGTACTATAAAAATATGTCTAGTTTTTTTTCACACTGGAAAAATTAATTACGCGTTTCCGCCACGGGAACCGTTTATATGGAGCTCGCTGGTATCCAAGGCGCCGAATGCACCCTTAACATCGGAATATCCACTAAAAAATTAAGTATAAGTTGTTCGCACACTACGCCCGATTAATGATCCTGGCTAAAAAAATCCATAAATATTTCTCTTTACAAAGGTTGCCTGGAAGAGTTCACTGTAAGTGATAAGGCCGGCTTTGCATACTCTATGTACTACTCGTTCTTTTATATGTAATAATAATAAATAAATAAAAAAACCAGCGGCTCCCTTTCCGTCTTAACGAAGAACGCCACGGGATCGCTTGCGCATATATATGCCTAGTTAACAGTTAGATAGTGACCATTTGTCGACAAGGAGATTAATTTTTGAGCTTCTGGTCGGTTCTACATAGTAAAATATAAGCAACGAAACAGCGCAATTTTATTTGCTGCTCTAACGGGTTGACGTTATTTACTTTTAAATTTAAGATACACGCATTCTGTCCACGAAGCTATATCGATTCATTAAGATCAGTGAAGGAATGGTAAAAGTTTAAAAATATTTTGAATTTCAACCGTGTTTCGGCCAAAACTAATTAAAGGATTTTCTTAAGAGTTTCTTTTTATAGCCTATAGTACTGTGTTTATTTTATATTCAATTTAATCTTATAAAATTCGACAAAACTGCTTGTGAGAACTTGAATAAAGTACATTTTGATTTGATCATAAATCTATTAAAGTATCATTAATTATGTTATTATCAAATGTTTCGTTATCATCTATCTCTTTCTATCATTATTGATTTGTCATTCGAATGAAGAAGACAAGATTCATTTGGTGGTAGAGCTTTGTGAAAGCAGTCCTGGTAGGTACCGCCCACTCATCACATATACAACTGTCAAACAGCAATACTAGTATTTTTGTATTCCGGTTTAAACGGTGAGTGAGCCAGTGTAACTACTGGCATAAGGGACATTACGCCTTAGTTCCCAAGGTTGGTGGGGCATTGGTGATGTAAACGAAACTTTCTTACAATGCCAATGTATATGGGCATTGGTGCCCACTTACCATCAGGTGGCCCATATGATCCTCCGCCTACCTATACTATAAATAAATAAAAAAACAAATTATATAATACTACAAGCAAACACGCGGCTTCGCCATTTGAAATTAAAAAGAGGCAGGCACTTTGAAATCACAGACAGACAAATCAATTTTATTTATTCGTATATACGTATAGATAAAAAAAACAAACAGAACAATTTATGCTAGTAAATAAAACTGTACCAAATACCTGGTATAGATAATATATCCTGTATTCCTTCATTACCGTTCGTAGCGGCCACGAAGTTGTCAAAACCTTCACATAAAGTTACCACGTGGGACCTCTTGCTACAATACCCGCAACTAATTATAAGTGAAACGTCTTCGAAACTTTGATAGCGCGATACAGAATTCATAGGCTATTTCCTTTGATAGTTAGAAGGGTGTGGATTACCCTCAATGTAATTAGGTGAAGACCGAGAGATATCACTTTAATTAAGATAATATCATTGTCAGTTATCGTATTGTTGAAACGACCATACTTTGGTGATACTTTGCACTTTTATAACTTCAAACAACACTTTTGTTGTAATCTCGCTGTGTTATATCCATTTGGAATTGTGGATACATTTATCGATAGGATAGTACCATTTGTGATAATTTATTTTTAATATAATTTTCACTCAAATAAATCGAATATTTTTTTTTTACAATATAAACTATCTCGACTTTTAGCTTCAATACTTATACATATTGATCTATGAGGGATATTACCTAACAACTTCACAACCTGTCCAATCTGCAAACAAATTAACCACTTAAAAGCTTAGTATTGTATGGATTGGAACCCGCAACTTTTAGTTACGATTCACTCTAGCCATTGAGCCATATCGGCTATATCATCACATAATTACAATAATATTTGTATTCGAATTTAAACCGATTCTAGTCCATATAATAGCAAAATAAAATTATGTTCGAGTAATTTAATTTTAAGCCAGCAATCAGCTTTAACTAGCAAATTTTAATCATTTGTTATTTTAATAATAAAATTATGTAAAATATTATTTATATAATGTATAATCATGTAATTGTATTTTATTAACATACTTATGTCATTTAATTGTCAGACGACAAGAACATCTGAGTCACTAGGCGGTTCTCTTTGATAGAATCGACATCCGAAACCGGTAGTCACTTTAAATGCTTAAAAATCATAAATACGACTTTTTTTGTTACCATTTCATGACATACCTAATAATACTGGTGACATACCTAAATAATACTGGTGGTAGAGCTTTGTGCAAGCTCGTCTGGGTAGGTACCACCACTCATCAGATATTCTACGGCAAAATAGCAGTACTTGATATTGTTATGTTCCGGTTTGAAGGGTGAGTGAGCTAGTGTAATTACAGGCACAAGGGACATATCATCATAGTTTCCAAGGTTTATGGCGCATTGGCGATGTAAGCGATGGGTAACATTTCTTGTAGAGCCAATGTCTAAGAGCGTTTAGTGACCACTTACTATCAGGTGGCCCATATGCTCATCCGCCTTCCTATTCTATAAAAAAAAACCTTTTTCATGTAACTACCACCTGACTACCACCCATGGATACCTGCAACACCCGAGGGCTTGTAGGTGCATTGCAGCTACTTAACCGATCATCACAAATATATACATACACAGGTTCAAGGGTGCAAAAAAAGAAATAGGGTAACTAAACCTGCACCCCGCTTGTTAAACGGAAACTAGTTTTAATTTAGAGATAACCTGAATAACATTTATTTATATTTTGACAATCAGTCGTTCCGGGTCTTACTTGGCGCAAAGGTTGTCCATTGCCGTAAAGCATGGAAATTCGGCCTCTGTTATGGGCAACTTTGCGTCGGATAGGAATTAGGGGGGACTTTTTAAATTTGATTTTGAAAAAAGGCCATTAATCAAATTATTAATTTATCAAATTGACATACTCAATTTGATAAATATATTTATAACTAAAATAAAATCAAAATATACATAATTAAGTTAAAAAAACAGTTTGACAATTATAAACCAGTTCACTTAATCTAATAATGAAAATATATAGTTATATTTTATCTTGACAATTTTACACCACCTGATTTGTAGAGCACTGTATAACTAATATAACCTTCAAGTATTTGTGCCAAATGTTCGGCTCTAATAGTATTATACATGTCAAGTGTACTTGTATCTAGGTATTGTATTGGAAGACGTCCAAAGCTAGACCTTGTAGAAACCTAGACCTTTACGTAACATGACCTAAACGAAATTCTGTAAGCTTAGATATTATTTTGAGATAACCTTGAATAATTTAGGACATTTTAACGTTAATTTAGTTGTAAGGATTTGTGCGAGCCCACTGAATAAATACCACCCATTCATCACATATATGGCCAAACAGAATTACTTAATACTGTTGTGTACCAGTTTGAAATGTGAATGAGCCAGTATAACTACGTCACAAGAGACAAACCATCTTAGTTTCCAAGGTTGGTGGCACATTGGTGATATTAGGGATGATAAATATTTATCCTACAGTGCCAATGTCGACGGCCAGTGGTCACCACTTATAAGCAGATGGTCAATTTGCTAGCTTACCTGCTACTTTCAATGAAAAAAGTTTGGCTGTCCAATATTTTTTCTTTGCGTGTCAATCCTTCGTCTCATCACATATCAGAATATCTATGTTCTTTAAACTCTTAGTGCCACACAAAATGAAAGCGAATTAAAATTTTCCCCGATGTTACGAAAGGAACGCTTTATCCTCGGATTTTCCGAAGTGGTAAGGAATTTGTTGTTAATTTAACAGAAATAAAAGTTCCTCTTAGACCCCGAGACGGGACTTCATCAAAGTTCCCCTGCATTCATTTTCGTTCGCAGAGCGGGAGAGCAATTGACTCGAACTACAAGCAAAAGCGGATAAATAGTGTAATTATACTTACTAATATTATATGAGCGTGAGTATTTTTGTCTGCTTGTTACACTTTTATGCCATGACTATTCAACCGATAATCGTGAAATTTTGTACACGCGTTGTTAGGGGTACAAAGAGGACACAAAGTACCTAAAACCTGACCTAACTCACCAACGTGCGATTGATGCCGCGGGTGGACACTAGTCTTTATTTATTTTTATTTATTATTTATTAGATCACCAACAAAGTACACTGATATATGATAGGACACAGTTCATATAATAAAAAATAAAAGAAGTGGTATCTCAATTACAGGTGATAACTACATGAACAGTAAGGCAACGTATACATTAAAGCACAAAAAAACAAATAAAAGACAAATCAAAATTTCAAGTTCCCAAACAAAAAAAAACAATGAATAAAAAATTAATAAACTGAAATAAAAATAATAATGAAAACTAATATGGATAATTAAGTACAACTTATTACTTATTAATGGCATTATGGACCTTCTAAATTTAAGTATATTGTTGGTAAAGATGTTTAAATCCTTGTCCATGTCTACGCAATTATAGTATTATATAAAAATAAAAAAAGCTTGTAAATCTGATGTTTCCTTCTCCTCAAAAAGGGAGAGGAGGCCTTTAGCCCAGCAGTGAGACATTCACAGGCTGTTACGGTATATGTTTGATGCCATCAGACTTCATCACCGTACGAGCGTTCACTATGAAAGGAGCCACATACATATTTCTTCTTGTACTATTCAATTTGCAGTAACTCGCTACTGTAGCTGTAGACTAACAGCGAGGCCACATGGGTGACAGTGCATTGCGTCGTCACAACGTAATAATATCCACGCGTTGAGTTCCACACGAGCATTGCGGTGTCATTAAGACTACCCATCGCCGGTACTTCGGCATCGCAGCGCTCAGCGGGTAGTTGTCATTAGAGTCCTAAGCAGTATAAACAATACTACATTGCCACTCCGGCGCTACGAAGCCCCTACCCTCCCCGCTGTGCCCCCCCTTCTTGTCCTTTACGCGTGGGTTACGTCTTCAGGATGGATGGAGAATGTCGCAGCGTGTAGCACATAATGGATATTTGTGAAATGCAACGAATCGTCAACGTTCAGTTGTCGCAACGCAAACGCAATCGTGTGACCAGCCTCTAACTTTTATACCCTTCAACGGTGCACCATGATCTTTATAAATATGTACATATATACACAGGCAGAACAAAGTTTGTCGGGTATAGCTGGTTACTTATGAAAATAAGTATAAAGTTAATAGTATTAACACATGTTTTAGCTTTAAAATTAAAAAAACCATGACTGACTGAACGAATGAATAAATGAATGTATAAACAGTGTCACTTGGTATGGTGTAAGGATTGTAGCGATACCTGATTCATCGATATCTGTTGAGGCATTTCGAAGTTACGACGGAATAAAGAAACTCACATACATATGTACATTAAAACATCTAACACTTATTTTTTGGACTTTTTTCTATAAGCTTCTAGAGACTGGAATAAAGAATTTTTGCATTTAATAATTAACCAGAATGTTATTACAACAAAGCGATGAAAAAAAAACGATGCGTTTTTTTTTCGTATAGATTAAATTAGTAAATTCAATGGTAAAATATTTCGATTCACGATTTATTATAAACGAAAGATATTTACAATGATCTAGTGATATATATATATATATATATATATATATATATATATATATATATATATATATACACTAATATTATAAAATTAACCCTGTCTGTCGATCTGTCACGCTTTTACTCACTTCGGCTAAACAACTAAATACATTTTGATGCAATTTGGTATGAAGTATGAACCCCAAGGAAAGACATATACCACTATTTTCGTCTAAAACATGCCCTACTACTGCCCTGCCCGCGTTTTCGAGCGCGTGTATCTTACACGTAAAACTAGTAATCTAGACAGATATAAAATAATGTATACTAATATAAGGACCGAAAGGGCCCATTGAGTGAAACACGTGAATGTATATGAAAATTCAGCGGTGTTTGTTTGATTAATATTTATAATTCTTTTCATGCTCGGTGATGGAAAAAATCGTGAGAATACTTCCATGTGTCGGGTGAAATTTTGGCACGTATGTATTCACCAACCCGCATTGTAATAATATTGATGTCAGATACGATATAATTGACGAAATAATAAATAATTCAACGTAATTTATACAAATACAGCTGTGGGCGAAAGTTAGTCGATAAATAAATCCCGCTACAAGCTTAAAAAACCTTTCATATAGCGCTCCGTTTTATGATTCATAACTTTCTTTTCAAGCAAATATCGTTACCGAGTCAAACATCAAAAGATGTTGGACAGACTTCCAACGAAAAAAACTCTTTTTTTCTGAAATATTCCAATCGTATTTCGAAAGCTCTCTGGCGTATTACATATTTTACATTTATATCAAAGCTTGAAATTATATACATAGAAAATCTTATATATCTCACTTTTATTATATATTTTTACGTGATATTTTACCGACTAAATGCAATGCTTTGTACTCGTGTGATTTTTAAATTATGAGTGAACCAGTGTATTTACATACACCGAAGACATAGCATCATATTGTCTGCGGTTTGTTGCGCACAAACGTCATTTTGTCTATGACGTAAGTGGTACATTTGGTTCACGCTTCTATCATCCTATTTTAAATTAAGAAAGGAAATTTACTTTCTAATAATATACTTTACAAATTAAATAGGTAATACAAAAAGTTGAATAAAATAGTCTGTATAAAAATAGCTTAAAATATTTAAATAAATAATATTACATATAATAATAATAATGTCCTCCAGACCGATTTCAGCCACAGCGGCCAATCTCAAGAGAGTTTAGCCAACTACGCAGGAGGTATTATAGTGCACAAGTATGTACGCAAGCACAGGTGCACTCTCTATTGCCTAACTCTCATCATAATCCGATGGGACGGCAATCCGACACGACCGCAATGAGTTCAGGCGCAGGACCAACGACTTTACGTGCTTTCCGAGGCACGGGAGTTTACACACTACCAACTTCCAGACTCCGGGCTGCTAGTGAGAATTTTCTGGCACAAAATCCCAATATCTTTTTACTGACCTGACCTGGGAATTGAACCCAGGACCTCCGGGCCTGCGGCCTTACATCAAGCCACTAGACCGAGGGGAGTCATGATACATATAAAGATAGTGACAACAGATACCGCATATTTCTGACCCAAGATTTAGAACATATTATTTATTTTTAAACTAGCATGACGTCACACCAACAGAAGACGAAGACCACGTCCACCAGAAAGTGCCCACATTATGCGCTCTCATACTGTACAAAGTAAAAAATAACCATGAACGCTTTTATAAATTGCCTTTAAGCGAAGCAATTTTATTTAAAATCACTCCTTTTTCAGTTCATATATATATATTTCTATGGAACAATTCGTTCATCATTGTATATGAATAAAAACATTGAAATATGTCGAGAACAATAGGGCAAAAAAATTGCAATAAACTTGAACACGTGATTCTTTAACAATAGCAGTTAAAATGGAGTCATTATTGAGAGCTTTTTGGAAATGTTTTTTATTTTGATGATAAAAAAGTGTGTACGTATGTTTTAGTGTTTAATAGCGGATTGTATTTATTTCAATCAACAAATCTTCCCCGTTTAATAATTTGGAATCATTGCTTTGAAAGGCGCTTTAATTGCCGCCCGCGGCTTCAATTAGTTTGAGAAGGTCAGGGAGTTAGGCATTAAAAATAGGCAGCCTATGTCCTTCCTAGGTTTATTCTTGCTTTATATCACATTTAATTAAAATCGAGATAAAGAAGAAAAAAAAAGAGATTAGCCGCCTGCGCAGGACATATTTTACTGCCCAAATGTGTGCGCACACTCTCATAATCCAATGGAACTGAAATACAACTCTACTGGTTAGAGTTCAGATGCAAGACTTTAGGTGCTTTCCGAGATAGAAGACACACACATGAAGAAAAAGGGGGACACTGCCAACCTTCAATTCTTAAGCTACTACTGTGTATATCTTAAGCGGCAAACGCAGCGTAGGGCGCCCTTCAGCCAGGTGGACCGAAGACCTTAAGAAGGTGGCGGAGACCGACTGAATGCGGAAGGCGGAGGACCGGGAGCTTTGGCGCACCTTGGGAGAGGCCTATGTTCAGCAGTGGACTACGATTGGCTGTTGATTGATTGATACTGTGTATTTCATAACAGAAAAACGCAATACATTTTTACTGGATCAATCCGAGGTTTCAGAAAAGAAGAATGCTGTAAGAAATGTTAACCATTACTTACATCGCCAATCCGCCACCGACCTTGGGAACTAAGATGTTATGTACCTTGTGCCTGTAATTACTCTGGCTCATTCACCCTTCAATCACCCAACACAACAATACCAAGTACCGCTGTTTTGCTGTAGAATATCTGATGAATGGGTGGTACGTACCCAGACGAGCTTGCACAAAGCTCTACCACCAGTGAAACAATTAATACATACCGCAAAGAATATATACGACAGTAACTACAATAGTATCAAACTGTGTCGTAGTTACTACCGCCTTTCAATTCTACAACACATAGTTATCATTTGTTTAATGTAAACATGAAATAAAATATAATTTAACAAAAATTTAAAATTGTCAAATAATTTTATGAAAATTGCCTATAATAATAATTCTTATAGTCTAACATAATTTTATTTACAACTTAAGGTAATTACAGAAACTTTATCCCTACAATGTCTTTCTTCATGGTTAAGGGTAAAATATTGAAGGTATATGAGTTCTTTCCACTGGGCCATCTCGACTTAAGATGTACAAAAACAACATACACACTTTTTTTATTTTATTAAATCTTCGTATGTAATATATAGAGATAAAAATGATATTGGGTAACGTGCAGACGCTATAAAATCTTTATGGATTTCGACATAATAATCAGTGCGCTATAAATTTTTGTCTATTTTATGTAACACGCGAGAATTTTCACGTGATCGTATAAAAAATTTCGTTTTAAGAACATAATAGTAGAAAAAATTCCAATCAGTATTTTTACAATGATTGTTGAAAACGAGTAGATATTAAAAAATAGTTTCAATGGAATCTGACGAAGCGTACTCGTTGCAACATCCTTAATTGTTAACCGACTTCGAAAAGGAGAGTATCTCAATTCATTCAATTGTGTGTATGAACCGATGAACCGCAAATGAACCGATTTCACAGTTTTTTTTTACGTACGCGTAGTTTTTACTTTAAGGAGAGTCGTATTTTAGTAAATGCCATGTAATGTTATATGTTAAATAAACAAATGCACATCTCAAGGAATATACTGGTATGAATACGAGCATAATTCGATTCAGAATTGTTCGTAAAACTAAAATAAATATGAAACATAACCATATATTTTAACGTAAATTTAAATATATTCGCGGCTTGTAAGCGCTGAGTAAACAGCGAGATCTCCTTAAAATATTCAAGTTAGTTCGTTTACGCTCGTTCGTAATACTACGCAAATCCCTCAAACTTAAGTGTACACTCTATCATGTAACCGTTTCTAAAAATTAGCATAAGCGCGAAAACTGTAAGCATACTTAAGTGCATATAAGATAACCACACACGCGTTTCAGCCTTGAGTCGGATAGCAAGCGATGACATATTAAAAGGGGGTATGAAGCAAAGTTGCTAATCTTTTATTTCATTTTTTTATGTGTATTTCCAGTTTAAAGTTAAAAATAAAATATTATGAGTAAACTACATTATACTTTCAAGGGTTGTGTCTAATCAAAAACATAAATTCATCATAAAATTAAGGCCAATTGCTATCTGTGAGACTTCTCGGGTCGAATCAATTTCCTGTCGAAAAAATCTCAGTAGCAGCCCACAGTCTAGAAATTGGAAGCGGGTACGCTTCCTTTGCAACAAAAAACATGTAAACATTTTTGTTCTGCGCCTAAACTTTTTATATTATGAGAGTTAGGGAATGGAAAATGATTTATTAGCTTTGCAATCCTTATACGAGATTTATTTTTAACATAGACAATACAATAGACATTGCGTTACTGATAACGTCCATAAAAAAAATAAAAATATCAATCCTGTTTACTCATAAGGCACGATGTAAGTACACAACATACAAGTATTTCTCGCAAGTTCAAAGTTTAGTGTTCCGTGAATTCAAGAAGGTGGAACCCTGGATTATATCTTAGCGAGCAGTCTGACGTCAGCGTCAAGTTCAGGCTGTATCATGCACAGAGTTGCACGTCTCAATCGTGCAAACATCGCATTATGCGGAGACACGGACTGAAGCACGTCTTAGTTCCACTGTACTTGTTTGCTTATTAATAGTCATGTATCTGAAACTATAGCGAGACGAATAGACGTGTCAAATATTATGAAGATGGCAAAGATATAAAGAATATTTATTTATAGATTATAATGTAAAATGATGATATTATAAAACATTGTTATATAAAATTGGTAGGATGGAAAATAGGCCGCCTGATTGTTAGTGGTCACCACCGACAATATACCTAGGCGCTGTAAGAAATATTAAATCATTTCTCATCGTTGATACGCCACCAATCTTGGAAACTCTGATGCTAGATGCCTTGTGCTTGTAGTTATACTCACTCACCGTTCAAACCGAAATACAACAATGCTAAGTTTAGCGATAAAATATGTGGTGAGTGAATGGTGCCAACACAGACGGACTTGCATACCCTACCACCAAGTTAACATATTAGTTTAATGTGAATAAGTGTTTGTTAATGGTGAAGTTTAATTGCAGTTTAGCACATCGTGATAGATCAGTCTTTGATAATGTACTAACCTTTATCGCGTATAGCACCAACAGGAAACCTGATGGTTAGTGGTCACCACTCAGACAGACAGCATTGGCTCAGACATTGGCGATGTAAGAAATAATAATCTTTTGTTACATCACAAATGCGCCACCAACCTTCGGAACTGAGATTTTATGTAACTTGTGCCTGCAGTTACACTGGCTCATACTAAATATTGCTTTTTAATGCAGAATATCTGATAAGTGAGTGGTACCCACCCAGATGGGCCTTCACAAAGCACTACCACTACGATTTCTTTTAGGTATTATTTCTATCTTCTATCAAATCACCGTCCGTAACCGTAACAGCCTGTGAATGTTCCACTGGTGGGCTAAAGGCCTCCTCTCCCTTTTTGAGGAGAAGGTTTGGAGCTTATTCCACCACGCTGCTCCAGTGGGGGTTGGTGGAATACACATGTGGCAGAATTTCAGTAAAATTAGAAACACATGCATGTTTCCTCTCGATGTTTTCCTTCACCGTAAAGCACGAGATGAATTGACAAACACAAATTAATCACATGAAAATTCAGTGGTGCTTGCCCGGATTTGAACCCACGATCATAGGTTAAGATTCACGCGTTCTTACCACTGGACCATCTCAGCTCACAAATCACATTCCAATCTAAATGTTAATGAATCGTATAGACTTTTGTTATTTAATAAATACACTTTAATATTTTTTATTCATAAACAAAGACTCACTTTACTCACGCCTAGCGATCAGATAAGAGGATATGAAATGTTTACAAATAATTTTCCAAAGATTGTCTGTATTTGTAGGGTACGTACGCACGTACATTTTTTACAGCTTTGAATGCCAAGCTATCTTGATATAAAATCATCTTAATATTTTGGCTTATATTCGAAATAAAACTATTTGTAGTATATATTCTGGCTTTATTTAGGACTGTACTCAATAGCAATACTGATTCAGTATCGGATATAAAAATCGTTTTTACAAATAGAACGTACTATTCTATTTTTAAAAACTTTTGCAAATCTGTAATCCCAGTACTTAAAAATAATGCACAGATGGCACAGGTGCTATGCAGTATTCCAATTTATTTTTTCGAATAAATTTATATATCTTAAACAAACTTTACTTAATTTTTTTTATATATTTTTTTCAGAATATTCATAAAACGGCCTACATTCTTGATTCCCATAACCTTTAAATTTTGTGAAATGCCTGTTGAAAATTTTTAATTCAAGAATTAAAATTTTAATTTAAGAATTAAAAATTTTCAACAGTAACATACATTAACATTGACTATATTATCTGTGGACGATAGAACAATGCACATTGTATCTGTCCGGGACTTCTTTTGTTTTTTTCTATTATTTACGTGCGATTATCGTGACAATTATCTGTTAATGGGATATATCGATGTAATTTGTAAATCCTTAGTATTTTTTTATAATTTGTTAATTTAAATTGTCCCGTTTGAAAATACTTGATTTCAATTTATAAATAAAACGCGGTTACGATGTAAATATTCCTTGCATTATTCGCAATCATAAAATATCGTTACAATATTATACATTTTACCACAGAAAACCATGTAAGTAATAATTAAAAGCCATTTTCCCGCCATTAAGAGTATCTGTCAACGTTCTTGTTGCCAGATTAAAAATTTAGTCTTTTTATTGTTTAATATAAAAAATGACAAATCTACTTCAGTAATATTTAATAATAATAAGTATTACATGTTATATTTTGTATTACAATCTAATTGAGTCTTACACTTTACCGTTCTAATTTTGTCCTTAATTATTTCCTTTTTAATTGATATTTCATTTCTGTCCTCAATATATTATTATATACATATATATGTTTAAGTATATATTTTTTGTTTATGAAGTGAATTTTAATTATTATTTTTGCGTTAAGTTTAATAGATACCCAAGGTAGTGCAAGGTTCAATATTAAAAAAACAGCCCATCATTTAGGAAATTTTAATTTAAATACCCTCGACTACGCCAAATAGTTTGACCGCGGGACAATTTTTCCTTTTACTCGGTAATCTAAAATTGCGATCATTTAAAATACCATCGAAGGTAACTCAAATTATGTATATGTTTAGTGCGAATTATGCCTTCATTATTTTAAAAATGACATGCTAATCCTATACCGTCATCGATTATTGTAGTGCTCTGCCACCAGTAATACCTTCTTGTGGCCACACGATGCCTGACATCAAAATCAGGCAGCGTGATGTGCGAGCGGAGCTGCAATCACTTGATGTACGGAAAGCTAGCGGTCCCGATGGAATACCAGCCATAGTGCTGAAGAAGTGCGCGGCGGAACTGTCTCCCGTGTTAACGCGCCTGTTCCAACTTTCTCTTTCTTCGGGATGTGTGCCGGAGGCTTGGAGAAGAGCTAATGTGCAAGCGGTTCCCAAAAAAGGGGATCGGTCTGACCCGGCAAATTATCGGCCAATAGCTCATCAGCCACCTCAATAGCCACCTCAGTACTTTGTAAGGTGATGGAACGGATTCTTAACAACCAACTGATCCATTACCTAGAAGATCACTGTTTGATTAATGATCGTCAGTACGGATTTCGACCAAAACGGTCTACAGGTGATCTTCTAGCGTACGTTTCACACCTCTGGGGTGAAGCTATCGACAAGCATGGGGAATCGTTGGCTGTCAGCCTCGATATCTCCAAGGCTTTCGACAGGGTCTAGCACAGAAGTCTTATCTCTAAGCTGCCGGCATATGGTCTGCCTGCTCAGCTTTGCACCTGGATTGCCAGCTTCCTACACAAGCGCAGCCTTCGTGTTTTAGATGATGGTTGCGCTTCACAAATCTATGTAGTGAATGCTGGGGTCCCCCAGGGATCTGTGCTATCTCCCACTCTGTTTCTTTTGCATATCAATGATATGCTCTCTCTCGGGAACATTCATTGCTATGCAGACGATAGTACAGTGCATGGTGGATACCACGGACGCGCAGTGGCTGGGCGAGCGGAAATTCAGGAGAGGCGGGAGGATCTTGTCATTGAACTCAATAGGGCGTTAGAGCTTATCGCCAAATGGGGCTCAGATAATCTTGTTGAGTTTAATGCCACAGGAAATGCCAATGGAAAACACAGGTATGCGCTCTCACAGCAAAAAAGTCACCATTTTCCCCTCTTCCCTCCCTCTGTGGCACTCCGCTGGTGATACAAAGCAAAATCGCCATGCTGGGGATGGACGTTCGCTGCGACCTTAGTCCAAGGGATTACATCGAGGCTGTGATAAAAACAGCTTCACGGAAACTCGGAGTTCTGAACAAGGTGCGGCGTTTTTTCACGCCACAACAACTGTGCCTGCTGTACAAAACACAGGTACGGTCTTGCGTTGAATATTGCTCGCACCTTTGGGATGGCTCCGCTAAGTACCTACTTGAGGCCTTGGACCGGTTGCAGCGACGTGCGGTCCGCATTATTGGCGACGTAAAGGTCACTAACACCCTCGAGCCTTTACAATTGCGTCGAGAGATAGCTTCGCTGAGCGCTTTCTATCGACTGTATCACGGCGAGTGTTCCGAGGAATTATTTTCCCTAATTCCTGCTTCCCCCTTCCTTCACAAGTCTACGCGTGCTGGCTCTCGATGTCACCGACTAACTGTGACATCAATTCCATCGCGCACAAAGAAATTTGGCAACTCCTTTCTTTGTCGCACTTCCAAGAAATGGAATTCCTTACCAGCTCACGTATTCCCCTCCTCTTACGACCCGGGTTCCTTCAAACGAGGCGTGAAGAGGCATCTTGCGGGCCGGCAAGGTGAGGGCGGCTAGTGCAGAACCTTCTTCCCGACTGTACTGGCCGTCCTCGCGTTTGGACTCTACTACCACTTAACATCAGGTGGAGTAGAGTCATTTGCCCTCCTGGCTAATATAAAAAAAAAAAAAAAATTCTTTTCTGGCTATCGCCTGTAACAGAATAGCAACATCTTTTATTAATTTGTTTCATTGATTAAAAAAAAACTATGAATGCATTCAATATAAGAAAAAGTTTAAAATATTTTACCGTTATTTTTATTATATTTTTCTTTTGTTTAATTTAAGCGAATGTAAAACAAACATGTAAAAAGAAAATATTCCGTTCGTTCGTAGACGTTCAACCGGAACGAATATGTATTCTGTGTCGTAGCTCGCCGTGACGTATGCATGAGAATATACATATAATACGTATAAACTGACATATTTTTATGCGTCTCAGTCCTTATCATTTTGGTTATCTTGTATACAGCTGTTAAACTAAATTTTATCAAAGCAAACAATAAGTATGTTCTAAATAAAATATGCACGAAGTTTAGTTTGTTTCTTTGATGGTTATAAGCTTTTATCTTTTTTTATAAAATTTATTATTATTACCAACCTTAGGAAATAAGATTTCATGTCCCTAATGCTTGTAGTTACTGGGTCAATTACTCTTCAATCTGGAACACAACAATAATAAAGAAAATAAAAGAAAGTATTGCTATTTAGCAGTAGAATATCTGATAAATGGGTGGTACCTACCCAGACGGGCTTGTACAAAGCCTTACCACTATTGAGTGGTAACCACTCAACTGATAATGATAAAATATTGCATTCATATTATTAGGCAACAATACTCATTCAACAAACCGGTGGCCTTTTCTAATCGAAAAAGTAAAGATATACAAACCTTATATTTACGTCATCTATGCGACTTGCTCTGCTATTCTGTACAAATAGTTCTTGAGAATACCTTTTTTTATAATACAACACTATAGTACTGAACCACTTATATCCTTGATTTTACTTCCAAAGTTTCGATAACAACTTCGCCTATATTCAAAACGTATATTTTTCGCGTATCCATAACGAATATCATATATTATTCAAGATCTTAACCAATGATATCGCGTCAATTCAACGACAAAGTTGTTTGTTGTTATTACTTCTCTCGTCTTTGCAAAACAGCAATAAAAATAATTAATGTTAAAATAATTAAAGAAAGAATGTGTTATGCACACGCGCATAAAGCCTTAACACTGTGCTTTGTTGTCATTTTTCATCTATGCAATGTTTTCTTTTACATATAATTACCACTAATAATCATTAAAAAAATTACAGTAACAGTAACAACCTGTTAATGTCCCACTGCTGGGTTAAGCTACCTTCCCCTTTTGAGGAGAAGGTTTGGAGCTTATTCCACTACGCTGCTCCAATGCGGGTTGGTGAATACACATGTGGCAGATTTCAATGAAATTAGACACATGCAGGTTTTACTTACAATGTTTTACTTCGCCGTCAAGCACAAGATGAATTATAATCACAAATTAAGCACATGAAAATTCAAATTAAAAAAAATATGATTACTAAATTTAGTTGTACCTACAAAACAAAAAAATATATAAAAGAATTATATATTATATAAAGTCCGGTCTTATTTGTTTTACAGTTAAATCAGCAAAATATATTTTACGAATTCTATACTTAAATGCTCTGCACGTTGCAATTAATTTTCCTACTATTCGTAGCAAGTAAAGACTGAATTGCTTGGGGTCGTACAGATCTATATTAAGCCGTAAAAAAAACATGAACTTTCCTCATAAAACCATACATCGTATGAGCAGGTCATAATTCATAGAAACGTCTACATAAAATAATCTTGTTTTTTTCCGTTCATCCTTTTTGCCTATACTATTCGGCGTGGGTAATATTAACATATTTTCGTTTTGCATATGCAATGTAGTCTGAAATTTGATTCATAGAGGTCATGTTTGAAGAAAAAAATTACAAAATATTCAAATGAATCCTTCAATTGAGTTCGAGAATACTCGCTTTCATTTATATACATATGTAAAAGCACAGTCCACATTGGCCCCATGAAAAACTGCATACGAGTTCCTTCACAAGGCAAGTTAGTACTAAGGAAGGAGTTTTGGAACGGCTTGAAGACGAGGAAGGGATAAACCACTGGATTTAGAAGAAGCTAATTAGAATAGGTATATTTTTACCAAAGAAGGCTTAGGCTGAGTGTATGGATATACCAGTAACTGTTCTTTTTGAATTGTACAACCATTTTTGGCTAACAACACAAAAATACACCAGCGATACCGAAAAAACGAATGGTCCATTTAAAAAAATGTCATAATATATTTGCAAAGATAAAATTCGAAAGAGAAATAAAGTCAATGAATTTTATAAAGCAATTTCGGAATGCGAACGTACTGTTAAGATCTCAACGTATCCCAAAGCGGTCACTACTTAAAACTGAAAAACATTCATGAATAAAAGATGCGGTCGTTGAAATAATTAATGTAAGAATTCACTGCGCTATTACGGGTATAACAAGGAATACAAGATGCCTCTAATGTACGTAGCGAGTTAGGGAAACATTATTTAGTCCACCCGATTGGCTCGGAATGCATAAGGCCTTGTAACACTGGAAACTTTCATAACAAATCTTTAAAACTTAAAAATAAAATTAATGAAATTGATTTTTTTTATTGGAAATTCTTATTAAACTCATCGAGCGTAAGATTTCAAGGTCGTTTTCTTGTCACGTGTACTAAGTTTTATATATTTTTATCTAACAATTTTAGTTATGTAATATATTAAATAAATACGACTACTTCCTACGAATAAAATCATCATCATTCAACAGCTGATTGCCAATCATCATCGCTTCCAAACATCACGTTATAACCTCATACGTTTGCACGAAGATTGGTCCCGCTTCTTTTTGAGAACCTTAAACCAAAACAAATTGGACATTTTCTCGAGTGCCTTTATAAAATAAATAACAAAAAAAGCAAATTAACAGTAAAGAATCAATCACAATGGTAAAAGAAAAATTCCCGTCTTCAATTTCTGACAATTGACCAAACCAAAAATCAATGTTCAGAATTCGTATCATCTTCGAATACTGACAGAGTTTTTATACTTCCGATTATCGTGTGAAGAGGCCTCAATCCAACGGGCAGGCACTTAATGGGGTAATTTAATTTTCTCACAACAGCCCGAAGGCAATAGCGAGTGGATACTCTTTGAGTCTGCCAAGTAGTTAGATGCCAGATATTGCTTTTCTACCTTCGTATCTCTTTAAATACTCATTCGTATATAGCTGTTTTATTTTGATTCCTTCCGGATCTCCATTTAAAAATTATTTAATTACGTAGCGTTGGTAATCTTTATATATTAACGACCTTACATAACAATGTGGTTTAGTTTAATTAATTACAATGATTTACATCTGACCATCACGTCATCATTAACTTGATATTCGTATTAAATCAAAATATACTTTATTCAATAAGGCTCTTGAATTAATGAATACATGATTAAATTCAATTAAAAGCGATACCGGTTTTAATGTAGATTCTACTGAGAAAACACAAGAAACTCAGTAGTTACTCTTTTTCGTTAATCAAGTTACAGTAACAGTCTGTTAATGTCCTACTGCTGGGCTAAAGCCTCCTCTCCCTTTTGAGGAGAAGGGTTGAATCTTATTCCACCACGCTGCTCCAATGCGGGTTGGTAGAATACACATGTGGCATAATTTCAATGAAATTACACACATGAAGGTTTCCTCACGATGTTTTTCTTCACCGTCAAACAAAAGATGATTATAAACACAAATTAAGGACATGAAAATTCAATGGTGCTTACCTGGGTTTGAACCCACTATCATCGGTTAAGATTCACGCGTTCTAACCACTTGACCATCTATCAAGTTACATAGATAATTAAATACAATATAGAAGACTGCATTGTTTAACCAATAAAAAAACATTTATAGATAAATAGAAAAAATGCGCATAATAGGTAGCTAATATTTCGTTTTTGTCCGTTTTAACTCTTAAATGATTAAGTATTTTTAACAACAATATTATAGATCATTTTTTAATTTATTGATCGAAGTTTTTTTTTAAAGTCAGTTCAGAAACATTTTTTTAAGGGAAGTCTAGCAATCTTGAAAATAGAATCATCATTATAATGGCATTTTGATGATTGATTGATTAACTATAAATTCATTCTTTGAATGTATTTGTTTATTTTAAGAAAACGTAATTATTTAAATTTATTATTATAAATTATATATGTATAATCTAAAGGAACTTATAAAACTGAATAATTAATTTATATTTTATTATTTATTTTTAAATATAAATCTCCTTTATAAAATAATGAGTTGAAATAAATACAAACATAGACATAATCCACAGATAATGAACATCAATATTTCACAGATTAAAAATATGGATACACCCTTAACTTGATTAAGGATTATGTACTGTATATGCACCGTGCATGTGTGTTTTTGTGTGTATATAGAGGCAGCTCCTGTTTACTCTAGAAACTGGAATGATTCGTTAGCGAGACTGAAAATATATGAATTAATTTCTTCGTATAGGGGCTAGTGATGTGACACTGTTTTTATCGATGGAGTTTTTTTTATATATTTTTTTTTTGTAGGTGTATGATGTAATCTTTAATAATATTAAAATTTGAAAATTAGTTTATGTATTACGCTTTCATGATTTAACTAAGCCCATCATCTTGAAATTCTACATACATGTTTTCGAGGATACAGAAACGGATGGGCTTACATTTAATAGAAATTTAAGACTTGGCAGTAAAATTATAATTTTTACCACATGTACTATATGTTATCATATGTACATGTATACATTTACCTAACGTCATAAGGACCATAAAGATCGGACGCCTGCGATGGGCTGGGCACGTAGTACGAATGGACGAGTCTAGAATACCCAAACGCCGGAGGGTCGCAAAAGTAGAGGCAAGCCCAAGCTCAGATGGTTAGACGGCATCGAACTGAACACCGATCTTAGTGGTGACAAGTTGGAGAAGGAAAGCCACGAATAGAATCGGACTGGAGAGTTTTACTGGACCAAGCTAAGACCCACCCGCGGCTGTGCCGCCTCAGATGATGATGATGTATAAATTTAAACTGCTTTAAAAGTTGTAGTAATTGGGGGCAATAAAAATGTATCAACAAAATGATGCATTTTTTTTAGTTCTCAGCTTCTGTCTGTTCTCAAAAACTAATTTAAGATAATAGAAATGATAAATTATCGATATCGATGGACAGCATCCTTATGCCAGTTGTTAATTTGCTCGCGAATAGCATTAGTGTTTAATTAAAAGTTGTCTTGCTTACCAGAACGTGTGGTTGACGCGCGGGCATAAAACACAGCTTGAATGCTATACATTTGGTTCTAACACTTTATAACTTTGATTCAACTTACCTCTTAAGCTTTATGCAAAAATAGCACAATGAATACGTCTTAAGTTTGAGAAAAGTCAAATAAAAATTGTAATATACATATAATCGGTTTAATTGAAGGTCATTTAGATATTGAAATGGAATTAATACATTTATAGCAAATGGGCTTTTGAACGACTCGCCTCGTGAATCTCGTGCCGCCTGCCGGTCCAATATCATGTACCGATATATTTTTGGGTGTTTGTATGACAACTACGCATTCGCTATCGCTATTCTCAGTTTTACGAGAAGTATAATTAAATTAAGCCCCACAAGCCTCGTATCCAATCAACCAAAATTGTTCTGCTCTTTAGAACATGTTTGACATCTCTTATCCTGTTGCTTGGAACAGCCTCGAACGTCATAGAGGGCGGCAACATTTCGATTACCTAGGTCTTGAAGTGAAGTTACCAAATACGTCATCGGGAGGTAAAGCAGGTAATTATTACTTCTCTTAAACATTTACCTTTAATGCTATTCCGCGAACAGCTGACCAGTTTTGCGTTGCCTTTATGTAAAAATGTTGTACGTAAATCATACATGAATAATAAATATATGTAACATAAAAATATTGGTTGAATACATTTGATAAAGAGTCGAGATGACGCAGTGGTAAGATAGCGTGAATCTTAACCGTTGATCGTGGGTTCAAACCCGGGCAAGCACCACTGAATTTTCATGTGCTTAATTTGTGATTATAATTTATCTCGTGCTTTACGTGGTGAAGAAAAACATCGTGAGGAAACCTGCATGTGTCTAATTCCACCGAAATTCTGCCACGTGTATTCCATAAGCCCGCATTGGAGCAGGGTGGTGGAATGAGCTCCAATGCCTTCTCAAAAAGGGAGGCCTTTAGCCCAGCAGTGGGACATTCACAGGCTGTTACGGTTACGGTGCATTTGACGTTGAGTAATACCTACCTAGATGGGCGTGCACAAACTCACCATATATTGAATATAAGAATATGAAAATGTTAGCTTGCTACGTTAATAATGTAAATTTAAAGCGGATGAAGCTACGAATTACAGATACATAATAATATTATAACAACATTTTCTGGTGTTAGTTTTGTCTATATTACTTTAGAAGTGTCTTCTTTCTTTTTCTTCAGTCAGTCATTATAAAAAATGTATCATAATTTATTAGTATAGATATAACATTACAGTATTCCTTTGAATTAGATTTATATAAAAAAAAGAAATAAATGTTGAAAAGGTCTTAAAAAATTAAAATCAGTAAATGAAATATATTTTTCAGACATGGCTTGATTACAGAAACGTTGGATAAAAAAGAATAATTAGGTCCACTGTCCACTAATTCGTACTCTTATTGCTATTTCTAGGATTATTATGAAATCGGTTTAACTTAATTGTGACATCCATTTGAATTGTATTTAAGTTTCCTTCTTAACTATCAAAATTACTTTTATGAATATGTAACATTTCTCATTTGTTATTTTTCTATATATTATAAGTAGGTGGACGGCAAACTGGCCATCTTATGTTAAATGATCACCGCTACCAGAGACATTGGCGAGTTAAGAAATGTTAACTATTCCTATATATACACCATTAAAGAATGATTATAGTTATGTATAAATAAGAAATAATTATAATGAATTCAGTATACTTAAAAAATATAAGAAGCGTACGGCTCTCTGTCCACCGACCCTTAAGTATCATAATAAAATATCATCAGAATTATCATTCGAGTGGCGTATAATTTCGCCTCTCGGCATTATTTTCTCGTTCGACGAAATTGCGAATCGGCGACGTCGCAAAACGAATTAGCTGAGAAATTTTAAAAGGATCAATGCCTAATAATCCAATATCGAATGAATCGCCCGTAAATTCGTAACGAACGTGCCTTGCATGAGAATCGACTTTCTTGAGAACACTACGAGAGGAGAGCTCGTTCTTGAGGCGTACAGCGTACACTTGGAACAGAGGCTAACGGTTTAGGTATTTTGTACGATCCAATGTGCTTATTTTATATATAAAAATATTATATCTTGAACATAGATTTTAGTATAAAACAATATTAAGAAATACGAGTTTGTATATATAGGTACATAGGTATATAGGTACGAGTTTGTATACATATATAGTATATCTTGTTTCTTGAATAAATCGATTGACAATTCACTTTGGACAATTTTAAATTGAATATTACTTTGCATTAGCAAAAGTTAGCAATAACAAACTAATTAAAAAATATTAATATTATTTTAAGATTTTAAATTAAGATTCACCATGGATTACAAAAACAAACATTAAAAAAAATATAACTTGGAACAAGACGCACTACCTATATAGGAATTTCTTCGTGCAATATAAAAGAAGAAATTACGTATAATTAAGTATTAAGGCTTTAGTGAGATAAATATTTTTATTACTGAATATTATGTATAGTTTAAAATTAACTAAAATTATAATATAAAAGCGAAATAAGTGAAAAAAATAGTTAAAGGGCACACAGTTAAATAATAACATATGGCGTTAACTTTAATATTATATCTAAAACGTATTTATTACTATAATTTTTATATCGCTCAAATATAATATATTCTATACTATTAGCATTCATTTTCAGAGCCGTAATAATTCAATAAATAAAATACGCAATTGATAACTGAAAGTCACAAATTTAAACCCGTGAAAGAACTTTTCAAGCATTAATTAGTCGTAAAATGTGTACCCTTCAAAATAAACTTTATCGATACTTTAATAATGATGTATCTTTATCTATAGTCTTGTAACCATTTCATTATTTATTGACTTACATTTTGTGTATTTGTGTGCGTTTGTGTGTATGTATCATTTGCTGATCTTGATTACTAATAGAAATGTTACATTTTTTTTAAATTAAATGAATATATGATTTTAACATTGTGGTCAGACCAATACTGACCTTTATTAAAAATGCTACAAAAAATTAATCTAACAGTACGACTATTCTGTAAGAACAAAATTGCTGAAAATAATCATGAAACGTCAGAAAGTCTGTAAATAATGTCTTCTGAGGGTGGCGATTAGTTTGAATCACCAATCCAATCATTTACCAATCCTTACTGTCACAAAATTTATTCAAAATCACTTTACACAGCAATCACTCATTTAAATCACTTTATTAAAATGCAATAATAACACAATTTTCCTTCACAATTATAGCTCTCTAATATCGCGATTGCACACATGTCTCCAGGCGCATTGATGGCCGATGGAGCCGACACGTGTTAGAGTGGAGACCACGCTTAGGCAAACGTAGTGTAGGACGCCCTGTGACAAGATGGACCGACGATTTAAAAAAGGTGGCGGGTACGGGATGGATGCGGACTGCCCAAGATCGGGATGGTTAGCGTTCTATGGGGGAGGCTTTCGTCCAGCAGTGGACGGCAAAAGGCTGAATAAATAATAAAAAAAAAAATAAAAAAAATATCGCGATTGCACATGACAATGTCACGGCTAAGTTTACTTCGGGCAGCGTGACGACAAGCTGATCTCGAATTACGTTTAGATCCTTTTAATAAACTTTAGTTTTTGATATACTTACCCGCCTCGCCTCGAGTACTCGTCAAAAAATTCATAAAAAATTGAATTTCGAGCCGATCACAGTAAAAAAAAGTTCGCGTGACTTATAAAGGTGCGACTCGACCTATATATATATATTTTTATGTTATTAGTAGATGGGCACCTGATGTGGTCACAACCGCAAATAGACATTGTCGATGTAAGGAGTATTAACCGTTCCTTACATCGCCTACCTTGGGAACCTTTTTTTTATAGTATAAGTATGCAGACGAGCACATTGGTCACCTGATGCTAAGTGGTCACCAACGCCCATGGACATCGACATTATAAGAAATATTAAAATTGTTAAAATTAAATCATAAATTTATATCATTGTTATAATAAAAATCAGTAAAAAAAAATTAGAGAATCGATAATTATAATAATAAAAAAATCTTCGTGTTTTTTTTTTACAAAAACCAAAGATTTACAAACCTGTTTAAATTCCAAGTTAAGTTAAAAGCATTACTTATATTTTTTATATTCAAATTGAAACCGTCAGAAACCGTTCCTTAGATAATTTTTATCTCAAAACACTAAAAATAGTAATAAAGTACAGTAGACACCAATATTTATCTCCATATATTATTAGCAATCTAGACTCGTGACCTTCACACGACTCATTGAAGATTCTATCTGCGTTCGAAAATACTCGACATATTAAATTACTCGTATACGTAAATATTATTTCAGGATCAAATGCAAATAAAACAATTGAAATTAAAGCAATGTTCAAGTAATTAGAATGTTCATTTGTTTAAATCAATATACTGTATGAATTAATCAATTTAGAGCAGTGATCGACAAATGACAAGGTTGGCGACCACTGATTTAGAGGATCATCTGGTTGGTGAACTCATCTGGACCAAACGCAAAGGTTTGGATGGTTTTTGTGTCGAGGATCGTTATTTTGTTATGCTATGCATTTTTTGGGGACTCAAAAAATCTGAACGTACATATTTGTAATTTCCCATATTTGTTATTAAAAAGTTCGTTTAATCTGTAAATTTTATGTTTTTTATAGCTATTTCGTTGGTCTAGTGGTAGTCTGTAGAATCTAAGCTCTGAGTGTCAAATCTCGGGTCAGGCAGGGACATACCTCTTAATAGTATTCCAGAGTTTCGAAGTTTGTATTGTTTGCTTCAAAAAGTATGCAGTCGTTGTTTCTGCGCCTGAACTTTCTTTCGTGTCTTTTTTCGTATAAGATTAAATCTTGTAAAGAGAATAATTAAAGGTTGGTGGTGATTAAAACTAAAATTTTACGTCGATAACTTGGATTATAATAATAAACAAATTAATAACTACATAAAAGAAGAAAATATGTAATGAAACAAAAAAAAATGTAATAATTAAAGACCAGTAGCTGCCTTGATCCATGGCACATAAGATGCTACATTCACGTAGAATCCTAAGCGCACTTGAGAGCATTGTTTTCCAATGTACGAAGCAAGACCTATTAGGGTATTGCCACTGAATAACGGACTACCAGAATCACCCTGAAACGAAAGAAATATATTTCTTCTAATTTATTGAAATTTCAATTGTTAAAAACAAATAATATAACCACCACTTTCACGTCATAATCTGTGCAAAAAATATAATAATGCACAATTTATTCGCAAATATGGATGCACTGTAGTATGCCTCACACACATAGACAGATGGGACAATCCGACTAAAAAAATCCCGTCCCATTTTAATCTGCGCGAGGCACGAAATAACAAGCCCAGATAATATTTCCACTGCGAGTCACTTCTGAGAAATATTTGACAGATAAAATTTCAATAGGTTTTACCGGTTTGATATATCCCTTAAAGATACGGTCTCAATCATGAAATAGATAATTACTTTAAGAACAAACTCGAAACTTACCGCAGAACATAATCGTGAAAAGTCAGATGGCTGAGTCATGAAAATAGCATACCACCATACGTCAATTTACAATATTTCACGAGTAAAATACGATGTGCGTTCTTACAGCAGCATAGCACTGCTGGTCAGCTAAAATATTTAACGTTAACTTACGTGACAAATGCTCGGCATATCCGCTTCCCTCTTTGCACAGATGTTCATTTTCTCGAACAGCTTTATATTTTTCCGAACGTAGCTATAGTACTGTTGAGGCACCAAACTAATACACTCTTCAGTAGTCAACCTAACAAGGTCGACTTTCTGCAAATGTTTCGATAACTTTCCAGTCTGTGAAATAATATTTAAAATATGAAGTCAATCAATTCAGTGAAATTAATTTGTATCCGAGAATCACTTCAATTTATTTTTATGCCAGAATTCAAATTGTCGTTAAATTAATTCCAGTATATTATATTGGGTACATGAACTAAATTAATAATTTAAGAATCTTGAAACATTAATTGAATTATTTCACATTCACTAAGATTTTTTTGTGGATTGATTTATTTTTTTATAAAATGACGCATATTTTAGTAATATGTAAAATTAATATTGTTATGTACCAGGCTATGTCTTGACTAATTAATTAAACGCTCAGCTGTAACTACAAGAAACTAATCATAAAAGTTCGATTTCTTTTATCGTATAGGTCGACGAGACGGGCCACCTTATGGTAAGTGGTCACCAACGCCCATAGACATTGGCATTGTAAGAAATGTTAACCATCGCTTACATCGCCAATGCGCCACCAACCTTGGGAACTAAGATGTTATGTCCCTTGTGTCTGTAATGTGCCTTGATTCGTTTTATATATGTAATATGGTGATGGTGATCTGGTAATTTGAGACACAAAAACGCACAAACACATGAAATTTCAAATAGACTGTTTGTTTTAAGGGTCGAAAGCGGGCAGACAAATGGGCCACCTGATAAGTCACCATTACCTATCGATATTGGCGCTTTAAGTGATATTAACCATTCCTTACATCATCAATGCGCTACCGACCTTGGGAACTAAGGCGTAATGACCCTTGTGCCTGTAGTTACACTGGCTCGATCACTTTTAACCGGAACAGAACAGTACTGAGTATTGCTGTTTTAAGCATCGTTAAAATCAGACAAATGATAACGCAAATTGACCAAAAAAACAATTAAGTAATATGATGAAGATTATTTACCTCATCCTTTCCTCTGCCAACAAAAACAACTTTAGAGTTGGACGTTGGTCTTTTTGGTAGTTTGATTGCTTTGACTTTTTTTGAGAACTGTAGCGGCTTCGACAGTTTGATCAAGGCGACATCATTCACTGGCAAACCTTGCACCTTTTGGTATTCTTCGTGTATGATGACTTTGCTGTATGGAACTTTAACGCTGTTTGTGAAAGTTTCTCCACCAACCCAGACGTAATTATATTTCGTAGGACTGAAATTTGTTATTATATTAAAAGTTAAACCAACATACGTTATATTCTTTATTATGACGGCACAGCACAACAATAATTGTATTAAATATATATTGTACGAAATTGATTATAAGCTCTTTACAATAAAAAGAATAGAAATTTGAAAAAAGTACGAATACAGAAGTTAACAATTTGCGTGAAATATGAATGTAATATTTTGGGAAGTAAAAAAAGTTGTATCTTATGGCCAACGCAAGATTTGAAGATTAATCCTTTCATTTATCATTGCACCAACCAAGACGTTATACTTTTTGACTAAACATCAATTTTACTCCAGTCACGCATTAAAGTATACGCTTTAAAATATATGTATGAACTATTTATATATTTACTTAATGGTAATTTTTTGCGCAAGCTTACCTGGAGGGTACCACCCTCTCATCATTTATATTACCGCCAAACAGCAATACATTGTACTATTGTGTCCGGTGACGTGTGAGTGAGCCAGTGTAACTTAATTCCTAAGGTTGGTGGCGCACCAATTTCTATGGGCGATGGTGAACACATACGTTCCTCTTGATGTTTTCCTCAACGCCGAGCACGAGAGAAATTATAAACACAAATTAAGCACGCGAAATAGTCCTTGTTCGCATTTGAACTCGAATCATCAATTAATATTCGTGTGTTTGAACCAACCACCTGAACCATCTTATATAATTATGAATACACTGAATATGGATATAGAATTTTATATAAAAAGACATAGAGAGACAATAAAGATATGGATATTGCCGAGGATGACTGCAGAAATGGTCCTACTGAACATTATCGACGCAATGAGCTGCGGTCAAGATCCACGTATTGGAGATAATGGCGGCACCGCAATTATCCAGCCCAGCGTAGAACGGGTAGTCTTCTATTTTCGCCGTCTCTCCATACAGGATACGTGATTGGATATCACTCGCTGTATTTAAAAATTCATGATATTTAAATATAATTTAAAACATTTCAAGTCGCTAGTACAGTTTTAGTCTAATTTCAGATTGTAAAATTAAAATATGCATATTTATTATTTTATTTCAAACAAAGTACTTTATGAGATGTATATTAATTATTAAAAGTATTATTCACACACGGCCATCTGATCCCAAACTAAACAGAACTTGTACTATGGAAACTAGAGAATTAATATACTACATATACTATTTTTCTTTTTTTGTAAATACATACTTATATACATAATTACACCCAGACTCAACAAATAGACATGTTCATGCACATAAATGTGGGTGGGAATCGAACCCACAACCTTCGGCGTGAAAAGGCAAGTATTTACCAACCACGCCAACCGGCCTGTCAGTTCAAAATGTTACAATATTTTATTATAATTTACGTATATTGTGTAAAATAAATTAAATATATGGACAATAAATACCTTACTTATAAACGTTGCTTAGAGGCTGTTTAGTTAAATTATGATTTCTCTCGTTCTGTCATTATTGATTTTACATTCGAAAGAGTAAGACAAGGCATAGGCTTGAATTATTTTTTTACAATTTAAAAAAAAAAACAAATTTCATTCAACTCAATACAGATGACCGAAGCAAAACATTATGCAACTGAAATATTTCACTCAAACGTTACATTTAAATACGTTGTAATATGACCTTAAATTATAAACTCCGACTGTGTTTCAATATTTGAATTGATTGTAAGAAGCTTATGATTTATTTATTTTTTGATTAATTAGTCATAGATCTGATCTAGCTCAAATTTAGTTAATTAAGTAAATAAATACTCACATGTAACTTGTTTCGCTAAAAACGAAATCAAATACAAATTCAACAACATCAAAATCGACGTCATTTTCACAACTGTACCGCAAATATGATAAAAGTGAATAATTGGAAAACAATTTATTTTATTTTATTTATATTTATTCAAATAAATTCCGTTTGATAAAATAAATATTAACATTTGAAATATTTATATGAAAATCTGTTGATTTAGTATTTTATTTATTATCTATGATGGGAAATATTTAAAATTTCACTTATATTTAATTACCCATTTTATTAATTATTTGTACATAACAATGATAAAAACGTATCTTTTGTTTATTTAGTCTGATGATTGATATTAATGACGGACCGTGATTGGTAGATACTTGCCTTTCACGCCGAAGGTTGTGGGTTCGATTCCCACCCAGGACAGACATTTGTGTGCATGAACATGTCTGTTTGTATCTAGTCTGGGTGTAATCCTCTATATAAGTATGTATTTACAAAAGAAAAGTAGTGTATGTCCCAGGATATTTATTTATTTATTATTTATTAATAGACACTGCTCTTATTATACACATCCGCATTATTTATTTAGCTTCTAGATTTAACAATAACCTCCAGTTGGTCTTTTTAAAAATAGAACACCAAATCATAGAAATTGATATTAATTAGTCACTCAATTACTCTTAAAAATCCAAATGACACATTTGAACACATCACAAATCATAACTCGCGCTAATAATTAATTAATTACTTTCCTTTTCGGTCCATTAACAAAATGGCGGTTTTAAATTAGCGCGCGTCTTTTTTTTTTTAACAATGCTGTTGTATGGTATCTCCTAACTAAATATTATTTTAATGGTAGAGGTTACTTTGCTGTAACTTGTTACTAGATGGCGCTGCAGCACATGCATTTCTAGATTGTTCATCGGTTAAACCGCTCACCATGTCATTTATTATGTACACGAGTAAGACAATGTCAATAAATTTTATGGTTAGATTAGGCAATGTAGTCAATGCTATAAAACCCGCAGCTATTTTTATCCGTGCCAATTAGTAAATTTGAATGTCAATATAAAAAAAAAACTAAATAAGTCTAATTACTCAATGAAAGATTATTTATCACGAAAGATCATTTTCATCCACGATATTTAATTATATTATTTTATTTAATCAACGATCTTATTTAACGTAATTAATGGAAAAGACAAATTGACTCAAGAAAGTTTATTGCCAGCTCTGCTCAGTAGAATCCAAAACTAGTGGAAACTTTAAATTTAATATTATCTTAAAAGTGTGAGATAAACATTTTAAATTTAGAATGTTCTTTTAAATTTATTTTGAATCTCATCATATTTTTCCATTCTTTTATGTTACTGGTTAAATATCTATCAGGTGGGCTGGGCTGCCTATATTGGTGATCTATAATTAATATAAGCCCGGATATTTTTTTGCATTAGGTACACCTCAAAATTTCTAAGCATGCATACTTGCAATTTTATCGTCTAATTTGTGCATATTTTTGTTTAAGTATTATCTGAACATACTACGTTTGCGAATCCATTGCGTTCCTGCAATTGCTCCAATAGTGGAAACATTCACGCTCTTGGAGAGTGTAACGTTGCATACTCAGCGGTGAGCATTCAACGTGAAGGCGGTTCTTGTATGAACACAAAGTGAAACTCATGGAAGAAGTGTCTTTGTAGGTGATCACAAAGCCCGTATTCTGAATGGCGCTCAGTAATGAAATGATCAAAATATTTTTTTAAACGTAGCTATAATCGAGATGGTCCAGTGGTAAGACCGCGTGAATCATTACCGATGATCGTGGGTTCAAAACCCGGGCAAGCACCACTGAAATTTGCATGTGCTTAATTTGTGATTATAATTCATCTCGTGCTTTACGGTGAAGGAAAATATCGTGAGGAAACCTGCATGTGTCTAATTTCACTAAAATTCGACCACATGTGTATACCCGCATTGGAGCAACGTGGTGGAATAAGCTCCAAACCTTCTCTTCAAAAAGAGGAGAGGAGGCCTTTAGCCCAGCAGTGGGACAATCACAGGCTGTTACGGTAGCTATAATCAAGGTACTATTCATACAGTACGATGGAATCCCAATAATGGTAAATTTTTATAACGCTCATTTTTTTATTGACATATGAGGCCCAATGTATTCTTACGTCTATACTAATGAAGATTATGCCTAGAATTGAATAACTCTTTAAGTTATCAAGGATATTCTAATAAATATTTAGATTGTGGACTGCAATAATTCATAGTTCTGGCGACAACAGTTGTATTTAGTTCAAATGAACGCTGTCTAGTTTGAGTGTGAACGCATCGTGTTGCTTTTAGATAAGCGCATTACCGCATCCGCTGTAGAATGTATGGAGATATTGCAGTTCAGGGAGTGAAGAAAAACAAGAAGTGAAGAAGTGAAAATAAGCTGTGTGTGTGTTAATTTTAATATGCGGATGGACATATGGGCCACCTGATGGTATGTCACCATCGCTCATGGACATTGGCGTTGTTAGAAACATCAACATATACCCTACATTGCCAATGCGCCACCAACTTTGGTAATTAAGATGATATGTCTCTTTTTCCTTAGATTTCCTAGCCCAGCTGTAGTAGTGTAGGTAATTTTCAGGTTAAACTATACTGCAAAGTCCATCAACGTTTGGTTATGGTCAATGAAGAAGTATCAAAATATGTCGATTTTTAATATGTTAATTTAGCACATATTTACTTAATAAAAGATGTTGTTTAGCACATAAGTATTTCCCATAGAAAAATCTCGAAGTATAGAAAATAGATCATATAAATATTTTTAGATACCTGACTTTGTTCGTAGGGTTTTCATGAAAAGGCTTATAATGAAATTAAAAAAAATAATGTCACTCAAAATTACATTCTCATTACCTTCGCCGGAACCTATTACGGATTCTCTCTACGCTCAAAAGCCTCCGAATATTCGGTTACAGAAGCTTTGATGTCGGCGGCCATTTTTGACCCGGTAGGAAAATTCAAAAGAAAAATTCTTGCCTGTATCAAATGAAAATTGGATGATCAGATAACCTAATGGTTATGTATTTGTCATCATTTCACTTTATGTGTAATTATTATAATTATTGATGTGCTATTGTGAATATGAATTACCTGAAAATCGAATAAACCACAATAAAACTTTTATGCTTCGAGCGTAAATAATTAGTATTAAAATCGTTGGTGGAACGGTTGGTGGTTTATTATGAGTTACGGGTTTCGGAAAGCGTATGTTATCAATAAACTATTGATAACATACATACTATTTAACTATTGACGCCTGAAGTATGTGAAACATCAAAATTGATTTTTATTGTAAATCTTACAATTAAAGAAAACTTAGATTATGGAGTTAAATAAACGAAAACATATTTGTTCTTATTGTTTTAACAATAAGCAATGACGTAAGCGATATGTACAACGAAGGAAAGCGGCGACGGAGGTGGGTTTTTTCTATCCAGGAATTCTAAGTCCGTTAGTCAGTTATAAAGCTTAGGAAAGCACATGATGGATTCCTGTCCCATCGATTAATGAGAGTGAGGAAATAGAGTGCTCTTATGTTTGTGTACACAGTTGAGTGAGAATGCAAATTGGAATTTCTATTGAAAATGGCAGCCGCAGCAAAATTTATTTGATCAGGACTCCATCAATGTCGTTATAATACTAGATATAAAAAAAAATTAATTTTGTTGTATTATTTATTATTCTATTTTATCCGGACTTACAAAGATATTTGGGTAAACATCTCCCACATGTATTACCGACCCTCATTGAGAGCTTGGTTGAATAATATCCAAAAACTCCCTAAAAGAGCTTGACCAGCAGTGAGACAATAACAACCTGTTACTATCTATAGGCAGAAGTTTTCCATGTCAATAAAAATAAAAATGTAAATAAATAATTCTTTTACATTCGAAGATTCACGCGTTCTAACCACCGGGTCGACTCTGCTATATTAGAGATAGCCCAGTGGTTAGACCGTGTGAATCTTAACCGATGAGCAGGGGTTCAAGCCCGGCTAAGCTCTAAGTTTTCATGTGCTTAATTTGTTTATAATTCATCTCGTGCTTGACGGTGAAGATAAGCCTAGGAACCCTGCTTGTGTCTAATTTCACTAAAATTCTGCCACATGTTCTATATATTTATTCTACCAACCCGCATTGGAGCAGCGTGATGGAATAAGCTCCAAACCTTCACCACGAATAAAGGCTGTAACCTACTTTTTTACTTACAAAGATAATATACGAAGGCAATATATTCACCAACGTCAAATACCCATTTGGCATGCGAAGAAAATTTACTTCGTAATTTGTTTAATAGGAGGCGAATGACACAGGAGTCATTTATAAATAATGAAGTCGCATTAATTACTCGAGACCAACTTCGATGACGTTCAGTGTCAAGACAATTTACGCTTTAAAGCCAAATTACGTTTCTATTGAACTTCTTTACCCCATAATATTCTGTTTCATTGGTTCTCAAAGTTTCATAAGATACTGGCTGAACAACGCGGTTTCATTTGCATTAATTTGAATGATATATTATCTGTTTCATGAAGTCTCTCATGTTGATTAACGTTTACAATTACTGCTATACTTAGGAGACCTACACCTTCTTCTGTTTGACATTTTATACAACAACTTATGATACCTAGATTGACCATTTTTTAATTGTGAGTGAGCTATTATCTTCGACAAGTCCTTACGTCATCTATACCGCAAATTTACTGTAGAGTACCTTTACTTAGTATTTTACGTTGTGCAGGCACAAGGGACGTAAAATACTAGTTCCCAAGATAGGTGACGAATTGGCGATGTACGGAATGGTAATATTTCTTATAGTGCTTATATCTAGTAATTTGGAAAAAACGCTCAAAGTATGTCATAAAAATATCCCTATAACAATACAGGCTCGTGTAAAACCACAGGACAAAACTGGTACATATAATTATTCCACGACAAACAATACAGATTATAAACTAAATTTGTTCATTTTTAAACGGTAATAAAATCTAATTTCACGAAGTTTAAGCAACACAGGATCTGTTTAATTAATGCCAGCGTATAATTTCTTAGAAAGAAAATAAAATAATTTTGTTATTCGTTTGCAAATTCGCAAACATTCGACGCCGCAATCAGATGAATTACGTTCCTTTTAACGGTAGCCGAATAATCCATAGTTCATGCTATGATTTGTGAAACAATTTTGTTAAAAGCGAATGGTTTTTGTAAAACAAAATATATATTTTTTATCAATAATAATATTGAAATTATTATATCATTTTCTTTGCTAAATATATTATGAATAATTATATTTCTGATATAATCTTTTACGACTTAAAATAGATACTGAAACTCTGTTCAAAGTCAAATTAACTAATTAAACTCTAATCGAAGGCAGACGACCAAAGAGGAGTTAGTTAGATTAGTAAATCTGAGTTTGATCAGAGTTTCTATACTAAAACTAAAGGAAAGTATATTTATCGTCCAAAAGTGAAACCGATTAATAAAGTAACAATTTAATCAGCTTAAAACAATTTACTAACAAACCAAAAATATCATCCAAGCTATTATACTTAACAAAAATTAAATACCAAATCATACAAACTGAAGTGTATTCTTAAAATCCAAATATAACAATGAACAAATGACAAATCAAAAGTCACGCTCATAACGATATCAGTGTCCGAGAGACCGAAAGCAAAATTAATGACGGTTCTCAGTTTAGCGCGTGCTTTTTATTATTTAAGCAATTGTAGGGATAAATGAATCTCCAAACTATTCTATTTAAGATTAAAACTTGTTTTGTTAAAACAAAAAACGCGATACAAAATTCGAAATACTAAAAATATTACTGTTACATCTTTCCCGTTTCTTTCTTACTACACGGACATTACTGGCATTAAACAAGAGGAAAGAAAAAGAAAAAAAAAATGTTTATATTGTTTTGTTATTCCACTTTAGATTTTTTTCACAAACAGAAATACCGTTGTTAGAAACTGTCCAACGTTCATTGAAACATTTATATTCTCAAATGAATTTAAGTAAACTTATATTTGATCATGAATTTTCAGACACAGTCACATATATAAATCGCTCTCAAATCGCACAAAACGGGTCGCTCCAATAACATTTCTTGTAACATATCCATTACATAAATTCCCTTAAAACAAAGGGCTAGAGGTCACCGGGCTTATTTCGGCTCACCCGAATATGATTAATCGTTAGTTCGGTATAGGCGGACATTAAAATACGCCCCGGCGACTTCGAAAGCTATTCGGTTCTAATACATCATTTCTTTATTTCCTAGCTGTCATAAAAATATTAAAGATAAGATACGGGACGAGTGAGATAAGTTTTGTAATGACAAGTCCCTTGTAAATATTCTTTATTAGTTTAGAAATGTCCTATGTGCTATAAATAGATGTTGTTGTAGCTGCTCCTTTGGAAATAACTCAAAGAAGCTATTTTAAGTGAGTAATATTTAATTTGATATATATGTCAGAGATAATAAATTTAAGCGGGTATATGACGTCACTTATTAGAATAGCAACGCCACACAACGTGATGTATGTCATGTAGGTTGGTCGGTTGTCAGACGTCAATTTGTGAAAATATAAGATGGGCCTATTTTACTGTCCAGCCGAATGATGGAAGTATGGTAAATATAATGGTGTATCCGTCAGTAGAGCGTGTGATCGTTTGTCGAGTGACACACTTGGGTTCTTGGTCTCTTGCTCTCAGGACAGCGCCAGCGCCGGATGTGCACACTGACTGATTTAATAAAATCAACATATTGGACGACAATGGCGTCCATTTACTAGGCAATCCATTTGAATCCGCGGGATATATTTTATAAAGGTTTATTTCAAAGCGCTTATCTCAAGACAAACGGTTCGAATTCAATAAATATTTCGAGCTACGAGGGAATATTCTATGTATTAAGAAAACTTATAAATTAACAACACGCTACTAATAGTAATAGTAGAAGTAGTTAGTTTATATATATATAAATAACTATAAAAAACAGGACGGGCCGGTTGGCGTGGTAGTAGACACTTGACTTTCACGCCGAAAGTTGTGAATTCGATTCCCACCCAGGACTGATATTTGTGTACATGAACATGTCTGCTTGTCCTGAGTCTGGGTGAAATTATCCATATAAGTATGTATTTACAAAAGAAAAATAGTATGTACAGTATATCAGTTGTCTGGTTTCCATAGTACAAGCTCTGCTTAGTTTGAGATCAGAAGGCCGTGTGTGAATAATATCCCAGGATATTATAATTAAAAGTAACTCTTATTTTAATTTGTTATAAAACATTCTGTTATTGTGTTTTCTACAATTCGTATGACTGGCTGAAATTGAATGTTTTTAACATAATTCTAGTATTTTACGTTATACAACAATGTATGAAATAAAATCAAAAAAATAAATAGAATATTTATATATTTGTGCCACGCAATGGTATTTACTATCTGATAAAAACAGCCTTGAGAATGTAAGAAATAATTGCTAAAGCATTTCAGGGTTGGCTATTTAATTAATGTTTGTATGCAAAGCAACGCTAATAAAGCAATCACTAGATAAAATGTTTCTAAAAATCTACACCGAAAATATAACTTTCTCATATCATATATGGCACCTAACCAAATAGTTGAATTGAATTTTCTTCCAAATGACTCGGTTAAATGTATGTCACTACATTTACTGGTGGTGGTTGTGCAAGCTCGTCTGGGTAGGTACCACCCACTTATCAAATATTTTACCGCAAAACTTACTTGGTATTTTTGTGTTCCGGTTTGAAGGGTGAGTGAGCTAAGGTCATTACAGACACAAGGGACATAACAAATTAGTTCCCAAGGTTTTTGGCGTATTGGCGATGTAGGCGATGGTTAACATTTCTTACAGTACCAATGTCTAAGGGTGTTGGTGACCATTTACTATTAGGTGGCCCATATGCTCGTCCGCCTTCCTATTCTATAAAAATAAAAATGTCCCGACTCTTTTTGATGTGAAATATCTGTTGGCGTGCCTTGGGCACTCGTACGTAACAACGTACCGTAACGATAAATGGCATGACGCTTTTTTATACAATCATGCCCCTCTCCACCTCTACTGTAATATAAATATAAGTTTTCGCGTTCTAAGATGAATTACGAGTTAGCTCTTAACAGTTCGACTGAACTGTGAATTTAGTAAAAACTTATAACCGTTTCTACACCGATCCAATTTTATTCTATCTCATTCGCTTCGTTATCCAATTGTCCATGGATCAATTTCCTAGCTACTGTGAGATACCTTTTGTTCCCTCGACGCTCAGAGATACCAGCGTCAGATAAAAATACTATTTCAAAATCTGCGGTAAACATATTTATACTAATAATAACTACATATTGATATTTTTATGATGGTCATTATTTTCACATTGTTTAGAAGAACCCGAACATTCCTATTATAACGAATAACTTGAAATTTTTTCAAGGACATACGGTTAATTAGTCTTTCAGATTTACGTGTAGCTCATACATCTCATATATCCTGAAAAAAAAAATTCTTTTCGCAATTCAAATTTGCGCAACACTTCTAATTATGAAATATGTGTTCTTCAGTTATACGTGCTATATTTTTTTTATGTTATTGGAATTAATCCAAGACCTTTGCTTCTGTGCCCATTAAAAGTTACTATTGCTTCTCAGAACTGTAAGTGTAAAACTGTTGTTTTATTCAAAACCGGACACGGCTTCCAGCGAAGTGTTGTTGGAAAACAAAATCCATATACGCGGGATTTCGTAGTTATGGTTTTATATACGAATGTGAGTGTAGCCGAAAATTATTTTATTCAAGAATTTTATTGTAATCCATTTGCTTATTATTAATTTATTCTTATGGTAGACTGTATGTATAGACTATCGTCTGCAAGATATTTAAACAAATCTTTACACCAACAATGGGATCAACCTACTACTACTACTACAACTGAATATAAATATAATAAATTGTGTCTCTGTGTTTATAATAACGCTGACTTACTCACACTTCAATGAATTGATTAGATAGACTTGACAATTTATCTATGTTTCTTTTATTTTACATATATATTTATTCAAATGTAAATATACGTCATTGAACTTGCTCGATTGGGCGTTGCGTTTAGCGCGACGTCGCACCATGCACTAATTTATTTGGGGACAGGAGTACATCGCGATCTACAAGTATCTATTACGTAACAAAATAGATTGAAAGATTGATTTAAAAAATTAGCTGAAGATCCCCTTGGTTGGTTTTAATCATTTGCTAATCAATCACTAAAATATGTTATAATAGATAGGTTAGGAACAACAAGCCAATTATTAAATAAACAGAGGGTACTTTGATTATTTATTTCATTTAATTGTAATTGTTTTACGCCTTAAATATTAATTTCGAGATGTAACATCTGCCAGACATACTAAGTTCATATATATTATATATTAGACTGCCACAAAAAGCGAAGTTGCACCACAATCACGTGTGTGGAACTGGCTTTAAAATCAGCTGCAAGTTTTGATATTTTCATACAGAAAAATAAATTTTAACAAAAACTTGTAAAATATATTGATATTACACCAACATAGACACTAACAAAAGCAATTGTAATATCAAAAGTTTACATTCGAAAATATCGCATCTATTCATCGGAACCAGACTTTGTTTACACTTTATCTCACTAAACCGAAGTTCGTATTTGATTTGGACCATTTATACTATCCCACTGAATCTATCTGAATTCAAACCAGTAACTGATTTTGAATAATAATATTGATATCATATAATCACTGAAATTCTGATCCTATGGTGCAAACCCAAGGTCGGGCCATAAAAGTTATTAGGTTTTTCTGTCGAATAGAATAGAGAGTGCATCTGAGTTTGCACACACACATGTGCACTATACAGGGTGACTGGTGAATTAGTATCAATACTTAAGGACGTGATATTTGACGACCATATATGACCAAAAAAAAATACATATAACATAAATATTAATAAACTTCTAAGTAAAGTTAACCAAAAGTTATGTAATTAATTACGCGTCATGTGGACACCCTAGCTGCGCTGACGACACAACACAGTTAGGTACATTTAGTTATCGCGCGGTACTTTACCTACGTCCAAACGCCGCCGCGTGTTAACAGGGTAGCAGGCTACCTTTGATAAACAAGCATGATCCAATCCCCCTTCATACTTTAAACCTGGCTTAGAACAGGCAAAAATACCAAAATATTTCACTCGTTTAAGCAACAAATTTGTTGACTAGGTAAATGATATGAACTTGGGACAAAAATTAACTGTTTACCTATCTTGGTATTTCCGTCGTATTTAAAAATGGAATCATACTTATTTACAACGATTGTCAATCATTTAACTACCTATTTACCTACATAACTACACTAACCTTAATAAATGTTCAAAGTGAGCTCCTGCTCGTGTGATACACAGTTCGGCACGTTTACGCATATTGTCTTTCACACGCTTTAACACGAATGGGTCACTTTACTACTCACAGTACTCACAGTATTCTGCATTTGTGTATTGATAAGCCATACCTAATTACTAATGACGGGTCACACTCACACACGAAAGATTAGGTATACGCGTAAGATCGATCGCTAGGGGCGCGCGCGCGGGAAGATGGACGAACCTTACGGCGGCGCTCGCCCGACTAACTAGCCACGGGGCAGGGTTGCGGGTGGCAAACACCACGCCGCACGCGCCGCGGAAATATGTCCACACTTTATTTATTTAAAGTAATTTTTTTGTAAATTTGGTCAAAAATTAAGTACCTATTTTTTTTACATAATTCGAATGAGAATCATGTACCGATTATGCTCCTAAAATATTGATACTAATTCACCAGTCACCCTGTATATGTCCTGCGCAGTTGACTAATCTTTCTTGAGATTGGCCGCCTTTGATCCGCCAAACTCGACCCGGTGGCCATCAATTAAGAATTTAATTTTGAAAGGAAATTGTGTTTTTACCTATTCAAATTAAAGACAATATATATAACTAACTTTCCGTTCAAACTCCAAAAAGGTAAAATTAGTACAAACTACTCCAATTTCCACCCCTTAAAGTTGAAATTTCAAAAAACTTTTCACTAGCGGACGTAATAAAATAACGTAACGTAAGCAACGTTTTAAAATAAACCTGTGCTCTAACGTTCAGCATTCTAGACTCAATAGCTTGGCTGTTTATTAATAGACAGTCAGGGCAAATCATTTCATAAGTATGGATTATAAAAACAAATTAAATTAAATAATTTAAAAAAATGCAATAAAAAAATAGGGCCTAATACAAATTATAATTGAGCAGGCTGTATTGGGACTTAGCCATAATCTTCTTCTTCAAATGCCTTTCAAACAAAGGTTGGCAGTCAGCTTCGTATATACAGCTTCTTCTTCTTCGCAAGACTCGAAGAGCGCAGAACTCGGCAGCGTTCGTGATTCCCGTCCATTATCGGAAGTTGCGTAGCCAAGATTATTTTCTTTCAAGACTTCTTATTCATAATGGAACATGTTAATGTGGTTGTATGTATATGCTATAGAAGCTATTACACAAATTTAATTTATGTATATATTTTCTTATTATTTACAAGCTGATATTGTACTCGCCGTTGACGTGCTCAAGCTTGCGTTCTTGCTTCATAATACTTTTAATTTTGATTTAGTTTATATTAAAAACTGAGCAATATGTTAATTACCATTGTATTGTAAATATTAGAAAGTGACTCATTGTAAATGGTTTTTATTGCTTGTGTATACAGTTTCATATAAAAAAAGTCGTTTTATATTTCAAAACCAATCACGTCATAGCAATTCGTCACCTCGTCAAGTTCAGAGGTATTCGTCTACGATTACGCTATAAAAATATAATTTCACTCACGTTCCATCATAAAACGTTAACCATATACTCCGTAAATACAAGGAGATAAAATTTTATTAAGGCAACAGTTTAGCATCGGCCGTAAAACTTAGTTCATCTCACAAGTTACTCTCTGAATTGACAAGTCAGAGGTAATATGAGTTACGGGGCTTAGATCGAATCTGCAAAGTCGAAACGTTGACTTTTTTATTCATTGTACACATTAAAACAATATCCTTTAACCCGGCGATAGGGCTTTGTGCAAGCCTGCCCTGTGATGCCCAAATCAAAGCATGTATTGCTGTGTTCCGGTTTGATAAGTGAATAATTTGGCTTACTATTACCTCTTATATCCCATGATTGCCAGCAAATTAATGGTGTTGTCGATATTTTTGTCTGACTGTATGTTCGCTGCTTTGTTGTGATTAATATTATTAATCATTTTCTGTATCATTTGATGTATCTGTTTGTTATGAAGCAAGTTTGAACCCCAAGGAAAGACATAGGCTACTCTCTTATATAGATTAAATTATATTATATTAAATTATAACAAACATTGTACAGAATTAGATATATTTAACTCAAAAATTAGCGAATTTAAATTTAGTTTACGTCATATATTTAAATTATAGCAGTTTCACTTGCATCTTGTGCTTTCTGTTTTTGTTTTTATTTTTAATATAATATGTCATTTGTTTGTATTAATTTTTAGTGGAAACTTGATTGATTTATGTTTTTCTTATATTTGTTTTTTTACTATTAAGTGTAATTATAATTGTTTGTTTCCCAAATAAATAAATAAATAAATACCTAACACCCCCCCCCCCTAACACGTGAGCGAAACCGCGTGAGACAACTTGTTCTAAATAAAACAGTTTATAAAGACAACGCACTTCGCTAGAAACTACAAACAAAAGTTATTACATTCCGATATCTTTATTATCGATATGCTATAAAGATATTACACGAAATAACTTCCTTTCATAAATTTTCATGAATGTGATATTGACATACAACTGTATATTTGTTAAGGTAAACGAGCAATTGGGTCACCTTCACACATATACACTGGTAATTAAATTAGTACATATATACCTTTTCGATTAAAAGATAGATAATATATATAGATAAAACCTAATTTGCTCAATGTTATTTCCAGTATTACAAAGTATTGCTGTTTGTCTTTAAAATAACTAGTACCATCCACCGAGGTACCTAAGCCGGCTTTTATATGTTATGAGCAGGCAGACAGACAAAGGGGCCACCACCACCCACAGACATTAGCTATGTAAGAAATAATAACCATTCCTTACATCCATATGCGTCACCATTTAGGAACTAAGATGATATGCCTTGGGCGAAACGCAACAATACGAAGTATTGATGTTAAGCAGCAGAATATATTTTTTTATACTGTAGGTAGGCGGACGAGCATATGGGCCACCTGATGGTAAGTGGTCACCAACGCCCATAGGCATTGGCATTGTAAAAAATGTGAACCATCGCTTACATCGCCAATGCACCACCAACCTTGGGAACTATGATGTTATGTCCCTTGTGCCTGATGATTACACTGGTTCACTCACCTTTCAAACCTGAACACAACAATACCAAAAACGGATGCTTTGCGGTAGAATATCTGATGAGTGGATGTTACTTACCCAGACAGGCTAGGACAAAGTCTTATGATACTAACGATAATCAAAAACGTATACACCATACTATTCTCTAACAAATAATATTTGAAATTCTGAGTGATATTTGACAAGAGCCCTTCTTAATATTCTGTCACGCTTCGCACCCGACGAGAACAGTAACTACTCTTCCATATGAAGGACAAGATCTAATTTCCCGCGGGACATTCGTGATGTCTTCGTATGTAATTACTCTGGTCAAACAACGGTCGTCTTATCTTTGACTTTTTTGGATTATTATATTATCTAAAATGTTAATTCTGTTAGACTACTGTTTCCTCATAATATCTTATATTATTAAGTAACTAATTTTAATTTTTATCTGTATTTGTTTAAGACTTTGATGTATTTACTTAGTACTTGTAATGTAAAAAAAATGAGCAATTCTTATGTATAGAATATAAATTTATTTCGTGTAACTCGTTGTATCTATATAGGAATATTTTCAGAATAACGCATTTTATCAAAAATAAAGTCTTATAACTAATCATTGAGAGCTGAACTAATCTCGGCCGCCCAGGTATTGATATGAACAGATGATATGAACACAATACATGAGTATATCTCTATATTTTATAAAAAAGGACCCTCGCTACCTCAAAAACTATGAACGAATTTTCATACAATTTTCACCAATAACTAACCTGGTTATTGCCGCCTCCTTTACATTAAATATAGATTATATTTAATTTTAAATCACGTACCAAAATATTATTTTATAATGATACCTACTATTCTCATGAGAAAATTATTATAATTTAAACTTTATATATTTTTTTTACAATGAAGAAAATAATACAAATATTTTAAGTCAAAATCAATTAAACAGCGCCGATAACTTTCCAACTATTTTCCGCATATAAATAAATATATAGAAGCTCATCTGTTAAGTCGAACTTTTTCCGGTAGGCCGTCAGAATTAACTTCTAATTACAGCCAAACTAAATGCTAATGGCTTGCGAACGTCCTGTGAATGGAAAACGGTTAACTGATGACTCGGAGAAAAATAGTTCATGACTGGCCGTTCAGAAACCTGCCTATTTGTTTTAAAACTTGTTGAGAGTTAAATTTCAAACAAGCCATTTCAGTTTACATCATTAGAGGTTAGTTCGTAAATGCTTATTATGTAAATATTTTTTTACCTTATAAAATGTATATAAATGTACATAAATACAGAAATATGGTTTTATTATGGTTTGGCATTTAGCTAAATTGATTTTTATTTAAATAATTTATTTTGAAATGAAGTAAAGTAAATGAATTTTATGTAGCTGAATGGTAACCCTTGTCCATATACGCTGACATATACTGAATACTTCCGGTTTGATCCCATTTCAATTTGAAATAAATAAACCGCCCCTAAAAGTAAAAAATAGGAGATATTTTTTTATGGGCTTGAATTTTATTTGAAGTCGGGTTTATTAAACAGATAATTATTATTATCACAAATCATTCGCAATTAATCTAGAGATACTTTAATCACATATCACCGTGTCTATTTTAAACATTTTCATCAATAATTCAGGGTCATATTTCAAGGTCATAAATAAAACACCAAATCATACAAATTGTTGTTAATTATTCTTAAAAAATCCAAATGGCGGTACTTACTCACTGGTGGTAGAGCTTTGTGCAAGCTCGTCTGGGTAGGTACCACCCACTCATCAGATATTCTACCGCAAAACAGCAGTACTTGGTATTGTTATGTTCCGATTTGAAGGGTGAGTGAGCCAGTGTAATTACAGGCACAAGGAACATAAAATCTTAGGTCTCAAGGTTGGTGGCGCATTGGCGAAGTATGCGATGTTTAACATTTCTTACAGTGCCAATGTCTAAGGGTGTTTGGTGAACACTTACCATCAGGTGGCCCATATGCTCGTCCGCCTTCCTATACTAAAAAAAAACAAAAATTAAATTAGCGCGCGTCTTTTTTATTATATATTATAAATGTATATAAAACAATGTTATATAATACTGTCAATAAAATCTCCACATCTCTATATTGTTGCGGATAAAGACTCGTTCGTAGATTGTTAAGCGATATTTTTATCGAAAAGGAAAAGACAAATAAAATTAGGAGAAACGATCGTGTAGCCAATAACAAATCGAACTATTGCTAGTCTTTATCTCGATAGCCAATTTACCGGTTGATTCCTTTAAAAACATACAATACAGAAATAATTCTCCGTGTAATGAGCTCATCTTTCGTTGATTCGAATTGTAAAGGTAATGTCAGACGATATGAGAAACGCAGCGTTTTCTATCAATCTAATATATAAATAATCATCTTAAAATAGAGACGATCCTATGGACAGGAAGAATCCAGCATCCCACTAAGATCAATTGACAACGTGGAAGACACCAATATAATATATATACATGTATATACAATCGCCTGAGATCTTCATTTTCGTTATCTGCTTTTCACGTTCTACTACTGATAAAACTTTAAATAATAATACATAAGAAGTAGATCATGAGACAATGAGTCATAATCTTACATCTATACTATTATAATTGTGAAAGTAACTCTGTCTCACTTTCGTTACGCTTAAACAACTAAATGGCTGAACCGATTTTGATGAAATTTGGTATGCAGCAAGGTTGAACACCAAAGAGGTCCTTAGGCTTTTTAAAAAAATATAACCTAACAAACTCACCAACATGAGACTAGCGAAGCCGCAGGCGAAAACTAGTTAATTATAAATATAACTAGGATGAACGCTACAATAAATACGTAAAAAAACGCAACGATAAACGTTTACGTCTGAAATAGCATTAGAATCGGAATTGTCGACCGGTCCGGCTCGATTTCATGCCTCAATACACATCTCCTGCGGAAAACTACATCTACCGGCATTGTTTTAAAATACACGCCGTACACATGTATCGCGAATAGCGGACACGTAAAAATTGAGTTATTGGATGAATATTTCTTTTTACATTTAAAAAACATTCCGTAAAACAACAAACAACACAGCGCTCAAATAGTCACTAGGTCAAGCGTGAATAAAAACATTTTTTTGTTGTAGTTTTATGACTTCGAATGCATAACCGTAACCGTAACAGCCTGTGAATGTCCCACTGCTGGGCTAAAGGCTCCTCGTTTTGAGAAGAAGATTTGGAGATTATTCCACCACGCTGCTCCAATGCGGGTTGGTGGAATACACATGTGGCAGAATTTCAGTGAAATTAGACACATGCAGGTTTCCTCACGATGTTTTCCTTCACCGTAAAGCACGAGATGAAATATAATCACAAAATAAGCACATGAAAATTCAGTGGTGCATGCCCGGGTTTGAACCCACGATCATCGGTTAAGATTCACGCGTTCTTACCACTGGGCCATCTCGGCTATTGCGTAAAGATTAACAAAAATTTAGTTATATATTATAGAATCATTTCTGTAAACATTTTTTTCATTATTAGGCTTCATAAATAGATGTAAGGCATTGGTCAAGTCTGTCGGTGTACCCACTCACGGTTTATTCTAACGTCAAAATGTATTAGCTAGTAGATAAGTGAGTCAGTGTACAAGCACAAGGAATATATAAAGGAATATATAAGTATATTAATGACCGTCTCCCACATATTTTAATACTATGGTTGTTATTAATTTTTTAAGATAATCGGCTACCTTAATACTCTAGCTATGGATCGATTTGTACATTTGTATTATTATACTTTTTTTTATAGAATAAGATGGCGGACTAGCATATGGGCCACCTGATTGTAAGTAGTCACCAACACCCATAGACATAGGCATTGTAAGAAATGTTAACCATCGCTTACATCACCAATGCGCCACTAACCTTGGGAACTAAGATGTTATGTCCCTTGTGTCTGTAATTACACTGGCTCACTCACGCTTCAAACCGGAACACAACAACACCAAGTGATGCTATTTTGCGGTAGAATATCTGATGAGTGGGTGGTATCTACCCAGACGAGTTTGCACAACGCCTTACCACCAGTATTTGATATCGATACGAGTAACCATGGCACATGTCATAATGTCTGTACGTCATTCGTATGTACAAATTCGTAAACGAATAAATTCAAAAAGCGAACACTGCTAACGTATCAATGAACTTCAAAACAAAGTACGGACGGCTTATGTTACTTTTAAAAAAACCAGTGTACGCTCAGTATATTTCACAATGTAAAAGTACCGAAATGTGATAATGGTGACCTAATTTTAACCAAAATATCGCCTTTTCGTCTTCTCTTCCATTTTACTTACGTGATTTGTAATCAAACAAGCTCGTTTATTATTTAAATTACTATTCCGATTTATTATTTGAACAAAAAAATAATTTTAAATTGTTTTGAATACATTCATTCTAAATTCGAATATGAATACACACTTTCACTTTTACACTCATTCTAAAATCAAATATAAATTTCGTAACTGTTTATTTTTTTATTTTTAAGCATAAAGTTCTTGCAACAAAAAACTTAATCCAAAAAAACGCCATTGCGAATAAATAATTCAGGATCCAACACGCTACTCCATTGAGGATTGGATGACGTACATGACTTTTCTGCGAAATTCCGGTTTTCCATCACCGCAAGTCACGAGATAATTTGTAAACAAGATAAAATTAAAATAAAAACTGCAAAACAGTTTTTAAACTGTATCCTTATATTAAATTTACTATTATGTTAAACATTAACTATGTAAGAAATACGTTTGTTAAAACAATCTCTTACGCCGAGATGATGATGGTTAGAACACTTGAATTTTAGCCGAAGATTGTGGGTTCGGTCCCGGGCAAGCAATATTGAGTTTTTGTTTGTGCAGTGAAGGAAAACATCGTGAGGAAACCTTTTGCCTTCCATACATATTATGGCACCAACCTTGAAAACTAAGATATTATGTCCCTTGTGCCTGTAGTAAACACTGGCTCAGTTCTTCTAACCGGAATATAACAACACTAAGCATTACTTTTTAGAATATATAACGAATTGGTGGTACCCACTCAGTCTGGCTTGCACGGAGCCCCACCACCAAATTACACTTACCAACATTAAACTGAGATATTTAACATATAAATCTTCTCCAATTGCACTCTACTATAGTTCACAAACAACTAAGTATTTGGCGTTTAGAAAACAACCGTTTTCAATTAAGCCTCTCGAAAACGTGAAAACGATACAGAATACTGAAGCAAAAAGCGTGCTAGCAAACACTCTGCCTTGGGGAAATCCCGTTATAGGGTTGTCACTTGACACTAACGTAATGAGACCATAAATTACGAAAAAACAAAGTTAACATTTAAAACTGGATTTTTTTTATGATAATGATGATGTCAAGATGTATATTTTTCTAAGTAAAATTATATCCTTAACAAACAATTCCTTAAACAATTCCTTTCACGGCGGCCATTTTTAAATGATACTAGCGAGCTGCACAGATGACATTACCGTACCCGTAACAGCCTGTGAATTTCCCTTTGCTGGGCTAAAGGCCTCCTCTCCTCTTTTTTGAGGAGCAACGGAGCATTGCATTGGAGCACCACGCTGCTCCAATGCGGGTTGGTGGAATACACATATGGCAGAATTTCAGTGAAATTAGACACATACAGGTTTCCTCACGATGTTTTCCTTCACCGTAAAGCACGAGATGAATTATAATCACAAATTAAGCACATGAAAATTCAGTGGTGCTTGCCCGGGTTTGGACCCACGATCATCGGTTAAGATTCACACGGTCTTACCACTGGGCCATCTCGGCTTAATCTCGGATGACATTACATATATGCATATCTCGGATGACAGTATATATGCTAACACAAGTGCATTCTCTGTGTCTTATGATCGATGATACGACTGTTTCCGATTTTTCATATACGCATTTAAGTTAATATATATGTATATTATTCTACGATTTTTTTCGGTAACTTAATTTAATTGTTATGTATATTTAAAGTTTATTTTTTATAATTAATTTTTTATTTTATTTTTCCATTTCATTCTATACAGTTGTTGAAAAACTAGCTACGATAGCTATTGGTTTAGCTGCGTTCAACATATTTAATAACTTATATTTAATAAACACGCAGTGAATTGTAACAAATAGAGATGCAATTTGACTTGAACAAGAAAACAACTTCTCTCTATCTATCAAGAAACTAAATATAAACGAAATATTTTAAGAAACTTCAATTTATGAATATATACAAGAATAATTACAAATAAAATTTTCTCATGTCCGTTTAAATATCTATTAAACGTTGTAACACACGACATTTGCTTTTATGTTATTTCACTTTTGTTCGCATATTACTTTATATGTTTTTTTTAATTTTTTTGTTCTTTTGTTTGATATTCTTACACCTCCGTACTTTCGTACATTCGCTTACCTTTTAACCTCTTTAGCTTTTTTTTATTTTGACCTAAAATAAGAATAATATTTAAATCGTATTTCGTCGCACTTTTATGTAATATCAATATATAGCGTTCATTTGTTTATTTGTATTTTATGGAGAAAAACAGTACATAGTAAATTTCATAAATATCAAATATTAACAAATCATTATCAATAAAAGTTTCCAATGATTGACTAACACATATCAAAGTAAAGGCGTAAATGCAACGGAAAAAAATATCAATTAATTAGAAATAAGGCTTAAAATTTATACTTTATAATTCAAATATAAATATACTAAAGTCATACCTTGAGTAAAAAACAGGGAGCAAATATTGCTATTTATATATGAGGCAGAAATAGAATGTTTTTGTGCAAAAACGTTTTGAATTGAAATAACCACTCATCCCACGAAGTGTTTTTAAAAATTAAAAATACAAACAATGTTGGCAACCCTGAAAACTAAAAAAATGAAATAAAAAGCAGTACAAATTCAATCAGTTGCATTGCTGTTATCGTTGTTTGTTATGCGGTTCGATTCCCAGTTCATACTTTTAGTTCAAACCTTCTTTTCGAACAGCTGTTGTAATTTCTTGCATTTATATTAAAAATATTCTAGAAAATTCTGTTATTGTGTTGCATTGCGTTATTATTTACTTTGCACACTTATATAGCGATTTCTAAGCCAACTGAAAGTAAAGTAGAAGTAATATCAAGACTCTTAATGTCCCAAAACTGGGCAAGGAAATCGTCTCCTCGTTAGAAGAAGAAAGAAGAAGCTTATATCCAATGCGAGTGAGCAGATAGACATGGAGTAGATTTTTATTGAACACATGAAGGTTTTACCACGATGTTTTCATTGATCTGATCACGGGATGAATATTAAACACAAATTATTGAGCATTCTCTCTTCTGGGTACTGGACCATCTGAACTCTTACAAGATTTTTTTTTATTTTTTAAATACATAATAAATTTAATTACATCTTAGTAAGCATCATAACGAATTACGTGAAAAGTTAAAAAAAAATATATAAATAAAGAATAACAATAGCATTGCCAGTTTTTTTAATTATTTTTTTTTCCTATTTACCCCTCAATTTAGGCGTACAGGTAGATCGAACCCGCGACTTCTTCATCGCTAAGCAACTGGAAACCATTGTGCTATTGATGCTTTGAATAAATACTTACCTTTAAAAATATAAAAATATTAATAGGATGTGAGTGGTTTTTGTTATTTTTTTAAATTGACGTAAAACTTAATACCAATTCACAATGAAATTCTTTATATTTTATTATTAATATTTAAACATTATATAGGCTAGTTATTTCGTTATTTTTTTTTAGATCCGTTTTAATATAGTCGCATTATATAGTCAGAGAGTAAATACGATCACTTGTTACGAGCCTGTCATAACAATTAAATAGATAAATATAAAAACATGGTGCGAGAAATTTGTTGACCACAATAATCTTTACATGTTTATCTTATATAAAGCAAAATTACCAGTACCAGAATTATTCATGATTAGTGGGCGTATATTGAAACCATTATTCACAAATTTACGGAGTCTTTAATTTAACAAAACAATTACACAAATATACTGGTGGTAGGGCTTTGTGCAAGCTTGTCTGGGTAGGTACCACCCAATCATCGGATATTCTACCGCAGCAGTACTTAGTATTGTTGTGTTTCGATTTAATGGGTGAGTGAGCCAGTGTCATTACAGGCACAAGGGACATAACAAATTATTTCCCAAGGTTGTTGGCGTATTGATGATGTAAGCGATTGCTAACATTTCTTACAATGCAAATTTCTATGGGCGTTGGTGACCACTTACCATCAGGTGGCCCATATGCTCGTCCGCCTACCTATACTATAAAAAAATAAAAATAAATATTTAATAAGAGTCATAAATATCGATTCACTAATATATCATACACACATATATAAATCAATAAATCAATCACAAAATAATATTAATACTGTCGGAAATTAGGGATTCGTCGCATTCGTGGTGCGCGGGCTAACTTGAATCTAACTGCCGATCCAAGATGGTTGCTCCGCTACCATTGACGTGACACTTCACGTTCTTTTCCGACGTAAACTAAAACAAGATGGCGCACCATGCGATATCATATATATATAAAAAATAATGTCTTTTTTAGTTTGTATTCTTTGCGTTTACGCATCGTTGATTTGATTGAGTTTCAAAATGTTTAAAGTTGGTGTTTGGTATCACACCATCAACTGTAATATAAAAGACTTAAACTTCAACCTTTTAAAATTGAATAACTACTGTTAAAAAACATTAGCGGTTTAATTTATTTTTTTGTGATGATCAAAATTATTAATATTATCTTTTTATGTTAAACATAAACGGACTTATGAACTTTGTTTTGCGGATGGTGATTAAAAAATGCTTTGTCTTTTTTACTCGAATATCAAATTAATAATGACAGAAAGAGATAAATCAGTGTTTAACACACAGTGTTTAACACACACAGCCGCTAAACATATATAAGTAAGGCGAAAACTTTATCACCTATATAAATCATTTGGATAAATTTAAAGATGTTTATAAAATGCGATTATAATTCATCTCGGGCTTTACGGTGAAGAAAAACAACGTGAGGTAACCTGCATGTGTCTAATTTCACTGAAATTCAGCCACATGTGTATTCCACCAACCCGCACTGGAGCAGCGTGGTGGAATAAGCTCCAAAACCTTCTCCTCAAAAAGGGAGAGGAGGCCTTTAGCCCAGCAGTGGGATATTCACAGGCTGTTACGGTTACGGTTATAAAATGCATTAAATCATTGACGTGTGCTTACTTGGATTTTCTATCCATTCTATTACGTTCAGTTCCGTTCTCTTACGATCATATTCATTCTGTTGCTTTATGTTCCATTCTATTTCGTTCTATTCTTAAATTTTATAATGTAAAACCACTATTATAATCTTAACATTATGAAGTGAAGAAAATTAATAAAATCCATACAAAGTCAGAGCGGATGGCTAGTACGAGGTAAATAGGATACTTTCGATTACAAATATTTCAGCGGTACAATATTAGAAATATCGGGTGGATATTTGCGAACAGCTGTCGCTATGTAAGGAGTGGTATAATGCTTTGTACGTGCCGTCAAGCCAATTTCACGGATCCAGGGTACACTCGCCTTTGGACAAAGTCCTTTGAGCGGACGTTGAGGGAGGCCGAAATATATTTTTTTCCCTTATTCAATGTGTACTGAATTATAAGGCCGGTTTATTGTGGATTTTTCCATTGATGGTCCTGATATTGGATTTCAATTTATCAACGGTTGATATGTAAATAAAACGATTGCATAGTATTCGTATATGACTTTGTAATATATCGGCTTTAACTGAATAATAATTTTATGAGATTTGAAAAGTACACTCAGCACAGTTTCAGAATACATCTTAAGAAACCCAGTACCATTTTTTGCGACTAATTAAAACGCATTAAAAAAATCCTAATATTATATATTTACTACAAATTAAACGCTTGGACCTTGGAGTAATAGTGCTAAAAGTTTCATAAAAAATATTACACCCTGTCTTATTGCCTCTACTGGTGGGAGGGCTGGTTCATTTTTTGCCCGGAGATTTGAAATTGCGATTCAAAGTTGAAATACTGCTAGCATTCCTGCCACCATTCCACGCGGTCACAATTTTTACAGTAACTATTTTTAATTTTTATTTATTTAAGGTTCTGTATATTTACTACAAATATAATATAATAGATAAGCCGAGATGGCCCAGTGGTTAGAACGCGTGAATCTTAACCGATAATCGTAAATTCAAACCCGGGCAAGCACCACTGAATTTTCATGTGCTTAATTTGTGATTATAATTTATCTCGTACTTGACGGTGAAGTAAAACATCGCGAGGAAACCTGCATGTGTCTAATTTCACTGAAATTCTGCCACATGTGTATTCCACCAACCCGCAAGGGAGAGGAGGCCTTTAGCCCAGCAGTGGAACACAGGCTGTTGCTGTTTACTGTACTGTTATATAATAGATAGATCTTCTCCTGAAATACATTTGTCAAAATTCAATTAATCCAAAAATTGGTATTTCACCTTAAAACACCTTAAAACCCCGGGGCAGCTACACAGACCTTCTGAATTCCTTAACCGGAGCGCAGTCTGATAGCTATCAGTGCTACTAAAGGCATTGGGCATAAATGAAATTTGATCCAAACGACCTTAGAAAGTATCTCAAGGCCATGTCTCACCGATTGTCTGTATGCTAGCTACATTGAATAACTATTTATACAATCTTTTGTAATTTCCAATACGTCCTTGATACATTTTTTAAGTACTCAAGAATAGCGATAAGATTTGTTTTCACCATAATGGTTTGGTTAATAAAACGTCACACGGTTAATATTTACTTTTTGATATAGTCTATCAGTATGATAACAGGTACAGGCAATAACAAAAGTTCTTAGGGATATTTAATGAAACGAATATCAACCACTAATAAAGTCCTTGCATACGTTTATAAATATTTTTTAAATTAATTATATTTGTACTAAACATATATTTTATAAAAAACACGCCTAACACAGATATTTGGAAACTGTTAGTTATATCATAGATATGGTCAATTATATGCTATCATAGTATGAAAAAGACGTGAAACTTTAAGTAGTTAGTACTAGTTATAATTATAATGTATTAATTTTGTTATATTCGTTACCCTTAAATTTGTAAATTTGAAACAACTATATATATATATATATCAATGCCTATGGTCGTTGGTGACTTACTATCAGGTGGCCCATATGCTCGTAACTATTCTATAAAATAAAAAGTATCAGTGTAATCACACTCAGATTCATTTAGATTAAATTATTGTTTTCAGTTATGTAGTTATATAGACATTGGATATGTAAGAAACATTAACCATTCCTTACATCGTCAATGAGCTGCATTGCACCTTGGGAATGTAGATGTTATGTTTCTTGTGCATGTAGTTACACTGGCTCACTCACCCTTCACACCGGAACGCAACAGTACTAAGTATTTTTGTTTAGAGGTAGAATGTCTGATGAGTGTGTGGTATGTACCCAGGCGGGCTTGCACAAAGCCTTTCTACCTCGAAAGGTCACTTTAAATAAAAAATGCATAAATATAGTTATTTATGTCAATAAATAAAACGGTTACCGTTAATAGTCTTAGGATAGTTTTAAATAGTATTTTAATAAGTCACACTGATTGAATATCTTCTACGAAGGCCCATCTCTAGAACTAGTCAACTGCGTAGAATATACAATATAGTATGGACCACAATAGGGTAAATGGTCACATAGACCACCCATAGACATCGGCACTATAAAAAATGTGTATGATAACCATCGCTATCGAGTCGAGCTTGCACAAAGACCTACCGCTTGTTAAGAAACCGCTTAATATAAATAAAATACAAGTACTAATTCTTCTACTTTATTATCTACTTAAAAAAAAACTAACAGTAAAATTCAATTCAATTAAAGTGCATTTCTAACATAATTGTTTAAGCTCTGCAGACACTACATCATCCAAAACTCATTACATAGAGAGAGCACAATTAAGGCACTTTCCATACTGGACCAGTTCTCGTAACGAAACAACTACTGAGAAATCGTTGCCACATTTATAGTATCAAATAAAATTCTACACTTTATATAAGTAATGCCATTTCGCACTGCTCAGTATGAAATTCACCTAACAGTGACGTTAAACAACGTTTCTGCCAAGAAAAATAATATCCGCTACTTTATATAAATTTCAACGGTTATTACGCTGTTGAGAAAGAATACTAAAATTTTAAAGAAAATAAAATCCAAGCTAAACAGCTAGTAAAAACTTGGCAGGGTTTTTATGTGGCTACATCACGTATAGCGTATACGAACATACATTAAAACGGACGGCTATGTTACACCTACAAGTTACTTGGACACTTGCCATATTTTTTTTATTAACTTTTTGTCTAATGTGGCATATAAATTATCTTGTCAAGTACGTTTGGTAAAATCCAGAAAAATCTAAATGGAAAGTTAAAAAATAAACTTTAGAACATACACTATGTACGACACAACGAATTTTTTAGTTCTAATATCAGCGCCATCTATTGTCATTTCACAGAATTAAATTAAAGCAAAGAATTTTGGTAGATACAACAAAAACAATCCGCCATAGAATAGCATGCGTGTTTCCTATTTTAAATATTAATAATAAAATAATTAAAGTATACACTATCACAATAAATGTCTTCTCATAAAACAACTATAACAAATTAATTTAATTAAAATATAATTATAAATGGCTGTGTCCTTAATTTTGTACATTTCAGCAACTTACCAAGTGTAGCAAATTTTTAAAATGTTCATTTTTCAGGTGAGAAACAGATGATTAAGAAATCAACGTTTTTTAATAAAATTTAGAAAACATACTCGATGTTTAAAGCGTTTTCAGCACAACTATACCCAGTTACTGCAACATCAATATTATCTAGCGCAGTTCAATCTAATAATTTAAGCGTGGCGTATCGTTGAACAATTCAAGAATATGAATGTCGCTTTGTTGTGTGTTATTTTCATAATTAATGAAACAAAGAGCTTCTACGTCGACAATACTAGTTTTCATAAAGAAGTTGAAAGGAAAATGGTTCTTTTGAGGAAACTACAAAATTTGCAAGAATATGACTCGAGAAATGTAGCTCAAACGCCGGCTTGGAATGAAATTCTAGCCGACGTTCTCGTGAAACGAATTTTCCCATTCCACAAACTGAATAATGAGACTGAAAGCGTAAGCAACGTTGACGACGAGAAAAGCATATGGGTTGGATGCATTAGTTTTGCCTTAAAAATATATAAAAACTATTTATACGATAAACTGAGATACGACCAGGACACGCTTCAAGCAAACGAAGAAATACCCGACCCTGTAGACGAAGAGACTTTAGATAATCCAAAAGATGACGTCGAAATACTAGAACCGGCGTATCATGGGAAGTTATGCGATAATTGTGATATAAATACCGAAATTGAAAGCAATATTAGGGATTGTGGTGAAGATTCATTAAAGGATGCAGATGGGAATTGCGTTTCGAAGTCATCACAGTTTATTTTATCAATACCATCTCAATGCCCTGTTGGTTACAGACGAGATTGGCTTGGATTTTGCAGAGTAATACTTTAAATACAGTCAGAACTAACTTAGACTATTAGATCAAACGTATGATAAGAATACGATTTGTGCATGATGCGAATCAGTACGGATTATTCAATTAATTTATAGTCTGAATCGCGCTATCAACATTTTTTGAGCTGAGTGTATATAGTGTGCGTGTATCTGTGTATGATGGCGAGAATCTTGTTCACTTCGAACATCAACAACAATCACTATACTTTTATCCAATTACAATTAATAATATATTTATTACAAAAATATATTTACAATTATAATTAGTACTATTATTTACTCTTAATATTTCCCTTATTAACAATAAATATCCAATAATTAGACACGATCAATGGGATGTACGCTTGCTGCATAGCTAAATACCTTAACAATTCTGACTCTAGCAGTAAAATCAACTTATTTCGTACAATAAATTATATAGAAAAAATAATTATTTTTATGTTTCCTTTTAATTCCCTTTATAGCACGCAATATATATTTAAAAAAAAAATCATGAAATTAGGCTTACGTCGTGTTGTTAAATTTATATAATCTTATAATTTTCTCAATCAAAATTAAAAATCTTCGACAGAAATCGTAGAATTACTTATTCAATATTATAAAATAAATTATTTATAACTTTGATATGTAATATTATTAATTAATCCACTAACCCGCATTGATGCTAGTTGTGGAATCTGTATCAATACCTTCTGCTCAAAGAGAGGATTTAGCCAAGCAGTGGAATATTAAAAATATTTAAAATTTTACATAAAATTACGTATTATAAATAAAAAAGACTAAATTCTATTGGTACCAATGTGTGTCATATGTATGTTATAATTTATTTTACAACGTAATTATCATATTATTTTGTTTCGGAATATAGATTCAAACGAGAAACGATAAGTATCTTAGTAGCTACTCGTTTTATCAAATGAATTACACTGTTAACAATATACAATAAAGTGATACATATATTTTTAATTAAATATTTTATTTTTTTGGGACAAAAATATATTTTAATATTAGAAATATACACTATATATGTATTCTTGTTTAACAAGCTTTAAGTATTAATGTTTTATACAGAAAAATTTAATATCATCTGCGTAACCTTATTAATGAAACCACTCAGTATTACAGTATATCGGAAGATGTAGTTTATCCCAAAACATAAAAACCGTAATCCGAATGTTTATTTAGCGGCAACGAAAGTAATTTCTATCGAGCACCAAACAAGTCTACCTCAGACAATCGACAGAGTCAATTTCACGGTGTGCTGGCTACCAAAGAAGACCGGATGTACCTGGGATCAAACGGACATTGGGGAGACCGCCGTAAATTGACTCGATACACGTTCCAGTAGAAAATAAAAAAGAATGGATAGATGTGCTTATCTGACGAGGCGAGGATTTGAAAGCAGTGAACGATTGTGTTATAGTTAAAACTTGTATAAATACTTTTTACGTCGTAATTCCACTAATGTGATATAGATGGCGATATAAAGTAATTGTAATATTTCTACATCGCGATGGCAAGATTAAAATATAGTTAAATATAGGTTAAGAAAATTTTGATTATAGTAGGGAAAACAGTACTCCAAGTGTTTTATTTTACAATAGTGTCAGCAACTATAGTACATCCTTAGGATCTAAATTTATTCTGGATCATATTGATTTCAACATATAAAATAATAATAATGTCCTCCAGACCGATTTCGGTCATGGTGGCCAAACTCAAGAGAGATTAGCCAACTACGCAGGAGATATTATATTGCACAAGTGTGTGCGCAAACACAAGTGCAATCTCTCTTCCCTTACTCTCATAATCCGATGGGACGACAAACCGACACGACCGGAAAGAGTTCAGGCGCAGGACCAACGGCTTTACGTGCTTTCCGAGGCACGGGAGTGTACACACTTCCAACTTCCAGACTCCGGGATGCTACTGAGAATTTTCTGACAGAAAAACCCAATATTCTTTTATCGGCCCGACCTGGGAATTGAACCCAGGACCTCCGGGTCTGCGGCCTTACATCAAGCCACTAGACCAACGAGGCAGACATATAATATATTGCTTAAAAAATTAATTGGTTAAAACTTCTGATTAATATATCAGTAGTTTTAGCCATATTTTTTTTAAACTACTGATATATTAATCAGTAGTTTTATAAAATAAAACGGCTGATGTTTTAACTATTAAATGAATCGTAAATTATGTCACAAACTAATTGACAATGATATATTATTATTTAACTCACACATAATTCCATGTTTATTTTAAATGCAGGAATATTTTTGGATATAGACAAGTAAAAAGCCTATACATCTCCCATTGCTAGGTAAAGATTTCCTCTCATCTTGGCGAGAACGATTGGAGCTTATCCTACATTGCTCTAATATTTGGCAAATACACATGTAGATTGACACATGCAGGTCCTTGCTAGCGCCAACTTGATATACTCGTATGTTATTTCAATAGGACTATTTCTTTTTGTCAGTTCTAATCTATATGGCGTGATATCTATATCTAATTAAATAAAACTAACCTGACCATATTTGTGTAAGAAATAAACAAAATTACGTTGACTGCTTAGAACACACGATTTTTTTATAATATAGGTAGGTGGACGAGCATATGGGCCACCAACGCTAATAGACACTGGCATTGTAAGAAATGTTAACCATCGCTTACATCGCCAATGTGCTACCAACCTTGGGAACTAGGATGTTGTCCCTTGTACCTGTAATTAGATGAGTCTTAACTAATTGCGGGAGCAAACAAGAGCAAGCTCAATTGAACTTTCATGTGCTTGATTTTTGTTTAAAATTCATCTCGTGTTCAACGATGGCAGTGACGTACATCATATTCTTACCGGTCAATATTTTCGAGGACATTTTCACAATATGGAGATGAATATATATTTTTAAGTATTATTATATATTCGCAAATTTTTATAGTTGCTTATAACGTATTCCTCAAAGATTTTCCTAATGACCAGATGTACTAGAAGTAAATAAAGGACAGGAAAAGTCCCGAAGCCCATAGGCAGTTGTAGCACATGGCACTCATTAAAAGTTTGTTACTTTTGATTAATTACGCCCGCGCGACGACGAGCTGCAATTTGTTACTGAACTTTGTCTCGGCAATTCGCGGGCTCACTGCTGCCGTTTATTAACTCTCGACATAAAAGTAAATAATTATGTTTCGAATAATATACGAATTTATTTGAACTCGTACGTACAAATATGCGTGAGCGTATTTACTTTAGTGTTGAATCGTTCAAACTCATGCAAATATGGGTGCGTGTATATATGCGATCGTCGTGTGTGTCTGATACGTCTGTGAGTGGCTGTGAGTGTAAAAGGTCGTATGTATAATTATATATTTATAACAGTAGAATATAAAAACGGATTTCTTTATCATCTATTTGTATATTAGTGTAAACATACAGCTTCACCTGCGAAGGGGAGGGAAGTTGGTTTTTGGAAAATTAATAACAATTACGATATTTTCCAATCACAATTAATACTATTGCCTCTCTGCATCATTTATTAATTTTAAGCTACTGCATTTAAATATTATCATAATCCAAAATCTAAGTCGTATTTTTCTTATTTAACACCTAAATTAAGGCATATTTACCGAATAAGCAAAGTAAGCGATTTACAAAAACCATTCACAGTAATCTCGCATAATTGGATTGTGAATTTTCAGCTCGAAATGTATTTCAGCAAAGAGACGTTGTGCGAGATTGTGTTCAACCTCATAAGCTTTATTAGTTAAGTGTCTAACACAGAATCCTTTGCCTTTCAGGTTGAGAAAACATGAAAGTTACGCGCTGCAAACTTGTGGAGCACAGGTGCTAATTACGACTTCAAGGCTTCCAACTACCGGTATAAATTGAACCTCCTCGACGCGTTTATTTGGTCTATTATATTATGAAAGAACTTATTTGAAGACATTTCAAAAGGTCTCGTTTAAATGGTCATTTGAAATCATCGACAGGCCATAATTTATTATTAATTGGTTGGAATTATTCATTATCGATGACAGTGGTAATTTGTTGTTTTATAACATAAGTAATATTACGTGGTTTTTCTGTTTCATATGCCAAATATATGTTCATAATTCGTTTAACGCTAATCGTTAAAAGGAAACATATATAACGTGCCTGCATATGTCATATATGCATCCATCTGTTTAAGAGCAGCGTCATGGAATAAGATCCAAACTTCTCCCCAAGAGGTAAGGAGGCTTTACATCAGCAGTGGAATATTTACAAGTTTTATTTTATTTAAATTTTATTTCAATAATAATTTATATGTTTTATTCGTATATTAAATAAATAAACAAAATCAAACTATTTGTTATTTTATTGAAATCATATCAAAATATTTTTACTTAAATAGACAAAAGTCTTTTAAACCAACCGGTGGTAGTAGTAGTGGTTACTTCAGACCGGAGTTAAGGCGCTGGACTAGCGGCTCTACGTGTTTTCCAAGGCATGAAAGTTTAAACATCACCAAAGCTTCCAGGCTTCTAAGAGACGAACTAGCATTCCAAGGATTCATCGTGTGGCAGAGGGAGAAGCTCCGAGCAGTTCCCGGGACTTGCGACCCGGGTGTAGATTTAAAGACTTCTCTTACTTATCTAGCCAAATTTTTTTAGGATCCTGTTAGCCCAAATTTAGATACTCATTTATTTTTAATATTGGACCGATCCATAATTGAACTCAGAACCTCAATATTGCAGCCTTGCAAAAACCAGTATCCTGTCTTTCAAAGAATATTATATGAACATTCATGACGTCATAAACTATATAATATGAAGAGATGAAAGCCATCTTACCTATAGATATTCCTATATATATCTTTTCTCATTTCGCGTCATCCCGAATATGCGAGTCAGTTATACTGAGCGAGGTGTCGCAATTATAGAGACGCTCTGAGCTATGTAACGTAGCCTTATGACCGAGTTAGAACAGCTAAATCCGCATTCAGTATTTATATATAAAACATTTGTAAAGAATGCCTATGTTAAATTCTATTATATTATAATTATATTCCGTATTCCCCTCCTCTTACGACCCGGGTTCCTTCAAACGAGGCGTGAAGAGGCATCTTGCGGGCCGGCAAGGCGAGGGCGGCTAGTGCAGAACCTTCTTCCCGACTGTACTGGCCGTCCTCGCGTTTGGACTCTACTACTACTTAACATCAGGTGGAGTAGAGTCATTTGCCCTCCCGGCTAATATAAAAATATATATATATATTATCATTTTTTTAAATAAAACAAGACATACACATCACTAAGTATATTCATTTTTGTAAACCACATTATAACATTATTCATTAATACAGTCAATATAAAGATAGTACAACAATCTCACTTGTAGTTGATTTAGCTACCAATGCACCAAACGAACTGAGAGCAAGTCAATTTACACAGCCCTTTTAAAACACTTAACCCTACTTTAAATTATAATTTATTTGACTATCCGTATTGTTGATTTTCTTACATTTTAATAAAAATAGTCAAATCATAACCATATTTATGTAAATCATACCTTTCTTAAAACTACATATCTTACTCCTGTATATGTTTTTTATAAATATACCACCTATTTTGATGTGCCTAATTTGTGTTTCTTAATTTGTGCTTCTATTAAGAGCTATTTCTTTTCAAACCTGTTGTAGATTCTTGACAATTAAGCAAGTGTAACGCTTCTATATTGATTGAGTTTGCTTTTAACTTTCTACTACGTCATAGAATTAAAAATTCATAACATTAACAAAATACCCTCGAATATAAGAAATTCTTTACATTTAAGACTCGACTAGCCGCGCATCTTACAAAAGATCATTCGCTTCTAAACAAGTAGTTACAACGTGTTAAATGAGTATAAATTAATAAATGTTTTTTTATAGAATATATAGGTGGACGACCAGATGGGCCCCCTAATGGTCAGTGGTCACCAACGCCAATAGACATTGGCATTGTAAGAAATGTTAACCATCGCTTACATCGCCAATGCGCCACCAATCTTGGGAACTAAGATGTTATGTACCTTGTATCTGTAATCACCCTTCAAACCAGAATACAAAAATACCAAGTACCGCTGATTTGCGGTAGAATATCTAATGAGTGGGTGGTACCTACCAAGACGAGCTTGCACAAAGCCCTCCTACCAGTAAAGTAAGGTAAGGACGACTACTGTAACAACGAACGACGAATGCAATAACTAATAAGTTTAACATTGTTCTTATGTAAGTAACCTTTGTCTTTGTGGGTATAATAAATAATAATAATAAATATTCTTTAAACATAAAAACATTCATAACTTTCAAACAAACCACATATAGTCCAAGCTTAAACCCAATTCGAAAGAATCCCGTTAAAACAAAATATGGAAAATTGTTCTACATTTTCTGTTACTTTTTTATTATATAACTAAGTTTTCTGACGCCTTAAGCTTTTTCTCGCGTTTTTCCTGAACGCTACAAAACATATTAAATATTCTTACATTTATGATTTTAAAAGTATTTTGTAATTGCCTTTCTTGGCTTAAAGAAAAGTCTTTGCCTAGCCGTGGGACTTATACATTTACAGGCTGACAGTTACTAAACTTAACTATATAACGATTATTTCATAGATTACATAATGACATATATCTATCTGAACTAAAGTAATAATTTAAACGTGTTTTGTTGCTAAAAGATATTCTTAGCCAATACACTATAATAATATACACTACAATTGTTATTATAATTCATCTCGTGCGTGACGGTGAAGGAAAACATCGTGAGGAAACCTGCGTGTGTCGAATTTCACTAAAATTCTGCCACGTGTGTGTTCCACCAACCCGTATTGGAGCAGCGTTGTAGAATAAGCTCCAAACCTTCTCCTCAAAAAGGGAGAGGAGGCATTAGTCCAGCAGTGGGACACTTACAGGCTGTTACTTACTGTTTACTTACTGTAATATACTATAAGATAGTATATCTAATTATTATATTAATAGAAGCTACTATTGACGTGAAAATCGAATCGTGAAAAAAAAAACTCTGTTTTTTATCTCATATAGGCCAGCGCCTGACTGCTGACTTACTGTGGCGATGCTTTGCATCATAAAACACACACGATCTAGGAGGTAACTCCCTTGTCTAGAAGAAACCGTTTTACTCTGGATTTGGAGATACCATGTTGAACCTATCAGCATATAACCTAGCTTTCCCGCGTGTGAAGGAGAGAAGGTGTTCGGAACCCTATGTCCCCTTCTGTACCTTTTCTGACAAAATATATGCATAATTTCATGACGATCGGTTAATCAGATAAAACATAAAAGCGGAACAAATAAATAAGCAAACAAACTCACTTTTGCATTTATAATATTCGTAAAGAATATTAAATTTAACAACTCCAAGTATTATTACAACAGTTCCTCTGATTATTGTATGAAAGGTTCGGACAAAGTCTACCTGCCCTCTTTTGAAAACCGTGTCAACAGTCTCATCTCTAGTTACCACTCCTTAGATCCCTTATCACAGGGACAGCCATCAAAAGACCCTTGTGCCACACATAGGAAGCTCTTTTATTAAACATATTTTCCCAATCAAAAATATCATTACATCGACCACTGTTGATCAGCTTGTATGATATAACTAACCTACTCGGTTTCGTTTGCTTGTGAGTCGTGGCGTAATGTTATATCTATGCTATTATTATAAATGCAAAAGTTACTCGGCATGTCTTTCTTTTAAGTTTTTACAGCTTAAATACTGAACCGATTTTGATGAAATTTATTATGAAGTACGCTTGAACTTTTTATGACACAGACCCCACTCCTAACAGGCAGACGAAGCAGCGAGGAAAACTACTAATCTATACTTTCTCAATAAATGAACTATCCAATGTAAAGAGTTTTAATTTAATCGGGCTTATACATTGCGAGATTAACTTGTTTAAACAAACAAACTCTTTAGCTTTATATATATACCAAAAAAATACCAAATTTGATTATTAAATAAGTAAAAAAATACTCAATTTGAAATTATATGAAATAAATAATACGAAAACTCCTTAATAGTATTATTATAATATCCGTACAATATAATGGATGCGGCAATTATTGACACTTACTAATTTATTCGATACAAATTTGATATGGCACTCGAAAAGCCTGCCAAATATAGAAGCACCTCTCTTCATAGATCGCGATGTTATTTGGCGTTATTCCAAAATAATTACTTTACGTAAACCGGTACAATCGCGGAGAAATTAGAGATATTTCAACAATATATGGATATGGTACTTAATCAAAAAAGGTCATCATTTAATTTATATTTCTACGTTTTCTACGTTTTCTAAGTTTTTTGTTTCTTATAGAATGAAATTAATAGTTTTTATATATGTACCGTGTTTATTTACTTTTCAAGTCTTAATTATAGAGGGAATCCAAATTATAGCGGCAAATAACTTATATTTGACTTATTTTTTACTATTTTAAAATATCTGTTCAGGGTTTGACTACAGTACTTACAGTTTGCAATAAGTAAAAGGTAATAAATATTTATAGCGTATTTTTATGTCATTTCACTATTAAATTTTTAAGCTTTTAAATGAAAGTTACCTTTTATTTGAAAATGTAATCATGGAAAAAACTTACACTTCTAGATCATGGTATAGGAGGCAAACGAGAAGAGGCTCACCTGATGGAAACTAACTAATCCTTGGACTAATTAAACTTTCTCCGTGAAAGATGAGGGCTTGAATCATCTACAGATCTCAAATGAATGCCATATCCAAGAAACATTTGATCATTGTTTAGAACAAGCTCCCAATACAACGGCCATCGTATCAAATATTCATTATCTCATCGTAAAGGGTATTTCGAAAGCGAATTTCGGAGCCAGAAGCAAGTAATTTGGCAGCGACGTACGAACAAATTAAATACCGCTATAAACCTATCAAGTAACATTGTTAGCGTCTTATTTGATTAATGGGGTATAACGATAAGCTTTTTTTTGTGGTCGAATAATAGAAACTGATACGTCATCGTTCATAATCCTTGTGGTTCTTGGACGTTCGGAATGTTCTAGCGAAATGGAAGAAATATTTTATGTAACGTATCAGTATTATATAACATGTTATTATTCAATATCTTCTATTTACTTATTATTTTTATTATTATATTTTTATCAGTAACCGCCTGTTAATGTCACACTTCTGGGCTAAGGCCTCCTCTCCCTTTTGAGGAGAAGGTTTGGAGCTTATTCCACCACGCTGCTCCAATGCGGATTCGTAGAACACACGTGGCAGAATTTCAATGAAATTAAACACATGGAGCTATCCTCACGATATTTTCCTTTATACATAACGATATGAATTATTAACACAAATTAAGCACATGAAATTAAGTGGTGCTTGCCCGGGTTTGAACCCACGATCATCGGTTAAGAATGACGCATTCTTACCACTAGGCCACCATATTCAGCTTTATACAGAAAAATCTATTTAACAAAATTTACTACTCAATAAAAGACCATGTAGAAAAAAACATGCATAATATTCATTGCAGGATTTATTATAATTTATAATATATAATTCTTATAAACGTTCTATTCTATCTATCCGGTTTCGTGCCGATTATTCTCTCTAGTCTAAATATGGAACTGGAGCATTTCAATTCAAATTTTTTTACGCAATACATAATACGTATTTAAATAAAAGTTTCAATAAAGTAAATAAATGAGAAAGTAACTCTTCACTGCGGGTCAGACGACACGTCACTATGTGCAAGTCTGTCTAGGTGCTATCATTATATTTTTCAAAATTCATCTCCAAAGGAGGTTGAATGGGAGATGAAAGCTTGTACTAGTGTACCAAAATAACCAAAGAATGAGAATGTTAGTCTTTTAATCAATCATCAGTTTCATATCCTTATAACTTCGAAACTATCTATCAATTTCGTTAAGGAAAATATATGATAAATTCAAAACTAAAATTAAATTCATAAATCTGTAAAATTTATCACTTCAAAACTTGCCGTACCAGCAAAATGTAACGCCATTTTAATAATTCACGTGCATTAGCATCACATCATAGCCATCTCCGTGTCTCAGCTTCCTCGAATTAAAGTGGCGCTGTATAAAGCTCTCGAGACGATTCCGCGAAGTCATACCCTGAGCAAGATGAATTATGGCCACGGTGACGTTTGAATAGATCAGTATAATCTTCTTAATAACCATTAAGATATTATGCAAAAACATTATGTGATATATTAAGAATTTTGTAATATTTTTTTCTTTTCAATTTCTTCTTCATAGATGTTTATAAGTATTACCATACATTATACATATTTTTAATAAACATTATGATTTTTCTTTTAAATATCTTGGGGCATTATTCACACACGGCCTTCTGACCCCAAACTAAGCCGAGCTTGTACTATAGAAACCAGACAATTGATATACTACATATACTACTTTTCTTTTGTAAATACATACTTATATAGAAAGTCTGGGTTTAAACCCAGACTCAGGACAAACAGACATGTTCATGCACACAAATGTTTGTCCTGGGTGGGAATCAAATCCTCAACCTTCGGCGTGAGAGGCAAGTATCTACCAACCACGCGTACTGGCCCGTCAGATTTAGTTAAATAATTATGTTATATACTTAAACAAATGATCAAATTTTAAATAAAACCTTTTGACTTATTAAACTTATACACACTTGTCTTATCTCTAATTGTAGCTCTCAGTGATCTGCGGGGCTTTTCTATAAGAACAAATTAAAACTCACCGCGAACACGATCGAGAAATGTCAGATAGTGAAATGTGGGTATGACTATAATAAGTAACGATCAAATGACACGCATCGAAATAGCGGATCGCGTTAAACGCGGCGTGGCTTAATAAAGAGGAGAGGAAGCATTTACCCAGCAGAATATAATAATTAAAATGAGGTCAATTTACAAATTTATATCTTTACTTATAATATTATTTGTCCTGGCTGACTATGATCGCACAGAAAAAACTACTGAGTCATGAATGCTGAAAATTGGAACAGGTTTATTTAACCTACCTATTGTAAGCTACCCCCAAGAAGGGATTTTTGAATAAATTTTTAGAAGTGGTAATAGGAATAGTAACAAAGACGGTACGGGCTGCTAGTTGCCTACAAAAAATTAAAATATTTCATTTATTTAAAAAAAATATATAATAAAAAAAAGCCGAGATGGCCCAGTGGTAAGACCGCGTGAATCTTAACCGATGGTCGTGGGTTCAAACCTGGGCAAGCACCACTGAAGTTTTTCATGTGCCTAATTTGTGATTATAATTCATCTCGTGCTTTTCGGTAAAGGAAAACATCGTGAGGAAACCTGCATGTGTCTAATTTCACTGAAATTCTGCCACATGTGTATTCCACCAATCCGCATTGGAGCAGCGTGGTGGAATAAGCTCCAAAACCTTCTCCTCAAAAAGGGAGAAGAGGCCTTAGCCCAGCAGTGCGATATTTACAGGCTGTTACCGTGAAAAATTAAAATCGACAACCGTTTTCTAAACGTACTCGTACTTTGCTAGTCGCGTACGATAACCATTACCTTATCTTCAACTTTAAATCTAGTATTTGACAGGTTGCGCTATTGTGGCTGTCACTAAAATATCGACCCAATCAGTTGCTTTAGCTTACGGCTTTTCTCTATATGTAAATTAAATACAATACTACCACCACTGTAGGGCTTTGTACAAGCTCGTCTGGGTAGTTACCACCCGCTCATCGGATATTCTACCGCAAAACAGCAGTACTTGGTATTGTTGTGTTCCGGCTTGAAGGGTGAAAGAGGAAGTGTAATTACAGGCACAAGGGTCATAACAACTTAGTTACCAAGGTCGGTGGCGCATTGGCGATGTCAACAACATACAATGCCAATGTCTATGGGCGTTGGTGACCACTTACCATCAGGTGTCCCATATGCTCGTCCACCTATTTATACCTATACTATATAAACAAAAAACCTTTCTAAATAATAAAATATCAGGTATTATAAAATTTGACGGTTTTGTCAAAGTCTTAAACAGATTTTACCAACATCTTATGTTTAAACATAAGATTTACGAATTGAGAATTTCGCAATAATCTTGAAAATTATCCAACTAATATTATACACGCAAAATATTATCAAAGGGGAAAAGAAGTATCTTTGTTACTACTTCACTCAAGGTACTGAACGGATGAAATTTGTAATAGAGATAGTTTATAAGCAGACTTAAAACATAGGTTACGTATTACCAGCAAAACCCCCCTCCTCACCCCTTACTAGCTATGTAAGCTAGTTATTACATAAAACTAAAGCAACATTAAAAAAAGTCCACAAATACTTATTTGTGACACATATTTTAATATACAGCATCAGCTGATACAAGAAACATACATATGATATTTTCACATATTTGATTGGTATATTGATTTAATTATTTATTAATATATATACGTCGCTTCCATCACATACTCAAAATGCCCTAACGAGCACGTTAATGAACTCGAGGCAGTCTAACGAACGAATGCACCTGGCACGATTCCAAGCAATTAAGCCATTTGATTGTTGCTAAGCCATTTTACCAGGGTTTCTTCTGATGGACCTGAATTTATTTGACTGTCGCACTGCAGGGCTTAATACTTACACGAGTAAAGTTGTGAAGTAACGTTACAATCGTTACTTTACAACTTCACTCATTCTCTTTACTCAGTCTCACCGTTGCCTCTCGTCTTGAGAATAAGGTATGGGCAGGTACCACCCACCCATCAGAAAATTCTACCGCCAAACAGCAATAACTATTATTGTGTTCTGGTTTGAAGAATGAGTGAGACAAGTTAGTTCCCAAAGTAGCTCATTTGCTATACAACGAGTGGTTAATATTTTTAACAACGCTATTGTCTATGGACGGTGGTGATCACTTACCATCATGTATTGGTGGTCCATTTGCCCGTAACTAATTTATTTACGGTATCTTATCAAGTATCTTGAGAGGAAATGTTGACCTGTTGTCTCAGTCTTTTGCAGCAGTTGGCAAACTTAGAAAATAATTCTTATTGAAAGTAGCTATTTATTTTACTGCCTAAAATCATAATTTAATAATAATAATAAAAATAGTAATGACAACTCATAAATAATATTTTAACGAAGATCTAAGCAAAAGCAGGCATTTTCAGCTTTAACGTCCAGGATCTAGACATACTCGTATTGAAAACATTTAATTTGTCATTTTTCTATTATTATGTAAACAAATATTACTTAATCTCACGATGTTAAAATAACGAACAATAATATTAAATATGAAAATTAATTCTTGTTTGTCTGAGTGCGTGAGTGTGTTTATGTGTCGTATAGTACAATATAAAATAAATAGTATTTCATATTTTGAATCATAGTAACTGTTATTCCAATAAAAAAAAAACATTGTCAAGACAAGACTGAACAGTTTGCGATCTTATGCCTTTATTTGTAATAAATTCGTTTCTATTCAGGAAACTCTGGAAAAGTTTGCCCGAGTCTGTATTTCTTGATAGGTACAATGTTGGTGTCTTCAATTCCAGACTGAACAGGTTTCTTCTAGGCAAGCGTGCTACATCTTAGACCGTGTCGATGCTTAACATCAGGTATGACAACGGTCAAACGCTAGCCTATATGAGATAAAAAAGGAAATAATTATTTGTATAAGCGAGTGTTGAAATAGATTTTAATATAAAAAGTGTTTATGAACATTCCATTAAAAAAATATATATATGTTCTTTATTCGAGTAGACTCTTATAAGAACTTTGCCATCATCTTGTTAAAGGAATAAATTATATATAAATCTACCACTGTTGCTTAATGCAGTTTCTACAAAAATGGAACGGCAAGGATTTCAAAGAAATAATGTCGATATCATTAATATTAAAAAAAGAACATAAAACATAAAAAAATATTTTCATCTTTGCAACAGTAAATCAAAATCCGCGTTATCGGTCGTACACAGAAACTAACAGACTATATATAATAAAATATAAATAAAACCAAACGTACGATGATACAGTTATTTTATAACGAACAAATTAATTTTATCGAAGAGAAACATAAAAAAACGAAATATCATTCGAAAAATCCGATATTCCCAATTTGCTATAACATAATTCAGCTTTATAGTCAATATAGAATTGTAATATCATGAAACGCAGCACAAATAAATTGAATTTGTACAAAGCAATCAATATGAAGCCTGGCTTCCTTAATCCGTGACCCGGAGCTATTGTGTTTTGACGGAACTCGACTGCCGAATCTAAAAGCGCGTGCTAGTGGACAACGGGTTTGGTACAAGTAATGAGATAGAAGATTTATACTTGGTTTTTATGCCATCGCTATTAATAATTTCAAAAATTATAATATAATATTAATTAAATATAATAATTAAATATATTTCACCATTGTGCATGATATTAACGATCATGGTTGAGTCATTTTTTTTTTCGATTTTTCTAGCTGTATTAATATACTCAATATCTGTGTGTTACAAAAAATCTTTCTTTATTACTTTGATACGCAAGTAAAAGGCCGGAGTTTGTAAAGGTTATATTCAATATTATTAGTTCACTGTCTCTGCTTCGCAGAGGAATTATAACTAGATTAGTTTTATTTAAAATGATATATAATATTATATATAATATGATATATATCGAAATAACTTCTATCTCCTGTGCCGTATTAATACAAATTAATTATCTTGTAATATCTAAAACTAATAAATAACATTAACATACCCCAATTAATCTTTTGAATTTTTTTCCAATGAATAGCTTTAAAAATGACCTTGAATTTCGTGACCTCTGTATGGAACACATCGTGTACAGGCAATAGTAAATTAGTGTTTTTTTATGGTATATATATATATATATATATATATATATATATATATATATATATATATATATCACAAATACCCTTTAAAGTATTCACTATTTTGAGTATAGGTGATAAAGAGTGGCGTGTTTGAATTTTAATTAAATTTAAAATAAAACCTCTTATGATTTGCACCACCTTTAAAACCTGGATTACCCCGGATTTTTTCCCGCTAAGCTGAACGTAATTGGATCCTAAATTGACCGTAGTCCGAGCCTGTTTGGCAACCAATACCTAAAGGATTGCGATTTCAAGTATTTTTACTATTTTTGTAGACATTTCAACTGATATGATTGATTGAAATATTTTAACGCATAAGAAGTTTACAGTATATTTTAAAATATTTAATTGTATACAAGAAGAAATAATTTTATAATACAATTCAAATTAAATCTCTAAAATTAGAATGATTAGTTTCAACAAACGAAATCCGAAACAAAACAAATTATTTCGAATAAATTTCTCATCTAAATATAATTTTAATTATAATGCTAATGAAATATTCATTTAAATGCATGATATAATTATCGTTGTTTTATTATAATGCGTCAGAGATTGGCGTTGAAACAAATAATTTTGGCAAATATACGATATACGAAAATGGAAAACCATTTCCGATATTCATATATTTTCGATTAACGCAATTTTTTATAGCTTTTGCGTGAACGTATTATTATGTGTGAAAATATTGCTTAACGGATTAATTATTTCAAAATAGAACTGACATTCGTTAGTCCACAGAACGATACGGGCAGAGAAGAATAGTCAACCCTTTTACTTGACAATTTTATTTGACAAAACACGAACTCACATCAAACTTATTTACATCGAAAGAACAATCGAAACTGTTTCACCGACCAAATAAAAACTCGAGGACGAAATATACATACATATTGCCAAACTTCTCTCATATTTTTATCCCCCCATCCCCTCCTTTCCGTTCTATGATCGGTTACTTGACAAAGCCAATAGTTTTGAGAGATTCCCTTTGAAGTTTGAAGATTAATTCTAACATTTCTACACGAGTAATTTCTTATTTGTTACTTACTTCATCTTTATATATTTCATATGAGGTTGATATTTAAATAATATAGCAATAAACAGTTTTATTGTTAAAATTATTGCAATTTATTTGAGTCAAAGAGCGTCTGTATGAAGTCATATCAACTTTTACAATAAGGATAAAATACTTTGAAACTTATAAGTAACTTATAGCTAACGTAAATCGGCGAGAAAACTGTTGAATAGGGCTCAAATGGTGACCACTAATCAGATTCTGGACTAGAATAGAATAGAATATCTGATGAGTGGGTGGTACCTACCCAGACGAGCTTGCGCAAAGCCTTACCACCAGTAAAAGCATTTGGAATGGCGGTCCATAATAAACGATCCCGTCATGGCCAGGCTGAATGGACACCATCCAACCACGAAAAAGTTAAATTGTGATGGTGGCTAGAAATGAAACATTGCGGATATATAAAACTATCAAACTATGAACCGATAGGCAGATAAACCAAAGGACTAAATGTCTTTGGAGACTACAGGACAACATACGTAATAAGAAAAATATATACATACATATACGTCAATCAAATTCTTATAAACGAACATATTGGATAATGATTTGAATATTTATAGTAAAAGCGTAACTGACTGAGGCTAGTATGGCGCCTCAGGGCCTCCTAAGCTGAAGGGGCCCCAAGGCCAAGATATTAAAAAACAATTTTAAATCTTATTTATTAAACTTGATAAAATCGAATTAAAATTCTAAAAATAGTCCCAATTATAGCAATATTTAGTAGATAAAGTAAACCCTTCGTAATAAAAATAAAATCTTATCTTTTTTACAACAAAAATAAAATAACATATCCTTATGCGAGACAGTGAGCCCCAAAGTTAATTAAGCACAAACATAAAACGTACTTAAGCTTACTCCTTACATTCTGACTTTTATTATAATTATTAAACAGCAACAAAGAACATAAAAATTATGATTATAATCATTTGCATTAAGCCTTATATAACAAGGTTCCGTACAATAAATTATATAAAAATCTTCGTCATTAGTACTTTGAAAATAATAAGAAAACCTTTGACAGTTCAATGTATTCGATTCAAGGGACCATTACTCATTAAAACAAATGAAATTATACCAAATGGACATATTGATTTTAATTTATTTTTACTTAATTGAAGTACATATCTGTGAGTTTATATATATATTGCTTTTTTACATATGAAAATTTGTATGATTTATGTTTGTATACACATAAGACCAGTTTTTCCGACTGATTTTTAAAGCTGTTTGTCTTCATGAGTATGTAAGACTCAGTTAGATTGTAATACAAAATATTAGACGTAATACGAATTATTATTAAATATTACTGAATAATATTGGTTATATTTTCATAATAAACAATAGTAATCCACATTTTTAATCTGGCAACAAGAACATTGACAGATACTCTTCATGGCGGGAAATTGATTCCCTTTTAATTTTTACTTACGGTCATTGCGTAGTAAAATATATTATAACGATATTTTATGATTGCTAATAAAGTTAAAAAGGGTGTAAAGAACACCGAAACTACGTTTTATTTCTGAGTTGAGATGAAGTTATTTCAAGTAAGAGATGATAGTGAGATCAATTACAAACATAATGTAAGGACCCAGTTCGCCAACCATAACTCAATAATTAATGCATAGAGAGAAATTAAAAAAAATCATATTCATATTAGCAAGTGATTACGGTTGCATTTCGACCTGTATTGTAATATTAATGCTTCAAAATATTCATATCTTGATGCTGAAATGCTAAATAAAAACAAATGCTAACAATGAGAGCCCTATAGATAAACCGCGGCCCGACCAAGCCCCAGCTGTCCCGACCGAAACGTTGCAATTAGAAAAATCTCCAAAATCCCGAATAATTTTCACCAATTAAATCTTATTGCCTGACTTCGTCGTACACCTGTGCTCAGGTAATTGCGCGGTATTCATTTAGGCTTTGTATAATAGCTTCTCTATATATTTTAAAGGATCGAAAACACTTATAATTATTGTTTGTGATTGACAGTACCATGATATCGTCGTTAAAGTAAAACAGCTTGTAAATATCCCTGTGGGTCTAAAGCCACCATTTCGAGGAGATAGTTTTAGAGCTCATTCTACTGCTTCAACGCGGTAGGCTTAATCACGATATCTTCCTTTACCGCTTATGAAATGAATTATAAACACAAATTAGGCACATGAACGTCCATTTTATTTGAACTCCCAATCATTTTTTAAGCTCACCATCTTTAACCACTGAGCAATCTCTCCGTCGTCAAGTTACAGCATATATATTTGTCGAATCCGTACAAAATCTTGGGTGTACTTGGTTCCGTACTTGAGTAGCGAATAACTTTGTATGGAGGTATTTCTGCACAATATGCTCGAAGATGTTTTTATAGTACAGGTTGTCGAGCATATGGGCCACCTGAAGGTAAGTGGTCAACAACGCCCATGGACATTGGCTTTGTAAGAAATGTTAACTACCGCTTACATCGCCAATGCGCCACCAACCTTGGGAACTAAGATATTATGTCTCATGTGCCTGTAATTACACTGGCTCACCGAACACCCACCGCCGAAAACCGACATGCGACATTGACCATAATAATCATGACATTTCAAAAATACACGCATCAAAATAGTATATCAACATAAGTTGTTAACATTTTCTATAGAATAACATTTAATTAATAAAAAATATTTCACATTTAAAAATTATGAAATATCGATATGTGTAATTTCTTGAAAACTTTCTTAGAATTCGTAATCTATTTAACTTATCTTATATTCTTATTCGACGAGGTCTTCGATCGACTTGTGTTTACACAATAACCTTATTTTATTGGTTAATGATTAAAACTTCGAATATTTATCTATCCTTTCATAGTCTAGACACAAGTCTAGACGAACCAAAGCATTTATACAAACTAAAATACTAAATATTCACAACTTGAATTCAATTCTGATTATATAACTTACAAGTATTCGCCCGCGTGCTGGGAGGAGAGGTGGGGGGGTAAAAGAACTAGCCTATGTCCGTCCTCGGGGTTCAAACTCACTTCATACCAAATTTTATTAAATGGGTTCATTGGTTCCGGTTGGCGTGGTTGGTAGATACTTGCCTTTCATGCCGAAGGTTGTGGGTTCGATTCCCACCCAGGACATTTGTGTGCATGAACATGTCTGTTTGTCCTGATTCTGGGTGTAATTATCTATGTAAGTATGTATTTACAAATGAAAAGTAGTATATTTAGTACTTATATCAGTTGTCTGGTTTCTATAGTACAAGCTCTGCTTAATTTGGGATCAGATGGTCGTGTGTGAATAATGTCCCTGGATATTATTATTATTATTATTATTGGGTTTGAAAACGTAACACACAAAAAGAGTTACTTTCGCATTTTTAATATTAGTATGGATTCCTAATCACTTATCTATACATATAAATTAAATTGAAATGTCTGTCTGTGATTTCAAAATAACGGCATATGGGTAATTGTGATTTACCTAAGCCAAAACAAGCTTTTTTGAATTTTTTACTGGTGTGTTTGTACAGCTTAATCTTTGAAACGGCAAAAAATTGAAATAACTGAATCATTATAAGAAGTATTTCAAGGTTTCGTTTAGTCTTTTCGAAATCGGTTGAATCTATCAAAAATTATAAAAACACGTATTTTCGTTGTCATATAATGATTTGTGCTTAATGATTCATCAACGCAGAGCCACCGCTTACATCGCCAATGCGCCACCAACCTTGGGAATTAAGTTGTTATGTCCCTTGTGCCTGTAGTTACACTGGCTCACTCATCTTTCAAGCCGGAACGCAACTATATTAAGTATTGCTGTTTAGCAGTAGAATATTTAATGAGTGGGAGGTACCTACTCAGACGGGCTTGCACAAAGCCTTATAAATAAAGTTTTCAGTTTTTTTTAAATTAAATTTGATAAAATAAAATATATATATATATATATATATATTGGTACACTTCGTACGCTTATTTACAGTAATAACTATATATATACAACGGCGTGGATAGATGCCGGGGTATTTAGGCAGCAGAATCGTAGATCGGAAGATTTGTATATAAATTTTTTATTATATAAATTTTTCTTCAAGCCATTTAAGTTACTATTTAATATATTTATAGTCAAACTACAGGAATTCACCGTAAGTTCACTGATGATTATTAAAAGAATAATTATATAAAAATAAAAACCCATTCCTTTACATTTTTTCTAAGTAGAATGACATTTCATGCTTCTTATTTTAAACTCACAGACTTCCAAACAATCATTTATTTTTTACTTATACTTAAGCGCAGGCGAAGCCAAGGGAAAAGCTAGTATATAATATATAAAGAAAGAATACAAACTTCAGCTTCCTAACAACTCCTTAGTTTTGGCTGTTAATATATAGTCGGGACAAACTAGTTTTCGTATATTATTGTTAATTCAATATAAAAAAATGCTGAAATAAAAAAAATGAGCTCATAATGAAGTTATATATTTATCATGTATTTGTAAACGCACCCGCTTTATACGCAGAGCCTCGGGCAATCGTTTGATATATCGACAGATTGAACAGTGTTGCTATACTAAAATACTATAAAAGCGACAGATAATTAATACTGCATGACAATTAGTTTTTTTAATTATTTACTATGATCGTTGTGACTGGATATTAGGATGTTTGAAGCATTATGTGATATGTATGTGATGGTCCGCATTATTGGCGACGTAAAGGTCACCAACATCCTCGAGCCTTTACAATTGCGTCGAGAGATAGCAGCGCTGAGCTCTATCGACTGTATCACGGCGAGTGCTCTGAGGAATTATTCTCTCTAATTCCTGCTTTCCCCTTCTTTCATAAGTCTACGCGTGCTGGCTCTCGATGTCACCGACTAACTGTGACATCAATTCCATCGCGCAAAAGGAAATTTGGCAACTCCTTTCTTTGTCGCACTTCTAAAAAATGGAATTCCTTACGAGCTCACGTGTTCCCCTCCTCTTACAACCTGGGTTCCTTCAAACGAGGCGTGAAGAGGCATCTTGCGGGCCGGCAAGGCGGGCGCAGAACATTCTTCCTGACTGTACTACCCGTCGTCGCGTTTGGACTCCACTACCACTTACCATCAGGTGGAGTGGAGTCATTTTTTTTCCGGCAAATATAAAAAAATGTAAATATATAAATCATATATAAATCAGAAATATGTAAAGATTAGAATATATTTTACACCATGCGCACGTCAAATCGGTTTCTCTCGTTTAAAAAAAATTACAAGAATTCATCTTGTAAAATTAATTAATGAAAATTAATGACTTATTTATATCAGTTTTGTTAATATTAATTTGCTGTTAAATGTTGTAAAGTAATCACTCTTATTAAATGATATTAGATATTCATTCGAAGATATCGTTTAATAATTATTTATCTATACAGAAAATAACATAACCCATACAGTTACGGTGTTGCGTACCGTTTTGGGCTAGTAGCTTCTCAATCCCCAGGTCCCAGGTTTAAACCGCGGGTCAGGCCAATAAAAAATTATTGGGCTTCGTCGAAATCGAATTTTCCATACCATAGTATTATGGCTGGGTGGTAATAAATAGTGCACTTAGGTTTGTACACATCTGTGCCGTGGCCGAAAACATTCAGAAAATCATTCATCATCATCATCATCACTCTTTTCTCGTCCACTGCTGGACGTAAGTCTCTCCAATGGCACGCCACTGAGCTCAATCCTCAGCTCTCAATCTCCAACCGCTGCTAGCCACCTTGCGTATATCGTCACTCCACCTAGCTGGAGGGCATCCTATCATTATCGTAATAACATTATGGGAGTTCCCAATAACTACATACAGTAATATAGATTGATATACGATGTCAATTGTCAACCAAAAACATAATTAATAGCTAAAGGAGAGCATTTAGCGCCTCTGTGTGTTTTGCGATGCCCATTGCGGTAGAAATATTCCTGCGGCCCTCCACAATTTCATTATAACATCCAACTTTATGAAGCCACGTAAAAAACATAACAAACGTCCATGAACAAACCAACAGGGATGAATCTCGTTAAAGCAACACCGTAATGATATTTGCATTAAGAATTACTTCGCTGTAATCATACGATTGAGAAGTTACAACGGGACAGCGCGTTTTTATTAAAACTGAATTATTTTCACTTTATTGCTATATTACTATTATTTAGCTTACTTTAAGTACAGTATAAAATATACGTCGCATACTTGCACTGATTTTACTTAGTCTTTGTAATTAAGACTTTATTAATTATAATGGTAAGCAAAGTTGAATCAAATCAAATATTGCTTACGGAAAGCTTTCTTAAGAAGAAGATAAGAGTTTATGCTAGACTGCTAGACTTCGTTAAACGTATATATTTCAAATAGGACATTAAAGTTTGGTCTTATCAAATCATTTATATTTAACGTAATATTTCATTGAAATTGTAAATTTATTACGGTACACGCTTCAATATTACAGCCGTTAAGGTCGACATAAAGTGTAACATGTATGTGGGCAAAATATTCTTTGGAAATTCAATAAGACGTTGCGTTCTTGAATCGGCCGTATGTTTCCGCGCCCACTTTAAGGCGTCAGATTTTTGTCGCCCCGCTTAAAAATTAACACTTTCACCGACCTCCTTACACTTCCCAAAATCTTGAGCGTCCTGAATAATAAAAATGGCTCGCGGCCCGCAATTTTGATATTCCTCGAGTTTAATAATGTTTTAATCATATTTGTGACTTTTTTATAACTTCGACTAACTTTTCTCTGCAGTAAAATTATACAAAAATTTACTTCTTTCGTGGATTTTTTCGCTACAGCTTACAAGTCTTATACGATATCCAATTACGTTTCAAAACCCATAACGTGTTAAGAAAATGCAGATATATGCAGTCACCCTTAACCCCTTAGACCCTTTAAGAAAAGAACCTATTCATTTCTTAAAGGGCGGCAACACATCTGCAAACTATATTCATAAACATTATACCGAAAAACACTACTTTTTATTGTTGTGTTCCGGTTTGAAGGGTGAGTGAGCCAGTGTAACTACAGGCACAATGGACATAACATCTTAGTTCCCAAGGTGCGTGGCGAATTGGCAATGTAAGCGATGGTTAACATTTCTTACAATACCAATGTATATGGGCGTTGGTGACCACTTACCATCAGATGGCCCATATGCAGGTCCGCCAACTTATACTATAAAAAAAAACCCCAATTGTTACAGGTGTGCATGGGCGGTGGTAGTCACTTTCCATGAGAGCCTCCTGCCCGTTTGGCACCCTAAAAAACTAAGCATATAAAATAAGTCACGAAAAGAAATATCATTAAAACACTCTCTTTACACGGAGATGACTCAAGGATTCATAAGGAGCAAAATGTATGCAGTACATAAATTATCCATTCTTTTGTTCCACGTCCCAGTTTCATACATTTCCTAGGTAATACCTTCAGGTGTTGAGCTGAGATAAGATGGCGCCTTTTAACTTTGAACTATAGTTACGCGAGAATGTATCTTCACAAAAGTACATTGTATTTTCTATATCCTACAAGTACAAAGTCATATTTATATTAGAGACACAAAATATTTTTTATTATCTTTAGGAAACAGTTATCCGTGTGAAGTTGCTTTAGCATCAAAGCCTTATTATCGTGGTTAATAATAATATTTCGATAACTATCGGTCACTATTGTGTATCTTAGTTTATTTGCTGCTAGCAAACCCACGCTCTTCCACTGAAGAGATAAGAGGACGACTAATTAAGAATTAATTTTTAATTATGGACAATAAAAAGGTTAAACTCTTTACAATATAAATTTTAAAAAAAGTTGGTGCGTGACTATTATATAGTTGTATGTTACACTCACGCCTGTGTTTGTGTGTGTATGTGTAAATACGTGTGCATATGCGTTTGTGTGTGTGGAATATGATAATACAAAAGAAATGTCATAAATGGAAGAAGTTGTCGTGACGCAAAAAGATGATTTCAAATAATTGTCGGTTTTTTGTTTTTTAATTGATTGACTTATTCGTGTACATACGCCAATCGTTAATTACCTTTTTTACACTTTGAAACGTGAGATATGAAGGTAGGTTGTATATAGTGACTTAAAATGTTTATTTATGTAGCAAATTCAAATATTCAGCAAGTTTTGGCTACAATTTATGTAATTACATCCATAACATTTTAGCTACATCCTAATCGATCTATTATACACCAGTATGAAAATTTATAATAAGGTATATATCTATTTCATTATTCATTACAGTTTTTATAAAACAATATTCCGGTGAAGTAAAAATAATAGAGTATCTTCAACAAACTTTACTTAAATGGTTAAAACTGGACAGGAGTTGAAATAACTTCAGACATTACTATGGGAGCTATTATAGAACCACGGTCGGAATGGCTTCCTTAAGTAACTGAATACATTTCAATAATATCATTTCAGTCCTGCTTCTGAAAATCGGAAGATGAAATTTGCTCCAAGTATAAGATTAAGCGGGAATCAATAATTTTTTTATTAATATAACTGAGTGAATTGCTCAGCTGCCTATCGTGTCTGGTGAATGAAAAGTATTTAATTAAAACTGGTAGAAAATTATAAAACGATACTACCAATTTTAACCAAATTTAACATTATTGTAAATTCTTTATCCGTAACCGTACTATGATAATCTCCATATATACATATATATGGAACATAGCTATAAGGCTTGGAGATTATTCTACTATGCTGCTCCACTGAGAATTTTCACGTCGTTATTTTATCACAGAGTAGCTATCACCTACTTATCAGATATTCTCCTGGATAAACTACAGCTGTGTTCCGGTTTGAAGGGTGAGTGATCCAGTGTAACAGGCACAAGGGATATAACATCCTAGTTTTCGAGGTTTGTGGTGCATTGTAAAGAATGGTCAATATTTCTTACATAAAAAAGCATGATATTAATTATTTATAAACACAAATGATACAAATAAAATATCACGTAATGCTTGCCACTACCCACGTATTCTATTATATTCTAACGCCATCTCAATTCTCGGCTCTCAAATAGGAATGTCACTCAGTAATTTGTCTCTTCCTCTTATAACTTGGATTCGAAAGAAAGTCTCATGTAACGGTCAAAGTTGTTTTCGTTCTGCGTTTGCGTCAATTATACTAGTAAGGTGAAACTGGCCAGTACACTTGCGACTGGCGAATAATTAAACAGACAAGGACAGAATATTAAAATATTAAAAAATATAATTCCTCGTCTTATTGCGTCCACCAGTGACAAGAAGATTATTTTTTTTCGTTTAGAGTTTTGGAATTGCAAAAGGGAAATGCTTCTAGCATTTTTGTCACCATTCCATGCGGCCATGATTTGTACAGTAGCTATTTTTAATATGTATGATAGCTTTAAATAGTTATTAATAATAATAATAATAATAATATTTAAAAAATAAATATTTAAAAATATAATAATAATTATTATTATTATGTAAATGTTAAACGTTTTTCAATTCTTCGTGTACACTTAATAGGAACACAAGCGTAAACAATCGAGAGGATACAGGATGGGCTTTATTCAAATCTGTCAACCAAAAGAAAAAGAAGGTCTTGATAGGCTCATTGTAAAAATATTAATATAGTAAATATTAATTTGAAAATGCCATAATAATATCAAGTCAATCGCAGGTTTGCAACACCCAGTTCAAAGCGGAATTATGCAAACTTTTTCAATAATTCCCTGCTTTCCGCTTTATACCCGCAATTAAGGGAAAATAGAACGGAAAATAACAAAAGAAACGCTTTACGAGAACCAAATCGGTTGAGTTTTTGGGGCATTTTAAATTATCAGACAAATTCAGTATGAATTTTTTGAACTTGAATGAATTGTAATAATTTTATATAATAAAACATTTAAGCAACTAAACATGTATTTTTTGTATGAGCTTGTAATATCTTCTTCTTCTTCTTCCTAGCGTTTTCCCGGCCTAGAAATGCCAGGGTCCGCTTTGCTACATCTTTGCCTCCACTTTGCCCGATCGAAAGCGTCGTCTTTAGTGAGATCGTGCTCTCTCATATCGTCCCTCACAACATCGAGCCAGCGCTTCTTGCTTCTTGGTGAAGTTGCTGAACATGTCTCGCGAGAGTTGGCCACGTCTCGCTGCCGTACAATAAGACTGGTCGGATGATGCACTTGTACACCAGGCCCTTTAATTTCACCGGTATCCTGCGATCACAGATTACCCCGGTGACTTCCCGCCATTTGGCCCAAGCTGCGTTTATTCGAGCTCTGACGTCGTGGTCGATCGTACCAGACTCGTGCAGTACGGACCCGAGGTATTTAAATTTTTCCGTCTTGATAACGGATTCTCCGCCTATCTTTATGGGTTCGGGGTCCGTACTGCCACAGGCCATATACTCGGTCTTCGCAACATTTAGCATCAGACCACCCCTCGCTAGCACACCCTTCCACTGGTTCACCTTTTGCTCCAATATCTGCTTGTCCTCATCTACCAGTGCAATGTCATCAGCATACATCATGAGCCAGGGAGACGGCTCATGGGCTTTCGCTGTGACAACGTCAAGCACTACACTGAACAGAAAAGGACTCAGGGCCGAGCCTTGGTGGACACCAACTGTGATCGGGAAAGGGCGCGTGTCGCCAACGGCGATCCTTACTATTGATTCCGAATTATGGTACATGTCTCGGATAATGTCAATATAGATTTGTGGCACATTCTTCGTCTTCAAAGCCCACCAGATAATTTGGCGTGGGACGCAGTCAAATGCCTTCTGCAGGTCTAGAAACGCCATGTATAGCGGCTTCTTCTTTTCTCTGTGGGCCTCGGTCAGTATTCTTAGGGCGAAGATGGGGTCTATGGTTCCACAGCCTGGGCGAAACCCATATTGACATTCCGAGACGGTACATTCTTGCCGAAGCCTTGAATCGATTACGCGTTCGAAGAGTTTCATGGTGTGGCACATAACCTTAATACCGCGGTAGCTTTCGCAGTCCTGTACACTACCTTTGCCTTTATATACTGGAGTAATGATACTCAATCTCCAAGAGTTGGGCATCTTCCGGCTAGTAAGTATTCGGTTAAAAAGGTCAGTAAGTAGGTTCACACCATGAGAATCCATCGCTTTCCACGCTTCAATCGGCAAGTCGTCAGGGCTTTTCTACTTTGGCTACGGCTTTTCGGTTCTTCATTGTACGAAGACATTTGAGTACCTCGTCAGGTGTTACCGGTGCAACAAGTCCGAGATTAGGAGGCAGTTCTGGAGGAGACACATTAGCGTGTTGTGTGTTAAGCAACACGTTAAAGTAGCCGCGCCACCTCTCCTTCACCTTAATTGCATCGCAAACCAAAGTGCCATTAGAGTCTTTGACACAAAGACATTTTGTTATATCTTGTGTCGCTTTCTCCCGAGCCTTTGCCAAACGGAAGATAGTCTTTTGGCCCTCGTTTGTCTCGAGCGTGTCATACAGAGGTGACAGCGTCTGGTAACGGGCTTTGGCAACTGCTCGTTTGGTGGCACATTTAGCTGCTTTATACGCGATCCGGTCTTCAGGAGATTTGGTCTCTTGCCACTTCTTAAACTGTGTCTTTTTCTCTCGAACTGCCTCCTGTACTGAGCCATTCCACCACCACGTCTCCTTGTCGATAACGCGGCCTCCCTTCGAAGTGCCAAGCACCTGTTTTCCAATGATGTTCACTGTTGACTGGATCCTAGACCACTGACTATCTACTGATTCCTCTGTGTCTGTGCTTAACTTGGAGCTAGCTACGAATTTACAGAATTCATGCTGTTTTGGTCCATTCAACAGCCACCATTTAGTTTTAGGTCTGCTTCGTTCAGGCACTTTTTTACTTGGTACTACCAGCATGTCCATGACAAGGATGCGGTGTTGTGTTGTGAGGCATTCCCCAGGAATCACTTTGCAGTTGGTCACTCTACCAATTTGGCTTCTTCTTATGAGCAAGTAGTCGATCTGGGTGGAGTGCGGCCCACTTTTATAGGTGATGAGGTGCTCGGGTTTCTTTTGGAAGAAAGTGTTAACAATGGCAAGGTCTGTTAATAAGCAGGTGCTGAGAATTGACTCCCCCTCTGCATTCTCACGACCATAGCCGAAGCCGCCATGTACACGTCCATATTCACGTGACTCCTCACCAACATGGCCGTTCAAATCTCCACCAATCATGATGCTCTCGGTGTTCGGAATGCAGCGGAGCATGTTTTCCAAGTCATTCCAGAAGGCTTCTTTCTCCGATGCAGAGCTACCGACCTGTGGAGTGTAGGCGCTGATAAGATGAGTAATTACTCCTTCTATCAGCAACTTCACCCGGAGAAGTCGGTCGCTCAGTCTATCAACTTCTAGAATACCGTTCTGGAGTTCCTCAGATAGTACTACGGCCACACCGTTCTTCCCTGAGGGGGAGCCAGAGTAGATCAACTTGTAACCCAGTCCAATATCACGGGACTTGTTGCCCTTCCAACGAGTTTCTTGCAAGAATGCAACGTGAACCCTGCGCTTCGTCAGTACGTCAGCCAGTTCAAGGGAGCGACCTGTGAGAGAGCCGATGTTCCAGGTGGCAAAGCGGAACTTCTTTTTAGGTACTTGCTTCTTTATCCGTGCCCGTACTTGACACGGTAGCCCTTTCCCACTTGTCGCAGGTTTAGGGCGATGTGCCTGCGCGTCGTTTTGCGGCGACGCCCTAGCCATTGTACCTAAAATTATTTTTTCCATTTCCATAGTAAATGGCGATTACTGGTTTTATAAGGAGCGACTGCCGTCTGACCTCCCCAACCTATAGTAGGGAACCAGTTCAGGATAGAGGGATGTTGAGGAAATTTGGTGGGAATTCAAGGTATAAGGATACTTATGCCACGGAAGACACAGGGTGTAGCATAAATAGCTCGGAGAAGGCGGGGTCGCGTGTCCGTATGTTTATATCACTTATACCGGACAGGTACAAAGATACAAACACCTCCTGCCTATAATATATTATATATCATATATATTATATGAACTTGTAATATATTAAAAAATATATAATATATATATAACTGAGCATATATCTAATTTCTATGACTGTATCTCTTATTTGTCTATATATATTTTTTTTTTTTTCTTATTCGGTTTGCTGAAAGAAATATCTATGACAGATCAGCATGCATTTTATGCTAAGTTTTAATATTGTATTTGCATTATATCTAAAACGATAAAGTATTAAAGATATTTTTTTTAACTTAACATCGTATTAATTGCTTTATTGAAAAACATTAGCCACAAGCTAGCTTTTTTTAACCCAATTGAACACAACCAGGTTATTCTTTCGTTGAAAACTTGTCACTAAATCAATGACTCAGTCCACTTAATATATAGAAGAGTATTAAAATATTGCCATAACAATAGTTTTGTCTCTCTCTATTTTATTGCGTTCAATCTCTTGTTATCTTCGAATACATGCTCGAAAGATTTCTAATTAAGCTTACCATTTGCTCGTCCACCTATCCACCTATCTATAATATAAAAAATACCTTATAGCGATATACTTGCAATGTTATACTGTAACTCGGCCTTAGCATGATCGGACTATTGAGGTGAAATAATCTGACGTATTAACATACATTCTTGTTGAAATCCAGTCCATCCATCAGCCGTGTTCAGACTTGTAACCAATTAACAACGGCTTATCAATGGCGTCTATTTCAAGCATCAGTAAATAAATTCGCATGGATGAAATATAAGGGTACCAAATCAGTGCAAAGAGAAACCAATTTGTTGAAAACAATTAACTTAATCGGTAGTAGGGCTTCGCAAGGATACTGATCACACATTCTACCGCCAAATGGTATAAGTATTTTTTAATATTTAATAACGCGGGTATATTGTAAAACCTTAAAATAAACATGCAGGCACGTCAAATTAACTTGAATCCAAATAATAAATAAAATCAAATCAAAACCTTCATTCAACTTAGAACTAAGAAGCATTACACTTTTTTATTGTTTTGTATTGTTTGTAAAAAACAACCGATTTAGATGGAAACACCAATTCAGAGAAGAATCGGTAAAAGAAATACGGAGAGTATTTTTTTTTTTTAATTAGGTACGTTTAATGACTTGTATTATCTTTGTAACGACCTCGTTTCATTCATTGATCGTTCCAAGACGTGCAAGCTGTAAAGTCATTAATTTTACACTAACCTTGTACAAACTTTCATTGATTGTTTGAAAAAATTTATACGTTTTCTGGTATATATAGACATATACGCATAGAACAGAAAAGGTACACCAAAGCCTCGGACACAACCTGTTTCATGTTCTTAATCAAATGTTGCGGAAAAAACAATATATTATGTTATCATTGACTTTTTTTTCTCCTTTTTTTTAGGGTATCAAGACATTCTCATAAACTTTATCGGTTTAATAAAAGATACACAACGCTGCGTCTTTTTCTTTCAAATGTCAAAAGAAATATGACAGAAAGAGAGACATCAGTGTTTAATTGAACCCGCTTATAAATAAGGCTGTAAATGTATACGATTATATTTCAAAAAAGTAGATACTTGTTAAAAGTAGGAAAAATAAAATAAAAATGCTTGACCTAATCTCTCGTTATGCAGCGTTCTCAGAAAGCTATTAACAGGATGTTCTTAGAAACTAATTAAGTTTGTGATGTTATAAGGAAATTACAGATTTTTTAAACCCTTTTACTTTGCTTTATAAATTGACGTTAATTTGATGTTAATTACTCAGCTATATTAGCTATATACTTTATTTATTATACAGGACAAGATAAATATAAATAGACAAGTAGCAACCGCCACCTATGTGCTTACATCTTCGCGCCACCAACCTTGGAAAATAAGATGCCCCATGTGTAGTTACACTGACTCACCTACCATTTAAATATAAATTCAACGATCCTAAGTACTGCTGCTTAGTAATAGAACATGTAATGAGTGGGTGTGGGTGAGTAACCTACTCAGCACTTGCACAAAGCACTGCCACCAAGTAAATTAGGTCTTGATAAGATAACAAGCAGACAAAATAATTTATAATGAGTCTGGTGATAAAAAAAACAAGCTGGTGTTCAACGTCATTAGATTTCTTCCATTCTGACATTATTATTCGAAAAAGCGACTACATTTATTAAAGCGAAATTTGTTTTACAAATATTTAAAAATATGACTTCAATTTTGTATTCGTTACATTTTTTATAAATTATTAGCCATGTTGATATGAAAACGAAATAAACAACTATTTCAAAGTATCGAGTATTTAAGTAATATCCAATATTACATTAAATATATATATATTAGTATTTAATATTAAAGTAATATCTTTTTTGTGGAATTCCATTCGCATTTACATTTACATTACATTAAATCAAAATTTAAATATAAAAGGAATTAAATACTAAATTGGAGCTATAGTCAATGTGACGAGCTATAGCGTCAATGGTCAGGGGCTCATTTTGTAGCTAGGCGCTAATGAATTTGTTTAAAGGGGCGAGTTGGGAGGTAAGAGAGTATTGAGCCTGCACGTATTTTCTCAGTTTGATTTCTAATGACGAATTAAAGCCTTTTTTTTAATATAAATCACATATATATGGGTAACATATTCTATTAAATTTAAATTATATTAAGTTTAATTTATATAATATTTTCGGTGTATGTATACATATATACATTATTAAATAACCCAAACTTTACTATATATTATTTACAAAATGATTAATTGAAAATTTTCATTGTTATGGTGCACCAAGAGAAGCCATTTGAATTATATACACCCTTAAGGAGAAGGTTTTATAGTACTGATTACATACTGCTCCAATACTGCTGTTTGGTGGTTACACATCCAAGTGTCCTCGTGTTGAGTTCCTTCACCGGCGAAGGTAGGTTGTAAGCATAAGATGATTTAGAAACACAAACTAACCATAAGAAAACTCCGTTTACTTACACAGACTTCAGCCCGTAATAGTCGATAAAGATCCTTCCAGATTTTAATACACTAGACCAAATTAGTTGGGTGGATAACGTTAAAAATATATGAACATTTTTGTAAATAGCCAAACCCGTTAATTGGCGACTGCCGCGGGCTATCCACTATGAAATTACGAATATTCCAATTACGGAGTCGACGCTCCATCGATAGCGATATTTCACAACTCACTGATTCGAACTGAAAGATGTAACGTCGATATTAGCTTTATTATCATTGTGATATACTGACACAATATGCACTTCTTATATACTATATGGCCCAGTGGTTAGAACACATGAATCTTATCCGGTAATAAGGGGTTCAAACTTGACATGCTCCACAGTGTTTTATCTCGCGCTCCACGTAGAAAGCATCGTTTGGAAATCTGAATGTGTCGAAATAAAGTCAGCTACGTGTATTGAACGTGCAGTGGTGCCGCGATATGGAAAAAGCTCCAAGAGGCTTTTGTCCAGTGTTCGACATTACAGGCTCTTACTTTTAATTTATTAGTACAGTACATAGTAAAAGAGTCGGACCTAGTTAAATATTTAGTTAAGTTTACAAGTGTAAAAATAAATAAGTTGGTCCTTATTGTGCCGGATTTCATACATATTTTCTTGGCGGTAGGACTTTTGCGGACCCGTCTGGGTATCTCAACAGATATTTTACCGTCAAGGAACTAATAACACAAGTATTGCTTATACTTGTGTTATAATTTCTCAATGTTAGTTCAATATTTCTTACAAAAAAGCTTGCCTTTCTTACTGACGGTGTATTTGTGTTGTGTAGTCTGTGGATATAAGCCATATCATCGTAGTGTTATATAAACAAAATATAATGCACTCTTGAAAAAGGTGGATCTGGTAAATATTTAAAATTTTCATGATTTTTTTCCAATGTACAAATGCTTAAATAATAATTCATAAATGACCCCAGTTGCCAAAAGCCGAGATGGCCCAGTGGTAAGAACGCGTGAATCTTAACCGATGATCGTGGGTTCAACCCCGGGCAAGCACCACTGAATTTTCATGTGCTCAATTTGTGATTATAATTCATCTCGTGCTTTACGGTGAAGGATATCATCGTGAGGAAACCTGCATGGGTCTAATTTCACTGAAATTCTGCCACATGTGTATTCCACATACCCGAATTGGAGCAACGTGTTGGAATAAGCTCCAAACCTTCTCCTCAAAAAGGGAGAGGAGGCCTTTAGCCCAGCAGTGGGATATTCACAGGCTGTTACGGGTTTAATCGAATTTCATATTTTTACTCTTTTTTATTTTATCTTTAATATGTATGTTTTTTATCATAATTATCATAACGTGCCTTTATTGAATAATATTTTGATCTGTTAGTTTCCGATATAACAAAAGAGGAAGCGATGTTATACTCTTAACAGTTATTCACTTAACAGTTTTTTAATATCCTAGTGCAAAGGGTCTATTCTTTTTTTTTTCAATTAATTCATTTCATTCTCCAGAAATATTTAAAGCTTTTAGAATGACGTGTCGGAACCTATCTCTTTATTGGCTTAAGCATTTCAAGCGAAGTTGCTAGTCCTAATGTGATTTGTCGCTCTTCGCTACCTTCGATTTTGAATCAAGATAGAAATCAACAATAAACTTGCAGTGCAAATTCTATTCTACGTCTTTCAATTAGAGTGTATTTTAGATTGTAAATTTGAAACGTTAAGATTGTGTTTGCTCGTTTCATTAAATTATTAAGACTAATATTTTGATTTATACATGGAAGTGAATAATAATTGAACTATACATGGTTTCAGATTTCTGATTGTATAATTCGATATATTATTAGAATAAATTGTTGGTTTGTATGTTCATAATATAATGGTTGGGTTTTAAATATAGTAATTTGCAGTGTTATATAAAATATAATATATATAACACAATATTTGTATAAAGTATATAAGCTCTTAGGTATATAATTAGCGATTTTATTATTGTCTGTCTGTCTGTGATTATATTCAAAAAGAGTTTAAATTCCAAATGTAAATAATTGAGTGATCATACAAGTATTAATGCTACCGTTTGCTTCTTTACTAGTGAGGGCGTTTATTTTTTACGAATAATTGATACCCTATGTCCTTTCTGTACCCTTGACGAGATTTTTTTATATAAAATAGGTAGTCGGACGAGCGTATGGGCCACCTTATGGTAAGTGATCACCAGCGCCCATAGACATTGGCAATGTAAGAAATGTTAACAATCGCTTACATCGCCAATGCGCCGCCAACCTTGAAAACTAAGATGTTATGTCCCTTGTGCCTGAAATTAAAATGGCTCACTCACCATTCAAACCGGAACACAACTATACCAAGTTTTGCTGTTTTGCGGTAGAATATCTGTTGAGTGGCTGGTACCAACCCAGACGAGCTTGCACAAAGCCCTACCTCCAGTAAAACACATAATACATGTATGCAAGATGATCGGTAAGGTTTAGGTTTAAAGGATATTTATTCCCATAAAGACTAACGTCACTTACATGTAAACAATGTTAAAATTAATTATTACATTCGTCGTTCATTGTTACATTAGTCGACAGTTTATTAATTCATAATCATTTAACACATTGTGACTACGTGCTTAGAAGTGAATGATCTTTTGAAAGATACGCGGCTAGTCGTGTCTTAATACGTGTTAAACGAGTTTCTATTTCTTATATTTGAGGGTATTTTATTAAAAAGTTTCATTCTTTCAAATGTGCTCCTTTTTTGCCATAGATCGTTCTTATCTTTGGTAGGACAAGGAGACTCGCTCGACGCGTGCTGCGTTTAGACTGTTGTTTTATTTTAGTTAAAATTAGTTTGGTACGGACACTTTTTTCAGGGGTTTTTTGATAAAGATGCAAATATTGTAAATATATAATTGTCGAATATTCATTATTTTCGTTTCGGTATAGATTTTAATGGTAAAGAGCATTTTGATAATTTTGCATTGTGCAGCTTGAACGTCAGCTAGTTTTGTTTTGGCAGCATTGCCCCATACTTCAATTAAGTACGAAATATGTGGTTTAACCAGGGTGTTATAGATCATGTGTCGTAAATAACGCGGGATACAGCGCACCATATTTCGGAAAGAGCCAAGAAGTGATGAAAGCTTAATAATGTATTACAATATGAAAGTTTCAGGTTAATTTGTTGTTTTTTTTTATATTTGCCGGGAGGGCAAATGACTCTACTCCACCTGATGTTAAGTGGTAGTAGAGTCCAAAGGCGACGACGGCCAGTACAGTCGGGAAGAAGATTCTGCACTAGTGTTCTGTTTGTTAAATATGATTCAATCATTTTTAAGGCATTGCCAGTGAACCCTATTCTTTCTAGTTTTTTTAAGATTAATTTATGACCGAGAGTATCAAAAGCTTTCTTCAAGTCAATAAAGATAAACGCTATGTTTTTACTATCTATAATGTAAGTGTATGTAAGTGTGTTACTTTTTGGTCTAAGCCCGTACTGTCGTTCAGATATGTAGTCGATGGATTTTAAGTAATTTTCTAAGCGATTGCGTAAGATTTTTCGAAAATTTTAGATAGTACAGGTAAAACAGAGATTGGCCGGTAATTACCTGGATCAGTTTTTTGTCCCGATTTGTAAATGCCGTTGCAATTTTTATTGTCAGGAAATACTCCGTTCATTAATAATGTATTAAAACATTCAGTCAAATTATTTACTATAAGAAATTTTTCACGTTTTATACTACAATTAGAGTCGAGATTATATATAATTTTAATAATTTCGTTATAAGTTGTTGGATCAAAAATAGATATATGTATATTAATATTTTTCTCAATAACTAGTCATTAAAATATCTTCAAAACAAACGCTGAGTGATACTTGCACTGATGTGTACTACATCGAGACAGCGGAAATAAAGCCTTTGAGCGAACAATTATTGTCCGGATGACACGAATTAGGGCATAATCTATCTGAACTGGACTGCCTCCCATTGATATATGAATGTACATGACGGAGTTTTTAATTCCTGACCAAAGGTTACTGAAATCCAGTACTGATAGACAAAACTGCGTTACAACAGTCAAACTTTAATGAAATAAAAAATGATTTGTCTATACTTACACTACTCTATAATTTAATTGTTATACTTAAGCTATAGTAACAAGGTCGTCTTCATCCTATGCTATGTTGATGAATTGTGTTTTTATGATTTATAGCTTATACATAAATTATATTAATTTCTTTGTTAATTATTGTACCACGGCGAATTTTTTTTTTTTTTTTTCGTAACACTATATAATGTTAACTGACAGGAATTCCAATCCCAATGGTTAAAGAGAGCACTAGATTTCTCATTTAAAACAATTATTATTAGTAACGAATAGAATAAAATATGGTATTAAAATATTATATTTCAAAAGAACAAAGAAAAATAATATCGTCTCATCGAAACAAATATAATAACAATATAAATCATGACCACGTGATATGGTGAAAACGACGAATTTAATAGGAGAGGGTTTTGCGTAAGCCCGCCTTGATACCACCCACTGACCAGATATACTACCGCTAAACAGCAATACTTAGGATTGGCGTTCCGATTTGAAGGGTGAGTAAGCCAGTGTAGCTACAGGCACAAGAGAAATAACATATTTCCGAGGTTGGTGGCGCATTGGCGATGTAAGTAATGGCTAATATTTCTTACATCACCAATATCTATTTGCTCGTCCGCCGAACTGTAACATAACTAAACTCTGGTGACATAATACCATTATTCATTAATCTATTTAAATGTTCAACTACTACAAACAACAGCTTGCAAAAAAACAATAAATTAAATTAATGTATTTCTCAATAATTAGTAATACAAATATTTTCAAAACAAACGCTGAATGATGCTTGCGAGGATTCGAACACGCGGACTTCGATTAATAATAACGTGTAAATAAATGCCATCACGGCTTATATGGAATTAAAAACTTAATCAATTTAAAAGCACCAAAGCCGACAGACGTGACAAAAATAACACACAATAACGTGCATAAAAACTAACACACAAGCTTTATCGAACGGTCGAGAGTAGGCTCTAATATGTATGCATCGAGTGTGAACGTTGCCCAATCACTTTTACAATAATCTTTATTTAAATTCCTACTCTCTAATTAAACTAAAATATTTTACTCGCGATAAAAACTGTTTAATTTGTACTAGGTAAGAGCTAAGTCATACTGACCACTGTTGGCATTTATATTTTTTTTAGTAAAACATTGTCTATATATCAGAAACGATATAAAGTAGATTCTAGGGTAGACTACATATAGTGGCAATGTATACAAAGGTGACCACATACCATCGACCTAAATTGTTTAAAAATCCGGTAATTTTATCTCCGACAGTTTTATCGGATCCGACAAAGACGAAAAGTTCTATTGAAATACAAATCACTACACAATCGACATATTTGTCGGGACGATAAATGTATCCGGCCAAATGTGAACCAGCTCTAAAGTGTATTTCAAGCAATTATCGCTGTCATCCCCCGGGTACTGGAATTCCGATTAAGCCGCCCATTATCACTGTCCGATAGTACCCACAGCTTTCAATAAACACAAGACGTGAATGCTATCCAATGGGATTCAAATAAACCAATGAGCTAACCTAACCTGTCATCGATGACCGTATTAACGTATCGTTTGAATCTATGAATAACATTTGCATATAATTTCTTATAACGTCCTATTGCTGACGAGTGAGCAGCTTAAGAGTAAAAGAAAAACACTGCTTCCAAATTCATTTCAACTTCAGATTCAATTTTGTACTTTGGAAATAATAAGAAACCATATACATTGATATTAAATAATTTGAATTAATAAAGTGAATGATTTTATGAATCTTTCTTTATAAATTTTTGGATTATCAAAACCGATAGTCATTAAAACAGGTACAGCCAGTGCTTTGTTAACTAGATTGTAGGTTTAAATACAGCGTTTTTTTGCTTTGAGTTATAATCTCATGCTCGGTGGTGAAGGAAATCATTATGAGGAAGCTTGCAGCTGTTAAATTAAATTCTGCAGCGTGACAGAATGTTTTCCTTAAGAGGACAAGAGGCGTTTGTCCAGCAGTGGAACATAACAATGCAAGAATACCTTTTAAAGAAAAATAAAGGTTTATTTTTTTGTTATAAAATTACTATAACTACTTTCCTTAAAGCAGGATGACATATTTGCGCAGCGCGTTTATTTATTTATATATAAATTTACTTTAGATATAAAAGGTTGCAACTTACTTGAATTTACTTTTCTTCTCTTCTTGATTTAGCGTTCATCGTGTAGTCAATAGTCTTTACGAAGGGATAATATTTTTATAGAGAATAAAAAAGTCATTGATTGCTGACCTGAATAAAAGTGTAACGGATTCCTAACGTTTTGCATACAAAACGAACTATTTTCATTTCAAAATGTTGATCAAAATTTTCCTAGCCTCAATTTTTTCGTATATCAATATTTTAAAAAAATCGTTCGGAAAGGAAGTTATCTTTTCGTTTATACAGTCTTTGTCGCCCCAGGAGTGCTAAAGAGTTTTCCTACCATGGTCCTCTTAATGATGTAATAAAAAGGGCTCTTGCAACCTTTTCGAAGTCTCTGCTCTTATTGAGCCCTCTGGAATTATCGGTGACTTTTAACAGATGATCGCGGGTTCTAACCTCGACAACCACCTCTGACTTTAAAATCCATCTGCCCAGCCTATTGGAAAGGATACGATTAATCTTAACCGATTATCACTAATTTATATGCAGACAAGCATCATGCTTCTACATATTTCACCTCGTGCTCTGGTAATCTGGTAATGGAAACCTACAAACATCGAACAAAATTCTACTACATGGTTAATCAACGTTAATTGCAACAGCGTAGTGGAAAAATCTCCAACAATTCTTTAACAGGAGACAAAGAATTTGCCTAGCAGTACAACATTTATTATTTTATAAGTTGTTACTTATTTAATATCTACTGGTGGTAAAGCTTTGTGCAAGTTCGTCTGGGTAGGCACCACCCACTCATCAGATATTCTACCGCAAAACAGCAATACTTGATATTGTTGTGTTCCGATTTGAAGGGTGAGTGATCCAGTGTAATTACAGGCACAAGGGACATAACATCTTAGTTCCCAAGGTTGGTGGCGCATTGGTGATGTAAGCTATGGTTAACATTTCTTACAATGCCAATGTTTATGGGCGTTGGTGATCACTTACCATTAGGTGGCCCATAAGCTCGTCCGCCTTCCTATTCTATAAAAAAAAATTAAAAAAAAATCAACTTAATTGTTTGTACAACATAAAAAAAATGGTAAACAATTAATTATAATTTTATATTATAAAGTTATAATCAAAAAAATATATATTATTCAGATTAAATGAACGAGCTGTCAACGTACATACGAATATTATTTAAATTATTTTTAAGTCGAGCTAAAAACCACTGCAGTGCAGTAATGCGGCTCATCTCATCTAAATTCCTGTTAAATACGCAGATCGCAAAGCTTAAGTCCGCCTCTCTTTATCTAGCGATTCAGGCCTGATTTAAAAAAAACAATCAAATATATTCAGATATCCTTAAAACTTATAGAATATTATTATTTAAGTACTCTTAACTGTACTTTGCACTTCACTAGTGCAAAGCATAGCTTTTAGCAATTAACTAACCCGCTTGGAATAAAGACTTAAATAGAATTAGACTTATATAAATTATAAACATGATTTTACAAACACTCAATTCGCAGATATTGTGAATGCTAAATTTAATTTATAATTTTAATGTAGCTGCTGAAATTTTTACTGGTGCTATGGCTTTAAGCAAGCTCGTCTGGTTAGGTACCTACCACTCATCAGATATTCTACCGCAAAACAGCAGTACTTGGTATTGTTGTGTTCCGGTTTGAAGAGTGAGTGAGTGAGCCAGTGTAATTACAGGCAAAAGGAATATAAAATCTTAGATTTCTAGGTTGGTGACGCATTGGCTATGTAAGCGATGGTTAACATTTCTGAGAATGCCAATGTCTATGGGCGTTGGTTCACTTACCATCAGGTGGCCCATACGCTCGCTACTGAAAGATCCAATGATACTTAATGAAATTTCGTCAAATAATGATTTATCAATAACAATAACAGAAACAGTAATAATTAGTTTAAAGATAAAAATTTTATTTTTAATATTACTAAAAATTATATATAAAATTCTTATTAAACGATAAACCCCGAACATACATTATATAATAATTTTCTACCAAGACTTCCTCAAATTGTATATTATTAATGTCGTATTTATTCTAAAAGATATTTCAACAATTCTCGCCCTCTTAAACAGGATTTGCATTGCGATTTTCTAGAAACCATTGTAGCTCGAAGGTATTGTTAACAACAGCTTTAAGAAACTAAACGAGAAACCAGTTGAATTAACTTACTAACAAGCTATAATCCTGTTGATCATATTATTTTTGATATAAATCATTATTATTTGTCAGGATATTTATTTTTATTGTTTCCCATTGATTACATATTAGAATATGTCAATAAAAAAATATCACTATGCTTCATTTATTTATTGTATTTGTATAATATTATCCGTAATCCGTAACAGCCTGTGAATGTTGCCCACTGCTGGCCTAAAGGCATCCTCTCCCTTTTTGAGGAGAAGGTTTGGAGCTTATTCCACCACGCTGCTCCAGTGCGGGTTGGTGGAATACACATGTGGCAGAATTTCAGTAAAATTAGACACATGCAGGTGTTTCCTTCACGATGTTTTCCTTCACCGTAGAGCACGAGATGAATTATTATCCCAAATTAAGCACATGAAAATTCAGTGGTGCTTGCCCGGGTTTGAATCCACGATCATCGGTTAAGATTCACGCGTTCCAACCACTAGGCCATCTCGGCATGTATAATATTAAAACAAGATATTATTTAATCAAATATGACAAATTGTTTTATAATTAGAAATAACAGGCGTTTCGAAGGGTTTTCGGGCGAAAGACGAAACCACGAATGACGAAAAAAAAGGAATGTTAGTATGGTAAATGATATTATAGAAGATATATAATGATGTTTTAGAAGATAACACATTTTGGAAATGAAAAGCTTTCACTCTTATCACGCTTTCTTCCGCCGGTTCCTCCCAGAATACTGTAATGAATAATCAAGGGTCGTGCTTCTATATTTAATACAGATTTTTAATTTGACTTATAAATATAAATGTTACTAAAACCATTTAATCATTGACTGTACTTATATGATATTGACTTTTTTAACTTTCTAATAAGAAGATCTGCACCCATTAAATATGTCAACTACGTACAGTTGACGTATTTAAGACACGTACGAAATGATTTGCTTTCTCGTTTCTGATACGCACAGCCAAGGTCTGGGACACCGTTCCGACCTTCGTTTTCCCCACCACCTACAATATGGGTACCTTCAAGCCAAGCGTGAATAGGCATTTTCTAGGCAAGCGCGCTCCACCTTCGAATGTATCTTCACTGTCATCAGGTGTGATAACAGTCAAGCGCTAGTCTACACACTTAAAAAAAAACAGTTTGTCTATACTAATATTACAATTTCGAAACTCTCTATCTGTTACGCTATCACGGCTAGAATACTGAATCGACTTTAATGAAATTTGGTATAAAGCAAGCTACTAGATATAACCTACTTTCTTGTAATAACCCCCAAAACCAACATTTGAACGAAGCCGCGGGCGAACACCAGTTTTAAAATAAATTTCACATTAGGGAGATATCGCAATCAAATAATGTGGATTTTTTTTAACTAAATAAATATCATTCCGTGCCATCATATCGTGTTATATACATCGTATGCTTATCACAATAAACCAATTTGACAATAAAAATTACATTAAGTACTGAACCGCAAAATTTTAACGGTAATAATAAAATATGAAAATTACGTTTGCAAATTGCCTTCGAAATTAACTTAAAACGCTGTGTTATTGGATAAATTTGATGTAACAGCAATCATTGGAAAAAAGATAATTTTTCCATTGCCAGTCCACGCCCGTTCCCTTCCAATCCCGTTGACAAAAGATAGATTAGCGAAGACACGGCCGCGCCTCGTGATTTTAATAATTCAACAGGGTCCGAAGGATTCGCGCCCGCGCCATCTTGTACTCGGCGCATATTGAAAAAATACAAGCGAAATGTTTATTGGCTTCAAAAATTGTTTTTATTGTGGCTAAAGGAATTCGCTTGAACTATATGGAATAACATGATAAAAATATATTAGAATATTAAATAAGTTTAATTTTCTTATACATAGAAAGCCTTACTAATCTATCTTTTGGATTTCATAATTGTCCTACGAAATCAAACTCAAAAATTTACAGATAAGAAACATTATCAAAATTAAAGTTTTTATCAAAAACAGCCTTTTAATGCTCCACTGGGCTAAGACCTCGTATTGAGAAGAAGTTTTGGAGCTTCTTCCACCACGCTACTCCAATGCACGTTGGTGGATACACATGTATCAGAAGTCCAGTGAAATTAGACTCATACAAGTTCATCACATTGTTTAACATCACCACCGAGTACGAGATGAATTATAAACACGAAAGCACATGAAAATTTAGTGGTGCTTCACTGGGTTTGAACTCACTATCTTCGGTTAAGAATCACGCGTTCTAACCACTGAACTATCTCGGCTCTTACATGTTAAAAAGTCATTTTTATTTATTAACACATCACAGCAAGCTATTCAAAAGGTTTTTAATGAAACTAACATGAAAATTAACTTTATAAATCGATAAAGCAATGCAGTAGCGATTTCATTAAAAACCTCATTTATCTGCTAGTCTGCAAGAATCTCAATTCCGCGAGAAGCTTGCTATTGAGCGCAGAATTTAAGATGAACTAAACTAAAGCCAACTTTCGACTAATCTTTACAAAATAAAACAACCTGAAATGAAATTCAATGCGAAGCGCATTTAAAAATAAATAAATCGCTAGCTTAAAATAGAGTTTTAAAATATCGACATAAGCTAGTTAACGAGTTACCTTATTTCATATCGTTTCACTATAATTAACTTCGATATCTCGCGAACCATGCCCTTTGAAAATAATTAAATAATTTGCCATATATAAAATTTACTTTTTTAAGTTAATACCAATAAATTTAATACTTAAAATGGTATTTTGAACAAACTTTGTTGTATAATACTATGTATTATATATAAATAAATAAAAAAAACAATTCTCAGACAAATATATTTTATTAAAATGTATTACGAACCTAATAGTATTTATCATTGCAAAAGATAGCGCGATTCAGAAAATCGAATAAATTAATTAACTCCACCTATTGATCAATTTAGGAACTAAAACATGTCCCAAAATTAGATGATACTTAGCAAAAGCCATTAGGTTTTGACGTTAACAATTATATTACATTCGGAATCGAGACATTTAAATTAAGTTTTATAAAACCTTTTATATAAAGTAATGTCTTAATCCACTTACGTGCAAACTTTTATTAGAATTCGTTAAGCCATACGAGCGAGCGTTCATAACGCTAAGCATAAGCAACAACTAAAGTTTTGTATTTATAACATTAGTAAAATCAGACTTCGTCGTTGATATAGAAATCCAATGAGGCACAGATCTCGAAGTCCTGGGCTCGAACCCCAGGTCAGGTCAATAAAAACCTTTTGGACTTTTATGACGAAAATTCTCAATAGCAGCCCGGAGTCTTCTGTTGCAAGTGACTACATTACCGTGCCTCAGTAAATACGTAAAACCTTAGATCCTATACCTGAACTCTTTCCGGTCGTATCGGATTACGTCCCATCGGATAATGAGAGCGAGGAAAATAGAGAGTGCATCTATGTTTGCACACATACTTTTGCACTATAATATGTCCTTCACACTTGGCTAATCCCTTTTGAGATTGGCCGGCGTGGCGAAAATAGGTCAAAGGAACATCAGTAAAATGTACAGAAAATATTTACGTTAAAATCGGGTGCGACTGTATCGGAAGGTTAAATCGCAAGAGAATTGTGTGAATAAGTTCTAAATCCAAGATCATTCGTCAATCGGAATTAGAGATGAGGAATCTTAGTATTCAGTAACGAAACTGTATGGGCTTGTTGATATTATTGCTGAATGTCAGGAAAAGCGACAGAATACAAAAAAAAATAGCAGATATTATTATTTTTTATAGAATTGGTGGTAAATGATGGTGTCTTAACCGATGATCGTGGGTTCAAACCCGGGCAAGCACCACTGAATTTGTGGTTATAATTCATCTCGTGCTTTACGGTGAAGAAAAACATCGTGAAGAAACCTGCATGTGCCTAATTTCACTGAAATTATGCCACATTTGTATTAGACCAACCCGCATTGGAGCAGCGTGGTGGAATAAGCTCCAAACCTTCTCCTCAAAAAGGGAAAAAGAGGCCTTAGCCCAGCATTGGGACATTCACAGGCTGTTACAGATGGTGTCTTTTTCATTTCTCAGAAAAAACGCTTCTTTATATTCCTGTAGTTGTCTTTATCTTTCCTGTGTCTTATCTGATTTGTTTAATAGAATCTACTTTCCGAACCGATCGATGGTACCTTAAATTTAATTACACTTTGTAAAATGATTCAAAAGTATATTGATTTGATTTTATGTTTAATTATTCTTCTATATAAAACTATAAGTAAGGGTCCTGGGACTAGGTTAGTAGACCCGTTACTGAGTACCCCGTTTATCCGCCGAGATAAAATATTGTTGACCAACAATACGAAAAATTTGCAAATAAAAGTAATTATTTTATCTATATAAAATAAAATATCAAACAAATATGTATGTGTATAATATTGTAAATATTGTGTATTGGTATTGTTGTGTTCCGGTTTGAAGGGTGAGTAAGCCAGTGTAATTACAGGCACAAGGGACATCAGGCACAAATCTTGGGTCCCAAGGTTGATGGCGCATTGGCGATGTAAGCGATGGTTAACATTTCTTACAGTGCCAATGTCTAAGGGCGTTTGGTGACCACTTACTATCAGGTGGCTCATATGCACGTCCGCCGTCCTTTTCTATAAAAAAAACAAATATACTTTTGAGTAGTGTTGATGTTGCTTTACTTTTACTTGAAAATCTCAATAATAATTTATTTAAATAAACTTTATAAAAATGAAATATATTTTTTTTTTAATAATTTTATGGCAAACGAGTACAAAAAAGACTGGAAATATTTCGCAGGACGCTGTCGAGTGTCACGTCAAAGTTTTTGCTTTCGATGCCACTCTTTACAACTAAACTGTGTATAGATAACTTTATAACAACATTTTTGCGAAGTTTGCTTTTTAAATAATAAAAAGTTTTTATAAACATTTTAAAATATGTCTTACTCTTACAGAATTTATAGACAAAAATTACATCAGAATAGAAGAATATTGTATCCTTATTGATATATTATCCTTATTGATATATTATTTCCTATATAACATGAAAGGAGTTGACTAAGTGAGCGTGACTTGTGTGAACTTTACCTTAAACATATATTCAAATTGTTATTATTGTTGAGTCTGTAACGATTTATTTAACTGTTTTACCAGTACAAGTAGAATTAGTCTTTTGCAATAGAAAAATGTTACAATAAATACCCATCATATATAAAATATGTTAGAGGCTAGCCGAGCCCATTAGATTTTTCTATACCCAAAAATGCTCAAACAGTCTAACTTTTGAGAAAAATAATAACTACTGAGTTTCAGTAGTCACAGTAGAATATATTCAGAAGCGATTGTAAGTTTTTGATATAAAAGTGTATTATTAGTAGCCGAGGTTCTGTTTGACTCGATTAATTAACATTTCGATTATTAGATGTTAATTTGACTTAATTTGCGAAAGCCAATCAGAGGCGTTGGTGAGGAAATATATGGCGGTTTGATCGTTGAACGAGCACACAAGTTATACATTACAATTTGTTTTTCAATTAGTGACAAAAACATATTTTATTTAAAAAAACACGACTGGCACGATGAATGCATGAATGATAGAATTAACAGCCAGTGTCACTCGGGTTGATGTAAGAATTCTAACGATACTCAAAACAGGAAAAATCTGATCAGGCATTTAATATAAACATTTTTGCGCAGTCACGTAAACAGCCCAAACTTATTTAATACGCGTGCCAATTACGTCAAGTTCAGCAAAATTAAATAAAGATTAACGAAATTAAAGTACAGCACATAGTTCGTTACAAGGAATTATCGCAGCCGTCTCTCCAAAGCTGGCTTCGATCGAACCGCTCATTACCGCTGACCGACACTATCTGCAGTATTCAATAAACAAGTCTTTAATGACTTTCTAGATTAATTTAAAACTAATTAAGGTCATTTATCCAATCTAATTAATTACAAGTAAGGATTTTTTGTATTTAACTACATCGTGTACAATACATATCAATGAATTTAGAGGTGAGTTCCAAACCAAATTACATAATTCTCAATAAAAAAAATACATTTTGTATCATTGAAATACATTGAATGTTTGTATTTTAATTAGCGATAAGTTACTATTAATATTTTAGTCAGTTGTTTTTTTTTTATTTAGTCCACAAAACTGACTACAATTATACAATCAACAATGATATACAGTAATACCGAAAACCGAAAATATTTACAGTTGAGTCTTCTCGATGTGGACATTACATGCTTATATGAGGGCTAAAGAGCAAAAAAATTATATAGATATATAGATTTACATAAGAACAAACACATGAAACTTATAAAAACTATCACCTATAAAATAAAAATAAATAACTTTAAGGCAAGACAAAATTAAAAAGTAAATAAATACAAAAAATTTGATAAATAATTTATAAATAAAACTAAAAAGTTGTTCTCATTAGAATCTTGTTTATTATATAGTATATGTACGATTCAAAAGTTCTTGAAATCCCTTGAAAAAATTATATATTGATTTTGATAGAACTTAAATTTTGTAAGTTAAATACGTTTACGTAAACATGGCAACGAGATTAAAGGGAAACCTTATTAAGGATATCGTGTTTCGGAAATATATTTTAGCACATATTTCCTCAATACAAAACAGTGTTCGAAATCATTTCTTGAAAGAAAATTATACTTCCAAAAGGCTTCTTCACGCTATGGGTTTATTCAGTGTAACCTACTGCTAACCCTCTTCTCTTTTTGAAGAATTTAAACGCTATTTCAAAACTGCTCTAATGCAAGTTGGTTATAATGGTTACCATGGATACACATGTGTAGGAATCTCATTCATATACTATAGTTTTTTACACGGTAATTGACCGAAAATGAGATGAATTATAAACATAAATTAAGCATCTGTAAATTCGGTAAATATTCACGTTCTCGAACATCTCGCTTAAGTGTTTAGGTGTTATTGAAAATTATATTTGTCAATAATTTTATTTTGAAATTTATGCCGACTTCTTAAAGTAAGGACCTGTAAGCCTCGGGTGTTGCAGTTGTCCATTGGTGGTAATCACTTTCCATCAGGTGAGCCTCCTGTTCGTATGCCACCTCTTACATAAAAAAACCTAATTTTGGTATATTTAGATACTAATTCCTATTTTATTTGATATCCTCTTGAAAGATTTCATTCATGCGATGTTGATGGATACTTCAATGATTCTCCACGACGGGCTTATTAAAGAAAACAATACAACTATGTAGGACGTAGAGCTCACTTGTTTTGGTAAACACAAGTGAACTCTATACCCTATTCCCTCACTCTCATAATTAAATGGGACGGCATATCCAACATGACCGAAAATAATTCAAGTGCAAGAGTAACAGCTTAACGTGCTTTCCGAGGCATGAAAAAAAACATCAAAAACATCAAGCTGTTACTGAGAATTTATTTATAGAATAAGCCTAATGTAACGTGACCCTGTTAACGTTCTCTGGCCTTAACCGAAACTTGAACCCAGACCCTCGATATCTAAAATCTTATTGTCTAGTCATAAGACCAACAAGTCAAAGTGTAACCTATTTCGCTCATAGCAAGAAAAAAAACAAGCTTGCAAAATGCATTTAATTTTATCACCTAACGAAGTTTTCAACTGCAGCGTTAATTGCGAAACTTTATTAAAACGCCACCTAGAATCCAAAGTTCAGAATTATTGCAATTAAATATCAAGTTAATGGCTTTCCGTTTAAAAATATTTACAAAACGTCTTTTAGGAAGGAAAAAAAATCTTTACCTTGAGACACATTCAAATAATTACGAAATAAGAAAATAATTTAAAAGAAAACTCTCAATGTGGACAGAAACACAAACCACATATATACAACATTTTATATTCATATTAGGCAATCGTTACATTTAACTAAAACTCCTTTCTTGTATACCTCTATTACCTCTATTTTTTTTATATAATAAAACTATTACCCGTTATTATTGTCAGAATTCTTCAAAACGGCTTAACGAATTTAGGTGCGGTTTTCACTAATGTATTATGAGGTCAGAGCTATGTGATCAATCATATTAAATAGGATTCAGCTTGTTGGACACTCCGAGGTTAAACGCGTTCTAAAATAATGCATTATTTGCGAAGTCGTTTTCATAAACATTTTATTATTCTTATGAAAGATGTCGAGATGAGACCATAGGTATTTCTTTTCTTTGCCGCATTTTCATGGTTAGTTTGACAAGTGAAGTAGAGCCAATATAAAAATAAAAATTGAAAATAGTGACTGTACAAATCGTGACCGCGTGGAATGGTGGCAAGAATATTAGTAGCATTTCCCCTTTGAATCGCAATTCCGATTCTCTGGGTGAAAAATGAACCAGTTAGTCGTTTAGTTGATAATAAGTACTTATTAAAAAAAACAAATGCACATTTTAATTTTAAAAGTAAACAATTTTCGGTGAATTTACCGTTTGCAATCACAATAAACAAAGCACAGGGAAAGACATTCAAGTATGTCGGAATAGATTTAAGGGAATGATGTTTTTCTTATATATGATTCCAATAGTATGTAGACCTATCCAGATCGGGGTGTGGCAAAAACCGGATAAATAGTAATATCCCGCGAAAATAAAACTAAAAATGTTGTATACACTGAAATATTATAAGTTATTTCTTTAATTTATACGCGGATGAAACCGCGGGCACAGCTAGTATATAATAAGTTGACTGAAACTGCTAAAAACTTAGATTATTCATACCCGAAGCGAAGTTCGTAAGCAATAAATATATACACTGAGGCTATTATCAGTAGTCGAAGACAGAGTTTCTCCGCCAACTAGGTAATAGCTTTAGCAATTAGCAAGTATGTACAACTATTATACAGATCTAGGGCATGAATGGCCGGCTGTAGATTAGAGGCTGAATCGGAAAATGCCTTTGTCTGCACGTCAAGCAATGAAATGGCCGCTGGCTTAACGGAATGGCGGGAAAAATGTGACATTTTGTGATTTTACGTATACGCTCTATGAACTTTAAATAATCCTTTTTTTATTATACTTCTATTTTTAAGCAAATAATGTAATTCAAGAGATAGTTTATTGTAGATAAATAATACGTTGTAAACGATATAAATAAAGTTTTATTGTTTGTTAGTGAATATAAAACGTCATCATTTTTTTGTCATATTTTTTATACATTTGTTGAACACCTCCCGCATCGAGTGATCAATACACAAATATAGAACATTTGAAAAACTACTAATTGATTTTACATTAAATGCAATATCAGAAAATATATTAGTGGATTTCCAATTGATAAATAAAAAAATATTAATACTCATGTCCTTATGTAAGTTTTGCGTAGGCAAATTAATGCGTCTTTCCGAAGTACCCAGTTGATTTCAATTGCATGCTTAGAGAGCTATTAGATGAAAGCTAAAACGTTGGATATTATTATCGAATATAAATTGAAGAAGAAATATCCCGCAAACAATGGTGTCAGCAATATTGCAGCCATGAAATAAAAAATAGTTCAATAATACGTTGATTGTGGTTTGATTTGCGAAAAGCCCAAACGTGGTAAGTTAAAAATCATAATTAAATATATTTAAATTTATAATTATTTTATTTAAACGAATTATAAACAGATGTCTTATTCGTGAGAAAACCACGATATTTAAATAAACAGTCCATATTTGAATCTATCTTAAAGTTGAAATTACAAAATATAGTCCTTCGGACCGCATAACTAAATGTTTAAAATATCCATTGTTAGGTATTCATTTTTTATATAATTCGTTTATTTCGATGTTTGTTTCTCCATCACACGCAAAAAGGTTAGAGATATTTGCTGAAGAAGTCTTTATATAATATAACAGTAAGTGTTTATTTAATTTTAACAGTTAGACACATGCTTACGTAAAATTATATTTTTTATATATATAATAAAAGGGCAAATGGGACACCTTATGGTAAAGGGTCACCCTCGCCCATTGTATCCATCGGCATTGTAAGAAATTTAAACCACCCGTTACATGGCCAATACACCACCAACCTTGGGAAATAAAATCTTATGTTCCTTGTGCCTATAGTTACACTGGCTCACCATCCCAAACCAAGCAATACTCAATGTTCCTGTTTGACGGTAGAATATCTGATGAGTGGGTGGTATCTACCCAGATGGGCTTGTACAAAGCATTACCACCAATTAAATAAAAAATACATTTTCTTATTATGGATAAAGTTGATAATATATAAGCGAACACAATATTTGGATTGTTAAATCAATACAATATAATTTACACGTGTATTTTATGTAATGTATTCGAAGCAATTACCATTATCTCTCGGGGATTGCTATCCGATTTCCGGGAATAAGCCGCTATTAAGTATTTAATGGGAATTGTCAAGTTGTAAATACAACCTTTTATTATCCATCTATGAGCCTAAATGTGTAATGCGATTAACCTTTGCATTAAGCTTGTTTTACCGGTGTTGGGGATTTGTGCAAGCCATCCGCGTGGGTGCCGTCCACTTATCGATTCCTATTTGAATCTAGGTTGAGTTAATTATTAGTTAAGATTCACGTACTTGGCGGTGAAGAAAACAAAGATGTGAATACACCAACCAAGATTAGACCAGCTTAGTGGAATCAGCTCCAAAACATCGCCTTAACAGGAGATAAAGTTTTAGCCCAGTTGTGGGATATCGTGATAAAACATATGTCGGAATTCAAAAGCATGTATGAGTATCGCAAAGTTGCAACAAAAGTTCCGTTAATGAGCGAGAGTCTCCTCTCCTATTAGAGAGATGTTTAGCTAATTCTACCAGGCTGTTCCACGTTGCCCGTCGATTGGAAGATTTCATCCAACAATAATATGTAAGATATTTCATGATATTTTCCTTTATCAGTGAGCATTTTATTAATGAAATATTTAGGTGAACTGGTAAATGCGCCAAATTATGGTAAATGGTCACCAACGCCCATAGATATTGGTTTTCCATTCTTTACAACATCACGAACCTACGAACTAAGATTTAAATATTGATTTTTGGCGGTAGATTATCTGATGAGTAGGTGGTACCTAACCAGCAAGTACAAAGCGCTACCACCAAGTAAACCAAGTTCTATAAACACCGAATTTAACACACAATAATGCTCGCTAGATTTGGATTCGCAGTATTTGCTTATACTTACTTTATATCGTAATATATAATAAAGCTTTATCGTAATTAATAATTTCCATTGCCACGCATTGCATTGGAGCGTACACAATGCAGATCCTATGACGTAAATTATATGTAAGGACTTCAAGGCTCAAAGCAAACAACAGATTAACGAACGATGTCATCGAGTTTAAGCTGATGCGTATTAACATAAAGAACAGTTGACATTTATTAGTGTTGCTAGCGATAATTACACTGTGTACTCTACGATTTTAACACATGCACAGATATTGTAAAATCATTAAAAGCAACCTACATGTATGTTAAATTACAATTAGTGTTACTAGACAAAAAAAATGGAAAGTAAAAAAAAAACAAACATTAATTAATAGTAGTATTATAGTAGAAAATAATTAAAATGATTTATAATTTTTTTGATAAAATTCTCTCAAAAAACTGTCTGAAAAATTAACTACTTTTATTCTTTTTCCGCATTTAACTTAGTATCTTAGCTTAGGAAACTGCTTAATATAAAACGTAAAATTTGATACATAATTTTATATGCATTTATTAGTACGTATTTTAAAAAAAACGGTTGTTCTAGTCTCATTTTAAGTATTAAAGGTTGAAGTATATTTAATTACTCTTGATCTCTCATATTAAAAAAAAAAACAACAAAATCGAATAAGTTTTATCCGGTTACGAAATAAATTTATTGTCTAACGTTTCTCTACAGTTATATGTGGCAAAAGAAATCAGCTCATTATAGCTGAGTCGAACTAAATTTCTGTAAATTATTTATATATATTTTTTAAGGTGACATTAATTCTAAATAGGTTGACAGTTATTAATCCGATACCTTATACTCTACAACAGCCTATGGTCACCTTATAAAGTCAATGCTTGATAGAGAACACCGTTTTATGTATTAAAAATCAACTGATACTGAGTACTGGTGGTAGGGCTTTGTGCAAGCTGATCTGGGTAGGTACCACCTACTCATCAGATATTCTACCGCAAAACAGCAGTACTTGGTATTGCTGTGTTCCGGTTTGAAGGGTGAGTGAGCCAGTGTAATTACAGGCACAAGGGACATAAATTCTTAGGTCCCATGATTGTTGGCGCATTGGCGATGTAAGCGATGACTAACATTTCGTACAGTGCCAATGTCTATGGGCGTTTGGTGACCACTTACCATCAGGTGGCCCATATGCTCGTCCGCCTACCTATTCTATAATTTTTTTTATAAATAACCGAAAACAGGGTACCGAACCGTTTTGTTACCTTTACTCACCTTTTGTTTTACCTTTGGTTACCTTTGCCTTTGTAGCTATATGAAAAAAAATGTAAAAAGAACAGATTATGTAAAGAACATGAAATTGCATTTATCGTTCTAAGGAAATTCAAAATTGGTAATAAGCGATTACCAATCAACGGTCTGTGAAATCAGTTTTATCTCCATCAAAATTTGTCCACCGGGAATACCCCGGCCTAATTGTCGCTGATTCGTCAGACCTATGTTGGCAGATTTTAATTAAGTTCAACGAATTTGAGATGCCTACTTACACATTAATTTAATATCGGTCTTTTTAATCAATATTCTGTTTTAATCATATTTACATTTCTTATTATTAAATATTAAGAGATTTATAATTATTTATAATAATACAAAAAAGAGAAATAATTTTAATTAAAAAATCATCAGCTGAATTGAATAGCTCGTTGACATTAATTTCTAAATGTAAAATATCAGTTTTTACTTTATCATACCAGCTGTGGTAAAACTTCACTTCGTTGGATCTCAATCACATTCAGTATATGTTTGTCTTTCACAGCCTATTTCTCCGAAATTCCTGGACAAACACACTTCAAATTTGGTACTCATTTAGCTATATTAAATTATATTTTTCTTTTTTTACATATTTTATTGTACAGTTTTAATCTACGCCCGTTATAATAATACGTATGTGGAATAATCTGGAAGAGTATAATAATTTAGTTACAATGGTGTATAGAAACTAAAAGAAATTTTAATAATTTCAGTACATATATTTTTAATTGATAACCTATAAAATGTTTGCACAAATTTATGAAGCACAAGCACCTAAATATATTTAGTTTTCGATAAATATTATGGAATAAAATATCATATATGTACAAAACAAAAAGAGTGAAACCGGTAGCCGGTAATGTGTATAGTGACGGCACCGGACGGAGGCTCGGCGGCGCCGCAGCGGAATATCGCACTTGCCACTCAATGGAGCGTGAATGCGTGAAAAATTTGTTTTGGCATACGAGATTTGGGAATACTTTATGGAGGTCTTTTATCTTGTACAAATACACAAATGTTCAATAAAACATTCATGTATTAGTGTTCAAAATTAAAAATAAACTTAACTTTAAATTATACTCTACTTTACCATAAAACGAAGTGCTGGAAAATATTGTGAATTCGTATGAAAAAGAAAACCCATTTTTACTTATTTATACAATACAATATACGCTCAAAGTAAAGAAAGTAATATTTTTTTTATCAAAAGCTATAATAATAGTTAGCTATAGTAATACGTAAAACAAAAATCCTAGTCGTCTAGTCGGTTAAATAGGACGTTGGCCTTATTTTTTCATAAAAAACTAAATTTTACGTGTATAAATATTTTATAACATAGCTAACAAATAAAGTCGTTCGTAAAGTTAACTATTCTTTATTCAATTAGGGTCATAAAATAACCTTCGAATAAACATGGATTACCTACATTGAATGTACCAACTATGAATTAAAATTATGATATCACAAAAATCTACTTCGAAAATATATCCAGTTCCAAAGTACACGTAATAAATTGTGTAAATGTACTTGAAAGTTAAAAACACGAATCAGTAATGCGGGTCGCTTAATAAGTTTGTTTACTGCATACATTATCGACGGCGCAGAAAGGGGACGGAATGGTGCTCAGTTATCGTTCTCCGACCAATTTATTTGTAACCTACTTGTATTAATATCGTGGAACGTGAGCGAGTTTCCGTTACGTAGGGGTTAATGTTACTTTTTCTTGTATTTTTCGTAGGAAATATTTTATGTAATATTTATCACGCGCCGCGTGACCGTTATTTGCCTCTTACAAGTAAACCCTCGCTTTGGCATGACTTTTATGAGCCTTGGGATAGACAAAGAGAGGGATAGGCACCGAATGTTACAAATAGTGTACTATTTCGACTAATCAAAGCGTTTTCTTTTTCTTTACGACTGTGTTGTCACGTTCTCTATTGATACTTATGTTTAGTAACTTTTCTTATTTGTTTTGATATTTAGTTTCTTCTGTTTAATATACACTATAATAATTTTATGAAATCTTAAGTATCACGTCTCTATACCGTAAATGGCTATAACTTTGATATTTAAGTTCTTTTTTTATATATTTCATTTAATCTCCACTGCCTAAGCGGTCGTGTTCAACTTTATTTTGGCTTATTTTCCATATACTCATAGTATAAATAAATGTACATTGCAAGCATTAACTATAATTGCTTATGTAAATACAGCACTGTTAGTTGACTGTTCAAATTCGCTACTCCCGGTTCCGGTAAGCACTTTCATATTTATGATATTTGTGTTCGTGGAACTTTCTTCTTCTCATCTCGGACTAATACTCGTAATCAAAATGACTACGCATTATAAAACAAATTACCTCGCCGCGTCTGTATGTCAATATGCAGAAATGATTTTCATAAGGTAACCAATGTGCGGAGTGATGTGTTAACGCTTTGTGTAAAAGTAAAGTAACAGCCTGTGAATGTCCCACTGCGGGGCTAAGGCCTCCTCTCCTTTTTTGAGGAGAAAGTTTGGAGCTTATTCCACTACGCTGCTCCAATGCGGATTGGTGGAATACACATGGAATACACATGTGATAGAATGCCAGTGAAATCAGACACATGCAGGTTTTCTCACGATGTTTTCTTTCACCGTCAAGCACGAGATAAATTATATACACAAAATGATTGAAATATGACGATGTGGAAGATGTCTGACAAATAAGCCAATATAGCTATGTATAAGTATAACGATGTAAACGTTTTCTGTAGACCTTTATTCTACCCGAAACCGGGAAGGTAGCTAGCCACTATGTAACAAAATACGAATAAATGCCATTTGCTATTTGTGTAACCATTACAACTAGACAAACGAAATATTTGCTAAGACAATATACAATTACAATTACATTGTGGTTTTCTAATTGCTTAATTATATCTGATATCCGAATGTAGACGAATAGAAAATATAAAACTTCATATATAACTAAAATATTTTTTTATCCCTGATGTAAAAAGAGGGGTAATATAAGTTTAAGTTGTATATGTGTGTCAGTCTGTGGTGTCGTTGCTCCAAAACGGATGGATTTTGGTGCGATTTTTTTTTGTTTGAAATCTGTATGATAAAGTTATAAACCATGCTGATCTATTCAGGTGTTTAAGTCAACAGCTTATTATATATTTGACAAAAGACTCTTACCAACTTTTACAGGTCCGATTGGAAGGGCTAAAACATTTGATTTTTGAATTTAAAGAGGTATTTTTTTGTGTCAAAATTTGTTTGAATCTTAAATTTAATTTCAGGTATTCATAATATAACCGGGCCTGATATTACAGTGGGCTATAGTAAGTAAAATCCATGAAGACAGCTTACATTGCACACTTGCACTGCAGAGATTGAAAAAATAGAATTAAGCGCATCATTGCGGATTGAACTATATATACTTTCATCTATCCAAGTGCAATAATTGAAAATGCATTAATACAAAGTCCATACTTTCTTATGCGTGTAGATGTTTTATTATAAATTGTGTATGTATTTCATTTCTGCTGTCGTCGTTAGGCATTTACCCCTACCGCCCGGTCCACGACCGGGACGGTTATGTGATACTCACGGGGCAGAAGGCCACCGTCATACCCACTAAAACCTCCCCGTACCCTTTCCGTCTTAACGAGGAGCGCCACGGGATCGCTTTCGCATGCTACCATGGTGTTAGAAAACAGACCCGCGCTAACCACCATCAACCCGCATTGAAGAATCGAATCGAATCGAAAGAAGGCATATATATTTACACGCTGCTACTTTAATAACAGCCACGAGGTCTAACCTATTCAATAGAAATTTTATCAAAATCGGTTCACACTTGGATAAAATACATAATTATTTTTTTTATAAACTACATTAAAATAATTATTTCATTAGCTTCACACTTGACTATCTTTCGCTTATCTGTGAAAGTTTGTGAGCGTTGCGCGGGAAACCTCTATTTCCTTCCAAGTTGTGGCGTTCAGACAATAGGGAACGTTTAGAAACGTGAACAATGAGACGTCTTCGTTGTGAGCAAGTGTTTGTGAATATGCGACCATGATTCCCAGGTCGTAATCAACTTGCTTGTTTTGATGAAACATAAACTGTGTTGTGAAACCATTGTCACGCATAAACTGTTCCATGAAGTGAAGTTTGTTTTTTTTTAAACGTATAATAAGGCAATGACGGTAACCCTAACATTTTCCGACCTCTAAGTAACGTTGTGCAATGAACTTTGGTTATTATAAATCGAAAAAATATAATTATTATGCTAAAAATTAAAGTTCAGTAATTAACTCCTTATTTAATTTATTAGTATACTGGCCTCCAAAAAAATCGACCCACCTACATTTTTTGTAAAAAAGCCATCGTATGGTTTTAAACTACCACATATTTATATTTTTAAGGTTGATAATGAAAAAATGCAATTGTAGAATTGTACAAAAACAGAAATAGTGCGCAAAAAATAGGTGTTTAGGTAAATATGTGACAAAACACGAAAACACAAAATTTTACGCAATTTTATTTTTTTGTGTACAAAACGATTATGCCGTTTGTTTTTAAATTTGGGTGCCTAAATCTTACTTTAATAGGGAGTGTTTCCTCCTCTTGACCTAATCACTGCCTGCATACGCCTATTAAGTGACCTGATTAGCTTTTTAATGTCTTCCTGTGGGGTCCGTTGCCATTCTTCAGTTAGGGCAGCTTCCAGTTGATTCAGGGTTACTGGAATTGGATTTCGTGCTCGAACCGTACGTTTTAGCTGGTCCCAGAGGTGCTCTATCGGGTTTAAGTTCGGACTATTGGTTGGCCACTACATAACTGGAATTTCGACTTCCCTGAGATAGTCTTTAACAATTCTAGCGACGTGAGGTCGTGCGTTGTCGTGCATAAGTTGGAAATTATCCCCAATATATCCAGCGTAAGGCATCACATGAGGCTCCAGAATGTCCGTTATGTAAGTTTCAGCATTAACAGCACGATTACGGAAAAAAACCAGCTCTGTGCGTCCCGTCAAAGAAATACCTCCCCAAAACATTGTAGAGCCTCCACCAAATCGGAGTGTTTCTCGAATGCAACACTGAGAGTAGCGTTCTCCTGGCCTTCGCATGACGTTACGTCGTCCATCAGAGCCTACTAAAGACATTCGGCTTTCATCACTGAACAATACTGTCTCCCATTGGTCCAGTGTCCAATCGACGTGCTGCCTAGCAAATTGTAGTCTCGCTTGTCGATGGGATGCTGTGAGTTTTGGTCCTGTTGCTGGCTTGTGAGGGGTTAAGTTTTGCTCTCGAAGTCTTGTTCTTACAGTATTTTCACTCACAGACACTCCACGACTTTCTCGGAGTCTACCTTGAACGTCAACAACCGAAAGATGTCGCTTTCTTAAAGACGTCAAACCAATAAAACGGTCATCGGTAGGGTTCGTGACACGCCCCCTGGTCCCCCATCCTGGTCTCCGGCGATACTCCCCAGTCTCCATGTAGCGTTTGTACACTCTTCGCACCGCTGAACGACTTAATTTTAGTGTTCTAGCCACATTTCGCTGACTTAACCCCTCATGAATAAGAGCTACGACTTGAGCAGCTTCTGCTTCAGTAGTATCAATTTTTTATGTTTAAACTTATTAAAATTATTGTTTCAACAAAGTTTCATACACTTAATCAATAATAAACATCGAACCGAGATGATTCCGCGTTAAGAACTGGTAATAAACTAACTATGCACTTTGTGCACAAAGTAACGTTTTCTTATCAATACTTTAAAAATATTCCAAATATCCTCAATAACACTTACAACTCCTCCAAATCAATATCAAGTGGGTAATAAAATGTTAAATGTATGTCCCATAAGTAAAACAATCCACCTAGGTCGTCGCATAGCTAAGATAACAACTTTGTAAGTAAAAAAATACGGGTGGGTCGATTTTTTTGGCGGCCAGTATATATGTATTAGGTTGGCCCATAAACATTGGCACAGTAAGAAATATAATGGTTTATATTGAAGTTGCCAATGTGCCACCAACTTTGGAAACTATTATGTAGTCCTTTGTGCCGGTAATTACACTGCCTCACTTACCCTTCAGCGACTCTGCTATGATGCCGTTGATATCGTCATCATAGCAGATTCGCTGGAACAACTAACCAAAATGCTGCGTAGCCTAAGCGAGTCTTCCCGGCGTGTTGGTCTCGGTATGAACTTGGACAAGACCAAGGTCATGTTTAATAGGCATGTCGTGCCGGGACCGATATACGTCGAAGGGAAACCTCTCGAAGTTGTTAGGGAATATAGGGCGAGAAAGAAACCGATTGAAGAATTCGCTTGGGATGGGCAGCATTTGGCAACTTTCGTCAAGTCCTCACGTCGTCTATACCGCAATGTTTGAAGACGAAAGTCTTCAACCCATGCGTCTTACCTGCCATGACATACGGTGCCGAAACGTGGACACTAACTGCGGGACTAGTCCTCAAATTCAAAGTCGCTCAGCGTGCTATGGAGCGAGCTATGCTCGGAGTATCTTTGAAGGATAAGATCAGAAATGAGATTATCCGGAAAAGAACCGGAGTCACCGACATAGCTTGCAAAATTAGTAGGCTGAAGTGGTAGTAGGCTGGTGGGCTGGACGTATGTCGTAGGACCGATGGCCGTTGGAGCAGACGAGTCCTAGAGTGGAGACCGCGGAGCGGCAAACGCAGCGTAGGGCGCCCTTCAGCCAGGTGGACCAATGACCTTAAGAAGGTGGCGAGCACCGACTGGATGCGGAAGGCAGAGGACAGGGAGCTTTGGCGCACCTTGGAAGAGGCCTATGTTCAGCAGTGGACAATGATTGATTGATTGACTTACCCTTCAAACCGGAATACAACGGTACTGATAATTGCTGTTTGGAGGTAGAATATGTGATAGTGGGTGGTATCTACCCAGGCCTGCACAAAGCCTTACCACCAAGAATACTTTTGACATATACGTTATAGTAAGATATGAAATAAAACAATAGAAAACAGATCAACAATAGAGTATAATAATTAAATCGACATGATCACAATAAATATTCGAAAAATATACTTTTGTACATAAACAGCATGTTACATATAATATGGCCACAACGCCAAACATTTCATACTCGAGTTAAACTTAATAGACTTTATTTAGACTTTATTTTCTGAGCTATAGAGTACAAATTTCAATATAATTCAAAAAAAGTTACTCTCCGTCAGAGAGGTGACTATGTATTTTGTATAATACACCACATTATATGCAAATTTAAACTCTATATGCAAGATTTAAGACTCAAATAAGAAATAACAACGGATTAATAAATTACCAACGCAGATTAAATAAATTAAAAAATGATACAATCATTTTGATTGAATTCGTTAATAGTTAAACTTTAAAATGAAATTAAAATTCACTATTTTTATCTATAACCAAAATCGAAATGCATAATTTATTTTAATAAATACATTTTCAGTTTTGGCTTTTTTTCATTTATATAATTTAATTAATTTAATTTTTTATAAATTACCGTATTTACGTATGTATTTTAATTTAAAGAATAACAATTGAGTATCTTACCGGGTTATACATCAACATTAGGACCCGGTGGTAACTTTAAAATTAATAGAATCTTGGAAAATGGTAGTACAACAGTGCTTGTGACTCCCTACTTAATATTTTAGTTGTAAGTACAATAGTCTGGACTATGCCCCGTTCAGAAACGCTATACAATAAAACACCATCTTCAACCGGAAATATAATTAAAAAAATATGTTTAATGAATGTACGTTCTGATTCCAATTAATCGGTTCTGGGTCCAGACTAACGGTACACCATTGAAATAAAAAATTGCTAAATTGTTTACAAGCATTTCATTAAAAATATTTGATCGTTTAAAATATCAATATAAATAAAATAAAAATGTATATTTTATCAACATTAATAAATATCAAAGATTCATTAAAAAATTGCGTTTCTAATTTTGTGCTTTATTATATTAAGTTTTGAGAAAGCTCTACTGCTTATATAAATTTGAAATACTTATATAGTATTAGGTAACATTGTGCATTATATATTATTTATATAAATCTACATGAATTAATTTTTATTTGGCTATTTCTAACTTGGCAAGGTCTATAAATATAACTTTAATTCCCTCAATAGAGCAAATATACATACATTTGACATCACAGTGATATGCATATATTTATATTAAAAAACGTTGTGGCCATTTTGAACAAAATTATTGAACCTATAATTGTCTACTATATAAAACATGTCTACTATTTCTAGTTAAGACTTCGTTTCGTTTGTCTTTTTTTCACCCTGTATATAATAGTAGTTGACGAATCGAGCAGCCTGTGTTAGCTGCGCGCACTCATTCGTGAAGTGGCAAGCGAAGAGCAGGAGGTTACGGGGTTGGACTTTCCAGGCGAACCTCATAAACATGAGTGAGTATATCGAAAGAGCTGAAACAGAAGATTTATTTTTATTTTCAATAATTTATATTAATTTATAGTTTTTTTTTTATTTGATTTGAATTATTTCTTTAACTTATTAAAATAAATAAACCCAAAATACATGAGATTCAAATCAAGTATTATTTTTGACATATAGTACTATTATTTTTTTATTCGAATTTGTGTTGTATTTGGTTGACTTCCTCGTTGGCTATAACCTGCGCCACCAACCTTGGGACCTAAGATTTTATGTCCCTTGTGCATGTAATTACACTGGCTCACTCACCCTTCAAACCGGAACACAACAATACAAAGTACTGCTGTTTTTCGGTAGAATATCTGATGAGTGGGTGGTACCTACCCAGACGAGCTTGCACAAAGCTCTACCACCAGTATGAATCATATGAAAATATATAATAATAATAATAATCATATGAATATATCATATGAAATTGCCGTCCCATAGGATAATGAGAGAGACAGAATAGATAGTGCACCTATGTTTACATACACACTTGAGCACTATTATGTCGCAGTTAGCCAATCTCCCTTGACATTTTTTTGTCAAAATAAATGCTCATTATAGTACAGACTATATACTAATCTATGCTAATATCGCTGACGAGTTGTTTTTCTCTCTTTCTACCAGTCGGTATTGGAAAATACCTTTTGCATTAGATCGCCTAATTCTTGGACTATTTACCTCACGCTACGAGGGACATTTAACATGAAACCGCGCGGAGTAGCTAGTTCATTAATAAAGTTATCGTTAGATCAACATTTTCCAGTTATGATTTTAAGGTAAAGTTATATCTCTTTAATTATTTATATAAAGTTTTCAGTCTCCCGTGAAATTAACCGTGAGAAGGGGCTTTAGGGATATTAGTTAATAAATAAAGATCAGTTCCATAGAGAATAGAATAATTAACTGGATATTGGTACGATACTCGGAAGTTTGACTCATATTATTTATTCGATTGTCTAAAAATATGCTCTTGTCGCCATATTTATGCCTATATGTGCACATGCACATTAATAATGTATTTTTTAAAATTATTTTGAGGATAATCTTTAATTAATCAACAAAAAACGTTTCAGAAAACATATAATTATTTTCGTTTTATAAATATATCACTTGACAAACTTTTTTTTCTCTTAGATTAAGCGAAAAGTGATTTTTTTTCGGGTTTTTAACAATAAATCTTATCTGATATTTATTTATCAATTTTATCGTTAAATCTAGTTTGAACTGCATTTTTATCTTTTTATAGACGTTTAAGGTTTTGGTTTTATTGCCATGATATAAATAATCTTTTTATAATTTCGAAAATGCTTGTCAAAATTATAAGCAACAAACTTTATTTTAGAAAATCGTATAACCATAAATAAAATTAAAAAATATCCCAAATATCTATGAATTTCTTTATCTATATATATATTATTATTATTTTTAATATAGGTAAATGTTTGTACTGTATTAATATTAAAAAATTAAATCAAATTAGAGTTGTATCTTGTCTTATTTGATTTAAAATTCCACTTTCGTGTTTATCTGAAGATAAGGATTGTCTGTTTAAGTGCAGTCTAGAGATATAAACATATAAGATCTTAATCATAAATAAAAAAACCCTCACCATATCACCAATACGTGATATTTGTAGCATAGATCTAACTTCACTTATATCATAAGCTTTACTAGAAATCCTATTGGGGAAGATTTAAATTTACTAAGTGGTAGTCTGGGTAGGTACAACCCACTCATATGATATTCTACCACCTAACATCAATGCATGGTATCGTTGCATTCTGATAAGTGAGCCAGTGTAACTACAGGCACAAGGGACATAACATCTACGTTTTCAAGGTTGGTGGCGCATTGACGATGTAAGGAATGGTTAATACTTCTTATAATATATGTTATATCTCGTCCACCTACATAGTATATATATATATATGTATAGGTAACAATAATATCTTGGATATAAAACATATTGTGTTTATATATATATATATATGTTTTAGTTTAGTCGATTCTATAACAAAAGCCAGCTAGGATTCGTCATAGAATCAATTGAAAAAATTATATTATTAAAACTATATAAAATATTTTTCCTAATTAATTGACCGTCTTCAATTTTTAATTGGTACTTTATTTGTTATTTTCATTTTTCTTAAACTCAATTTATATTTTATTTATCTGCAGAAATCTAATAAAAAATATTCCAATGTGACCCCATATCAAAGTTTGTTTCTTCAACGCAAACATATCATTCTTAGCATTATTTATAATAGTGATAATCAGATTATCATCCTATTCAGTAACATATTATAATAATAAGTGATGATAACTTTGCTCATCTATCAGTAAATGTTTATAATTACATTTTATGTAGTTGCTTAAACCTCACATACATTTAAATAAAATTGATACATATTATATAATACTACTAGTTCAATATGATTGGTGATCATATTGAACTAGTATTGGTTCAATGTGATTATAAGCCTAAGAATTACAAGGAGCCAGAAATATATGGAAATCTAGTTAATACTATAAAAGGGCAAATATTTTTTTGGTTTCCTTTGTCAAAACCATCAAATATTTAAATTCAAATATGATTTACATAAAACTTTCTTAATGACTTATATATATTTAGGATGAACTTGAATGAGTTTGCACAATTATTGTGTAATAGCTAATTTTATCACAATAGAAAGAAGACAATTCTGAATGTGTGTATGAAAACATAAATTCAGAGATAAAAAAATTTAAGATTGGAATGCAAAATAATGTTAATATTTTTTAAATCAAAATATAATTGTAATTGTATATACCTGCAGTTGATTCGTTTTTTGTAATTATATAAAAAAATGTGCTGTATTTTTAATGAAACTAAAAAATATATCATACAAACCAAAAGTCATTTTGCCACTTATAAAGCTAGGATCCTTTCTTGTATCAGCAATAGCAGCTAATGGTATTCCCCAATTTGCCACCGGACCCCAAAAATGTGTGCTGAAAAAAATTAAATAGGTAATTATAATTCTGTAAATAATAAAATTAATCATGTCTAATATTACAGTTTTATTTTACAGTAAAATACTGTACAATTTTATTTCAAGCAAAATATACAGCTAAATTAGTATAATAAAAGCTAGCAATATTTATTTGATTATTTTATTATTTAAGCACAATACCTCATCAAATATTCTCTAAATTCTTTGCTTTTAAGCTGATTTAGTAATTTTCGTGCCATTCCACTCATTTTTCTGAAAAAAAAAGTTTTTATTCATAACTGAAGTAAAATTTACGGTTACTTTTTAGAAATGTTATTAAGCCATTTGAACTCGATGGCAGTTACATAACAAGCAAGAACATTTGTTATGTATCATGCTTTCCATATATTTATCAATTAAAGCTAATACATTTTAATTTTACCGTATATAATTACGTATACAACTTTTCAATAGATGTCAAGGTTACAACCTTCTCAGTGGCTTCAAATTAAAAATTTGAATGGTATGTTTATTTATTTTCAATCATTACTTACCTTTATTATATTTTCCTTCCTTGTCTTAATCTAAAACTATAAATGTATTTTTCGTTATCTTTTAAAACAAAATCGCAGTGGGTGCCTCTTTTAATGGATTTTAAGCACTGAGCAATGTCAGTGTCACTCCCTAATGTCACTGATAATTATGACATTTGTTATCAATAATAAACGTCATAGTCATAAAGCCAAGAATTGAATTGAAGTGTCATAGAAATGAGGTGTCGAGAATAATAGGTTTGTTAAAATTATCGCATAAGATACATAAAATATACTTTGAAAATATTAATTGATTAATTGATAATTTACTTTATTTATAAATCAATTTAATAACTACACAAGCGGGAATTATGCCAAGTATATCTCCGTTGAATTGCAAGATCCTGCTCAGGGGCATTTTAATATGTTCTTTCCTAACTGATTGATATATGATATTTGTAATAATTACATTTTTCATTTTAGGAAACGTATTTAATTTTTTAAAGTGAGATTCACTATTGAACTTGCACGACATGTAATGCTGAGGCATTAAGGTCTGCACTCTTCGCGCTCTAACTCAAAAACGTTGAAACGGTATAGGTATACAAAATTGCTGAAAAATTTTAGGCTGTACAATTTTTTATGGCTTTTGCAAAACTTGCGAATGTGCGGTATAGCTATAAAAATGTTTAAGACAGGATGTTTTCATTTGAAACAAGATAACTACATTAATTAAGTGCAGTGTACTCAAATCACTTGTTCAATAATTAATCATTCTCTAATCTCTCATCTTATTGCAACTTTTTATTGAAACTCAAACGTTTGTCAATTTATCCATCACAATTTTTAACAATAATTGTCAACCACTTCATAATGTAAATAATAAAAAAATACCAAAAAAAAATGTAGCTTTTCAAATTATGAGTTTTATTCGTACTTTAATAATAATATACTTGCTTATATATGTAACTCTTTACATAGCTCTGGTTGGAGCGCTAATTTATGTACGGAGCATTATTCTAACCAATCACAAGTAAGATTACTTTGTAACTATTTTATTTTTACGAATATCTATGACGATTTTAAACTTGTAAAGCTTGTAGCTATGTTCGACAATGGATCTTTTATGATTGATAGATGAATCAAGTCTCTAAAGACGAATAAATATAAACAAATAGCAGGATGATCTTTGATTTTTGAGAGTATATTTTTTCTATTATTTATGTGTCAAATTCACAAGGAATACTAATTTTAAAGCAATGGCTCCTAATTTAAAGATCTTACAATTAAAATAGATGTATTATAAATATTTAAATAAACTTTAAATACAATTCGATATCACCTCAACTTACATTAGAGCATTCTATTTCAGTATACCTGAGGAAATGTATCTGCAGAACGGATAAATAAAACAAAAATATTTCACTTGAGATTTTATTAAAAAAACTGTAAAAGGCACTTAAATGGACGGAATCGTAGACATATGACATACCCTGGCTTTGGAACAAATAAATAAGTAAAGTAGCCTGCAATTACTCAGTGTAAACAATAGTATAAAAATGCATAAGAGTAGAAAAACAATATAGAAAAAATAAATACATAACAAACACAAATTGAAGCTTTATCACATATATATCTTTCTTTTATATCAAATTAAAGATACAAACTGTAAACAAAACCATAGAACTATGAAATTCAACTAGAAAGTTAAACAAACCTGTTTATGTAAAATTATTTCCAAAGTGATATAAGCTTTAGTTGAAAGGCCATTTATTTCATGTGTAATTTCCTATGGCATATGTTATATCATTATTTATTTACAAGTATAATATATAATGGAAATTTATATGAAAGATTTCTTAATATATAACTAATTATATACTATTATACTATTACTACTTCATGTCAGTACAACTTGTATCAAAGATTTATAAAATAAATGTGTGCAATTAAATAGTAAATATGACAGAAGTATATATTTTTTTAATTTCTAACTCCATATCAAGCTTTTTTATATGCATTAATAATAAACCAATGTTCTAGTCTTATTAATAAAAATTGTAGCTGAAAAGTAGAATATCTAAACTAAACCAATTTTTATGAAATTTGGCATGAAGAAAATTTAGACAATAATATTATACTTTTTTATATCTAATAATTGACAAAACTAAATGACGACAACTAGTTAAGAATACAACGCAAAATTGTTGTTATATTTTACATTACAAAACCCTAATGTATATAATTATATTATTACATTAAAATCTAAGAAATGCTTATATTTCATATTGTATATTATATGAAACACAGGATATATAAAATAATAAATATTCTTTTTCTTCTTCGAGTGCCACTCCGACTAGCGAAGGTTGGCAGTCAGCTTGGAATATTCCTTCTTATTCCTTATTATTATATTTAATAAATATATATAGAAAAATTAGCAAGGTGCTTCAAAAATGACTTAATTTTAGCTGCTCATATCCACTAAAAACCGTTACCATATGACCTTAGTATTTGAAAATAAAATTAATTGAAATGTATTGATTGACAATTAAACTACATCATTAAAATTTCATGTTTTTAAAGTTACTTCATTTAAAATAAAATTTATACAACGATAATTAAATAAAGAATATTTTTTTAACAAATTACAAACAAGACTTATTTAACGGAATGATGTAAAAAATGTCTAATGTATTCAACAAGAAAGTTACACAAATCTCTTGCAGTACAAAAAACTTACCAAAGTTATATTCGCTTTGATATTCTGTGCTTAATAACTAGCGGCATTACGTTTTGCTTAGCGACTGTTTAATTAAACACTATTTTATCAGCTTTCATCATTATTGATTTGATATTTGAAAGAAGAAGAATCAGTATTGTTTACCAAATCACATTTATAAGTATGGCCATAACACAAGCATTATTTTTTTTATTAGTAGAGTTAATGGTGATCGGATAGTACATTATTAAAGTCTACATTTTTTTTTTTTATAGAATAGGAAGGTGGACGAGCATATGGGCCACCTGATGGTAAGTGGTCACCAACGCTCTTAGACATTGGCATTGTTAGAAATGTTGCCCATCGCTTAAATCGCCAATGCGCCACCAACCTTGGGAACTACGATCTTATGTCCCTTGTGCCTGTAATTACACTGGCTCACTCACCCTTCAAACCGGAACACAACAATACCAAGTACTGCTGTTTTGCGGCAGAAGACACAAACTTGATTTTTAATGAGGAATGCGATTGTTAAATTATACATAAGGCCGTATAATTTAACAATCAAATTCCTCATCAAAAATCAAGTTTGTGTCTTACAGTATATTTTGCTACAAAACTATATTTATCTAAGTACACTGTTAATGATGAATTAACGGATATGTTTCTTCATGAGGTAATTTGTAATAATATTTATATAAATTTATAAATATTACATACACGGAATGTTTGTAAAAGTCTGTAGAAACTTACTAAGTAATTGTGTATGTGTGTATGTATGTATAATGTGTGTATACAACATAGCTGATATGCAGCTATAGCTACGTAAGGCAATATTGAGAAAATTAAAATAGTTTCTAAATTAGTGTAACTATATATCTATTTTTATATTGTGAACACTTTAGGCTCCTATTTACTTACCTACATCACTACGAATGAGATTCAACTAAACGTTTTGGCATTTGAAGTTAAAAAAGTTTTTTTTTCATTAATTTTTAAGCAAATTTGTACAAAAAATATATAGCACACGATGAATTGAGATTTATTTTATTCGAATTGGTATTTCGTTATTATTATTGTCGTGTTGATTTGACAAAACTAATTTTAAAAAACCAAACACACCACAGATAACAGAAAACATTGAAATATAAAAAAACTATAAGTGAATATTGTAATTAGAAAGATAGTACGGACAAAATCTTTAAGGCTTATTAATTTTTTTTCAAATATAATAAGAAAATGTTTCGTCTTTATCATTTAAGAAATATTTGATTTAAAGAGAAAATGAAGGACCATATTTTATTTAATGAGTAGTTGTGTCAGACCATATTTATCGGATACAAACGATGCACTCTAAAATTACCTGAATCTCCACAAAAATATCAGAACTGTAAATATTACAGCGAAGCTACTTTGGATAGCTGCCGCTCCAGCCAATCTACACTTAAACATGTCAATACGAGTTTCCTTATTTTCTATTATATTTTGGAACTCAGCTTCTACAATCTGACCGTCGTAGTACGTGATGGGGTCCTCGAACGGGTACTCGTAGCCTTGCAAACATTCACACTTGTAACCGCCAGCTTCGAACCCGCGACCTTGGATTGGTACACACTGGAATGAAAGAGTGAGGAAATTTAGTTAGTTTGTGCTCTCCAGTGTCTCAAAGACATATTATTTCGTTTAATCCAGTATTTATAAGGAAGTAGCAGTGTGCATGTCCCACTGCTAGATAAAGATCTCTTCTCCTCTTTACGTTTCGAGTTTATTCCACCATGCTACTCAAAAGCAGTTTCCAAGGAATTTTATAGAATTGCATAATTCGGATAAAGAAAATAATAAAAACAACAACTTTTTTTCATTACCCCAATGCAAATACATATTCAAAATAAACTAATTAAAGGAGCTATTTTTCCTTATTTAATTCTTATATAATATAAATATATTACAATCTCTTAATTTGAAACATTGTACTTACATACGAAGTACTCCTATCACACTTGTCAGTACTTTTAAAGGCATTTGGAATGTAATATTTGTCCGGACACTGATTAATGTCTAGAGACATTAAAGACATAGTCACCGCTACGACTCCCCTGAAATAATGAAACTTAAATAAGTAAAATGTAAAATTGAATTAAACATTATAACAATAATACACACTCCACTCACTTAAATTCCAGTTTGACTTTAACACTGTCCCATCCGAAGAACGGTGACGCATATGTAATAACCCATTGCTTTAGAGGTCCTTCGCAATCATAGTAAGGACGTGTCCAGTGGCCATGCTTTAGACTAGCTGCTCTATAAAACGTTGGATATCTCTCGTATTGTTTCAAATATTTTCCGAATTCTGAATCACGTATTTTCATTTTAAGAAAATACTTCTCGAGGCTGTCGAAGTTAGTCGACCATCTCTGTTTCAGGAATTGGTACCATGATTTGTTAATATATACAGCATCTGAAATTAAACGTTAGATAGCATATTTTACTAAATTAATTATTAATGTAATTTTTTTGGCGAGTAATTTCAAAGAGAATGATAAAGTTTTATTGCCACATTTGCTTTAAAATTTTTTGCAACATATTTTTTGACAACTTTAATTCTATGAATTCTTATATAGCTTAATATACAAATAAGAAATATTACAGACATTGAAAAAGTCATCAAAGTACTCATTTTAGTGAAACTAATTTGTTTCAAAGTTCTTTCAATTTTATTGTATACAAAATTAATCAACCAATAAGTCAAATCAACATATTTATAATTAAAAATAACTACAAACCAGTCTTATTAATTCGCGCCAAATCTTCAAGTTTGAATTTCCTAGTATTCAGCTCAGTCTTATGTGCAAATGGTGCAAAGAATGTTCGGTTTGTGAACTTGTTTCTATCCCAATATGTACCTAAAATAATGTATAATATACACAAGGAGTATGTTTACTCAACATAGTGTTAATATTCATGAATGAGACACTACACAATAGAAATTAGATACAATAGAGAAGGAGAAGGCATAAAGAAACCAAAGTCATATTGTAAAAAACTTATTTACCATGAAATAGTTAATAAATTACCTATTTCGCTAAGAATTATAGCTATCACATTATAATATTATGGTATTTGTAATGTTGTCATTAAAAAAATATATATTTTGATTTCAGAAAGAATTATTTAAAATTGTGATTTTGTTTATTTTAAATTAATTTTTTGACTTTCATTCGTGTCTGAGGAATAAAACATTGAGCTAATTTTTTAATTCTTAAATTCTACAAATATATTGTTTACTTCATTTTATTGTGAATATATATAAGAATTAAAAAGCAGGATGTAATAAAGTCTGCATAACAGCATGCAATTTCTGCTTTTATTTTATATCTGCGTAAGTGTGTGCAGTGTGTTTACAGTGCAGTCATGACTAATTCTGCCATTTTAAAACTTACCCGCCGACCATATTTTAGAGTCACCGAGGACTATAGAAAGAGTCTCTCCGAGCATCTGATCCTCAGTGAGAGGCTTGTCGGCTACTCTTGTACCACTGAAAACTTCTTTAGGATCTGACACCTGAAAAAAATACAAATTAAATATTCACAACATAAAATAGCTATTGGAGAAAAATTAATAGTAACTTTCAAAAACAATAGGCACATATGCTCATATGAAAAGGGATAGTAATAGCCTATAAATGTTCCGCTCTTAGACTAAGATTTTCTCTCCATTTGAGCAGAAAGTTAGGACATCATTCCGCTACAATGTACCAATGTACATGTGATAGATTTGCATCCAAGACCGCAGGTCACATGATGTTTTGATGTTAAGGAAATACCATATCATACATACATGATTTTTTTTCACCGCACAAGATAATTAAGCAGTGGATAATTCATGTGAACTATACCTGTAAGAATGCACTGATGAAATTTGCCAAACGCACAGCCATTTTCGCTTGATTCTCAAACTGTTCTTCTGCACCATAAGCTATATCTCCATTCAAGAACAAATCTGTCGGATTATAACTGCAAAGGAAAAAAAAACAAAATAAACTACTATAAAAAATAGAACTATCTTCTGTTTGAAATTGGAATTGAATGAGTTTTATTTATGTATTCTTTTTTGACACATGAACTATATATTGCCTGCCCTCCTATATATCTAATAATAACATCAATGGGTTTATGTGCGTACCAAAGTAAAGACTACAAAAGGAAGAAACTAGCAATTTCTTAAAACACTCATTAACTGTTGATGACCTTAACTAGATATAAGATAGGCAATAGAGCCAGACAGGCGGGTACTCACAGCGAGCAGTTCCAGGGTTGCACGGAGCGGATGTAGTTGAGCACCTCGTACACGTTGACGCGCTCGGAGTGCAGCGCGCTCGGGCCGCTCGTGGCGTTCACGTACTCGTAGTAGCGGTCCGCGTACAGCGCGCGCAGCAGCGGGTGCGCCTTCTCCCACTGCACCGGCAGCCGCTGCACCCCTGAGGAAGAGCCAAGTGAAAAAATAGAAGCCATCTAATAACAATTGTGAATGTTATAAGAATCTATTAGTGGAATATTGATAAACGCATCTATTTCAAGGGATATAAGCGGCACACATAGGATTATTCTGTCTGGTGATTTTATCAGTAGTACTTAAGAAACATATTCTATTCCTTATATTTTAGGACAAAATGTTAGGCCTCATTTAACGCTGACGTTTGTATCTCGGCGCATGGCAACCCAGTAAAACAGGCCACTTAATTATTTTTATCATACAAATTTGACACAAATGACCCCATATAAACATAAAAATTAAAACAAAGATAATTATGACATTGGCATTTCAATCATGAATTAATTTCATCAATAACAAATCTGATACTACTATGCAATTTAAAACTATAGATATAGCTTAAATATATAAATATCAATTTTTATATACATTTTGGTAATCTAAGTTTTCAATATGTATATAAAGTAGTTCCACTATGATCACTTATGGTTTGACATAACAAACAAACCAACAACCCCTCTGTGCTACATATTTGTTAAAATATAGGTAAGGAAATATCATATCATACATACATCCAATCTCCATACAGTCAAAGTTATTATAGTATTGGTCGGATGTGGCTCGTTCGATAATCTCCCCGAGGTACGGACGACGCACGATACTCGGTAGGCGGAAACCGGGCCGACACCGGCACTGATAACCGCCACGCCGGAATCCCCAACCATGGATTGGTTCACACTAAAATTAAGAGAATTAGATATCACAATTGTCATGTGAACTGTGAACTTCAACTAGGAAAATGTAATAAAAGCAATAATTGCAAATTACTTCAGTAGTCTCTTCTTTACATCTCGCCGTTGAAGCAAATCTATTTGGCTTGTCGTTACCCTGACTCGGCGGACATTGGTTTATATCTATCCGGTCGTAATCCAACTCCATCACCACAGCTGCCGTATATCTGTATATTTATATGTGTTTTTATCATTTTATATATTTAAGTTTTCGATTTTCAGCATGGCTTGGTTAAAGTTAACAATAATATGTTAGAACCTAGTTTATATAACTTACGTTGGATATTCAATATGTCTGAACTGAGTGTGACGGGGATAAATATCAGCAACGGGAGAAACTGCTGCAACGAGCCATTTGTTCAATCGCCCACAGTCAAAATAAGGTTTTGTCCAGTTCACTGGCCCAGGAGTCTATAATGTACAAACTTATATATAAGAAAAAATTACAATAACTTATATTTTCTTATTAAACTATTTCAAAAACGTATTAAGCATACTCAAGCTCATAATAAGTATTATTTATATTATAAATTCATATTGTTATTAATATTATACAAAATTTTATTATAAATTTTACTATCAACCAATATACTTTTATCAAATAAAAAAAAAAAAAATAGTTTGATAAATTCTTATCCCTAACAATAAGTTAAAATACATCTATATTCATAAACAAACCTCATCATTGCCAGGCGGTCCATGGAATGTAAATGTTTCATTAGTGTTATTAGCGTATCTTATTTCAACCTGATATGTTGTTTTCGTGTCATGTCTATTTGACACCTTGTCGGGTAACCATAATGAATACCACTCATTAGTACGATAAAAATCAGATGTGTAATCCTTTGACAAACTTTCAGGGTCAAATGCACCTAGATCTTCCACAAAAAATGTATTTAATGTTGATATCTTTTGCAAATGAACAGGATCATTGAAATCATCTGCCCTTAGAGCTCTTGGAGCGAATCTACGCATTGTCTTATTGAAGAATCCTCGGTATGAGGACGTATATGACATGTTCGGGGAAAAATATATTGAACTAGCGTTTATGTAAGGGTTTGCAGAGACGTCGGCTACGGATGATAGGAAATAATACATCATCCCTGGATCGTAGGTATCGTTTATGGCAGGTCGAATAAACCTGGATTGCAAGATATAACTCCAGAAAAACGCCCTCGTCATTGCCATATTGTGTAAATGTAATAACGCAGTACGATTCGCGAATACCGGATTAATGTTTATCTCTTTTACGTCGGGGTGGTGAGACACGGAATCCTCTGGGAGGAAGAGATCATCTAAATGGCTAATAAAGCAGTTGTCGGTATTAATTTTGTCCATTTTTCCTCGAATTTCGTCCACAGAATCGCGAATTTGCCATTCGTACTGACCGGCCACACCCCATAGCAAAGCACACAAAGAAACCACAAGTAAAGTACAGTTTATTTTATACATTTTGACTTAAATTCTATTAACACCACAATATAACTCAAACTTGTGTTATAAAGTGAAATATAAACATTGAAATGCTTATTTTATAATTTTATTGGACCGCATTGTAACGGAAACCGATTGTTTTGGTTTGACAGACAAACACAAATTTAAAATGACATTAGCATTTCGATTGTGAGTAAAACGTTATATACTCTGTGCTTGTGACTTACAACGACAATGTTTATGATTTCAAAACGAATCAAAAGTTCATTTTCATGAATACGTTGGGATATTAACTTGTATCTGAATGAATGTTAAATATAACTGATAGAAAATACGTATTTGTGTATATTCAAATAAATCACCTTTCTAAAAAATAAAGATAATGAAGTACTGCTTTTTAGCTTTTGCTTTTATTACATAAAATAAAATATAAAATTGTCTATAGCTAACCTAAGCAGTGTTTTAAATTTTATAAACATAAATTTGCACGATTTGTATTTAATATTAATAAATAATGGCTGGAACGTTATTTCGTAAGTTTACGATACGTGATGTTTTGAGAAATTAATATCTATATAGAGTTTTCATTGAATAATATTTATTACAGGTTCCTTGTTCAATACTGCTTTAATTCTTCCTAAACCCAATGTTACGACTTTAGTAAGTATAAATAATTGTGATAAGTTTGTTGTTTTGTAATTGATCAATTATAAGTAAAATTCCTTATTAATTATTGGTACGGACAAAACAAAACTCTGTTATGTATAAAACAAACAAATTTCAATTCCAGAAATCTATACACACTGGACCAGTATATTATGCTGCTCGTAAAGGAACTCGAGCCAAGGCTCGTGCAAAAAAAGTCAAAGTTGAGATCACGAAAATTGGCTTTATCCCACATAACCAAAGAGGAAAAAATAGGTAAGCTTGTCACATTATTACAATACTTTAACTCTTCGGTATTGTCATATGATGGAAGTGATGAAATAGCGAGTACATCTATGCGTACATCTACAGCGATAGCTGAGATCAATCAGGAGGACATCATAAAGCAATATCTATAAAAGTAAAAAAATGACTAAACTTAGTTCTAAAACCTTATCATGCTTTTATACTATATCAATTTTAAAGTACCACTTGAAAATGCCTATATAAAAAAACATTTCATTATTTTTTAGAGTAACTAAAGCTCAGGTGAACAAGCATTTAGATTATGCATTTAAAATGGAATCAAAAGATGATGTGTACCCTATGCGGTACTATCGCTGGTTGACATATACCGCTGAGGATGCTATCGAGGCACATAAGGAAACTCATGACCCAACTATGTATAATTCTTTAGATTCATTTGTGTTCGCCCAAATTGAATTTAATATGGAAGCTGTTAAAAAGGTATGATTTTATGATATGTAAAAAAAACCACTAAATTTTTATTATTATATCAAATGCTTCGATGTTTTAGTTGTTTGAGATGGTTTGTATGTATCGGTTATGGTTTTAGCATCTCTCACAATGAAAAAAACTCTTTGAATATTATCATTACCAATCAAGTGAAGTGTCACTGAAATTGAGAGATAAAATTTAATGGAAATGCTTGCATGTAAAATAGGGTTTTAATATTACTTTTTTTGTACTTTTTTTATATTTATGAATAGCCACTTAATTTAATTAACAGACACTTAAAAATTGTATCCATCTCAATGTTCTGCTCCTATTAGATACTAAGCTGTCTTAATGGAAGCTTCAATTCTTCATAGACATTTGTCTTGTCAGTACTAAAATATTATTATAAATTTTATAGTATTGATTTTCTTATTTCATCACAGCTAAACCACAGAACTGATTTTTATAAAATTTGTTATGAACAAAATAGTTCGGAAGGACAGAAGAAAATGTTGCTTTTTTATACCTAAAACCTTTCAGTACAGATATCGCCCCCTCCTCCCAAACATGGGGGCCAAAACTTATAATATATTACTGAACAAGTATAAGGTAATGTATTTGGCTTTGTATTTTTACAGAATCGTTATTTAGACAACATTGTACGTCTCACATTACTGCCCCATTATTTCCAACGCGATGAAGAAAGAACCATCCTTGCTTTTTGTAAGGGACCAGAGCTAATCAAGCAGGTCACAGAGGCAGGAGCCACTACTGTTGGTAGTACAGAGTTAATTAAGAAGATCCAGGTAATATCTATTTATTATTTATTATGTAAAATAAAATAATAAAATACTGTATGGCTATTTAAGCCTGTTGTCAATTTTTCATATTTAGAGTACAAAATGACAGTGTATGCATATAGTCTTGAAAAACACATTCCCTGTACAATAAACATTATTATTATATATATTGTATTTATTAGTTAATATTTTAAATATGGGACAAGGATTAGACAAGATGACTCATCGTTAGTGGATTGATCATCTCAGTTTCAATGCAAGCAATGAATTTTTAAATGTCATATCTATGTATAAATAGAATAGATAAGTCCCTTTTTCTTCTCTGTTTGCTAACCATTTGTTTTTGTTCAGTAGCTATTTTTAGTGTTATCTAAATTATCAATTTTGAAAAAAGAGTTTGGTACTATAAAATGCACAATACAAACAAATTCATAAATGTTTTCCTCAAACTTTCAACAATGATCACGGTTGAATTTTAAAAAGTTGCTAAACATTAGTTATTTTAATTTATTTCATGCAAACTAACTATTCTACCCTACATTTGTTTCAGGAAGGCACAATCAAACTAAGTGATTATGATTATGTAATAGCTCATCCAAATATCTTAACGGATCTCGTTCCAATTCGTGGTCTGATGAAGAGACGGTTCCCGAACGTGCGTTCTGGCACCCTGGACCCTAACATCTGTGAACTAGTCAAGAAATTCGCGGCCGGCATCCAGTACAGGGTTGTTAGAGATGAACATCAGCAAAATTATGGCTCTGTTGAAGTTCCCGTTGGACGAGTGAGTTAAGAATAAATATGTTTACATTAAATTTTTCACTGTTGGTGTTATCTATAAATGGTGTTAAGGGGATTATAAATTGAACTATGCTGTATCAGTGTTCAAAAGAGAAAAATTACTGGTTAAATAAACATCCACCAAACATCATTTATAACTAAGGTCATTTAATAAAAACACAATTTAAAAATAATAATATAGTAAATAACAATCATAATATAGTATTTATATACATATTTTTTTTTTTGCTAATTTTCTTTTGCTAATGTATAAATTGTATCAAAAAGTGCAACATTTAACAGTATATACTTGTTATTTCTGGTAATAGATAATTTTTTCTCTTTGTTTCAGTTGAATATGGAAACGAAGCAAATTACGGAAAATATTGATGCCTTATTAAAAGACATACAATCTATTCGACCTAAACGAGATGGACTTTTTATTACAAGGTATTGAAAACTAATACATTTGTCTAGTTCCTAATTACTGGGAAGTAAGAGTAAGAGGTTAGAAGAAATTAAAAAGATTTGGCAGATGTTTAGGTTCTATCCTTAAATACAAATTAGTAAGACTCCCACACGGCATGAAAAGAATAAAATTGGAGTTCTAACTTCTATTACTCATTAATATAACTTCTAAGAAAGTATGTAAATGGGTATTGGTAATATTATTATGTTATTTTTCTTAGATCTATAAAGGTTAATATTTTAAATAATTGAGTTATGTATTTTTTATTTCACTTTCATTCTTATTTCCAAAATGATTTTATTAATAGTGTTATTAATAAAAGGTAAGTCGCCAATAATTAAATAAGAAAATTGATTGACAAATTTATTCGCCTATTTATTATATAAATAAATTGTATCACTAATTTCTTATTCTACAGATGCTATCTAAAAAGTCCACCATCACCTGAAAAGCTTAAAATTGACCCATTTGTGCATGTTGATCGTGAATTATCAAAGGAAGTTCAAGAGGATAGTGACAATGAAGATGAAGAAGTTGCTGTTAAAGCTTAAATTAATTATGTTTGTATGTAGTAATTATATTAGATTAGCTGGTTATTAAAAATACATAATTTTATTAGACTTTCATTTTACCGAAAATTATTACTAAAACAATTTTCTATATTAATTTTTTTCTTCTGGCAAGACTTAAATATTATCACTTTTTAATGTGTGGGGTTAAAATAGTTTAAATATAAATAGTTAGCAGATTTTTCAAATAAATTTCGATTTAATGCGATTGTACGTAAAATTTTATATGTAATAATTGGCTTGGAACTGTCGTCTGATATATAGGACCCATTAATGAGACAATCTATCAATCAATATTTAAAACTTGCTTTAATTGTGACCTTAGCAACAATTCGAATGTATTATTACAAATTTATTTTTGTTAGCGTGACATTGTACTTGACAATAATTATTGCTATGAATTTAACAATTATTACTTCTCGTGTAAAAGCCATTTAATTCTAATTAGTTTAGAGATTATAAAAACCAGAACCACCAGTGTATAGAGATATTTGTATTTCTAGACAAATTTACTTGGTCACTCTGTAATCTATAAAACGATAAATAGATGCCTACGTAGAATTAATAAAATAAATAATAAATAAAATACAAAATCAATCATCATCATCATCATATTACTATAAATAATTTATTCATTAATAAAAATAAGCAATTAAATGTTTTAAGAATTAGAGGTTAAATATAAAAAAAATCTTATAATCGATTAGAAAATTGATTTTATGCAACAATTCTGTTTAAAAATAATTTTTATCTCCACAAGACGCTTTTTGAAAGTTCTGAAATCGGAATGTCACATATGTTCAAGTATGAATTGGAAACGTCATCATCTGCGTAAAAATAGAAGCAAAGATAACATAAAAACATTTCTGAACGCAACATAGGGGCGTTAAACAATCCGCCATTTTGTCCCAGTGACAATTTAGGATTTAAATTAGTTTTTAACCCGTCTTTTTTTAATTAATCCGTTATTCAAAGTGATATTTTGTGAGCTGTGTAGTGTTTAAAAAGCCTGTGATATTTTTGTGTAAAACTATTTTGTTTACGTTACGCATATCTTGACGTTATTAGTTGACCGATTTTGACGTCGAACGGACAACTAGATAATCAAAATGGGTACAAGAGAGGACGAATACGATTATTTGTTCAAAGGTAAATTTCTATGAATATTTATATAATGTACTCTTAATATATGTAACATATTGTTGTCGTATACGTCAATGAACTTTTTGATGTTACGCATATAATACAAACCATTGTTTCATCTTAAATGACGTAGATATTACACTGTATATCAGATTTTTATCATATATTCAATGAGAATATGCAAGCAGTTGTATTAATTAGAATGTTTTAAAGCCTCTTCGTGATATTGTAATGCAATATATCGTTTTTGCTTTGTTTTTCCATCAGCTGATTGGACTGGTAGGCAATCGATTTTACATAAATTTCTCTAGGTATGAGTCATCTTTGTATCTTCGTCGATTTAATTGGTGAAATAATTAAATTGTTCGTCATTCTGATAAAATAGCATTGCTTATATACTCTCCTCGTCTCTATTACTATGACACCATTCTTTTGTTCCAGTCGTTTTGATTGGGGACTCGGGAGTGGGTAAAAGCAGTCTTCTTTCGCGTTTCACTAGAAATGAATTCAACTTAGAGTCAAAATCTACAATAGGAGTGGAATTTGCAACAAGAAGTATAGAGGTAATTTTTTTTTTAATTAAGGTCAATTAAATGTGTATAAAATAGGTTTAGATATGTTTTTGTTTAACAGATTCAAAGTATTTACATGTATGATACATCCATTTTAAAATAACAATTAAATTGTGTAACCTTGTAAACAATATTATTTTTCAGATCATATTGTTCAAGTTTCAAATGATCTGCTTGGATTTATTATTTTATCTGTAACCCAATACATATTATTTTATATTAGGTTTGATAATATATTATCAATAATTGATATAACACATCTAAATACCTATCATGTGTGAATTTGTTTAAAAAATAATGATTACTTCCTTTGAATACACATTTATGTAATTAATATTTAACTGAATAACGAGTAATAATTGCTTTATTTATTGTACTTATTTTCCTTTAAATTCATCTATACTATTATTATAAAGCTATATTTATGAAGGATTTATATTTATATGTTTTTTGATATGAACATATACTCAGTAACTCCATTCAGAGTTGACATAATATTTTGCTATTAAATAATCATTTTAAGAGTTTACACTAATCACCATATATATTTTTTATGTATAATTGGATACATAAATGGTAAATATATAACACTGGTTTTAAAACATATTCATTGTTAGTTGTTGTACAATAAATAAGGTGAGGTAGCAGTGAGTCATACATAAATATTTCATTAGTAGAAGATAACTTGTGTGTTTAAATATTTGTTTTCTTAAAATTATAGTCATATATTATATTTCCTTTATAATATTATAATATAATAAATTCTGAAACAGCACAGCACAGCTGATTGGTTTCATAGGTAGTTATATAAAATTGGTCCCTTTTTTAATAATTTCAAAGAAACAATTTTGATCTATGCTAATTTTGCAAATAATAATAATATTTTAAAAATACAATGTATCGAGAATGTATATGCAATATTTCTGTATCACATTCCTTTATTTACATTGTAATACTTTAATAAACCAGGTAAATAAAATATTTATAAATAACAAACAATAGAGGTGGTGTAAGGTCAGAAATTATTCTTTGGTAGTGAAGCGACTGGCGTCATTTGTTTATAACATACTATTATGTAAACAAATCAAAACATAAAAACAAGATGCCAATATTTAAGAATCAAATATATGTTTAATCCTTGTATAGCCCAATATCTAATAGTCCCTTAAATATCTTCTTGTGTCACATAATACACTGTTTATGTTCTAAGTGCCAGTTTTGGCCTCATAAAAAGTTTTTGATACATTTGGCCAATCTCCAAATATAGTATTTGATTGTTCTAGCCATAGTAAGATGTTTTCGTATTGTGAATGAATTATTTCATTCTTTAATTAATGTATATGAAATGGCCCAGTGGTTAGAAGTCGTGAATCTTAAATGATTTTCATGTGCTTAATTTGTGTTTTTAAATCATCTCATGTTCGGCGGTGAAGGAAAACTATGTAAAGACCACATGTGTATCCATCAACCTCGCATTGAAGCAGCTTGGTGGAAGAACCTCCAAACCTTTTCTTTAAATGAGAGAGAAGGCCTTAGCCCAGCAGTGGGACATTAACAGGCTGTTACATTACATTACTAATATGTCCATTCTAATACAAATACTGTGATATTATAACAAAAAGTCAAAAGGAATCAAATAAATTTTATGGAGTTTAGTTGATTTGATAAAAAAAAAAAACAATTTCATAAGTACTTTACAGTGCTGCATGGTGTTGTATGTTTTATTATTCCTAGATAACATAGCCGACACCTTATATTACTATGTCTGCAACATATTTAATACAAAATGCACTGACATAAATTCGATCTTGTCACTTGTACTTCTTACTTAATGAGTTTTATTTATGTATATATTTTGCTGTTCGAAATTATACATTTTATACTTTTTTTGACATAATCATTTTGTAAAATTTCTTGTAAGTTAACAATCAATATATGTACATGTAATTGTTAAACTTACATGTTCAAAATGTTAATGGATGTTTTATTCAAACATCAATATTAATAAAACATATGATAATCTATATAATATTTTACAACTGAACAAATAACCCGATAGCAACCTATACCAGCGATTGTTTACGTTGACGACGTGACGCCTTGAAACAATATTAGTTAGTCTAGTTTTTAAACTGAGGTATATAATATACTAGTTTCCGACCGCGGCTTCGCCTTGTGGGGGGGGGGGGGGGGGTGCTAGGTATAACAAACAAATTCACTTTCGCATTCCTATTAGTAAGGATTGCTTCGAGTTTTTTGACGAGACGTACTGTTCTTAGTCTGATTCTTTTGATGATCACAAATAGAATTCAATTAATACACATAGTTAGAACACGTAGTACCGTATCGACCCCGCATGATTCTATCTAACAATGTCATCAAGAGATTCTTATAATTAAATAAATAATGATAAGATTTTATGTGTAGTAGCTTAATTTTCACGAATTTCACGAATATATATATATATATATATATATTTAATTAAAACGAATATCGGCGCGATGAGAAATGAAACGCAACAGTTCTGTGTTGTAGTTGATTGTCAAACGTGATTGAATTTTTTGCGTATGATTTTATCTGTTCAAAATTTAGTTAATCTTACCGTGTGATATGCTTTGAAATCACGTATCTATTTCTATCTTTAGCGGTTTAGCTTGGCATAGATATCGCATATCATGAATCAGTGTTATGATTCATATCTCAAGAGATTGCTAACATATTGTGTTTTAGCAACCAACCGACGTGTTTGTATCGAATATTTGTGTGTTTCATCATCGATTGCTTTTGTTGATTATGTTTCTACAAAAGTATTCGTGACGTCATTCATCGACATTACCAGGTGTCCGGTAGTTACCCGGATGATTCGATTTTTTTAATATTCTCTTCGGAGAAAATTTGAAACACGAAATATAGAGCCATAAAGCGTTCGGTATTTTGAACGCAATAATTACATTTGGCAAGGTGACAACTTTTATTTATGCTTTGATCCATCCTAACGGCTTGAACCAATTGTTGCATGAAAATGTATAAGTTATTTTATCTTTTATTATTTTTTTTAATTTTTATTCTTTATCAGTTCGGTTTCTTGTCAGTGTATTTTCCGTGTCCGGTTATTTTAGTGGGTACATTTAGTAACTCTAATGTAATGGTAACTAACCTAATGACCAACCTAACGTTTTCAGAATCTTAACACAACGTATATTTACCAAATCAAGTTTGAAGTAACTTAAAATTGTGAAACTTAAAAAAAATATATAGATATATTCATAATCTCCAAGTTACAAGACATAACTTGACTATGACTGAGTTAATTTGTTATATTAATGTTACAAACAGAAGGGCCAGAGCCATATAACCAATCCTTCCTATCACCAACCTTCTTCTTACCAAACTAGTAATCTGATTGATATGGATGAATATAAAATAGTATTTAGGTAAAAAATTAATACTTGAATATATTTTTTTTATAATATAAGTAGGCGGACGAGCATGTTGGCCACCTGATGCTAAGTGGTCACCACCGCCCATAGACATTGGCATTGCAAGAAATGCCAACCTTCGCTTACATCGCCAATGCGCCACCAACCCTGGAACCAAGATGTTATGTCCCTCTTGCCTCTAATTACACTGGCTCACTCGCTCTTCAAACCGGAACACAACGATACCAAGTATTGCTGTTTTGCGGTAGAATATCTGATAAGTGGGTGGTACCTATCCAGACGAGCTTGCACAAAGCCCACCCACAGTCAAAATCTGTACAATATAAATGATTTCAATGTTTTTGAAGTCCGTTAAAAGGACATCAGCTTAGTTTTAATCAAGATTCGATTACAGCTTAACCATTACACATACAAGAGTGTTGTGCGCGATCAATAGTTTCGTTATCTTGATTGCAGTAGACCCCGACTGAAACATTTTACAATGTATATAACTACTAGATTTTACACTTTACAATTCGTGGAGCATATTTTTTAACTTTGGCAATTGATAATTTTATTAAAAAAAAAGAAAAAAAAAGAAACAATAGTACATAACGATGTACTTACTGATTAAAATAATGTAGATGATTAAGAAGCTTGAAGTAGTTCGTGTTCGTTAATTGCCTGCAGGATGTTTAAATTTAATGGTATAGGGTTGATGTCAGACTAATAGCCTTAACATAGATAACAGACAGACTAATAGTCTTAATATCACACGCCAGCAAAGTACTCCTTCATATCATCAACACCAGACTGCAAGCTTTTCTGAAACCTGAAATAGCTATGGAGCAAGCAGGATTCATCAAGGGTCGAGGAACAAGGGAGCAGATAAGGATAAGGAGGGAGCCTCTCCTTCGGACTTGCGATCAATAGAGTCAAAACCAAGATGATGATCGTGGACCGTGCTGAACTGAATCGCCCAGATATATCTATGATTGGCAACTGTGAAGTAGTCCAAAGCTACGTGTACCTCGGCTCCACAATCACGAACACGGGTGGATGTGAGGACGAGATTCGAAGGAGATATGCTATCACAAGGTCAACTGTTGATAAGCTAAAAAAAGTCTGGTGCAACCGCAATATAACAAAAGCCACCAAAGCCCGCCTGATGAGAAGCCTAGTCTTCCCTATATTTCTTTACGGCGCAGAAACATGGACGGTTCGACAGAAAGACCGACGCAAAATTGACGCACTGGAAATGTGGTGTTGGCGGCGACTGCTGGATCCCTTGAACAGCATTTCGGACTAACATCTCGATCTTGGAGGAACTAAAATCAAAAAAAGACTATCGTCGACTGTGCAAACACGAATTCTCAAATACTTCGGACACATTGTTCGAAATGAACACTCCATGGAACGACTCGTTGTCCAAGGGCAAGTGGAAGGCAAGCGGTCACGCGGTCGAGTACCCAAGCGTTGGACAGACATTATAAAAGCTACAACACAGACCTCCATAGTCCAATGTTTTAGAGATGCTGAAGACCGCATCAAATGGAGACACATAGCGGGGGCTACATTAGCTAAAAACGATGCGTCATCGTCAACCACGAGAGCACTCACTCTCTCTGTCAAGAGCGAACGACTGATACATAGGGTTGATGTAATTTTATTTGTATAAAGTTAACCGCTAGCCTAGTTGGCCTAGTGGTTAGAACGCTATGATCGTGGGTTCAAACCCGGGCAAATTACCACTGAATTTTCATGTGTTTTTAATTTGTGTTTATAATTCATCTCGTGCTTGACGGTGAAGGAAAACATGGTGAGGAAACCCGCATGTGTCTTATTTCATTGAAAATCTGCTACATGGGAGAGGAGGCCTTAGCCCAGCAGTGGGACATTAACAGGCTGTTACTGTTAACTGCCGAGTTTGCTGTCGGTTATTCTCTCTGCTTAAAATTTAATTTAATTCTATGAAATATGGATCAGAAGTGCTTGTTAAAGTACTTGAATAAAGCTTTTCCAATCGAAAGAGTATATATATAAACAAACCTTTGATTTTCATATTCTGGATTAATATATTATTAATATCGTAAAATATATATACATATATAAATTTAGTTATAACGCTACACTATATCACGTAACAACTTTTACATTAATTTTACTTCAAAAGTTTCGATGACAACTTTGTATTCGCGAAAAAATAGCGTCTCGAATAAGATGCCGCGTCGATTCAATGTCAAATTGGCTTATTTTTCTCTACTCCTCTGGTGATTGGAATAGGCTTTATGTATTTTGCTTTTGTGCTTTTCCACGAAAAAAAGATATTAGCTGTTTTTGTCTAAAAATAGTTTCCGAGACAACTGAATAATACATACAAATGATCGTCGATTGAAATAACCTCATTCGGAATTGGTCTTGAGGTCAGCGAGCAATGATAATCGTTTATTTTTTTATTATAAAAAAAAGAATTGTTCTTCTGTGTCTATGTTCGACATTCTAATTTCAAAAATATTAATTATTTATAATTTTAAGTATAAGTTACCTATTTAGCTCAATCAATAAATATGTCATAAATTTACTTAATTACCGTTGCCCACATAATTTTCATGAGTCTTATAGATACAGTAAGTTAACTGTTATATCGAGGCGATGAGAACGTACCGGAAATAAAGGTTTCTATAACCAATTATAATGACTACGATGTATTAGTATACCGACCGTCCATTCGACTAAAATAAAAGTTCCATCCTATCGAGCGTTAACGGATGTGTCAATGACCCTAAAATAATTCATATGACCTCTTCACGCTCATAATATAACAATTATTCAAATTCAGATGTCTAAAGTCGATAAATTAGGCGTTGAACTGCCTGACCAATTTTTATCATTCACTTGATGTGAAGTATCCAAATTATTATTTACAATATTCGAGAGCTTAGTCGCATTGTATTTGGGTATTTGTAAAAGATTTTGATACCGTTTCGTATCATAGTTTGCAAATTATTATTTTTGTATATATATTTTCTTGGTGGATGGGCAAATGTCTAGTGTTATTTAGTGGTGTTAGGTATAAACCATCCCTTATATCTCCATTGCGGCATCAACCTTGAGAATTAAGATGTTATCTTCCTTGAGCCTGTAGTTCACTCTTCAAACTGGCTCACCTTTGAAACCGGAATACAACAATGCTATGTCTTGCTGTTTAATATATATATATATATCTATATATATCTATATATATATATATATATATATATCGGTATATCGGTAAATAAATATGCTCTTTAGGTATAACACACTTTTTAACTGAAATTTGCTCTATTAAATTTTACTATATAATTTTGTATTCGAAATTTGTATCCTAGTATTGTAAGTAATAAGCTATCTATACCGTATGATGATGTCCTCCCGACCAATTTCTCAATCTCAAAAGAGATTAACCAACTGCGCAGGACATGTTATAGTGCACAAGTGTTTGCACAAACATAGATGCACTCCAATATCTCTTACTCTCATAATACCGATGGGAGGCATTACGGCACGACCGAAAAGAGTCCAGCCACAGGACCAAAAGCTTTAGGTACTTTCCGTGGCACGGAATTGTACTCACAACTTCCAGACTCCGAGCTGCTACTGAGAATTTCAACAGTAAATCTAGTAACTTCTTATGGGCTCGACCTGGGTTTTCAATCCAGGACCTCGGGGTCTTTGGTCTTAATATCTTAGTAATATAATAATGTTGTATAACTTGTAAAAGTTTCATTTTGTTATTAATTTTGATCTTATTAATGTCATTGACTTGACTCACTCCTTATCAGCTTCAACACTATAGAGTTATCGTAAATCGTAATCGTATAGTTTTCTCATGAGAAATGAAAATAATGATAAGGTTCTTGATTGAGTGTACACAAATGTTTTTAGTAGCACTTGTTTTTTTTTAAGGTTTTTTTTTACTCATGGCATAATAACACAATGCCACAAACATACAAAATATTTAAAAAAAAAGTAAAATTTTGTCTAAATGTGAGTAGCATTGCTACGTAGTTTTCGTTCGCGTTTCAATTGACCTGATTAAAACGAATAAATTCTTTCACGCTAGGTTCACTGGCATTTAATTTCACAATATATGATTATCAACAGTCTATTCATAATTTTATTTCATTCCACCAAATTGTTATACATATCTGTTACGCTCACTTTAAAACATTTTATCTAACTTCACCTATTAGTGTGTGTTACGTCACATCTCTGTGTTTTTTTTATTATTATTATAAAAGAAGGCGGATGGGCAAGTTGGCCACCTGATGGTAAACAGTCAACAACGCTCATAGACGTTGATGTTGATGATATGATGTATCCATCCTATTGCATATAAAGTCAGCGAAAGTAAGAAAAGTGACGATATCTTATAATTCTAATGCCTCAGTTCTTTTATCTACCAAAAATGTGATTAAATTGTCTAAAGTCGACAACCCATACGGATACGATACACACGTGTGACAGTCTCGTTTTATATCGAAGTATTTGATTGAACACCCACACACGTCCTCGCATTAAACATTACACGCTATCTGAGTATATTATACGTCGTTCGGTCGTCGACTTGCGCGTGTACGCGTGCGCCACACCGCATTTGAATTAACAAGATACATTTTTTAATCGTTGTCGAAACACATGTGAGATCTTATCTCGCTGACTTGCCACTACTATAAATCTTCAATTATTGACAATTTATGTTAATTAACTGATATCATTATAACCCCTACTAAGCCCTCTGTTGTTCTACAAACTGTGAAAAATTAATGTCATATATTTTGTAGATTTATGTTAATTTGATGATACATAGTGATCATCGACTGTTCTAGAATGAATCCACGAGATATGTAATGTTATTTTGTATATGAAACCATACGTTATACATTTGCAGGTTGACGGTAAAACCATAAAAGCTCAAATATGGGATACCGCCGGTCAGGAGAGGTATCGCGCGATCACGTCCGCGTACTACCGCGGCGCGGTCGGTGCGCTGCTCGTCTACGACATCGCGAAACATCTCTCCTACGAGAACGTTGAGCGGTGGCTGCGTGAACTGCGCGACCACGCCGATCAGAACATATTAATCATGCTCGTCGGTAACAAGAGCGATCTTAGGCACCTTAGGTGAGTTGCTACGCGCCTTGCCTGCCCACACACACACACAATATTATATTAACAACAATGTAATCAATCACTACTTCAGTTAAAAGTCCAAATCGTTTTTATTTAGGTAATAAGTTAAGTCTGTTAGCCGATACTAGGGACTGGCCTGGCAAACAGTTGTACAGCGATACAGCCTGTAAGCCGCTGGGGTACAGTCACAAACAATTAAAACGACATGCTAACCCAAATAAAATAAATTTGCACTTAATACAATAGGTGCGACCTACAGATTACAAACAGCGCCTCTAACTTCATATACAAAGTTTGTGTCGAATTCTAAATAACAGAATCTCTTTCGTACATTACCAAAGCGGGCGCTTAAATCAAATCTTGTCTTCGTCGCTCATGATTCTAGTAATGTTAATATGAAAATAAGTCGCTCCGGGTCCTACTTGGCGCAGAGGTTGTCCATTGCCGTACAACGTCGAAATGCGGCCTGCATTATGGGCAGCTTTGCGTCGGGTGGGAACCGGGAGGGACTATTTTAAATTTGAAGTTATGAAAATAAAATAATAAAAATAATAATAAAAATAATTGTCATATTAAATGTAACACTAAACACACTTGTAGTGTTATTTATGTCCAAGTTTAAGTTTTTATGATTATTATTTTATACATTAATTAATCTTTACAGATCCATCCCAACAGAAGAGGCAAAGGCATTCGCGGAACGGAACGGGCTTAGTTTTATTGAAACATCCGCTCTCGACTCGACTAACGTGGAACCGGCATTTCAGAACATATTAACGGGTAATTCTAAAAATCTTTTATTGTCTGTGATCATGACAAAATACTAAACATCTTAAATAGATTAATAGTTATCTTTGAAGCAACAATGTTATCCATCAAGGATAAATTTTTTTTCGTTATATGTAAAGACAAGTGAAAGAAGTCTTGAAACAAAAAAAAAGACAGAATGAGTAAATAATTGACCGTTTTTTGTTTTTGAGTTGAGTACTATTTCGTGTACATATGTCATTCATCCATTACGTTTTATAGTTCTTAAAGATTTAAAAGTGATAATTTAATGTACAATCATTTGTATATTCCAAAATGTACATTGATTTAACGAATTTAGTTTAAATGTTACAAGCACCTTAATCTACTTAATGATAGGTATTAACTTAATAGTGTATTTTTTTATGTAAAATTAATTTTACATGATTTTAAATATTGCCGTCTCATTCTCATATGTGAGGTTAAAATGAAATGACAAGTTTAGTCTCGTCTAATTTCGTTAAGAAATATCTTATACTTATAAGAAAAACTTTTTAAGAGATTATAAACTTACTTGTATTTTTTATTATCGAATTGTGTTGTGAGATTTTAAAGGACCGTAAACAGCTGTTGGAAAGGTCGTTGACACTTGCAATTACGATACAAGGTGTTCATGCAGTTGTCTCGTCAATAATATCACATCCCACGGTTTTTAGATCATTTAATGAATATCAATTATCATTTAATGGTAATTAATTTGTCGTTTCAACTTTCTATTCCTTTGTTCTAACCTGCTATTACTATTGACATATATAAATTGTAAATATTGATTTTATTATTATTTCACAAACTTAGTATCTAGTAGATATCTATTATGTTATTGTTTATATATGTGTTTAATTTTACGACTTTCACTACAGATTAAACCCAATGGTACTATCCTATGTTTACAGTTTAAACATATTTTTTTTGTAATACATAACTATCATATTAATATAATAATTCGTCGAGTTCGTTTGGAAATGACTTTTTAATCGTTTTTTTTTTTTAAATTATACGCACATTATACGAACATAAATGTAGACGATAATTAATTATGTCGTGGGTGATGATATTAAAATGTCATATGTAATAATACTAATATATTTTTTGTCTCAACAATCGACACGACTGTTGTAGTACTTTGTCTTTAAATGATATTTTGTCAATAACGAAGCGACACTTGGAGTGAATGCGTGTGCCGTACCGCGTGATATCGAGCCGATCGTTCCCCGCAGAGATCTACAGGATCGTGTCCCAGAAGCAGATGCGCGACCCGCCCGAGGGTGACGTCATCCGCCCCGACGCCGAGCCGGCCGACGTGCGGCCCTCCGGCGCCGACTCCGTGCGCAAGCAGTGCTGCCAGTAGACCGGTGAGCTTGTCGGGGCATATTAGCGTAGGAAAAGGGTCAACAATTACATATATAGTCGCTATTACGCCTGAGAAGTTTCAATTTCAATTACTTATTACTTAGGAGTGATAAGCGTCACTTTAAAGTATATTTTCCTTTTTCAGAAAGTCCTGATAATTTTGGAGTGGAAGAGAGAAATAAAAAAGGAATACAAAATGCAAGAAAATGAATCATTCCCAGACAAGGTCTAATCTATAAAAACAGAACTATAGTTGCCAGATCAAAAATAAACAGTTAAATATTAAAAAAAAACCTGCCATTAAAAACAACTTATATACATATATATTATACACGGGATTGTAATGTGTCTTGAAATCGCTTGTTAAAAATATATTTATTTTTGACTGGCAACACTCAACTCAGAAGCAGTTAAGAGCGGCTCATGTAGATAGCTTTGTGTAATTATTGATATTTAGTGTCGGAACTATTAAAAGGTTAAATCTATAATAATTATAATGTGGAGATGCAATTTATCACATCGTAGTACGAGTCAGAGCAATGAACGCACTCGATTATTATTTGGCGCTTTCTAGGAACGTACACAACTGAATGATTTTTTTTTTATTTAAGAGGAAAAAAATATTTGTTTCGACTTAGTGAATAATTCATATATCTATTTATTTAGTTAATAAAAGTGTTTAACTAGCCAGTTCTTTAATTATTTGTTATCTATAAAAATTTCGTTATTGGCGCTGGTTCCCTGTGACGTCATTTGTCACGCGCTAATTTTTGACAGGTCAGTTGTCATTAATTACGACACTAGCGGTATATATATTTTTTACTAAACTACCCTCGAAATTAACCATTTTAAGATAAATCAGAATTGAAAACAGTAATATGTTTCGTTAAAGGAAATTAAAACAAGACAGCTTCATATCCATTTAACATTTCGCATAACATTAGCTGATAGATGTAATAAGAGATGAGATAGCATTATTAAATCATTTTTTCTTTATGGATATTACGTGCCTTCGGACATGGCGACATGTACGTTTTGTTAGAGCTTTTTTTTCCATGTTGAAGTTTTGAGAATCGTCTAAACGCCTTATCTAATATAGTTCCAATAACTTCGATGACAAACCGATCGATGACGTCACGATTTCAACAGAATTATAATTATTCTAAAACGTTTTTAAATATAACGTTTCTTTTTTTAATTACAATTTCAAATAACGGTGGTATTCGGAAATTTAATTATTCAATTAAAATATAATTTGTTGAAATTATTTGGAAGATTAGTTTCAAAGAACGTGGCAAAGCATTTCTTAGATAAACATGTGTAAAGATTTTCGGCTTTATGTACAAACGTTATTTAGGGGATGATCAGTTAAACAAATGCTGTCCTATTCTGTCAAATGTCAAGTGAATGATGATAGAAAGAGAAATCGTTGTTATACTAAACATCCTCTAAATAAAGTTTTTAATTAATGTCGTTTATGATTACAGCTATATAAGTGTTAGTTTTAAAGGCATTTTATAATATTAATATAGGATCTATTGGCTGTGTCAACATGGAGTTATTGGTCACATCGAAACGAACCAACAACATATTCGCTTCATAGGAAAATAACATTTGCATTAATTGAAATAAGAGTTATTTTTAAGTGCCGTTTATGACAATACTCAGTATGGTCTCATTAACATCGACGGTCCTGTGGCTCCTTAAGGCTTGTCTCAACATGCGGTGTTCGTTGTATAAGAAATATGTTATTGTATTATGATCTTCATATGCATGGTTATTTTTTTAGTGCCTATCTGTAATTACTTTATTAAAGACAAAGATAATAAAATATAATGTAAATTTCGATGTGTTTGATTGATGAACCCGAGGCCGACATAGGCTATGTACTGTATTATTTTATTAAATAGTAAGCCAAAGCTATATACAATTTTGTTTCTTATTCTGGAGCATAATCTTTAATATAAAAATTGCATACCTCACTTATAAGCTAACTTAAAATGCATAGAAAAAATAGTCCATTCTTTTAAGTCACCCTTTAAATAAAACCTAAATACGTAAGCAAAAAAACGAATAACTATTTATAAATAAAAAACATGCCATAATTATAATAATAATAATAAATGTTTATTTACTATATATATATATATATATAACTTCATAGTGTTAGTTACAGGCTTAAAAACTATGTTAGTAGATATATTAACTATTATTTAGCATACATAAGGGGTCTAAAACAACGAGTAGATACATGAAGTTCCCCCCAATGTTTAACAAATGGATTATCCATTTTCAGCATCAATGTATTCAGGATACCGTTAGGAACTCCGCGCATCTTAGCCATTATAGACACTGCTCTCTTTCTAATGATGGCATAGAAGTCATCCATCAGTGAAGCACTGCAAAAGCGCGGCAATCCCAACAGTATCCTGAATGCATCGTTATACTGTACGCGCAGCGCATTGAAGGCCCTCTGCGTATACTTTATCCACAAGCTACACGTGTATAAGTTTTGACAGTATGCTTTAAAAAAAATAATTTTAAAACTACTTTTAGTAAGTTAGTTACTAAGTTTAGTAAAGTCATTCGTACAACGTGCAAACTTGCGAGCTATCATACCGCATCGTACCGCCAAGGCCCTGCGCTCCCTCTCCATGTCAGCATCGTCAGATAAATCCTCGGTGACTATGTGACAAAGATTTTTTAAAAACTCTTAACTCTTTGAAGTTGTGTTCCATTTAGAGTTACAGCAGGGATATTATCTGATATGCTATTTCGACCCTTAAAAATCAAGAGCTCACTTTTCTTTTCATTGTATACCAGCCATGTGACACAGCATAGGACTCGCACACAGCAAGCAATTTTCTAAGACCGCTAATTGAGGGACTCAGCAAAACCATGTCACCCGCGTAACTAAGGTTGTTTATAATTGTACCATCTATCGAACAACCTACACCTGTTTTGCTGAGCTCATCAATTAGGTCATTTATGTAAATATTAAACAGGACTGGCGAAGACAGGCCTCCCTGTCTCACACCACATTCCAATTTATAAGTTTCCGAGAACTCACTTGCCCATTTAACACGGTTAGTCTGTGAACTGTACCAAAATTTGAACATATTAACTACCTCTGATGGCACTTTCAGTCTTTTTAATTAAACCACGGTTTTTTAAAACATACAAGAAAAGCCGCATATACTGGCGTCTTTCTATCCGTATAATATTTAACGGTCTGCTTCAGCGCGAGAATAGCACTTTCTGTGGACAGTTCTCTTCTAAAACCGAATTGAGCATCGTTTAACTTTACATATTTACCCAACAGACGGTCAAGCAAACCATCAAATACTTTACCTAATATAGTAGTTAAAGAGATAGGCCTGTAGTTACTTTCGTCCGCGATATCACCTGTTTTATTTTTAACAACAGGTATCACAACACTCGCCCTAAGTTCCTTGGGTAAATACGTATGACGAATGCAAAACGTATACAGCATCGCTAGAATGCGATAAACATGAGGTCCAGCATATAAAAGGTGCTCGACGCCCTAGCCGTCATGACCCGGAGACCTCCCTTTTGCCAAACTTTTTACAGTTTCCTTAACGTCAAGGGCCGTAAAACTAACGGAACTCTCCGAGTCAGACACCCCGACATCAAGCATCTGCTCGTGAGGGCACAGAGTAGGCTGAACTCTAAAATAGTCTTTAAAGATGTTAGCTATTTGATTTGCATCCGTCACTCCATCAACGCTCGCAGGGAGGCGCGGTCGTGGATTGAGTTTATTTGTTTCTTTCCAAAATTTAACAATTTAAAATTTCTCTTTTTATGATGTTCTGCTATGAGCTCCAACCTAATTTTTAATTTATTATTTTGACAGAACTTTAATTTATTTTTAAAGACCTTTTTACTTATTTTCATGTCATCATAGATTGTGCCAAACGCAGGCATACCGTTTGCTCTCCACAAAATATATTTCTCACGGGCCTCTCTGTGAGCAGATTTGACGTATTTATTCCAACCCACCACATGCTTACATCTCCCGACCCCTCCACACTCATGACTCTGTATCGCAGCTGACTGAAGGACTTCTACAGTTTTTTGATACAGTTCATCAATGATGATTTTATGGTTAACATTCACACACATTCTGTCACAGCAATTTGACAGCTCAGTCGGAAAATCTATATTTTTCAAAGCACTCATACATATGTTATGGTATTTATTTAACTGCGATACATTTCTTTCCCCCCAGTGTATTTTATTAACTTTTACATTTTTATTCTGGGCTTGTGACTTCGCACGTATCAAACGTAAACTACATTTTACTTGTAGTGGAAAATGGTCTGACCAGTATACATCATGACGCACCGTTATGTTGTTTACAGTCATCCACGCCGCCTCAGTAACCAGGCAGTGGTCGAGCCAGCGCCTACATCCGTGCGTATTGCTAATAAAAGTGTAGTATTGCTGTCTCGACCAAGCATGGCCACATCGGCGCACGTCCACTTCTGTTCTATGCAGAAATTTAACATTTCCTTACCAAACAAACCGTCCGGATGTGCGTTGAAATCTCCCAAGATATATACAGACTCAATATAACATTTCTATTATAGCTACAATATCACTTAAGCATTCATTAAATTCTGTAATATTTTCTAATGAGTCAGTGGGCAGTAGGCAAAAGAAGAAAAAGTAATGTTGCTATCAGTCTTATATTTTGTTTATTCACCTATTTAGTTATTATCGCCGAGTTATCATCTATAGACCCCACTCACGTAGCCTTGTGGCGGCATCTCAATCAGTGTTGCAGGACTATCGATAGTTGACATCGAAAACTATTCAGGATAGTACTATCGTAACGATAGTATTGCTGTTATCAATAGTATTGCTCATGGTGAGCTATCCAAACTATCGATAATACCGATAGTATTCACACGTGGCTATAATCCTGGGACATTATTCACACACGGCCATCTGATCCCAAACTAAGCAGAGGAATCAATATGGAAAAAGGTTTTTAAAAATATAAATCATAACAACTATACAACAGTAAAGTAAACGTATATCGACACGTACAATTTAGACACAAAAATAGAACAAAGGAATCAAAACTGAGTAACTGAAACATTATTAAGAGATATCCGCCACAACCGAGAGTCTAAGCAGAAGTGTCGTAACGCTAGCCTGGCCGGCTGATGAGCGCGGCAGGGCCAGTCCCCACCACGATGGTCATCACGTAATCAAGTAGCCCCTTCGGAAGATATTCCTAACACTACATATACTGTTTTTCTTTTGTAAATACTTATTTATACATATATATAATTACCCCCAGACTCAGGACACACAGACATGTTCATGCACACAAATGTCTGTCCTGGGTGGGAATCGAATCCACAACCTCCGGCGTGAAAGGCAAGTATCTACCAACCACGCCAACCGGCCCGTCATTTTAGTTAAAGTCATAGTTTAAGAAATCTATATCTCTGGTCATACTTCGACATAAGTGATGATTTCCTGACCGTTTTTGATCACGGCGGCCAATCTCAAGAAAAACTATCTGACTGCGCACGACATATTTAGTACGCAAGTGTGTCCAAACACAAGTGCACTCTATTCCCTCATTCTCATAAACCGATGGGGCGCAATCCGACACGACCGGAAAGAGTTCAGGCGCCCGCGCCAACGGCTTTGTACCGAGTGTACACACTTCCACTTTCTAGACTCCTGGTTGCTACTGAGAATCTTCGACTAAAAACCTATTAGTTTTTTTATCGGGCAGATATGGGATTTGAACCCAAGACAAGGATCTTTAGTATTATATCTGGCTAGAGGCTACGAGCAACGACCAACGTACTATGCAAGTAACATACAAGTCATCTTTTTTAAGAATCGTAGGTTGAACATAAATATTATGAAATCTATGTATTTATATTTGTTACTCATTTATATTTTTAAAATATTCATGATGATACATATACGTGATCATTAGTCAACCTTAGAAGTGTGTTATTAATAATTGAATTTATTAATTTTTTAATATACGCTTACGAAATACAAAATTATAGAGAATTTATACAACCATATAGAAATGTTTTATTTAAAAGTTTGTAGGAATATTTATTGGCGTTGGCCGAATGTGAATAGCGTTCGTTTTTTTTTTTCGAATTGTCTTGTTGCTATTAAATAGCCTCGACAGCGTCACATTGCGGGAGGCGGTAGTCTTTAAGATACTGAGACGGATGTTGGGACTCGACTTGAGGGTTCAAATACGCGTGTGCTAAGAGCGCCTCCTGTGAGGCCGAACCTTGGCTCAGGACACTGTAGACGCGTCAGAGCGTCACGGTAGCATGCCCAAGCGATCCCGTGGTGCTCCTTGTTAAGACGGAAAGGGTACCGATGATTCATTAGTGGGTAATCCGATGTTCGGGGCGCACTCGGCGTTTTGGACACCAGCGAGCATCGTCAGGACCTGCATGTGTTGGATAAAATTCTATCACAAGTTTATACACAAACACGTATTGGAGCAGCGTGGTGGAATATTTAAGATGTAGGACAATTATCGAATCTTATCAATAATCCTTAACGTACCTTATATTTGTTCTTATGTGGCTACTCATAACAGAAGCCGCATGTAAAGTTCACTTGCACTTCACGAAATAAACAACAATGTAAAGATAGAATTTCAGTTCGTTTATTGTGCCTTAATTTCTACAACTTATCTTACAATCATAAGTCAAATAGCAAGCGGTGTTGTTCTTAAAATTAGTGAATTGAACACATCTGTTCGGTTTAGTTCACACGAATAGGAATTACTTCTTGAGGAGGCTGTTTACGAGAGCCTTGAAAGCGTCCAAACCCTTCTCGTTGGCTTCTTGATATCCAGGTGCTGTGGACTTCACGGTTTCGTACCACCTGGAAAGAGATGATTCATTGTTAAAATATTTTCAACCTATTTTCTGATGGATGTGTGATAAAATCATAGACTCGAAGCCAATAGATAATGCTAGATATTGTCTTTGAATAGATTTAATTAAAATTTATGAATGAGGTACAGAATAGTTAATAAACAGTAGAAACCTAGGCATTCGGTTGATCCAGACCTGAAGATAAACATACAAGTTTTGTTAGAAATAGGTTAGTACGGAAATAATAATATACTAATGAATTTCTCATAGATACTGATAATTTCGATTAATAATAAAAAAGGATATTTAAGTGTATATATAATATTAATAACAATATACATAACTACTCACAAAATTGACAATTTCTAATCTAAATTTTCGAATAAATGACTGGTGTGAGAATAACCTATCGACATAAAAAAAGCTGAGAGAATGTAAGTAACACATTGCAATTATAATAATGCCTTAATTTAAAATAAAACCTGGTTTTTTATACCTCTTAACATTCGCATATTTCTTAAAGTCAATGTCAGATGCTTCGAAGCTGGAGACGCCAGCGACGATACTGAGATCTGCTACGGTAAGGTTGGCGCCAGCGACGTATTTCTGTCCCTCAAGGAAGGTATCAAGCAATTTGAGGGCATCCTCAACTTTAGCTAACTTATCCTTATCGGCGGGCGCACCTCCGAAGATTTGTGGATACTGTAAATTAGAATTTAACATAAAAAAGTTTATAATTGTCTATGGTTGTTGAACATGACAAAATCCAAAAAAAAATACCAAACAACTATTTTTTTTTTAGTTGTTTGTAGATTATTAAATTTAACATCATTAAGCCAACATATGAGAAATGTACACTTAAGTGATACTTACGAAGTAGTCACCGAATCTCTGGTACAAAGTTCCAATGTCGAAGTACAAGCGTTGATCGACAAGTGCCCTCGCTTTTGGGTCTTCTGGGTAGAGCGCGCTACCTTTTCCGTACTTGTTCACGAGGTAGGTTATGATAGCACGTGACTCGTAGATCGGGTAGCCATCGTCTACTAGAGTCGGGACTGTGTGTTGAGGATTTATCTGTGAACGACAATGTCATAAATTATTTATAACGCAAAACAATTAAAACTCTGTGTGGTTTATTAAATAAAGAGATAAAACAAATATAAACAGTGTAAGCGTAACTGTTTTACTACCATATAAGTCTGGAAATAACGTGAGGTACATAAGTACTTAAATTGGTGTTATACTAGCAAAAAGACAATAAAATAGTAATAATATATAAATACTATAAATAATAACTAAAGTACTATAACTAAAATCGCGTGATGGTAAGTTGATTAATATTTCAAGTCGAAAAGCTTGAAATCGATTGGAATGTAACGGAATGAAACCGGTTCATGTTTGCGTGTGGTGTAAGTTGTCATTTATAAACTACAAAAATAAACACAGTACGAAATTGTTAGGAATATGTCTCGCTATTTAAAAAGTTATCATTGTCTATGAATAATTATTTCACAATACGTTAGATGTTCATGTATGAGGCTTTTTGCCGTATAGTCAAATAGTAAATATATTTTGTACGAAGAGGTAAATAAGACTAAAAACTTATTATTGTAACAATAACACAAAAATATTATTTCTTTTACGCGTTTTGTAATTAGAAATTCTGTTTCCAAGCTGGGGCAAAATTTATACTGGTGCTACTTTCCTCCAGAATTAGAATATATTGATTAAAAAAAAAGTATAACGTCGGTCTTTTTAATGCTACAAATACTTGCTTAAATCGTACATCAAATTTATTTATATTTTTAAATATTGCCCTGCATATGGTGCTGATTGCAAATTGCCATTAAATTTTTGGTATTTGTATTTTTTAGTTTACATAAAACTTCGCAAGTATTAACATGCAACTGCTTTCCTTCTACAATATAAATAATTTATAATCTTGCAAATAGATATCTAATAAACGTGATTAATCGTTGCAATTGAATTTGTTTACTTTACGTCAATAAGCATTGTAAATACTCCACAATTCTAAAGATAAGTTCGTTTTACAATGGAAACATGCGATGGTCTCCTTTGAGTTCAACGCCACCGCTAAATTACATCACTCATGCAACTTCTGACCTTCAATGGTGTATTACGTCAATTTAGTCATTATTTAATGGGTCTTAGGGTTAAAATTACGTTGTACTTTATAAAGGCTTTATTCGGCTGCCGGATCTGGCTGATTGCTGTGTATAAAATCGTGTACCATTTTTACATGTTATAACTCGAAGTAGTTTTTTTTAATCATATAATTTATTAAAATGTTATTGCAAATAAGTTATTAATATTAAAAAAATACGTTTAAAAAATAATCTGATATTTAATTAATGTGGCAAAGTTTACTTAAATAAAATATATTTAATTCGTTTTAAATGACTGACTATCTATCAACGCTCAACCGATTTTTTTTTTCGAATTATAAAATCTGAATTTGGAACGTAGTGTTATGTTATAGTGATGCTTTAATTTTATCTTTTAAGGGTAGGGGTTATTTTGAATAAACTTTACTCGTACGAAGTCTGGACGTGCAGCTAGCTTAGTATAAGAACCTCAAATTATAAATTGAATCTGAGATAAGGAATGGTATAGTCAGGTACAAATTTCTGTGTAAAATTTCAGCTCAATAGAGTAGAACTTGATTCAAATTCACGGGCAAAACGTACGTATTATCAGGCAAAGATAAAAATAATATAATAAACAAAAAACTAGAAAATAAAATGTTTTGATAACCTCGTTGGCTTAGTATATAGTATATAAGGGTTCAAGCCCCAGGTCGCTCCAATAATAAATTTATTGGGTTTCTGACGAGAAATTCTTAGTAGCTCGAAGTTCGGTTATTGGCAGTGTTTATGCTCTTCAGAAAGCATGTAAAGCCACTGCTCACTACCTACTACATTAAAATAAGATCGAAATAAAATTGAGCATGTAATAGCTAAATTTATTAAAACAAAGCACGAAAAATTAATCAGAAAATTTTAACTTTAACGCAATTCATCGACAAAAAATTATAATCATACTACTAATTATTATTAGAATATTGTAATCATAATGATTACAATATAATTATAGATGTATATGCATAATAAATATAATCGTGTTAATGGGAAATGACAAACCTACACGTAATTATAAAAACATATCGTGTCATCAGGTCAATGCAAATGGACGAAGAACAAACATTAAAAGGATTCCATGAAATTTTTTAGTGTGTTGAAAAGGTTAGCTTGATATAAATTTCTGATAACGTCATGATATAACTCGTAAGTTTTTCTACGAATTTAACGATAGGTATCTAACTTGTCGAAAAAGGATAGATCTAGAACAATTGATATTTACGTAGGTATTCCTCTTGGTAAAGCTTTATCCTATAGTTTTGTATACTAGCTGCGGTCTCGACTTCGAATTTCTACAGTCACATTTCACCCCTAAAAGTCTAAAAATTCTCTTAGATTACATTATAAAATAAACCTATGTTCCAAATTTCAGCTTTCTAGACTTAGCAGTTTTGGTTGTGTGTTGATAGTCAGTCAGGACAACAGGTCTCGGAAAGCAGAGAAAGATTTATATTGCGTCTAAACTAACTCCAGTCTGGTCGGATTACTCTCCCATCGGATAAAGAAAAACAAGGAATAGACAGTGCACCTGTGTTTGTGCAAGCGCTTGTGCACTATCATACCTCTGCGCAGTTACGTTGTCTCCGTCATTTTTATTACTTCGTTTTGCATCCTTACCTTAAGGTATTCAGGTTTAAGGTGTTCTCCGTGATGCAGATCCACTAGTTTCAAGTTGAGGTTAAGGTTGAGAGCACGCGCAGTGAGCAGCACCGCTCGGCAAGGCGCGGAGCCAGGCACGTAGTACAAATCAACAGGCATTTTCCTAGGACAACAAGAAAAATACATTTAATATATCAAAACTATGTAAAATTGTCTATGATCTCATCTTGATATCTTTCATGAGATTTGATTTAAGTTTTTATTTTAATATAGAATACGGATAGCGGACGAGCATATGGGTCACCAGGTGGTAAGCGGCCACCCATAGACATTGGCATTGTAAGAAATGTTAACCATCGCTTACATTACCAATGCGCCACTACCCTTGGGAACTAAGATGTTGTTCCTTGTGCTTGTAATTACACTGACTCACTATCCCTTCAAACCGGAACACAACAATACCAAGTACTGCTGTTTTGCGGTAGAATATCTGATGAGTGGGTGGTACCTACCCAGACGAGCTTACCCTACCACCAATATAAGTAGTCCGCGTCAAGGCTGCGTGTGAGCAAGATCTCTGTCAGTCAACTCGGTGACAAGTAATACATTAATAGTATATCTAAGGCGTATAAACAAAGACTAAATAACAATAATATCAATAATACATAAATAAGAAACAAAATAAAACTTCACAGTAGTTTGATCAGGAACCATGGATTTGAATTTAAAATAGAATTTCAATTTACAGGAAACCGTTTCTTATTTTTTGCTGTTGCAATGAATAATTTATTTGTAATCAATTATCAGATACGATTCGACACCTATTAGTCGTTGATAGTACTATGATGTTAAATTAAAAGCATCCCCTAAACAATATTGATATCTTAAGACGTTATTGTATTTTTAATTTTCATTCCTATTGTTTCATGTGTGAGAAAATGTCTGCAACATCAGTAGGTAATAAGTAATTGTACTTATGAATTATTGTCGTGGTTATGAGAATTGCGTAAACAAACTAATCATTAAATCGTGACAAGTTTATTTTATTGTTAGACTTGATTATTTTTTTAATGTTAAAAAGGCTGCGATTCTTAAACATGTAAAGTTTTTTTTTCACATAATTATGTAAATGAGCTAAGATATATTCGTGCTGTTTAGTTTTTTATTTTATTTTATAAAATACCTGTTTAATTTTATAAAATTATTCTAATTTACATCGTCCGAGTATATTTGATATGAATATTTAAAATGTATGAGTTACTTTAAGCTACATAATGAATCATGCCTCTAGGATTTATAGAGAAACTTATCGTTAATTGTGTCACGTTTATATTTCCTTGTGAACGTGGAATGTAATCAACAGTAGTTCGATTCAATGTTACTAGGTAACAGGCGAGGCCGTAACATTCTTTTTTGTTGGTCGATAATGAAAAAAACAGATAATCAATGTTACTGTGTAAAGACAAAAAAGGGATATTTTTTTCTGTTGTGACTAGACGGTTTTTGTCTATGTTCACTGTTGCTTGCTTCAAAAAATATTGCAGTTAATATTTCAAAATGACAGACTTGATAAAAAATATGGTGTTAGGAATATGTCAAAAGTATAAAAAGTATTAAAAATTGTCTATGATCGATGTTTCATAAAATCAATTTCCGGCTGCTAAATATACAGTAAGTAACAGCCTGTGAATGTCCCACTGCTGGGCTGAAGGCCTCCTCTCCCTTTTTTGAGGAGAAGGTTTGGAGCTTATTCCACCACGCTGCTCCAATGCGGGTTGGTGGAATACACATGTGGCAGAATTTCATTGAAATTAGACACATGCAGGTTTGCTGCTTTCCTGCCCCACGATGCTTTCCTTAATCACAAATTATGCACAATTATAATCACAAATTAAGCACATGAAAATTCAGTGGTGCTTGCCCGGGTTTGAACCTACGATCATCGGATAAGATTCACGCGTTCTTACCACTGGGCCATCTCGGCTCGATAAAATTGAGCATTTGTCTTTTATGGTATCCTATTTGTGTTTTAAGCTGACCTAAGCCTGTTTTTCCTTACATACATTTAATAGACAGTAATTGTATAATTAAGAAAGCTAAATGAATATTTCATTTAAAATATTTTGTTGCCACATTTCTACATAAATTCTTCATACATATCATTTGGCAAAGCTGCTAATGGGTGTAGTACTTATATAAATAGTCTGCAAACCTTCTCACTCTCTAGGGTATATTATGAAAATGGGCATGTAATGTGTCATAGTGTATTAAAGTAAAAATAATACAGTTTTTATAACAATTACGCTATTCTAGAATGCGATAATCTTCGTAACGCTTTTAGTCTGATTATGTACGGAGGATTTTAAATTTACTAAATGTATAGACATTTAATAATATATATATATGCGAAATATCACTTACTACGAGATCTCCGAAATTATCCGCCTGATTCCTCCGAAATCCTATTCCAAATATGATATATTTTTCTTCTTATCTATCCGTGCGAAGCCGGGACGATTAGCTAGTACTTATATAAATGGTGTAAGTACACAATATATACAAATATAAATGTAGTTATAGTTGTTTTTCTTACTTTAAGAAAATTAAAAAGGTATTATTGACTATGAAAATTTTGTATATTTAATTTACTTGACAGTAAGCCCCGAAGTATTCCTCTGCCGAGTCGAGATGGCCCAGCCTAGTTAGAACACAAAATAAACAAAAATCTTAACCGAAGATTAGATTTTTAAGCACCAGCAAGCTAATCAAAGACATTGAGATGAAACAATAGACAATTCTACTTTTTACTGTTTACAAATATTCTTAACAATAATATGTTCTTAAGTACTATCAATGTATTTCCTTGACATAAAAATTTCACAACTACATTAAAACATAAATTTAAATAACAAGCGATAAGAAAGACACATTGATATTTGTATATTAATTGAAACGAAGTAGACATAAAAATTAGAATTCATATATTTTAAAAAAAGACGCTTACAACAATCCGATTACCACTGGGCGTCACCTGATTTGTAATTTTTTTAGTGTAGATTTGCAGAGGAATGAGTAAATAGTAAGTGGTCAACAACGCCCATAAACATTGGCATTGTAAGAAATGTAAATATAATGTAATACATGCTGATCGTTACAATAACTAATTAGTAACAAACTGTTAAGAATATGTCAAATAATTAAAAAATACCAAATTGTCTCTAGTTTTTTCCTTAACTCTATGATTAGACGCCACAAGGATACATGTGAGTAGTGTCTGTCAGTTAACTCAATGACAATTAACACGTAAACAGTGTACAGTTAAATAAACAGGACAAATAAAAATATATATCAATAATAATACACATTTATATTTTATCTTCCATTTGCCTCAAGATGTACATAATATAAAATAGTATATCATGATTCTATTTTCGATTGTTTTGTTTTAAATAATTGCCGTTTTCTTTTATATGTTTTTAAACTGAGATTGCTGCAGTTCTCATATAATTATATAAATTTTTATATATTCGGACGGTTTACCGGTTAGGATGTCAGAATGTAAACGCGCACCACTACGAGGTCGAAATAAATTGCCGTCCGGCGTCTAGAAGTATCTATTTCTGATTGGTCTATGTTTTTATACGTTTTTCTTTGTTTAATAACAATACATATACTTAATTTACTGTTTAGTATTTTATATAAATTTGATATGAAATTATAATATAAAAAAAGGTGAATAGAAATACTTTTATATCTCCCCGACAAGTATTATAATACCTTAAATATAACATGGAATGTCTTTTAAGTTAATACTAAGTCGAAAAATTTAACCAAATGCTAATTAAACCTTTTGAATAATTTTTTCTGTTCCCACAGCTTTTGTTATAAACTTTTAGAATCAAGTAGTTAAAATTATTATATATTCTAGCATAAATATATTCATACATTCTATGAATTTGTTAAACTTTTGCTTTAGTTTTTTTGCAATACGTTGCGTTGCTTAATTTTTTTATTATTAGTTCTTACTTTTATGTGTCAGATATCTCGCTTATTATGCCAAATATTAATAATATACTTATTAGTTCAATGGTAACCCACACGTTGCACATGTTACGCTTAAATGGAGGGTATAATTAGTAATTCCTTGAAAATTAATAGCTTAAAATAATCTCTGTTCAAAGTAAGCGCTCACTAACTATATTATGTTAATGCAAAATTTTTTTGTGTCATTTAGGTAACATTATTTGTACATTCCACGTGGTATCGAAGTTATATGTGTATATATGTAAGATATAAATGTATATGATTTAATTGCTTTATACATATTGAAGATAGCATTCCCATACGCTAGTAGAATAACTATAAAGTTGTTAAACGATAAGTTCCTTTAATAAACGTGGTTAGCTTATATAACTTTCTTCTAAATAAAATGAGAATGAAATAAATTTTACTACATTTTACATATTACTTATGTAGGGGTTAAGTTACTTATAATGGAGACTGTTGTAATTTCGACTTTAATTAAAGCGTGGGAAAACTGAAGGTTGGTGGAATTGTAAGTAATTATAAAAGAATTCCTTTCACTTCGACCAATTTCCGTTACGTTTAAGGTGGCAGTTGATTTTTTTACGAAAAACTAACGAAACGTAATTAATTAAAAATTGTAATGGAATATTTATTAAATTAAAACTATAAATATTAATTTCCTAGGATAGTATATGAGTTTTTTTTCTAATAAAAAAGGTAATAAGCCGGTTCATGATGAATTAGCTAATACGCGAAGTATCATCACGAAAACGCAGTTTGTTATAGATAAGATAAATCGTAGGTGAATTAATAGAATTGTTTGCAAAATGTCATTACAAAACAAGATAATAATTATTATTTAATATTTATATTATAAGCGACTATCTTGAACTGGTTTTATATCGGCGAAGATACTGAAGTTATATATTTAATTGGGGTGAACGGCCGACGTCGATTCCATACATCGACCAAAATATATATTTTGACAAAGTATTATATAATAATGATAGAATATTAAAAAAAAATAGTTAAATCATTATTAAAAAACATTACATTGATTAAAAAAAATTTAACTACTTACCGGTAAAAACGATCGTATCACAACACTATAATTCGAAACTTACTTTTTTTTTGTTAAATGAGGCGTCAGCACGAGATGCGGTTCGGCCGAGAGTAAACGTCGGTAGTGGGAGGACTCCGGTTTTATACCAACGCACACCTACGTATGTGCGATTTGACTAGATTTTCCTGTAACACGGTTTGTGTGTTCTGTAGCTTTGTTTTATAACGATCGATACATTGATTAACTAGTTGTTGACTTAACTGATTTCCAAACGATTCCAAACTGAATTTCCTATAGGTGTAACCTGCTGATTTTTTTTTTTTTTGCGTTGGAAATTTCTTTTACGCATCGTCTGACGTGTAAAAATGGGTGGTGTGGTTCGGGGGTATCCTGGCAGTTTGCCAGACTACCTACTAAATTATTTTTCATGGTATAGTTAGGCGGACGGGCAAACCATACCAAATCTATAGTAACATTCATTATAAATCACTAATTACAAAATATGGTGTATAGGTAAATTAAAGTTTAGCGATTATTAAATTTAGGATTTTCGCAATTTGTTATATATTTGTTTTTATTGTCATTTACAAACGCACAATTAACTATAACAATTGTATATTATAGCTCCAATATCTATGCGCTATGGTGATCACTTACCATCAGGGCATATTAGCCTATCTACAAACCTTTTTTTATAAAAAAGTTACATTATTAATAGTTTGTAAGTACCGTTTCTTGGCATTACAACTCTATAACAAAATCGATAAGTTACTTCTATCTCTGTCTTTCTTTTTAGTTGTCACAATACAATACCGCGTAAAACAGGCTAGCTACATGATACAGCATGTTTTCCTTTTCTATAGAAATCGCTGAAATTATTTTCGATTTTTACTATCGTTGGGTTTAGTTAATTTACTAAAACAAATATTGAATATCAATATATTAACATTTAACAGAAACTTAATCACTCCGCCCTTTACTAGTTACTACTTAGGATTTATACATAGAATACAGGGGACTATTATACTAATTTATAACGATTTTCTAACGTTCGCGATTCTTTTCCGATCCAACTTTGGCAGAACCGCAACTGGATCGTTGTGTTACTAGAATAGGAAAACGATTCAACGGCCACGATTTCGTTTCGATCCGATTGCGATAAAGTGACAATTTGAAATTTGCTGGTAGAATTGATGCCTTTTAAATAATTCGCAATCTTTGGAAAAAAAGCACCAGTCTTCCATTTGTTAAAATCTCTGATTAAGAAACATAGATATCTGAATTTTACTCTTCACTTTTAAGTCTTAAGCTTTATTTATTTAAAGAAAAATTATATTAGCATTCCATTAAGGTTGAAAAGCTTTGAAATTAATTTTGTTTCGCTGTAGGTCGGTGTCCACCATGTAGCAGAATTTCTTCTGACACATGCTGACAATTACAGAATTATTGAGTATACATACGTGAATTAGCACGCAATTGGTACTGCTTTTATTTGAAGCCGTGGTGCTCGTTTAATATTTACAGTACTCGAACTACTGAGCCATCTTGGCAAGCATATAAGTTGCCAAATATCCAAAGGTATTAAATAGATATATAATACTAAACAGTTCCTCAGTCCTGGTAACATTTTAACGCCAATCTGTCACTTTATACAGAAATGAAATCCATTATTAAATTTGCAAGGAATATGTCGAAACTATTAAAAGTACTAAAAATATTCAATGATTTCATCCCGGTACCTTTAACTTAGCGATAATTAATAAGTTAATAGTTGACAGATGTTTAAAAAAAATACTAATAATAACAATAACACAAAATTGGTATATGATATTCGTACAATTAAATAATGCATATCACTGTAAGCATTCATATTTAATATACCTTATAACGCAGGTTGGTGAAATAGGGAACACCCAGCGTAAAGTCACAAGAATATGTGATGAATTTATGATCACATTTTTGAGATTAGCATGACTAATCTAGGCATTGAAATTATTTTTAGATATATTCGTACACCAAATAAAAATATACAAATATATAGGTTTCTTCATGATATTTTCCTTCATCGCTGAGATGAATTATTAGCACAAATTAAGCAAATGACGATTTCCGATGAATTCAATAGTACTTGCCAATGCTTGAACTCGCGATTAGCCAGAAAAGAACTCGCAATTGGCTTTAAGATTTTCGTATTTAAAAACCATAAACAGCTTTACTTATGCACGTTGGTTAGAGAGTAATTAGTTAAACAATGCTTGTCTTCTTCCTTCGAATGTCAAATTAATAATGACAGAAAGAGCGAAATCGGCGTTAAACTTAACAGCTGATAAGCAATGTTTATAAGTCAGGCGGAAAACATATACAGAAAAAATTACAAGACAAACATTACTAATCTTTTATAAGCTATCTGTTAGAAAGATCTTATATGGAAATATTTGATATGAGTATCTAATTACTAAATATTGAACTTAGATCCAATATCAGAATAGAAAATAAAAAAGGCGTTATATTTTAAAGACAAAAAAAAACCACATAGAATATAAAAAAATAAACTAACTAAAGTAAAATAGGTACATACTCGTATATAAGGTACATCAAAAATCAATTGTCTCGTGTGTAAGGAGTCTTAAAAAAAAACGTTTACAAAGTGCAAGCCCACCGCAAGACGTACTTGGACGTACACTTTTGTCTTGTATTTTATTGTTTTGACAGATGTCTTGGTGATTTCTTTGATTCGATTTTTCGTTTGGTCTTTTTTCCTTGTAATTTAATGAGCCATGCCGTTCATCGGAAATAGAATTTATTCGAATCTTTAAAGACAGAATACCTTACTACATCTTACTTAACCACAAATGAATTATTTGAAAAATAAAGTAGAAACGTTGTAGCCTGTACAGGACATCGCTTTTTGCAACCTTGGAAGCAGGCTGTTTTTTTTTTAATTACGCACAGACAACCTTCGAAATGTATATTTGTATGGGAATTATATTTATATATTTTTTTATTAAGCCTTGCTCTGCGCGCTTTCGTGAAAACAGTTCTCAGGGGAGGGACGAGACTACTATACGTCATGACCTCTTGTCTTAATCCTCACTGAGTGTTACGAAAAAACTCCCCAGCATGTATATTAATGACTAGAGTTTAAAAAAAAAACTGTTAATATTTTTATTTTAATCATCAGGTGGTCCATTGGCCTAACCACCTAAATATATCACAAAAAATGGGCGGAAAGATCGCACGCCTCGAGACTTTACCTAGTCAAGTACAAATATTGCCTATTTGTTTAGATTTGATAAATAAAGAGTATTTTAATTGAAAATATTAAACTTCGAACTTTGATTTAGACTTAGAAGCAGGGGGGTATGAACCAAAATTACTCATGTTTTATTGGATTTTATATGAGTAAATCCAGTTGAAAATAAAATATTCTGTGTAAGCTACATTATATTTTCAAGGCTTGTATCCGATTAAAAAGGTAAATGCATAAAATTTGCTCGATGGAAAAAGAATACGTAATGCACCTATAGGCTAATGAGAAAATATTGGATAAATAATGTGATTAATAAATAATACAGGCATTATTTGTAAAATCCTTTCGTTTTCGTAGTTTCATATTTTTTAAATGAAAATAAAGCTTTTGGCGCGTTTAAACGAGATGGCTACGGAAAAAATTTTAACACCGCTTTGTATTAATTACCTATAACATTACAATTCAGAGAACTATACCATACTCTTCAGAATAATAAGGGACATTAGTGTTTCCATGCGTCCTTTGTAATGTCTCGGGTATATATTTATTTTAATTTTGAAATAAGATAAACCAACAAAGAGGTTTCGTTATACTTTCTCTCACCACAAAGCAGTAGATCAGTTGATACTCTATCTTGTAGGGACTAATTATTTAACCATTAGAAAACAAACTTGTATGTGCAATAAATAATTGAATGTATAAAAAAGTATTTTAACTAACTCAGTTAGTTCACTGGTGGTAGGGCTTTGTGCAAGCTCGTCTGGGTAGGTACCACCTACTCATCAGATATTCTACCGCAAAACAGCAGTACTTGTTATTGTAGTGTTCCGGTTTGAAGGGTGAGTGAGAAAGTGTAATTACATGCACAAGGGAAATAAAGTCTTAGTTCCCAAGATTGGTGGCGCATTGGCGATGTAAGTGATGTTAAACATTTCTTACAGTGCCAATGTCTAAGGGCGCTGGTACCATCACGTGGGCCATATGCTCGTCCGCATTCCTGTTCTATAAAAAAAATTTTAACTGCTAAGTTACTTAAAAAAGTACATTACCATTGTTAAGCTTATATATTTTTTAACGACAAAGATCCAGTAGAATCGACTGAATGCCTTGGCGTTAGTATGGAAGCCAAATTGCAATGGCACATACTCGGAAATGGATTGACGAGATCAGCTCTCCAGTATTCGCAGTTAAAAATAATTCAATTAGAAACTTCGGAGTACGAGACACCTAATATACTTTAGTTTGTTTCACTGTCACGGCTTTCTACTTCGGAGTAAGTAATGCAGCCGCGAAAGGTACGATGCCAGTATAATTACATAACATCAGATACTGTTGCCCCTAAGTAATTATATTTTCTATAGTACTAGAGTCTACGGGATGGATGCGGGCTGCCCAAAATCGGGATGGTTGGCGTTCTATGGGGGAGGCTTTCGTCCAGCAGTGGACGGCGGTAAGCTGATATATAGAGTCTATGGACCAAGGTGACCATCACCAGGTTGGTACAATCTGGTCACTGGTGACTTATTATCAGGTGGACACTTGCGTCTGTGTTCCTGAAATACATTTTAAAATATATAATATCAATTCTATATAGCAGTTATTCACGCAATAATATATAATTTTAACCTAATAACTAAAAAATAATAATTTATATATGAGATCTTTACATTTACGTTACGTTTATGTATGTAATTTAAATATTTTTTACTGTTGTAATACTGCCAAAATGAATTTCAGATTTACATGAAGGAAAATTGTTTCATTTAAAGAATATATTTGGTAAATATTTTTATAAATATGTAAAATGACCATAATATATAATTTCCATCTTCGCAAAGTAATCACACAGCTGCTCATCAAGAATGAAGTTTCATAAGTAAATTGTTACAAATAGGCCAGCGGGAGGTCAACGCCTGCCAGATCTCATGTGTGACAGGAACTCAGGCGCACAGGCAGGTTTTAGATCCTCTGGATCGTCGACCGTAACTTGTTAGAACAATAGCTATCACTTACATAGCCCTTATTACCTTCAAATAAGGTTCATATTTATTAGATTTCGTATTACATTATAAAAAAAACTCTTTGTATGGTGTTAAACTGACACGGTTTCAGTTGGCTTAGTATATCGCGTAAATGATATGTATACATGAGTTTAAGTGAGCTATTTTGATACTATTTGAAAAATATATTTTCTGGTATTGCTAATTGCTAAGTTGGATGCTACAGAATGGTTAGGATATGGAAGATCAGTGACCGACTAAGCCAGTCAGAGGCCCAGGTGGCAAATGAATGAGGCCCTAATAATAAGGCCCTAATAAATAGTTTAAGAAGTTGATGTAATTTTAATACTTTTTATTTAAATTACATTTGTATGAATAAACATTTATATGTATTTAGTGATTCCAATTAAATATTTGAAACGATATATTATATTATCTTTTTTAGCTATGTACAGTCATTTTTATAATATATAAAATTAATTAAAAAACAAAAACAAAATACGCATTACAAATTTTTTAAAAAAACACGCCGTCGAAATGATTGTTCTGTGTATTTAGTGAAAATCATGCAAGTGAAATTTAAATTATATTTGAATAAACATAGAATATGGATATATAATAAAAATAAAATACGAAACAGTAAGATATAAAACTCTACCACCATAAAATAAAGCTCTACTACCAAGTATCTGGGCTAAAGGCCTCTCCCTTTTTGAGGAGAAGGTTTGGAGCTTATTCCACCACGCTGCGGGTTGGTGGAATACACATGTGGCAGAATTTTAGTGAAATAAGACAGGTGCAGGTTTCCTCACGCTGTTTTCCTTTGCCGTAAAGCACGAGATGAATTATAATCACAAATTAAGCACATGAAAATTAAGTAGTGCTTGACCGGGGTTTGAATCCACGATCATCGGTTAAGATTCACGCGTTCTTACCACTAAGCCATCTCGACATTACGGCATTAACATCGTAATGCATAATAAATTTTAACAACTATATATAATATAAATATCTACCCGCTTAACAATGTAGTATATTTCTTAGGTTAGTCAAAAATAAAATTCCAAAGTGCATTAGTTTTTAAAATAACTAAAGTCTACTAAAGCGCAACATAGCTACTCATAGTCTTTAATAACGTTGAAATACGTTGAATACTGGTTGAAAGTGGTTCCTTTACTGGGTAAAGCGCAACTACTTTTTGATAAGAAAGATAAATGAGCCAGTTTAATTAAAGGCTTAATGAACACAATAACTAAGAGTAGCGACCTAGAGGGTTTCTATTTACCACGCGCCAGTTTTATTTGTTCATATACAATATCTCAAAGCTACCGCTGAGTATCTAACTATGATAACGTAAAGATACTCAATTTTTAATTTTTCTATTTTATAATAATCAAGTTTAACAAATTATTAATCATCATAAGGGCAATAGTTTACAAGCCGCCTAGTAATCCTGACACCTTGGGCTATTGTCGTCCCCACTCTGACAATAAGCTGTATGCTTAATTTTTAAATAGAAATAAAAAAGAACAATGCTAGTAAGTAAAAAATTCAATCACTGCTTACTACTTGTACGCTTTCCAATGACATTATTATACATGTTAACTACACTTTTTAAAATCATTGTCGTTTACTAACTTTAATAATATAAAATTATTTCAGTTGGTAATACCAAAATCACTGTCGTTTATGCAGCTGACCGATTGACATTTGACAGTGACAGTAAAGTGTCAAATTGTTGAAGATGGTTGAACGAATTAATATCAACTTTCTTCGTTAATAACTAGCAAAATAAACAATGATCTAGAATATTTTATACCATTATTGAAATAACTGTTTGTTCATATATTCATCTTCTATAAAATGGGTGACAGTAGCGATTCGGAGGAGTTTTTCGACGCTGAAGAGTTCACACCCGTCAAGGGTTCAAAGTGAGTGCTGTAATTACTTTACTACATGTTTCAGGGATGTTTTTTTATAGTAATGACTCAGTGTATATCAAGAATTTTCCACCTGACTTCCTTTATTACACATTCCGTATTGTTTATGTAATGTTTTCAACTAAAAAACTAGTTTCGCGAGACTATCTAGTTCAACAGATGTTTTGGTAGTTATGAACGTCCTTGGAGGGTATCGGCAGGTGATTACATACACAAACTATCGTTACTGACGCGAGTCTAATTAGTGTTAAGGACTCACTGTATTTTTGTGTTCAATTCATTTAAAGTTGTATCCTAAAGTCAAATTGTCGTGTTTTTAATAAACATTGTCTCTGTGTTCATTATGTCTAAATCTGTTTTATTACTGTGTTTACCACTGAGGTAGGTATTCTATTAATTTCTTAAAACTATGAAGAAATTAAATGCATTTTGGAAATCAATGTAAGCAAATTAATATTTATTTCAAATTTCAAGTTGTTTATTTAATTTATTATTTATTGTTGTACTTGACGGATGTGTGATTTACTCACTGAATATTCCATATCAAATTTAAATTATTAAAATATCACCTAATTTTGTATTTCATTAAAATTATAGATATTCAAATATATTAGAAATAAATTCAAAAAAATATAGATTTAAATTTGCAAAAACATTGTTTTAATAACTAAAAATAAGTCATCAATGTAAAACATATTACCTATATTTTATGTATTTTTAAATTTATTATTTTATAATGTAAGTGGAAGAAGTATCTTCTATTTCAGGATTTAATCAGGAAATCTTGTATACATTATAGCCATAATTGTATTTCAAATCTTGTTCTTACATGATTTGGAGCTATTGGTAAAATGTTATATTTTAATTCTGTACTTATTCTTTTCTTTGAAATTTACAGTAAAATAATATTTTCCTTCCATTATATTTTCATTAATCATTGTATACAAAAACTTTTTAAATTTTGATGAAATATAAAATCCATGATTAATTAATATAATGATTTATAAATAAAATCTTGTTCTAATATTTAAAATAATGTAACGTTGTTACATTAATTTGATCAATTAAATATATACTTAAGGCCTTAACGTGAATAATTCTTATATACTATAAAAATAAAATAAATGTAACTTTATTATTTTTGTTTACAGGAGATCATCAATATGCAAGAACATAAATGTAACAGACAGTTCCAATGGAGATACGGAAAGAAAACATAGCAAAACGAATGATTTTCAACCTGTCGGTGCTACCAGCACTCCAGTTTTAGAAAACACAGTGTTGCAAGATGATAGAAATACTGTTAAAAATGTATGTATTACCAGTTTACTCTATATGGGGGAGTTTATTTTCTTAGTATTTAAAATATCTTTGGGGAAAGAATGTAGGAGGAACATTAAATAGGAAGTGGTACTAACCTCAGCTCCCAGGTATGTAAGGGTTGGAATATGCATTAAAAATTAATAATGGATTCTGAAATTTGAAAAATTGTAATTCAGTGGTAACCATCGAGCACAAGATGAATTATAAACATAAATTAAAAAAATGAGTGATAAATGTTGACATTTTCAACAATTACATTTGAGATCAATTATCTATGCAAATTTTCTAGTACTCTCAAAAGTATTCTAATAATTTTGACTTGTTTTATTAAGCAAGTTGCATTTTTAAAATCTTTCAGGTTGTGCAGGGTCGTAAAAGGTTTCAAGAGCTACGACGGTGCATGCAGACAGAGGAAGAAGATGAGCCTGACCCCGGTGCTCCTGTATCAGCTCCAATGGAACACCCATTCAAGTAAGTGAACAAACAACTAAACATATTATATTTATTTATAGATTTTTGAAAAGATGAATTAAAATTATTATTATTATATTTTGTGGTATATCCGGCACATTAACAAATACAGTACAATGAGGAACAAAACACCTCATTCATTTTCTTTTAATAGTCTAGAACAGCCCACAAACAAGTGCTAGTCATGGTGTTGCAAACACAAAATATTTAGGTAATGATTTCTTAGGTTTCGGGATTGTTACAAATTGATTTAAACGACAAACAATTATGAACGGGTTTATCTTAACTTTTTTTTTGTCATTTCCTGACGTTTCAAACTCTTTGCAGTGTCTCTCTTTGCATCTCAAGGTTTAATTCAAATGATTTAGATGTTAAACAAAAGACCTTTGAAATGTAAAATAGTTGAAAAAAAGTAACACCAGGTGGACCAACCTCCAAAGCCCGGCGGGCCGCAGGTTGAGTACCGCTGGTCTAGTATATGGGTTTGACAAATAATAATTTTCACAGGGTAATATTTTGTTCAGTTATGGTTACGACGTGTATCCAGTATGATATTTTCGTCTAGGATTTACAAGTCAGGATGGCCGAGCGGTCTAAGGCGCTGCGTTCAGGTCGCAGTCCACTTCTGTGGGCGTGGGTTCGAATCCCACTTCTGACAGATATTTTTAATAATATTATTTTGTCACTTATAATTTTATTATGGGATAATATAAGATGTGAGATTTGAAAACCAATTAAAATATTTATAAATGAAACTTATAACTTTGTAATTGTTGAAGTGATTTTTTTAAATTTATATTTATTTGTAAGGTTAAATTTGAGTGCAACGATTCCATATGTAACGTTTGAGTGAAACGCTTCTGACTCAAAAAAGTTTCTCTCTCTGTGACATGTATTGAGTTTCACGATATTGTTTTTTTTAAGGAATTTTAAGTGAATGTATATATTTTCAGGATTATATCTCATGACACAATGAGCTTGCAAAGTATGACGTCACTCGGCAGAATTGGAAGAATTTTGAGTGGAGTCGCTGAGTCACATCGTAAGTTACAAATTATTTTAATTTTTTTTTTTGCTGTCGATACTAGATTTAAATTTTTATTAAAAAGGCATGATAGCTTCAACACTACATACTTCATTGCGATTATATTAAATTGCTCCATTTACATTATATAATTTTATAAATTAAACATTAGCTTCCAGGAATCATTGTAAATTCGATTTTAGTTTGATTTAATTTGTTTTATTATATTTTTATTATTAGTACAGTTTTTGACCGGTTACTATTCGTTTATGTAATGATTCGTTTTGCTTACGGATAGTAGACTACCTACGATACGTAATTCAGAAACTATCAGGCTATGTGGAAAAAAAAATGGTAGGATAAATGTTTGAAGTTGAACGTCGTTTACTAGGCGGTAGGGCTTTGTGTAAAGCCGTCTGGGTAGGAACCACCCACTCATCAGATATTCTACCGCCAAACAGCAGTACTTGGTATAGTAGTGTTCCGGTTTGAAGAATCAGTGAGCCAGTGTAACTACAGGCACAAGGGAGATAAGATCTTAGTTCCCAAGGTCGGTGGCCCGTTGACGATAAACGATGTCAAAGTCAAAAATCTTTATTCAGTATATGAGCTTACTTATTATATTTACTTATTCATAAATATACCACCGGTGTCTGACGCAAGTGCCTGTAGACACGCTGGCTCACTGACTATTCTGGTGTATCCCTTGGGATATAACATCTTAATTTCAAAGATTGGTGACCCATTCGCCAGCCAGCGTACGGAATTTTAAATTACAAAAAAAATTGACAGCCTGTGAATGTCCCACTGAGGGCTCTTCTCCTTTTTTGAGGAGAAAGTTTTGAGCTTATTCCACCACGCTGCTCCAATGCGGATTGATGAAATACACATGTGGCAGAATTTCAGTGAAATTTGACACGTGCAGTTTTCCTCACGATGTTTTCCTTCACCGTCAAGCACGAGATGAATTATAAACACAAATTAGGCACATGAACGATCATCGGTTAAAAAAATAATCAATAATATTATCCGTAAGAAAAACGAATCGTTTTTTGTACATCGTAACCGGGATTTAGGGAATCACATGATGGTATTTTAATTTTCGGCCTACGCTCACAGTTTATTAACTATAGATAGTAACATTTGCTCCGGACGAGACTAAATATACTACACTATATATTATATGTATCGTTTCAATACTTTAGTAAAACATACAGTTTAGTTTCTGTTACAATAACACTTCGATTAATATTTTGAAGGTCAAATATGACCCTACAATTCAAGTCTTATAACTACAGTATAGCAAGGTTTTATTCTAAAAAATAGTTTTTGGTAGCCGTGTAATTTTAAAAATTAACTTCCTAAAAATCTAAATTTTGTGAAATGACCATTTTGCCCATGTGCCCAAATATAACTTCTGTTATAAAGCTTCATAAATAGAACATTAATTTTTAAGGGTATGGAAATGGAAGGCCAATTTGTTCAGCATATTAAATACAAAAAAAATATATATTTATGGAAGGATTTTGTTGTGTTGTCTTTGTAGAAAATATTCGTGAATCAACCTTTGCGCCATCAGCGTCTTCAAGAGAACCTTCAACTATATCAGATGATCCTTTGAATGTGGACAGAAACCAAACGATTGGTAAGGAAAATTTTATCCCAATAAATTAAAACTGATCTTATATTTAATAATATATGAAACAAGTTAAAAGGATTGCTTAAAGTTGGAGTATTGAAAGTAAATTTAGATTAAGGGATTATATGAAAAAATATAGTTAAATTATTGGTATCTTTCGGCAAAATGTTTTTTACATTGGTTTTATTATCGTGTTGTTGGACGGCTGATATGCCCAGGTTGCTTATAGACGATTCCAATGAGAGGAGGAATAAAGATAAATGAATCTGATTGACCTTAGACCGACATGACGTCATAGATCGATATATAGATATTTATTCACAGTATAGATTCGTGGAAAAATGGCACTTTCAAATTATAAGTAATTAAGTGGAAAGTTGTTGTATTAATAATTATTATAAATCAAGATATATTAATCAAGAACTGTCTGTAGTTCATAATATAGATCAGCTATTAGCAAAATTGTATGGAATATGTAAAACTAAGGGTTGTTTATATTTATTCCTCCTACCATTGGGACATAGTATATAGAGCAATACGTTTAAGTCTACTCTCAAGGCCATATATAGATTCAGATCAATCTGTTTATCACTTTCGAAATGTATTCACTATCTTTATCTAGTACTGATGGTAGGGCTTTATGCAAGCTCGTCTGGGTAGGTACCACTCACTCATCAGATATTCTACCGCAAAACAGCAGTACTTGATATTGTTGTGTTTCGGTTTGAAGGGTGAGTGAGCTGGTGTAATTACAGGCACAAGGGACATAACATGCCAATGTCTAAGGGCGTTGGTGACCACTCACCATCAGGTGGCCCATATGGTCGTCCGCCTTCCTAATCTATAAAAAAAAAATTGTAATAGTACACAGTGCCACGATCAGTGATCATTCTTTATTCAATTAATCGTTTTATTTCTTATAATAATAAGGTTCAAAATTCATATGTCACCAAGCCACGTTTCGTTTAAATACAGATAAAAAACTGTTCTAAATAATAGTGACATTTTTTATTTTTATTTTCTATCTACACACATGCCCGTTTCAATATTTTCAATGTATAGATTAGAATTGCTTGATTTAAATATCATTTTTGTTACTAATTTTCGTAGCTAACTAACAAACTATCGACAGTTATTGTTTTATCATTTATTAAATGTTTTCGTGGTCGCTTGCGGCATCGTTTGGGTTTAGCTCGGTTTCTCTCTCAATGTCTACGTCACACAGAGCGAACAGCTCAGGAGGAATACAAATGTACAATAATGCTGCATACCTCGGCTCTGCTTACGTAAACATAACATTTACATTTGAGAAACCAATGTCGAAATTAAAAAAAAAAAAGTATGCCGCGTAGCTTACCTGTTAATTAACTGTTAAATTACTACGCGTATATTTTACTTTAGACCGGATATAAATTGATTTAAAGGCAATGTTTCATTTATTAATCTCCAAGGTCAAATCGTTTTTACAACGGGGACGAGTGATGAGCTCATTGAAATCGTAATTTTAAAAGCGTAACGTATGGTCGAACGGACATTGCCTTTTATGAATATAGAAGTAAATATAAAAGTCGCCTATCTCACGCTCCAGAGCAGTGTTGCCAACCTCTGAGAAGCATCTCTCCCTAGCACCATCTTGAAATCTTCCCGTGCCCCCCTGACCAATGAATTGATATTGTAAACAGTAGTAAATTTTAAATTACCCTTTTAAATCGAACTGAAGAGTTAATCCAAAGAGAGAATTCTAAAAAATGTTCCCATTGAACTGGGAATTAGTGAAACTAATTTAGGGGAAAACCCTCAAGTTGGCAGCACTGCTCCAGAGCGTTTTGAGACGATATGATAAAGTATGTGAAAAGTCCAAGTAACCAGTCCGTCAGCGCTAGCGATGGCGGAGCCGGACGTGATCGCGAGCACGAAGGCGAACAGCCTGAAGCAGAGCCGCGCCGGCGCCGTGGTGGCCGTGAGCGGCGCCGCCGAGCCGCGCCCCGTCGCGCCGCCGCGCCGCAAGAGGAGAAGTACTGCACCCCCCTCGCCCCTCGCCCCCTCGCCCTGCCGGCGCGAGCGGTGTAGCGTGTGCTGTACTCCCGCGCCCTACTTCACTCCTATTCTATTTCACTTTGCCATTCCATCCACTCCGTGTGGTTTTCTCGTTCGAACTCGCGTCGACGTATTCGTTTAGCATTTTTGCTCGCTAGGTCCGCTACCTGGCGGGTCGCTGCGCTGACGAGCGTACTCACATGATACATTACATGCTACACCTGTGAGTACCCGGCTTTCGAGCTAGTTCACATTGGGTCAGGCCGACGACTACCGTTTAGTACACAATTGGCTCTTACTGTTCACTGTCGTTTCGTTGTCTTATCGAGGCCAATCTCACAGTCACAAAAAGTTGGGAGTCCTTCTTTTATATCCGAGCCGACAATTAAATCATAACGCTTGTTAAATCGATATCGGGGCTGAGGCTTTTACCGGGATCCATTCATTCGTGGAAATAAATTGTATAGAATTATATCTGACCTAGTGTGAACTACGCCTTACTTTATTTAACCGACAACGATTCCCTTACCTTCTTATTCACACTGCTTTCATTTCATTAAATTGGTGGACTTTAAAGTTGAGTTTTTAAAAAAAGGCAATACATTTTCTAAATTTATCACGCTTGAAATCTGTCATTGAAAAACTGAAAAATAGGATTGTATTTCGTCTTTAACTTTTCGTAATTAGATTACATTCTAAAATTAAAATTGACTGAATGAAAAAAAACTGAATTAATATTTTTATACTTGTTTATTTCACGTTCGGTTAATAAACTATTAATTCTAATAGGTACTAACTACTAAAATTATTGTACCGATTTAGAGAAAGAAAATTTCAAGTCGTTGGTTTTATATCATCATCCATTTGTCCATAGACAAATTACATATTTATGCATCTATGAAATGTTATGTTTGTCGTAGAGTTTTTATTACTAGTTAATATTTTTATGCATGTATCTATAGTTATATAATTATTTTTGGCCCAAAATAACACAAAATAATTTATAGCGCTTTAAAGCACTTTAAAAATGAATTATAGTTTAAGAATAGAAGGAAAGCTTATCTTACACATTTTTGTTTCTCTCATATGGATTTCTCATTCTGCCTTATTTCCGTTTAAATTTATTCTATCACTCGCAAAGGCTGATTTTTCTGTAAAGTAGCATCCATGCATGGAATCATACGAGATCATTTCAAGCAAAATTTTACACAGATATCGGTTTGTATGGCCGTAGCTTTACAAAAGATTGCCGTTTGCGTTAGAACGTCCTATTCTTTAAATGTGAACCTCGTTATCATTTGTTCGTTGATTGCATCAGACAAGCTGCACGGGTCGCAGTCGCTGTCGACGACGGAAGGAGACAACTTGAGCGTGTCGGAGTCACACAGGCCACTCGACGATTTACTGGTGGAGGTAATATATTATATTGTTCTTCTTCGAGTGCCACTCCGACTAGCGAAGGTTGGCAGTTTTGAATATTCCTTCTTGCTCTTACCCATCATAATGAGTTGCAAAAGTTCATATCTTTCATGCCTGAGCACGTGTCCGAAATATGCAACTTTTCTTTACTTGACAGTCTCCAAAAGTTGCCGTTTCTGATTGACGCGTCGCAGAACTTTTACGTTCGAGACCTTTTGAGTCCAACTAATGGCCAATATTATAAAAAGATTTAAATATTATTCCGATTGGTCACAGCGATTGATACCAAAATGTGGAAGGCGAAGTTCAAATCCGATTAATTTGTGTTTATGTCCTGCTGAAACATAGCGTGAGGTATCTGGAGGATGGAAATCTGCCACCACCCCACATTTTTGAAATACAGCTCTTCCTCCTCAAAAAGGAGAGGAGGCCCCAGCCTAGCAGTGGTATATTTACCGCTGTTACTTTACTTTTTATTTTATCATTATAATCAATTTATCATTAAGATTACATCTACGATTGTTCCAGCCTCTCCCTAACGCAGTGAATCAAACGATATCATTGCCAAGTCCAGCTAGCACAATAGAGTCGTTGACCAGGGAATTCCAGGACTCGTTGGAGTTATCACAGTCCAGATACGGTAAGGTGTAATATTATTTCTGTGAAAAAAAAACCTAAAAAATATATCAAGTTTTCCCCTTTTAAAATGAGTTATTGTTTTATTTCAAAAGGGTCTAATGTTCGTGGTTAGAAAGTCCCGGTCTATATGTAATTTTTGTTTATATATTTACTTTTAATTATAAGTCTTAACCTTATTTCAGTTTGACAACTGACAGTCGATAAAGTAACAAAGATGTAATGATTTTCTTTACATATATTCTTGTACCTTCAACAGCGGCGGATATGTCGTCACTCAGCGTACACGAGTCCCGTTCAAGCGAGCGCGCGAGCACCTCTTCCAGGAGTAGTACCGCCACCTCCCTGAGGCCTCTACCTCATCACTCCACATTAGACATCAAAGAAGCCGTTAAAGGTAAATGGACTTTATTGTCTCAGTGATTGAGTACATTTTTCTTTCGTATCTTACGCAGTCTCATTAAAGGCAGCGATAAAATTCTCTGTTCTTATCTGGAATTTGTAATTTAGACTATTACATAACAAGCGTGGACGGACACTTGAACCCGAAACTTTTGTATTTGCAATGTTATTAAAAAATATGTAAAAGAAAACGTAGACGTAGAGTATTAGAGATTCAGCGCTCTCTGCCATCAGGAGACTACGTGGTGAGGCCACAAGACGAGGAGCGGTCGCGCGGCGGGGTGGGGGATGGAGGGGAGGGCGAGGGTGGCGCCGGCGGTGCTGCTACGGGCGGAGGGTCCGCGCGCACGCACAGCGAGGGACGACCCCCCACTACCGGGACCTCCAGTCTCGGCTCCGCGACCAGGTAACGATTACGTATTAGCATTAGTTCTACTCTTATACCGAATCCATAATAATAACCTCTCGGATAGAATACATACATTTCGATCGAGGATTGCGGGCTTAAATGCAGCGCGTCCGTCCGTTTATGTGTGTAACCCCGCGTGAGGCCGCGCGAGTGAGTCATGCGCGTGCGTTGCAGGCGCGGCGCGGGCGCGCGCGCGCGGCGGCGCTCGGCGGGCGACCCCCCGCAGGGCGCGGCGCTGGGCCCGCAGCTGTCCGACATCGAGATCCTGGAGCAGGTCACCGTGCTCAACCTGGACACGGGTGAGCGCTCGCACACGCACACACACCATTCGTTTCCCGGTAAACACCCCGACAGCTCATTACCCGACTATATACATGTATGTGCGTACTTCCTTTGTGTTTCGTCGAGCCCCCTCGTTAACGTCTACTACTATTTTCAGTCACCTCATATTTGATTTTGATTTAATTTCTTAAATGTTAGAAGGTATTACAGTTTGCTGATGTTAATTTTACCCAGTAATAGTTATTATTAGTCCTTAATTCAAATTTTTACGTTTATATTGTTCCATACACAACATTCCTATAAAAAGATGTATAGGAATAAATGATAGGAATAATACGGATATCTCAAGGACACATATGGTATGGGGTAGAAGACGCTATTTTAGAATTCGTTTTTTATCTGTGTTTATTTTTACAGGACATATTTTGACGTTTAACACTCGATTTCATTTATATATTGATAACCCCAGATAGCTTTGTTCTATTCCAATTCCAAATAAAAATTTAAAAAAAAAACAATCACAGTACACATTTACAAATTTCACGTGTCATGTAAATAAAAAAAATATGATACATTATCTTCCAGGCGAACGCATGCCTCTAAGCGTGGCTGAACACAAATTACCGCAATGCATCAACCCACTAAGTTTACACATAATGCGCCTCACATCCGAGTACATTGGACGCACAAACGACGACGAACACACGAGGTATTTATTATCTGTGCCACAGATAAAATATGCACGAATATTAGTTTCTATGTTCAATGTCAAAACTAATGCATTATCTGTAGTATAAAAAACTTTTATGCTAGTTTTAATAATTGTCTTCTTCCTAACAATGACGTTTATGATATTTCAGATATGCATATTGGTCTACGGATGTTTTTTTTTCAAATGCACGCTAGGGTAGTGGTTGTGAATGCATGATATGTTATTAAAAATATATTTAACATAACATTTAACTAAAATATACGTTACCAAAACGTGTTCTTTACTTGTAATATTTTTTCTAAATTATATTTTTTCTTACTGACAACACTTAACATTATATAAAACCTATCACGTGTCTATTTAAAAACTTGTAACATAACTGTTTTATTTGTTTTTGAACAGAGTATTAAGGAAGATTAACTTGAAAAAAATATAAATCTATTTTGATTGTCTTAATTTTATAATTACGGGTTAGAAAAGATGTAAAATAGTTATCAGTATAAAATGCAAAAAATATCCGTACCCTATCAGGGATTCGTATACCAAATAGTACAAAATAGTATAGCAAAATCATAAAATAACTAAAAAAATCACACAAAATTCAAGGTGATCCTGAACCATAACTAATATTTGCAGTCCGAAGAGCAAACCAAAGAATATATGGAGGAAGAGAGCCTCGATCAGTATATCAAGCACTTCCTTCAGCCTTTTGAAGCGATCTCCGTCCACGCCCATACAACCTGCACTATCAATCCTCAGTATAGACACTAGGTTCACTTTTTTAATTCTATCTTGTCTATGCCCGTTATTTTTTTTTTACGAAGAACAAAAAAACTGTGGCGGCTTTTCGGATCGATGTGCGGTATTTCGCTTCTGGTCTAGACGTTGTTTTGCACGCAAGCTTTTGATGTTTCTTTGTTATTTGGTGTTTGTGATACGTGAACTTTAGTGTTGTTACAGATAAATATATAATATACATTTATATATGGGCCCTATTTCATAAAACCAAATATAGTTTAATCAAATTCTATTCTACATTACAATAATGGAAATCTGAAATCAATTGCTCGGGTGTTAGTATTTTGAAACGAGTACTATTAAATCTTCATTTTACAAGATCATTTAGGCAAAGCTATCCTAGGCTACCTTTCGAAATATACAGTAACAGCCTGTGAATATCCCACTGCTGGGCTAAGGCCTTCTCTTCCCTTTTTTTAAGGTTTGTTTTATTTTTTATAGGTTTTTTTTTTTTTCGAAAAATAAAATCAACCAAAAATTATCTGCCATAATTAATCGCCTTTAAAGTGTACTTATGATGTGGAAAAATCTTAACGCTCGCTACACAGACGAGCAAGATTAAGGTTTTGAGGGTCCGATGACGTCAGCGTAAGTTTTCGTACGATTTGTTATCTACACGTCAATTTTAGTGAACACCTTGGTACTCACACCATTTCTTTTACTTGTTTCGGCATATATATTTGTCTTATATCGCTATCTTTATATTTGCATGCTAATAAAGGTGTTAATATATATCTTACGCTTCTGTTATTGTTGTATATTATCTGTATATTAATATGTTGAGTAAATACTTAAATCTGTCGATATTATTTAATTATAGAATTGAAGACTTTGATTGATCCCAAGTAGTATAAATGATCATCAAGATAAATGTTGGTAATGCGTGTGAAAACTATTTCTGAACTAATATTGATGCAAATCATTTTTATCCATCTTTTTTTTTGCCGTCGCTTTTTCTCTATAAAGATTGATTTTTTTAATTAAAATATTGCTTATTTATTTTTCTATTCACAACTATTATTTATTAAAAAACGTATACGACAGTATCATAATTATGTGAAAAATACTGTAGATTTGGCAGTATGGTGCAATACCTTTATCTTTTCGTAGAAGAAAGAAGGATTATAGTTCGTTATCGTTAAATGTTTTTTTTTTTCTTTTAAAGGTTATTTTATAAAACAGGGCTTAGGTAGTTGTCTATTAGAATTACTATTTTCAGGACTTAATATAACGGTAATGTTTTTTTTTTAAGATTATAAAAAATAGTGTTTTACTTAGAAACGAAAAAAAAACTGAAATATTGAAAACATAATTGTGTGGATTTCATTTTTAAAACAAATAGAATTAGTAAATACATAATTTAGTTTTGTTTTTTTTTTTTAATGTAGTTAATCTCGTTGGTTGTGTCTGGTTTTAAAAAAAAAATATTTATTATATACTATACAAGTATTTAAGATGAAATAAAATCCTAAATATATATAGTTTTATTAGACAATTAATGTAATATTAATGTTAATTATAGAGAAACAGATGAAGAGAGCGAAAGCGTCTGCGCTGGCGGCGCCGAAGATGAAATGAAAGAGATAAAGAAAGAAGGAACAGACAGACAGACTACCGCCATCAAGAGGAAGACTGAGAAGTAATTGATTTTTTTTACATTAAAGGCTAAACTTATTCCCAAGGTTGGTGGCGCATTGGCGATGTAAGCGATGGGTAACATTTCTTGCAGAGCCAATGTCTAAGAGCGTTTGGTGACCACTTACCATCAGGTGGCCCATATGCTCGTCCGCCTTCCTATTCTATAAAAAAAAAAAAACAATTACGTAACAATGACTCAAAAAATTTGTATAATTAAAATATTTTCTTGGCTAAGTTTCATGTTGTAGGACGGTTAAGGTTATAAACAGCTCGCAAAGACGAGAGGCCTTTAGATTTGGAGCATATTCCACTACAATACTCCAGTACAGTTTTATGTTATATAGGGATAAAAAGAAACAAAAAGAATATGTAAAAAATATTTTACGAGACGAGATGGCCCAATAGACAAAATACATGGATTTTTACTGAACTGCGATTAAGACTGCGGTGAAAGAAAACGTCGTAAGAAACCATGTGTTGGGTAAAACTTTGAGCACAGCCTGCAGTCAAGCTGTGAGGGAATATGCTCCAGACCTTATCTACTGGAGGGACATGCCATCTTAGATCCCGTGGTTGGATCAAAAAGCCAGTGTCAAGGATATTTGTGTTAAATAAATATAATATAAGTTATAATTGTAAAAAAAAAACTAAACTAATCATAACAGTTGTTTGTCCTCGATGACAAATATTTTAAGTTAAAGTTCTAACAATGTATTCGTTAATCTAGACTGATGCGTGCAGATCTAGTGAAGTGTCATTCCCAAGACAACATTAATATCAGGTGACGGTATAACGCGACTAATTTACGAAGCTTACGATTTGCTTTGCCCTTATAGCGGTTCACACGGTTCGATTTGATTTGACGAACATTTATTGTTTGTATAAAATAGTTACCATCTGATAATAGTTACGTTCGTTTAAAATTCTAGACAAAAATCTTGATTCTGAAACCTGACCTTGAAAATGATTTTTGTGACGTCTTGAAGAGTCGCGCACTTAATATTAAGTATTTTTATTGTTACATGTGTAACTGTAGTGATTGCTGCTGGTCCTTAATAAAAAAATGTCACTAATTAAGGATCTCAGCCAAAGCGTATTAAATATTCGTCACCAGAAATAATGAATTGGAAACTGATATATGATGGTGCATGATCCATTTCTATTGACGCACTCGCTGATATTTCCTAATCGTTTAAAGCACTTTAAATAATTTAATTGGATTTTCAACAAAATGTGCTTCAATGTGGTTGAAAGTCTCTTCAGACGGTTTTAATCGCTTTCGTTTTAGCTTTAAATCGACACGTGTGAACGCTGTAAAATCAAATTGCGATTATGTTTCTCCGTGTTATATTTTTACGGAAAAAAAAAACTAATTTTAATATTTTATTTCAGCATTTCTGAGTGGTTTTCTTTAAAAGCTAATATTATTTAAGAGATTTTTTAATATGTTTTCGTTTTGTTTATTTTAACTTGAAGCGAAACACATTGAGACGAATCTGCTACTTCGGATTTGCTGATCATAACGCTTACAAAGTGGTTTTTCTTTTCGTGAATAACTTAATCATACTTGAAACCAGTGGTACAATTATAAGACATGTTTTTATTTTGTATTACAAATTTTAAGAGCATACTTAATTCTACTTTTAATTGTCTTTAAAATGCTTATAAATATGTGCTCAGCTATATAGTTATGTTTCTGATGCAACTTTTTTTTTTAAATGTATAAGCTAGCGCTTGACTGTAATCACACCTGATGGAAAGTGAGATACAGTCTAAGATGGAGCGCGCTTGCCTAGAAGGTACCCATATTGTAGGTGGTGGGAAAAACGGAGGTCGGGAGGGTATTCCAGACCTTAATACAACCATATAACAACTAAAGACAAAAAGAGCAAAGATAAGAGTATCTTAATCAAAGGTTGTTAAAAAAAATCACTTTTGGCCTTATTTATAAACGCTAAAGTAGCTGTTTAGTTAAACGCTGATTTCTCCCTTTCTGTCATTATCGATTTGACATTCGAAAGAAAAAGACACAGCATTGTTCCACTAATTACTCGTTAAACGACGTGTTCAAGTAAGGCCAGTTGTTATTAACTGGAAGCTAAACTAAATGATAATAAGTACACTGCAGTGATCAAGATGAGACCGACTCCGATGGAATTCGTAGTTTATTTATAGCCTAGTAAGTTAGATAAATAATTGGTTGAAACATGTGTTCTTATTTCTTTATTCTGTGTGATAGCGAATTCAAGCCCTTGGCTTGGCTTGGCTTGGCAAAAGACAAGATAAAGGTTTATATGCCAAGGGGCTGTGTCGTTCTTTCTCATTCGTACATGAAATACTGTTAATAAAATACAAAACAGTCTTATAATTTTATCACTGGGTGCAGTTAGCGTTATAATTTATTTATAACAAAGGTTTTGTTTCCCCGTTTTAAGGTTAAAGCGGTTTTTCGGAAGCACGGTCAAGAAGACCGTGGACGCGGCCAAGTCGCTCGCGCAGGAGGTGTCGCACGCGCGCCACAAGGAGGACGTGGCCGACATCGCCGACGACGTGCGCGGCGAGCACAACATCAAGCTGAAGGCCTCCAACTCGCACAAGGGACCGTACGACTTCGACGGATGCGTTCGTTACGTGCAGGTTTGTATGAAACGCAGTCACGTATATGGGATCTCGACGATTACAAATACTTTTGGGCTTTGTCATCAATTTGATATTTTTCTTAGTTTTCATTTAAATATTCCAAGTAAAACTACACTGTCCCGAGAAAAAATAATCCGCAATCAAGGACCGTATTTATGTTAGGTATGAATAGCGTATTGACCCTAACCACTCACGTTCCACTGCATCGACTAACTCCCTTGACCGGTAATACGTGACTGGGTCCTCTATTCATACGGCATGTACTCAACGCGAGTGTGTGCGCAGGAGATGGGCGCGGGGGAGGCGGGCGGCGCGGGCGGCGCGGGGGGCGCGGGCGGCGAGGCGGGCGGGCACGCGGGCGCCGTGTGGTGCTGCAAGTTCAGCGTGTGCGGCCGCCTGCTGGCCACGGCCGGCCAGGACCGCCTGCTGCGCATCTGGGTCACGCGCGACGCGCACCGCATGTTCCAGGTGACCACTCGCCCTTCGTATTTATCTTCAGATCTACTCACTTGCTATTGCAGTTCAACGTTCAACGTTTATAAAGATTGAAGTATCCGACTAACTTTTGATAGCAGTTCAGGATCTAAGTATGGAACAAATGAATACCTACTTATTTATTGTGATTTTTTAATCCGCAGGACATGCGCACGAAATACAACGCGAAACAGAAGGCGTCCCCTACCCCGTCTCAGGAATCCCTCGCTTCCCTGGCCGCCCCTCCCCCCTCGCCGGAAGACCAGCCTATCGGACCCTCTGCTCCCTTCTGTCCGAAACCGTTCTGTATCTATTCCGGTCACACTTCCGATCTCCTAGACGTGTCCTGGTCGAAGAACAACTTCATCTTGTCGAGTTCTATGGACAAGACTGTCAGATTGTGGCATATTTCGAGAGGGGAGTGTCTGTGTTGTTTCCAGCATATAGATTTTGTGACTGCGATAGTGTTCCACCCGCGAGACGACAGGTACTTTTTGTCTGGAAGTCTAGACGGAAAGCTAAGGCTCTGGGACATCCCTGATAAGAAGGTAAGGAAAATATTACATATTAGATACGTTTTTATTTAAATGCCCCTAGCCATGCATTTGATAACACTTGAATGTCATTCGTTGTCGAGCAAAAAGTTTCGGTAGATTTATCGAGAGCTTAGATTTATCGTTATTTTGTTTAAAAAGACGAAAGACATGATTCGAAGTTTAAATTTAGAACTTTTTTTTTCTTGCAAACGATAAATGTATCTCTAGTATAGTATGGTATATATTTTCCGTCACCCCAGGTGGCTGTGTGGAACGAAGTCGACGGCAAAACGAAACTCATAACAGCCGCGAACTTCTGCCAAAACGGGAAATTCGCGGTCGTCGGCACATACGACGGACGATGCATTTTCTACACAACGGACCAACTAAAATACCACACACAGATCGACGTGCGGTCCACGAGAGGGAAAAACTCCACCGGCAGAAAGATCAGCGGGATCGAACCGATGCCCAACGACGATAAAATCTTGGTTACATCCAACGACAGTCGCATCCGACTCTACGACTTAAGGGACCTGAACTTATCTTGTAAATACAAAGGGTACGTGAACGTCTCCAGTCAAATAAAGGCGTCCTTCTCACACGACGGTAAATACATAGTGAGCGGTTCCGAGAACCAGTGTATATATATATGGAAGACGTGTCACGACTACTCCAAGTTCACGTCAGTTAGGAGGGACAGGAACGACTTCTGGGAGGGCATAAAGGCCCACAACGCGGTGGTCACGTGTGCCGTCTTCGCGCCGAACCCTGATCATATGATCAGGATGATAAACGAGAGAGAGGAGAAGATGAATGCCAACGCCCACAAGACGATGGATGAAAAAGATGAAGTGGTATGTATTATTCATATTAGATAAGCAATTCCTAGAGTTAATTCGATTATAACCGAAATATTCGAATATAAAAAGAGCGTTTATAAAATGAAGTACTTGACAGAAGTGAAATTGCGTCGGAAACGTACAGACGAAAATGTTTTCGTTTTGTGTTTCTATGTGAATAAATACGTTGCACTCGACCGACGTTGATTGAGAAAAAATTGACATTAACGAGAATACTATTATCATTATAAATAAATAATTATTAAATTGTCCTTAACTGTTCCATTACCTTTCTTTAACAAAAGTTTGGCTTTGAGTTTGCTTTAAGACATAAACCCGCATTTGCTTGTAATTTTAATTACTCAGATGGATTTGTTATTTAAAGGATGTCCAATAATAAAAAGGTATAAATAAATATATATTAAACTACAGAAGGCAGCTGAAGGCGGTATGGAGTCCTCGTCTCAGACGGGTCACGTGCTCGTGAGTGCGGACTTCAACGGCTGCATCAAAGTGTTCGTGCACAAAGCTAAGCCCAAACACAGCTCCCTGCCCGCCTCCGCTCTAGCTTAATGCTACAGCCTTACATGACACGAAACAACACGATTTTTCTGGAGCTATCCTGAAAAGCCAGGTGCTCACGGCTTCAGCGTGTGTTATCTATATTGTGACGTCACTCGGAGCCTCGTGCGCACGCGACCTTGAGTTCAATTCTATTTAACTTTGCCCTTCCATCCACTGTGTGGAACACGCGTCGTCATACCTCGTTAGTGAGTACCCGGCTTAAGATCGAATTCGAAACTCGACGTAGAACTCGATTGTGAAATGTCAGAATTATACGTAACATTGACTGTATTATATTTAAAGGATACGCGTATCAAAATTGTGTTGAACCGTGAGTTTACATTTCACTATCGACTTAATCATCGAGAGTCAAATTTGTTTCATAATGAATATCTTCGCTTATTGAATTGAATGGCCTGTACACCACGATCTGGTATTCTTGTAATAAACAGTTTCGATTATATTTGATACATATGGTTAAAGTTGTTTATTATATTTAACGATTTCTAAAATGAAAACTCAATTCAAAAATAGTCTCCATAATATAATATGTTAATCATATACACCGCGGTACAATTCAGATAGTAATTTCTGAATTTTTATGTATTGAAGGTAGTATTTCCGCCGCGATATTTTATAAAATATTTCATGACTTGATGTTTAAGTTCAATTATTGGTTACAGTTTAAACGCCTATCTTACGAACGGTAGGTTTATGTAGGATTTTTCAGGGAAACCATTAAACGAAAACCCATTTAAAAAAAATAAAGACGCATATCATTCTGAATATAAATCAAGTAAAAACACCCAACATGCTAATACTACTCCTACAATAAAATACAATAAAACAAAGATTATGTGTAATATACGTTTCTCTTTCAAATACCGAATGTGGTGACAGGTCTACAATTTCATTTATTTGTAATCGTACAAAATATTTTACAACAGTAACTTTAAAAGTATACTAAGATGAATATGTGCAATAGAATCTTAGATCCCTCTTACAATATCTCGCTTTAAGTGTTATTTTGAAATCAATGTTAATATATTTAAGTGATAAAGTGACAGTAAAATACGCGGGAAATATAGATTGGACAGATTAAAAACTATTTTCGTGAATAATCGTATTATGAAAATGTTAGTCTTATTTTGTAATTGTATAGAATTATTAATTAATTTCTAAGCTTCGTACACATGTGATATATGTGCGCAAACTTTAAATTACTATTTATGTCTTTTAAATATTGTACTTGAAATGATTATTTGTAGATATATATTATGTAATTATGAAAAATGAGGTGCAATTTTATTATTATCAAAGTATATAATTCTTCTAAATTATTTCATTAATTAATACTTTCGAGTATATAAACAGCCTCAACAGGTGTATGATTCAATTTAATCTTAAAAAAATCTTATGTTTGACAAATATATTTGTTGGAAAAATATCCAATAGCTAAGTTTTACACAACAAATTATTATTTTTCAATCTCGCTGCATCTGTATTTTATTTTAATCAGTAAATTTATTTTTCTGTACTCAAAATAATAATGATTATAAAAAAGATGTATCTTTTTTGTTAACTGTTCTTCATAGACCTTAGCCAGATATATATTTTTTTAAACATCTGGATAATCTTATTATTGTCTTGGATAAATGGTATCCTATACTATTTATTTGTTCGTTAAAATCCGTTAATTATTTTTGTAAATGTATTTTGCCCTCACATGATTGCAGTTAATATATTCAGCCGTTATAACAAATTATTTATTGTACAGAGGCGATAATTAGACAAAGTACGTCGAATGTAAAACTTGTAAGTTGGTATTACTGTGAAGTTATTTAGTGTTGCAATATACCATTGATATTTTTCGAATAATGCACATTAATAAGTCAAATGCTTTAAAACTAACGATAATTATTTTAGAAACTATTATATTTAATTATTCTCTGTATATTTGTTTTTCTTTTCTAAACATTAATTCCATGTTCTAATATTTTAATTCTTGCCTTTGTTATGAAATCATGTGATTAAAATATTAAGCGTATTATTGTATAGTTATTGATGCCATTCATGAGGTCGTATAAAGATGTATATTTTTAATTCGCATTTACAGGTAATAAATCGTTATTTACTAAATATGTTTTTTTTATTTTAGTTCTATAATACTCATACAGACTATCTTAAATATTTGATTATAAGATATTTTACTAATATATAAACGGTAAGTATTCTGTAAAATAAGTCCGCTCCATGATGGGAACCGTACTTCTTCCGGAAACATCTCGAACATTCGATAAAAGACGTTACTGGTGTATTGTTAGTAATCTCTCTAATCAAAACATTAAGAGGATACTATAGACAATAGCACCTCTTATAGCTGGTTAGATATATTCTTAACAAGTGAAACCCTAATATAATATTATTATTGCACGCTTTTTAGTCAGTATTATAAATTATATATATGTTTTATGTTAAAGTTTATCGTCAGTATATGTTTATATGCAAAAACATAAACCAGATCAATTTTTAAAGCCCAAACTAGTAGTAGTAGTAGTAGTAGTAGTAGTTTCCTATATGTCAATATTTTCAATTTTAATTGAAAGAACATTATAAAATTATGTGAAAATATATATTTGTGTAGAAAATAAAAGAAAATATAATGAAATAATATTTTAATTAACATCATAATGGAATGTTCAAAAAGTTCATCTTAAAAAATATTTTATTGCAGCAACATTACATAAAACGGAACTACAAACACATTCGCACAACTGGCGCATCATTACATTCTATTTGACTGTTCATCTCGTTGCTTCTTTACGTTTCATTCTACTATACTACTTAAATATTTTATGAAAAAAATATATTTTTAGAAGTCCTAAATGCTTTATATAATTTTTTTTATTAATAAATTTCAATAAATTAGGCAAACGTTTTTTAAAATCTTGTTATAACAAATAAAAAAAAATTCGAATATGAATTTTTGTTTATCTGTTTAATCAAATCACAAACTGCCCCTTTGCCTGTAAATGGTCACCATCGCTCCGGCATAGTAAGAAATATAAAACATTTCTTGCACAATGGTGGCGCCAACATCATCATGGGTTCTAAAATGAATATTGTGCTTATGGCAACACTGACTCCACATTAAAATCTTAATATCAGAAATTAAAAGTACAGGCAGAGAAGTGTCATAAACGCAAACGTAGTTTATATGGCGTTACAATAAATCTAATATACAAGGATTTTTTTTTCAATAAATTTCATCGTCATATTATAAAAATGTTCAATTTTGACTAATAGGCATGATGACAGTATTAAAGAATTAAAAAATAAATGATTTTAGAGAAGAATCTACTTTAAAAGGATTCTAAAAAATGATCCCATTTTAATTTACACATTGGGATTAATAAGATTTTTAATAAAATAAAAGTATAAAATTCTGCAATCGGCCATTTTATTTGAAACGCTAATTAGAGCGAATGACGTCACGCCTCTTTATTTATAACCATCTCTCTTAAACAGTTGTTGTGTTTACGCGTTTCAAAATTAATTTTGCATCGTACTGCATGTTGTTAAAATTTGAAATTAATTTTTAACCTTAGGAAATACTTAATACTTTCTGCCTTTTTTCGTTGGGGACAGAAACAATACAACGTGTACTGTCGGCGCCATGACACCTGCGGGTGTTTTCGAGCGAAATTCAAAATAGGTAAATGAAAATGCAATTATTTGCGTAAGCATTTAGTTTATTACTGAAATAAAATTATTTTCAGTAATAGTAGACGTGTACCTACATTATAGAAGGTTATTTCAAAATCAGTCATCATGCCTATTAATAACATGGAGGAGCGAATTAATTACTAGACAGAAAGCCTGAGACAACAAATATGGATTCGCTCTCTTGACAATGGCGCGAATGTCCTAAAGACCGCATATTTAAATATAACACAATATGGACGGAGCCTAACAAACATGGCGGTCGACATAAAGTATTTCAAAATAACGTTACTTTAAAAAAAATGCATGTTAAACAGGCAACGAATTATAACAAAATGGTTAGTTTGATATAAAAATGTCTCGAACGTTCATAATTTCTTAATAATTATTTATAATTGGAACATAATTATGAAACTTCTAAAAACTTATATTAGTAATTGAAACTAACATCGGGTAAGTTAGGTTCGACTTGAAGGTATTGAAGAACCATTTTCATTGGTCGAAAGAAAACACATTTCAAACGCTGGTTGCGATGCCTGCGGGGAGTCCCCGATTGCCGCGAACGTAACGGTCACTGGAATGAGCCTTACCACAGCCACTTAAATAAATAAATAAAACACGATAAGACTATTTATTCAAGGCTAAGCTTTCCACGGCGGTTTGCTCGCGTTGAGACTCCGCTTCACCTTATCCCTCCTGTCTTGCCGGTCCGGTCGGTCGCTGGTCGGTTCTTCGTTCAGCTCTTTGGGGTCCCTCGGGTCGGGGGGAGAATCCGTATCGAAGTCAGGCGGCTTCATAAGAAGCTGTAAGTAGAATTGTATTTTATTTAAATTGCTTTTAGTTGCAACACAGTGCAATACTAATGCTAGTTGTTATATATATATAATTGTATCTGCTATATATTTCTACTATCGGTTTACTTGACGCTCCCTAGTAAAGCTCTCATTCTGCATGATTTATTCCGACATCTTCAACAAACATCGTCATATTTTAACACAATCATTAGTAAATTAACTATAACTCCGTCCATTGGTGAAAACCGTATGAAAATCAGTTCGATAGTTTTCATGTTTATTGCACACAGACAGATGGACAAAAGGACAGACGGGAACACTATGTTTAATAATATGTAGTGATTATTATAAAATAAATATTTTTTTTTACTGTTTTGCGGTAGGATATCTGATGAGTGGGTGGTACCTACCCAGACGAGCTTGCACTAAGTACCACCAGTAGCATATAAAGAAAATATAATTTTGAATAAGTATGTATTTACAAAAGAAAAGTAGTATATGTAGTTGTCTGGTTTCCATAGTACAAGCTCTGCTTAGTTTGGGATCAGATGGCCGTGTGTGAATAATGTCCCACCATATTTATTTATTTATTTATTTATTTATATTGAATAACTGAATTCGTAGAATTAAATAATACCAATTTCGGAGCGTTAAAATTCTCAAACAGTTTTGATTTTTTTTTAATTTATTATTATTTTAATTTGGCACTGAATGATTTCTAATGATAATGAAATCTTTTGAAATGAAAATTATATATATTTTTATTAATTATTTCCTCACCATTTTAACGTACTGTTGCAGCTCGTGGTCGCTGACGTTGTCCAAGAGTGTGTCGGGGTGTGCGTGCTCCGCCTGCGTGTGTGCGTGTACGGGTGACGTCACTGACACCGCTAAAATAATATGATTTATTCAAACAATATATATAATACATATTTATAGAACAATTTAAAAGAGCATTTGTATTTTTATTTATTTTCATAAATAGCAAGCTGGACGTCCCACAGCTGGGCAAAAGGCACCGCTCTCCGGTTAATAAGGAGGTTTGTAACTTTATCCATCTCTTTCCTACGGACCGGTAGATTAGTGACAGAGTCAATCAGGAGATGAATAGAATGTAAAATATAATATATAAATGACGACGATATGAGAATGGAACTTTGTCTAAGTATATTGAAAATGTCAGTTGTCGAGCGAGATTTAACGTTAGCAAAGAATGTGTGAACAATAACTATTCGAATCGGACACAGCCAAAAGGGGAGTCGGTCGATGTTTAGCAGTTTATATCTTTTTCTTTATAGAACACGAAGGCGGACGAGCATATGGGTCACCTGATGGTAAGTGGTTATCAAACGCCCTTGGACATTGGTACTGTAAGAAATGTTAACCATCGCTTACATCGCCAATGCGCCACCAACCTTGGGATCTAAGATTTTATGTGCCTTGTGCCTGTAATTACACTGGCTCACTCACTTCAAACCGGAACACAACTTGGTATTGACCAAGTACTGCTGTTTTGCGGTAGAATATCTGATGTGTGGGTGGTACCTACCCAGACGAGCTTGCACAAAGCTCTACCACCAGTGTGTTTAAGAATCTATGTGTGTGTTTAAGAATTTAAATTATTAAGCGTAATATTTTTCCAAACGTTATCTCTACACTAATTATTGATCAAATAGTAAATGAACCCAATGCGCGCCGTACCGCGCTCGTGTCCGTGCGTGAGCAGGCGCAGCGCCTGTCGCCACTGCGCCGTCATGACGCCGTGCAGCTGCGCCGCCAGCCGCGCGCGGCGCCGCCGGTGGCTCTCCAGCCGGCTCTGCGGGCACACGGGCTCACTGCCGACCACTGCCGACCGCTGCCGACCGCTGCCGACCACTCCGGGGTGGACAGTGGACGGACACGGCCGATATCGTCACGACACACATTCAAATTACGAACAGTTTTAAGCTACATTACATTCCTAAGCATGTGTACACGGCGTGCTCAATAAAATAATATGAATACATTTAGGTGCCCTAGTTTATTTCAATATTTCATTGCATTTTCAGAAAATTATGTGCTATTACTACGACAAAAATCCTCGATAATCGAATTATTTTGGCAAAAATGGCAAAATTGGGATAAAGTTAATAGTAGCCGGCAGTGACAGCCTGTGAATGTCTCACTGCTGGGTTAAAGCCTCCTCTCTTTTTTTTTGAGAAAGTTCTGAAGCTTGTTCTACCACACTGCTTCAATACGGGTTGGTGAAATACACATGTGGCAGAATTTCAGTGAAATTAGACACATGCAGGTTTCCTCACGATGTTTTAATTCGCCGCCAAACTCGAGATAAATTATAACATCAATTAAACACATGAAAAATCAGTAGTTAGGACGGGTTTGAACCCATGATCATTGGTTAAGATTTACGATTTCTTATCACTCCATCTCGGCTTTAAAGCCGGCACGAAGGACCAATTTATTAATATATTGATGTTGGCTTACTAAACCAAACTAAAAAAGTAGACATTACAATTTATGTTTTTTTATTATTTTATTTTTCTTTTTATATTAAATAACCTTTACACGCAAGAATCATTTTATTCCATTACTTAATCATAATTTGTTTTTATAAGCCTTAAATACACGGGCAAATGCACCATTTGATATTAAGTGATCACCACCGCCCATAGACATTGGCGATGTAAGAAATATTAACCATACATCGCCAATGTGGCTCCAACCTTGGGAACAAAGCTGTCCCTTGTGGCTCACCCTTCAAACCGGAACGCAACAATACTATATAAAATATTAAACGACTACAAATTAGGAACTAAACGTTAAATAGCAATTTTTCTGTAAAGAAATTCCGTAAGAAAACCTACCTCCAATAGGCCAATCTTCTCGTTGGCTTGAGCGAGTTGCAATCTATACAGTTTGATCTCTTCCTTCTGCTTCTCTTCTAAAACATTAACTTCAAGTTTGTGCCTGTAAAGTATAACAATCTTATGTATTTGTTTTTCAATAACTATATTTATAATATAATAATAATAATAATAAAACTTTTTATTTCAGGACTAGCCCATATAGTGTTAGTAAAACATATTTTTTAACTTTACAAATTTTAAAATACAATACAATAATAAAAAATAATTACATTTTTTTTTAGATAATAATATTTATCAATAACAATTTTAAAATTTAATTTAATTTAAATAGTTTTTTAACATTATAATTTTTTATATTATAATTTAATATAAAATCACGCAGTTATTTAATTTTAAACAAAAAACCATAATAAAAATATAAAAATAAAAACAAAGCAATTAATTACAACAATTCTTAAAACTACGTTAGTAATACGTGGGTACGATCCCAGCACCTCCAGAGGGGACTATCCAGCTTTGCAGCCAGTGTGTTGAGGAGTTTATTGGAGCTGTTTAGTAATCTGCTCATAGTGGACGCAGTCCGCTTGCGTATGATCGCATAGTAGGCATTTTATCAATAAGTATATTCCATCAAAAACATAAATGTGAAATGAGAGCCAAGTTCAATATTACGATATATGCCTTGTTTGACTAACGACAAAAGAAGTGAGGTCTAAATGAGTGCCAAGTTCAATGGTCAGTCATGAAATTTATTTATAACAATATAAAATATTCTTTCAAATATCATTTCTTCTTATAACTCAGGATAATATATTGAAGCGTTAAGGTCTGACTTAGCTAGTTCTCATATACGAATTATTATTAAGTACCTACTAAAACAGTCATGGAAGAGCCCTATGTTCGATGGCTAGTTTCTACCAGCAAGCCAAATTTTCGGAAGAATAAAATAAAAACTTACAGCATTAGAGCTGACGGAGGCTATAATATTTTAAGGAGGATTTAGTTTACATAAATTAATCCGTGAATGTTATGTACGAAATATGTTTTTTATTAATGTATAATATTGTTAATATACCTTTATAAATAAATGTATACAATATGATTTTAATAATATATAATAATTCAATACATATATTTAAAAAAATAGTTTAACGATCAATGTTGTCAGAAGTGGGATTCGAACCCACGCCCACAGAAGTGGACTGCGACCTGAACGCAGCGCCTTAGACCGCTCGGCCATCCTGACTTGTGAAAGCAATCGCCATTTATCGAGACACAAACGTCATTGTAGAAATTATTTTAAAATATTTGATTTGAAGGTAGAGCGTAAATCTTTTCGTTCACAATATTTTAATACTAATACGTCATTTTTTTTTAGAATAGGATAGCGGACGAACATATGGGCCACCTGGTGGTAAGTGGTCACCAAACGCCCTTAGACATTGGCATTGTAAGAAATGTTAACCATCGCTTACATCGCCAATGCGCCACCAACCTTGGGAACGAAGATTTCATGTCCCTTGTGCCTGTAATTACACTGGCTCACTCACCTTTCAAACCGGAACACAACAATATCAAGTACTGCTGTTTTGCGGTAGGATATCTGATGAGTGGGTGGTACCTACCCAGACAGGCTTGCACAAAGCCCTACCACCAGTATGTTTTTTATTTCCATGAAATATTAAAAAGTTATGTTTTCATTTAAAAGGGATTATCATTTTTTCTTCATGCATCTATGTATCTAATAAATAGAACAAGATATTTTTTCTATAACTGAAGGTGTTTTTTACATCAGGATCCCCCAGTAAGTGTCCAGGCGTTACTATATTCTTTGTGTTATTTATTAGAAATCATCAGTTTTATTAATTTAAGCTCGCTAATGTACGTTCGAAGGTGTTATTTACAAATTATGTGACGTCATAGCACAGATCACCTATAGACTATCATAGTGTTTTTGTGTATTTGTTGAATAGTTTAATTTATAATTAAAGTTTTGTAGGTTTCCAAGTTTAATAATATAGATATCCGTAACCGTAACAGCCTGTGAATGTCCCACTGCTGGGCTAAAGGCCTCCTCTCCTCTTTTTGAGGAGAAGGCTTTGGAGCTTATTCCACCACGCTGCTCCAATGCGGGTTGGTGGAATACACATGTGGCAGAATTTCAGTGAAATTAGACACATGCAGGTTTCCTCACGATGTTTTCCTTCACCGTAAAGCTCGAGATGAATTATAATCACAAATTAAGCACATGAAAATTCAGTGGTGCTTGCCCGGGTTTGAACCCACGATCATCGATTAAGATTCACGCGGTCTTACCACTGGGCCATCTCGGCTTCTTATAATATATATATATATATATATATATATATATATTTTATTTATTTTGATTTTGATTATTACTGGCTGATATATTATATACCTTTTTGGGAATAATTAAGAGCTGATTTAATATGTATGAAAGACTTAATTTTTCTTATGATATTATAAGTAATCCATTAAAACACTCACTGCTCTTCGATCCTTACAATCTGTTTATTGAATGTATCGACGATGGCTGTCTCCTTGTTCCTGGCGGCCAGCTCCATGTCCTGCTCGGCGAGGTCGAGCTGTCTCTGGAACTCCTGCAGCTTGCCCAGCACGGCGTCCTCCAGCTGTTGCTGGTAGTGAGTCTTAAGTTCGGTTTTCTGTAGCTCCAGGTGCTTACGGAGAGTCTTCGCTTCGTTGTCCATGGTATCCTTAAATAATTTTAAAAGTTTTTTTTTTTAACTTATTAGGACAAGGAAAATTTTCACCTGCCGATAACCTTTGCCCACGAACGAGACAGATAGTATTTTAATATGATATACATTTCTTAAGATGTAATCAAATGATATGTAAAGATCACGTATCTCATTTGAGTTGACTATGTATTCTTTTTTGACGGGGCTTTCACGCCGAAGGCTGTGGATTCGATTCCCACCCAGGACAGACATTTGTGTGCATGGACATGTCTGTTTGTCCTGCGGGTGTAATTATCATTTACAAACTAAAAGTAGTATATATAGTATATGTTGTTGTCTGGTTTCCATAGTACAAGCTCTGCTTAGTTTGGGATCAAATGGCCGTGTGTGAATAATGTCCCAGGATATTATTATTATTATTCTATTTGAGATAGAGTACTGAATTTGTTGCCGGTACGTTTCGGTAGAATCCGTATTCCGAAGCGGTGGTGGCTTTACATTTAAAATTAATCTTGCATAATGTGATATGAACTTCGGAGAGCTTACTTGAATAAGGTATATTTTGATTTTAATAAAATACGATGCAAATACGAATGAAAAGCTATATTTGTTTATAGAAAATATAAAATTAACGAATCCGAAAAATTATAACAAAAATATATAATATAATTTAAAAATGCACATTAATTATTGTACATTGATTCATCAAAAAAACATTGATCGTCAAAAACTAAAAGAGTAGTGTCAGAAGTGGGATTCGAACCCACGCCCACAGAAGTGGACTGCGACCTGAACGCAGCGCCTTAGACCGCTCGGCCATCCTGACTGTACGAGATGGGACGAATGTAGTGAACTGATGCTGGGGGAGTCCAAAGGGAATTATTTAATAAATTGATATCTCGAAACTTAGTGCAATTGTTGATTTCTTTTATTTTACATTATTTTATTAAAGTGGATCTTATTTTATGAGATGGTTTGCTTATATCTAGATTGAATTTGAGTGGAAAATTTATGTACATAGTGCTATTAAAAAAAAAAAGAACCGCGCTTATTTAAAACCTCCATTTTTCAATATGTGTTCAATTTGGTAATTAATTGAGTAATTTACCTCAATATCAATAAGTTTATTTCGAGACTTATATAAAATCACTTTCACTTCTGGATGCTTAATATATATTATAGGGTAAAACGTTTCCGATGCATAAATATCATAAAATGTGTAAATGCTATATATTCCAAACTACATATTTCATTGATAAGTCCTAGTGGACTCTACATGTTGGATATGGTTTCCCAAATAAAATACAAATTTATATATAATTCAATTTATATATTCTGTCCTAGAAATCGATGACCACAAACTTAACGATATTTATATAAATTATTTTATAAGCTTTTATTTTCAGAATTTGAATTAAAGTAAGACTAAATTTATTGTGATTCCATGGCGTGCAATGAATTATTTATGTATATGTGTATACAAATGTATATAATATAATAGAATTTATTTCGCAAAAAAGGAGGTTTGTTTCGCTCCGTTAAAAATAAAATAAAAAACTACACAAAGCTGTGTACCAATTAAGAATAAGAAAAAAATCAATATTTGGCCATTTCTCATGGGCCATCACCTCTTACAATGGCACATGGTAAGTGGTCAACACATCCAGACATCGCTTATGCACCACCAACCTTGGGAACTAAGATGTTATATCCTTGTGCTTGTAGTTACACTGGCAAACTCACCCTTCAAACCGAAACAAACAAACTAAGTATGTCTACTATCATAATATTTTCAAAATATTATGATTGGTGATGAAAAATATATTAAAAATTGTTGCATTTAAAAATATATTTGTTAATAGAATCCTCATAAGATTACTTTAGTTTTATGTAACAAGAGCTAAATAAATACTTGAATAATAATAACTTACACATCTCTTCAATAGATCACCGACTTGGGTCTGAGCCTCACACAGCTGTCGCTCCAGCAAGTTGCACCTCGACCTCTCCTCGTTGACCTTATCCTTGAGTATGTCCCTCTCATCTTGTACGAGTTGTTTCTCATCACTCATCGCTTCTAATTTACGATTCAATTCAATAATTTTAGATTTGGTTGATTGGTGCTCTGATCTCTCCTGGAAAAAAAATCAGCCACAATTTAATATTGCTGACAAATTTGCTCAGACAATGTTGATGATAGAAGAATGCTTCTATAACAATGGGTTGGGATGGCTTTAGACAGGGGCGTGAAATTATATTTCGAATTGAAGAGAGAGTTTAAACATTTAAGAATTCAATGACGCAGAGATGGATCTCAAAATTACGTTAATTATAAATATGTTAAAACATAATACATATCTAAGTGGCAAGATAGCTAACTCTGCTTAATGTGTTACTTTTATATATAAATCACAGCGGCCTTTTTCGTGAGAGAATAGCTAGCTGTGCATGACATACTATAGTGCATAGATTAACTTCTAAACAAACACAGATGCAGGCCTTTTTTCAAATAATAAAAACACTATCAAATTTCGTAGTAATAATATATACATTATAACTTAAAATTAATTTTATATATATAATAAGATAGGTAAGTTATATATCGTGTTTAAGTTGGTATTGTAATGAGTCCTTTTCCTCACCTTTTCTAATGAGTCTTCAAGATTTTGAACACAGTCCGTTGACTGCTTATTCAACCTCATTACCGTTTCATAATTCTCTTTCAAAACACCTATTTCTTTTTCTTTCAAGTTAATAGCATCATCTTTATCTTCAATAATTTTCTTCATATTTTCTTGTAATTCATTCTTTTCCGCTGTCAATTTTTTACATTTATCTTGGTAATCATGAGCGAGGTCAAGTGCTTTGTACAGTTCTGTTTCAAATTGGTTTGTTTTCTGTAAGGTATAATATTTTTAAATGTAGTATTTAATACAAAAATACACTTCAAATTTACAAACTACTGTTTATTCTTAAGACATCTGGGATATAGTGAAATCGGTAACATATTACATGAAATTTTGAGTCATTATTTAAGATTTTTTGGGTTCAATTTAAAGCAACTGTTATACTTCTTTAATGTGGGTTGGTGGGTATATGTGCATATTTTAATAGTTTCCTCAGAATCCTTTTATGACCGCCAAATATTAGTTAAGTTATAAATAAAAATTAAGCACACATAATTTACATGTTTATGTGATGTGTGATTGTGTGATTTATGTTATGGCATATTGTGATCATATTGTGATCATATACTTAAATATAATTTAAATATTTTATTATTTAAATGAGACAAATTATAGCTTAAAAACTAGTTAATTAGTACCTTTTGTGCTTCACCAGCAACCATTTTAAAGTTTTCTACTTCATGAACCATTTTGTCCAGGGCTGATCGGTGTCTCTCTTCAGCTCTATCAAGGCTGCCAGTGAGCCGGAGCCATGCTTCTCTGAGCTTGTTGATCGCAGTATCTTTTGCTCTGTCAACTTTTAGAGCCACTGCTATTTTTTCTTGCTGTTCTAGCACCTTCCTTTGCAATTGCTGGATCATTGCTTCACAGTGCTTGAAAAAAATATTTACAAATGTTAGTAAAAGTTATAATAACAATAAGTTGAAGGCTTATAACTGCCTTTGGCCATATTCACTGTTTGCAATTTTACTTCATTATACTGTATATATTTCTCTTCTATTAATTGTATATGTTAAGGATGAAACTATTAAAATTAGTTAAAATTTAAATAAAATCACAACTTTTTTTACATTAACAATTTTTTCATTGTAATTGACAAAGCAAGTATAAACTTTTTACACTATCAATTTTGATTCTACGGTAGCACCGTAGAATCTTTATCATTCCTTTGTCAATAGACTCTTACACTGACTCACTAAACTCCAAAACTGAAATACAACATTAGCAAAGAGGATGTTTAGTGGTAGAATAAATGAGTGCCCTAAAAGCCTTAGCATATATATTGTCATTGTTATTATGCAACGAAAAAGATATATCTTAAAAATATATTAATTAAAAATGTACCTCTCGTTTTAATCTCTCTTCTTCCAATTTTATACTTTCCACTTTCTCAACTCTATCTCCTTTCTCCCCCCAAAGTTCACTTAAACTCAACAAATCTGTATCTATTGAGTCAATTTTAAAATTCCTGTTATCCAAATCAAACGGTCTCATTTGTGGCATTTTAAATTCTTCTCTCTTTAAAGATGTTACTTCACTAGCATCTGTTACGGAACTTTGAGTATTATGGCTATAGCTTTGTGACTTATAATGTTCTAACACTTTTGATGCTCTGTCCAAGATCTTATTTGACGATGGTTTGAATGAGTCAGAATAATTTGAACTAATTTTTGTATTTCTTTTAGGAGTTGATGTAGGTTGTACATCTCTACTTTCCGCAAAATTCAATCTTCTAATGCTAGGGGATTTTGTGTCTTGTTTAGCCCTCGAAGGTGCAGTATAACTTGTAACATCATTATCAGATCTTACATTCGATGATGTACTTTGTACAGCTTGGTTGCCGCTGTTTTTAACTAAATAAATATACTTATCGAGAACCGTACTCGGCACTATACGGCCACTTGGTAATTGGACTTCATCCATTTTCTTGGTTTCCAGTTTTTGAGATAAATAATCACCTGTTGCTTTGATAACATTTTCGGGACTTACGCTCTGTTCCTTTTTTGGTTCTATATCATAGGATTCGACCTTTGTGAGGAACTCATCTATCTCATGAAGAAGAAGTCTGTCGTTCTTTTTACTAGGTGTGGATACTATGCTGCTGATGTCTCCGTCCATGCTTTGGGCGTCATTTAAATGTTCAACACGCTTATATACAAAATCGTTCTTATATTTTAATGAGTGAGTATTATTATCGTTAGTTGTGACTGTATCAAGACTGGTCAAAGACACGTCTTGAGTTCTTTCTTTTCTAAGTTTACGTCGCCGTCTGCGCGGGAAAGTGAAACATTTTCGGTCAAGACTCCGACTGTCAAGACTTTCTGAATCCCATACCTTACGCTTAGCAGAACCAACAGTAGAAAAAGCGTTACTTGTGTCCAGTTCCAACGATTCCAAACGGGATTCTAGAGAGTGGACTTGGTCAACCAGTTTGCCAATAACTTGAGCAGTGCATGAAACAGGTTTATGAACGACTGTTCTAGAGGATTCGAGAAAAGAATCCTCAGAACCTGAGCTATAAACTAGGAAGAAATTGGGTGGTATCAGCAAAAGCACATCGGTGTCGTCGGTCTCACTCATCACAGAAATTCAACAATGTAACTCGAAAATAAACTAAAGCCATTATATTTATGTAATATAAGTAATTTTTTGCACATGCCACTTAATATAAAAAGTAATTCTTCAAAACTCAACGCACATAAACAACCGTTTTATTTATTTTGTTTGTAATTTATTGGCTGTTGGTAACTTGGTAAATTGAACTTGAAGTTTTGAAGTTTGAACCTTCAACTTTAAATTAGAATTATAATGTTGCCACCTTGACTACGTTCCGTGTGACATTAACATTTGGCACTACTTTTAAATATTTAGTAGCAATCGTAGACAGAGACCTAAGTTTAAGCTAAGTTTTATAGTTTGTACTCTGTGTACGGTAGAAATAAAATGATATTATAAAAATACATCCTCTTCAACTTCTTTTTATATGTATAATATCACTGTTGAAATATAATATTGTGTAATATCTTTAGTATTATATAAAGTTGATAATTTATTTACATCAAGAAGTTTAATAAATCTGAAGTATGTTAAATATATATTTTTTTAAAGCTATTTGATGTTTATTAATTTTTTATACGAAATTATTTCATTTTATTAATATGAGGACGAATCAGCAATTTCTAGAATCTACATCTACAAGGTTTACTATAACTTTATTTTTTATAAAATATTTATTAAACTAGGACCAATCACAGTATAATACATATGAATTAAGGCAATATGTAATAAATAATAATTAACATTGTCATCTAAATTGTTTAATTTTTTAAAGTTTTTTTTAGAGGAGAATTAATCTTTTATAATTTAAAAAGAATTTTGGTGTGAATATGCTTAAAAATACATTTAAAAATGTAAATTTATATAAATTATTTTTCAAACAATATATAACTTAAATAAAAATAATTTAAGGTCATCATATACATTTATTTATTTTATGTTTAAAAATCATGCAAAAAATAAGAAAAGTATACTTACTAAAATAACTCTTTATCTGTTTGATAGTCATTGAATTTTAAATTTATGATTTCCAATAGACTATATTATAAAAAAGCAAGTTACATCTTCATTTTATAAATTGAAAATTCAAAATAACATAATTATTTATTTTATAATTATACAATAATAAATAGCAGTCTAATGGACTGGAATTGTGAGCAAACATATTTTTAACACTTATAATAAAACATTGAAATAAAAAGTAGAGAAATTGTTTTTTACTTAAATATGTAAGATATTTTATTTCCATAAATTATTATTTTATAGAAATTTACAAATCTATTTACATCAGAATTGTTTCTTTTCAAATCAAGATGCTCTTACTGTATTCAATGGTGCTTGTTTAACGAATGAATCAAGTTTATTTTTAAACAATTCACTTGTAATTGGTTCTCCAATTACACACATTGGATTTCTTACAACATATTTAACATAAATGTCCCCATAAATCTTTTTTAATAGCTCTCTGACACCCTGAGCTTGATTATCAGTGTTCATAACAAATTTGATACCCGATGGAGTCTCTAAGCAATGTAGGGTATATTTTGATGTTTTGTAGTTCATGAAGCCTTCCTTTGGGTCCAGAGGAGATATTTTGGCAACAAATGATTTTATTGAGAACAGCATGCCATACATTAGTTTTCCTTCCTGAAATAATAATGTATATTTATTTCCTTTTAAGTTTTTAATTTAAACATTACAATTTATAAAAATAAAATATTATTTAGGTATTGTATATAAGAAAAAGGTGATACAGAGAGACAAACTTTAGCGTAGATTTATTTGATGGTAGGGCCTTATGCAAGCCAGTCTAGGTAGGTACCACCCACTCATCATATAACAAAGTATTGTTGTGTTCCATTTTGAAGAGGGAGTGTAACAAGGGACATAACATCTTAGTTCCCATGGTAGATAGTACATTGACAATTTATGGGATGGTTAATATTTTTACAATAGCCAAAGTCTATATAATATGTGCTACAAGCAAGGTATAGCTTTTATATTATGAATTAATTAAATTTGGTCAATATTATTTTGTTATATTGTTACAAGTCTAAATTAGATTATAAAAAATACCTCCTCCCGAGACATTCCCGACTGTTTGGTCCTGTTCCACTCTCCATAATAAAGTAAGGTGCCGTAGCGATCGAAAATATACAAGTTATGAATCGTCATTCTGGAATTGCTACATTTATTTCAACTGTATTACAAAAAAATCTGTGAAATTAAATATTTAAATAAACAGTTTCGATAAATTGTACAGTTGGTATTAGGAATTGTATTTAGATTTTAGATTTTGGAATTTTGGATTGATAGTTGACGTTTAGGTTATTGAGTATGACATTGATGTGACAAGTGACAACTGACAACGTAATATTTCATTATTATATTTCATTAGTATAAAACTTCGTTTCATGCGAAAAAATGTCTACCGAAATAATTGTTTAAAGTAAGTCTGTATAAATTGCCAAAATAGTGCTACTAATTTAATATACGCGTAAATGTTAATTTACGCGTTTATTGATTGGGATTAATAAATTCGATTAACAAAATAATTTTTAACTTCTAACTTCTTCTTCAAATTACATACATATTAAGAGACATTTTTTAATTTCATACATTTTTAAGGGATACTTTTTTAAATAAAGATACTTACTTACTACTCCATAGTTTGACATAGCACAGATTCAACAAGAAAATTATTTAGACTTAAGTGTATGTGTTAACTGTTATCTTTAATTTGAGTGAATTGAAATTAGAGAAATAAGAATTTATGGATTGTGAACCTTGTTCTCGAACTCAAAGACGAAAATGATGTAAATAGTACAAAATAAACGCAATTCTACTGAAATAGTAATAATCTATATTAATACATGTTTTAACTAAATTTATTAGACATTATATATTGGTGAGGTATATTTTACTGTTTAAGGTTAAATTCAGTGACTGGCTTTGAGGTTATATTCTTACCTAATACTCGATTGCAGCGTTAAATAATTTAAAAAAAAAATGGATGAATATTCAAGAGAACCTTGCCCTTGGCGTATTTTGGATGACTCTGGCGGCGCATTTTTGATGGGAGCAATCGGCGGTGGTATCTTTCATTCAATAAAAGGATTTAGAAATGCTCCCGTTGGATTCAGTAGAAAAATGGTATTAATAAAAAGAGAATATTTCCTGCTTTTTTATGCGACAGTAACGCAATAAATTGTGACACTTAACATTTAAACGTAGATTATTGGTAATGCTAATCTATATCGCTTAATTTTGCGCAGTAGTATTTGGCAAGTTTTATACTTTAACTCTAATCATTTTTAAATAAATTGTAGTATAAATAGAATTAATATTTTTACCTATATAAAATATCTTATATTTTTATTTCAGCTTGGTAGTTTAGCAGCTATGAAGGAAAGGTCACCGATTGTAGGAGGAAACTTTGCAGTATGGGGAGGGATGTTTTCAACAATTGATTGTTCACTTGTCTATTTGCGACAAAAGGAAGATCCCTGGAACTCTATCATGAGTGGTGCACTAACAGGAGGAATCCTGGCAGCTCGAAATGGTACTACTATTTACTTAAAGTGTTACTGTTTTAAATATAATAGTGAATAATATTAATTTTTCCTTATATTAAGATGTATAGTATATTCCAATAGCAAAAGGAGTAGAGATAAACAAACCTTAGATTTATATTTTATAAAATTCAAACACTTATACTTAATTACTTATATCAATAACTTTGCCTACATTAACATTTATTGGCAACAATAACTTTGTAACAAAAAGACGCTTAAATTTTTTCACAGATTCACAATGAATACCACAGATTTATTAGATTTGTACCTATGATGTCAATTCTAGGTCAAAGTAGCTTATTTACTTTTACTTCTGCTATTGGAGTCAATTATAGTATAGAAACTTATTTTTCATATCCATGTATTTTGCCTTGCTAGTTCTGCTGATTACTCAGTCTCAAAATCAGAATAGATAAATATCCATCATTATGAATGGAATTAGTCCTTGCATCTTTGTTATTTTGATAAGAGATTTATTTGACAATGACAATAATTTCAATCCAGGTGTTCCGGCCATGGCAGGCAGTGCATTGGTTGGCGGTGTCCTTCTAGCACTAATAGAGGGTATTAGTATCATGTTTACAAGAATAACATCGGAGCAGTTCAAACCACAGCAGCCAATATTTGAAGATCCTTCGATTTTAGGTCAAAGCCAGGCTCAGGGACAGAGCTTTCAATAGATGATTTATGTTATAAATAAATGACACAAGATTGTATAAGTAAAGTTATGTTTGTTAACAACAGGTTGCATTGGTCTCAAATACTAGTTAAAACTAATTGGCCATTGCTTAGGATTTAAAGCTTTTTTAAATTAATAAACACATGTTATTTAATTGCAAACATCTTGACTGTATTAATTGGATTTTTAGACAAGTCCGTCTTCATATGACAAAATTATTTTTCATGAATAGTTTTTGGAATATGACTATATCTAAAACTAACAGCCACTCTTTTTTTACACTGCTTCAATCTGGGTTGGTTGGTAGGCATAAGTGGAAAATTGTTGTCACATGCACCAACCAAGCATGGAATGAATTCAGCACATGAAAATAAAGTTGTTGCTTAATATACACATGTTCTAACCGTCTCCGCTCTTATATGAGATCTGATCAGGTTTATCTTGATACTAAAAAGTTTAAAAGTATGTTATTTGCACAAAATTATCAAATAAGTATTTGTTTATTATAAAATTGCAACCAATAACTTTAATTTTACAAACTTGTAACAGAATGTTCAGCACTTTGGTATAGTTTTGTTGTTAATTTTTTTTTTAATTGTCCTCACCCTTATTTTTTGAGTGAATTATTTGCATCTGTGATATTTTCAGTTCGATACTGATTGCTCATAATTTCACTTAACAAATGTGAATTTTTTGTATTTGAATATGGAACGTAGTTGTCTATGTTCATTTTAAATATCATAATTTATGTTAGCAAGGTTCACATACAACATATTTATTTGTTCCCCATATTGTTGTAGTGTTTGTATGAATTGTCAGAAAGCTGTTGACAAGTTTAAATAAGATTTAATAAATTTTAGAAGATTTATTTATTCATTCTTCTATATTAATAAGTCTTACTGTCACAGCCTTTCAGATACTATTTTTGCTAGCTTAAATTATGGTGTTCCATTTGTAAAAATAGATACCAAATAAATATTTCAGAAAAAATGTTTATATTTATTATTCCTTATTCAATTGTTTTTAATATTAAATTGTTCTTTGTAATAAACTTTTTGATGTTTGGCCTTAAACATAAATGGCTTACTAAAATTTAAAAATAATGCCTAAAAATCATGCTTAACATATATATACACCAGATTTGGGATGTAAAAATGTATTGGGATAATTATTTTTTTGGCTACATAAATATAAAAAAATATAAATAATTGGGCACATTTATGTTTTTTTAAATATTATTAGTAACTAAATAATACTTAATAAGCTTATGTTAAAGATTAGATATCATTTAATGGGACTGTAAATTGGTTGGTTTAATCTCTGCTGCATTTTCTCCCACTTTTCTTATTTCTTTGATGACATGAGCTAGCACTTCTGGATCTACTCCCAATTCGCATAGCCTAATGCATATAGTTAGGGTTTCAGCATCCAAACCAGTGCTAAGTAGTTGAGAAATTTGAAAAAGCATTTGAAATGTTTCACGAGCTTGTCCCACTTGAGCATTTTTTTCTGAAGTCATGGTGAATTACTGAAATAAAATCATAATTTTAATCATAATGAATCTTAATAAGTTATAATCATTAAGTATTACCTTCGTTTACGTTTTTATTTATCAGTTATATCCCAAATTATTAAGTACGTCTTGTAGTTGGCCGTTTTTAATTTTGAACCAAAACAATTTGTTTTGCGGATAACTCAAGTTTTTCTATCAAGTACTAATGTCAAAAGACATATGTCAGAAGTCCAAAACCGCTTTGGAATCTTGCATTTTGACACCCGTTTTTACGTCACTTCCAGTTATTTTTTAAATATATTTATTACTAAAATAATAACTGCCTATTATTTATTTATCACTATCAAAATATATTTATTTATTAAGAATATATTTGTTTTAAACTTGCTTTAAAACAACGTGTGACTAGCTTTAAACAAGCTGTGCTAAGTATTAATAATCATGAATTGAATCACTAGTTATTGTCAACTAAATTGTGTAAGTGGCTGGTATCGTATCGGAATGATCATGGAATCTGCACATCGATATTATGATTATTTACATTTTATAAGTGGAAAAAAAATCCTAAAAAATGTATTATTCTGACTTAAACTAATAACTTAACAATAATATTTTTAATTACGTTTAATAAGTATTATGAAAAAAACATAAAACAATATTTGTCGAAAATCGAATTTTAATAACTACCTCCGTTATGTAAGATAGCTGAACAACTGTATTGCCATTTTGCAAAGTTTATCAAAGCTGCTTATTATCAATCCAAGTTAGATATAACCTTACCCTTTTTACTTAGATAAATCTTCTTTGCATACTTTTCCGTCCGGGGAGGCGAGGAAGTACATAACTTCCATCGTACTGAAAAAAACCTCAGATCAGATCAGATTACGGCTATCCACGTGACTGCTCTGATCCTATAGGCTATTTGTTTATTTCAGAACCAGTCATCTACGCCCTACCCTCAAGCCGGCTCAAATCGGGACCGATAAAGCATCGGTAATTTGAAAATTAAAATATCAAAACCATCATTAATATTTCGTTCTAATACCTAATTATTTTAAATTATGTGAAACTTAATGATATTTATTACGTGTAAATGATATGACAAAAATTAGAAACTAGAGTGTTGCAAAAATTTTTTTTTTAAATGATTACTACAATGTAATGTAACGTAAACTTGCATTAAATTATATGAGGATTAGTGTTTTGTCTTTTATTGACTTTATATGAGTGAGAGAGGCAAGGTCGCAAAAAAAAACACAATGGTGAGAGGGATGACAGATTTATTGTGAAATCTGTGCGAAAGAAAAATACTTGGAGTAATATAATCCTAATGTAATGTTGGAAGCTGGCCTTATGGTGAAAGTTCAGTACACATTAGAATTCGCCTAGTTAGTTAGTTTAGTTTGATTGAAGTACAACCAAACATTCACACTTATTGTCTTAGTAAGAGGTAACATTGTAGTAAAAATCATGATTTATTATTTATTAAAATAAACGATATACTATATATTTCACGCAAAACTTCGTGCTAATCTTGTTTTTTTTTATGAATTTTTTAGGCTATTTATGTAAAAAATATTTACAAATTGAAAGTTACGCGGGAAAGTTAAGAATTTCTGAGCGCTTTCAACCGTGGTCTATTTTTAAATCTCTGCGTCTGCACTCCTGAAATAGATAGTGTTGAAGTTTCGGGTGTTATTTGTGCGCGGTTTGCTGTTTAAAATCTGTAGTAATTTCTAAATTAATTTCTAATTTAGCGACCGTTTTTATTTTCACATTAAACAATGGTAAGTGATGTAAGACCTCATTCTTAAATCGACACTGACGCATTTGCCTATCTAAAAGCTAAGTAAATTATTAAAAATAAATTTGTGTCGTGTCACCCATTTGCCGGGTAATTTTAATCCACGTTTACCTAATGTGTTGTGAAATTTAATGGACGGTGATGGAAATGGATTTAGAACGGTTGTATCGATTTACGTGAATTTGTCTGGTAGAGTATGAGGTCTATATGGACTAGAGTACGAGAATCGTGTGGCATTAAGGTAACAAAGGAAATACGCATATAGCATGACGACTTTAATTAACTTTTTTTACATTAATTTCATTTGATGAAAAATTAAGTGTGCATTATTGTATTCAGTTGCATATTAAATATTTACTTCTAGTATGTTCTACACAACTTTTTATGCGTGTAATTTATAAAAATACATTCTAATTTATTATAGTTATAAATGTAATACGATTATAATGGTCTTCAATTAATTAGTGGTTAAAATACATAACTAAAATTTTAACCTTTTAGTAATCTTTCTGGGATTTAAACCCGGGCCTCAAAATTCGCAGCCTTATAAGCCAATATGCCAATGAGGTAGTTAAATGTTCTCGCTACATATTTTATCAATAAACAGTTTCTGTAGTTAAATTAATATTTCGAATATTTTTGACGTATAAATAATATATGGTCAATATAATTACAAAAAATAAAACGTCATTTTGTACCAACATCGGACAATAATAGAAAGAAAGAATATATATAGGAAGATTTAAGTTAAAATTTTGACGTTTTTTCGTTCTACCTAGCTCCATACAGGTTTAATTGAAATGTAATGTTAGATATGAACTACTAAAAAAAAATACAAGACTCGAGTAAAACATTATCATTTCGTTTAACTTTATTTGTATTCATAGAATAAATTAAATATAAAAAGTTTTACGCTTGTTGCTCAATTAGCATTCGTTTAATTTATATGTTAACTTTTTTTATGTTATCAGGCGGATCCAGCGCAAGTCCAAGGGACAGGAAGCGGGGAAGGATCACCGGAAGTAAAACCAACTGAAGATCCAAAAGTGGAAACGAAAGCAGTTGTGAGTGTACTTGATTGTTTGGCTGTTTAATTAAGTTACGGTTAAGTAATATTTATTATCACAAACAGTTTAATCAGACACGGAATATTGTAATTTATGCGAAAATAGTTGTGTGTGTGATTAAATCGATCGTATTAAAAATTTAAATAGGAGTAAATAAATCGGAGAATATATATAAATACACACACACACACAAGTTTACACGTTTTATTGTCTTTTTTGGTAGGTTTAACATTGTTTAAAAATGTTTCTGATCGTTGTTCCTTCCTTTTAATACAAGACTGTTTTATAAATGTCGAACATTAGTCGTAATAAATTATTATCGCTTATTTAAACACATAATAATCAAATCGTTTTTATTGTGAAGGAGGAAGTGAAAACAGTTGAAAGCGCTACTAAAACAGATACCGTGCAAGAACAAGCTGTTCCGAAGCCAGAAACAGTGCAAATAGCAACTCAAACGTCTGTATCTGAAGCTCCTAAAACGGATGAAGTTCAGCCAAAAGCGTCTGAAGAAACAAAAGAATCTACATCAGTTCCCGTTCAAGCAACAGGAGTAGATGAAGTCAAGCCCGACGAATCAACATCAGCTAAAGATGAAACTCAGCCGAAAGATTCTGTGAGTTTAAGATTTCTATTTTCTAGTTATTTTAATTAAGCTATTGACGTTGAATTTAGTTACAGTTGACCAGCAGAGGGACGATTGTCTCCTAAGAATGAAGGTTTACAAAGGTTACAATCGTCCATAAAAATGAGTTTTGTTAGAAGTGCTGGTCATTATTTAACCTGTCACTAATATATGTTAATATTTACGTTTGTAAGTAAAATAACTGATGGTACATACAAAATGGACAAAAATGGAACAAATTTCTAGAATTAGTTTTATTAATTATTATTTTACTGGTAGTACGGCTTTGTTCAAGCCCGTCTGGGTAGGTACCAACCACTCATCAGATATTCTACCGCAAAACAGAAGTACTTGTTATTGTTGTGTTCCGGTTTGAAGGGTGAGTGAGTCAGTGTTATTACAGGCACAAGGGATATAACATCTTAGTTCCCAAGGTTGGTGGCGCATTGGCGATGTACGCGATGGTTCATTTCTTACAATGCCAATGTCTATTGGCGTTGGTGACCACTTACCATCAGGTGACCCATATGCTCGTCCGCCAACCTATACTATAAAAAAAATATTACAGTCTAGTAAAGTCTTTTTCTATTAAATTATTTCAGATTGTTTATTACTTTATATGTTTTCTATCGTGTGGTGCCTTTTTTCTTCATTTACATTTCAGGGAAATAATTAAAAAAAATATTCTCATGTATTTTTTAAATTATTTTTATAAAAACTAAATTGGATTTATAATTTAAATTGTATTTTACTTTAAACAGAACGTGTGGCAACAAAGAGAACAAGAACTTCTCAATAAGATTGACGAATTAGAGAAGTTTAAGAAGGAAAGGACAGAAGATGGTTTTAAGTTAGAACTGAAAGTAAGATGTATTCATTTATCATTTACGACAATTGATAGTTCCTTTAAGTTTAATAAAGGATTATGTTTTGATGATCCATAATTCACCAGGTACGCGAAGAAGAAATAGATCTTCTAAAAGCTAGAGTTAAGAATCTAGAAACGGAACTACAAGCGGCTCTATCTAAGCCCGGGAATAAAAACCACGAGTTGGTGGAGAAAATTAAGCAACAGCACGAAGAGGTCAGTGATCGTTTTATCTTTAGATAATCTTCTAGATTTTGAAGTCATCGATACAGTTTTGTGGATTTATTACCTCCGCTAACTTATCGCATTGTCAACCTCGAGGAGAGTCACCAAATTTCAACTAATCTGGCAAATTAATAGCGACGAATAACTTCGTATTTCCTAGTACATATTTAGACTTAAATATGATTGGTTCTTCGTCTTTATACATGCCTTCCTAATGATATTTCGTATTGTGACGTATTTGGTACATTATATTCTAAATGTGTTACGTGACTGGTAGGGCTTTGTGCAAGCTCGTCTGGGTAGGTACCATCCACTCATCAGATATTCTACCATAAAACAGCAGTACTTGATATTGTTGTGTTTCGGTTTGAAGGGTGATTAAGCCAGTGTAATTACAGGCACAAGGGACATAAAATCTTGGTTACCAATGTTTGTGGCGCATTGGCGATGCAAGGGATGGTTGACATTTCTAACAATGCCAATGTCTAAGGGCGTTGGTGATTACTTACCATCAGGTGGTCCATATGTTCGTCGGCTTTCATATTCTATATAAAAAAATCGTGAATGAAACTGACAAGTTCAATCGAAGTTGAAGTGGTGATATTACATCTAGTTTGTTAATAGTACTCACTCAAAAAATGTATCGTTTTTTTTTTACGTTCTCCATATAAACTTTACATATGTAAAATCAATAGGTGATACAGAGTTTTCTCTTTGTATATTGATATATAGATACGATTAATTTCTTAAAGGTTCAACCACGTTTTTGTACGCTATAATTTCTAAGCTTTTCTACTAAACGTTGTAGAGCAGGTGCACTTTCACACATTTATTTATCTCTTTGTGTCGCTTGTAATAAATGTACAATTACAAACAATTTTATCTACTATACAATTTACAAAGGCTATGTAATATATTATTTATAAAAAATGGAGTACGTATATAATTAATATAGACTTTAAAAAGGTAACAAGAAATTTTTTAAAGTCTAGTTTTATATACGCAGGTTAAAGTCGGATCAATTAATTTGACAAATGTATCTAGTCATAAGTCTATAGTCTTGTTTATCTATTTATTACTCTATACGTATTAATGATGACAGAGTTATCACTACCTATGCATAGCCTTCTGCTACTAATCAAGAACATTAAGATAAAACCATAAATAATTTATTACTTTTTATTGTTTTGACATATTCCCTAACAATTAATTTGAGTGGTCGTTTGTAGGCTAATGCGTCACCGTCACCGAGCATTCGGTATAAGCCAGATTAGTTCATTTGATCAGTTTTTTAGATATTGAGGTTTGGTATGTTAATGGAGATTTAAAGTACAATTAGCGCATAATTTATATCGAATCGTGTCTGTAAATAGATCGCTTAAAAGTGATTGTAGATTTTATTATGATCATTGTCCTAAAGTTAATCAGATCATTTATTTTTACGGTATTTTTTATAAAATAGTTAGGCAGACGTGCAAATAGATAACCTGATGGTATTTCGTCACCATCTCCCAGAGACAACTGTATAAAATATTATCCATACCTTACATCGCCAATGCGCAACTTACCATGGGAACTAAGATGTTATGTTCTTCGTGTAGTTACACTCAGTCACCCTTAAAATCGGAACACAACAATAATCACTATTGCTATTTGGCGGTAGCATATCTGATGAATGTGAATGAAACGAGAGCCTATCCAGACGGGATTGCTCCAAGTTATGTGAATATGATAACAATATCAAAGCAAAAAGATCGACTCAGTAATAAAATGTCGTTTGTCATAGAGTTAGTGAACCCACAAACCCTAACAAAAGTCCATTACAATACAAAGAAAATTACTCGTACAATGATACAAAAATTGATACTTTGAACTTGTACAAACACAAGTAACATTAATCCTAGCTGTCTAACGTTTATCAAGAAATATAATTCGTATAATATAAAAGCTCAAGATAATCTCATGATGGTGGAAACTACAAAGGAAAACAATAATTATACTCAATCTAATAAAACCGCCGCCCGACGGTAATCTCTGACGTCACGTCTTAGTATTGGACAATTGATTGAAGTTCTTCTTTGTAACGAGCTTATTTATGCTTAAATAGCTTAGATATCTTTATTATATTCGATCAAACTAATATGTTCTGAACTTATATACAATGTACATATATGTAGGTAGGAATTTGTTTAGATGATTTAGAAATTTGATAAAATCTATTAACGCTATCGTTTAAATAATTTAATTTCTAACGAACAATTTATTTAAACCATTCACCTAAACTAAAATGGTTGTAGCCCACGACTGTGATATATTTTTTTTTTTTATATTTATCGCATTGAGAGGGTACCACAGTAACCCAACAGATCAGACTTACTTTGGCGTCGCTAGGCTTTCCAAATACCGTAGAGTTGTTGAAGATTATAACTGTCGTAGACCTTATACGATGACGTAGACGTACACCTTAGTCATGATGCACGAGGGTGACAAATTTTATTGGTATGTTAGCCCTATCTACGTTACATTTGTTTTATGCATTTTGGTATATTGATTGACGTTAATAATGATGTCCTTTCTGATTAGGGTAATTGTGTTAAGGTATATAGCCGAGAATTATTTTCAATAAATAGACAGTCTAACGAATATCAAAGTTTACCACGTTCGATCATACAAAGCGCTCCAGCTTTAAGTATATATTTTCTTGTGCATAATATAATAACCGATTTCTCGTGAGTCGATTTGGACTTTTACTTTAATATATAATATTGGAGTAGGTACGTCCAAGGACGTTCCATATTTATTATCTATAACGTGTAACTTACCGTTTTTTAGAAAAAAAATATCACATTGCCTGTATTTTTACTGGCTATCTATATTTACAGATATATCATAACAATCGAGAACTATCCACACATCATTTTTTTCCAAAAACTTAACAATTTCCAAAAAAAATTTTTCTCTATTTTCATTAAACCAGTAAATGATATCTTTAAAGTTTGTAGATTTGGTCTCTGTTCTGGTCTGGTCATTTTTTTGTACTTTTCGGTAGAAGTTTTATTACTTTAAATACTCCAGCTCCTCAGCAAGGCTCGCGGAATGATCTTCGATAAAACGAAGATGGTCAAGAATCAGGAACTACAGATAGAGGCGTTGACGACACAAGTTCAATCGTTGAAAGATATAAATCTTATTACTAAGGACTTGTTGGAAATAAGGAACTCCGAAGTAAAGGCTATGGAGGTAAGTTAGACTTTAATTGCTCTTAGTTAAATGCTTAGTTTTTAAGTTTAACGTGTGTATCTGTGTGTGACATCGCAGCTTGTAAAGGAATTACTTAAATAATATACAATCTTAATTGTCAGCTATTCTTAACTCGCTACATTACGCTTTTTTTTAAATTATATAAACATCTGTGATTAGACTAGAATAAATATTAAATTAATTGTGTTCCATTTTTTGGAGTATTTAGGAAATATTATAAAGTAAAATAAGTAATTTATTGAATCCACTTATTTAATTCGTTACATTTTTCCATACTAGAAATGATTTCGCCTTTGATGAGTAAATATTCACTTTCATTTTCAATTCATATTCAAACCCGTTTTGGCACCACCAGTGTTACATAATTTTAGGTATTTTATGGTGGATAGTTATTTCGTTCTATGTGAACCAGGACCGGCTGCAAGTGATGGAGGCGCGGTTCAAGGCGGAGAAGGAGCGCTACGAGCTCGTGCTGAAGCGCGCGCAGACCAGCACCAACATCAACGACGACCTGCGCAGGGAGTACGAGACGCAACTCGCGCTCTTCAAGGTGTTATGGCAAACATATAAAAATATATATTTAATAACCAATGCCTTTTGTTAGGCTCTTTCAGAATTATTCTTGGATTATTTTGTAATTTTTATTTTGAGTAGTATATATAAAAATTTGATGCATATATTTTGACGTTTATATTATCTATACGATAGCCACTCGCTCATGTTTTTTTTTTTCAGGAACTGAGAGAAAAATACGAGTTAAGAGTCCAAGCATTGGTTGCAGAAAATAATCGGCTGAAGGAATTGCCAAACGGTGGAACATCAGGGTAGTTTATGAATGATACAAACAGACATAGATATTTTCAATTTCGTACGAAATGTAAACAGACACAGACATTAAAAATAAAATGCACAAATCGTTATACAGTATTACCATTTGTTTTTCATCAGTCCTGGTTTTCGAGAGCGTTCGGTCTTTCACATTAAATTGGGTTTGAACTTTTGCTGTCGATTAATGTCATTTTTATCATTTCTTAATTTGATAACACGAAATATTTTCCTTTAACCGAATTCCGAATATTTCGATGTTCAATATTTAAACATCAAAGACTTACGAATTCTTTGAAGACCGTCATAAAATATATTCATATAAAAATAACCCTAACAGACAACTTTAATTGAATGAGGTTTTTTTTGGCAAACCAATGTCAAGTCAAATTCAAAAATCTTTTTTTCAATATAAGCGTTACACTTATTTATTGATTGTCATAAATCTACCACCGATTCGTAAATAAACACCTCAAACCTGAGGAGTATCAAAAACATCAAAGGAAATAGTTTTGGTAATCTTGTATTAATTTCGAACATTTTAATTGATATTAAAATGTGTGATATTAGCTGAGTATACTCTTATTTTTTCTACATATCTACTGTATTACATAATTTCTATTCATCCTCATTATACGCTTCAAAGTTTGAAACAGATCTCATATGTCATCTCTTTTATATTGTAAGCTGTATTGGCAGAATATTTTGCGTTCAATAGTGTAATTAAACTTCAGAAAAAAAAAGAAAAAGAAACACTGATTGTTAACATATCCTGTAAAATACAACTACAGTAAAGTTACATGGTTTTTATTAAACGTTTCAAAATTTGAAACCGAATAATCTCGTATCATGTGTGTCATTTATTTTATATGTGACATTGGCAGAATATTTTGCGCTCAAATATACACGCAGGAAAAAGGAAAAAAAAAAAATAAAAAAAATTTGTGCAATTCAATCGGTTTTTAATTTAAACACGATCGTTACTGCGAGCGTGTCGCGTTGTATTCGTTCGACAAATGAGTTTAATTTATTAAAAAAAAAAAATTTTTCGAGTATTGTTTAAAGTTATTTCTCTGTTGTGATCTGTTTATGTTTCATGAACATTGAATTGAAAAGCATTAAACGTATATAAAGACTGTTTTAAAGAAGGGTGTGAATTAGTAAAAATACTATTTATAAAATGTAATGTAATATTTTTTAACGAAACGTCTTTTTAATAAAGTTTTGAATAATTTTATATGTTTTCATTCTAATAATAAGTTATATATATATATATATAACTTATTATTATATATATATATATATATATATATATATATATATATATATATATATATATATATATATCCTAATAATATAATATATTATGAACAAAACAAAATTAATTTTAATACATTTGTTGGAAATACCGCGTCTTAATAAGTTTCACTCAAGAAAATTACGCTCAGGCAGAGATGAGTGAGTATAATATGCGGGGCTCTTTTTTGCGCGGGGCCCGTAGCAATTGCTACTCTTGCTACATGGTTAATCCGAAACTGATTAAAAAATTTTACCGCCAAAAGGGAATTATTTTTTTTAAACCAAAATGGCGTCTTGACGTATGACGTTCGGAAAGTTTTACTAATTCTGTCATGTCATAATATTTTTTAGTTCAAATAGGAAAGCTAACAGTTTAATCATGGATGGTAAGTGATAAGAAATATAAATACACAATATTAACCATTTCTTGTCATTGTATCGCTAACCACGACGACTAAGATGTTATGTTCCTTGTGCTTGTAAATTACATGGGCACACACACACACACATCAAGTATTGTATTTGAAGAAAAACTGATAAGTAAGTGGTATTTGACTGTCAAAGCGATATATGACGGAAAAACAAGTCGCGAGTAATTCGACATGAATAAGTTCTTAATACAAGATCTCATCATTCACTGGAGCTAAATGTCTAGATGAATAAATGAGAGAAATGCAAAAGTGGAGCGCGTTTGGAGCACACTGGAATGGATGGGATGATCCTAATTAAGTTTAACGTATAAGTTGTATACTTCGTCGAATAGGAGAATGTTAGATAAAAATCTATCTCTATCCTCCTATTGATATTTATAAAAAAATATAGCTAGCGAAAATTTGATTTATGTTCCTTTTTTGAAATTTGATTGATGACAGAAGATGAGAGGTAATGAAAACTTACAATAAAAAAAATCAACAAATTTAGATCACTGTGACTTTCGCATTTTCGGAAAGGTCACAATTTATACACATTATACATATAATATATACACTTCATAAATTTTTAATACAATGGCGGTTTTTAAAGAATAACTAATATTGTTATTTACCCCTCCAATTAGTTTTGGTGCTCATTCCGTTATGCTGCGTGTTGATGGATACACATGTGGAAATTTTTTATTCGACACATGCAGGTCATCTTATGATGGTTTCCTTCACCACTGAGCACGAGATGAATTATAAACACATATAGAGCACATGATACTACAGCGGTGTTTGCCGGGGCTTGTACTCGCAATATTCGGTTAAGATTCACGTGATCTAGCCTCGTGTACATCTCAGCGACGATGTAAGAGATGATTAATATTTCTTACAGTGCCAATGTCAAGTAACCAAGTATCCCAATTGCCAGTCTTCTTAAATATTTAAAAAAAAAAAAATATAATGTTTTTTTTTCTAGTAGGTTTTTTTAATGATTCGGATTCTTACAAATAAATTGATATTTGTTTTTAGCTATTTTGTAAAGCATTTATTCAATGCAAAAGCAAACATGCTTTTTAATTTTTTGACGCTCCCTCAACACGGTCATATGTGCTTATATATTAACTCTGCGGTGACAATGACAAATTGCTGAAATGAAATGGCTCTCAATACGACCATTGTACGTTTGTTTGGTTCACCGCAAATGCATACATTGTTGAATAATTATTTGAACAACTCGAAAAGTGAAAAATACATCGACAACTATACCATATTTCTCAATAAAAGAGTATATGAATTATATCAAAGCATAAAGTTATTAGTGACCTTTGTTTAGAAAAGGATGTATACATTTAATTGCGTATAGATTATGTAATTTAGTTATGTATAAAAATTAACTAAAGTTTGTTGCCAAATTGTTTCCGTCAATCCACAATTTTCGATCTTCTAATAAGATACCTGCTCGAATCAAGAATGTTTTCAGTAGCTTGTGCAAGCCCGTCTGGGTAGGTACCACCCACTTATCAGATATTCTTCCTTTAAACAGTAATACTTAGTATTTTTGCGATCCGGTTTGAAAGGTGAGCGAGCCAGTGTAACTACAGGTACAAGGGTGATAACAATTTCGTTTCCATGGTTGGTGGCGCATTGGCGATGTAAAGAGTGGTTAATATTTCTTACAGCGTCAATATCTTTGTACGGTGGTGACCAGTATAATCAAGTGGCCCATTTGCCAAAATATTAAACAGTAGAAGTACGCCAAAATAAGCATGTGCAATTTAAAAACTAAATACCTGCAGCCCGTTCGCCCGTCCGCCTACCTGTACTGTAAAAAAATATCGATGAACAAAACAATGTCATATATACCGTCAATTGTTAATTTTTAACTTTTTTGATTATAATCTACAGGCCGACTCAATTGGAGCTTTACATCAACATATAAATAGGCAATGACAATTCCCTTCATTACCTGGGGCCGAATTCTACTATTTTATAACGATTACGATACGTTCTCGATTCAATTTCGATCCAACATTGAATCATCTGTATTTATTCGAATCGGAACCGAACCGATATGATGTTAACATATATCGTTGTCACAACCTAACTTGATTCTAAACTCATATAACAATAGTCGATAATAAAATAAAATAATAGGGTAACGGAAAAATAGCAACGATCACGCTTCGATTGGATTGCGATAAAGTGACAATTTGTTAGTAGAATTGTCTCCTGTTTCTCTGATATTTGTCAGACGATATTCTTTATTTTTGCGTGACAGTTATGAAATCAATGAACTCAAGTCATTTCACTTAAAAAAATAGCTTAATATATATTTTTTTTCGTTGAATATAAGTATTAAATAGATTATAAACATGTAGTTTGCATCAAGAGGGCTCTTAATACATTAACCCCATGATCTTGAATGTTTGACCCTTTCAAGGTCAGAGGCTATCCTTAAACGACTTGAGGGACGAAACTAATAAAGTGGACTCTAGACTAATTGCAGTATAAATTAGTTACGGCGAGTTGTAGTCTAGGAGCTATTTATTTAACGATCTTGTTATTAACATTATTTTAAGTCGACAAATGTTTCCTGATAGTAGGTAGTTTCTGTTAGTTAATCATAATATGTGGCTTAAATTGCACGAGTGTATTTTGGCGTACTTCTACTGTGTAATTTTTTTCATAGTATAGGTGAGCGAACGAGCATATGGACTACATGATGGTAAGTGGTCACCAATACCCATAGACATTGGCATTGTAAGAAATGTTAACCATCGTTAACATCGCCATGCGCCACCAACCTTGGGAACTAAGATCCTTCAAACCAGAACAAAACAAAATCAAGTATTGATGTTTTGCAGTAGAATATCTGATGACTGGGTGTTACCTAACCAGACGCGCTTGCACAAAGCCTTTCCACCAGAAACCCTCGTATGTTTAGTTATAATAATACATATAAATTTATTTACTTTTTATTAATGAGTGTTATTTCTCACTTTCTTGGCGAGTTATGAGACTAATAATAATTATATAAAGCTTGCACTAAACGTTGTGGTTACGCCTGCGGAATTTTAAATAAAATACATTTTCTTCTAATGTTAAAGACGTACGAGCATATTTCACTTGATATTCTTACAAGAATGAGGCTTTCTCTTTATTTACTTCTACTATCTAGAAAAAAGCAGTGTTACTATTGTAATTAAATTAATACACGAAAGTAAAGCAATTATCTTAATCACGACTACTAGGTAGGTTAGCCTACCTAATTTCAACTTTCCTTGTCCTATTGTAGTAAAAACCTTTTAGGTCTTTAATGACTGATCTATTAGGTATATTTAATTTATATAAGTATGTTTATGTTTAGTTGTTTCGTTCCATGAAATTTAAATTATGCAACGTAAATAATTATGTCTTCCTGGCCGATTTCAGCAATAGCGGCCATACTCAAGGTAGACTAGCCAACTGCGCAGGACATATTATAGTGCACGAGTGTGTGCGCAAACACAGGTACACTATCTATTCCCTTATACTCAGATTCCGATGGGACGGAAAATCCGACACGACCGTATACTGTAAGTTATTTTTATTGGCAAACCTGGGATTTGAACCCAGGACCTCGGGATATGTGTTCAACGAGGCAGACATTAAACGTAAATAATATTTGATGCAATATCATAAGTAGTTGCTAGCTATCTCTCAGCCTACTAATAGTTTCGTACTAGAAGACAGGACAGTTCCGAGTTGGTAATTAGTTTACTCAGAACAACCCCGAGCGATTCGAAGTTTGTTTCATGGGGCGCGATAAATTACCCTCGAGAGCATGACTTGGATATTGATTGGTAAATGATATCAGCTACCTTGATTTATAAAATCATTTTCAAAAATTGTTGCCTGAAATTAACTAGTGATAAACGCTGACACTATACTCAGATACAGTCTGATTTTCTGTTTAATATATTATTATAAGTACGAAAGTTTTGATGAAACATATTTTTACCTAATACCTCAATATCCATCTCAACATTCAACATCCTGGCGAAGCTGCGGCAAAAAAAGAGCTTAAAATAATAGCTTTATTTAGTTTTTTATTATTTATTTCAAAAAATAATGTTCAATACATAATATATATGATATAAAAGCTCGTCGCAATATTTACCTGTGTAGATAAAAACAAGTAAATTAAATAACTTGATCTGATTGATTTTAAATTTTTAAATTTGCAAACAAAGTAAATACCTACTTAAATCTCGTGACAAGTTTTTTTTGAAATAATACGTAATCATAAGATCGACTTTCGCGAGATTATTCGTCCACGTGAGAACCCTGCTCCTATTTTAGCATAAAATGATATAACAATCATCGTTCTAAAATATTATTACTAATTACTTATGTAATATAACGTATGAGGGGTATCAAATCACAAAATACAATATCATAAACGCGTGTATCGTGTTATGTGACGTTAGGTACGGTTAAGTACAAAATTATACGAGAGCGCTATTACTAAATTGATTTATTTATGTAAAAAAAAGTTAACATGATATAATCATAACTTTTTCATAGATGTTATTGTAATCACTTATACATTATTTTAGAACAAAACAAGTAATATTTTTTGTCTCCCTCATACATTGTACAAAAAGTTTGTTGAACATCATGTGTCCTTCCAAATTTGAAGATTTATTTTTGGCACCTCATTACAACTTCGAATTTCGTTACTGAAATTATAATAATTCAATTATTAACCGTTTTACCTGTGAATTTTGTTTAGAGGTAATTAGTTGAACAATGTGTCTTCTTCTTTCGAATGTCAAATTAATTATGACAGAAAGAGATAAATCAGTGCTATACACGTTAAACAACATTTACAACTAAGGCTGAATTTTAAGCAACATTTAATTATAAATCTATGAATTGTCATGTCTGTGACGTAATCGTTTGTTGCATTTATAATGATTTTGTTGCCATTGTGTAATACAATTAATACGCTACACTTAAAATCAAATAAATATAGAAATAATTCCCAAGGTCTTATTATGGAGACTTATTATGATCATACAGTAACAGTAACAGCCTAAAGGCCTCCTCCACCTTTTTAAGGAGAAGGTTTTGGAGCTTATTCCACCAGGCTGCTCCAGTGCGGGTTGGTGGAATACACATGTGGCAGAATTTCAGAGAAATTAGACACATGCAGGTTTCCTCACGATGTTTTCCTTCACCGTCAACACGAGATGAATTATAAACACAAATTAAGCACGTGAAAATTCAGTGGTGCTTGCCCGGGTTTGAGCCAACGATCATCGGTTAAGATTAAGAAACAAATATATGTTTGAGGTACGGATGATATGCGACAAGGGATGTATTTAGCAGCAAGAAGATGTAGTAAGCGCCAAAAGCAATACTCATAGTACTTTTCGGGTATTTTATTACTTTTAATACATTCTTATAATATAGTAGAATATATTTTATAACATATTATATAACAGCAAAATAATAAATTTTGAACCAATACTAGATACTTTTAAAGCACAATGTTATTATTGTTCAAATGTCTACTAGATTTAGACTTTAGTGAAACATATCTCGTAGCAGAAAACGTTTATCCCACAGAGCCAATGCTAAGCGATCCGTATTGGCAGAATCATTGAATTATTGAACGTAGGAAGTTTCAGACATATTGTTTATGTAAGTGCAATCCATTGAATGTGCATGAGGCATTCGTATTTGAATTTATGAAATCTTAGATTACATTTTTTTATTTTAATTTTTTATTAAACTCTGAATTTAATTTAAATAAATAACTTCTATAAGTTTGTAATGTGGGTATAGTTTATAATTTACCTATTAATATTTTTTATTATTTTAATCATGTTTGTTCAATTTACTTTTTATTTTATAAAATAGGTTAGCGGACTTGCAAATGGGCCACTGATGGTAAGTGGACACCACTGCCAATAGACATTGGTGCTGTAAGAAATATCAACCGTCCTCACACTTCAGGAACTAATATGTTACGGCCTATGTGAATGTTGCACATTTACCCTCCAAACCGAAACACAACTACACATTCTTGCTAGGTCTCTTAGTCAACAAACTGGTTCGAATTTATAATATTATTATAGTAATAATGATTCTCGAAAAAAACTGCTCAGTAATGGGTGGAAAAACTGTTTGTACATATAAAGTGTGCAAACTGTAATTGATTTTAAAACCAATGCATATAAAAATAAGAAACAATCTTTATTCAGAATAAAACAGTATTGAATTTAAAAACAAACATATATACCGTACCTAGGAATATGTGATATTGTGATATTTTTTGATCGTATATGTTATCGTATATCATGATATTTATTATTTTGCGGAACAACAATAAAATATTTTGCAATATTGATATTTTTTATATATGTTGTACAAAGTTTGCCTGCGGCGTCGAAACCTTTTATCATTTTTCCTGCTGTCATAGTGCACTGGGATAATTAAATTTTTTACAGATTCTGACGAATATTTTTGTTAAATGAAAATTGAAATATAGAAATGATTGCAAAATGTGAAATATGTTTTTCTATCGAGAAAATTTTATGCTATTATGTTTTTGATCAGACACAACCTTTGATAATATTATGTAGCTTAGATACAATATTTAATTTTAAACTTTGTTTGTAGTTGGATTTACACATATTAAATCAAATAAATTTGCAATTTGCTTTGTTCCCTCTAAAAGAAAGAAAATTTGAATTATTTTTCCCTTTCAGACTATTCAAGTAGACGCAACTGATTACGGCTATTCCATTCGTTATACAGATACATTTTCCTGATAAGCCGCATGTCGTTTTGAGCAAGTCACGTGCTTGTTAAATGCCTCATTACCTTTTATCGTCTCCTGTGAGAGCGAGTGCGAGACCTCATTAAACTTACCCTCAAAGATAATGGCGATGGAGTTATAAAAAATGCGTAAGTATACTTACATAATTTTACTTATTGGGAGATGTATTGTCACCTGGTGGTCAAAATCGAAGACAAAATATTCTTTATCAAATACACTTTTATCAATTCGGAATTTAGATTCCACGTAGAATGGTCAAAAAATTAAATGCAAATTTATAAAATTAGTAATGAAACTTGATATGACGTCTGTACTTTTAGTTAAGGTATACTTTTTATGTCAAGAAGCGTTTGAGATCTCAAGATGTAGTCTCGCTAACGAATGTATTATGTAGAATGTTGTAAATATTAATAGCAAATATGAGATAGTTCGTAACATTGCTATAAAAAATTTGCAGGCGAAAGACTATATATCAAAAGCGTTTCTTCTAAGTTCTAACGCTAATTAGTTTAATATTCAAATAGAATCTATTCTAAGTTTAATATTAAAGTGGATTTTACTTATGTTAAACCAGAAACATATGCCATAAATATGCCTATGCGGATTGAAAGTTGCTTGCCTAATCTGTGGTAGATTTTTGATAATCAATAAGTAAGTGTAATTTTTCTTTATTGAAAAAATATTTTTGATTTTGTTTTCGAATTTTGTTATTTATTTTTATGGAGTATAGTATACATTAATAAAAATATAACTGTTCTGTTTGAAAATTAATACATTTTCTCATAATCTGAAGAACTTATTTCGAACACGTAGGCTACTTATGATGATTAATTAAACTAAAAGGACTAATATTTAAGTATATAGATAGTATGTATTAAAGGTATTTTATATTAAAGAAGTGAGCGTGTATGTAGTATAAAATTCTGCTTATCGACGGCTCCGCCTCATTGACTTATATTGCTCTTTGGGTGTAATGGCGTCGTGTCATAGTATTGCCATGAATCCCACTTCTATTAAAAGTAAGGTTTTAAAATGAATAAAATGTACTAAATATAAATAAATAAAATGTATTATGACATTCATTATTATTGCTTTGATAAATAGGACTGTCAGCAAAGGACGGACGGATGTAAGTAGATCTGAGCGCATCACAAACGCTCGTCATTAATAATATCGTTATGTCAAAGTCGAATTGACATTTGTGGATTAAAAAAAACTACAGATAAGATTGGTCTGAGTTTCTGAACGCATCTTATGCATTAAGTGCATGAGATAGAAGCATTATCAGAGGAAATGTATATATTGTATATTTTCAAATATTTTACATTACATAGCGCTGGGTCGAGCCAATCTTATCTTCGTTATGAAGCGACGTCTTTGGAGCGGATTAAACTTTTCTTACGCATTTAATTTTTTCGAAGGATAAAATTTTATAACGAAAATGCTTTGTTTGCGTCGGTTCCGAGTTATTAATTCCCCTTTTTCATTTTCCACAAAGCCTGTTACCTCGACGAATTTGATATTTCAACGGAGCAAACAATGTTAACAGATTCGAAAAATACGCGGCTTCACCAGCAAGGAATTAGGCTTGTGACGAAAGAAACTTTAAAATCTACCGTTACTTACCGTATATAATACCGAACGTCTAGTCGAATATACATATACAATTTTTAAATTATTAGGTAACAGATAAAATAAATATTTTATTTTTTATAGTATAGGTAGGTAGGACGAGCATATAGGTCACCTGGTGGTAAGTGGTCACCGACGCCCATGGACATTGGCATTGTAGGAAATGTAAACCATCACTTACATCGCCAATGCGCCACCGACCTTGGGAACTAAGATGTTATGTCTCACTCACCCTTCAAACTGGAACACAAAAATACCAAGTACCGCTGTTTTGCAGTAGAATATCTGATGAGTGGTATCTACCCAGACGAGCTTGCACAAAGCCCTACCACCAGTAAATAATGGTTGTTTTAGTTTTGGTAACTCGCAAATAGCCATATTAACTTAAAAGTCTGATAATTCAATATTAATTATTTGTGTAGGTTATTATTATTAAACGAATATTTATAGAACGTAGCGCGTAGAATTGAAGAATATCGCAAAACGCATAGTTAATAATCACAAAAAACGTAGACAAAATAACTTTATTTGGACACCAGTTGGACCTGTGACAAACATTAACCATACGTCATCAATTTTGGGAACTAAAATGCTCACTCATCATTCAAGCCCTTGAATCAACACAACTGAATATATATGTTTGGTGGTAGAATAAGTGATGAATGGATGGTACCAACACAGTACAGCAAATACCACCACCACTACTGTTTAGTCTATAGTTTATCTGTATATAAAATAATGTATTTATTTAACTACCATATCTAACAAGTTGGTATTGGGTTCACTGTCTAGACATTATCAGTTGCTGCCCCAAGTATGTGTTAACAGTAACACGGGTTGTGTTAACAGTATGGTATACGTAAATGACAACTTACCATCAGGTTTTGCGAGGCTGCCTACTTATTTTAAATTAAAAAATTTTAGAAAAAAACCAACAGCTTCCAACATCATGTAACCCCTTACATATAACAATAATAGTAACAGCCTGTTAATGTCCCTTTTGAGGTTTGGAACTTATTCCACCACGAGGCTCCAGTGCGGGTTGGTAGAATACACAGACACATGCAGGTTTCCTCACGATGTTTTCCCTTACCGTCAAGCACGAGATAAATTATAATCACAAATTAAACACATGAAAATTCAGTGGTACATGCCCGGGTTTGAACCCACGATCATCGGTTAAGATTCACGCGTTCTTATCACTGGGCCATCTCGGCTACCAGAGCCGAGATGGCTACGAGAGGCCATCAGATATAACACGTGAATAAAATAAATGGTAAGTTTATTGAACTTAAAGAAATACATTCTAAGCGAAGATATATTCCGTATAAATGTTTAGTTTGCATATTAAACTTTTTCATCTGAAAATATAACATTCCTTTATTGAATAATATGAGATATATTTGAACAATGTTGAATGTTGTATGATATGAAAGAAATCATAAAGAGAAATAGAGAAATAATACATTTCCCTCGTTGGGATTGTTTGCGAACGTAATTGTATGAAAAATCACATGTTTCGCGTTTTCCTCTGGGTGCCTTGAAAACGAAAATCTTTTATTATATTTACACAGTGTAACTCTTTCATTATATGTTGGTTATATATACTATATTATGTACTAGTTAAATTTCATTTTTGGGACTGATGTCACAAAAGAAAACAAAAATTAAGATAATTTGAAAATAAAATTTAATATTACATTAAAATAATAATAAATAATAATTTCGGAACGTGATGGCCCAGAGGTTATAAGACATAAATCTTAATAGAGTGCGTTCAAACATGGGCAGGCACCACTGAATTTAACGAGTAAACTAATGTATTTAAGTTATATGTTTTTTTTATTTGATTTTTGACCATAAATTATCTGAATTTTGTAAGAGACTTGAGTCACGGGGATGTACGCGATCAACTCACTACGTCCTTTCAAATAACGTTCGCTCGACGTTTATTTTTTATCTCATTATAATTTTTCTGCTTTTGACACAGTCCACTGTCTGGCTCATATCGGTACAAAGACTTAAAAGCAATCACTTTCAACGAAATTGCCTTTTTCTTTGAATACGGATTTATTTTGTAATAAAATGGAGATTTAAAAAAAATATCTGTATTCGTGTTCATAAGTAAATTGGTTTCTATGCTTTGAAAATTGTAATGTCGTTATGATTGAATAAATAATACAAATTGACCTAGTACGATTCGCACTTGCGCCTTTTCGTTTATGGAGTGTATTAATAATGGCAAAAGATTCCTTAGGTCCTTTTTGCTGTTATTTTAGTTTTTTATTTGTTTGTTTTTTTTAGACTTCACTAAAAATAATATATCCAATGAGAGAACCTTTCATATAATAGTTGTCAACTCTCGTGCCAGTCAAGTGATTAACCTTATAAGGCTAAACATTAGCAGCCTTGTAAAGCGCGCACGGGACCTTTTCCCGCCCTCGAAATCTATCCGGTTATGCTGGATCCCACTAGATGATATTGCATGATGGTAGAATAGAAATCATAAATGGTCAAAGCTGAATACAGGAAAAATAAAAAGCCGAGATGGCCCAGTGGTAAGAACGCGTGAATCTTAACCGATGATCGTGGGTTCAAACCCGGGCAAGCACCACTGAATTTTCATGTGCTTAATTTGTGATTATAATTCATCTCGAGCTTTACGGTGAAGGAAAACATCGTGAGGAAACCTGCATGTGTCTAATTTCACTGAAATTCTGCCACATGTGAATTCCACCAACCCGCATTGGAGCATCGTGGAGGAATAAGCTCCAAACCTTCTCCTCAAAAAGGAGGAGAGGAGGCCTATAGCCCAGCAGTGGGACTTTCACAGGCTGTTACAGAATAGAAATAGTTGCTTGAAATTTGATTAATTATTTCAACAAAATGGAGAAAAAAATGCCGGTCGAGCGCTTTCATACACTTACAAAACTATTATAGACACACAAAACCTTTGTATGGGAAAAAAAGGTCTGCAAAAAGGATTCACGGTAGATCAATTGATAAATGTTTGCTTCTAGCTTTGACGACATATGTGATCTAAATTTAATACATTTTGCAATTATATATTCTACAAGTATTCGCCCGTGGCTTTGACCGCATGTAAGTCGGGCGAGCTATTAGATATAAAATCAGCAGTTGTCCATCCTTAGCGTTCAAGTTTATTTCAAAAATATCATCAAGTTTGGTTCAGTGGTTTAGGTGTGAAAGAGTAACAGACAGACAGAGTTACTTTCACACTTATAATATAATATAACGTGGAAATAAGACGAGAAATTTTAAGGGCCACCTATCCATTATAATAATTTGTAATAAACTGGATTTAGATTGTCAAAGAATAATAGTATATATGTATATGCAATAAGAAGTGAGTATCTTTATAGTTAAATATAAATTTAAAGTTTAAACTTGTCAATTTTACAAATTCAACGATATTGTATTTAATTAAATAAGGACTTCGAATGTTCCCCGACTCGCAAATTGCTAAAGTTTCATACATCCGTGAAATCCTTTGGAGAATGAATGAAAAATTTCAACGCATTCAGTCGTTCGAGTTTATTTTTTCACGTTTCGTCAATATTTCTGTTTTCCTCCGCTCTATCTGAGCGCGATAATTCGCGTTATGAAGATATATCGGCCTGTATACAATCTCGAGTTAGGTGAAATAATAACGTACCCTTAAAATATTTTCCTTAGAGCTTTATGTACAGTGACTACCTCTTTGGTCTAGTGGTTAGGTATATATGTATATACAGTGATGTGATGTATTAAACGACGAATGAATATAGCCTTAAGTGTGTAAAAGTGGGTTTATTGAGGAGAGTACTATTTCTTGGTGGTAGAGGGTTATGCAAGTCCCTCTGGGTAGATACCGACCACTTATCATATATTCTCCCTTCAAACAGTAATCGTGAGTGTGCCAGTAAAACAGGTGCATCTCTAAAGGGTCAAGTGCCTGTTTTTATTTTTAAATTCGGATGGTTACGATCACATATAATTTGAGATAGTGTTATCGATTACAAGGCGTCGATGTCTCCGACCAGCCCCTCGATGTACTGGCTTACTGTGTAGAAATGGACCGCCCATGTAGAGGCAGGGGATAATATTTATTAGTTCTCAATGTTGGGGGCGTATTGGTGACGTAAGAATGGACTAAGGGCGGTGGTAACAACTTACCACCGGGTGGCCGATTTGAGAATTACCCAACATTATTACTTTCTTAATTTCAAGTAAAATAAATATATAAATGAAATGAATTTATTTAAAATACCCTAACTAAAATGCTCTTGTATATTATATGTTTATTTATATATCATATAACGTTAACACTGATATAAATCAGTCGAGATGGCCCAGTAGTTAGAACATGTGAATCTTAACCAAAGATCGTAGGTTCAAACGCGGACAAGCAAACCTGCGCGTATTAGATGAGTATCTGCCACAAGTGTATCCATCTTCATTGGATCGTGGTTTAATTAGTCTTCATCTAAACCTTCAGTAACCGTAACCGTAACAGCCTGTGAATGTCCCACTGCTGGGCTAAAGGCCTCCTCTCCCTTTTTTGAGGAGAAGGTTTGAAGCTTATTCCACCACGCTGCTCCAGTGCGGGTTGGTGGATTACACATGTGGCAGAATTTCAGTGAAATTAGACACGTGCAGGTTTCCTCACGATGTTTTCCTTCACCGTAAAGCACGAGATGAATTATTATCCCAAATTAAGCACATGAAAATTTAGTGGTGCTTGCCCGGGTTTGAATCTACGATCATCGGTTAAGATTCACGCGTTCTTACCACTGGGCCATCTCGGCTTCAAGCGCATCAGTGGGGTAGGTTAATTATTAAAGTTAAATAACGATGAATATTATGTTCAAAGAATCTTTCTTTATTCTCAAAAAAAACGAACGTCACTTACATGGGACAACAAGACATAATGTTGTTATGTTAAATATAATGATGGTCGCCATATAGGTAGGTACTCATCTAAGGAAAAATCAATTAAGTTTCTTATGTCATCAGTATTAATATTCCAAAATATATCGTGAGAGCTGATACTTGAACGCGATAATTGAGCTTACATTTTTTATAGTAGGTTGTAATTTGTTATAAAGTTATACTCCTTCAAACGTTTATCTTTATAGTTCTAATTTTCGGGAGAACTAGTAAACTAGGTCGGCGGGTGCTACGCTTGCATGCTTCACAAAGGACAAATCAGAATGTATGGATTTACTAATGATTTTTCGTATTAAGATACAAGAGTTGTATATTTACAGTATTAAGGAAACTTGTTTAGTATTTACGAAAACAGAAACAAGAATATAAGTGAACTGAAGCTCAGAAACTGTGTCATCTTAAAATACGAGGTTGCGTTAGAGTGATCCGATAAGTAGATTAAGTGCTGCACGGATCAGGTGTCGGAGGAAACTGGATAGCATTTCTATCTTAACTCGATTTGAGTAAAGAGGATCGGTGCTTGAGAAAGAATTATATTGAACACTCAATGTAGGGTGGATTTCACGATGTAGAATTTAAACCTTGAACTTCAGCTGTTCAGCTTTCTATTATTTTAAGTAATATGAGGTTTCCTCACTATGTTTTCCTTCATAGTAAAGCACGAGATGAATTATAAAAACAAATTAAGCACATTAAAATTCAGTGGTGCTTGGGTTTAAATCCGCTATCATCAGTTAAGATTCACTTGTTCTAACCAAGTTGGCTCATCCATCTTGGCTCACATTCCTTATTAATTTTATTTATTGTTAGAAGTATATTGCTGTTGTAATTCCGATTATAATTTCCTATCTTTATTAGGAGAACGTGTTATTTACGTGGTTTCATTTATCCATATGATATGCGTGTGTTTATGTGTGTTTGTGAGTGTGAGTGACATATGTGTAAATTACGATACATACGATTGAAGTTACAAGTCATGCTATATCAAGTAAAGCTTGTGGTATCAAGTTTCAAAGAGCCTACGGCGCTTTGAAGTCGAGATGTTTGTGATGGAAAAATTAAATACGACACAAAAAAATAATTCAAAGAAAATAATATTGGGAATGAGATTCAAACGAAGGCATAAATAATATAATAAAAAAAATAATAAGCTTAGCGGAACATTTAAACGTTTTATAAACGTCTGAAAAAATATTATTTTAGGATTAAAACCGATAACTGATAATATTTTACGTATTTTTTGGTTCGATATATATCACATACGTTTGTTTGTTAAGTAGAGTTATTGTGATATCGTTAAAGATAAAAAAATACATCAGGAAATAATGGTTACATTCTACACAGACCTTGATGGTGGGTTTCACTTGGTGGTAAGCCCATCTGGGTAGGCCACTCACTCATAGGATATTTATTTTACCCTTTTTTAACAGCAATTAAAGTTGTGGTGAGTGAGCCGATTTATTAACAGGCTCAAGAGATAAAATCTTAGTTCTCAAGGTTGGTGGCGCAACTACGATATACTTTATACCGTAATTGCGCCACCAATCTTGGTTGATATTTCTTACATCGCCAATGTCTATAGATATCGCCACCAATTCCCGTGAGGAAGTCCCATTTGCCCGTCCACCTTCCTTTATTATAAAGAAAGCCTGTGCGCTTCATCGCTCTATAACATAGCCGGATTGATTGCGACGTTTTTCAATTGCATTTAAAAAATATATACATATTCAATTTAAATTCAATGCGTACGCAATTCATTTAATGAATATTTCTAAATGGCACTTACATTGAATAATAAGTGGATCGCGGATTGTATATGCAGTTGATCTATAAATTGTTTCAATCGTATTAAAATTTAACTAACTGTAAAATACATGTTTTCGTAAAATACAAATAAATTAATAAAACAAACAAGAAGGGATTAATTTTATAATAATAATAGTAATAGCAAAAACAAAACACTTCATTCAAATATGCCCTTTGAAGCACTTTTGAACTGTTTTCTTAAAGGATTTAATTGAAAAGCTATCATTGATTTAGAATCTACAAGAACGTTAAATTCATTATCACGTCAATAGTTTAAATTTATAGCGGGTGAAATTGCGAAGCATTGCTACTTATATAATCACTTCCGAAGTCTTCGTACCGAAGTGTATCTTTTAGTGTTGTGTGTATTGGTTTAGTTTTTTCACTTGTGCTTTACAAAAATATCATCATTTATCTATCTATACTAAATAAAATAGGCATTAGATAAAATACAAGAAACATTTCTGTATATACTCTTTTACACTAATACATAGGTTAATAAGATATAATTAATTTATTACCTATCTATCTGTATGCTGTAATAATAACTCGATGATTTTGTTCCTATATAGACTTTTATTGAGTACTCCGACTTATTTTTCTAATGTTTTTTAACATGAGATTTAACTTTATTATTAGATCAAATTAAAATGGAAATGAAATCTTTACATATATATAATTTTTCAAAGTAGTCGTCGGTCTTGTGCCTAGATTATAAAGTCGCAGATATCGAGGTCCTACGTTCAAACCTCCGGGTCAACCCGATTAAAAGTTATTGCGATTTTCGAAGATCGCAGAAAATATAAATTTGTAAATAACATCTGGAAATGTCTTTTACAATGTCTTAATTTTTAATACTTTTTTTCACCCAGACGAAGTCGGGATGAGCGGCTAGTGTGATATAATAAATTTCAATAAATGTATAGTAGGGGCTGAATTGAAAAGCCATTCGATTTAGCGGAAGTCCCTGGAGATGCGGCCGATAGAACTAATACCGAAGCCGGTGGGGAATTGTGTATAAACACAATAAATACATCAATGCATGAAAGTTTGTCGTCTCGATATAAGCTATGAAAGGTCATGAAGCGAATAGTCGTCAATCGTAAATTTGTATTGAACTATTATAATATCCTGGGACATTATTCACACACGGCCATCTGATCCTAAACTAAGCAGAGCTTGTGCTATGGAAACCAGACAACTGATATACTACATACACTACTTTTATTTTGTAAATACATACTTATATAGATAATTAAACCCAGACTCAGGACAAACAGACATGTTCATGCACACAAATGTCTGTCCTGGTTGGGAATCGAACCCACAACCTTCGGCGTGAAAGGCAAGTATCTACAAACCACGCCAACCGGCTCGTCGTGAAATATTTTATATAAATACCAGTTTTCTCCCACGATTCGATTTCGTCTCCCTTCCTTGAGATTCAAGATTGCTTCGTACCAAATCTCATCAAAATCGGTTTAGTGGTTTAATCATGAAAGTGTAAAAGACATTTTTAGTATTTTCTCAAATAAGTAGAAATAAATTTTCAAAATCAAATCTATACGTATGTATATAAAAAGTATTGTGTATGTTATTATTGTTGTGTATATGTATATTGTTTATACATATACATAATTAAATACAGTATATTATGTTATTATTATTATTATATTTTAAATTTTACTTGCACATTTAACCAATAACTTTTCGTGTACGGTTAAAGGTCGGCTGGAGTATGCGGTAGCGTTGAACCCATCTTTTATGCAATTTCATTTTGCAATAAAGTATATGAAACAACCTTGAGAACAAGCGGGAACAGCGCATCGGTTTAAAGGCCACGTAGCGATGAGAAATTTGCAGGTTCGATTTTTAAACCCTTGGGCTATTGCCGTCCCCACTAATAGCACAAGCTTTACGCTTAAATTGAGCCAATAACTTTAATTAAATACCCATTAACTTTAAGGTTGATGGGTTGTCGTTGTATGGATCGGTTAATATTTCTTACATCACCATTGTCTATGGTGACATACCAACAAGTGGCTCATTTCCCTTTCTATTTCATAAAAAAAGCTCTTTTAATATTTCCTGAGTTTCCTTTGTAAAAGCGAACATGTTGTATCCTCATTATATGTCTCGGATAATCTGGGAATATTGGTACAAACAAGTCATTGTTTGTTCTTTGTGTACATAGAGAAACCTTTGAAGTGATGAAGTAATATTACACATAACTTTATCAAAAACAACACAATCACATTATCAAATAAATCGTAAGAAATGACACGATGTTTTTTTTATTATAATTTTTTTAGGAAGGCGGACTAGCATATGGGTCACCTGATGGTAAGTGGTCATCAAACGCCCTTAGATATTGGCACTGTAAGAAATGTTAACCATCGCTTACATCGCCAATGCGCCACCAACCTTGGGCCCTAAGATTTTATGTCTCTTGTGCCTGTAATTACACTGGCTCACTCACCCTTTAAACCGGAACACAACAATACCAAGTACTGCTGTTTTGCCGTAGAATATCTGATGAGTGGGTGGTACCTACTCAGACGAGCTTGCACAAAGCCCTACCACCAGTAAATTTAATTTAATGAAACTTTTTTATTCAAGTATAAAATATAATCATATTACACGAACTTGTAACAGTGTTTGAATATAGATAACCCTTCAATGTCGATATAAAAATATTTTTTTATTATATTTACAGAAAATCACGATAAAAAATATAATAATTTTTTTAATTAGAAATGAGTATTTAAAAGTCTATCGTATTTTTATTCTTCGTTTTAATTAGAGTTTGATAAAGTAACGAATGATAATGTTCAACTATTCAGAAAAGAACTCCTGATAAGAAGACTTATTGCGCTTTATATAATGTTGTTCTATTGTTTAAAAATGTGACGTCATCTTCTCCATCAACCTTTCCTTACGATATTTTTCTTCACCTGCCGTAGGTGAGATGCACGAACGAATTTCTTAGTTTTCGCCCGCGTAAAGTAGCCTATTTTATTTCTTGCGGTTCTAACTTGTTTCATATCAAATTTCATCAAAATTCAGGCTCAGCGGTTAAGTTGTGATATCGTACACATAGAGCAACTTTTACATTCAAAAAATTCGTATAGTTTTAATTATATTAGGCGATGTAAGGAACTCTTACCCAAAAAAAAAGTTTTTCTCGTGTAAGAATTTCAGTTTCCTAAGATCACCTGTTCAAAGCAAAATATGTAATGCGCATGTCCTGCCCGCACAACTTTCTGTCAGTTGAGCGTAAGCCTCCACTGACACGAGTCCACAATCAGCTGAAAGGCTCGCGAAGTAGTTTCGTAAAAAATATCTTTAATTCAAATCGTCTATGTAACGTGTTACAGTCATTATCGTATCTACTAACTAACACTACTAAGTATTTTTTCTAAGTGTTGTGTAACTTTTAAGACAATTTTGCGGTGCTTCTGTGTGTGTTTGTTTGAAATTTAATTGCATTAATTACATTTATCATTTTTAAAATGTGGTGGATTTTACGTCGAGCTCGGATCACAGGTGCGTCGCTTTTCAGCCAGGCGACCGGCACCACCAATAATAACACCAATAAAACAGGTTAGTGCCTTGTTTAAATTTTAGGCTTTAAAAAGTTACCTGAGATATGTTTACATATTGTTTTCAATATTTAAGATTGAATATATTTTTTTGTACATATGTATCCTTCAATGATGCATGAAACATTTACTAGTTCAACATATATATATATATATATATATATATATTAATATAAGTTAATATTTTACAAAATATATTATTCTAGTAGTAATAAAATATAAATAATTATGTTTTATAGTTAAATATTTAATGTTTCTCTTCAGGTTAATAAGCAATTTATATTTGGGTAAAATAGTTTAAATATGACATAGAAGAATGAAATTTTCAGTACGAGACTTCAGAACATTTTAATTTGGGGGCAAAAGAAGAACAGAAGAGGTTTTGAAAGGGCTAGAGATAATTGTATGAAGTTTAATAAATACAAACGTAAATTAGCGTTTCAGATATAACTTTTTTTTGAACATATAGTGCTAGTGGTATATCAACTGAAAACTTAGGATAAGATTTTTTTTATGGAATAGGTAAGCGAACGAGCGTATGAGCCACTTGATGGTTGTCATCGCCGCCCTTAGTCATTGGCATTGTAAAAAATGTTACCCATCCCTAACATCGCCAATGCTTGCACCAACCTTGGAAACTAAGATGTTTTGTCCCTTGTGCCTTTCAGTACAGTGACTCACTCACCCTTCAAACCGGAACAAAACAATACCAAGTAGGATATCTGATGTGTGGGTGGTATCTATCCAGACGAGCTTGCGCAAAGCCCCACCACCAGTTGATTAAACATGTAATAAGCTACTGATATAAAAAAAACACTGGATGTCATTATTCATCAGGTTAATCTAACGATACTAGAAGTTATCTGCGTCTTAATGATACTTGTTGGCTAGGAATTATATTTAATGCTCACGACGTTACGCTTTAATTTATTTATAACAAACTATTATTGCATCGGTGTTCAAGTGTACCATAGACAAGATATTACAGTTGTTACCGCGTGGTCTAGGTGGTCAGCCAGTGGCGTACGTGGCGCGTACACTCACGCCGACGTAGCCGTAACAGCCTATGAATGTCCCACTGCTGGGTTAAAGGCCTCCTCTCCCTTTTTGAGGAGAAGGTTTGGAGCTTATTCCACCACGCTGCTCCAATGCGGGTTGGTGGAATACACATATGGCAGAATTTCAGTGAAATTAGACACATGCAGGTTTCCTTACGATGTTTTCCTTCACCGTTAAGCACGAGATGAATTATAATCACAAATTAAGCACATGAAAATTCAGTGGTGCTTGCCCGGGTTTGAACCCACGATCATTGGTTAAGATTCACGCGTTCTTACCACTGGGCCATCTCGGCCGACGTAGCGCTGAGAGCAAATTAAAAAAGGGATTCTCGCAGCCGTATTTGGCTGAACACATTTTAAAGTTACGCTTATAAGCTTATGTTGCTTTAAAACTTAACTTTGTGCAAGCCCGTCTGCATCGCGAAAACAGCAAAATTGCGTGTAGTTTGAAGTGTGAGTAAGCCAGTGTACTACACTGACGGCACAAGACATAACATCTTAGTTCTTAAGGTTGGTAGCGCATTGGCAATGTAAGCGATGGTTAACATTTCTGACAGTGGTTAATAATTCTTACAGTGCCAGTGCAGGGCGGCATTTACCATTAGGCCCATTTGCCTGTTAGTCTATTGTATATAAAAAGTGTTTTCTTTAACAAAAGAATTATTACAAATATATTTCTAAATAAAATATAGTATTTCACAAAGGATAAGTATTCTATTCTGTAAGTAAAATCTCGAAACTCAAAACGGTCTTGAAATGGCAGAAAGTTATGTGCGACATTGACCATAATAATTTTACTATTTCATAAGTTGGTAGTCAACATTTCACGGATGAGTAATGAAGTAAGTTCTCGCGAAATATCACTGCAGGTTATACAACGAATTCTACCACAAGAGTCGAAGCCTATAAATGTGACATTTTTAAAAATGGAATGTTTTTTTTATTTTATTTTTTAAACTGATTCTATATAGCTTGGAGACTATCTTGAAAGATTATTTATTTATTTAAAAATATCAGATTTTGTTTTAGGAGCCTTTTCTTTATATTTTAATTTATTGTACCTGAAGGCCTGTGGCGTGATTTGCTATAGAGCGACATTTCTTTAACAACAGAGGGACAAATAATTTGCAAGTGAAATATGGGGTATTGTGTATAATAATTTATACGGACGGGCCGGTTGGCGTGGTTGGTAGATACTTGCCTTTCACGCCAAGTGTTGTGGTTTCGGTTCCCTCCCAGGACAGACATTTGTATGCATAAACATGTCTGTTTGTCCTGAGTCTGGGTGTAATTATCTATATAATTATGTATTTAAAAAAGAAAAGTAGTATAAGTAGTATATCAATTGTCTGATTTCCATAGTGCAAGCTCTGCTTAATTTGAGATCAGATGGTCGTGTGTGAATAATGTCCCAGGATATTATTATTTTATTATTACAAAAGAAAAAAATATTTTTTTATAAAAATAAACGTGTCGTTTTAGAATATTAAAATTCATTCACTTAACAGTATCAAAACGTAAAATAACGTTTAATTTATACGAAGGAAAAACGAAAAGTTTATCGAAACTTCTAGAAAGTTGATCTTTTTTGAATAGCGATAAATATACATCTGTGATTGATGTTTTAAGTTTCAGTGCCGTTTGTTTTGCATTTTTCGTAACATTTTCTTAAGATACAAACTTTGAATAACTCTTTTGTTAATTCTTTCAAGTAGCCGCTATTCGGTATTCGGTCGCCAGACACGAATACAACACAATAGAAATATATTTTATTGTACAGTAATAATCACACAGAGTGAAAATTGTTAGAAGGACGGTATAGTTGCTATTAGAGGTCCCGCAGTGGTCGAAATTTGACTTGGACTAATTCCTATTCTAAAATCTAGAATTCGTACAAAATTTTCTCTTCACGTATTAATTTCTTCACGGACATTATTCACACACGGCCATCTGAACCCAAATTAAGCAGAGCTTGTGCTATGGAAATCAGACAACTGATATGCTACATATACTACTTTTCTTTTGTAAATACATACTTATATAGATAATTACACCCAGACTCAGGACAAACAGACATGCATGTTTAGACACAAATGTCTGTCCTGGGTGGGAATCTAATCCACAACCTTCGGCGTGAAAGGCAAGCATCTACCAACCACGCCAACGGCTCGTCTAATGTATAATTAATGTATAGATATAGATAAAAGCAATCGCTTCAAGACAATTGTTTAATTACAGGACAAACCTAGTAAATATTAAAGCGGCTCGGAGGTGTTTGTATTGTAACAATACATATGAAGGGAAGATATGAATTGAATATTCCTTAAAAAACATATAAAACTTTCGCTTAACTTATCGCAAAAATACAATCTGATATATCTGTACGTCTTTACATGTTTTCTTTAAATTTTAACCTAATATGCGATCCTGTTAAAACGTAAGGCAAAATAAAAAAAATATGATTGATAAAACACACCAAACAGTTCAATATATCCGTTAGCTCGCTTAAAATTAAATTTATTCTTGTAAATAAGTTTAATTATGTAATTATTTTAAGCGGATTATAAATATATTTCACTAAATTATCAATGTTTTGTTGTTGTATATCTATTGGCGCCTCGAGGTTAAGACCGACTTAAATGCCGAATTGAAAGACAAACGGCATGATAATCACCTAAAGGAGATCAATTATGTTCGTCATTCTATTTTGAACTGTCATAGTGTAAAAATCAAATGGAATAAACGTTAACGGTCTCTATCTTGAGACAGAAGAGGTTGTAAACGGAGTGTTGAGTTTATTTAAATACTTCGCAAATAGGCATGTTGCCTTTCTAGGTTAATAATATTTTTACTTTAATTTATTTTTTTCTAGAACATTCCGCGCTTGTAGCTGGAAATATTTATAATTTTAATCTACATAGAATATCTAGAAAATATACGTGTTAAACTAAAATTAGTTCAATGGTGAATGCGCTAATATTACGAATATATACAACGAACGACGATATATGTAATTTTACTGTGTGAGCAATCGTCGTCAGGAAACCTGCATGTCTTGGGTGTAAGTCCGACACACCAACCCGCATTGGAGCATCTTAGTGGAATACGCTCTAAGCTTTGTCCTCAACAGGAGTAAGTAAAAGAGGGTTTTGCTTCGAAGTTTAATTTTATTCTCTGATAACTCTACGCAGTTTGGTTTTAAATTCATTTTGCGGCATATAGTTGGAGTTTTGAAGTATCCTCATGTCCAGAGTCCATTACCCAGAGGTGATTCTAAACCGATGATCGCCGGTTCAAATCCGGGTACCATTGAATTTTTATATGCTTAATTGTGTTTATAATTCATCTCGTTGTCGACGTTGAAGGAAAACATAATGAGAAAACCTGCATGTGTCTAATTTTATTAAAATTCTGACACAAGTGTATCCATCAATCCGCATTGGAGTAGCGTGATTGATAAAGCTCTAAGCCTTGTCCTTAAAGGAAAAGGGGGCCTTAGCACAGAAGTGAGACTTTCACAGGCGTTCACACTTTTATGTACTGGATGTTGGCTTAGGTCATAGTCATTTAATGTTTTATAAAAAAAAAAGTCTACAATTTTTGGGTAACGTAAGAGTAATGTAAGAATATACAGATAAAAAAGAACATACAGTTTTTTAGTTTTAAATATATTTTGATATGATATTGTGTAGTATCAAATATAAAATATCAAGATTTTTAAGCAGACAATAAGTTTCCATGTTCAAAATTAAAACGTTTGATGTTTAGATGGTTTTGGTTTTATTTATTTTATGTATACAAAATAATTATGTAACTTATAAAATATATATCTTACATAGATTGATGTTTTTCTCAAGGACATCAATGGATTCATTACACGAGGTGCCGATTTCATATGAGACGATCCATCTCAAGTGGTCAAACCTTCACATACTTGCAAAGTAAGTATATAGGGTGACCATGACTCGTGGGATACTGATTCATGTCCTGCTATAGTCTGACTCAATTTTAAATTAGAAAAAAATAATCTTGTATTTTATTGTACTCAAGCATAAATTATATTTAAAAACATACTATTATTTTGAAAGTATATTAACAAAAAATAAATAGATTGTGACAAACTGCCATGAATATTGTGACGATAAATAATACTGATGACGCGCATAAAAAAAAATTACAAATGAAAACGCAACTGTCACATAGATGTAAATTTAACACTGTGACGTCAAATACGCTCACGAAATCTCGGTACGTCATCAGTATTAAGATTAACAATATATTTAACTAGATAAAACTTTTTAATTAAGATTTAAAAAAAATGTTTAAAACCTTATACACGATTTTCGCATTTATGAGGACAATAAAACAAAGGGTTTGAGAGCTAAGTTACTTACGAGAATTGCTGAAATAATAAATATTACGCTGACGACATCTGACTCGAAATCTTACGCTTACCCGTTTGATGCTCGAAGCCCCTACCGTGTAGGGTCCCTAATAATAATAATAGGGTCCCTACCGAGCGCTAAAATATTTACTCATCAACAATTAAAGCCATCTATTAGTATGGTATTGTCGTTGGTTTGAAGTGGAATAAAGCGTATTTACAGTACAAGCTGTGAATGTCCCACGGCTGGGCTAAGGTCTCCTTTCCTTTTTTTGAGGAGAATGTTTTGGAGCTTATTCCACCACGCTGCTCCAATGCGGGTTGGAATACACATGTGGCAGAATTTCAGTGAAATTAGACACATGCAGGTTTCCTCACGATGTTTTACTTCACCGTCAAGCACGAGATGAATTATAATCACAAATTAAGCACACGAAAAGCGTATTTATTTGTATTGTATAATCATAATAATATGACTGAAAAAAATAAAACTATAAATACACAATTTATGGTCACTCTACGATGGTATTTCATTCTCATTTAACCCGGGGTATCTGAAGGAGCACTTTGAAATTCAGTGGGCTCGCAATACCAATCATATTTCAGAATAATTTGGGTCTTTCAGAATATCCTTACACGAGCTATAATCGTAGAGTTTAAGTACACTAATAAAAGTTATTACTGGTTGAATTGTTTCGAATGAATAATAATTAACATTTGTCAGCTATTCAAATATAGATTGGTAATGTTTTGTGATGTTTTTGTGTTTATATTTATAAAAGCTGCCTGTCCTGACTTCGTACGGTGAAGTAAAGGGTTTCATTTTTAATAAATAAGGTATTAAGGCGGTCTTTTTTGCAAGTAATATTGGGTACTATAAACATGTAATACATTATTTTAGATATCATCAAGTTTTCGCAGTGTTTTCGTAATGACATTGGATTACATTATTTTAATTTTCGTTAGGATCTCTAACGTTGGGATGTTTTGTAGGTGAAAGAATTTTTATAATAGGTTTAATAGCTTTTGAATTTATCCAATACAAACAGTAGTACTTGGTATTGTTGTGTTCCGGTTTGAATTGTGAGTGATCCAGTGAGATTACAAGCACAAGGGACATAAAATCTTAGGTCTCAAGCTTGGTGGCGCGTTGGCGATGTAAGCGATGGTTACCATTTCTTACAATGCCAATGTCTATGGGTGTTTGGTGAGCACTTACCATCAGGAGGCCCGTATGCTCGTCCGCCTTGCTTTTCTATAAAAAAAATATACGAAACATTTAATCTTATCTCTTTATAATATTAGTATTATGAATATAAAGGTTTGTATCTTTCATTATTAAAATAAATAAGTTAGATTTATTTATTAATATGGATGACAATTAATTACGTTTACTCTTCTTCTTCTTCCTAGCGTTTTCCCGGCCTAGAAATGCCAGGGTCCGTTTTCCTACATCTTTGCCTCCACTTTGCCCGATCTAAAGCGTCGTCTTTAGTGAGATCGTGCTCTCTCATATCGTCCCTCACAACATCGAGCCAGCGCTTCTTGGGCCTGCCGCGGGATCTAGGGCCTTCGACAACAAAGTCCAGGCATCGGTTCCCAACATAGTCTGGCGGTCTGCGGCTAATGTGACCAAACCAACGGAGACGGCTTTCCTGCAACTTATCCGCTACATCGCAAACGCCAAGGCTACCACGGATGTGCTCGTTACGAATACAATCTAGTCGTGTAACGCCACACATCCACCGCAGCATTTTCATTTCCGCGACGCGAAGTTGCTGAACACGTCTCGCGAGAGCTGGCCACGTCTCGCTGCCGTACAATAACGGGACTGGTCGGATGATGCACTTGTACACAAGGCCCTTTAATTTCACCGGTATCCTGCGATCACAGACTACCCCGGTGACTTCCCGCCATTTGGCCCAAGCTGCGTTTATTCGAGCTCTGACGTCAGGGTCGATCGTACCAGACTCGTGCAGTACGGATCCGAGGTATTTAAACTTTTCCGTCTTGATAACGGATTCTCCGCCTATCTTTATGGGTTCGGGGTCCGTACTGCCACAGGCCATATACTCGGTCTTCGCAACATTTAGCATCAGACCACCCTTCGCTAGCACACCCTTCCACTAGTTCACCTTTTGCTCCAACACCTGCTTGTCCTCATCTACCAGTGCAATGTCATCAGCATACATCATGAGCCAGGGAGACGGCTCATGGGCTTTCGCTGTGACAACGTCAAGCACTACACTGAACAGAAAAGGGCTCAACGCCGAGCCTTGGTGGACACCAACTGTGATCGGGAAAGGGTGTGTGTCGCCAACGGTGGTCCTTACTATTGATTCCGAATGATGGTACATGTCTCGGATAATGTCAAAATACATTTGTGGCACATTCTTCATCTTCAAAGCCCACCACATAATTTGGTGTGGGACGCAGTCAAATGCCTTCTGCAGGTCTAGAAACGCCATGTACAGCGGCTTCTTCTTTTCTCTGTGGGCCTCGGTCAGTATTCTTAGGGCGAAGATGGGGTCTATGAATCCACAGCCTGGGCGAAACCCATATTGACATTTCGAGACGGTACATTCTTGCCGAAGCCTTGAATCGATTACGCGTTCGAAGAGTTTCATGGTGTGGCACATAACCTTAAAACCGCGGTAGCTTTCGCAGTCCTGTACACTACCTTTATATACTGGAGTAATGATACTCAATCTCCAAAAGTTGGGCATCTTCCGGCCTACTACTTAGTAAGTATTCGGTTAAAAAGGTCAGTAAGTAGGTTCACACCATGAGAACCCATCGCTTTCCACGCTTCAATCGGCAAGTCGTCAGGGCCTACGGCTTTTCGGTTCTTCATTGTACGAAGACATTTGAGTACCTCATCAGGTGTTACCGGTGCAACAAGTCCGAGATTAGGAGGCAGTTCTGGAGGAGACACATTAGCGTGTTGTGTGTTAAGTTACGCTAAAAGTAGCCGCGCCACCTCTCCTTCACCTTAATTGCATCGCAAACCAAAGTGCCATTAGAGTCTTTGACACAAAGACATTTTGTTATGTCTTGTGTCGCTTTCTCCCGAGCCTTTGCCAAACGAAAGATAGTCTTTTGGCCCTCGTTTGTCTCGAGCGTGTCCTACAGAGGTGACAGCGTCTGGTAACGGGTTTTGGCAACTGCTCGTTTGGTGGCACATTTCACTGCTTTATACGCGTCCCGGTCTTCAGGAGATTTGGTCTCTTGCCACTGTTTACTGTCATTACTATGTTTATATAGAAATAGGCAAAGACAAACAGTTTAGTAACTTTCGTCTTATTTGTCCATCGATTTCTTTTTTTGAAGCTATTGACGAGCTTTATTGCTATCAATAAATAATTTGAAAAAATACAACATATATTTACATTAAAGATTTAAATAAATACAAATAATTTGGATTATTTAATTAAGATAAATGTCATATATATTTTTTTTATGCATGCCGGGAAGGCAAATGTCTCTAAGTATGGTATGGTAGTAAAGTCCAAACGCGACGACGGCCAGTACAGTCGGGGAGAATATTTTGCACTAGCTGCCCCGCCTTGCCGGCCCGCAAGATGCCTCTTCACACCTCGTTTGATAAGCCGAGATGGCCCAGTGGTAAGAACGCGTGAATCTTAACCGATGATCGTGGGTTCAAACCCGGGCAAGCACCACTGAATTTTCATGTGCTTAATTTGTGATTATAATTCATCTCGTGCTTTACGGTGAAGGAAAAACATCGTGAGGAAACCTGCATGTGTCTAATTTCACTGAAAATCTGCTACATGTGTATTCCACCAACCCGCATTGGTGGAATAAGCTCCAAACCTTCTCCTCAAAAAGAGGAGAGGAGGCCTTTAGCCCAGCAGTGGGACATTCACAGGCTGTTACGGATTACGGACCTCGTTTGAAGGAACCCGGGTTGTAAGAAGAGGGGAACACGTGAGCTGGTAAATAATTCCATTTTTTGGAAGTGCGACAAACGTTTTTCTTAAGTTTTCACTAATTATTATGGTAAATACAACAGGATACATTTGGAATACCAGTTTCCGTATAACGTATATAATTAAAATTCATAGAAAAAAAAACGTAACCAGACTATTTTAAAATACTTGAAGCTATCATTGTCTTGTTTTTAATTGCATGCATATATTAGTGGCTCGTGGCATTAGACGTGTTTAATTGGTTAGATAAGGCGGAGAAGGGTTTTGTACTTTTTTTATAGAATAGGAAGGCAGACGGGCGTATGGGCCACCTGATGGTAAGTGGTCACCAAACGCCCTTAGACATTGCCACTGTAAGAAATGTTAGCCATCGCTTACATCGCCAATGTGCCACCAACTTCGGGACCTAAGATTTTATGTGCCTTGTGCCTGTAATTACACTGGCTCACTCACCCTTCAAACCGGAACACAACAATACCAAGTACTGCTGTTTTGCGGTAGCATATCTGATGAGTGGGTGGTACCTACCCAGACGAGCTCGAACAAAGTCTTCCCACCAGTACTACAGTGTTTTAGATTTTAACATTAAATATATTAAATTGAAGTATATCCTTAATTGCGTAACAATATCGTCAAATATTTCTATTAGTTTAGTTTAGTTAATAACTGTAGTTAATTTTTACCCAATATTTTATATTGGATAAGACTGTAAGTAAAACTGCCCCGAATTTAATGAGATTTTGTATGAAGCAAGCTTGTAGCTTCCTTGAGGTTAGTTGCCTCCCCCCCCCCCGCTAACAAGCGGGCAAAGTCGCGGGCGTTTTTATATGTGTGAACTTGTTTTTTATATGTGTGAAAATAGTGTGCATTTGATGGAAGCGAAGATGCAGGTTATAAATATAAATTGATGATTTTCAACGAAATAGTAATTCCAGACATAAATACACTTTTTAGGTTTCCGCAACTAAAACTAAATTTGACATAAATTTGTTTATTAATACAAGTTTTATCCTAAACTGTTATTCAATAAACTGTTTATAAATAATGATATATTTCCTCTCTCTCTTAATTAGTTTAAATTTTATATCAGGACTAATTTGAAGAAAAAGCTGTTACTGATGTTTTTATTTATTTTATTTTATATGTAGTAGTGATTATGTTTTAATTTTGTTTTCTCTCTATCGCTGTCTCTTTTCTTATTCTGGTTGTTTTATTTTTTTACTCGTGTTTTGCGTCTTTTTTCTTTTAATATTACTATTTAATATAATGTCTTAATTTAATAGTAAGAATTTTGTTTTTTTAGTTTTATTATTATTTCTTTTTTTTTAAATTACCGTTTGCTTTATAAAATGTCTCCTTGATAAATTTCGGCCACGGAGTTGTTGTAAAAGGAGACTATTTATTTAACTGCGCAGAACATATTATAGTACACAAGTGTCTGCACAAACACGAGTGCACTTTCTGTTCGTATTTTTATAATGCGATTGCATGGTAAATCTGACACGGCCAGAAAGAGTTCTTTCTGTTTGCTTTCTGAAGTCAACAATGTCACTCCTAAGTTCCGGGCGTCTCTCAACCGATACAGATTCTCACTTACTCACTCAGCTTATTGAAACGATATGGGAATAAAACACAGGATCTGCAACCTTATAAACTAACCACATACAAATAGGAAATAAGATATGTATGTAATGTATGTAATGTTTATGAAGCAAAATAGTAGAGTAAATAATAGTGATGCATTTTGGTTCGTATTTCGTATAAGCGGACAGCTAGCTGCGGTATATCATCCTTTCATCCCTTCACAAACGAAGACGTTATTTATCGTTTCTAAACAAATCGCTCGGTTTATGAACCTACAAACTACTTACATTTAACTTTGTGTAGCTATATAATGGTATATTTGAGTGATATTTTTAATATGTATGTTTTAAAATATTGTATTAGAATTTATAAAGATAGAAAGGAAAGAGACAAAAATAATTAAATTATAGTTCGGGGTAACATTAATTCATGAGTAACAAACAATAAAATGCAGAGGAAGTTAGAAGAAACTTGTCTATTTTATTAGATAAAGATACTTAATTAAATTAGTTAAAAAATAGTACAATCCAAAAATTTGATTGTGATGCCTGAAAATGAAAACAGCACGAACATAAAACTACCGAACTTTAAACCAATAGGAAGATACAACGGCACGGGCAACACGTCTGGTGATTACAAGAAATCATATTAAGAAAGATCAAATAAATATTTGAGATTTGATATTGTATTTCAGTGTAATAGATGTCCGAAAGGAAGGTCTAATATAATAAAACAAAATAATGTTGGTATAATAACAATATACTTCGATGTTAGAATAAAATGTAAACAATAAAGACAGTGCTTGTTATGTAAAAAGATGAAACGCCTGTAAATATCTCTCTGCTGGACTAAGGTATCTTCTCCTTTAAGAGGATTTATGATTTTGAATTATAAACGCAAATTGAACACGCTTGCTTGGATAGGAACCCGCGATCATTGGCAAAGATTCACGCACTTTAACCACTAGGCTATCTCTGCTCTTTATTTAAATATTATAATAGCTATGTTAATTAATGAAATGGAAGACCCTTCTACGTTTTTTATGCAAAAAAATAGTACAGTGTTTTCACTGTATTAAACCTCAAGGCGTTTTATTTATACACGTTTTGTAATATTTCTTGTTACTGTAACGACTTACATAACATACCTTAGACATGAAACGATTGCTTTCAGGCCTTTTTAAATAAGAATATAATTGTTAACAAGAATTGTTTGAATGAAAATAATTATAAAAACGAATTGCCGAATTTCTTTGATAAGATTTTTCTAAAAGGTAATTACGATAATTGATAAGCAAGTACACTGTTTATTGGTTGGATTAACTTGAAGTTTAGAAGATTAAAGTGGTTACTCAGATTTTTCAGACGCCGAACTAATATCGGGGGATCAAACGGTAAATGAAACCAAGGAAGAGCTTTCCACTGTTCACACTATAATTTATTTTGGGATCAAATTTATTGCATATTTCGTTCTTCATTTGCTCCCTCCGATTACTTCGGAAGTAAACAAATTGTTTTTTTTTTGGAAAATTGATAACTTATTAAGACGAAAATTACGCGATATAAGGCCTTGCAAATTAAGTAATTATAAAGCTTTATGAAAACAAAACGTATTTAACAATTTAATTATCAAATATCTCGGTAAAGTTTTTCATACAAAAAATATTCATATTAAAAAAATGACCTGAGATGGCGTAGTGGTTAGAACACGTGAGTGTTAACTGAAGGTCCACAGGTTCAAATCCAAGAAAGTAACGTGTAATTTTAATGTGCTTAGTTTGTTTTTATAATTCACCACAGAACGAAGGAAACCTGTATGAATATTTGGCATATAACAACCAATTTGCCAATAGCGTAGCGGAATGAAGTCCAAATCTTCTTTTCAAAATGAGAGGCAGTAGACAATAATAGGCTATTCTCATGTAATAAATGGCAATTTTAAAGCATTGTCCTCTGTCGACTCGCTGTAGTGAGGTCAAAATAAAATATAACCATTATTAGCCTCGTGAGTAATAATTTATGCTCGCTTCAGAAATTAATTAAAACTCCTTATTAATGAATTTTAGTACGTTAGTTTAATTTGATATAACTTTTACTTTGGTATATAATATAATAATTAATTATTTAATAATAATTAATGTATTTATAATATACAGTATGAACATACTGACAATAACATTACATATTTGTAGCTCTGAAAATAAAAAAAATGAAAAAATATTTAACATTAAATTCGTCGTTTAAAAACTCATACTTTAATAAAATTCAACGTTATTCTAAATTTAAACCAGAAGTTTTCTTTGAACCGACATTTTTTCTTTTGACCTAATATTTCTTTTCGAAATGCTGCAGTAATTACATTATACGGTGAGCAATTAACATAGAATAAGCAATTGTGGGTCGTGATTTTAATAATATGATATTATGAAATCTTAAAATCATTCGTATATCAATTAATTAATTGATATTTTGAAATACAAGCAGAATTAATACAAGGGTCAAATAAAAAAATCTTACTGCGATTACAATATTACGTATCTTTATTAATATTATAAATAGAAAAGTGAGTTTTTTTGTGTTTGTTTGTTACTCTTTCACGTCTTAACTACTTATCAACATGACATTATGAATATACCTCTCAGGGGTGCTGATAAGGAATTAGGGTATAAATAGGACATAACACCTCCCCACCCCAACGCAGGCGCAGCCGCGGGTAGAAACTAGTCTTATATACAAAACGTTTTACTAATCGCCATGAAAATTGGCATGTGTATGTATTTTTATGGGTAACATTTTTCATATAAATCGACGCTAGATATCGAAGGTCGACGTCCGCTGCGTTTTGCAATTATACTATAAATAGTTTTATTTGTCGTAATAATTCAGCCCTGTTTTCTAAATTGGTGTTCAAAAGAGCCGTCAGAAGTTAGCTAAATATACTAATATGATTAAAAACAAAAAAAAAAGAAATACTGATGTTAACATTATTCTCCTCTAAAAAGCTAGCTCCTATTAATTCATTTGTAAACAATTCACATTCATTATGTTATATAGCCTATGCGTATTCAGAAACAATACCTTTATATAATATGAGAGTTCTATTGTAATTGAATCAGTAGTTTTTTTCATGAATCCGAAACCACACAAGAAAAAAAAAACAGATCTTTTCAAATATTGGTAGGAATGAAATAAAAATATTGTGTTAATTGAACAGTAATAAAAAATCATTAAATATAAATTGAATAACAGTAAAAACTCGCTAGCTATTGGAATAATTAAGAACGAAACCGGAAGTACGTCCCGTCCCATGTTTTTTTGTCTTTAATTCAATTTATGTTTCAAAAATATTATTCCGTTCAGTGTTTTTTTTTTTAAATATATAATGTAATTTTTTGTGTTTTTAAGTTTTTCCATCGTCATCGATTCTTATATGAGAACAATTATGTATACATTCGAGTACATAAATATATATAACTCAAGTTTATGTATAAAATAAAAATTATATTTGTGTGTATCGGTGTATTCGATCGTTTTTATGTAACATTTTATGTACAATTACAAGTGTGTTGGTAACCTGTGTTGGTAAATTACAAGTGAGGTGCATAACGTGGTTTATAATAGAAGGTTGCAGGTAAAACAGCATTACTAGGTATTGTTGTGTTCCGGTTTAAAGGGTGAATGAGCCAGTGCAATTACAGGCACAAGGGACATAACATCTTAGTCCCCAAGGTTGGTGGCGCATTGGCGATGTAAGCGATGGTTAACATTTCTTACAATGTCAATGTATATGGGCGTTGGTGACCAAGTGGTTACCATGGTACGTACCATCAGGTGGCCCATATACTCGTCAACCTACCTATACTTAAAAAAAAAGGTTAAAATCCGATTGTGATTATAATTCATCTTGTGCTTTACGGTGAAGGAAAACATCGTGAGGAAACCTGCATGTGTATAATTTCACTGAAATTCTGTCACATGTGTATTCCACCGACCCGCATTGGAGTAGCGTGGTGGAATAAGCTCCAAACCTTCTCCTCAAAAAGGGAGAGGAGGCCTTTAGGCCAGCTGTGGGACATTCACAGGCTGTTACGGTTACGGTAAAGTAAGATATTATTAGGTTTGGTTTTAACATACTATAGACTTTTGATTAACGACCATCATGCTTAAGAGACAATTATGAGGTCTAGTTAGGAGCGTACTCACCTAAAAAATGTCTGTTTCGAAGGTAATCAGGTCATATGTGAGAGGAAAACATATAAACAAAAAATTACCCGCGTGTCTCTGATAAAATTCATCACATGTATGTATACCAACCCAAACAAGCTTCAAGCCCTTGAGGATACCATTTTGCCCAGCAGTGGGCTACCTACAGTTTGTTTCTCTTACAACTCTCTTTAACACTAGACATCTTGTAAAATATTTAAATACGAATTTCTTTCCTGTTTACGTTGTTCGTCGGTCTATTTGGACAAAAATACTTGGAAAAAATGTCTATGGTCCCATGTCGTTAAGTCTAATCCCACAGGCGATCTGTTTTCGAGCCGAGACGTGGGTCGATTGTGTAATTCGGTTGGGTTACGTCTAAATGCCATCTGACGGCACATAATGCTGAACTATGCCATGGAATATCACTTTACTCTTCATTTCAGCTGCTGAAGAACCAATTTATAATTCACCTTGCCTTCTATCGTTTTTTTCTCTGTTTGTAGAAATGAGTGTTATGTTTTGTAATTTTAAATATATAATGGCGGGCAGACAAATAGGCCGTCTGATGGTGAATGATCACTACTGCCCACAGTCTGTCTGTCTGTTGTTATATATATGATTGCATTTCACAATACGGTATAAACAATAGAATGTATGTTATTTGTTTTTTATACTTAAACTATGTAGAATCAATTAATATGACAGAATACAGCGATACGAATTCTATTCTATTGTTTCCTGTGCTAACTGTGGATTTTAGATATTATTTATTTGAACAGCTTGAATGACGTCATTATCGTATGCATTGTCATAGCTGAATTTGCTAACTATCCGTCGAATATTGTATGAGCAACTAGCCACTCAGACTTCGCGTCGTGAAACTTTAAAACTAATAATATGACTTATCTTATATCGTATATAATGTTGATAAAGACTTTTTTTATTAAGATCTATATATTTTTCAATGTCCATAAATTGCAAGAAGACCGTTATTTTAGCGCAAGGATGTTTAGAACAACCAGTCATCTTGCTTAACGGCAAACCTTTGCAGGTGGTTAACAAATTTTGCTACCTTGGGTCGCAATTGTCGAGCAATCTCTTGCTTGATGCAGAGATCGACTCCCGCATCGGCAAAGCAGCCTCCACGTTCGGGAGGCTCCGTTCAAGGGCTTGGGACAACAGAGACCTTACGGTAAAAATGAAAGTGCTTGTTTACCAATCATGTGTCCTAAGCACACTCTTGTATGGAGCAGAAACGTGGACAACGTACGCAAAATAAGAACGCCGACTGAACACATTTCACTTGCGCTGTCTTCGAAACATTCTTGGCATCATGTGGAAGGATCGAGTGTCAAACGAGTCTGTTCTAGGCGAGGCACAACTGCCTAGCATCACGGCCATACTAAAAAAAAACGGTTACGGTGGCTGGGACACGTGCATCGAATGGAGCAGACTCGTCTGCCAAGGCAAATACTGCTGGGACAGGTTGCGGATGCGAAAAGGTCTGTTGGGCGGCCTATGCTCCGTTACAAAGATTGCGCTAAGCGTTTATAGTTGCGTTTAACATCCCTAGCAGCCGATGGGAGGAACTGGCCGAGGACCGTGCCAAGTGGCGACGCTTTATTCACGTAGATCAATCAAAGCATGACGATGCCTGGATTAAAGTACTTAAGGAAAAACGCGTTAGGTGTCATGAGCGGGCTTCAAATCCCCGCCCACCTGGGGGCGCATACACTTGTCGGGAGTGCGGCCGAAGGATCCTCTCTCGCATTGGACTCTTTAGTCATGAACGCAAGTGCCTTCGTGCTGCTTGAATCATCTGTCATAGATGCAGAGGCCTATATATATATTACATATAGACTACTTGGCGGCAAGGCTTTTTTAAGCTGAGTAGGTACAGCCCACTCATGACATATCTTACCCTCAAGTAATTCATAGTATTGTTGTGTTTTGTTTGAAAGTGCCAGTTTCAGTTTGAACAGTAAGTTAGCCAATGTAACTACAGGCACAAGGGACATAACATCTTAGTTCCCAAGGTTAGTGGTGGATTAGCGTTGTAAGGAATGATTAATATTTCTAACATCGTTGATGTCTGGGCGGTGATGACCACTAACCGTTAGGTGGCCCATTTGCCCGTTCTGTACTTATTAGTTGTGCATAATTAGTAATTCTTGATCAAAGAGCATTAATATATCGAAATTCAAGATCTCCTAGTTATTTATATTAGTTCAATCTCGATCCCTCTATTGAAGGCCGAGCGAATTGTAATGAGGGTTATATTAATATGCGTTATCACACTCGAGACGTTTGTTATAACCGATCAATAATCATTTGTTGAAACCGAGCGGAGCCCTCGGTTATTGATGATGTAAGTACTGACGGCGATTTGATGAGTTGTTTGGTGAATTGTGAATGACTACACATTATATAACAAAGTCCTACGCCGCTTCTGTTTGTCTGTCTGTTTGTACGTGACAATCGCAAAAACTGCTCAACGGATTTTCATACGGTTTTCACAATTGGACAAAGTGATTCATGAGGAAGGTTTAAGTGTATAATTAATTAAGATTTGGCATGAATTATTGCTTAAATATGACGATGATTGTTGAAGATGTCGAAAAAAAGCTCCCGGCTTTATTGATATACGCCGCGTAAACAAATAGTGTATTACTATATAAACGTTTTATTTGGACCCTTATCCTATACATGAGATGCCGGGGGGGGGGGTAGATAGTATTATATATGAAGGTGTGTCTATGTAAAGAGCGGCCATGATAGGCATCAAACTTAATCAAGGTTTTTAAGAAGGGTTGTTAAGGATATTTTATCATACTCGAAAAACACATGAAGTGAGTTGGCATGTTTATTTTATAATTTTAAATAAATGTATAAACACATAAATGGGATACAAACCCGCTACCCCGTAGCGGAAGACAGAGTTACTGCCAACTGCACCAACGGGCCAGTCAATGTGGTATTCACTGGCGCCGATTGCGCCGGAATAACCACTAAAAACCAGCGGTACGTATAATAATAATAAATACTTCCTGGAACTCAAATACCAACCAACTCTATTTAGTAAATAAAATAGTTCATAATCAAAATGTGCATTCTGTATTAACCACTAAATCATCGATATTACATGCTCTTGACGCAACTTTAGAACTAAAGTTCAAAAAAACAAATGACTATCATTGGTCCAATCTATGATAACTCAAGAAGACATAGACAGTTAAATAATAGTATGTAATATTTAATTATTATACAAGTCACGGTTAAAACTCGCACTTGTAATTCAGGAACGTCAATTAAATTAATCCTACAGTTCATTAACAGCTTCCACTTGATTGATTACATAATTAAATTACATTATAAATAATATTTGAACACTTCAATTTGATTCTGCGGTTTAATGATAAAATGTCAGTCGTATTATAATTTATATTATACAAATGAATACTTTCAGCGAGCGTTTCTTTATTTTTTTGTATATTTTGTGGACGAGCAAAGGGGCCACCTGGTAAGTGGTCACCAAAGCCCATAGACATTGGCAATGTAAGAGATGTTAACCATTCTTTACATGTACTAATTAAAATGATTTATAAAAAAAAATATTTTTTATTATTATGGTTATTCCATTTTATTCTATCTCTTAATCAAGTATGAGAGTAGAATATGTGAATTTTTAACGAACATCGTTTATTCAAACCGAGGCAAGTACTACACAACGTTTATATGAACACGTTATTTTATGAAAAGTCAATGTTTGTTTGCAATTCATTTCATGCTTGGTGGTAACGGAATATTTTTTCAGGAAACCTGAATGTATCTTAATTGTAATTCTGACATATGTGACCTACTTCTTAAAAGCAGGGTAGGTCTGTGGTAGGAGTCAAGTTTTTCACTCTAGTCTCTGCTTAGAATTAGACAATGCCGTATTTTCAAAAACGTTCAAATTTCAATTACAACTTGATTAAAAATGTAACAATAGTTTTTTCAATAAGTTTTACATCAAACGAATATTTAATGTATTATCAATTTACATAAAGCATTCTCGTATACATTTTACGTAGAACACTCCGCGATTATTGGCTACGATACCGTAACGCGTTACGGATTGTGCTACGAGAATTTCAGATCTACACACGTGATACAAATTGTTAGCATTTGGTTACGGCAATGCTTGCATAATATACATACTATATAATGAAATGCGTCTACCTGTTTTCTATTGGTTATACGATCTGCGTATACTATAATAACAATTATTATTAACAATGTTGAGGCATAGAAGCTGTATGTTACACAAAATATATTTATTGTAACACAAGTATAGCAGTTGTGATATCCTGATAAATCATTCATTCACACCAAAAAAATGTTATATTTTGTTTAAAAAATACATTCTATGCTTATTGTAGTAATATTTCTGAAAAAACAATACAAATAATAAGAGATTTTATAATATATATATAACTATAAGTCATGTTCTTATTATAACATCAGAGGTATATTTTTTATATATTTCAATACATGTACAAAATACTCGTTTGTGTTATATTTTAAATCGTGAAATAAAAGTACACATGAGACATTGTTTTAAAATAAAATTGAAAACTAAGTTCACATGATATTTCTCTCGAGAATGTACGTTCTGAATTGAAAAGAAATGTTTGCGAAGTAAACAAATAGTTTAAGAGTGAAGTGTTTGTGTTACAAGCGGCCGAATATTCTATGGTCGAGCGACGATGAATTTCTAAGGAGTTTTCTAGTATATGATGAGAATTTAAACGAAAATATTTGCATTTTTAATAAAAACACTCACGTACTCATATTGAAATTCTTTATTCAAGTAGGCTTGCATAGGCACTTGAATCGTCATGTTGCAGTATTGAATTAAATCTAAAACTACTATTGGTTCGGAATGTAGATTCTATTGAGAAGAACGGACAAGAATTTTAGTAGTTGCTATTTTGTCATCCTTTTAATAATAATACTAATAATGTCCTAAAAACCGATTTCGGCCACGGCGGCCAATCTCAAGGGAGATTAGCCAACTGCACAGAAGAAATAATAGTGCACAAGTATGTGCGCAAACACAGGTGCACTCTCTATTCCCTAACTCTCATAATTCTATGGGACGGCAATCCGACACGACCGGAAAGAGTTCAGGCGCAGGACCAACGGCTTTACGTGCTTTCCGAGGCACGGGAGTGTACACACACTTCCAACTTCTAGACTCCGGGCTGTTACTGAGAATTTTGACAGAAAAACGTGGGATATGAACCCAGGACTTCCATCCGGAGATCCTGGGTCATACCTCCATCCGCGGCCGCGGCTTTAAATGTAGCCACTAGACCAACGAGGACAACAAAGGAGGAGAACAAAGTACAATATTATAATACAGGGTATTTACCTAATATATTTACCGATTTGATTAAATGTATAAACTTAAGTAGAAATTTGTAACTATTGACTGTTTCTTGTTCTTCATTTTCATCTTACATTTAATTTGTAGCTTGTCTAAAAAAATATAATTTAATAGGTACCTCCCTGCAGTGTTGGTGTTAATATTTCGTCGGCTATCAAAGGTAGATTGCCGGCGTAAAGTGTTGTAGAGATGATTTAATCAAGCAACCCTCGCCATTTCACCCTTGTTTTATTAAACCCTACGCCATGGTTTATATTAAGCTATGTCTATAAAGTATTTTTATATATGAAGTACATATTTTAAATCAGTGTATCTGGAATTTCTTATTGAAATAAGATTTATTTATTCTGTCGATAGTCCTATGAGAAATCTTAAAAAAGTATATTTTAAATTAATGATAAAAAAAGTTAAAACAGATCAAATATTTTTAATTAAAATAATAAATCGAGGAAGCCATTGAATCGAAAGTTTGACTTTTTAATTAGTGGCTGTCAAACGTTCGTGCAATATTTGTGTGTTTTAATAAAAAAATACAAACTGTTCAAATAAACGAATTTACTTCAACTGTTTTTGTGTTTAAAGACTGCAGTAAATTTATATCCGTCATCAACAAAAGGCACAAAACAACACTGTTGTTGAACCCCTGTCTTCTGATGAAAATCTTCTGTTAATATTAATGTATTCTAACTAACGTACCTTGATGGCACGTTAGTTAGAATACATTAGTTAAAATAGTATCGTACCTTGTTGGCTTTGTGCAAGTCCGTATGTGTAGGTATCACCCAAACGTCACCCACTCATCAGATATTGTACCGCTAAATAGCAATACTTATTGTTGTGTTCCAGGGACAAAACTTCTTGCCCCAAGGTTGGTGGCGCATTGAAGATGTAAGGAACAGTTTCTTACAGCACAGTCTATGGTGACCACTAAACACAAGGCGACCCATTTTATAAAAAAATGTCTTGTATGTACGAGTAGTTCAACAAACAAAGTCCTTTTTTCGTAAACAAACTTAAAACACCGCCCGTTTCTTTCGGTAAAACTACATTCCGAACCCGTGTCTGTCGTTCATTTTCACAAAGACCGCTCAGACCCGACGGTCGTGACTAAGAATGACGAATACTTTTTTCCAGTATAAAATGTAAAAATACATTTTTTTATCAATGAAATTCAACATAATATTCATGAACTTCATTTAAAAATATATTTTTATAAAATATATTATGCAATTGTAAGTAATTTTGTATCGCGGAAAAAATCTATGTCTGAAATTCTATAAATGCTCGCAATGGTGTTCTCAATATGCATATTTCGATGGCTTCTCTTTGTTATGTATTCAAATTGATTTATTGTATTGTAACATTTCATTTTCTACATTTACATACATTGTTTTATTACTGATTCTTATACTTACAATCGTTTCGTTGACTTACGAGTAGAGAGAGATATCTTTTTCTATACGTCACATATATGTGACTCCGAAACTTATGAAAAATATTATATAGAGACGTTTTCGAATTATGACTCGTAGACGATTCTATCGTTCGTAAGCCAAACGAATCGCTTCTTGTAACTTGTAACAAGAAGTAAAAAAAAAAATGTTATTTGTTATTTGATTTGGAACCCTTCTCGTACCTATATAACTATTTGCTACGTAAATATCAGCTACGTATTTTTCTACGTATTTTTAGTTATTATAGTGTATTTATAAAAAATGTTTATTTATGTTATGTACACTCTTTATCTTTCCTATGTTTCTCTTTTTTTCTTTACTCTGTCTATCTCTGGCTGCCTCTTGTATATCTTCCTTTTCTGTTCCTCCTTCCTTCCTTCCTTTCATTGGTATGAAATAAATAATATTCATATTCTATAATACCATTACAATGAATGAAAAATATTGTTTTGGCTTAACAAACTAGCGTAGAAGTTGATTATATCATGAAATAAAACATATAGTATTTTTATTTTTCATAAATAAATTAAAAAATAAAATTTAATTTACGCTGAATGAAAAAGCTGTCACTTTAGTTACTAACTGTCGCTGGTAATATACATTTCAAAGCCATCTAACTTTCAAAAGAAATATATAATTTCGGATTTAATCCGATAAATGTTTAAAATGCTTCCTTCTCACGCGATTCACGCTGTCGCCGTTAGACAAGAAGTAGTTAAATTGCAGCGAGCTTGGGCATAATCATTCGACGTCGTTAAAGCGATTTCTACATAACTTTAACAATCAATAAACGGAAGATAATGAAATCACTGAGCATTTAATTATTTATAGTATTCTTTATATATGCGCTGCGGTGTTGGTCTAGTGGTTATCGTTAGTTGCAGATCCCGATGTCCTGGGTTCAAGTTGGGGCCAATATTAAGTAAAGATTTTTTCCGTCAAGAAATTACCAGTATATCTAAGTTTAGACGCTGCTTGTGCTTTGAAAATCAAGCAAAGCCATTGGTTTCAAACATAAACTTGACTGTGTAGATTTATCAAACCCAGGATCTCGGGATATAGACTAACATACCGTCCAAAACCAACGCGAAGTCATCTTTTGTATTTTCATGTAGTCGTTAGTTAGTAGTTGTATAGTACAATTATCGTGCATGCTTATTTAAGCGCCAAAAGCGTTATGACATCGCTTTAAACATTTGAGTGACATTTCCATTTCAACCTCAAAGCGTTTTTAAATGACCCGACGTTTCAATTATGCGTGTATGAATCCCCTTTGTGAAAGTATCGAAACAATAGAAGGATGATGAACGAATGATGCGCGGTAGACTGGTCAACAGATTTTTTATGAAATATTGACTATGAATATCAAACATGTCTATGAATTTATTATTGAGCTCGGGATTCAAGTTCAACTCCCATAGCATAAGCGGTTAGAAAATACTATAGATTGAAATTTACTTTTTGATGTAAAACATCTATTGGCGCGCCTCGAGGTAAGACTGACTCGTTTGTGGGGTAGGATTGAGTCGCGTCGAGACGTCAAATGTGATGACACTATAAAGCCGTGATGCCTCTTTGTAGCCGCTCTCTACTTATTTGTGTGTATGTGATGTGTATAATTTATACTTAGTTGCTTCTCCGTGTGAGTGTTTGTATTGTACACGTAGCACAACTCAAATCAAATGTCAAATTAGAACCTACCGCTAATTGTATATTTATTTAATTAACGAAATTCTATACTTTAATTTATTTTATTCAATACCTCTTTCTTGTTTTTCTTGAAATTTAGATTCATATCTGCAAGGTTTCAATACAGTCACACTTGTTCAAGTACTATCTTATAAGCTCGACTAGTTCGGAATTTAGATTCTAAGACAAATTGATAAGCAATTCAGTTAATATTTTTCGCAAATGAAAGTACATCAATAATAGTTGATTAAATAAAATCGTGCAATATTATCTCGTAACTTGATGATATAAAACGTCGAACATCATTTATTAGGAAATAAGTAAATAGATTGATTATTTACAATGAAACAAAAGGAAAATAACTTTAATACTCCTGAGTAAATTCATTATATTTATTTAAGATAATATAATATAGTTAGCGATTACGGCAACATACTTTGGGGTAACGTAATAACTGTCCTAACGATATTTTTGTTGCAGAAACAAAAAGGTGTAGTAAACACCTTTTACTCAACTGCAATAATTTTATTGGGCAATGTATCTAATTTTATAGGATTCCAGTCAACGCTTAACATGCCTCGAATAATTCAAAATTTGTAATAAAAAGTTTATTAGTTAGCAATTAGCTAGTTCATAGTTATCCTATTTGCAATGAGACTATCGTTTCGTGCTTATAATGAAAATTATAACTAATTATAAGTTTTGATAAAAAATAGCCCGCTGAGTTTCTTTCGACGGTTCGAGTTAATAAATATTAAACTTTGAATAAGTAAGCACAGTGCTTTGATATTAAACAAAAAAAAAAAAACAATTATAATACGTTATTTTTATACGTTTATATTATTATTAAAACCATTTGCGATGTAGTAACATCCCATATTCCCATCAATTATTATCATCAATCAATTATGCGAGCTCTCTGATGAACACTTCCATCAAGCATTAACTTGTCTTATGTATATTCAAAGTTTAATCCCTTTAATATTAGCTGACAAAATAATCTAAGACATTATCAGCTGAATACGCAATCAATAATTGTCTCAATAAAAGTACGTCAAATTGAGAGTATTGTATCACAAATTAGAGAATATTTATTTCGTTATTTAAGTTACAGATGTTTTGTTGTTTGGTTTTCGTCGATTACAGAATATTTTATTTTTTTAATGTTGTTAGCCTATAATTGATATATATTTTGTTACAATATTTTATACATACAATAAGACAATTTTTTTCTTAATATATAACGTTGGCTTCATATTTGATAAAATAACGAGCCGGTTGGCGTGGTTGGTAGATACTTTCATGCCGAAGCTTGTGGGTTCGATTCCCACCCAGGACAGACATTTATATGCATGAACTAGTCTGTTTGTCCTGAGTGTGGATTTAACTATCGATATAAGCATGTATTTACAAAAGAAAGGTCGGTCTCGGTATCAGTTGTCTGGTTTCCGTAGTACAAGCTATGCTTAATTTGGGATTAGATGGCCGTGTGTGAATAATGTCCCAGGTTATTATTATTGTTATAAAATAAATAAATAGTATTGTTTAATAAAGTTACCTCTATAGTAATATAGACGTAATAATAATTAATTTTTTGACAATTTATTAATGAAATGTAAGCAACAAATTACTATCAAATGTAATATTATCAATCATTAAGATGTTAGAATAATCTAAAATAATGAAAATCGATTCAAGTTGAAAACTTATTAATTTTGGAAATACATATCATATCTGTACAATTATAAATAAATCCATAACATCTATTCAACCTTCAAAAAAATTAAGGACCCACCCAGTTGGTGGCACATTGGTATATTGGTATTGGTATTGTATTCTATAATGGACGTATATATTTTGCAACGCAAGATCTTCATATTTATAAAATTTTATTACGCACATACACGTATGTATATACAGTACAGTAACAGCCTGTGAATGTCCCACTGCTGGGCTAAAACCTCCTCTCCCTTTTTGAGGAGAAGGTTTGGAGCTTATTCCACCACGTTGCACCAATGCGGGTTGGTAGAATACACATGTGGCAGAATTACAGTGAAATTAGACACATGCAGGTTTCATCGAGATGTTTTCCTTCACCGTCAAGTACGAGATGAATTATAATCACAAATTAAGCACATGAAAGTTCAGTGGTGCTTACCAGGGTTTGAACCCACGATCATCGGTTAAGATTCACGTGCTCTTACCACTGGGCCATCTCGACTTCAATAATACATATTACGGCGAAATTCGAGAAAGAAAAAACTAGACAAATCCGATAAATGCAGTATTATTTGTACTAAAAAATTACGATTTATATTTTTATTATTCTCAATTCTCATTATCGTAACTTTATTATTGACTTTATATTGACCTTGAAATAATTCATAATATTGGTAAAGACAAATGAATCGTGAACGCGTGTGGTTGGAGAGATAGCGATCGAAACGAATAATAATAACAATTTTAAACTAAATTATAGGCTTCATTAAGCTCATGGATAGACAAATAGTGACTTAGCTTTTATAATTAATAGTTGCGTTGTCATTTTGCGCTACAAGTATTGATCAAATTCAAATTACCTTATTGAATTTATGTTTGTATGTATGTTTCTATGAGTTTCGTTGCGTTCCACTAAACAAAATTTCTATAACTATAGTTAATTTTAGTTTTAATATATAATATATATGTTTAAAAATTAATCATTGAATGTAATATCATGAAAGTAGCGTTTTTAAGAGAAAATACGTTGTTTTGTTCCTTTACGCGTGAAATAAGTTCATAAAAACTTGTAAATATTATACTGTAGTGGTAGACAAAATATAATACTAGATAATAGATTACTTCTTCTATTACTAAGAAAGATAGCTTAATCCATCAAGTTGATCTGCCACGGCTTGGCGGTTATTTTGTAGCCTTAAACCTCTTAAGAAAAAATAAATACGAACTAAGCAGGAGCACTGCTTTTTCATTCCTAGTATTTTCGTAATTCATTTCTTAAGAAAATAATACTACGACACCGACATCATAAAACAGCGGCTTTTTGTTTTCTTTTTTATGTTAACAGTAACATAAAGTATTTTTATTTTTATATATATTAAAAACTTACTTCGTAATATTCACTGGAATAAGGAAATAACACTCACAAAAAATAAAAGCTACTTACGTAGCTTTGCTACGATGAGCTACGACTAGCTACGAAACGTGCTACGAAATTGTTGTAATTTCATGTGATATTGTGAAACAGCTCTGATTAGAACAACTCTGTGATTTTTCCAGTTGGTCATTTATTATTCAGGGAGTTGAGACGTATAATTTTAACATGAAAAAAGCATTTTTAAAGCTGCGACTTCAATATAGAAAAATTTGGTATTATCAGTCAGCATTCATTACGAAAGATTTCGTAATTGACTTATAGTGTCAATAATAGTTTATACAGCATTATGTATTTTTATTGAAGTTTTTAGGATAATTTTACGAATCATTTGTTTTACAAAATAATTTTAATTACAAGTTTTATATTGTTACAAACGTATTCATATGTTTTATTTGAGAATAAAATAATTTTAGCGCATTAAACATATTTATGCATGTTAAATATTACAGTAAAAAAGCAAGCAAATTAAAACTCACGTCGTCATAACTGTATTCTGGCTAAATAGAACTTTTAATTGATTGTTAATGAAGAAAAAATATGTTTATGAAATGAGACGTTGTAGATACATAAAAAAATAACAGAAAATATTATCAATTATTCATTATTGAAAATGATATTAAACTTACAAGCTACAAAGAGTTAACTCTGGTTTGCTGTCTCTATTGCTATTATTATGATTAGTTGTTTTGATGTAGTTATTCGTAATAACAAAAACCATTGTGTGGGCCTTAATTAAATATTATAAAAACTAATGAACTACTAGAAAATAATGAAGCGGCATAATGAGTTCTAAAATAATGAGTTATGCCATAATTATTTAATTATAAAATGAATAAATCAATTGCACGCTGTTATGATTCGAACATAATAAAAAAAGCTAAGCAATTAATATAGATCTCTGTAATTATCTAGACTCCTGGTACTCTCTGGTACCGCTAATGGCCACGATACTCCGCAGACAAGGAATCTAGGTCATAGACGTTGATTAATTATTCAATACTCGCATGCGATAATGGAAATTACTTTTTTATCCTATGGTATCCCAATACAGGCATAGATATTTCGTTCCATCTTACTCGGATGTCAGATTATTCGTTTGAATATTCGTATTTTATGATGTTGACTATTACGTATATTAGATATATATTTATTAAATTATTAAGGGGGTGGGACTCGGTTGGATGTAAAAGGTAAAAGCTTTGGCGTTCTGTGAGAGAATAATATGTTTAGCAGTGGATAACAATGATTATGGTGATGAGAGTTATATGTATATCCGTATTGATAGGTACCACTCAATCAGATCATGATCCTACCATTAAACATCAATACATTGTTTTATAGGTATATATATAACTCCTGTTCTTCTCGGTATAATCTACATTTTAAGCCGGTGTTAAATTTAAATTTAATTAAATACTGTAATATGACGATTCAAAAATTCCTTTATCGGCCTACTTGAATAAATAATTATTTGAATTTGAATAGGCGATAATGACCTTTGATTGTTTATTTCACCGACTGTATTTTTACAATATCAAAAAACAAATTGAAATATGGAATGTAACCCATAGTATGCCATGAAATTATTATAAATAGCAATATTTAGAATATCGTATAGCTCTTTGAGATTAGTAAACACGACGGACTTTCAGAAAGACAATATTTTATATTTATTGTAAAATACAACTGGTTTTGAAGTAAATTAAATATCACCAAGTTGTTTGTTTACAAATTTAAACTATGCTTTAAGCTGAAATAGTGAAGTGAGTAAAATAAAATCGAGTCGCAGTTTGTACTTATCGTTCAAAGTTTTCGACCTCATCCTCTTTCAATGATGAGATTTTAAGAAGATTGAAAATTGTCTCAGGTTGAAAAAGTCCCAGATGGAAGTATTTGTAGGTGCAATAAAATTAAAAAATGTTTTTTTCTTATGTTATTTTTATCTTTTGATAAATGATTAAATTTACTGGTAGTAAGGCTTTGTGCAAGCTTATCTGGGTAGGTACCACCCACTCATCAGTTATTCTACCGCAAAACACCAGTACTTGGAATTGTTTTGTTCGGGTTTGAAGAATATGTGAGCCAGTGTAATTACAGGCACAAGAAAAACATCTTAGTTCCCAAGGTGGTGTATTGGCGATGTAACCTTTCTTACAATGCCAATGTCTATAGGTGTTGTTGACCACTTACCATCAGGTGGCCCATATGCCCCTATTCTACTTATTCTATAAAAAAAGAACTTTTTGGATTATTTATTTTAACTGAAAAAAGGAGGCGGTGAATACGTTTGTATAAATTTACTGTCGAAGTCCTAAAATATATATTTTTTGTATTTACGTGTGTATTTTTTAAATAAAGGATCAATTTCGATGTTTTTTCCATAGGGTTCGATACAGATTTAAGGGGCTTTTTTCATTGCAATTTAAGTGGTACTGTTATGTTTTTATGACATCATGGTCGTCAACTAATCATCATCCACTGACTGGACACTGGACATAGATATCCAAGTTTTGGACCGATGACCTAAAGAAGGCGGCGAGAATCGATTATATGTGGAGAAATGGGAGTTTTGACGCAACTTTTAAAAAATAAGAATTTATATGAAGCCTAAAGTCAGGTAAATATTTGAAGTTTGTTCTTATATTTTGGGAACAGAAATTAATTAATATTTTGATTATACCTCAGTTGTACATAACAAATAACGTACTAAGCAAAGTGACAAATATTTTATCTTTTCATATTTTTATGATTTATTACACATCACAATATTATATAGAATTTAAATTTAATTGTACATATATATTACGGATCAAAACTTATAGTAAACTGTTAATGTGTTTATATATATATATAGTCACCAACCCACAGTGGGGTGGAATTAGCTCCAAGCCATCTCTTTCATAGGATATTAGTTATGTGTCTTTTGTCTTAATGAGTTATTAATAAATGTGATTCGATTTTCATTAGGTTTGTTTTTATGTTATAATATTGACTTTTAGTCTAGACATAATCTTAATTCTTTACTTTCTCTCACAATTATAATTAAATTTATATTTGAAATATAACATTTCTCTCTAAATAAGGACGATTTACTGCTTAAGTAACTTTCTAGACGGCCCATTATATCCAATACTGAAGTTTATTTTCATTTTAATTTAACTTAAGTGTATTTGTTGTAATAAGTTAAATGAATGTCAAATAAAACAATTAAAACGAAATATAATGTACAAATAGAGTGGTACAAACATAGCTCTTGTAATAGTAATATAAAATATATATACAATAATAATCTCTTTTTTTCTTAAATGCAAACTTAATTAAGCTTAAATAGCGTTTAATGGAGTAATAGCCGTCTGTTATACATATTTACATTTATAATATAATTTTAAATAAATGTTTATATACATAATACATAGATTTATAGATATTAACCTATACCTGGAGAGGAAGCGCCAACGGACCGTTCAATATGGTATATATGACTGCCTCGTTGGTCTAGTGGTTTGATGTAAGGATGCAGACCCGGAGGTCCTGGGTTCAATTCCCAATCGGGTCAATAAAAAGTTATTGTGTTTTTCTGTCGGAAAATTCTCAGTAGCAGCCTGGAGGCTGGAAGTTAGAAAAGTGTACACTTCCGTGCCGCGGAAAGCAGGTAAACCCATTGGTTCTGCACCTGAACTCTTATTGCCGTCCCATCGCATTATGAGAGTTAGGGAATAGAGAGTGCACTTGTGTTTGCGCACACACTTGTGCATTATAATATCTCCTGCGTAGTAGGCTAATCTCTCTTGAGATTGGCCGCCGTGGCCGAAACCGGTCGAAGTTTTTAGGATAATTTTACGAATCATTTGTTTTACAAAATAATGTTATTATAATTACAAGTGTTTTATATTGTTACAAACGTATTCATATGTTTCATTTGAGAATAAAATAATTTTAGCGCATTAAACATGTATGTTAAATATTACAGTAACAATTTGAAGCATTAAAACAAAAGCAAGTAAATTAAAACTCACGTCGTCATAACTGTATTCTGGCTAAATAGAATTTTTAATTGATTGTTAATGAACAAAAAATATGTTTATGAAATAAGACGTTGCAGATACATTAAAAAAATAACAGAAAATATTATTAATTATTCATTATTGAAAATGATATTAAACTTACAAGTTGCAAAGAGTTTACTCTGGTTTGCTTTCTTTATTGACTTTATTATGATTAATTGTATTGATGTAGTTATTCGTAATAACAAAAACCATTGTTTGCGCCTTAATTAAATATTATAAAAACTAATGAACTACTAGAAAATAATGAAGCGGCATAATGAGTTCTAAAATAATGAGTTATGCCATAATTATTTAATTATAAAATGAATAAATCAATTGCACGCTGTTATGATTCGACCATAATAAAAAAAGCTAAGCAATTAATATAGATCTCTGTAATTATCTAGACTCCTGGTACTCTCTGGTACCGCTAATGGCCACGATACTCCGCAGACAAGGAATCTAGGTCATAGACGTTGATTAATTATTCAATACTCGCATGCGATAATGGAAATTACTTTTTTATTCTATGGTATCCCAATACAGGCATAGATATTTTGTTCGATCTTACTCGGATGTCTGATTATTCGTTTGAATATTCGTATTTTATGATGTTGACTATTACGGATATTAGATATATATTTATTAAATTATTAAGGGGGTGGGACTCGGTTGGATGTAAAAGGTAAAAGCTTTGGCGTTCTGTGAGAGAATAATATGTTTAGCAGTGGATAACGATGATTATGGCGATGAGAGTTATATGCATATCCATCTTGGTAGGTACCACTCAATCAGATCATGATCCTCCCATTAAACATCAATACATTGTTTTATAGGTATATATATAACTACTGTTCTTCTCGGTATAATCTACATTTTAAGCCGGTGTTAAATTTAAATTTAATTAAATACTGTAAGATGACGATTCAAAAATTCCTTTATCGGCCTACTTGAATAAATAATTATTTGAATTTGAATAGGCGATAATGACCTTTGATTGTTTATTTCACCGACTGTATTTTTACAATATCAAAATCAAATTGAAATATGGAATGTAACCCATAATATGCCATGAAATTATTATAAATAGCAATATTTAGAATATCGTCTGTATAGCTCTTTGAGATTAGTAAACACGACGGACTTTCAGAAAGACAATATTTTATATTTACTATAAAATACAACTGGTTTTGAAGTAAATTAAATATCACCAAGTTATTTGTTTACAAATTTAAACTATGCTTTTAAGCTGAAATAGTGAAGTGAGTAAAATAAACTCAAGTCGCAGTTTGTACTTATCGTTCAAAGTTTTCGACCTCATCCTCTTTCAATGATGAGATTTTAAGAAGATTGAAAATTATCTCAAGTTGAAAAAGTCCCAGATGGCTGGAAGTATTTGTAGGTGCAATAAAATTAAAAAATGTTTTTTTCTTAAGTCATTTTTATCTTTTGATAAATGATCAAATTTACTGGTAGTAAGGCTTTGTGCAAGCTTATCTGGGTAGGTACCACCCACTCATCAGTTATTCTACCGCACCAGTACTTGGAATTGTTTTGTTCGGGTTTGAAGGATATGTGAGCCAGTGTAATTACAGGCACAAGAAAAACATCTTAGTTCCCAAGGTGGTGTATTGGCGATGTAACATTTCTTATAATGCCAATATCTATGGGCGTTGTTGACCACTTACCAACAGGTGGTCCATATGCTCCTATTCTACTTATTCTATAAAAAAAGAACTTTGGGATTATTTATTTTAACTGAAAAAAGGAGGCGGTGAATACGTTTGCATAAATTTACTGTCGTAGTCCTAAAATATATATTTTTTGTATGTTCGTGTGTATTTTTTAAATAAAGAATCAATTTCGATGTTTTTTCCGTAGGGTTCGATATAGATTTAAGGGGCTTTTTTTCATTGCAATTTAAGTGGTATTGTTAAGTTTTTATGACGTCTTTGTCGTTAACCAATCACCATCCACTACTGGACATCGATATCCAAGTTTTGGACCGATGACCTAAAGAAGGCGGCGAGACCCGATTACATGTGGAGAAATGGGAGTTTTGACGCAACTTTTAAGAGATAAGAATTTATATGAAGCCTAAAGTCAGGTAAATATTTGAAGTTTGTTCTTATATTTTGGGAACAGAAATTAATTAATATTTTGATTATACCTCAGTTGTACATAACAAATAGCGTACAAAACAAAGTGACAAATATTTTATCTTCATATTTTTATGATTTATTACACATCACAATATTATATAGAATATAAATTTAATTGTACATATATATTATAGATCAAAACTTATAGTAAACTGTTAATGTGTTTATATATATATATATATATATATATATATATATAGTCACCAACCCACAGTGGGGTGGAATTAGCTCCAAGCCATCTCTTTCATAGGATATTAGTTATGTGTCCATTTGTCTTAATGAGTTATTAATAAAAGAAATTCGATTTTCATTAGGTTTGTTTTTGTGTTATAATATTGACTTTTAGTCTAGACATAATCTTAATTCTTCACTTTCTCTCACAATTATAATTAAATTTATATTTGAAATATAACATTTCTCTCTAAATAAGGACGATTTACTGCTTAAGTAACTTTCTAGACGGCCCATTATATCCAATACTGAAGTTTATTTTCATTTTAATTTAACTTAAGTGTATTTGTTGTAATAAGTTAAATTAATGTCAAATAAAATGAATTAAAACGAAATATTATGTACAAATAGAGTGGTACAAACGTAGCTCTTGTAATAGTAATAAAAAATATATATACAATAATAATCTCTTTTTTTCTTAAATGCAAACTTAATTAAGCTTAAATAGCGTTTAATAGAGTAATAGCCATCTGTTATACATATTTACATTTATAATATAATTTTAAATAAATGTTTATATACATAATACATACATTTATACATATTAACCCATACCCGACGAGGAAGCGCCAACGGGCCGTTCAATATGGTCTATATGACTGCCTCGTTGGTCTAGTGGCTTGATGTAAAGCCGCAGACCCGGAGGTCCTCCTGGGTTCAATTCCCAATCGGGCCAATAAAAAGTTATTGGGTTTTTCTGTCGGAAAATTCTCAGTAGCAGCCTGGAGTCTGGAAGTTAGAAGTGTGTACACTCCCGTGCCTCGCTCTTTCCGGTCGTGTCAGATTGCCGTCCCATCGAATTATGAGAGTTAGGAAAACCTAAGAGAGTGCACCTGTGTTTGCGCACACACTTGTGCACTATAATATCTCCTGCGTAGTTGACTAATCTCTCTAGAGATTGGCGGCCGTGGCAAAAATCGGCCTGGAAGACATTATTATGGCTATATGATGATGTTTTAATACATAAGAAATAAATATAACTTAAGCACAGCTTAGAAAAGTAAAACGTATTTCTTCATCTACCTTTCTGTTATAAAGAAGGCATGATCGCAATTTTTATCTTATTAATTTACCTCATGTATATCTTAATTAAAAGAAAACTTCATCTTGGAGAAAACTTTGTCTTATATTTCATTCGTAGCTTTGAGATTATACTTGAGCAGGTTGCAACGTAATATTTAACCTTGTTCGACCTTATTTTTTAATTAAGAATATTAGCAATCATTTTTATAAATATTTCAACTTTATTTTTTCGTTTACGCTTTTTTGGATGATTATGTGAATAAGGTTGATCGAAATTAAAATCATTTATTTACTTTTATCAAAACGTTAATAAATAAATTTTATTTGGGAAACACTTATTCTGGCCGCTTAGCGATGTGATAGTTGCAGGTTTGATTCGCGACACTTGGCCTGTTGACATCCTTTTTTATTATATTTTGTAATGTTAATACATTCCACTTTACATTGCGTGGCAATACATGAAGATGAGCGATGAGAGATGATGTACAATGTCAATGCGCTGCAAATGATTTTAATCACACAGACTTACTCACCTTACAAATCGGGACGCAATAATATTAATCGTTGCCGTTAAGTGGTCGAATAAATTATAAGTGTTATCTAACGGACGTGCACAACACTCTTCTTCCGTTAGACCTTAATTTATTTTCAGAAAATTTGAAACTGTAAAACGAATGTCCTCCATTTTTACTTGCGGTATTACTGTCTAGTGGTAGAATGTACAATAAGTAAGTTGTTGATATCAAATCACAGCCTTCACCAGTGATCTGAGCATGCACAAAAGTCTACTACACTGAATAAGCTGAACCCACCAAAGCTTTCCGTTTGATGTTGGGGTAAAATATGGATATTAGTAATTGCTTGATAACATTCCCAGTAAGAAGTAAGAATAGAACGATTAAATACTATTTTTTTTTTAATGCTTTTACAGGTGGTAGAGCTATATGCAAGCCCCTCTGGGTAGGTACCAATAATCAGATATTCTAACGCTAAACAGCAGTACTTAGTATTGTTGCGTTCTTGTTTGAAGGGTAAATGAGCCAGTGTAACTACAGGCACAATTGACATAACATCTCCATGCCCAAGGTTACGTCTCATATTTCAAACATCGCCACTGTCTATGGGCGATGCTGACCACTTAACATCATGTGGCCCATTTGCCCGCCCACCTAACTATGACAAAAAATGATATAAAATTTTATATGGATGTATAAATACTGAACGGTCAAAATAAATGTCAGATATTCAAACGTTAACGGAGTCCCGACACAGGGTATTGTTGACAAATGTATTTGTATAACATAATACCAATCTGTCGACGATACATACGATAGATTAATAGCACAAACATTCATATCAAACAAATATATGAATGCCAACTTACTGACTTTTTTTTATACTGATTTTTTATGACTGATTATATTTTTATATTCTGGACTTTATTCATAATATTTGCGTTGCTTTTTCTGTTACTTGTTCTGTCTAGAAATCTGAAATTTGAAACTTAGGTTTATTTTATAACACGTACTGCTAAGAAACGATTTTTGGAATATGGAGAAGATTTAAAATTATATCATCAAATTTGGAGTAGTTTTGATCGATTAAAAGATCTCTCTTTTTTGCCTAATTTTCCTCTACTACATAAACGTACACCAAGTAGAGTGGAACGTATCAGAAAATAGTTTAAAAATAAATTCAAGGAATCTTTGAAACGCATGCCAGGCGTTACCTAGTTGTTTATTTGTATATAAAAGAATAACTGACTGACTGAAATATCAACGCAAAGCAAAAAAAAGGGTATAAAGGGAATGAAAGTTTGTATGAAAATCTTTCATTTTTAAAGAAAGTCCTATGGAAATTGATGTTCAGCTATTCTGAATCATGACGCAATCGGAGCCGCGGGCAAAGCGTAGTATTATATATGCCAAAAGTTTAAAGTGAATATAAGCATTATTCAAACTGTAGTCTAAGTAAAAAGTTTAATTAAGATAAACTTAAACTCTTTTATTGCAAATTGAAACAGGATTAAGCGATGAGAAAAAAAACACCCCGATGCTATACAATATCCAATCAGAGAAAGCGATATAAAAGCGGCCGGTGAAGTTATTCAACACGTATCAATGACGCTATTTCGGGAACAACTTCGAATAAAGGTCACGTGAGGTGTGAAGGGCCCCCAAAGGAGTAATTGAGAGAGAAAAGTCGTAAGTAGGCTAAAGTTAGGGATTTCTGAAAGGACTCGAGCCCTTTTGATAATGGGAAAAAACGAACATTCGCTACTGAAGCCAATGAGGAAAATGGAAAGTGTATGAGGCGTCGTTAGACTCGAAGTCTAACGACGCCTCATACACTTTCCATTTTCTTCTCCTAGAAGTGATTCAAGTGTTATTAACGTGACGTCATCAGTAATTGAATACAAAGGATGACGATGCGTTGTAGAATATAATATATATTTTCTTACTTTATAAATTACAAGCTGTGTCCATGACTATGTGACATTCAGTTTGTGATGATAAAAGTTTTCTAATGGTAGAAGCATTATTAAAATCGGTTCAGCAATTTAGGAGTTTATCGATTACACTCAAACAATCCTTCTTCATAATATTAGTTTATAGATAAGTTATTTAATAAAAGTTAACTTCATTCGTTGTTACAGTAACAGTCTATGAATGTTCCACTATTGGGCTAAGGCCTCCTTTCCGTTTTTTGAGGAGAAGGTTTGGAGCTTGTTCGACCACGCTCCAATGTGGCTTGGTAGAATACACATGTGGCAAAATTTCAGTGAAATTAGGCAAATGCAGATTTTCTCACGATGTTTTCCTCCACCGTCAAGCACGAGATGAATAATAAACACAAATTAATCACTTGAAAATTCAGTGGTTTTTGTTCAAAAACTCAAACCCGAGCTTGAACCCACGATAACCGTTTAAAATTCACGCGTTCTAACCACTAGGCCATCTCGGTATTGTTAATGCTTTAGTTGAATCTTGCAACTTGATTTTAAATAACACCCACCCGAGCGATTGACCTGAAATTTTGCATACACTTTTTGTGTAACAGACAATTTATTTATACATATTGGTTGGTTTTGTATTCAAACTATCCATCAATCGGTCGTTGTAAGCAACATTAGTAATAACATAAATAAATATACATACAAACTGGTTTCTGCTCGCGGCTTCACTCGTGTAGGGGGTAGATTTTACTGGTGGTAGAGCTTTGTTCAAGCTCGTCTGGGTAAGTACCACCCACTGATCAGATATTCTACCGCAAAACAGCAGTACTTGGTATTGATTTGGGCTCCGGATTGAAGGATGAGTGAGCCAGTGTAATTACAGGCACAAGGGACATAAAATCATAGGTTGCCAAGGTTGGTGGCGCGTTGGCGATGTAAGCGATGGTTAACATTTCTTACAGTGCCAATGTTTAAGGGCGTTGGTGACCACTTACCATCGGGTGGCCCTTATGCTCGTCGGCCTTCCTGTTCTATAAAAAAAAATGAGAGGTTCGCTATGTCCTTCTCTGTCTACGTTAACGTGTATGCATTTCGTAATGAACGATTGACTAGTTAGACGTGAAAGCGTAACAAACAAGCAAACGAACGTATTTATAATCTTAGTTAGGATTAGGTCTCACCACACTCAGTCTCACTCAACGTAAATTAAATGTTGTTGTTTATTTTTTAGCTATACAACATAGTTTTCTCTGTTCCCCAACTCTTATAGTACTTGGACAGCAATCTGATAAGACCGGAGACAGATATGGCACAGGATGACAAGAGTGGTTCGTGCTTTCTAAGGCAAGAGTAAGACGGTCTTCTTTCTAACACCAGTCTGGTAGTGTGAATTTATGAAAACAATTTACTGGCTCTACCCTGGATTCGATATTGGGTCTCTGGACCCGCAGCTTTATAAGCTAGTAACTGGACCCATGAGACAGTTTTATTATATATATAATATTAAAAAAATAAACTCAAAAGTTAAAACGCTAATCATAAAAGATACGATCAATTGGTGAGTTAAAAAAAAGAAAGAAAGAAAACATGCCGTTAATCTATCGCTGTGTCAAAAAAATATTACAAATCTATTGGAATTCCATCAAATAAACAAACATACATCCGCATTCATAATTTACTAAGTATTTAAAACTTTTAAAGCCGCAACTTAGAGTTTGGCTGGATAAAATCTCTGAAGATTTTCTCTAAACAAACTCTCGAAGTAATGAAGTCGTGTAAGCTGTCCTCATTAGTGGAAGAGCTCGGAGCAGCGGCCCTCTTGTTTGTTTAGTTTTTCTTTATTAAAACCATTTCATTACTTAACAATCTTTAAATTTTAAACGATTAATTTAAGACAATTTTGTACGGTACTGCACCATATTATATATATATTTTTATAGTAAAGGTAGGCGGACGAGCAAATGTCCTTATGGTAAGTGGTCACCATCGCCCATAGACGTTGGCATTGTAAGAAGAGTTTACATCGCCTATGCGCCACAAAACTTGGGAACTAAGATGTTACGTCCCTTGTGCCTGTAATTACACTGGCTCACACACCCTTCAAACCGGAACACAACAATACCAAGTACTGCTGTTTTGCGGTAGAATATCTGATGAGTGTGTGGTACCTACCCAGACGAGCTTACACAAAGCCCTACCAGTATGTGATGAGCAACACACACTTATTACATATTATATTGGTAAATAGTAACCGAGATACCCTACGTAATACGTGAATCTTAATCGATGATTGCGGTTACAAACTTAATTTATCAATTGATGATGAAGGGAAACAACGTGAAAGAACCTGGATGTGTTGGATGAAAATCTGCCACATATGTTTATGCTAACTACCATAGTAGAAAACCCTTCAAACCTCTTCAAAAGAGATGAAGCTTCACCCAACCTAACTCATGCGGAAAAAATAATATTAGTAAAGAAATTGTGTACAAAAAGACCGATAAAAAGGTCGTACCATAAAAAAAATTCTATTCAACTAAAATGTAGCAGTTGGGTTAGAAATATATAGTGGCGTTTATTTATATATTTATTTTATAAACAACGTAAACATTTAAATAATTCTTTCTTTATTTAAATGTAACTATTAACTAGTAACTGTCAAAATATGAGCATCAAGTTACGTTACGTATTCAGTTTAATTTTATTTCTGGTTCACTTATAGCATTAGTGTCGAGTCCTTTCATTGTTTATTTTTAATAATAAACTCGTCCCACATGCAATTAGAGTTGTACAGCGATGAATTCAGAACTGCAGTACGCTGTAACGTTGAGTTACGAAACGCGCACATTCGTTCTCGAGTGTATTGTCTAGTGGTCGTTACACTGAAAGCGCTGTAAGTGAAGCGCTGTAAGTGAAGACTGATGGGGCGCGCTACATTTCGCTGAATTTGCATGAAATTAATGGCTTAGATGAAGCTGGACTTTGTTGGAGACATTTTTATAAAGCATGAATAACCTAACGTAATGTAAATGTTACAAAGTTAAATTGTCGTTGTTTTATTTATGTAATGCTCGAGATGGTCCAGTGGTAAGTAATGTGAATCTTAATAGGTTGTTGGTTCAAATCCAGACAAGTAAACCTGAATTTTTATGTGCTTAATTAAATTAATAAGTATAGTTTGGTTGTGAATGAGCATTTTTTGAGGTACGTAACATGTTTGACGAAAATCCGCTCCATATATATTGAAGCGGCGTGGTTAAATCAGCTCAAACACCTTAATAGAAAAAAAAATTGTTACGTTTTAATTTAAAGATAAAAAAATTTGTAAAAGTAGTTGTCTCTGCATATGGATATGCCAACAAGATCTAAGTACGTTCCTTAATAACTCACTTACTCGTAACATAGAATCAGTAAAAAATGTCGACCTTACTCACAAATGTTGCTTAGCGACTGTTTACTCAAACAGAGATTTATCTCTTTCTATCATTATCGATTTGTCATTCGAAAGAAGAAGACAGCATTGTTTAACTAATCACATAAAACACATGTTGTCAAATTTAAAACGCCGTACAATATTCGTTTCGTTTACTAAATTAATCGATTTTACTTAATATTTCCTAAAAATAAACGGCAAAGGGCAGCTTTATAGAGCGTGAACACTTGCCTCCATGGCGACGTCTGTGTAAAATCTAATATAGGCAAAACGGTTTCATAATATCGATATGTACATTATCAAAATATACTTTATTCTAGTAGGTTCTAAAAAGTTATTACGAAATGTCGCTGTACATAAAGTGAGTACAGAAAATGATGTCTGAAATTGATATTTGTGATTTTATGAATGAAGAAGGAAGATTTGGTACCGAGGTTGAAGATAGTCCTGTTCCACATTCATCTCCTGAATATTATTTAGGTTAATACGTATCTAATTTTCATTTTAAACTTTTTGATGAACGCGACTTCATCCGCTTGACAAATAAAAGTCGATTTCTACTACTTTATTATATGTATAAAAGACGAATTTAATTTTTTTTTAGATTACTATAACTTTTTCACTATCATCCGATACAGTTATTTTTTTTAATTAGTACTGGCAATGCACGTTTTTAAGAAATGACTACTTGCTTGCCCCTCCAATAAAGCATACAGTTTGTAAGTATTGGGGACAACAATAGCCTAAGAGGTCATTATCGACTACATTTACATCACCAGGCGGCCCGTAAATACATTTAGTGTTTCAACCTTTGTTTAATCTACCTGTCAAAATCAAGACAATCCGTTCAGTAGTTTCGATTAGCGTGTACATACAGACATACCAAGAAAAAATTAAGAATCATATATTTTTGTTTTCATTTATTCATTTTCGATATACAAACACACAGTTTCTACAGCTTCATTATATGTGTAGATAATTAATATACCTTCTTATGTTTCAGGTTATTATATTAATTAATTCGTACAAATCTCAATGTGTATTTCTTATTTCGTTTTAGTATTCATGTAATTATATTTATTGATTAAGTTGAGACAAAACAGTAGATACTGATAGTATTTTGTCTGTCCGTTTACATATGTGTTATGTACCAAACATATTCATGTAAAGTTATAAAAGTCTTCTTAAGAGCCTACTTGAAATGTTCAATTTGTTTGTTGTTGTGATATCTTAAAGGTTCATCATTTAATTTAAGTATATTTAATTTTAAGTATTATTTAAGTAAATAATAACGGCCTTACTTATAAACGCTGCAGGTGGTTTTGTTAAACATTGATTTATCTCTTTCTCTCTAATTGATTTTACATTCGAAAGAATAAGACACAGTATTGTTGAACTATTCACTTGTTTATTGTTGGTGATTGAGATGAGATTTGAGAGATTGATACATGAGACAGAATTTCATTCGACATTCGAAACGTACAAGCTTATAAATATATTTAATGTGATATTATATAAATAATTTTACTCTTAAAATGTATATAGCTTCGTGAATTAAATATATTTACCCTTCATCTGAAACACAGTCTTAGACGTCAGGTTTTTAATCCCAAAACGTAGATTGTAATCTGCCGGGTAATAAACATGTAGGCACAATAAAGTACATTAATATATATTAAAGACAAAATACACAAAAGGCACGGACAACACGTCTCTGGATACAATATATGAAAATATATAAATAAGTAATAGTTACTAAAAACATCACATACAATACTATGAAACTGACTTCAAAATAAAAGCCTATAAAATTTGACATGTTATTTTTAAATGACAATGTGCTTGTTACGATCCTATATTTTTTTTCTTTTATGCCATGCACCGACGGTCGTTGGACGAAAAATATTCAGCCAATGTCACGTAGGCTAACTACATATAGGAGATTAATCGGCTCTGAAGTTAGAAGTTTTTATCAATGATTGGAGTAGAAATAATACAGCACAACAGTAGATAAATTGAACAAAATGATTTATTTATTGATCTTCGATATACGATATTCACAAATTATACACTTAAAAAATTTATGAAAAAATAAATAAAAAATGTAATTATAACTAATGACCGTAAAATTTTCTTAAAACTTTTGCTATAATTAATGCATAATAAAATTAATATGACAAGTGTGAAGTGTCAATTGCAATAAGTAATTAATCTCAATATTATGAATTAAAGGACATTATTCAAGACACGAAATTAATAATTCAAATAATTTTAATTATGACAATCATTAACAGATAATAACTACTACAGTAACCGCATGCAAAGAAATGCAAAAAGTGAGAGATACGATATGTATGCTGCCAGGACTATTGTCCACATATAATTACTAACGCTTATAGTTTTATAATGGTATTTTTTAATCATTAGGCCTGTATATTATCTATAATTTGGATTTATGTTTATGTCTGATCTAGATGATCGGAATTGTGACTCTTAGGAAAATATTGCTAGCATTCTTGCCACCATTCCACGCGGTCGTGGTAAGGTATCTTTTTTTAATTTTTATTACTATATAAAAGCTGAGATGGCCTAGTGGTTAGAACGCGTGAATCATAACCGATGATCGTGGGTTCAAACCCGAGCAAGCGTCACCGAATTTGCATGTGCTTAATTTGTGTTTATAATTCATCTCGTGCTTGACGGTGAAGGAAAACATCGTGAGGAAATCTGCATGTGTCTAATTTCATTGAAATTCTGCATGTTGGTGGAATAAGCTCCGAACAATCTCCTAAAAAGGGAGAGGAGGCCTTAGCCCAGCAGTGGGACATTAACAGGCTGTTACTGTATTTAATATTAACTTTTACGTAAATAATAAAATAAAATAAAAACGGTCCTGTATGTTTTATTACCGGGCAGTAACACAATCTAAATTTTTGCTTTAATGGTTTCTAAATCCAAAACTATTTTCTAATAAATATATCCAACCGAAATCCGTACAACTTAAATGAACATCTTAATTATTTGAGAAAATCAAGCGTTCTCATTAAATCTTAGCAAGCATTCCAGAACGTGTCTTTAAGTCCAAAATGCGGTCGTTAACACAAGAAAGCTAAAGCTATGGAATTAAGAACATGTTACATTGAATTTAGTTTTTCACATACCTCGTGATATAACAGCAGGAATTTTGGAGTCCTGAGTTCTTATCTTGGTTCTTATCTTCGTGCTAATAGAAAGTTATTGGATTATTATATCGAGAAATTGTAAGTACGGCAAAGGCAGTGTTTAAATTCTCTTTGCCTGGGGAAGGATGTTGAGACGTTGGATCTAACACGAATATTCGGGTCCGATCGGAGTATGAGAGAGTGCTTGTGTTTGCGCACACACTTGTGCACTATAATGTATCCTGCACAGATTAACAGGCCCGAAGAATATTGGTTATTGGGGCGATGATGACGCGAACAGGGCATTATCATTACTTTTTTACATAAATTTCAAAATAATAGCCAACGCTTACTAATATTATAAATTTAGTTAGTTTGTTACACTTTCACGTATATTCAATACAACGTGTATGTGTATTGGGTATAGAAAAGGAAATAGGGTGCCTAACACCTGCTCCCCCCTCACAGGTGGGCTATACAGCGGGCGAAAGCAAGTCGTACATATATGAGCTCGCTATTTGTGATAGCATGTTTGCTGCTTTCTTTGTTTATTCACCGTTAAAAGTTAGCTTAATTTTAGCTTGTTTGCTATTGTTTTTAGCTCATTTTTTATTATATTTAAAAAAGTAAACGTGATTATTCAGCAGACGGACTAGGGTAGAGATTTATTTTTATTGTTCACGTGTCGTTCGTTTCCCCTTGTCAGCCTTAATTAAGTTTAGTCCGTTTAAGCACGATTGTCCTTTTAAAAATAAAATACTTTAAACGAACGTTAACTTTTTGTTCGTTGAAATAACAATTTGAATTGTAGCATTATGAACTATGAGAATAAATATATATAAAGTTAGTTGATCAATTTATTTCGTCACATCACACAAGGGTGATCATATTGGTACACTACTAGACTATCATCATGCAGCAATACTTAGTATTGTTGTGTTCCGGTTTGAAGGGTGAGTGAGCCAGTGTAACTACAGGCACAATAGACGTTACATCTTAGTTCTCAAGGTTGCGTATTGACGGTTAATATTTCTTACCGCGCCAACGTATATGGGCGATGGTGAGCATTTACCATTATGTGACCTATCTGCCGCTTGCCTTCCTATTTTATAAAAAAAAACGTATCGTCATATTAGAAGATTAAATAGTAACTAAAACTTATGTTACTAACGGTTCGAAATGTACAGACAACCGACTATAAATTAAGCACATGAAAATTCAGTAAAGCTTACTCGGGTTCGAATCCGCAATATTTGGTTAAAGTTGACGTATTTTATTCACTGAAATATCGCAGCTCATTCCGTTGTAAAATAATTAATTACTCTTCTGTATATCTGATAGCGTTAAACAGCTTTTGATAAAACATTGAAATCTTATTACATAATGTATTTAATCACTTAGAATTTTAGGTACAAATAAATTAAATCGCAGTTTGAATTTCAAATGATCTTATTAATTTATCCATGTTTAATTAAGACACTTAATTAAACCGCTTGTGGACTGTGAGTTAATGAAAAGCGTTCAAGCGACTACAGGCCTTAATAATCAAGTTAGATTTGAACAAGGCGATGTTACATATGGCAAATGTTTCATCGTCTACACATATAAATAAAATTGTCTGTCTGTGATTTCAAAATAACAATTTAACTTGAAAAAGGTTATTTGCGACTCACCAAAACAATCATAGTCGGTCTGTTTGTTCAGGGTAACCTTTAAAATGGGGTTACTTTCATAATATAAGTGATCTCATCGACAACTATGTACAGGTTTTAATCTATTTTTTTTTCTTAAATTTGAAATATTTAAATGTCCCAATATCGGACGAAGACTTTATCTTCTTTTAAGGATGATATTCCACTATACTCTTTCATTGTAGGATAGATGTGGGATTATATGTATGTATGTATGTATCTATTGTTGTGTTTCGGTTTGAAGGGTGAGTGTGCCAGTGTAACTACAGGCACAAGGGTCATAACATCATAGTTTCCAAGGTTGGTGGCTTACCATCAGGGGGCTCATTTGCCTTTCTATATTATAAAAAAACTGTAGAGAACGATTGGTAAAATATTAAGTGTGTTTATTGTCCATTGTTTCATAGTTTCATTAGCCAATTCTATATATTTTATAACTTTTTGATTGTTTGTACTGAGTAGGTTATTTTTGTTACATATTTATTGTCTATACTTTTAGGATTCAAGATGAAAATAAATTTTTTAAAGACATAAATCAAAACCACTATACAACAGTAAAGTAAACGTATATCGACACGTACAATTTAGACACAAAAGTAGAAGAAAGGAATCAAGACTGAGCAACTGAAACATTATTTATGAGATATCCGCCACAACCGAGAGTCCAAGCAGAAGTCTCGCAACGCCAGCCTGACCGGCCGATGAGCTCGTTCCCACCACGATGGTCATCACGTGATCAAGTCGAGCCGCTAGGCCACGCCCCTTCGGAAGATATTATATGTATTGTTAGAATAAAAATTATAACAGGCCGGTGTTTGTACATTACAGATATTGGAAAAAAACTAACATTTCGACCCGTTACGATTACGATATCGATTATGTTATAAAATAAGAATGTGCTATTCTTTTTGTTATATAAAAGTACCAGGCAGTACAATTATATCAACATCGACGGTTTTCAAGATACTTAATATTTTTTTAATAAACTTACTTTGTTATCATATTCAAGACAAAAACTTTCCATTGTATAAATTTTAATAGAAAAACGCTTCATAAAAGATCTAAAATTTACACAAAAAATATATCTTTAACGAGAATCGAACTCTTGACCTTTGGCGTTAAAAACGTTGACCACTGCGCAAATCGATCATCGCATCTCGGTTCAATATAAGAGTGACGTAAAGTAGATGATGAAGTTACATTTTAATATTAAATTCTTCCACAGCAATGAATCCCAGTGCGGCAAATCTTGGCTGAACTCCAAAAGCTCTAACGTGTATTGCAGAACGAGCATGTCTAGCTCCGACTTTGTTCGCGTGCACTTTATATAATTCCTTTTTCTACTACGATTTACTTGGTGCTAGGACTTCGTGCACGCCTATCTGGGTAGGTACCATCACTCGTCAGATATTCGACCGCTTTACAGATATTTAGTATTAAACTGCATTTCTTAGTATTTGTAATAGGTATGTGGACGGGCAAATGGTAAGTGGTCACCACCACCCATGGACATTAGCGGTGTAAAATATATAAACCGCTACATGTCTAATGACCAACCTTGGGAACTATGATCCCTTATGTCTGAAGGTACATTGGCTCATTCACCACTTAAGCAGGAACACAAAAATAACAAATATTGCTTTTCGTCGACAGTAAATATGATAAGTGGGGTTAATTTGCTTGAACAAAGCTCTGCCACCAAGTAATTGATATAACTATTATTAACAAACTGCATAACAATCATGAATAATCCAAACATATGTGAAGCCGCGAGACACAGCTAGTTGTCAGTAAAAATGCAACAACCTATTTCGAAATCTTAATGTGTACATCATCATAATTCTCCCTCACGTTCAGGGTCAAATTCTGTACGAGCGCCCCGGGGCACGCCGAGCATTCCTACATAATGATTTACTTCACCGCCTCTTTGTTCCTCTTGTAGCTTTAACGATTACGGAATTTTAAGAACGTATTTATGTTTTGAGTAGCCGAGATGCCCCAGTGGTTAAAACGCGTGAATCTTAACCGATGATCGTGGGTTCAAACCGCGCAAGCATCCCTGACTTTTCGTGTGCTTAATATGTGTTTATAATTAATTTCGTGCTTGAAGGTGAAGGAAAACATAGTGAGAAAACTTATATGTGTCTAATTTCACTGAAATTCTGCCACATATCTAATCCACCAAACCGCATTGGAGCAGCGTGGTTAAATCTCCAAAATATTTTTCTCAAAAAAAAAAGGAGAGGAGGCCTTAGCCCAGCAGTAAGATACTCATAGACTGTTACTTTATGTTTTGAGTTACTTTATTTTATATATTGAACTACTAATATATTACTCATACATTAGTGCTAATTATATATGGTGACTATAGTTAATTATTAATATAATGCTTATACATTTGTATTTGTACTAAATAATAATAATAATGTCCTCCACTTGACCAAATGACCGATTTCGGGCACGCCGGTCATTCTCATGAGAGATTGGCTATGCAGGAGATATTATAGTGCACAAGTTTGTGCGCAAGCACAGGTGCACTCTCTATTCCCTAACTCTCATAAACCGATGGAACGGCAATCCAACTGCCTTACATCAAGCCACTAGACCAACTAATGGTATATGGTAACTGGTAACTATGGTAATAGTTGTTGTAGAGTACTTAAAGTATTACGTCGTTTTAGTTAGTTCTTCAGATTGTGATCTACCGTTTCATTGAATGTTAGTAGTAGTTTTATAGGTTATTATTTGTACAAATCTGAAGCTTCTTCTCCATGTTTTGTCTTAATACTGAGATGATTGGAAGTAAGAACTACGTACTAGAAAATATAATTCTTTAGATCTTTTTGTACGAATGTATTTATATGTAAATAACGGTTTATCATTCAGATGATTCGCATTTTTCATCCTTACAGTAATTATAATTAATGTGTGTATAAATTAATGCTTATGATTTCAGTCAATAAAGTTTAAAAGAAAAAAAAACCATTGAGCCATCACGGCGAAATTAAAAAAAAAAGTTAAGAACAATTTTATTAGAATGAATTTATTGTTAAAAATATAACACGACATTTAGAGGTGCGCTCTTTTACTATTATTCAAAATTCGTTTTTAAATTATGATCTTAATATAAATAATTAAATGACTTGCTAAATGTATATTTTTTTAAATAATAGAACTATAATTAATAAAAAATATACAGTTATGCTAGCGCTATACATACGCTTTATTAAAAACAAATCGCATTCATATATATAATACATCATTTCAACTGATAATTAGCAAATCAAAAATATGACGTCAACGGGTATTCGATGAAATACGAATACATTCGAGTGGACGCAAAGTAACGAGATACTTATAAGCTTTTCAAGCACATCTGTGATGTGATTTCTGACATCATCATCGTTATTTAATTAGTACCAGTCCGTACCGTCTGGGTAGGTAGCATCCGCTCATCACGTATTATACCTTCAAAAAGAAATACTTATTGTAGTGCACACATATCTACAATAATATATTAATGTTTTATAACATTAATATTTATTATCTGTGTATTTATCTATCTGTCATCTCGGGTGACAACGCGGAGCGCGGGAAAATAGAAAATATTGGAATTGGCACGAAGTAATGACATTGTGTGTGCAGAGCGAACTGATATATAAATCATTATATTTTATTTTATTTGTGATACCAACATTACGTCGTGACTTAAAGGGTGAACGTTACACTTTGCATCGCTGATTATGAACTGATGATCTTGTACAGATTATAATGTTATTTTAAATAAATTGGGTACTCAATTAAAACCCAACAGATGTTTAAATGAAACCGTATTGCGCTATAAATAAGATGTGACAATTTACCATGCCTTTGCCTTATTCTTTACTTTCCTTATATTAAACACAAACGTGCAACTTAAAAATTGATGAAGGTACAAACACACACTACAACAACAACACATAATTTTTTTTGTCTATAATAATTCTAAAACCTTCAAAAATCTTTAAATACACTCTTTTGTCTCTGACGCTAATTAAGGCAGAAGCATTCCGCGGTAATTACAACCTTCGACCGCGGGATATCACATTAAAACAATGTATAACGAAAAGCAAACGTATCTTCAAATATTAGAGTTTGTTTTCTATTGTACAAAATGTAAACGTATAGAAGTGTAATTATACAGTTTTTGACTTTAATTATTTGTTAACTAATGAGTGTATGATTAGTCGGATTAGTCAGAAAACATTTGTTTTGAAAATGTAAAGTAACTATTAATGAACATTAAATAATGTAAGATAGGTGAAATTATCGTAAAGTAACAGCCTGTGAATGTTCCACTGCTGGGCTAAAGCCTCCCCTCCTTTTAAGAGGCAAAGGTTTGGAGCTTATGCCCCCACGCTGTCCAATGCGGGTTGGTGGAATGAAATTAAAGGATTGAACTATTTTGTTCCGTTTCCTCTAACAGACCTGTACTATCAAACGACATGATCTCTTTGATGTCGGACGTGTTTGATCCCTTATTATACTTAAACAATAACCTCGATTTCTATATCCTCTACATTATGATTGTTATGAAGAGTTCGTTATCTTAGCGTTAAGGTCGCCTCTTGTACGTCTGTATTTCATTTTTTGTTGCATCGTTGCATAGAACGACTAAGACTATTTGTTTTATATTGTATATCTGTTATAACCTCTCCAGGGAGGCTAGACAACGTGCATTCGACAATTGCATAATTGAATATAATACGTCAATCGTTGACCACGTGATATATCAAATACACGATATCACGTCATTTCCATATATTTTGGTATTGATATTACGTAATCGACAATCGCTAAGAGCTGCCACTTGCGCTCTAACTACATTGTCAAGATATTATATAATTTATATCCTTGTTGAGGTTATACGTGGTTTCATTAACAGTACAATAAGAGCCTTTTAATGTCCCACTGCTGGGCTATGGCCTCCTCTCCCTTTTGAGGAGAAGGCTTGGAGCTTATTCTATCATGCTGCTCCAAAGCGGGTTGAATGGGAATACACATGTGGCAGAATTTCAATGATATTAGACACATGCAGGTTTCCTCACGATGTTATTCTTCACCGTCAAACACGAGATGAATTACAAACACAAATTAAGCACATGAAAATTCAGTGGTGCTTGCCCGGGTTTGAACCCACGTTCATCGGTTAAGATTCACGCGTTCTAACCACTACGCCATCCCGGCTATATAAGTGATAGCGATTTAATCTGATTTGAAAACAGGATCGTCTATGGTAATTCGTGAACTTTTAATCCATTGATATTATGCGAGAGATCGAGTTACGCCGAAAACTTTGGATTTGCTACTAAACCTCAAACTTAGTGTCTATGTCTCCTGTGTATTAATTAACCTTGCTCTAGGTCTGATGAAAGGATTTAGGACCATAGGAGATGAATCATAATTTTTCATACAAGAATATATTGTTGTTATTTTAATTTTAAATAGATAGATCGATAGATCTCGCCACTGGTGGTATTACTGTGTACAAGCTCGTCTGGGTAGGTACCACCGAGGTGAGAGAGCCAGTGTAATTACAGGCACAAGAGACATAACATCTTAGTTCTCAAGGTTGGTGGCGCATTGGCGATGTAAGCGATGGTTAACATTTCTTACAATGCCAATGTGTATGGGCGTTGGTGACAACTTACCATCAATTGGCCCATATGTTCGTTCGCCTACCATGTGTAATAAAAAAAGATATAGACTATAATAGGCAAATGGACCACCTGATGGTAAATGGTCACCACCATATATAGACATTGGCACTATAAGAAATATTAACCATACCGTACGTTGTGAATGTATCACCAACCTTGGGACAGTTGGACCTTAAATCGTAACATATAACAATAACATACAACGGTATTGCTGCTTGTTATCGTAAGTATTGCTGCTTAGTGGTAGCATAAGTGAGTTCTTCCTACCCAGACTTGCACAAATCCTTGTCATCTGATAATACATATACTGACTTATTATTAAAGCTAAAGGTTTTTACTAAAGATAAAGGTTAGTTACACTTTTTTTTTTGTAATATTTGAAAACCGAATGGAAGGAAACGTCCAAACTGCCTCTGATACTGAATTTAAAAAACTGGAAAGAGAAGTTTGTTTACAAAACGTTTGGCAACGACTTTGAACGGCTTTGTCGTACATATTTAAACCCTATTACGCTTAGTATATGTTTCATTTCTTATTGCATGATTTATTTTAAAGTGAGGTTTTTTCATGCTATTTTACTTTTATTGTGACATAGAAGTGATATTGGATAAGCTGTTGTACTCGTCATATTATACTGTTACAGCATATTCGTTTTTTTTGGCAAGTGTCTTGCTCTTAATAGAGAGAATACATTAAACAGCATAGCAATTTGTAATTAAAAACTAAATACATTGCTTAAAATAATAATGATCTACATAACCTACCTTCTACTAGAACATCTTATCACGTGTGTTTTCTTCTTAAATGCTAATTAAAATATTTAATAATAGCATTAAAATGTTGACATATATATACATTACATAATACATACAATTACATTCAAATCAGTTTGGATACGTTTTTATGTTTGTAGTTGCACCGTCAGCAGATAAATAAGTATATAATTTTTAAATTTATTTTTATATGTTTCTTAATATACACATTATACGTAATTTTGAATCAAGAATTTCTTCAACTCCAGATATGTCATTGCTGGTTAATAGTAATTCGTTCTGATATTGTGTCAAAGGCCACGTCTCTATTCTGGAATCACTTTCTCCATTCCTCTGTAATTAAAATTTTCCTCAGCTAATGTAATTATAACGTTAACATTAATTGTGACTTTTTTGCGACGTCAATTCACATTTCTTTATGCATTATAGTATGAACTCATTAGTAAGAAAATAATAATAAGCAAAATGAAGCTTCAAACAGTACTTATGCGAGAGCTCGAGGCACGTGGTAGCTGACGTAAACTCGTTTATTTCGGTTTTAACCACTGTATTTACATACATACATGTTACTAATACTATCACTACAAATGCAAAATCGTCTCCAAGCTGATTTATCAGTATATGGATATTTGTATTATAAAAAATATTTATATATATTAAAAGGATCACTGTAAACCAAAGCGATTTGATATTAACGTACTATCCGAAATTTTATTATAAAATGTCTCCTAGAACGAAAGCGATTAAAAAGAACCGTGTTCTTGCCGACATATCTATAAATTTCACGAGCAATATAGAGGTGAATATTTTATTTTATTGCTGCGAAAATATTGCTGTTCTGAAATAGTCTATCTAGGAAAGTATGAAAGAATAACTCCGCTCACATTTCATCTAGAAATATTCATGCGAAGCGGATATGAACGAATGAGATTTGGAATATAATCTAGGAGTTTGTTGTATTGTAGTGGATCAAATGGATGTCCTAGGATTTGATACATTCATAAAAAGTCAAGCAGGCATTTACAAGCACATTTGAATTATTTTTTTTAAATTTATTTATTAGTTTTTTTTTTAAATTATATATATTTTTTAATTGTATTAGGTAGGCGTTTTGCAAGTGGCCACCTGTTTGTAAGTGTTCACTAGCGTCCATAGACATTGGCGATGTGTAATATTAAACATTCCGAACGCGCCTACAATTAGCCACCTCAGCTTATTACTAGTTCATTGCTTTTTCTATACCTCTGAAAAAATATATGCAAATCTCACGATGATCGGTTGAATAGTTAAAACGTGAATGCGTTGCAAAAAAACAAACACACTAAACATATTAGTAATATAATTTATGCAAAATTTTTAACCGATAAATAACTCCTATGCTTTAATTGATTCAAAATGATAGTTTTATTAATACATTCAGATAAGCATCTGTAGCGTATAAGAAATAGATATTACATAATACGAACAGTGACAGATGGGAGCCAGCCTTACATAATGACACAACTTGACCAATATAATGTTCCATTACTCATACTTAATGTGTTCACTAAAGTATTAATGAAGTTCGATCGGTCGCAAATTTCTCTCATAATACTCCTTTAAATAATTGATCTATAATCACTTGATCTTCTTCGATATTATTACATATTTAATTTTGGTAAGAAAAGACTGCATAAGATTTTATGGATGTGGAATGAATGTAAGGTATGTAACCTATATTTAACTGCATCAATATGTGCTGAATCGAGATAGCCAAGTGGCTAGAAAACGTAAATCTTAACCGAAGATTGCGGATTCAAATACAGACATATATGATATCAAGTACGTGATTAATTTGTGTTTTTAATTCATCCCCTGCTAAAACGCATGTGTATTCCACCAATGCGCATTGTTAAAATATATTTTAAAGAAAGCAGTATATTTTGTATGAACTCTTAACTTTTTATAATATCCAAATCTATGTCCCACAGCTGGGAGGAAATTAGAGCTTATTCAGCCACGCTGCTCTAATGCGGGCTGGTGGAAGTTATAGCAAATGACACCGATTTTTTTCCGACACATGCAAGGTTTCCTCACAATGTTTACCTTCACCGCTAAGAAGATAATAAATACAAATTAGGCACAAGAAAGTTTAGTAGTGCTTTATTTAGATTTGAACCCGAAATCTTCGGAAACAAACACAGAGGTTCTAACCACAGGATTAATATGTACATACGTTTTTATTACTTGCAGTAAAAGTTTAGCTCAGAGCCCTTGAATAATTTATTTCCATGCGTGATATATACAACAACTAACTTCAGGGTATGATTCGTAAGAAAACGCAATCGTAAAATTCTAAGCTATCTGCTTCGCGTGGTTTTGCTCGCGCTGAACGTCAATAATCCGCCACCATAGGTCAACGTGATAGTATAATCTTTTTAAATGTCAAAAGTTATATTCCAATGGAATTGGTAGATCCCGAGATTAGCTGTTTCAAATGTGTTGTGTGTAGCAACATTAAACTCACTTATTTACAGACTTGTAAAGGTGATTACTTAAACAATACTGTGTCTTCTTCTTTCGAATGTCGAGTCAATAATGAGAGACAGAGATAAACCAGTGTTTAACTAACCAGCCAGAAAAGAAAATACCCATATATGAGAAGATCTGTTCAAAAAACCTTAACGTGTAATTAATTATCTTGCAATTGATCTTATAATATAGTGAAGAAAAATTCTCCTCAAGCATAAAATATGAGAATATACATACTATGGACTGTTCTCTTCGTCATTTCGTTTATAAGAAAGACCCTTAAAGTCATAAAGATTCAGTAATGGAGATGACTCGTTGAAAAAATTTACACAGGAAATGAGTTCGAAGTACCTTCTTCAAGGTTTTTTTCATTCATTCTATTTATGATTTGGAAAGATAAATTATACTGAAGCTGCAAGCTAAAGTGCCGATTGTCTTACACTGAACAAGGTAAATCTCATTTGTAATTTAATTAATTTATTTAATAATTGTAACAATAATGTTCTTAAAAATGAATTCTAGTAAATAAAAATATGTTACGAAGGAATCAAAAAGAGATTTCTTTCTGACAATCTAGAGTGAGAATTATATGAATATATATTTATCTATATATTATATATTGTTTATACTTAACTAACCGGCGGAAGTTGTATACTTTAATTTTTTGGTGGTCCATTAATAATGTAGTTGGAAGTTTGGCGTTATAGGGATTTTTCGTTTTGTAATAGACTAAATAAAATTAGTTTACAAAATATTTGCTCTGCGTCACTCAGATATGAAAACGGTTTGTTCTAAAATGAATATTCGTCACAATCCTAAGCCTATTTCCAAGTTCAAATGACGCGAAAGTTTAACGTTAATTATTCTTACTTGTTTACTTCAGGCAAAGTTATTGCTTAATAACTTGATTTAAATTTTATATAAGCAAAACATTAAAACATCAGGCTGATCTATAATACTATTACACGATACAAGTGTTATATAGTATATAATAAAAAACGTCCATTAACGAATACTGACTCCACCAATACAGTATATATATTATTAAAAACCAGAAGTAGGATAATTTAAAAAATAAACAACACTCAATTACTATCCTTTTTATAATTCAAAATTACGAAACTATCATTATTGACCATTAACACTAACCATTAATTAATTAAAATAATATCGCTATCAATCCTAAATGAATGCTTTTTCTAATCCTACGAGTGTAAGATTACTATAACCAATATGGACACATCTTACCAACACAACTGTTTAATTTAATTAGAACTAGGCACTTATTACGAATTACGAACCGAAAATAATTAATGATAAAATAAAAAGGAACATGAATATTGTAAAAGCAACTATCTAACGACCGCGATAAAATTCGTCGTATATAAGTAGGTATCCGTAGGCCAGTGTAGCTACAGGCATAGGGGCCATAATATTTTAATCTGAAGATTGGTGGAGGATAAGGATGAACTATAGTGATCAGGTTGTCCATTTCTCAGTCTGCCTTTCAAATTAAAAAAAGAAACAACACTTTCCAGTTTATATCTAAATTAGCAAAACTATATATGTATTTAAATATTCTATATTATAATTAAATAACTTGTAATATGTTTAACAAAGATATTTCAGGTAATACCTAGTCCCTATAAAATAAGTATTTGAGTTAAAATCCCCAGTATTTGTGAACGCTGATGAACATTCCGCCCAACCTTTATGTGGACCAAAGTTTATTTATTTAGGTCTAAATGTAATATGTAGACTCTATGTTAATAGAAACCTAACTAAATCAACAGAACATTTCAAATAACAGATACACAAAACATTACGATTTTCAATACACTATATTATTATACATATATTATTATTATTAATATATTGTTCAATTGATGGAAAAAAATAACTTCTATAATAAATATGTCCAATCAGAGTCAGAGCTTTTAATCAAATATTGTAACAACGATTATGACTATAATTTTGCGCTAAATAATCAACGTTTTCTTGTAGATAAGGTAATCCTTTAGTCACTAGATGGCGTTAGTTGTATTTTGAATCGCGCTAACGAAATGTCCATTGTAAATTATTTAGATATCATTGAAACAAATGTAATGTTACCAATTCTTAGACACACTAGGCCGGTTGGCGTGGTTGGTAGATACTTGCCTTTCACGTCGAAGGTTGTGGGTTTGATTCCCACCCAGGACAGACATTTGTTTGCATGAACTTGTCTGTTTGTCCTGAGTTTGGGTAATTATCTATATAATTATCTATATTGGGTAATTATCTATATAAGTATGTATTCAAAAGAAAAGTAGTATATGTATTATATCAGTTATCTGGTTTCCATAGTACAAGCTCTGTTTAGTTTGGGATCAGATGGCCATGTGTGAATAATGTCCCAGAATATTATTATTATTATTACTTGCTAGTGCTTCCACACCATCGTTTCAATGCTTCAAAGGAAATTATATTTTTCTAGCTACGATTGCTAACTGCTACTTCCACCTAGTATGATAGTTGGCTTCGTATTTGGGGGTGTCCACGCCTAATTGCATTGGTAACCGTACTTATATTACTATAATAAATTGTACTAAGCGGCATTCTGAGTTTTTATTACCATCGAGAGTCTCCACAAATCTCTACAATATAATCTTATAACATGGCTAATAAAATAATAAAATAAAAGTGATATTAAGACCCTTCGAAAGTATTTTAAATTGATATTACGAAATTATTCGCTCACAAGCAAAGATGCCTAATATTGTATTAAGAATAACATTTCAAATTACGACGCGTAATTTACTCCTATTAACAAACATAATTGACGTGACACGTAATTATCAGCCTTGTTTCGTCACGGCACGTTTGATTCGCGTCACGTTCTACAATCACGCTAACTGTCAATGCGCAGTGATTACGCTAATCGACGTGCGTGTATAAACTTGTTGAGTTGAATACACTTGGCCGTTGAAATATAAGTATTGAAGTTCATGTACTTCTTCATTTTTTATGTATTTGAGTTTTCCTAATTAGCTAAATATGTCCAAATATATGTTGGTAATAATTTGATAGTTACTTAAGCTTTAAATCAAAGTCAAAAATCTTTATTCAATATGGTAGCGTAACACTTGCTTATTGATTGTCATAAATCTATCCGCTAGTCTAGCCGATGAAAGAAACTAAGCGGGTATTTATTAATAATTTTTTTATGTATGCTACTTACATAGAGGCCTAATCAGAGGTTTATTAATATAAATCATCATATTTACCAACGTAAATGCTCAGTAGCAGATATTCATCCATTGCTCGGGTAAGACATTTTCCAACATTCGTCACAAAGCTTCAGCCATTTTTCCAACTGTCACCAACCAGCTAATTTGCGTATGCCGACACTCGATCGCAATCGAGTGTGTTTTATTTAACCTACTAAAACAACAAGGTCGTCATTACATTCTTACGTTTATAGAGATATAGTATCTGGTCACATTTTTTAATTCTTTCTCTTTAGAAAGCCTCTGTCCAATGTTGGAAGGTTTACGGTCTGTAACTACACTTTTTATCGTTGTTTTCAAGTTTTTACCAACTCTTGCTCGTGTTGTCTCCAATGTTATTCAATTTGAGAACATTCCGTGACCTTTGTTTTTGTACAAAGGGCACTTAAATTTAAATCAAATTTCAAATACAATAGTTAAAACAAACGCAATTTGTACAACAACTGTGCCCTATTTAAACTTTACACAATGATTGAATTTGTTTTGTTTCGATAAACAAAGTAATTAAGTATCCCAGGCTTCGACATTTTTAAATAAAATAAATTTTAATATAAGTTGATTTTACAAAAGACAGCTTATCATGCACAATATCGTTGTTATGTAAGAATTCACTTCGTAATTCACTCCTGAAATGATATTGATAGTCTACTTCCGGTGATAAGTTATTTCGATGCATGTAACTTTTAAATGTTATAATTATGACGGGCCGGTTGGCGTGGTTGGTAGACACTTGCCTTACACGCCGAAGGTTGTGGGTTCGATTTCAACGCAGGACATGTCTGTTTGTCCTGAGTCTGGGTGTAATTATCTATATAAGTATGTTTCTACAAAAGAAAAGTAGTATATGTAGCATATCAGTTGTCTGGTTTCCACAGTATAAGCTTTGCTTAGTTTGGGATCAGATGGCCGTGTGTGAATAATGTCCTAGGATATTATTATTATTATTATTATTAAAATAAAAGTTCCTTATCAAGTTCTAATATATGTTAAGTTTTTTATTAGCTCATTATTATCAGCTGTGACCATTATTTGATCTCCATAAAGTTCTGTTATTTCTATCATATGCTAAATATTTTTATTAAGTTTTTAAAATATATATCATACGTAAATGTTTTATTTTTATTTCGCAGTATATGAAGTAATTAAATGAAAATATTATAAATATTTCTCAAGCTAGACAGGCTATTAAATATTTTTAGATGACTCATGAAGACGCCATTAAGTGAATATTTGCTTCTCGTGTTTCAATGTTAAGTATTTCATATTAAATTCTATTTATTACACTCTCCGTATTTATAAAAACATCGAGCAGATAGCGAAGTTGTAAATTATTAGTATTTGTTGTTATTACTTTTTTAATTAAAAGTAAAAAAAATCGTCCATTTAATGTGGTCATCCCCGCCCATGGACATTGATTCTTTAAGAAATATTAACTATACCTTACTCGAGAGAGATAGTGTACACGACATATCAAAACAATTGATCGCTATTCCAATTTTATTGGAATTTAAATTATTCGATAACAATGTAATGCTCGCTTAACATGTATGCGAAATTACAGTATAAATATGACAGGTGAATTTGATATTCTGACGTAGACACGAGGAGAGTTCAGTTACATGGACAGATAGAAAAATATAAATACTTTTTACAAACCTAATTTAAAATTTTTAATAAAAATCACATGTTAAAATGAATAAAATCAATGCAAAAAAATATTTTGGTCACTTATGGATTAAAGTCAATCTTGTGAAATGTTAAAACAAATACTGTTGAAATGAGAACTATATTGTAACGCGACGTGAGATAGTTCTAAAGTCACGTGACCTGGTTGCTTTCTTATCTACGACAATACTTTTTATACTAAAAAAGAGGCACAGCTCCTCAGTATTGTAATGTCAATCGGAAAATGTTCAAAGGTAATTCAGTCACTTATTGAATTGCTCTGTATCAAAGGAAAATATACACGAAACATTTATTATCAAAAGAAAATCAGTTAAATTGTTTTTATTTTTTGCTAGAGATATTCTCGCTTAGTTTTAGAGAATTGAACGCTTTATTTGATTAAAAATTATAATGACACTTATAGTTTTTTATAAACATTATATTTTTTTGTATTGATATCTCATAATTTGAGGTTATAATATATGTATGGCCGTATGTAAATAACTAGCAAACCTTAGTAGACAATGTCTGCATACACCAGCTATCATCAAACTTTATAAAAGCTAATTTCCTGTAGTACGTCAATAACGCAATGGCTGACCGGCCGCCTAGCCGTGTAAAAGTCGCAAGTTACACCCTGACCCCTTATTGTTGTCCCCTCTCCTAACAAAAGCTGTACACTTAATTGAAGCTGTAAATTGGGATATTAGTAACATCTAAAAAAAGTATTGTAAGATTTTTTTTATTAAAAAAGTGTATTGCCTAAAAATCTACATGAAAAATTTATGTATATATATATGGCAGAAGAGCATTCTACCACTGAATAAGCCGAGATGGCCCAGTGGTAAGACCACGTGAGTCTTAACCGATGATCGTGGGTTCAAACCGGGCAAGCACCACTGAATTTTCATGTGCTTAATTTGTGATTATAATTCATCTCGTGCTTTACGGTGAAGGAAAACATCGTGAAGAAACCTGCATGTATCTAATTTCACTGAAATTCTGCCACGTGTGTATTCCACCAACCCGCATTGGAGCAGCGTGATGGAATAAGCTCCAAACCTTCTCCTTAAAAAAGAGGAGAGGAGGCCTTTAGCCCAGCAGTGGGACATTCACAGGCTGTTACGGTATATATATATATATATATATATATATATATATATATATATATACCGTAACAGCCTGGCATGTTCTTTATTAGCTTAGTATTGCCTTGAGCGATCCTTTTTCATAAATGCTGTGTTTTACAAAACGCTATATAATATTTCATTAATAAATTGTTCAAGAGATAAGACGCAAAGGAATATCAAATATCGCTTTCTGTACAAATTGTTAGCAGTCGTTCGAAGACACCATTTGTAATGGATGAGCTCTATACATCTTGTCGACGGATCTTCAATATATATTTCACGAGGCGTTGTATCAAACGATACACAATGATACTGTTACAAATCGAAAACGTGGTTATTGCTGTTCATTTCTTTGAATACTAGCGTTGCAATTGAACTGCGATGGTCAAATGGATAGAACGCATGGTTCTTAACGAAAAACGAGATTCTAAGCAACACTAACTTTTCACGTATATAATTAAGAAATATCGTCAAGAAATCTGCATGTGAAACTTGAATGAGCACTGGAGTGGTGGAATAAACTCCAAGCCGTCTCGTTGAGAGGAGAAAAGGATTTTGCTTAGCTGTGAGACATTTATGGGATGTCAGTTTTATTATTTTTTTGAAAAAAGGAACTAAATAAATAAAAACATACTATGTTCTATTAAACGGCTTTCTTTCATTTCGTCCAATTACATTATACGCACAGCTTAAAAGTCGAGATAGCCGAGTTGATTTATTCTGAGTGTTTTATTCGTCTCATTTAATAATACCATTTAACAAAACGATATATTTAATTTTATTGCTACATGCAACTAAAAAGTGAAGGAACGTAACAGCCAGTAAAAATCCTGAGCTGAACTGCTGAGCTAACTCCTTTCTCCTTTTTGAGGTTTGAAGGTAACTCCACGCAGCTTCAATAAGGGTTGCTACACGTAGCAGATTTTCATCCGCCACATGCAGGTTTCAGTGGCGCTTGCCCAGATCTGAACTCGGGGTCATTCGTTAAGATTAATAATAATAATAATAATAATAATATCCTGGGACACTATTCACACACGGACATCTGATCCCAAACTAAGCAGAACTTGTACTATGGAAACCATAGAACTAATATATTACATATACTATTTTTTTTTTGTAAATACATACTTATATAGATAATTACACCCAGACTCAGGACAAACAGACATGTTCATGAACATAAATGTCTGTCTTAGGTGGGAATCGAACCGACAACCTTCGGCGTGAAAGGCAAGTATTTACCAACCACACCAACCGGCCCGTTTTTCTCTCTTCGTTTCTCGTCTTCTAACCACTATGTAATTACAGTTCTTACTTAACATTATTTTAATAGTCAGCTTATAAGGTTTTAGATTCCGATGTCTTGGGTTAGACGTGATAGGTGGACCTGGTGACCTTAACTTGATATTAAACGATTTCACAGTAGACTCCTTCAAGCACTGACGGACAGTTACCATTAAGGCGCCCAAATTACTAATCTGGCTTTCTAAAAATCTAATTAAGCTTAAAGAAACAGCCGTTAGAACGAGATGGCGTGAGAAAATTCTCCAGACTAGTATTGATTATTAAATACGTGGTTGTTTTTTGACAGAAATAAAAAAAAAACATTTACAGCTTCTCGATTGCTCCAAAGCGTTCTTAATTATATCGAAGAGTTAATTGCTCTCAAAATGATGAGAGGCTCTCCTTTAATTAATCCGTAACGAGCTGAAGTATCTTAGATAGTAAATTACGATAGAATTTTCTACGTCATTATAATTTAATACGCACGTTATTTCGTTTTATATTTTAATACGAATTCGATATAAAGTTTAAAGGGATGATTAAAATATAAATATATAAATAGGTGTAATAAAATATGGTACCTTTATAGTTTTCACAAACTGCCTATGAATTTATTAATTACCAGCAAAGATTTTATAGCAAAGCTTGCGTCTCTTAAAGCTTGATGTTTATTTCATCACTCTGCTCCCCTGGAGGCAGGACTATTATGAGGCAGATTATCCGAAACTTGCAGGTTTTTTTGTTTGCTTTCAGAGCACACAAAGTATGTAAAAATGCAGTTCTCCTTTGTACCACTCAGTACCATGTACCAGATCATCGAGGCGCAGGAGTGTAATATATAAATTTCTAGACTTCGAGTTATTACTGGGAATTTATTGACAGAAAAATCCAATAACTTTTAAATAGCCCGACCCAGAGTTGGAGCCTAGAATCTCAGGTACTGCGGTCTCATAAGTTAACCCGTAGACAAACGATCAATACTTTTACATATTAAAGATAACCAGCTACTTATAGCATGCGTCATTACGTAACAGCCTGCGAATACTGCTGGGCTAAAGGCCTCCTCTCCCTTTATGAGGAGAAGGTTTGGAGCTTATTCCACCACGTTGCTAAAATGTGGGTTGGTGGAATACACATGTTGCACAATTCCAGTAAAAAAAATGATTGGTTTGCTTTTTCCAACTCGCAAATAGCCATATTAACTTTAAAAGAGGCAGTTATTTGTTAATAGGACTGTCAAATAAAAACGAGTTGATCTCATAATTCAAATAATTCAAAATTACAAGAACAATATTTCAAAGACATAAAAATTTCTACAAATAATAATATACTAATAATATTTTCCATTCGGTATTATAATAATCTGCCACTTACAGCACACAAAGATTAAAATATTATATTACATCAAAAACATGAAACACTTAGTTTTAGAAACGGGACGAGAAAAGCTGTTTAATATTTCAAAATCATAACGTACAACAAAGAGAATCTTAAGCTAATGCGGATTAAATATTTACAAAGCCCAAGTAAATAAGCGTTTAATCTCTTATAACATCGGACTTAACACACTACCAAATTATATGGTTGAAAAAGTTTTCTAGTGATGTCTGTTTTTATGATTCAAAACGTTAATACTTTTAACACAAAAAATGTTTGCTCTGATACGCATTAGGTCGATTGTAATAAGAAACGATACTACGATATAATTTGAAATAAGAAGCTAAAATAAAGTTATTAATCCACGATGCAATTGATTGATGTTTCTAACTATCCAATTTATTTGAACATATTTATGTGTGTTTATAATTCATTTGGTGCTTGACGGTGAAGGAAAGCACCGCGAGGAAACCTACATGTGTCTAATTTCATTGAAATTCTGCCACATGTGTATTCTAAAACACGCATTGAAGCAGCGTGATAGAATAAGCTCCAAAAGCTTCTCCTCAAAAGGGAGAGGAGGCCTTAGGTCAGCAGTGGGACATTAACAGCTTGTTACTGATATTTATTTTGTTATTTACAGACTACAAAATTAGGTTTGGTCAGTAAAAATATTAATGGTGTTATCAGGAGCAACTTGGAGTTTTTATTCTTCCATACCTTGGAGAGTACATAAATCCTTTCAGTTCCGAAATCAGTTAGGTAATCAAGAAATAATTATATGATTATTTACAAGTAATGATAACTAGTGATCGTGTGCTTCAATATGATGACACTGGCTCATATGATACATTGGAATACAATAATGGCCATACAATTGCGTTTGTTGATACTGATCGCGATGCTATCCCAATACAGTAACAGCTATATGTTGTCTTTAACTGCTGAATACGAAATGAATTATAAACAAGTAAACACTGACGATCCGGTAATATTCTCATATTTAATCCACTATGCCGTTTCGATATTCGAATGTTTTTATATGTAGATATACCTACAAGTATAAATAAAGTATCAATTGTTTAAATATGGTTCACATAGACGTGACTTTAAAAGGACGGAAGCAACCGAAAGTCCCGTATTTATTATTATTTTTAATGTACATTAAATTTCGGTATTATATTACTTGTCAAGTTTACAAATTCAAAATCTAAAAACAATATATACTTCAAACGTGAAACGACTATACGTCAAAATCTTATAAAAGAATTGTAGAAATAAATACTATACTGCTACTGAATTATACATAGCGTCTTTCAATTTATTTGATTATTCCTAAAAGTGGGCCGAATTTGAGATTAATTGAAATATACAGTAGACATCCAAGTTTCATTTTAGTTTTACAGTAGATTTCAAATTCTATCTCGTTGCTATTCTCTGAGTAAATTGGCTTAATTTGACTAGTGATTTTGTAACTAACTTTATTTGCGAGTTTTCATGTGAAATCCGTTTAGATTATATGAAGTCTAGCGCCTTTTCCGTTTGTTTTATTTTTTATTCATTTTATTGTAAACTATAATTATGACAAAATGGCCCAGTGGTTAGAACGCGTGAATCTTAACCAAATATCGTGAGTTCAAACCCTGGCAAGCACCACTGAATGTTCATGTGCTTAATTTGTGTTTGTAGTTCATCTCGTACTTGATGGTGAAGTAAAGCACCTGCATGTGCCTAATTTCATTGAAATTCTGCTATATGTGTATTCCACCGACCCGCATTGGAGTAACGTGGTGGAATAGGCTCCAAACCTTCTCTTTAAAAAAGTAGAAGAGCCCGGCAGCGGGATATTCACAGGATGTTGCAGCTGCTACTACTGCTGTAACTAATATATAATGTAATACAAAGACACACGACATATCGAAAACATATCATTCAAACAATTGATCGCTATTCGAATAATAATAAAGATAAAATTATTCGATAACAATAAGATTTTCGCGTAACAATGAATGCGAAATTACAATGTAAATATGACAGGTGGATTTGATATTCTGACGTAGATACGATGAGAATTGTTATGAACAAATATTAAGATAAATTTAATAAGTGCATATATGTGTATTTATTACACAAATGTTTAACTTTTTTTATTGAAATCATGTAGGCAGACTGTCGAATGAAAAGAAATAGGCTTACCACCCCTTATGTCGGTAATGTGCTTGTAGCTTTCGGAATGTGCGTGTGCCTGTATTTACACTGGTTCACTGACCTTTCAAACCGGAACGCAACAATACCAAGTATTGTTACTTAGCGGCAGAATATCTGATGAGTGGGTGATACCAACCCAGACGGGCCTGCAAATTAATTTAATTAAATTATGACTACCAACGAATACTAACTCCACGGTTTTTTATCATCTATAATTTTAAAAATTTTATCAATGTTTACTTAACGTGAGATTATAATTAATTATTTGGCAAAGATTTTGAGTTATCTTATTATCATCTTTATAACCTTGATAGTTGAAATTGATTATCGTTTGGATTAAAAACAAATATTATAGTACTGACTAAAATTTGCTATTTGTGTGTTTTTTAAGTTTATATAAACGAGTATATATCCCCATAAATCCAATGCTGGTCAATTAATTTGCCACTGTTAGCTTTCTAAAAATTCATAGCTCGAGTCCGTCTGGTATTGAATTCAGTGGAAAGCCGACCTTCGTCAAAGAAACCGCACCTGGCGAGATAATCTCCTCTTTGAACTTTGAGTTGCTGAATTTACATTTATACGGACGGTCAGAACGAAATTGCGGAAACAAATTTGAATTTCTGAAGAGTTTTAAAAAGGCTTACGATGAATCTTAGCTTTCATATAATAACTTGGTTATGGGTACGTTTAATATGTTACATTATATGTAGCCTTATTTCAAACGCTTATTGTATTAATACCATATATTTGTATATAATATTCTAATGTGTGTGTGTGTGTTTGTAAATCTGCTACTGCTAAACGGCTTGACCGATTTTAAATGATGACGTAATTTTTTGTACTTATGGGAAGTTATTTGTGTGGTTTTTAGCTATAATTGGACTCGGTAGGAGGTGCTGATGCTTACATCAAGATTTTATTTTTTACGAAGCATTTTTTCCTTTTTTTTTAGATTTTAGTAGCTACGACAAAGTATATTATTATTGTAGATACTATCGTATATATTGCTTATGATATGTTTAAATTGTTTAAAATAAATAAATAAAACTTCATATAAAGATTCATATAATCTTTCATATTTTTATTCATGAGTTATTATTATCTCTAATTGGTTAAAAAATATATCGGGATAAAAATCTTTATTATACCGTTACAGTACGAAGAAGCAGCGCAGCTATTACGTGTAATATAATTAATGTTGAACGTGGCGTCGTGAATTTTGAGAGTATTTAATTTAAAAAAACCTGTACAATATATATGTTAATGATAGGTTTTATAATATTTCATAAAGCCATTTCAGTGTTTCTTTTGTCAGGTTTAATTTCACCTTATCACAAATTCATTATGATTATAATTATGTTTCCAACAAAATTTCACAAAGGACTGAATATGATGAAATAATTATATATTAGCATATAATTTAAGCCCTCACCTAAAGTTATTTTGATAAGCCAAATTACGAGCGTACGAATGGAAATTTTGGTACCTTTTTATGGACAAGATAGCCCTTGAAATTTAGTGTTATTTTGTTGGTTCATTTAAATATTTAAATTCATAAATTACATATTAATGATGATCAAAGACTTGACAATTTTTACATTCTTTGCATATAGTATCGTTTAACATATGCAAATTTCTTATAAAACTTCTAAATTATTCTATTAACTTTAAGTAAAAAAATATATTTTTTCTTCTGAAAATTTTTTATTCGGACCTAGTTCTAATCATTTTGTTGTGCATATAATGTGTCAAACTGTCCACCCAATATATTTTATGGACTATTAATGTTATTGTTTTTTATCTTTATAGGCTCACTCTCGGTTTCGTCTATTCGTCATTCTGTTGCATATTTGATTGTGTCATGTGGAATGCCTAAAAGAAAATCTTTAGTCTGAAAATTACTAAGACGAACGCAATAGTCGTGACCCTCTCAAGCCGTGAGATTAATTATACCTTTTCGAAATGGTAAATGCTTTAAGTAAATCCACTTCACCTGTTTTTTCAAACCTTGAACGATGAGAAGACAAAATATTTTTATTCATCAAAAATATTCAAATGTTGTTGCATGTCTTGAATGCATCTATCCATCTAATTAAAACCGCTAATTTAGAATTTTCAAGTGACATTATCAAGCGAGTTTCACAACCGATGAAGCGTAAGTGCTTCAGAGCGCTGAATCAGCGCTACCGGGCCGCTGAAGTGGTATGGAGAGTCCACTCCGACTGACAGAGATCTGTTCTTTTGTCACGCATTACTTTGTCGTATGAGGCTGAGATGGTTCAGCCGATAAAACTCAAAAATCTTTGATATCAGTATTTAAATCGACTCAAATACTATCGATATTTAAGTTATAAATTATTTGTTGTAGTAATACACTAGAGGCGATATTGCGCAGTGGTTAATTAAAGTCAAATTTAACCTTTTATTGTGGGTTCAATCCTCTATTTTCATGTGCTTAATTTGTAATAATTTATCTATCTGTGTATCTACAGAATTTCTGATTCGTGGTGGTGGGTATGGTGGTGATGGAATAAGCTTCTTAGCCGTGACGTAAAGACACTAGAAGTACTATTTGTACTGCAAGCTGTAGACATGCAGGTGGTTCCATATATTCATTTTTTTTTAGTTTTATAATTACTATTTTTCGAAAGTAATTCGTCAAAAAAAAATTTTTTTTTATACAACAGGAAGGCGGACGAGCATATGGGCCACCTTGTGGTAAGTGGTCACCAAACGCCCTTAGACATTGGCATTGTAAGGAATGTTAACCATCGCTTACATCGCCAATGCGCCACCAACCTTGGGACCTAAGATTTTATGTCTTGTGCCTGTAATTACACTGGCTCACTCATCCTTCAAACCGGAACACAACAATACCAAGTACTGCTGTTTTGCGGTAGAATATCTGATGAGTGGGTGGTACCTACCCAGACGAGCTTGCACAAAGCTCTACCACCATTAGATAATGATAATGATTGCTTCAAAGCATTAAATAATACTAATTATATGTAACTATGTTCCATGTATGCCATATGTTGAAATACGCGTGAAGCTATTTGTTTTGAGCTTTTCAAGTCTTGTCGGATAAGAACTAGTGAGACTTGTTGGCACAAACACGCTACTTAAATAACTGCAAAGTTCGGCTGAAATATTTAAACATCGTTGTAACAGCCTGTGAAAGTCCCACTGCTGGGCTATAGGCCTCCTCTCCTCTTTTTGAGGAGAAGGTTTGGAGCTTATTCCACCACGCTGCTCCAATGCGGGTTGGTGGAATTCACATGTGGCAGAATTTCAGTGAAATTAGACACATGCAGGTTTCCTCACGATGTTTTCCTTCACCGTAAAGCACGAGATGAATTATAATCACAAATTAAGCACATGAAAATTCAGTGGTGCTTGCCCGGGTTTGAACCCACGATCATCATTTAAACATCGTTACCAGCAATTCAATGCGTTATAACCGAGTTATTTGATGAATACCGAAACGATCAATCTGTAAAGCCATCTCATACAATTTGATGTAATGGCCCGTGAAATCCATACAGTAAAACTGTTTTTTATTTACGAGCTTTAAAAAACATCTTACATGAAATGTTTTACGAGGGTATACTTTTTCTTTTTATTGCTTTCATAAAAGCGGTCGAAATCAAATTCCCTCTTGAATCGGGTATAGATTCCTTCAAGTGACACGAGATTTGATGTCGGAATTCAATATGACTGCGTCGGGGTTTATTAAGATCATTGAAGCGATATTTCTAACGTTTTATTTTGTTATAATGTACTTAGTTTTATATACAAAATGGAATTTTTACAAACGCTTTTTTTATTACCGTTCGTTAATAACATTTTTTTTAATTGTTGGCGATCTATGGGTAATATAAAAGGTACCTTGGAAAGTTATATATATATATTATTATATTCGTATGTATTTATATTGCTTATGTATATATGTATATAGCATAGATTAAGACTTATAGGAAATAGTAATTTAAAAAACCAATTATTGTGATGTTTTATTGTAGCGTTCTAGAACTATCTGAATGCAAGATATTTAAGCTTGTTCCATACATATGTGTGTGTGTGTGTGTGTGTGTGTGTGTGTGTGTTTCTAACTTCTTAGTTTTGGAATTATTTCATTATATGAATAATTCAATAAATGGCTGTTAATTAAAAGGTCTGACTAATTATGTTTTTCTCTTTAAAGGTACACATCAATTGTAAACATCAAAGGTAATTAATTGAATATTTTATTTAAGGCTTATGAGTACACTTGAATCGTTTTATACAAAACATTTGAGCTATGTTTACAATTTAGTCTCTCATTGCCACACCCAGAGACTTTTAGCGGTTATTTAATTGTGATTACCGAGTTTGTTACTGGTTCTTATCGATAAATCTGATTCATTACCAACGGTTTGTTAACATTTAATATAATAATGAAAATTGACGATTCAAACGTACTTGTAACGCTACTTCAATAATATATTTTGAGTATGAGCTATTTGTGTGTATTCATTTTATATTCGGAACAAAAATGCAGATAAAATTAAGAATAATAACCCAGACTTGGACTTCCAAGTTGTCACGTCTGTGGCGAAAATTATAAAAATATTTCATATATTTAAAAAAAAAACGGTTACTTAAAGTGCTCCTCAATATAAATTTAAGGCTTTAAATGACCTTGAGTGGGACAGTAAACGTTGTGTAACGTTTGTTTGATTATACAAATCCTTGTTGGTTGCCGCTTTCTTTCAAATGTCAAATTACTAATGCCAGACTAGTTAGCAATGTAAAACTAGAAAAGAAACACTTCGAGACAGTTGAGAGGACATGTCAATTATGTATTTAAATAAATATTTAAAACGAGGGAAGATCTACTGAGTTATCACGCATTTAATTCTGCTTACACTTTATCCTGGTCTCGGCTATATAATATTTAAATGTCGCATACAATTATGCTACATGTCGCAAGAACTTGACCTCAACACGCAGTGCTCGTAAGAATAATTCAATGCCAATCAATTTTCCGCCATGAAGAGAATCTGTCATTGTTACCAGATTAAAAATGTAGATTATTATTGTTTAATATAAAAAATAACAGATTCTCTTCAGTAATATTTAAAAAAAAATGTATTACATCTAATATTATATATTACAATCTGATTGAGTTTAACAATGTAAGCCGCAATGTCGCAACGAATAGTATACTCGGTGTGATGTCACTAAAAGCAAGCTTACCTTACCCGTAGTAGTAGCCTTCACCTAATGCACTGTCGTGAAACATCCGACATTCTTCAGACACATATAGGTTAACGTGTCTTGAAGTAATATTAGAAAGTATTTCTCGTACAGTGTAAATTATCACGACTCGAGGTTTGAGTTTAAGCATTTTGGGCAAACAAATGAGTTTTCTCCGTCTGTACTCTAAAACTCGTTTTTTTATGCCTAGCCTGTAAAGCTATGGATCAAAAGGTCTTGGTTTCGACTATGAAATACGACCAAAAATATTTAATGGTTAAGTAGTTGGCAATATAAAGCAAGTAAAGCCATTGACCCTGCACGAAATTATCATTCTCCGGTCTGATGGATTGCCATCCCATCGGATTATCATTAAGGACTTGTGCGCTGCAATATCTCTTTCATAGTTAGCTAATCCGTTCAGAATAACTTTCTTAGAAAGTGGAAGGACATCTTTCACCCAATAATATCACAAATAAAAAAAACAAGTTTAAACTAAATTGTCTTTCTTCAATTTATGCAAAAATAAAATAAATTTGAGACTTCTTAAAATATAAATTATTAGCCATTTAAAAGGCGAGGTGAAATTATGGGCAGTGCCCATATTTCACTAAAAAATACTTTTTCAATGACAACGATAGAACCTTCACCACTAGTGTCGCCAACTGGTGAGCCACCAGAATCGATAGCCCTTGTGAGAAAAAGTTTAAACGGGAACTCTCTACAATAGACCGCTTACAGAAACCCTTATGAATTTGGAAATTATGTACATATCTGGCCAACGATAATTCGTTCTAAGCTGATCCAGTTCCAATGGACCATAGACAAGTTACAACCATTAGTGCTGCAGTTTCCAGACAACTTTACCATTCTGAAACGATAACATTATGGTAATGTGAAACCACGTTCGTAGATTCGAGTTTAATGGTTTCACCGTTTATGAGGAATTGTTGAATGTACAGTCAGCAAAAAAAGTTAAAAATCGAAAAATGTTCACTATTTTTAATATATACTGATCAATACATATGTATCAATTATTTGAATGCTCACTATTTTTGGATGTTATGTAAAGAAAGCTTTATTTATTTAATAATTTTCTTTAACTAATTAAATCGTGCATAGTTTCAGACACTTTGCATAAAGAAATTTAATTACCTCTATGGTCTAATTGATAGTCCGGTTTCGGCATTTCGAAGATTCCTTAACTAAATGATATTATCTTATACATTTTTGGATCAATAATAATTTACTCTTCATTTAAACTTATATTTATTAATATGCAAGCCAAAATAATAATAAACGAACACATACATACACACACACACACGTAAACATATATCATTATGAAAACCAGAAAATAAAAAAGAAAAGTTTTGATAAAATTTATTTCAAAAATATTTAAAAAATAATGAAATATATAAATTATTCCTCAACTCATTTGTTCGAAATTTGAAATTTTTAAAAACCACTATTATTTTCTTGTAACACGAACGCTTTGTGAAAAGTAACATGATAATTTTATAGGAGATATTATTGCTTAGAAAGGTCTGACGAATTTATTGTGTGGGCAATAACGAGGGTACGAGGACGTCGGGCACTTTCGGAGATCGACTCAGATTGGAAAAGGTGTTGTGCTTTGAGATAAGGAAATTTATACAAAAATGTTGCCTCAATTGAAAAAGGAAGGTTGATTGAACTACCTGACATATTGCGATCGCAGCAGTGCTAGGAGGAATAAAAATAAATATTTATTCGTTAAGTTCAACATAAAATATTTTTTGGTATGTCCTAAACTAAGAAAGCAAACAAACATTGAATCATTCTATAAAATTATAAAAGCAATTTTACAAATTAAATTACCTTTATCCTATTCCAATCGGAGGAGGAATAAAGGTAAACAAACCGTAGATTTACAATATGCATGCGATTTTCTAATTGTTCTTCTGTATTTCGCGCTATAAACGGTTCTTTATTAATTTACCTTTATTTATAATACAACACTATTCCACTTAACTAGTTATAACTACATTAATTTAACTTTCGAAATTCCGATTACAACTTCACGGATATAGAAAACGCAATTTTTTCGCGAATCCATAGTGAATATCAAAGATTATTCAAGATCCCGACCAATAATATCGCGTCAATTGATATCGGTGACCAATGATATCGGTGTCAAAGTTGTTTATTTGGGTTTACTCCTCTTGTGGTTGGAATAGGCTATGTGAAATAAATATCATTATTAATTTTAAATATTTAAGTTAGTAATTTAATATGGTAGATATTTTCTGTGAAATATTAATCATAATGAGAACTAAGATGTAATGTCCTTGTGCCAGTACTCACTCATTTCATAAAAGGGAATAAAGTATTACTGTTTGATGGTATTATAAGTAATGAGTGGGTGATTCAAAGAACAAAATGAAAATATATTTTTTTTAAGAACGAAAACCGACTTAATAATGATGATTTAAAAATCGTTATTTCTTCGGTTTGGAATGTAGATCCTTCCAAAAAGAACCAACGAAATATCAGTAAATAATCTTTTTTATCGAGTAAATAATGTACACGTAATAATCATATACAATTACGTTTATATATCCTTTGTAACTATCATAGATCTAACACCACATAAATAATGTGTTCACTATATATATTATATCTATTTTATTATTATTTCATAAGAATTTAATGTAAAATTATTCAGATATATATTTTATTACTATGCTATGGATGAAATTGGTTTAAAGTAAATATGATATTCTATATTCGAGACATGTTAGACGAAGCCATCGTTGAGAACGTACAAATAAACATATAATACACACACGTACACATACATACACATCTTTCAATAATCGAATCGAGCTCCGGGGACATCAGAACATGGAAATACAACCAGATATATATATATATATATATATATATATATATATAATAATAATAATAATAATAATAATGTCCTCCAGACCGATTTCGGCCACGGCGGCCAATCTCAAGAGAGATTAGCCAACTACGCAGGAGATATTATAGTGCACAAGTATGTGCGCAAACACAGGAGCACTCTCTATTCCCTAACTCTCATAATCCGATGGGACGGCAATCCGACACGACCGGAAAGACTTCAGGCGCAGGACCAACGGCTTTACGTGCTCTACGAGGCACGGGAGTGTAGACACTTCCAACTTCCTGACTCCGGGCTGTTACTGAGAATAACCCAATAACTTTTTATTGGCCCGACCTGGGAATTGAACCCAGGACCTCCGGGTCTGCGGCTTTACATCAAGCCACTAGACCAACGAGGCAGTCGTAAATATATATATATTTATATATATTTTTATACAATAGGAAGGCGGACGAGCATATGGGCCACCTGATGGTAAATGGTGGTGACCACCCTTAGACATTGGCACTGTAAGAAATGTTAACCATTGCTTACATCACAAATGCGTCACCAACCTTGGGACCTAAGATTGTATATCCCTTGTGCCTGTAATTACACTGGCTCACTCACTCTTCAAACCTTATATTATATTATATAACCTTAATATTTCTTATAATGATAATGTCTAAGGGTGTTGGTTACCACTTACCATCAGGTGACCCATATGATAAAAAAAATAGGTAACATGTGTGTGTGAAAACACACTCTTATTCTATTATTCTAATAGTCCAATGCGCAGAAAATTATACAGGTAATGAGAACTTATCGACAATAATTAATAACTGTTATTAACTTCATCCAGAATACGAATCCAGGATCTCGGGAACCGCAGTCGTAGAAGTTATAGTCATATATCAATGACTAAATATCAAATGACTTCTAATAATTCAATTGCTTGACCAATGAGATCGTTTTTTATATACTTGAAGGTACATATTATATCTGCAGAGATGTAAGCAAAGCTTGGTACTTGACAAAATTGAACACTAAGCAATGAAAAACCGGTATGCAACACTGATTATAATAATTATATCATTTAAAGGATTCACGCATTAAGTGTAATAACGTTAGTCGGTTTGCAATATTTCACGAGTTGATACGAAGTGATTTTCGACAAAAAAGCATCGCCGATTAGTCTATGTCGAAACACAAATGGCATGCAATTTGTTGTCAATTGACATATCGTATTCATGACTTTTTCATATATTATATAATAAGTCCATAATTTGTTGGTTCGCAGTTTTTCGCCTAATTTAAATTCAAATTTATTTTATTCAATATATACAGTTAATATTGAGCAAAGTACCTGAGATAAAGCAGTGAAAGAAACTTAGAGGGTTTTTCATCACATTGTTATAATAAAGTCTGCCCTAAAGATAACCTCATCTAAAAATATCTTATTTTTCACCGAACATATTATTTATTGAGATAAATAGTTTTATCGATACATCACTCTAATAGGGTATTTTCTCGCCATAAAATATTTTTTAAACATTGTATTTTTCTTTTGTTTTCATATTAATGTCTTTATTAAAGAATCGTGAGCAAAAGCCTAACTTTTTAATAAGGCGAAGTCATGACAGGTGGATCAAAGCGGTGATGTAGAGGTGGCGAAGGGATGAGGAGCGTTGTGTTTGAAGTTTTTTCGTCCAGTAGAAAAAAAAAACCTGTAACAGACGGTCTGATATACACCAGAATAATCCTATAAGTCCAAAAATTTGCATCGAATGTACGGAACCCTCAGAACTGTATCTCAGTAACTCCGACAAAGTTTCGAACACAATAATCCGTCGTATATAGACCTTTGCCGTGGTCTTTATTGGATATACATCGTGAAAATTGCTTCCTTTATCGGTAAAGGAAGCCCATTGTTGTGACGTACGCTGTTATCTTGGGCTAAATTCTATTGTGACTGGCAGAATAAAGGTATGACGTGGATAAAATGTGGTTACCTGTTTGTTGGTCCAATGTTTAGCGATTAAGGCTAATACCGAAGTCCGAGGCTTAAGTCCAGGGTCGGGCCATTATTCACACACCATCAGATCCCAAACTAAGCAGAGCTTATACTATGGAAATCAAACAACTGATATACTACATATACTACTTTTCCTTTTGTAAATACATACTCATATAGATAATTACACCCAGACTCAGGACAAACAGACATGTTCATGCACAAAAAAGTCTGTCCTGGGTGGGAATCGAACCCACAACCTTCGACGTCAAAAGCAAGTATCTACACACCACACCAACTGGTCAAGCAAAGCACAACCGTCAGCCGATGTTTTTTTACAAGCAATATTAATTTCATTAGCATGAAATTTAAACAGGGAGATGCTTTTATTATCTATTCCTTGGGGGACTAATACCATAATAAAAATAATGTAGTCGTGGAATTTTATTTGTACTTTTTTTGTATGTTTTCTCTTAATGAGGTTTAATCTGCAAAAAAGTATAAGTAAAAATGTATTAATATCCCTAATCCTTTAATAGTCCTTAATGACATATTAGGCTCCTCCTTTCATGTCTGAGCTAAAGGTAAATAATCAGAAAGCAAAATATTCTTGTTAATCCACAAATATAATGAACAAAATATTTATAGTTGGTTTTACTCAAATAATTGTGCTTTTTTTAAATTAATTACGAAATTCATAGATTAATTTTTTTTTATACTATAGGTAGGTATATAGTTCACTTCACCCACGTGTGAGGGGGTTCTGTACCCTCGATAACGTACGCAAAATTTCATAACGATCGATTGAGTGAAGTAACGAAAGCGTAACAAACAAACAGAGTTACTTTAAAATTTATAATATTAGTTAGGATGTAATGTTTAAGTTCGAAGAAACAGTTTTCAGTCTAGAAATATTTAGTATCAGCTCAGTAGAAAATTAGCCAGATGGCCCATTTGCTCGTCCACCTACCTATTCTATATAAAAAAGAATCTCTAAATAAATTGACCTTTACTTCAACGTGATTCGAACTCCTACATTTTTATATTTGCTTATTTATCAGAAATGAAATGTAAACATAAGGGGTGATATTAGTTTTATTAACTTAATTACACTCGCTGACTAACATTGTAGTGAAAACATCTAGACGGGGTAGTGCTATTTGCACTTGCTATTTAATTAAATGTAATGTCAGGTCTATTCGTGTTAATTCTACACACTATGTCAGTTACTTACAGATTACCGTACCGTACCGTGAATATCCCACTGCTGGGCTAAAGGCCTCCTCTTCTCTTTTTGAGGAGAAGGTTTGGAGCTTATTCCACCACGCTGCTCCAATGCGGGTTGGTGGAATACACATGTGGCAGAATTTCAGTGAAATTAGACACATGCAGATTTCCTCACGATGTTTTCCTTCACCGTCAGCTCGAGAAGGATTATAATCACAAATTAAGCACATGAAAATTCAGTCGTGTTTGTCCGGGTTTGAACCCACGATCATCGGTTAAGATTCACGCGTTCTTACCACTGGGTCATCTCGGCTTATTTATAGATTCTGGTATGTAAATACACAAACTATGTTCATTAAAATGTAAACTAAGGCAGATATTACAGTGTAGGGAAGTCAGCACTTAAGCACGCGCTGTGTAAGTCTTGATGTGATAAGTGAGAACAAGCCTTTAAATGCAAACATTTATTCGATAACAATATTCGAGTACATTAGGCAACAATTTGATATTCGAAATTGATTTTATTTAAGTTGACTTTAACGAGCAATTTGAATCGTTATTTTAATAAGTTAAATTTAACTCGAGCTCAATAGTTACTGTTTTCACTCTTAACACAATTTGTATAAGCTGAATTGTAGATAAGGAATATTAATAATTAATTGAAAATGGACATTACTAACATTATTTTTAGTAAAAGCTTTTCCTTTAAATATAAGAAGCTATGTCATCCTTTTCATACAGTAGCCGCCTGTAAATGTCCCACAGCTGGGCTAATGCCCCCTCTCTATTTTTTGAGAAGGTTTGGTGCTTATTCCACCACGCTGCTCCAATGCGGGTTGGTGGAATATACCTGGTGGCAGAATTTCAGTGAAATTAGACACACGCAGATTTCCTCGCGATGTTTTCCTTCACCGTCAGCACGAGAAGGATTATAATCACAAATTAAGCACATGAAAATTCAGTGGTGCTTGCCCGGGTTTAAACCAACGATCATCGGTTAAGATTCACGCGTTCTTACCACTGGGCCATCTCGGCTTATAATGATAAAAATAAAAGAGATGACTTTTGTTTCTAAAGTTTAACTCTGGAGTTATGCAAAGTGCTTTATCAGATTCCACTTCTAAAGTGATTAAAGCAATATGTTGTATTATATCTATTAATCAGTAACTTAATTATAAAACCTATAAGATAATTTGATATGTAAGATAGCTTAAAATATGATAGGCTTGATTAAAAAAAAAAGTTTAACTGAAAAAAGTACTAAACCAATAAGTCTAACTTCAGAAGAATCAGCGCAATTCGGAGAAGATTTTAGTACATAATTTTTGAATTTAGACGTTTTACGTATGAAGAGTGAGTTTCGTGTTCTTTCAATGACAAAAAGACACTTCCGTAGCATTAAGAACAAGCCTATTTATTGTATGTATATTATCATATATTTATCCTATTTGTTAACACTATGTATTCATTCAGTCATTAAGCCCCAGTGATTAGTGATAAGCGATCAAATGGCATATCGATTTTATAAACACATAACTCATGTCACTTTTTTTATACAGTTTGACCCGCTCCCCCGTAAACCATATCGTAAGGTTTGTAGTCTTTAACAATTATCTATAAATGGTTTGTGTAAAATTTTTTTTTATAGAATAGGAAGGCGGACGAGCATATGTGCCACCTGATGGTAAGTGTTCACCAAAAAAAGACATTGGCATTGTAAGAAATGTCTACCATCGCTTACATATTGCCAATGCGCCACCAACCTTGGGAACTAAGATTTTATGTCCCTTGTGCCTGTAATTACATTGGCTCACTCACCCTTCAAACCGGAACACAACAATATTAAGTATTGCTATTTTGCGGTAGAATATCTGATGAGTGGGTGGTACCTACCCAGACGAGCTTGCACAAAGCCCTACCACCAGTACCCGAAGAATATCATAATGGATTCGTAAATACTGACGTTAAGACAAACATACTCAACCTCATAATATATTTATCAATGTATACATTAAAAAGATCAGGGGTCCAATTCTACTAACAAATTGTCAATTTATTGAAATTGAATCGAAGCGTGATCGTTGCCGTTTATCCGTTTTCCTATTTTTTCATTTAAAACTACTGTCATTAAATTTAACAATTATGTTAGGTTTTGACATAACGGTATATGTTAACAATATATCGGTTCGATTCCGATCCGAATAAATAAAGAATAATCAAATTTGTATCGGAATTGAATCGGGAACGTGTCGTAATCGTTATAGATTAGTGGAATTCGGCCCCTGTACAACGTGAAGCTGTTATGAAAAATATATTACATTGCTCGATATAAAATTTGTGATATAAAACTCTAACATGTATGTCGAATATATAAGTGGATATTCTATTAGCTTTATTATACAGCAAGCTTTAAATAAATCTACATTTTTGCTGTAACCTACATATATCAGAATGTTTTTTATATATATAAACAATGATATGTATATTATTAAAAACCAGAAATAGGAAAATTTAAAAGAATAAACAACACTCAATTACTAACATTTTTATAACTCAAAATTACAAAACCACCATTACTGAACATTAACACTAACCATTAATTAATTAAAATAACATCGCAATCAATCCTGAATAAATGCTGTTTCTAATCTTACAAGTGTAACATTACTATCACCATCATGGACACATCTTACTAATACAACTTTTTTAATTTAAATAAAACTGGTCACTTATTATGAACTACAAAACGAATATAATTAATGACAAAATAAAAAGGAACATGAGTATTGTAAAAGCAACTATCTAACGACCGCCGCTCGCGACCGTCCGCATAAAAGTGAGTCTGAGGATATCGTGATCCCTCTGACGTAGCTTCTTTTTCTACCCGACACTTGATAATCAAAATAATTGGAAGGTAGGATATTGGATATGTCTCATTTCCTTTTTCGGGAGAAAATAAATGTACAATAAAGTTACAACTGATGGTCAGTGGTCTCCACGCCACCAACTATTGGGAACTAACATGTTATGTCCCTAGTGCCTGTAATTACACTGGCTCACTCGCCCTTCAAACCGGAACACAATAATACTAAGTATTACTGTCTGGCACTAGAATATTTGATGAGTGGATCTTCACTGCCAGACAGGCTTGCACTAGGTCCTACCACCAAGTTAATGCTTTCAGTGTTAGTTGAAATAAAGCATAATTCTTCTATATAAAAAGCTATATTATAGTAAAGTAACAGCCTGTTAATGTCCCACTGCTGGGCTAAGGCCTCCTCTTCCTTTTTGAGGAGAAGGTTTTGGAGTTTGTTCTATATGACTATATAAGCATACACCAAAATAAAAATATATACTTTATTCAAGGTTAAAAAAATACAGAAAAATACATATATTTTATAAATAAAAATACGATTTTGAAGAAACATGCACGAAGACAGACTCATACATATTTCGAAAATACACAGATTTCAAGTCTAAGACCCCAAAATGTATTTGTAAAAGGCTTCCTTCGCCAATTTGATATTATCAGCTTCCAAATTAGAAAGTAATGATCAAGAAAATGTTTGCCCAACTTAGTCAATGGTGCAAGCTGTATGGTAATTGATTTCGAGCCGAAAACAATTGCTCTCCGTCTAACGAAATTACAAAGGGAACGTAAATGTTTACGACGCCCTCAGAGATTCGTTCCAGAATTGTTTATGGGTACAGAACTCGCTTTACAACATGTTACGATACAGAACTGGATAGCTAAGTGAAATGGTACGCAACGAACGAAGCGTAAGAAATAAAAACGTTACTATATAAAAAACTTATATCAATATTTTTGTATGAGACGATATTAGAAAATCAATCATATCGAAATTAAGTCACTAGATTAAGCAGGATTAGATTAAATGAATTAATATTACGAGTATTAGTAACTTTGGGGATTTTTTTTAAATTAAAGGTACAAGAGACAAATTTTAGTTCCAAAGGTTGGTGGCGTATTGGCGATGTAAGAAATGTTTAAATAATTTCAGCGCCAATGTAAATGGCCAGTAGTGGTCACAAATTAGTTGGCTCATTTGCCATTGAGGGTAAAATTATAAACACAAATGTGAGAAAATGCAACGACTCGCGCCCGGATTTTAGTTATGATTTTATGAAGATTTGAAACAGACGAAAAATATATATTTTTTCCGTTTTTCAATAAAATTTTCTTCGAACTTCTTTGTATCCCAAAAAGATATTTATTTCATATTAGAGGTACTTCGTCAATGTTATTTTTTTTCTCTTTAATACAACGAATGTTTATTTTTATTTAAAGATATAAATAAATCATATTGTTCGGTCTTGCTTGTTATTCAATAAAATTCTAAGGATTCACTTCGCATCTCACTCATGAAATACATATGTTAACTCTGTTTCGACGCGTGTATTCGACGTATGTATGTATATATATAATTATTATAATCAATTTTGCTTCTGTACGTTTCGATTTGTTTAAACATACTACTGGTGGTACCACCACCGACTCATCAGATATTCTACCGCAAAACAACAGTACTTGGTATTGTTGTGTTCCGGTTTGAAGGGTGAGTGAGCCAGTGTAATTACAGGCACAAGGGACATAAAATCTTACGTCCCAAGGTTGGTGACGCATTGGCGATGTAAGCGATGGTTAACATTTCTTACAGTACCAATGTCCAAGGGCGTTTGGTGACGACTTACCATCAGGTGGCAGGTGGCATATGCTCTCGTCCGCCTTCCTGTTCTATAAAAAAAAAATATAATATCTCTAATGGCTCTAATTGTCACATTAAAATAATAATTTCTGATGAATTTTGCTCTAAAATAATTGAAAATTATAATTCACTGAGCTTTGATACACCCTAATTATAATGCGAATAACGTATTATATTTCCTATTTATGTGTTTTAATACACAATATACATTAATACACTTACAATAAGCATATTCATAGAATCTCGCTATCAAAATCAAGTCAACATAACACCGTTCGCTTTCCCGGAGTTCGAATAACAAAGCTTCGGTTACAAAGGAGCTCAATTTTAAATTGCCACTTAATTACGGACGGTAATTAAGTATTTCCGAGCTCTACGTGACAAGCGATAATAAGCTCTTCATATATTTACTTTCAGGTCAATTTCCCTTGCAAAGATTTTAGAAGTTTGGTCAGTAGATATTATCTGTTGGAGACGAAAAATATATTATTATGAAGTAAAATAATGCATCGTTATAACAATGTTCTTGTTGTTTGCAAAATATGGAATGAACTCAACCTCACGACCAAAGGTTGTGCAGCAACTGAATTTTACTCGTATATTTCTCTCGTTCTGTTAACTGTAATTTGACATTCGAAAGAAGAAGACAAAGCATTGTGTCACCATACAGCCCCGCAGCGTTTGTTAGTAAATAATAGTATTACGAACCAAGCATCTCAGATGCTTGGTTCCTTCTACTATAAACTAAATTATTCCTTACCGATGAGACATAGATAGATAGATAAGCTGTATAAATTTAATAGTATATGATTACTACATGTATATAATTAATGAAAACGACAAACTCTTGAGCTTTGTCAGGTGCTTCTGTTATATAATCCACAGTCTTCAAGGCTGGTGGAGTTATCTTGATTAAAATATTTTTTAAATTTTAATTTCAGTTTTTAAACTTGATACTCATATTTACCACTTACAAATTAAGAGGTATTTAACACATTTGTACAATAAGGCTGTCTTTGCTTATATTTCAGAGAATCTTAGATTTTAAAAAATTTAATAAAAAAAATCGGCATGTAGAATGTTAAAAAACAGACAGGAGACAATATATTTTCATGTTGACGTTGACGCATTTAAGACACGTACGAAACGATTTGCTTCCTCGTTTCTGATACGCACTGCCAAGGTCTGGAATAACCTCCCGACCTCCGTTTTCCCCACCACATATTGTATATGGGTACCTTCAAGTCCAGAGTGAATAGGCACCTTCTAGGCAAGCGCGCTCCAACTTAGACTGTATCTTCACTTTCCATCAGGTGTGATGACAGTCAAGCGCTAGCCTATACATTTAAAAAAAATATATACTTATAATTATCGTAATAAAACATACCCAAATAAAATCTCATACATATATTTTTAAGAACGAAAATTGCTTAAATTACCTTAAATTTCATATTTTAATAGTAGTAATTGAGTTTTATTATTTAAAACGCTATAACATTAATAGTAATTTAACACTTACGTACCCGTACTCGTTACTCGTTCATAACTTTGTTAGCGAAAACGTATCAACCCGACGGTGTCAGTCTCACCCGAGACTCATTTGTTTCTCGCGCAAATTGAATGCTTTCAAGCAATTTGTGTACACAACAAACATTTCTTTTCAATTCCAACCGCTTGAAAATTACCATTTCTCGGGAGGGATTTCCTACTAACTTAGTTTGTAATTTCGCTGCAAAAATGTATCACAAGAAGTATCTTTTTTTTAAGATTGTTTCGAATAAAAAATATAATATTGCTAATTAGTATAACATTATTTCTTACTAGTTTTCGCTCTCTGCATTTCGCGCTTTAGGAGGATTTCAGGATTAAGGTATAAAAAGTACCCTTCCTTGGGGTTCAAGCTTACTTTTTACCAAATTTCATCAAAATCGGTTCAGTGATTTAGCTCTTGGTAGCGTTACAAAGTTACTTCCGATTTTATAATATTACTATAGATAAAAAAAAATTGACAATTTATTGAAACGAAACTTCTTCAATATGCTTTAAAAATTTGCACACAACCATAAAATTATAAATACCACACCGTTTAGCGTTCGAGGTGTACAATGTTATCGACTTTCCGTTTGAATTGCATTAAAGCTACACTCAATGTATAGCATATTTTCGTTTTAATCTCCACGGTACAGCTCAATTGGTAGCGAAAATTAAACTATACAGTGCCGCTTTGATGATATATAAATTGTAGATACTTGTTGCTTAATGGTGAAAATATATTGTGTCTCCTGTAGAGCTATTCTAAACAAACAAACTCTAATCTCATAACACAACAGAATCGTAAAATATCAGAAAGTGATATGCGACAATGACTATAACAATTAAAATATTTATTAATTATAAATAGCAAGAAAAGTATTCGTTACTTATAAATATAAATCTTAGATGTTTAAGAAAAAAACTTTCTCTATCCTACACCCAAAAAAATCAGCACACCACGCACATGCACACATTCACACAAATACACACATATTTTTGTTAATATAGTTAATAATAGAATTGAATGTTGATCTAAAAAGCCATAAAGAGAAACTACTTTTATATTTTAAAGTGCAATTGTACACTTTGTTACATACAAAAAGGGAAACGGGGCTCCTCCTAATTCGTCCTCGCCTTAACCCGATACGCGGGTTCAGATTTCCTTATATTGCGACGCCACGTAGATCGTGTGTTCGCGTTCTTATCGGGGAGATCGAGGCATTTTATGTCCCTCTGGATATTTTTCATCCAATTGGTTTGAGGTCTTCCCCTGTCCCTCTGTCTTGTAGCCGTAGAAAGGCACTTTTTCACCACGTAATCGTTGGGCCTACGCATTACGTGTCCATACCATCTGAGCCTTGGTTCTGATATTTTGTCGGTTGAAAAAGAGGAACGGGACTGTAACTTCTTAATACAGATTATTTTATAACCTAGCGAAGAGTACAGTACTAAACATATCTGATTGGAATTAATAGTAAAACTTATTTGTACTAATTACTATGTTCAATCTCTGTTATAAATTAAGATTTTATAAAAAAACATATTCAAAAAAAATATTTTGAATATTAAAATATTATATTCAAATGATAAAACATTTCACGAGTGATGTGTGAAGTGAGTTCTTATAGAATCCGTGCAGTGACGGAGAAAGAATACATTTCACTGCCCCTTTCCCATGGGTGTCGTAAGAGGCGACTAAGGGATATCATCTGGTGGTAGGATGATACACATCCGCCTGGCTTGTTACCACCGTACGCATGGTGAAAATCTCGTGAAGTGGCTTGCAGCCGCGTTTCGAGGTCAGCCAGCGTACAGCCAGTGCCCGAGCGAGCATTGCCGCGATGGGTGTTGGTCCAGTGGAGACGGCTGCTGAACCAATGCCGGGGGAAACACGCCTCCACACTTTGCCCATCCCTATCGTGGCAATACGTCGCTCGCTTCACGTCTCTTTACGAGGCGTGAAGAGGCATCTTGCGGGCCGGCAAGGCGAGGGCGGCTGGTGCAGAATCTTCTTCCCGACTGTACTGGCCGTCCTCGCGTTTGGACTCTACTACCACTTAACATCAGGTGGAGTAGAGTCATTTGCCGACCCGGTAAATATAAAAAAAAAAGAAAAAAAGAATTGTAGTGCTCACTGTCTCAGAAGAACAACCTATAAATAACTTTCGCCATATAAGTTTTCGTCAATGTTTCCAACTTGAAGTTTTGTCCCGAATCGGCAATGCATCACCAATATCCCTTGAGGTCCATCAAGTCTGATGCTGCGCTGACAGAAAACTGATTTGACTCAGGACGTAGAAGTCGCCTAGCACTATGCTGATTCTAAAATATCTATATAACCATTAATAAATCACAGGTAAATACGACGTGTTCCGAACGACGTGGTAGTTTCTAGTTTGACTATTAATAAGTAAGTGTAATACTTCCATGTTGAATAAGTGGTTTAAGAATTTATTTTCTCATAAAGAACATACAATGTTCACTTAAATGAGATATATTTTTACATAATAATTTAACCGACAATTTAGTACAGTAGTAACGACTTATACAATTCAAGAGTAATCATTCTAAATATTTTTACAATAAGATAATAATTTTTTCTTAAAGATCGTAAAGGATTTTTCATTGATAATTTCATTAGTATTGTATAGTTTTGCTCCCTCAAACTGTAGAGATTTAATTCCATATTTCGTCCTGGTCTTGGGTAATTCAAGTTTGTGTTTATTTCTAGTGTAATGTTTGTAGGTTTTAGTTCTAAACGTTATTTGTGTGTGTATTGTTTTTGTTAGTATTTTTCTAATTAATATGCATGTTTTAAATTTGTATAACTGGTTAATTGATAATACATTAGTACGTTTATACAATTCTTTGGTTGACATGTGGTAATCTAGATGGAATAATGACTTTAGTAATTTATTTTGCGAGATCTGTAGATCCTTTATATTAGTTTTATATGCACTACCCCAAATCTCAACAAGATATTCTAATAATGACTTTACAAGTGAATTATATATTATAATACGGATTTTGTGTGGTATACATCGCGACGATCTACGTATTGCCCCAATACGTAGATCGTCTAGATAGAATAAAGTATTTTAATTTGATTTTTTGCCCACCTGAAGGAACCTGCGGGTGTTTGTTGGAACCATTGTCCATTGAACAGACACAACAAATGGTTTGTTAATTCTTTTCTATTGGGCTGATTGGGACGATATCTTTATTGACTCGAAATGTTGTGTGTCAGTTGTGGTGTTATTGGTCTTCGTGGGATACTGGATTCCATGGCTGGTATGGAAGGCATTCGGCCAGTCTGTGTATCGGGTCATCTCTGCTATGAGATTGTTAAACGCTCGACCATAGATGTAAGAAATATTAACCATTCCTTACATCGTCAATGCGCCACTAATACAGACTCACTCGTTCTTCAAACCGAAAATAAAACAATACTAAATATTGGTATTGGCGTTTGCATTTATTATGAGTGATACCTACACAGACGGGCTCGCACAAAGCCCTACCAGCAAGTAATTAACAATACAAAAAGCACTTTGTTCAATATGCTCTTACAAACACTCATAGTCTTTGTCATAATTTAACAAGATTATTACCGCATTATATAATATACAGATAAAACGACCAGCCGGTAGTAATATATTTCATAAATTAAATTACACCAAAAAAACCATACAAATATATCAAGGAATATTAACTTCACACTTATTTATACGAGCTTATTATATCCCTTATTTGTTTTTTTTTTAAATTATCTATTTTTATATCGTCTTAGCGCGGCTCTTTGTATTTCATCCCTTCTCGCGTTCCTTCAAGCTGAAAATAAAGGTTTCTGAAGTAGTGAAATGAAGGAAATTTACATTTTGCTTCGGCGCTACCTGAGTTTGCATTGTTTCGTGGTATTTGTTCTAACTTTTGCTTTTGAAACATTTATTATTTCAACGTGATGTTTACTAAACCTTAAAAAATTGAACGATGCTTTTTTTTAATTAGTGTTTTTTTTTAATATGAAACTTGACAAAGGTAGCTTGTACACCATTCTTTGATACATTTTTAACATTAATTTATCAACTTAATCAGGTTCAAGTGTCGTATTAGCTATAAATAATCAATAATTTCTATTTACAGACGACCATACAAGGACTTAAATATTCTTCTAGGTGGTAGGGCTTTTTGCAAGCCCGCCTATGTAGGTACCACCCACTCATCAGATATTCTACCTCGAAACAGCAATACTTAGTATTGTGCGTTCCAGTTTGAAGGATGAGTAAGCCAGTTTAATTATAGGCACAAGGGACATAACATCTTCGTTAACAAGGTCTGTGGGGCATTGGCGATGTCTATGGACGGTGGTGAGCACTTAACACCAGGTGGCCCATTTGCACGTCCGCCTAAAAAAAAATGAAAAAGAAAAATAATTTCAAAACAACTATACATAAAATATAGTGTCAATATAAAGCTACTTGCTTTAATTAAATTAAAACAAATATATTTTCATCACTCCACCTAAAGCATCAAATAAGTGATATCAAGCGGTTTAAGCGCGTGTTCGTCAAAGCTTGTTTTTTTTTAAATGCTTTAATAAATTTAGCTCTGTATGCTCAAAAGTGAACTAACCGAAAAAATGCAAAAAACATTTTCGTTGTACAACTTGGCGTTTGACAGGTTAGCATGCTTCATACCGAACAGGCTGTTTTCAGCGTGACGTGACGTGATAAATCCACTATTAAGGCACGGAATTCCAAAATGAATAAATATCTATGTCCTCCTTACATTGACGTCCGTCATATATAACCGTGGCCATAAAAATAGCTGTGGTAACTCAATTAGAGACATACAACACGTATGAGATTGAAGCCGCGGACGGTTATTAATAATAATAATAATAAATGTTTATTTACAGATAAATATCCATAGTGTTAGTTAAAGGTTTAAAAACTGTTAGTAGATATAGTAATGTTAGTAGATATATTAACTATTATTTAACATACATAGGGGGTCTGAAACAACGAGTAGATACATGATTTCCCCCAAAGTTTAATAAATGGATTATCCATTTTCAGATTTATTAAGATAATAATAATTACTTTATTGTAAATCTTAATTTTACATATCTCGATAATGCGAGCCGAGATGGCCCAGTGGTAAGAACGCGTGAATCTTAACTGATGATCGTGGGTTCAAACCTTGGAAAGCACCACTAAATTTTAATGTGAAAACCTGCATGTGTCGAATTTCACTGAAATTCTGCCACATGTGTATTCCACCAACCTACATTGGAGCAGCGTGGTGGAATAAGTTCCAAAACTTCTTCTCAAAAGGGAGAGGAGGCCTTAGCCCAGCAGTGAAACATTCTCAGGCTTGTTACTGTACAATAATGCAATCTTGACTTACGAACTATTATATAATAGTTTGAACAATGCGTTAAAATCATGCTACCTTGCAATACGCTATTTTTTAATTTAAAAAAAAGTAAAAATATATATTACAAAAAAACGTCGTAGCTATGACTAATCTAAATTATTCTAAAAATATAGTGGGTATATATGTGACAGCCACGTTGGTCAAAAAATATATTGGGTTTTTCTGTCGAAGAATCACATAGTCTGAGCTCTTTCCGGTCGAATTACCGTCCCATCGGATTAAGAGAGTGATGGAATAGAGAGTTCATCTGTGTTTGCACACACACTTGTACTCTAAAATATATCCTGAGCAGTTGGCTAACTTTTTACGATTGACCGACGTGACCGACATCGTTCAGGAGGATATGATATGTGTGAGTGTTAATGTGTGTAATGTTTTTAGATGAGTGTGTTACGAATAAAAGGGTGTTCATTTATTTCACTTATCGTTTAATTCAATTTTTTGTTTTAATTCATAGATGGTTTACGTCTTCGTTTTCAAAATTTGATTTTATATTTTTATAAAATATAGGTACAACAATATTACATCGTTGCTGTGAAAATTTGCTTGTAGATCCATGTATCCATCCATCAATTAGTTAATTGATTTAAGTATGTTCCCCATATGTTCGACTCAAGTATTACACGATGTAGGATTGTATAGATGATAAAAAGTACGAAATTAGTATTCGTTGTAAGTTGACTGTTGAAAAAGAGGATATGTGAATTGTTTTTAAGTTAAGTTAATGAGAGACCCGAGATTGTCTCTCAGTGCACTTGCTATTTGACTGAAGTTGATTTATAAATATCGCTTCCTGCGATTTCTATCGCGGTATCTTTATTTTTTTCTATTGTTTTTTTTTATTAAATTTTTAGTATCTGCAAATAAATATATTTCATCGTAAATAGCTATAAAGATGAATTTAAATGGTTCTACGCAGACATTTATTCATTTCCATTTAAATTCATCTGTACGTCACTCGTACTAAGTCAGAACTTAGTACGAATATAAAACTAGTATTTGATAGACTGAGATTTTGCTTGTTCTTCTCAGTAGAATCTGCAATCCGAACCGCCGATAGTTTCAAATTTTATTTAATCTTATATAACGATTCAAAAGTGACTATAAAAGCCCACTCGAATAAAGTAGATTTTAATTTAATTGAACCATCACTAAAAATAATGACGTCATAATGAAACTTTTGTGTAATAACATACATGAACTTAAACAAAACAGTTTACATTCATTTGTAGTGTAAGTTTGGTTTGCATAGGACTCAGTCCAATATGTACAGTTTCTGTTCTAACGAAAACACACAAAACGACCTTGTCTAACATTATTCTTATATTTGAAGTAAAAATATGGTTTTAATTAAGGTTCTAATTAAGGTCGGTTCTAATTTAGGTCCATTTTATTTGTGTAACTGCTAATGATTAAATTTACTGTACACCTAAGAGCAATAAGTTGCGATATTTATGTTGAATTTATAAATATAAATATTAGCTATCCTATAATATTAAATGCAATTATTATACATTTATTTCATGTATCTCGGAAATAATCGATTTGATATAAATTTTGTATTTATATAAGTTTTTGTTTTTAAAGATTATCTATATAGATACCCCTATATTATATGTGGTTCTAAAGCAAATACACCTATATTTCACAGAATCACAATATTCTTTTAGACGCAACTAATAATGTGTGCGAAGAAGGCTCGGTCGCCCAGCATCAGTCTCTTGCAGTTTAAATAGTCATTTATAAAGATGAATAAGATTCATTCATTCCTATTCGCTAAAAATAAATAAAATTATTATTATAATTTTTTTTTTTTATAGAATAGGAAGGCGGACGAGCATGTGGGCCACCTGATGGTAAGTGGTCACCAACGCCCTTAGACATTGGCATTGTAAGAAATGTTAACAATCGCTTACATAGCCAATGCGCCACCAACCTTGGGAACTAAGATCTTATGTCCCTTGTGCCTGTAATTACACTGGCTCACTCACCCTTCAAACCGGAACACAACAATACCAAGTAATGTTGTTTTGCGGTAGAATATCTGATGAGTGGGTGGTACCTACCCAGACGAGCTTGCACAAAGCTCTACCACCAGTAAAAGTATAAGTATAGCCTCTTTATTTCCATAATCAATAATATATTAAACAAGTATATCATATGATTAATTATTACATAATATGTGCATACATTAAAAAATAAAATATTACTATTAATAATCCTTAAATTTAAATTCCAATAAATAATTTCAATGTATATAAATTTTTAAATGATAAATAAATTAAAAAGACACAAAATTAAAAGAATCAAAATCAAAATTCATTTTTAAAAATCATAAATCAATATGGACCCCTCTACGTAAAAGGCCGGTACGATACGATAAAGGCCTTCTCCAGTTTTCACCAGCTTTTCTTTTTATTTCATCAATCCATTTTTCCTTTGGTCTACCTCTTAATCTTTTATTTGTTGGTCCTTGCCAGGTAGTTAGTAGGTTGTCCCTTGGTGTCCATTTTTCCTTGTCCATGCGTGCAATATGACCCACCCAGTTCCATTTTGGTTTTTGAGAATATTCTAAAGCGTCTATTATTTTTGTTGTTTTCCTTCTTTCTGTATTTCTTTTTCGATGTTGTCTTTGTATGTTTAGTAGACTCCTCGCATAGACTTCCATCGCTCTCTGGCACACTTGAATTTTGTTTTTGGTGTAGTTATTGTAAATCCATGTCTGGCAGCCATATGTGAGACAAGGTAGTAAACATGAGTCCATTATTTCTTTCTTAAGTTTTAAAGGTAATTCTTATTTAAGGGTTTTTTTTATTGCTCCCGAATTTATTCCAGGTTATGTTGACTCGTCTTTTAACCTCATCTTCGTGTCTTGTTTTTGAGAAAGATACTTGTTGACCCAGGCAAACATAGCTTTGAACATTTTGTAATGTATTGTTATTTACCTTTAGTGGTATATATGGTATAAAAGTTTGGTGGTTCGTCATAATTTTAGTTTTACTAGCATTTAGTTCTAAACCAATCTTGTTGCTTACTGGTGGTAGAGCTTTGTGCAAGCTCGTCTGGGTAGGATCTTCACTCGATTTAATTATGGAAGTCGAGATGATAAATGATAACTAGTAAGGCTATTCTGTCAGAACAAACTTGAAACTCGCGTTGAGTTTAGTAAACATTTTCCCCAATTTTAGTGCTTCATTTGAGATTCCATCTGGCCCGTTGCTTTTACCGGATTTTAAAAGTTCAATTTTTTTTATTACTTCATGTGTAGAGAATCTACCTAGAGTAGCAGAGTTCCGGTTAGTTGTTTCGATTTCGGTAGTACTATCTCTTGCCGAGTATAACGTGTTAAAAAACAATGTTGCTTTCTCTATTATTTTAGATCTTGATAATATTTTCATGTTGGTAACGTCATTTTTTATGTAGGGAATCAGTCTTTTGGTAGTATTTATTACCCCGCTTTAAGCTACCTGTTGATTCAAGATGTGTTTTAATTTCATTTATTCTTTGTTCTGTGCGTTCCCGTTATATTAGTTTGTAGATGTTTTCTTCCTTTGTTAGGGTCTTCTTATGTATTAATTCATTTCTTCTTATTATAAGACATTTTATGTAACTATTCCTGATAGTCTCACGTTTTTTTGGTTTCTGTTCTATTGAATTTTAACTGGAGATTATATTTGTTTTAATTTTTTTGTATAAGGACTCTATATTTTTATTTCCCTCTAATTCAATTTCGTGCATATTTGTACTTAAGGTTTGTATGAATTGTTCCCTTTCTTCTAAAGTGGTGAGTTTGGTTTTATAATTTTTGAAATCTGTAGTATGCTTCTCAAGAGTCTATGGTCGCTGGGGAACGTTAGGTTGGATATTATTTCAAAGTTTGAGATGTTTTGTTTTCTATTTGTTAGTATATAATCGATTTGACTTTTTCGTTTCTTTGGTGAGAGTCATGTCCACATAGTTTTATTGTTCTTTTTGAATAGACTATTTATAATGTGTAATTTATTTTCCCAACAGAATTGGAGCAATCTTTCACCTCTTTTGTCTCTATTTCCATAATAGTATTTGCCCAGTATTCTTTCTTCTCCCGGTAGTCGCTTTCCAATACGGGCATTAAAGACACCTAATATTATTTTCTGGTTATTGTATTGATAATGTGCGTTTTAAAGTAGATTGTAGAAGTTATTGATTTCTTGGATGCTTGCCTCAACGGATGGTGCGTGTACTTGTATAATCTTGAGACTTGTGTTGTCGAAATTTAGTAGGAAGTAGTGTAGTAATTTAGTAGTAGTAAGTTGGAACAAATACAGGTTAATTAATACTCTGGTACATCATTTACACACGGCCATCTGATCCCAAAGTAAACAGAGCTTGTACTATGGAAACCAGACAATTGATATACAACATATACTACTTTTCTTTTGTAAATACATACTGAAAAACATACTGTCAAATTTTTTGTCACCACAGAGCATGAGGTGAATTATAAACACTTTAGTACGTGAAAACTCAATGGTGCATGCCCGAATGCGAGCCTTTAATCTTCGCAAAGATTCACGTTTTCTAGTCCACTGAGTCATGTACATTATGGAATTACAAGTTTCACAATTTATATTTTTTTTTTTTTTTTAAACGAATTTTACTTAATATTTTGAAACGAAGACTGAGAAAACTGAAATTCTATTCTTATTAAAGTAAAGACTTTAGGCAAAGATTAAATCTGAATAAACAGTTGAACCTCTTTCGGCGCGGTAGCATTTCAAGGTCAAATTCGAGTACATTATCTTATACCTAACGTTTGAAAGCAACTGCTGACGTAAACGTTTCACGCCGCACGAGTCTTTTGTCACAGGCATTAAATATCTTTAAATTGTATCTTATGTTTTTCACTTTAATTTCTATTCACAAGAGACGCGGCACGAAGAAATTACTTGTGTTAGTTACGGTACATTTGATTCGAATTACGTTTCAAGGTCAACATTTAAAACCCGTGGTTGCGGTAATTGACGCTCTTTTAGATTATTATTAAACCTTTAAATATATTTACGGTTATTTTTTAGCTTCTCTTAGTACTTGTACTTGGCTTTAGGGACTTGCAGAACGCATCGTCTTAATACGTACAACACAATCATCAGGGATTCTAACGCCAAATAGCTATTTCCAGCATTGTTGTGTTCCGGTTAGGAGGTTAAGTGAGCCAGAGATACTTCAGACACAACGGACTTAACATCTTAGTTCCCAAGAAGAATGGTTAAACACTTACCATGTTTTATTTTAAATTTGATATATATAAAAGAAATTCTATTCTAATTCTAAAAAAAGTAATATCTTTAATATTTAACTGGTGGTTAAGGTCTTTAAAGAGAAGGCTTGGAGTTTATTCCACCACGCTCCACCAATGCTCTAGGCTTTCTTAAGTATTAGTTTAAAAAAGTGTTTTTCACTTTAGCTTTTTTATAGCTATGTTTTATTATTTTTTGCCGAGACAAGCCGAGATGGCCCAGTGGTAAGAACGCGTGAATCTTAACCGATGATCGTGGGTTCAAACCCGGGCAAGCACCACTGAATTTTCATGTGCTTAATTTGTGATTATAATTCATCTCGTGCTTTACGGTGAAGGAAAACATCGTGAGGAAACCTGCATGTGTCTAATTTCACTGAAATTCTGCCACATGTGAATTCCACCAACCCGCATTGGAGCAGCGTGGTGGAATAAGCTCCAAACCTTCTCCTCAAAAAGAGGAGAGGAGGCCTATAGCCCAGCAGTAGGACTTTCACAGGCTGTTACAAAAAAATTATTATTTTTTAAGTAATTTATATTTAAATTACAACTCTGTTGCATTACTTCGTTTAATGTAAATTTAATGGAAAATAAATTAAATCGACGATCAATTGTCAGCATTCAGACGTTCATGACGTGAAAACATTTTTATTAAAATATCGCGCCTTATGTAAGAATTGATTAAATACCAGATCAGACACCGCTATAGGTCGCCGATAGGTTACGTGGGTATAACTTGTAATAAAATATCAAATATCACTGTAGCATCACATTTTATCACAGTACGACAATTTTTTTTACTTTTTTTCGTTAAAAAAAACACTATTTACAACATTCCCCTGGGTGAAGAAGTTTGTGGGACTGTGGCAGAGTGCGGCGGAATATCCACTAAAAATCTGTCGTTTTTCCAAGCTACACCGTCTCTTCGGATGATGGTAAGACAACTTATACCACGTACTCATTTTAAAATAATTATGATAGCAATTTGCATCAATAATGTATTTCTTCAATTATATTTAAAGGTAAACGTAAAGTTAAGTTCTTTTAAGCAAGCAGCGACTGCTTCTTAAGGGCTGAAGGGATAACATTCATAATCCTATTTATAAAGCAATTTATATGTTAGTGTAATACTGGAAGTATTGATTACTTTTTTTCACTTTTGTTACACAATCACGCAAAAAAGACTTAACGGCCGAATCGTGTCATTTGTAATTCTCAAATTAACAAAGAACGATAAATTACTTGCAATTTTCATAATGTATTTAACAATGCAATTTAAAAAAGCCGAGATAGTCTAGTGGTTAGAACACGTGAATCTTAACCGATGATTGCAGTTCAAACTTGGGCAAGCAACGCTGAATTTTCGTGTGCTTAATTTGTGTTTATAATTAATTTCTTGCTTGAAGGTGAAGTAAAACAGTAGAGGAAACCTGTATGTGCCTAATTTCACTGAAATTATGCCACATGTGTATTCCACCAAACCGCATTAGAACAGCGGGGTGGAGTAAGCATTAAAACTTCCCCTCAAAAATGAGAGGAGGCCTAAGCCCAGCAGTGGGACATTCACAGGCTGTTACTATACTGTACTATATACTATTTAACAATGGGCTTTGTTTCGTCATTCTGATTTTTATCACAAGAGGAAGTTTTGGGTCATTTAAAAAGTTGCAATCTTTTTCACCCCTTGTATAAATTGATTTGGATTAATGTAACTCGTCCTTACAGCTTTAAACATAGTGTTCAGTTTACAGTGAAAATTATTGCTTGAGCGTGAAATAAATCTTATAGAGTAAGATTCCGTGAGCTGAATCAAGTAAAATATGTCATTACTTTGTTTTAAATAATACGTTTGAGCTTATCGTTATTTTGAGGCTATATCATGTGTTTTTTAATATGACAGTACAGAGAAATACCAGCACAGAGAGACATTTTATTTAGTGACTCGAATATTTTAACATTGCTTATCAATAATTATAAAATTAATATTAAAACAAAAAATTGTCACCATTTCACTGTAAATGATTACGTTCTTAATTGTCTGAAATAAAATAACTCTTTTCACACAAAGCTGTATTATTCGTATCTTTACACGCATGACTGGTCCTTATTTGATTATATCTTCATTTCGTGATTGATCGAGTATCAAGAAAGGCAATACGCTGGAAATATGAGATGAAAATTGTTTTCATAACTTATTTCAGCATTAATATTTTGCTTTAATTTTCTGCAACTTCGTTCGTATACTTTCAAATTCAACATTGAAATATCGCTTGGGAGTCTCGAAAAAATACATATTAGGCCGAGTCTACATCTTCGTCGTGTGGCACCGAATCGTAATCGATATTTTGGACGAAAATTATAAGCGATCGTATGATATGTCATATCTGATACGTCCCGTTTCTAAATAAATCTCATATTTGATACATCACGTGTTGATTTCACTTATCATGATTAGTATTCTTTTTGTTTTAAAACATCTATAGACACGCCTTGGGGATGGGACGCACATATTTTAAAACGTATACCGTGACGGCAAACGGGATAATGCTCTCTTATATACCAACTATTCAGCGCTGCTCTCCCCTTCCTTGTGTGTGGGTAACGCGTATACTATATACTTCATTGCTATATATTATTATAGCAATAATAAAACTATATTTATCTCATAAGCGAAGGTCTACGTTTCGATTCATTGCCATATATTCTACTAACAAAAAACCATATATGTACATTAAAAAGAATACTATAAAACTTAAAAACTGAAAGATTAATCGTATTGAAATTTAAATTTTTTCATCTTTCCGTTTAATTGTCATTGCTGTGAAAATACGATTCAAAAGTTCTCGAGCAAAGTGAGTTTTGATTTCATTAGATTTGATTTATTTTAATTTGAATATGAACTTAACTCTGCTTGAGTTACGTTCATATTCAAATCGAGACTCAAAAACTATTAACCAAAACTTGTAATATTTGCATTAATATATTTTTAGGAGTTAGCTATAAGAGAGATTGATGAGAGATGCCTTAAGAGATCATTCCATACAATGATATCGTTAGGCAAATTTGCTCCAGGACAGTCTGGCTGGAAAATAAAACTTCCAACAAACCCAGACCCATTTAACATTATTCAATCCTACGTTCATCAAACATTACACAGCGCTTTTATCGGCTAAGCGGTTTATCTCAATTTTGCTACTTAGTTTGATCTGTTAAAACTACAATGTATTTACGACTATATTCCATTAAATTTAGGTGTATTTTTCTTTAGCTTAAATACTTAATTACTTATAGAGCATAATATTACCAATATATGACTTCATTTAATAGATTGTATAAAAAAGTTACAATTTTACCTATGATTATAATATTATAAAAACAGTATATTGTTTATTTGAAATGTAATTTCGAACAAAATAGAAAATTATTCGTAGAATTTTTCACCTGCCTTTGTTTTTGGCTAATAGCTGTAGTTATTTTCAACAACGTAGCCTTGAACGTGCCTCAAATGCTCGACAATTTCTAGGCGAATTTTAATTTACGAAACTTACAAGGAACATTTTAATAGTATGAAAAATTAAAAATAATTATAGCATGAGAATAATACTTATCCCGTTAACCCAGCTGTAACTATAACGATTGCGATGCAAACTCATTTGTAATGCTACAGCCTCACCTGTGACCAAGCGAAAGGGCTTTATCAAATTGACTTTGCGCTGGCTTGGTAGCTGAGACGCAGTCGTATCTTTATAGATAATCCCACCTCCAAGTATCTTTTGTTTGGCTTGGATGGCTACATGTGCAATTGATACATTAATTTTAATTTAATATAGAATGCTTTTTTGTCACAAAGTTAATCAAAAAGTTTTCTAATTTACCAGTTATGGTCAATTATGTGTATAAGAGAGGCTTCAAAAGTATTCGAGACAAACGTACGTCTTCAGACTTTAAATAATATACCTGAAATTTGAAAAAGGAACGCTGACAGAGCAATATTTAATCGAAATATTGAATGTTCTTATTAAACAACACTTTTTTTCTCTTTATAATATTTTATATAAAGATATAAAAATTCTAGTTATAAGGAATTTGTCAAAGTTTTAAATATTCAGTAACAAAAAACTTTTCAAAGCAAGTATTTTCTTTTTGTTTCAATTATTCGCAATATTCATTTTAGTTGTAATTAATGTTCTTATTGTTTTCTTTTTCATATTCTTTAAAAAAAATTGTTTAAAAAGATTTTTTTTTTAAAGTTGTTTAACACTTTTATTAACATATTCAAATTATATTATTATATTTTCTTGAATTTCTACTTTTCTAAGAATATTTTTAATCACTTGTAAATTTATTGTCATCGATGTAATGATGATTGAATAAACCATTCGACCACCGTTATTGGGCTGGATACATTTTAGAGCACAAGTGTGCGCGCAAACACAGAACTCTCATAATCGGATAGGACGGCAATACGACATGACCGGTAATAGTTCAGGCGCAGAACCAACGGCTTCACGTGCTTTTCTAGGCACGAGAGTGTAAACACTTCCAAATTCTAGACTCCGGGCTGCTACCGAGAATTTTTCAACTCTATAACATTTTACTGACCCGATCTAGGATTTGAATCCAGAATCTCAAGATCTGCGGTCTTATATCTAACCACTAGACGAGGCAGTCATTTAAATTACATATATGTTCCAGTGTCTGCTTCTGCGAGACTGTCAGTTGCAGATTATATTACGTCATGAGTAATCTCATAAGACCGACAGTAATCGTTGTAGGCCCTGTTATATATGAATGTCAATTTTTAACAATCTAATAAACTTATTTAAGATTAGCAGTCTTGGGTTTTACTCTAGTAAGTTTTCGAAATCAGTTATCATCTTATCTCTATTTAATATAACTATAGATATATATATATATATATATATATATATATATATATATATATATATATATATATATATATATATATATATATAAATTACTTTTTAATTATTATTTTTTTCTATCCTGAATTATTCATCATCATCATCTGAGGCGCCGTCTAACCATCTGAGCTTGGGCCTGCCTCTACTTCTGCGATTCTCCGGCCGGGCTTTCAGGAGGCGTTTGGGTATTCTGGCCTCGTCCATTCGTACTACGTGCCCTGCCCATCGTCGGCGTCCAATCTGTATGGTCCTAATGACGTTAGGTTCATCGTACATTTGGTATAGCTAGTGGTTATAACGCGTACGCCATATCTCATTTACTACCACAGGTCCGAAGATGCCTTAGTATTTTGCGTCAAGTAATTTTCAAGACAAGTAATTTTCGTCTTTTTTACTCAACACCCAACATTCAGAACCGTATGTGAGTATGGGCCTTAGTAAGGTTTTGTACAGCAGAAGTTTTATGGTTCTTGAGAGAAGTTTGGAGCGAAAGTATCTTAGCAGGCCAAAGTAGCACTTGTTAGCTGCATTTATTCACCTGCTTATATCCGAAGAGATATCGTTGTTATCGGTTACTAAGGACTCAAGATATACGAATTCATTGACGCTAGCGAAGGTGTTAGCGAAGGTGTTGTTCCTATCACGTTGAGGTCATCCGCATATCCCAGAATTTGGACGGATTTGTGGTAGATATCGCCTTTGGTCTCGATCTTTGAGTCGCGGATACATTTGTCGAGTGCGATGTTAAACAGTAGACATGAGAGTGCATCTCCTTGTCTTAAGCCATCGTTGGTTCTGAAGGGTTCTGATAACTCTGTTTGAACCCTTACAACGCTCTGGAAATTCCTAAGTCATTTCCGTCAGGCGCAAGCTTCGTTGGGATGCCATGGATCTCTATCATAGCCTGGTATAGGAAATTCCTGTGCACATTGTCATATGCAGCCTTGAAGTCAACGAAAAGATGGTGGGTGTTGACATTAAACTCAAACCTTTTTTAAAGGATCTGCCTAAGCGAGAAGATTTGGTCTATTGTTGATCTATTTGACCGGAACCAAAAAAAGGCTAGCAACTACAATATATTACAGGGCACATATGTATGCCAAGCGCAAGTGCAACTTTGTAACAAACACATTATTCTTAGGTTAAAATAGTAAGTTAGTAAATTTAAGAATAAGAGGTAATATCTAACCGACTTAGAAGACGTCAGCGGTGCATTGACAGTGTTTTTTTTAGGCAGCGCCGACGTCTATAGTGACCACTTACCATCAAGAGGCTTTTTTGTCCAACGTAATCTATACATATACTTAATATATACATATCTGTACATTCAATAGATTTATCTAAAAACAAGTGTCAGTAAAAAAACTTCACGCGGACAAAGCAGTAGACACCAGCTAGTTATTACATACAATAATAGTAATAGTGACGTAATTATGTAATTTGGTATACCAAAATATTATATATATATATATATATATATATATTCTATTTTTAAATGTTATTACATACTTTTTTAATTATCTATATATCTATACTTTATGTAGTATGATAATTTACTTCACCATACATTTATCACAGCAAAATGTTCTTCACAATAATTGGTCATTAGAAGTGTTACAATTTTATTGTATGATTAGCCCAATACAAAGTCAACTTCGAAGAAATCAGATTACAGTTAATTTATGAACGATCACTTCACAGGATTAATAGCTTACTTCTTAATCCTGTACAAAATTTCGCTTATGAATATTAAAATGTTCAGTAAGCCTTCGTCCTCAATAATATCACTGTTTGAAGTCTTTGTAGATTATTGTAACATTTACAATATAATGAGAGACATGATCTAATTGTGATGATGATAATTACTTAATATATAGAAAAGGACGACATCCTCCTGGCCAATTTCAATCATGGCGGCCAATCTCTTGATATTAGCCAACTTCTCATGACATATTATAGTGCACAAGTGTGTGCGCAAACACTCTCTACTCCATCTGAAATCAAATTCGAGCACTCTTCGGCACGAGAGTGTACACTTCTTACTTCCAGGTTCCGGACTACAGCTGAGACAGAAAAACCTGGGCTTGGAATCCAGGACCTCAAGAGTTGTGCCCTTATATTAAGCCACTGTCCAATGTATAACTATGCCTATATACAGCGCAAAAAAATACAATGTTATGGTATATATACGAGTCTACCGCTAACATGTATGGACCATCAATTGCTGCGTTGGTTTGCAGTCCCTTTTGTCCAATTCTAATTATAACGCTTACAAAACGATCCGGATTGTATTTCTACAAAATAAACCGTAGTTTAATCTACTATGACTGAATTAAAACGCTTACGATACGTTTTCGATTCTCCGGTCCAACTTCGTCCTAACTGCAAAGGAATTGATGTTAGTAGAATAGAAAAAATAAACGGCAACTATTACGTTTCGTTTCGATTGCGTTAAAGTGACAATTTATTAGTTGAATTGTCTCCTTAGTTCAAATCCCAAATCGGCCAATAAAGTTGTAAGGTTATGTCGTTGGCCTGTTCTCTCTTATTCGTCCATCTGGTCTGAAGAGTATATAATATAGACACACATTATAAAAACTAAAATTGAATGGCCACTGCAATATTTTTAATATTTTTTACATACTTGTCACGTTAATTATTGTTCTCTTTGAATCACTATTTTCTTTTTTTGTTAGTTTAAAATGAAAAGTATCGAAAAACACAACGTGATTTTATTTTTGAGTAGACTTTCTTTTGCCGATCTTTTTCTTAGCTGAACCCTTTTCTTCGCTACAACGCGTGGCGTTTTACAACCATGTTAACTTAAAAAGAAGCAGTTATTTTAAATCACATACAAACGTTCCAAATGTATTTATATATATCTAAACTAATAACTCGAAATTAAAATCTAAAATAGTCTAACACAGTATTTTGGCTTTATTTTTTCTGACAACTCACTTTTTATGTATATTATTAGTATAAAGTGATTTGTCCATTTTTCCACATATTGGAATGTGTAATTGGTGGCTTATGGAATAGTTTTTGTTATTTAATTATATTTCAAACAAATTCGAGCAAAACCAACGTTCACAGTTACACTAAATTACAATTTCAGGACGTGTAATGACTATTGTTACGTTAACTGCGAGCGCAATTTGTCGAGCGTGGAATTGATAAGGTAAGTTCGGAGTCTGCTATGAATAACAACTTTGGTTTCGCGGTTCAAGTTTGTACATTTAAACTTGCAGTGGTATAGTGGTGACATGGGAGTTAAGTTCAATAACCCCGATAATATTTATGATAAGGTGGCTGATGATATTTAGAGCTGCTCGGATCTGTTCAACAGAATGTATTATATTAAAGATTCCTTGTTTACTCTGTACATTATTTATAAACATTGTTCAGCGGATTAGTTAAACAATGCTGTGTTTTCTTCTTTCGTATGTCAAATTTGTTAAGAGAGAAAGTGCGAAATCAATGTTTATCTGAACACTGTCACTTATAAACTTATAAACTTTTTCTAGCTAGTGATTAGTGAAATAATACATCTTCTTTCGAATATCAAATCTGTAATGAAAGAAAGAGAAAATCAGTGTTCAACTAAGCAACGTTTGATAAGTAAGGTTTAATTATTTAAGCATTTATATAAAGTCCAATGACGATAGTGTTTTGTCTATTTTTTATAGTAAAAATACCGGCGATATTTGGGGCCAGTTGGCATGGTTGTAGTAAGTATCTATATACTTGCCTTTTACGCCAAAGTTTGTGGGTTCGAATCCCACCCAGGACAGACATTTGTGTGCATGAACATGTCTGTTTGTCTTGAGATCAACAGCCAATCAGTTTGTCCACTGCTGAACATAGGCCTCTCCCAAGGTGCGCCAAAGCTCCCTGTCCTCCGCCTTCCGCATCCAGTCGGTGCCCGCCACCTTCTTAAGGTCATCGGTCCACCTGGCTGGAGGGCGTTTGTCTTGAATCTGGGTGTAATTATTTTTATATGTATTTACAAAAAAATAGTATATGTAGTATATCAGTTGTCTGGTTTCCATAGTACAAGTTCTGCTTAGTTTGGGATCAGATGGCCGTGTGTGAATAATGTCCCAGGATATTATTTTTATTATTGTATTAAAATACATAAAAATCGATATTATCCTACCAATATAATAAGCTTAAAAATTGCCCCAGGATACGATAAACAGCATTATTTGAAATCCGTTAATAATATTATTAGCAGGTTTCAGATTTGTTTAATTTTCCATGTTATAAGTTAAACAAATTTAACACAAGTTAAACTGCAGGACACATACGTAATATTGATAATTCATACCGTAAATGTCCCACTGCTGAGCTAAAGATCTCCTCTCCCTTTTTGAGGAGAATGTTTGGAGCTTATTCCCACCACGCTGCTCCAGTGTGGGTTGGTGGAATACACATGTGGCAGAATTTCAGTGAAATTAGACACATGCAGGTTTCTTCACGATGTTTTCCTTCATCGTAAAGTACGAGATGAATTATAATCACCAATTAAGCACATGATAATTCAGTGGTGCTTGCACGGGTTTGAACCTACGATCATCGGTTAAGATTCACGCGTTCTTACCACTGGGCCATCTCGTTTCCAATTTTTCGTATATTAAAAATATTTTTAACCATCTTTGAATATGTCATGGGATACTGTTTAATAAAATAACTAAACACCTTCAGAAAAAATATAAAAAGCGATTATTTTTTTATATAATAGGAAGGCAGACGAGCATATGGGCCACCTGATGGTAAGTGGTCACCAACGCCCATAGACATTGACATTGTAAGAAATAGCTAAATAAGAAAAGCTCTACCACCAGTTTATCGATATACAGCAATTAATACGATAACGAACGACGACAAACAAAACAAAAATCTAAATAAATACTTCCAAGCCAATCCTCGTTTGTATATAAGGCTAATTTCACGGTACAAATATTAAACATCAAATTATATTATTCGTTATATTTTCATATAGAAAGTATAATCATACGTGAGGTGAGTGGGCCTGAGCGATGATACTGATTTTTCGCTTCGGGTAACATCAACTCGACTCTTGCTTATGACAACCTGTAGTGCGGTTCTGTAAGAAACCCATTTTATCACTCATCCGCGAAATGTTGACTTATATTGATATACTATTTTGATGCTTTTATTCTTGTAATGCTATATTCATAACGGTCATTGTCGCATATCATCTCTCTGACATTTCACGACCGTTTACTAAACTCACCGCGAGTTTCAGGTTTGTTCTGACAGAATAGCCTTACTAGTTATCATTTATCATCTCGACTTCCATAATTTAATCGAGTGAAGGTTCTTGGTAAATAAACTAGTGATATTATATAATAAGTTAAAGTTATTAACATTCAAATAGGTTTTAATGTAAGACAGCGAAAATAGTGTTAAAAATATTTAATCGGAATTGGATATGAAAGTCTTCGTTCTCATTCACTCCGTAAAATTAATGGTACCACCATTTAGGTAGGATTTGTGCGGGCTGGCTACCCACTGACCTACAAATTACGGTGTTGTGTTTTGGTTTGAAAGTTAAATATTCCTGGGCTTAACAAGCTTAAGGGACATAAGTTGGATCACACGGTTATTTCTATATTGATTTCTCAATAAAGAAAAAATCTTATGATAACCATCCTATTTATATTTAGTTATCTTCGAACATGCACATATTTACATACATGGAATAAATATGAAAGTAAATTACAAGTTATTATAACTTTTGATAGACTCAACGAATTTTGATGAAATTAAGATCAAGTAGTAGTTAGAAATAAATAAAGAAACCTAATTAAATTAACGAGTTTTACTCGTTTTGAAGATAACTCCAAACAAGTAATGAACAGAATCGCATAAAAATTATCATTGGTTTTGTTTTGGTAACTTGCGCATTAATTTAAAAGATTTTGAAATCGCAGGATAACACTTCAATCAAAATAAACTGCTTATATATATTATGGTGACTAAATAACGTTTAACAATAAATAATTAATATTTAAATAATTAATATTCTAATACTTTCTAAGACTTTCTTCACTACGAGTGAATTATTTTGTTATAAGAATAAAGAACGTTAAAAAGTTAAATCCTATTGTAATTTATTTACGCAAACCATCTAAGTTTATAAATGGATTTAGCGTAAAACAAAGGTGTATTTTTCTTTTTAAAGCTTTCAAGCGTAATAAAATATTCACACGACCGAGTAAATAGATAAATAAAGAACTAAACAACAGCACTTTGGAATCCCTCTTCAGAAAAAAAAAAACATATCCATTAAGTATTTTAACCTTTTTCTACGCACGTTTCGAAATGATATTTCTTTTATTTTACAAAAGAGTTTTTATGTTTTTTTTATTTTTATTTAATCAAGCTAAAGAAGTCCAGCAACGTGAAGTTCATTTTTTATTTGTATAAAAATACTTTCGAGATGACGTAACGTGAGTTAGACTACCGAGAATTACCGTCACTTACGCTTATTAACAATTACATAAAATTCATAGTTGGATGTCTCTGGTATTTGTTATTAGGTAAATATGTAAAACCTCTCCTTTTTGATAAGAAGCCTTGGCACCATTTCCACCACGCTGCTCCAATGTGGGCTGTTTATCCAACATATCACAGATTTTCGTCAAACATTTATAAGTTTTCTCAGAATATTTGTCGCCACAGCCACGCGCAAATTTATAACACGGATTAAACAAGAAAAATGTAACGTTTGAGCGGCTTTGAACCCGCTATCTTCAGTTAAGATTCACGTGTTCTAACCACTGGGCAATTTCGATTCTTTTTTAATATAATTACAAGTATTTATACTATGGACCACTACTGATTATACTAATGATTATAAATACAATACGTAATAATTTTTTCTCAGGTTTTGTCAGCGTAAACTAATTTAAGTACTTTTGCCTTAAGTTATATAATGTCCTCCAGACCGATTTCGGCCACGGCGGCCGACTACGCAGGAGATATTATAGTGCACAAGTGTGTGCGCAAACACAGGTGAACTCTCTATTCCCTAAGTCTCATAAACCGATGGAACGGCAATCCGACACGATTGGAAAGAGTTCAGCCGCAGGACCAACGGCTTCACCTGCTTTCCGAGGCACGGGTGTGTACACACTTCCAACTTCCAGACCCCGGGCTGTTACTGAGAATTTTCTGACAGAAAAATCCAATATCTTTTTATTGTCCCGTCCTTTGAATTGAACCCAGGACTTCCGGGTCAGCGGCCTTATATCTAGCCACGAGACCAACGAGGCATTCGATGCAATACAATTCTAAATTGTATAAATATTCAGAGGATTATATTCAGTAGATATATGCGTTTCAAATATTGCGTTTCAACGTTACATTCATGTCAGTGTAGCAGTTGGTGTGGGTATCTCCTCGCAATCGATGTGAAGCCACAATTTATATCTGACAGAAGGGTCCGATACACATTGTGGCGCGTGTGTGTAATTGGATATTAAATTTTATGAACATGTATTCTCGTTTTCAATACAGGTTTCAAATGAACCAGGTGGATGTATCGTTGAGAAGGGTTAGTATCGTATAGAAACTATCGCAAGTAATCTGGTATAAGGAACGTCGTCGATTAAAATATTAAAAATATTAAGAAAAATCGCGATATGGAAATCGAGTTAGACTGTAACGGCATTTTTCTACAAAATTTATAGTGTAATATATAAGGAATGAATCATGCGAAACCTCTGGGGAACAATTGATACACAATGATTTAGGGTAATGCCCACAAACGTAAGTCACAAAATGGTAGTATGTTTGCTCTAATTCATTATTTTGACATGTCAGTAATATGTATGAAATAATATAATTATATTATTTACAGTTTTATTAAAAAATTGCTAGAAAATTGTATGTCATAAAAAAGTTTAACGTATTTAAATAGATTACAATTTTATTTTTTTCACATATGTATACTGGTTTCGAAGTTGATACTAAAGTAACGCTACGTAAAACGAATATGACCAATTTATAGAGCTTTTATTTATTGTGTTAGTACATTGTGAGAAGTGTCACCATGGACTTGTTACACCACAATCGAATTGTCCGACACGACTTTTGCAAAATTACTTACATAACTTCAAACATCTTTATTCAATATGAAAACGTTACACTCACTTATTAATTGTCATAAATCTACCACCGATTTGGATATAAACACCTCAGACCTGAGAAGAACCGGCGAAAGAAAATCAGCGGTTTTTTTTATTATACATTCGTAGATAATACACTATATTGATTACTTACCTACACCTTCAATGCCTACCATGAAATCTAAGATATTATATGTGTGTATATTTACTCTCATTTAACTCTCAAATCAGAACACATTTATATAGAATATGATGTTACCTGTAGGATAACTGAAGATTTGGTGGTACGCAATCAAACGGACCTGCACAAAGTTCTATCGCCTTGTGTTTTAGTACTAAATTATAAAAATATTTTTCTCGGATAAAAAAGAAAGACAAAAAAAAATTTATTACTATGTTAAATGTTATAGTTGACAAAACGCTGACAAAATAAGAAGACCCATAAATTATTGTACTAAGTGATCAAACTCATAGTTATAAAATCTTTGCAATGGTCAATTTCATTGAAACGTATAACAGCCCCTTAGTCTTCATTATACCTAAATCAAGAGTATTACTTCGATCGTTGGTCTCGTTTATTGTCGGTGCAGAAACTGCAACGACGAACGTTTCATTAAAGAAGAACTAAGGATATGCCTGAAGTCAAACTTAAATTAAAATATAAACGAATCAAAACTTATTTCATTGCAGTTAAGAAGAAATATGAATTATATAAGGCATATTACTCAATAAAAGACCATATAGGCAATAAAAATGGAGTTAGTATTCGTTTATTTTATTCAAAACATATAATAATTTAATGGTATTTAAGCTTATCTATTTAGGTTAATTAGTCGAAAGTGTAACTAAAAAGTTTAGGTTCTCTCAAAATAATTTCTATTCTGAACCTGTGATAACTTTTATTTCATTTTAGTATTTAAAAATAACGATTCAAAAGCACTTGTAAGAGCTTTTTAAAGAATGTTTTTATTTTATTAAACTTTCCATTATTTATATAAATTCAGAGCTAGACGTCATTAATTTCAATTATAAATTTAACACACGAGTATCTCATCTAAAACGTATAACGTTTCTTTTATAACTTAATTTTCCTTTTCTCATCTCGCCTCACCACTACATCGCTGACTTTCAAGTGTGCTTCATGCAATTAGATAACTTGTACTGATTAATTATTTAATCTTAAGATAACTATATATTTATATAAAATGTTGTTAATCCTGATATTAAGCAGAATCTCTATGGTTACTTAAATATTTGACGTTCTTCAGTGATTAGAATCCTAACCGATGAATGCAGGTTCAAACCCAGGCAAGCTCCACTGAATTTTCACGCGCTTAATTTGTTTATAATTCATCTCGTGCTCGGCGGTGAAAGAAAACATCGTAATGAAACCTGCATGTGACTAATTACATTGAAATTCTACCACATGTGCATCCACCGACCCGCATTGGAGCGGCGTGGTGAAATGAGCTCCAACCCTTCTCAAAAAGCGAGAGGAGGCCTTTAGTCCAGCTGTGGGACATTCACAGGCTGTTACAAATATAATATTTATTGAAAAAATACAAATAATGTAAAAAATGTCTTACTGCGTAATTATAAGATAAAATCTTGCTTAAATTAAATTTAATTTTAGTATTTGGAGATTTAGTCTAAATCCGACGAAAATAACGCAGATTTATGTACAAATTATTTTAAGAACATTAAACATATCGCACCCTAAATAAATATAAGTAAAAAATATCTTATTTACTTAATAATAAGATTCATTTTTACTCTAATTTGATATTCAATTTTCATGCAAAACTGTTAGGAATTCCCAGTATGTTTGTCGATGTATAGTCGAACCTCTGACGTTTCTCTGTAATGCAATCAATTTGTCGTCGGCGATATTTCCGAATCCATCTCCAACTCATTGCTTCCTAACACGATTTGATTGCTATCGCGTCCTTATAATCAGATATAGAAATAGCATGTTATGCGAGACTCGTGTCAAATGTGTTTATATTTTTATTACGATTGTAATTCCATTTCTAGATTCTTTCTGATAATGTTTCAAAACCAAAACCGTTAAAATTGTATATATAATAATTGTAATATCTGATGTGTGGATTATCAAGAGTGCTCATTGAGTACTAATACAATCACTAAATTATATTTAAAAAGTTAATAAATTTAAAAATTATAAATAAAGTTTTATTATTCGTATAATTTTCAAACCCGAGCAGAAGTACAGAAAAAGCATTAAAAATATTGTATTCCTTTTTTTTATAGAACAGGAAGGCGGACGAGCATATTGGCCACCTGATGGTAAGTGGTAACCAAACGCCCTTGGACATTGGTACTGTAAGAAATGTTAACCATCGCTTACATAGCCAATGCGCCACCAACCTTGGGACCTAAGATTTTATGTCCCTTGTGCCTGTAATTACACTGGCTCACTCACCCTTCAAACCGGAACACAACAATACCAAGTACTGCTGTTTTGCGGTAGAATATCTGATGACTGGGTGGTACCTACCAAGACGAGCTTGCACAAAGCTCTACCACCAGTAAATTTAATTCCATAGCTAATGTACCTAAAAAAGTCAACGAAATTAAAAATACGCAAATTTTGAACTCGTATTTCGTCGTTAAGAGGTTAGTTACAGCACCCACTAGACCGATCTTGTTGTCTCGCACTGGAATTGCGTATTATAATGTGTACGCAATTTCAGTTTCCAAATATTTTTAATACGTTACGAATTCATCTTGGGATTTTCCTTCGATAATACGTTTTTTTTTAATAAGGAAGAGAAATATTGTTTTATATTTTTTTTATTAATTTTCTTTTTTTTTAAATAAAGTAATTACTTTTGTTAAAATGGCAGCTTTTTGACACTAACCGAATTCAACGCTAGCGAAGCCGCGATTTTGGTTAGTTTTGCAATGTAATGGCACTATTTTAGAATTATTATAATGTAAATGAAGACATCACAGATTAAAAAATAAAAAATAAAAAAATAAATGTTCTAGTTCTAATTAGCAATGTGCAGTTAAAGCCCATCTCATTAAGATGTAAGACGGAGGTGAAGCTAAGCTATGTATAATTACTATTTCGTGAGATGCTTAAAAGGAAATTATACGAGAAACTTGTTAATAGTTTCGATGGGAGTTTGATATATCATCCATTATAACTAAATACTTACAGACGGTATTTTCCCTTGAGTTTAATGTTAGATATAACCTTGGTGGTAGGGGCTTTGTGCAAGCCCGTCTGGGTAGGTACCGCCCACTCATCAGATACTCTACCACCAAGAAATACTTAGTATTGTTGTGTTTCGATTAGAAGGGTGAGTGATCCAGTGTAACTGCAGGCAGGAAATACGATTGTATGTCCCTTGTGCTTGTAATTACACTGGCTCACCCTTCAAACCAGAACACAACAATACCAAGTACTGCTGTTTTCGGGAGAATATCTGATGACTGGGTGGTACCTACCCAGACATTTGATGAGAAATTTGATCGTCGAGAGAAAATAATTAAATAATGAAACTTAATGAAAAGTAATGATTCATTATTTTTAATAACAAAAACTTTTTAAGCTTCGAAATTGAAGCCATATTAAATATTTGTTTTTCAATTTTATTTAGATGTTGTTATTTGGATAAGGAAGCGTCGTTTCTGCGAAAAATTCACGTCGTGAGTGTTACGTTGGTATCTTGTCTGGTACTTATATTAGATTTATATAACTTGTACCTTAAATGTCTCTTGAAAATATTTACGTAATAAAATTGTATTTTATAAAGTATTTCTCAATTTTAAAACGAGGTTTCATATTGAAGAGTCATTTTTACCATATACTGTGAATACTCGTATTTTTATTTCGTGTGGTGTTCGAGTTAATCTAATTTAGTTTGCGAGTTACGTGCGAGCAAATATACATAAAATGGATGGAGAATTATGATGCTTTCAAATCTAGATGAAGTTCCGTAGTGCGTAAAAAATATTTCAGATATATATATTTGGGAACTGAGATATTAATGTCCCTTATACCTGACGTTACACTGGCTCGCTCTCACTTTCAACACAACAATACTGAGTATTGCTATTTAACGGTAGAGTAATTCTTGAAAGGGTACCTAACCTGACGGGCTTGCACAGAGCCCTTCAAACTATATTTCTATATAAATATTATTAGAGTTTTAACAACAATCGTATATTCGTTTGGTAAAGATGACTAAGCTGATCTCGGCATGACTGTGCAACTCTCATCGGATCAGATATAATAAAACGCAATGATCACGGTATAGCATAATAAATCACAGTTTATAACGTCCTTAACACAGCTATTAAATAAACTTTACCTTACAATAATAACTTCAACTTGAACCACTCAGTGAAGTATATTAAATTAATTTTATATATCAATAAACCTCAGTTCACTGAACTAATATTAAGAATGCCCAGACAGTTAGATTATGATTCTTTGATCATAAGATCAAATAATATAAAGATAAAAGTTTTGTTTATTTGTGTTTTCAAAACCTCACAGTCAAGAGAATGTGACGTCACATTTAATACGATATGAAGACCTACACACACAAATACAAAACCCTGTAAAATATATAAATAGACAATTACAAAACTGTCCAGTACCTCGTTCTCCTCTGTTTTCAAATGATTTTCTTTTATTTCATGTTTGGTTGCTATTTTCAAGAACCGCTTGTGAAATACGACTAGAAAAAATATATATTTGAAACATGCAAATTCACATATTGTCAGTTCGACCCTGTGGGCTATTGTTATCTCCACTCCTAACAAAAGCTTTACGCTTAATTGTTGGGATAAATTGAAATTTTAGTAATTACCTTAAAACAGAAATTTCTAATTAAATAAATATATAGTGGACAAATATTGAGATTAATAGTGAGTATGACAGTGAGTACATATGTATTTTAACGGATAAAGTATTTTACGTCCCCTTAGTTGTAACGCCACTAGTTTCATTTGATTTAACACATATGATATTAGTCTTAACTTGACATTCATAAGCCTGGACTTTGCTAAGCATCTCCCAGTTACCATTTACATCTAAGATGCGGGCGACTTGTAATACACTTTGAAAACAAGTTACAAAGATAATCGCTGAAAAAGTTTTATCCTCTCAAAGTTATTTAGAAAGTTGGTTGGCTGATCCACTTTCATATAACTGTTCTGCTAATAAGATTTGCCTTGGATAAATTTATTTATTTATTTATTATAACTTCAAAACCAAAAAGAAGTACACTAATAAATGCAATTGAGTTTTTAAAAATAACGTTAAATAAATCAAGTGTCTCCTAAATTACAGGTGTTGCAAATATAAAATATAATAATAATTTAAAACTATTAAATATTAAAATGTTATTTAATGACGTTTTTTATTCGGAACTTTAGAACGGAAATTTAAAATCGAACTATTCATGAAATTTGGTAGTTTTTGAAGATAATAATGAGTACAAGGCCGACGGTTACGATTGAAGCTCATTTATCCCGTCTATCCAACAGTCCTTACAGGTTCATTAGTGGACGTAGGTCTTCCCTAACTGACGTCACTCTGATCTCTAAATCTGTTCCGCTATCTTCCTGTCATCAGTTCACCTGATATATTTTTTAAAGTAGTCCCTATTCGAGTAGCATTGCTATTTCATCATAGCACTCTAAACGGTGAAGGAATATCATTGAAGCATAACTTCTATAAATTATTATTCTGTATATTACCGTATAAATATATAGTATCGTACCTGCGATAAAAAGGGAGGTATTATCAAGTACCGTATTTTGTAAGTAAAAGTATCTCTAAAAGAACCCTTATTTTAGAACTAAACTATAACTTTTTTTATATAGAATAGGAAGGCGGACGAGCATATGGGCCACGTGATGGTAAGTGGTCACCAAACGCACTTAGACGTTGGCACTGTAAGAAATGTTAACCATCGCTTACATCGCCAATGCGCCATCAACCTTGGGTCGCCATCAACCTTGGGACCTAAGATTTTATGTCCCTTGTGCCTGTAATACACTGGCTCACTCACCCTTCAAACCGGAACACAACAATACCAAGTACTGCTGTTTTGCGTTAGAATATCTGATAAGTGGGTGGTACCTACCCAGACGAGCTTGTATAAAGCCCTACCACCAGTGAAATAAGCTCCAAACCTTAACCTTGAGAGAAGAGACTTTTGCCGTGCATTGTAACATTAACAGACTTACTTAACCAAACCAGAATATATAATTCAATTTTGGACGGGATCGTTTTTAAAAAGAAAGTAAAATGGAAATTTATTTTCAGTGCCGATAAAGGTGTAATAAATACCCGTACTGTTGTTCAGGCAGTTCAGGCAGCGTAAATCGCTTAAAATATTCGAAAGGGACTACTAGTTGAGAATTATCGGCTTTTGGGAATTTCACGTAAAATGTAATCTTAAAAATAAGTTTCAGAATATATGCTGTGTACAGTTCTCGTGTATATTTTTCTTTCTAATAAGAATTGATTATATTGAAGGCTTAAATAAGTATATAAAGTTCAAAATGTAAAATAGTCAAATCATGACCGCATGAAATGGTGGCAAAATTTAAAGCAACATTTTTCTGTTACCGTATTCTATGCAAAAAATGTACTAGCTCTCCTGTCACCGATGGTATCAATAAGATTTTAGAAATGTTTTTTCAGTATTACTATGGTTCAAATTTTTCACCTGCAAACGAAATAAAGATATACAAAAATTTTATTTTGCGGCGTTCGATTGCTTCTTAATTTTATATAACAAGGCTATAATACACATTTGGCTACCTAGTCTTTGCGACTAGCCGACGAAGCCTCATTATTGTTACTATACTAATAGGAAACCCACGATGGGTTCAAGCTTCCAGATCGGCCCAGTAAGAAGTAATAAGAAAAACACAATATTTTTCTTTAGAAAATTCTCAGTTGTACCCCGGCGTCTGAAAGTTGGAAGTGTGTACACTCCTCGGACAGCACGTTGAGCCGTTGATCCTGCGCCTGAACTCTTACCGGTGATGTCGGATTGTCATTCCATCAGATTATGAGTGCTTCAATAAAAATTGCATCCGTTTTCGCGCACACACTTATACAGCACCTATTTTGCCACCATGGTCGAAATCGGTTAGGAAGGCGTCAATAAGAATAACATATAATATTAGATTTTTAGAAAAACTTTATAATTTAAGATTTAAACAGTATAAAATCCAATCATAGACTTTCCAGACAAAATATACGACGATATATAAAGTATAGACAGGGCCTCGTAGCGATAAAACCTCAATTTCCGTACACTGAGTGTCCTAGGATGGCTTCAATTGCAAATTTGTTTCAGTATAACTTTCCCCGTTCATTGCTCGCTTTGTTGGAGAAACTTCCGCGTTCCGAGGTTTGAGTTTGTAACGTCGTTGATTCAATTTGTAAATATTTTACATTTGGTTTTAATGTTTTTTGTTAATTTTATTGTAATGTTAATTAAGGTTTTGCAATTTTGTAAATACAAAAGATTAAAATTGAAGACATTTTGTATTTATTAGATTTTGATCTTTTAGTCTGTTTGTGGGTACACATATATATAATTGAACATATATGAACGCATATAATGACCATCTCAAAACTAATATTATCTAAATGAATATTCAAAAATTAAATTAAATGCTATTCTTTTCTGAGTCTGTATTACAGCCAGACTAATATCTCTTTAGTATTTAAGAAATCATTTGCTGATATTATTTAAAAAAAAAATAAGTTTGTGTCTAAGAGATTCTGGGGCAAAAGTTCACGAGCATCTGTGACGTAGGTATATTATCTGGTTCGGAGCGATTTATCTCATAGTCTGTCATAAGCACAAGGGCTTGAATTTGTATTATCATTTAATTCAATATTATAAAAGGGAATTTTTAGTTTGTTATGCTTTCACGTCTTCCGATTCTGAAATTGAAATCAATCGTTCAAAACGAATTTCGCATATATATTATGTATACTAAAAAGAAACCCTACCTAACACATCAGTGCGATTAAAGCCGCAATCGGAAAGTAGTTTTATATTACAGAACTTACATATGTTGTCTTGTGCAATACATAAACTACGAAATTGCTTTAGACAACAAACTATTAGACAACTTTATTTAACCGAAGAGAAGAGAAGTTATCGTAATAATGTGTGTTTCCAGATGGCAGATAGAAACTGTACTAGGCTTTGAGAATATTCGATGTTCAAATAATACTATCATACATGCTATTAAGCTACATCGTCTAATGCGGGATATTTTGTGCACAATACGTATAGACGGAATTTGAACAGATGTTTATTGGGTTCCGTGACTGGTGTGTGAAATGCCAAACGGTTTTGGCTTTGGTTTGTAGTGTAAGTAGTTGTAGTTGTAGTTTGTAGTGTGTAAGACTTATATTATAATTTCCAAGTAATCTTAGAACACCTGTAAAAAAATAGGCAATTACCCATTTACGTATTATGACTTTTGTTTAATGTGTATTTTTGTTGTACTACTTGTTGGTGTTGTCAAATAAATAAATAAATAAATAAGTAAGCCAATGTAAGTATAATAATATGTTTTCTTGAAATTCAATTTCATAACTTTATAAAATTATCAGTAAGAAAGTAATAATTTTATAAAATCAATTTCTATTTTTAATATTTAAAGCGATATTAATTAAACTCCAAAACATCGGCTCATTAATAACAGAGTTGATAAAATAATTATATGTGTCTTAATTAAGTTATACGAGGTGATGCAAATTATATATTCGAGTTCAACAACTTATTACTAAAGGTGACTTTGGATATATCTATTGGATTTGCAATGTTAGTAAAATTATAAATATAATTTGGTATATACTTACATATATTATATTTCTATAAAATAGGTAAGCGGACGAGCATATGGGCCGGGCCATCTGGCCTGGTGGTAAGTGGCCAACACCTATAGACATTGGCATTGTAATGTTAACTATCCCTTACATAGCCAATGCAACACCAACCTTGGGAACTAAGACGTTATGTCCCATATACCTGTAGTTATATAGGTTTGAATTATTCAAACCAGAACACAACGGCATTACGTATTGAAAAAAACAATTTCAACCAACAAACATTAATCAAGATGGATTCTATACCACAGGCTCCATTTTGTCTGATTCATTAGATGTCTCCGATTTAGCGCTCAAAGCGTTAGCTGACTGCGCAAATTTAATACTCAAAGCTGGATTAAGCCAGAGTTTTATCAAATCACCTGGCGCTTTATAAAACTTAATGGAAACGTATGGACTTTAAATTGGTGAACATAGAGACGATATTACAATAACTGGTGCCATCTTTCAAAAAACTGTGTATGTCTTAAGACTGTTTGATTACGTTAACTGTATTTTTTTTAGATTTATACAGTTTTATATGAGTATTTATTTATTTATATACACTAACAGTTCTTCGAAATTCAAATAAATAAAAATTCTCTCTAGACACTAAATCTCGGTCTTATTTTTTCTTTCCACAGCTTCATATTTGACATCTTGTAATGACAAGAAGGATATTCTACTACCTTTCTTTGTTTACCTGATGGCAGGGCTTTGTGCGGGCCCGTTTAGATGGGTACCACCCACTTGTCAGATATTCTGCCTCTAAGCAGCAATACTTAGTATTGTTACGTTACGAGTGAGCCAGTGTAACTACAGACACATAACATCTCAGATCCCAAGGCTGGTAGCGCATTGGCTATGTAAGGAATGGTTATTATTTCTTACATTCCCAATGTCACTTACTATCAGGTGCCCAGTTGCTCGTCCGCCTGTCTATATATTAAAAAAATCTTTCATCCATTTTTCCAAGGTGTGATATACGTTACACCAATGGCCTAAAAAAAATTAATAAAAAATATCATAATAATATCCTGGGATGCACAAGGCCATCTGATCTCAAACTAAGCAAAGCTTGTACTATGGAAACCAGACAACTGATATACTACATATACTATTTTTCTTTTGTAAATACATACTTATATAGAGAATTACACCCAGACTCAGGACAAACATGACGGACAGATATGTTTATGCACACAAATGTCTGTCCTGGGTGGGAATCGAAACCACAACCTTCAGCGTGAAAGGTAAATATCTACCAACCACGCCAACCAGCCCGTCGAAAAATGTACATGACATAATTAATGTTGTCATTGTTACTCAAGATATACAAGACAAAGGAATACGTGCGTTTCTTGATACATTCAAAATGTCCTTCTAGGACGTTATTACTAGATTTGTGTCACGGCAACGCAATCTTTTGCTAGACTAGCTAACTCCAAAGGAGGCACTATTGGGCACAAGTATGCGCAAAAACACAGGTGCACCCTATTTCCACAGTCAAACTTCTATACGACGACAATTCGACACTACCATGAATAGATTAGTTGTTGCTGAATAAAGATTTATTTAGTAGTTGCATAGTAATCCTACACAAGATAGCAATATATAGTTTAATGATGTTTACATTAATATAAAGAGTGCATTAAATACGTGCAAATGCAATAAAGATACTACTTGCTTGAAATTGAGATTCAGTTAATTAACTTTGAATTACATTTTATATTTTTTGGTATATAATTATAGCTAAATTATTTTTTCAAAAGACAAACCCTAATTTACGTTTAATTTTTCTCTTCAAATCATCGTCTCCTGAATAAATACATTTTCTCAACATAAGATAAGGTTTCATAAAAAAAGTAAAATAACTTTAAAGAAAACCGTTTCCACCAAATGGCAACTAAATTTCCATTTATTGCTCATAACTTAGTTTATCAAAATAATCTTAGGTGGAGGTTGGAATAATGATATGCTAATATGTTATTCTATAGCTGTCTTCACTGGAAATAGTGTTTAATGTCTGATGGGCTCGTTGATTAACAAATGAAGTATAACATGATTTTTACTAAAAGTGCACCATTAAAATCAATAAATAGTGAGAGCCTGTAAATATCTTATAGTTGCGCAAATGCCTTTTCTACTCTTGACACTCAATGGGGGTTGGTGAATAAATATGTATAATATCAAATAGTTATCCGATACGCAGGTTCCTGGACGATGTTACCTTCCACGCCGGTTACAAGGTGAGTTAATAGATTAATAGAAATATAAAAAAAACTGGTTCTTTCCCGGTTTTAGGCGCGATATCTAACGGGAAAGTGGGAAGCGTTAGTATCTCTCTCTCTCTCGGCGAATATTCGTGTGTTCTGTAACTATCGGGTACATTTTGGCTCATTTGGCTTTAGTAAATAATCATAAAAATTTATGTGAAATTTGTTTTGTCCAATATGATTATTATTATTTTTTTGAGAAAAGATTTCAGTAAGAAATTGTATTATCAACATATCTAACTACTAAAGACACTGAATAATATACAAATGCCACTCGAAAATATCAATCTCCCCAGTTTCGGCATGACCGTATAAATAATTTAGTAACTCAAAACTCTAAGTGAATATTGCTATTAGGTGCGGTTTCTTTGACGACCGTCCATCCTAAACATGAAGCGCCAGAAAATGAAGACCTTCTATTCTGTTAAAATATTTGTATTGTTGTTGATAATGTACTTAATTTATTTTAATTGATTTCTCGTGTTTGAGTCATCTGTAACAACTTGGTTTTAATATATTATCTCTGTAACAGCCTGTGAATGTCCCACTGCTGGGCTAAAGGCCTCCTCTCCCTTTTTGAGGAAAAGGTTTGGAGCTTATTCCACCACGCTGCTCCAGTGCGGGTTGGTGGAATACACATGTGGCAGAATTTCAGTGAAATTAGACACATGCAGGTTTCCTAACGATGTTTTCCTTCACCGTAAAGTACGAGATGAATTAACATCCCAAATTAAGCACATGAAAATTCAGTGGTGCTTGCCCGGGTTTGAACCCACGATCATCGGCTAAGATTCACGCGTTCTTACCACTGACCCATCTCGGCTTCAGCTTTAATATATTATAATGAAAGATTTTTTTACATAGAATAGAAAGGCGGACGAGCATAGGGACCACCTGATGGTATATGAAGATGTAGTGAAGTGAAAATGGAATGAAAAAAGATGGTAACCATCGCTTACATCGCCAATGACTCTTGTGTCTTTAATTACACTAGCTCACTCACCCTTCAAACTGCACTACTGTTATTTTGCGGTAGAACATCTGATGAGTGGGTAGTACCTACCCAGACGAGCTTGCACAAAGTTTACGAGGTGATCATTAGGTTTTCGCGTGACTGGTCAAAGTAACCGCTTACTTGAAGAACCTTCGCTTTGATCTGCGTTCTCCTCGATTCCAAAAGCGCACCAATACATGTTTCACATCATCACTCCGTCCTGCCGATACCAGCTACCTTAACTATCCCGGCTACATGCTTGAAGAATCCTTCAAAGCGAAAGCCGGAGTATGCTTGTTCGTCAGGACGGATGTTTGCTGTCACCGACTGCGCTGCTTGGAGGACCCCTCCTTCTCCATGTTGGTGGTACGTGTGGATCTGGTTCGTCAGAGTCGGGTCTACGTGTGCCTCTACAGATCCCATAATGGTGACTTGGAGACAAGTCGACTCTTTGACCATCTTAGTCGGGTGGCAGATGCTGCGCAAGAGCAGTTCCCTAACGCGGAATTGGTGTTTTTGGGGGATTTTAATGCTCACCATGAATCATGGTTGAAATCCCTCAAAACTGACCATGCTGGAAAGACTGCTCATGCTTTTGCTCTCACACATGACTTGACCCAACTGGTTGATCAGCCCACCAGGATCCCAGACATTGATGGGCAAGCGTCTTCTCTACTGGACCTTCTGCTGACTTCTCACCCGGTGGAATATCAGGTTGTGGTACAAGCTCCACTTGGTTCTTCGGATCACAGCCTCATATCTACCAAAGTGCCACAGGCCAAGCTGCCGCCACCAGCGGTATGCAAACGTCGCGTTTGGCACTACAAGTCGGCAGATTGGGACGGTATGCGCGATTACTATGCGTCAGTCCCTTGGAAGGAACGTTGCTTCAGTGGGAATGACCCGACAGCTAGTGCCGCTGCTGTTGCTGGCGAGATCATGTTGGGAATGGAATACTACATTCCTAGCTCAGATCTCGACAGTAGGGGTGCGCGTAACCGTTGGTTCACTCGCGAATGTGCCGACGCTGTATCATCTAAGCAGGCGGCATATCGCGAGTGGATCAATGGCTGCATTAGCGGGGCATCTAACATTGACTCACTGAAAGCAATCTACAATAAAAACTCCAAGTCCTGTAGGAAGGCTTACACGAGAGCGGATGCACAGCGCATTGTACAGATTGGTCATGACCTTATTTCACATCCTAGGGGCTCCCGTAGCTTCTGGCGTCTGACCAAGTCTGTGCAAAACAATTTCTGCCAACCTTCGCTGCCACCGCTCAGAAGTCCGGACGGATCGCTAGCTCACAGTCCGCAAGAGAAAGCTGACCTCCTGGCTAAACTCTTTGCCGACAACTCCGTCATCGATGATTGTAGTGCTCTGCCACCAATAATACCTTCTTGTGGCCACACGATGCCTGACATCAAAATCAGGCAGCGTGATGTGCGTGCGGAGCTGCAATCACTTGATGTACGGAAAGCTAGCGGTCCCGATGGAATACCAGCCATAGTGCTGAAGAAGTGTGCGGCGGAGCTGTCTCCCGTGTTAACGCGCCTGTTCCAACTGTCTCTTTCTTCGGGATGTGTGCCGGAGGCTTGGAGAAGAGCTAATGTGCAAGCGGTTCCCAAAAAAGGGGATCGGTCTGACCCGGCAAATTATCGGCCAATAGCTATCACCTCAGTACTTTGTAAGGTGATGGAACGGATTCTAAACAACCAACTGATCCATTACCTAGAAGATCACTGTTTAATTAATGATCGTCAGTACGGATTTCGACCAAAACGGTCTACAGGTGATCTTCTAGCGTACGTAACACACCTCTGGGGTGAAGCTATCGACAAACATGGGGAATCGTTGGCTGTCAGCCTCGATATCTCCAAGGCTTTCGACAGGGTCTGGCACAGAAGTCTTCTCTCCAAGCTGCCGGCATATGGTCTGCCTGCTCAGCTTTGCACCTGGATTGCCAGCTTCCTACATAAGCGCAGCCTTCGTGTTTTAGTTGATGGTTGCGCTTCACAATTCTATGTAGTGAATGCTGGGGTCCCCCAGGGATCTGTGCTATCTCCCACTCTGTTTCTTTTGCATATCAATGATATGCTCTCTCTCGGGAACATTCATTGCTATGCAGACGATAGTACAGTGCATGGTGGATACCACGGACGCGCAGTGGCTGGGCGAGCGGAAATTAGGGAGAGGCGGGAGGATCTTGTCATTGAACTCGATAGGACGTTAGAGCTTATCGCCAAATGGGGCTCAGATAATCTTGTTGAGTTTAATGCCAAGAAAACACAGGTATGCGCTCTCACAGCAAAAAAGTCACCATTTTCCCCTTTTCCCTCCCTCTGTGGCACTCCGCTGGTGATACAAAGCAAAATCGCCATGCTGGGGATGGACGTTCGCTGCGACCTTAGTCCAAGGGATTACATCGAGGCTGTAATAAAAACAGCCTCACGGAAACTCGGAGTTCTGAACAAGGTGCGGCGTTTTTTCACGCCTCAACAACTGTGCCTGCTGTACAAAACACAGGTACGGTCTTGCGTTGAATATTGCTCGCACCTTTGGGATGGCTCCGCTAAGTACCTACTTGAGGCCTTGGACCGGTTGCAGCGACGTGCGGTCCGCATTATTGGCGACGTAAAGGTCACTAACACCCTCGAGCCTTTGCAATTGCGTCGAGAGATAGCTGCGCTGAGCGCTTTCTATCGACTGTATCACGGCGAGTGTTCCGAGGAATTATTTTCCCTAATTCCTGCTTCCCCCTTCCTTCACAAGTCTACGCGTGCTGGCTCTCGATGTCACCGACTAACTGTGACATCAATTCCATCGCGCACAAAGAAATTTGGCAACTCCTTTCTTTGTCGCACTTCCAAGAAATGGAATTCCTTACCAGCACACGTATTCCCCTCCTCTTACGACCCGGGTTCCTTCAAACGAGGCGTGAAGAGGCATCTTGCGGGCCGGCAAGGCGAGGGCGGCTAGTGCAGAACCTTCTTCCCGACTGTACTGGCCGTCCTCGCGTTTGGACTCTACTACCACTTAACATCAGGTGGAGTAGAGTCATTTGCCCTCCCGGGTAATATAAAAAAAAAAAAAAAAAAAAAAAAAAAAAAACAAAATGGATATTCGTTATGAGTTTACTGAAATAAATAACAAACTTTAATGTTGGTACATATTTCATCTTGCTAATTTTTACTGGTGGTAGAGCTTTGTGCACGCTCGTCTGGGTAGGTACCACCCACTCATCAGATATTCTACCGCAAAACAGCAGTACTTGGTATTGTTTTGTTCCGGTTTAACGGGTGAGTGAGCCAGTGTAATTAAAGACATAAAGGACATTGGCAATGTAAGCGAAGGTTAAAATTTATTACAATGCCAATGTCTATTGGCGTTGGTGACCACTTACCATTAGATGGCCCATACGCTCGCCCGCCTCCTCTTCGATAAAAAATAAATTAAAAAAAAACTAATAATAATTAATATTACAACAAATATTTGCCTGCTATTAAAATTTCTGTAATACTATTACAATAAAGCGATTTACATTTAGCACATACACTTTATTTTATTTCTTTACCTGGTGATAGGTCTTAGTGCAAGCCTGCCGTGGTACCATCCACTCATCGCAAACTGTACCGCCAACAGTTCTTAGTATTGTTTGTTCCAGTTTGAAGCAAGTGAGCCAGAGTAACTATAGACGCAAAGGACATAACATATTAGATCCCAAGGTTGGTGGCGCATTGACGATGTAAGGGATGGTTGATATTTCTCATAATACCAAAGTCTATAAGCGGTGGTGACCACTTACCATCAGGCGGCTCATTATTATAAAAAAAAAAAATAATAACCATTTCTACAGCTGTAGTAATTTGGCATACTATAACAATATTATAGATACATAGCGATAAATTTTATTCATAATTGTATTCCAACAGATATTTTATAAATAAATATATATAAATTTGATTGATCCGTCTGTGTTTTGGTCCTCAACGCTGTGACAGTTGAGGCGTGCCGGTTCGTTGAATATTAAACAGCGGAGGAAACAAGCCCTTATTGCATTTGGCTCTTATAAGCGTTCCAGTTATTTATTTACAAAAACATTAAATGTAGCTACAATACTATACAGATTAATAAAATATATTAATCTGTTATGATTAATGTATTTTATATCATTAAATATCACGCAGGAAATATAACGGAGTGCTTTTACGCCTATAGTCTACAAAAGCAATACAAAACGTAATAAGAATTTTTATTTATAAAATAATGAATGTGTTATTATTTCAATACATTCGAATTTATCTAGAAAACTATTTAAAAAATATTCATTGCTACGTTTACGCTTCGCCGGTGATTTCAAGCGTAACTTGACGGGCGGCTTAATGTAACCTTACACGGTTAAAAAATAGCCTTTGTGCTTCCTTGCGTTTCAAACTCGCTTAATACCAACTTTAAACAAAATCGGTTCAGCGGCTTATTCTTAAAGTGTAACCGACAGATAGTTACTTTCGCTTTTATATAATATTAGTATTGTTTCAAAAATGTTCTTTTTTCAAAACATATATATTTCGTTAAGGGTCGCTAAGGGTCGTGATTTTTTTATGAAATTTATTGGTGGGCGCGCAAATGGGCCACGATTGCCCATAAACGTGTGCACTGCAAGAAATATTAACCATTCCTTACATCGATAAACTCCCCATCCACCTTCAGAAATAAGATGTTATGTCCTTTGTGCCTGCTACACTGGCTTACTCACCCTTTATACCAGAACACAATAATACTAAATATATGTGTTTGGCGATTAAATACACTAAAGTCAAATACCAATATAAATCATAATATGAAAGTAAATATTACTAAACGTACTTAAACTTACTTACGTAAAAACATAATGTTCAGCATGACGTCACAAAATACAATTCATCCGGCTGCAAACTCAGTCTTGTTTAGTTTAACTCAGGGTTTCCAATCGTTCTATAATTCCTGGTCACGTCAATTGAACCCTAATTTGTCAGAGCACTTTTTTCATTTCAAATTGCAAACTCATATGAAAGTTTTCTGGATTTCATATTTGTACGAGTAGAAAATATATTTGAATTTTTATTTCTAAAACTTTTCCAGTCCTGCACTGTTTCCGTTTATCAGGAAATTTTATACACCTTATCTGCTGTAGCTAGCCCTATTTAATTCGAAAGATAAAAACCAACGTAGTTCTTGGGGTATGGACTGCGAAAGAGACAATCCGCTTATTAAATTATCTCGCTTTAGAGATAAAGAAAATCAATATCTTCTTTATATAAAATTTTTTTTTTTACAGAATTTTCGTTGAAATTGAATATTTAATCTAATTTGACATTCATGTTGTTTCATTCCCTTATTTACTATTTATTAGTGTATTTTTTCTTATTTATATTATATGCTGTTATAAAATTTGTTTATTTATTTATTTATGTTATTGGGAAATGATATATTATATTTGCGTATAATTGCATAGTAATTGATACATTAAAATTATATGTAGACCTCCTAACAATGGTTGTCTTACAGAAATGGATACTATATTTTATTGTGATATATTATAATCTGTGTAATGTGATATTAAAAAGTAGTGTATATAATGTATAGTAATTATACAGTAAGTGTATAATAAAAAGAATGTACATATATACTATGTAACTTAACTTGATGTAATTTATAGCTCTTACGTAGTATACAGTATGTTCTGTTTTTACTTTAATTTTCTTGTCCCAATCTCCAACTCAAGCAAGCGGCCCAGATTTATCCCTAACTTAAATTGTCCGAAGTCGGTCCTTACGAAAACAGCTTTTACGAGGTACAAAACTATATTTTAGTTGGAATCGTTTCTGTATTGAATTACGATTTAGCCAAAGTTTGAGCGCTTCCACGGTTCGTTGATCAAATCTTTTCGTCCAATAAAAAGTTCTATATAAGAAATAGCTCTGTTCACAATTGCCATAACACGTTCAGAGTAGGTATTTTTTTTATTATAAAAAAATATTATACTTAGCTTTCTTTGATCAAATGAATGGGTTAAAAGAATACAATCACGCCAATAAAAAGTTACCATGTCTTTGCGTCGGGAAATTCTCAGTAGCAACTGTTCTCAGCTGCATTGTCTAGGAAAATACGTTCTACGCCTGCACACTTGCCAGTAGTGTCGCATTAACATTACTATAGGATTACGAGAGTGAGGTAATAGAGTGTACACTTCTGTTTGTTACCACACTTGTGAGCATTATGTCCCGCACAGTTGGCTCAAGAATAGCCACTTTTTTAATATTAAAAATTTTCTTGATGGATTTTTAAAAAAGAAGATATAGAACAGAGAGGATGTATGAATAGGCAATGTGTTGGTTAGGTCATCCTATTTATAAATATTACCACTTAAAGAATTATCAAGCACTAATTTCCGCCCGCGGCTTCGTTGAAGTAATCGTTGAATAGTACAAACAAACTTTCCCATTTATAACATTAGTAAGGATTCCTAACAATACTAATGTACCTCCTGGAATTAAATCCATGATTTTATATTCCAGTGATTATATTGGCTTACACTCAATACACTATGCTAATGTTTTGTGCATTGGTAGTAAAATAACTGTTGACATAAAGCCTAACTACGCGTCAAAGTAGATCAGAATGAACTGACGTGTATTATAAATAAAAGAACATTGAAATTTCCTATGATAATAAATATCAAGTGATGCAACTGCTGACACGTATTTAATCTTAACAGCCTGTGAATGTCCCACTGCTGGGCTATGGCCTCTTCTCCTTTTTTTGAGGAGAAGGTTTGGAGCTTATTCCACGACGCGCTCCAATGCGGGTTGACGCGGCTAAAAACCTATCACTAAACATACATGTGGCAGAATTTCAGTGAAATTAGACACATGCAGGTTTCCTCACGATGTTTTCCTTCACCGTCAAGCACGAGATGAATAATAAACACAAATTAAGCACATGAAAATTCAAAAGTGCTTGCCCGGGTTTGAAATCACGATCATAGGTTAAGAATCACGCGTTCTAACCACTAGGCCATTTAATCCCAAGAGTGTAATCTATTTAATGTTCCTATTAATTATTATAATCTGGTATCTCGCGGCTGCCTCTTATATGAATGGTATATTCAACTATCGTATAGTCTTGCTTATTTGTATGCAAATGTTGCGCTTCCTTGTTAATTCCGGGTCAAGCCAACGAAAGTTATTAGTCGCATCGACTTATGAAAATGTAAGCAGAGACGTGAAATTGCTTGCGCACACACGTCTGCACTATACAAATATCTGCGCAGCAGAAACATTTAAAAAAATTACATATATACGTTGTTTTTCCCACAAAATACAAACATTCCATTATGTACGTACAATGTATTCATACATTGTAATCTATATAAAAGATTAATTAATTACTTTCTAATTTTTACTTTGTAAGTACACATTTTAATTCGATTTAAATTTTCAAAACATTACTGACGTAAATATATTGTGACGTATCTCATAATTATGCGATGAATATTGTATATGTTAAAGTGCAATTTATAAAACATTTTCCTCTGGATCACCGCAAACACAATTCGGGACGAATTTCCGGAACCGTAACCAGCCTATTAAGCCTGTAATTGCTTGCAAGCCTGACACAGTTGATTCGTCAAGAGACCCTTACATAACAGTCGCATTACGAATAACCTTGCTATGTTAAATTTCGATACTTTTCAAACGGAATACGAAAAGACTACGAGACCGCGGAACATGTGAATATTGACTGAACTACTGCAATCATGCCACTAGACCTCCTGCCTCGTTGGTCTAGTGGCTTGTTGTAAGGCCGCAGACCCGGCGGTCCTTGGTTCAATTCCCAGGTCGGGCCAATAAAAAGTTATTGGGTTTTTCTGACAGAAAATTATCAGTAACAGTCCGGGGTCTGGGAGTTGGAAGTGTGTATACTTCCGTGCCTCGGAAAGCACGTTAAGCCGTTGGTCCCATAGGATTATGAGAGTTAGGGAATAGAGAGTTTGAGAGAGAGCACTTGTGTTTGCGCACACACTTGTGCGCTATAATACCTCTGGCTCTGGCTGATTAATCAACTACGCAGAGAGATTTCTCTTGAGATTGGCCACCGAGGCCGAAATCGGTCTGGAGGACATTATTATTACTGCAATCACATAACTATTTTGATATCTATTTAATTTTTTTTTCATGTCGGTTATTCTCAGTAGAATCTATATTCCGAACCGGAAGTAGCTCTTCCACGTTGAGGCTTTCAATATTCCTCTGAATTATGCGATATTGATATTAAGAACAAACTTAGTGTAATAATAATACATTTAACACTAGTTTTGTTACTGGTGCCCACATAATGTAAAATAAGGCTTAAAATAATTTATGATTAAAATTTACTTTTTTTTTTGTAAAATGACGACTCAAAAAAGAACCTACGTGTATGTGTAGATTTTATGTGAAATCTTAAATTTACAGCAATCAATTTATAACTAGAATTTAAAAAAAAACACATTAATTCTAAGTAAACAAAAGCCTTGTGATCTCGTTATCATAATACTTCACGATAAGAATGGGTTGACGTCTTCCACTTTGTTTAGGTACTTTGTATTCCGAAGCCGAATGCTCTCAACAGTAAAACATTACTTGAATTGGAACGTTTATATATCTCAGTAAATATAGTAGCCAGTACAGCTCTTTTCTCAGGTAAACTATCTAGAAAATTCTAGACTTGTATTTTATTTTCCTCCGAATCGCACAACTTAACGATCGTATCTTCTGAAGAGCATTTTAAATAACATTGATCATATTTTCAGACAATGTAATTTTTTTTTATGTTTATATAAATCAAAACATATATATTGGGCTTATATATTTTTTCCAGTAGTGTTATTTATACATTTATTTTGCTGTATATGTGTGGACTATAGAGACTACTGCAATAATACCAATTGTAAATTGTATATGTTCTATATATCTATATCTATATAAGGCCGCAAAACCCTTGATCCCGCTTTCAAACCCTACGACGGGCGAATATATTATTGGTTATTGGGTTTTTGAAAAATTCTCAGTAGCAACCCGGAGTCTGAAAATTGTAGGCGTGTGCAGTCCCGTGCTTCGGAAATCAAGAAAAGTTGTTTGACTGGACTCTTTACAGAAAGAGCACCTGTGCTTGCACAAACAATTGTGCCCTTGTTTATGTCCAGCGCAGTTGCCGTCTCCCTCAAGGCCGCCGTGGCCGAAATCAATTAGGAGGACTTCTATAGCTACTATCATTCTATAGCTAAAATCCTAGATCGTCGTTCATGGTAAATAAATAGCTGTTAATATAGAGAAACACAGCTAAAAACCTATCATACATACCTAGTGATAAATTTACATTCAATAACAAATTAATTATATTTTACAAACAGTTTCAAACTCCGCTTAAAATGTCCTTCAAACTTGAATTACATTCCGAATTGTAAATTGGGAATTATATAATTGTTCTCAAGGGATTTTGACTGAAATTACAGATATAGGCATTCTAACATGAAAATAATTTTACGGCCGAACAACCTCAGACATCATTGTGAGTTAATACTAAAGTGAGATGAGAGAAACTTGGCTAATGCCTCTCTCCGTTTGCGGAGATTTGGAGCGTATTCCACCACGCTGATCCAATTTGTATTGCTAGATGTCTTATACATGTGCTAGTTTCACATGTTTATGGGCGATGGTGACTGCTTAACATCAGGTAGTCCATTTGCCCGTCCGCTTACTTATAAATAAATATAAATTAATATTTTTTCCTTGCAATGTTCAAAGCAGTCCATGAGATGAATTACACACCTTGGGAACTAAAATGTTATGTTCGGCGGGATTGCACCTATGCAATGGACCCTAGTCTGCCACCACTTATTAAAAATATAATTGCTTATAAAAATACTCTGTCTCCGAATAAACAATGTTCTATGTTATATAATTTATATCAGATTATTTTATCCGCAGTAGAGGGATTAACAATAAGCTGACTAAGCGGCGTTGGCCCCAAGACATTATAAGCCCTGAAATTTGCAGCTTTCTATTTCCAAAGGAATAAAATGACATAAGAAAGATTAAACCACTTGACTTTGTATAATATTAGGAAGTATTAAATAATTTTGCCAGAAATAAAACAATGGAACGAAATAAATTTATGTAACAATATAATGTTTGTATTAACTTCTATTGTTTTATTAAAGGCAGCAGAGTTTTTGGTGCTTGTCTTTTCTAAATCTAATGAATCCACTATATAATTAGCCATCTTAAACGGCAAACAAGATTAATAAACTTTGTTTCAATAGCAAAGGTTCTTCGGATTTCTTAAGTTCAACATGTCATTTATCAAGCACATTATTTACACTAACGATCTAAAAAATTACTTCAATCGTTTCATTCGACATTGCTATAAAACAAAACGTTAGCGTGATTCAAAAACTGTTTTTTTTTGTAAAATTTATATTAAAGTCTCCCTTTTGATTCTTTTATGTTATAACTATGTGATATGTAACGTACAGAAAATATCATAAAAAGAATAATTTGTTAAATATATCTTTATTCTTAAACTCATTTGAACTACAAAATAAATAAAAAAACAATTACTCTTTTATATCTCTTTCTGATATCATTAATTTGACATTCGATAGACAAAGACATAACATTGTTAAGGTAACAACAACATTTATAGGTAAAGCCATAATCTTGATTAAATAAAAGGCCTAGTTCGCAGATGCTTTCCTTTCTAATAACTCTAAGTCCTTCTACGTTTTATCGAAATGAATTATATAAAAATGTATACGCGAGAACGTAGTAGATAAAAATCTGAACTCGAAACTTGGCACGGATGTTCTTAAAATTACCAAGATATTCACTGAAAATTATACATTAAAAACGATAAAGTTGAAATCTTGCAAACACTTTTCCACGTGACAATACAATCTGATACGTAATATATTCAATTTATATATTCCTAGTAGGTACGTAGATTCAATAATGTTACGTATTGACAACGGTAATTTGTATATGTATTTTTTTAATGAATTTCTGTAAAACATACTAATTAATACATAATTGAGGAAACGTGAGGAAACCTGCATGTGTCTAATTTCACTGAAATTTTGCCACATGTGTATTCCACCAATCCCCATTGGAGCAGCGTGGTGGAATAAGCTCCAAAGCCTTCTCCTCAAAAAGGGAGAAGAGGCCTTAGCCCAGCAGTGGGACATTTACAGGCTGTTACCGTTAATACATAATTACTATATAATGTAACTAATGCCTAGCTAAACGGGCGGGTAAAGCTACTATAATATAAAATATATTTAAAGTCCGAATATTACCCAAACACACGCCTGAATTACTCGTTAATTATAAAGTTATATAGGATATGAAATAGTTTAAAGTCTACGTAAGTTACATAATACATACATTCATTATAAAGGCACAGTCCCATTTCGATCCGACCACTACATTTTTCAAGAGTAACAACCACTTGATAAGACGTGATAAACGACTCCAAAGTTATTTATAACAACTTACTTTCAACTAAATATTCTTTGGTTAAAAGGGACCAGTGGTGGCCCAGTGGATATCACGTGGGTTCTAAACCAAGATCACGTGTTGAAATTAAGGTCAGAGTTTTTGTTTGTAATTTATTTCGTTTGTCGCTTGAGGAAAACATCGCGAGAAAACCTGCATCCATCTTTATAAAGGAAAATTGCTATTCTTTTATTTGATTTTGCATAAACCCAGTCGAAAGTTAAACATAAGTTACTACCTTTTGTTTCTGTTTTTGTTTTTGTTTAAATATTTTTATTTTCTGTTTTTAAATTAGTTTTGATTTGTATGTTTTGTAATTGTGTTTGTGAGTGATGTGTTTACCTGTAATCGGTTGTGCGTAGTTAGTTTTAAGTTAACGTGAAAAGAGTTTTTGAATGTGTGTTATGCACAACTGTTGGGGATCCAAATAAATAAATAAACATTAAATGTATAAATAGAAGAATGTCCAGATTGTTGTGATTTGTACAGACTGAGATATTTGATTCACTTTACTATAATAGTTATAAAAGCTATAACACAAAGGTTCTAAACATTAATTGAAACTTAAATCACTGTAGTTTATTTATCACAAGTCGAAATATAAATAAAAACTTCGAACGATTTATTACAATTTTTGTACGACATTATTAATAGCTTTCATTTGCCAAAAAGCCAACGTTAATTCAATTACCAATTATAAAAATCCAAGATCAACCAATTCAAACAAAATACCTTCATATATCATTAGTTTATTTACACCACCGCAGATTTCGGAACTTGGGAAGCTGATATGATAGTAACAGCCTGTGAATGTCCCACTGCTGGACTAAGGCCTCATCTCCCTTTTTGAGGAGCAGATTTGGAACTTATTCCACCACACTGCTCCTGAAATGCACTTGTGGGAGAATTTCAGTGAAATTACACATATGCAGATGTGTCACGATGTGTTCCCTCACCGTCTAGCACGAGATGAATTATAATCACAAATTAATCACATGAAAATTCAGTGGTGCTTGCCCGGGTTTGAACCCACGATCATCGGTTAAGATTCACGCGTTCTTACCACTGGGCCATCTCGGCCTTTTTCATATGAACCTTATTTATTTGTCAAATTCAGTCAGCCAGTTTCTCTGTGGTGACTTATAACGAACAGTGAAATCAAATAACATCCGTTCGTCACAATCTGTTCAGACGGAGGTTCTGTTATTCCACAGTTATACAAACAATGTAAATTTATTACCAACTTTGGCCGTCCTTTACCAAGTTGTAGCAAGACATTTTATAGGCTTATTTTAAGTTTCACTGTACCGTTTATTGATAAAAATGTCATGTCCAACCTGTCCAATTCAACCAACAAAGAACATCTACCTCGTTGCTCTTTTGAAATACCAATATCAAAACCTGCAAGGTTCCTCACGACATTTTCCATTCACGAATATCTAACAGAACTTACCAAAGAAGACCAACGCCTTCCAAATATTGGTCCAAATTATAATTACGAAATTGTTGGTAACAGCTGATGCATAATTTATTTCACCACAGCCAACTTACCTGATTAGGCCGGATTTTATGCAACGTAGACGCATTGATCAATAAGACCACAAAACGTCGGTTTCGTCCGTATATTGACCATATAGGTAGAATTTACGGCAACATGACCTAATTCCTTCGAATAATGAATTTTAATAGTTGATCAGGTCGGGCTTTTACAGTTCGAATTTAATTGACAAACCTTCGTTGTTTGTTCCCCAACAAAAACTATTAATATTTGTAATTGATTCAATTCAAGTTGAAAAATAATATATATTTTTTTAATCAAGTTAGTTGGAAATCTTTTCAGATTTCGAAATAGTTTGCTAATCGACTATGATCATGGCGATTGCAATAAAATCCCATTAGAATCAATGTATATTCCATTCAATCATTGTTTGATTATTATTTATACCCGCAGTCTGATGATTCCGAGAACTATATGCTTGTAATCGATAAATATGTGCATTTCTCTGTCGTTTCATGGAAATCTAAAATTTGCGTGCGTGCGTTTATTTAGCTGTTGCTTTGTGAATATATTAAAATGATTTTATCTATCAAATCAAAAATCAAACTATTCTTTTAATTCAAGCGGTTTTAAATTCTCAAGCTCCGGGATTAAATTAAATGTAAATCTCCTCCGTTTCAGAATGTAAATTCTAACGAGAAGACAGAAAATAAATCAGTAGTTATTCTTTTTAACTTATATTATATTTAAACAAATTATAATTTATCTCGCATATAAATCAACAAATCATAATGCGACACTTTTTATGTACATATATACACGTATACACATATAATATAGTAAAAAGCCTTATTTATCATTTTTATTATTGACATAGACAATGTCACAATAAAATATCTACGGAATCTTATCATAGAAACTGAAACCAAGGCTTACCGTGCCAACACCCAGGAAGATTGTAGAAAGTGTTCTTTTGAAACATATAAAACATATAATAATGTGCTTAAAATATTACTAAAGAGTGTTTGAAATCATGTATATTTCTCGTGACATCTCTGACAGGTACGAGACGAATGGATGTTCAGACTTAAAGCCCAGTGTCATGAATTTATCCTTTGAACTAAAAGGGTTTCTGTTGTATGTCGAAATCTTGCATACATAATCCAAGTTCCGACTCGTACATCAAACGAAATGTCAAAAGCTACGCTTCACTGGTTTTAATAAACCGCTGTTATATTGAATTCAGGCGATTCCGGTGTCAATTGAAGTTATACTTTCGACCTAAGGGAGTTTGATTACGACATGACAAAATAAAAAACCATACTGTAGAAGTATTTTACGGTAAATAGCCATGTTTTTGTACAGTATAGCAGCGTTATACATTTTATTTAAAGTTAGAAGTCAACCACCTGTTCGGAACAATTTAAAGAGCACTATTTTTTTTATTATTATTGTTATTCACGTTGTTAGTGTCTATGAGCGAAGGTAACTTATCAGAACAAGGCCCTCTTGCGTTTTCCTATACATAATATATAATTAGAAATATATAACATTTCTATAATTTCATAACTCTTTACAACCCGCGTCAATGCGCTCTGACCTGCAACGCGAACTGTTTAACGAGAACCTTTCCATTAAATTGAACCTCTTTCGTAAGCTTACCTCCATTTTATAACATTTTGAATTATTTAAAATGAATTAATAATGGATAGAGAATTCATTTTAATATTTGCGAGCGTACTTATAGATTTCTCCCCTTCGTTTTTTCGTGGTATAAACCGTCGTCTGTGAAAAAAAATGTTTTGTCTGGATGTAAGCCCGCAGTCTTCGGTTATGATTCACACGTTGGATTCATTGAGCCTTTTCGTCACTTCCAATAATTTCAAAATTGTATTTTTAAGATAATTCCAGAAAGCATATCTAAAATGAATCTGTGAAATTGAGTGGAAAATTAACAGTAATGAAACTTTAGGGGTTTTCCATAATTCGGAAACTCAAAGATAACGTAAGTTCAACATTTGAATTGGAAGTGCTTTCCCAAAGTCTAGTTAAGTAAAGATCGCTCGGAATGTTCTTAGTTACAGATTTACAGTGGGGTGTTATTTTAGTGAAAAAGATTTTTTAGGGTATTTCATGACTGATATTTTGCACGCGGTTTGTCTTGCGTCAATTTAATCTGTATATAAAAGACAAAGACAAAACTTTTTTCTTCTCTGTTTGTCAACTGATTACCTATCATCATCATAAATAAAAAGAATATTAAATATACTAGTATTTGTCAATTTTTGTAATATAATATCAATATATTTTTTATTTAAATTAAATTTAACAGACTAGTAAGTTTTTTAAAGTAAGATATAAACAAACAAATTTAACGAAAGCAACGTTAACTAATAATATTAAAAAAAACTCCAAGCCGTAGTTCCCTTTTTATTTCTTATATGATGTGCAGTATAAGCGTCTTGATATTTCTGCAGCCGACAGAGCCCCAGTGCCAGATAACAGCCATGTGGTAAGGACAATCCGTATTATTTTAACCCACTTTTAGAAAGATAATTTACTGAAGTATTCCCTTAAAAATCTTCTTCGTTTTATTTTTATTTGTTTTCGTTTAATTTATTCGAATTTTTCGACGAGTTTTTTTGTGTTTAAAGTTACGAGCTACCAGGTCCGTCTTTGTTTGCGAAAAATTAAGGTTTTTTTTTATAATATTATTTTTAAATAAAATCGGGATTTATTTTATCGTAAGCCTACATTTTTTTACGTTATTATTAATTAATGAAAATATTGTAAGATTAATTTACTCTTTTTTAAACATAAAAAAGCTGCTACATACAATCGATGATTTTTAATTAGTTTATTTTTAAGAGGTTTTCAATAAAAAGAAAATAAATAAATTTCTTATTCCCACAGACTTCTTCTTATAGCAGTACGTGATATTGTGTTTCAGTTTGAAGGGTGAGTGAGCCAGTGTAATTACAGGCACAAGTGACATAAAATCTTAGTTCCCAAGGTTGGTGGCGCATTGACTATGAAAGCGATGGTTGTCATTTCTTACAAGTACAAGGTGGTCCATATGCTCGTCCGCCTTCCTATTCTATAAAAAAAAAGACTTAACTATTCATTTGAGTAAAGAGCCGAAATGGTTCAGTAGGTTCGAATCCGGACGAGCACCACTAAATTTACATGTGTTTAATGGAAATCTACTATCACATCCAACCCATATTGAAGCAGCCTACGCATACTTAGCATATTCCACGTATGTTCCAAAAATGTTCTTTTCAATGAGAGAGAAGGCCTTAGTTCATCGGTGAAACATTTACAGACCACTTTTACTTTTTTAAATATTATTAACAAATTACATGACTGAATACTTATTATGTGTAAGTTATATGAGTTAAACCACTAAGTTGAGAACCAAACCCGCGTTTAACAAAATCTCGCACCCATGTGGCAAATACGATCCTATTTATCAATGTTACTTATTTAAGTAATCTAAGTTTATTACATCTGAGTTAGACGACCTCAATTCGAAGTCAATACTAAACGATCTAGGACTCGCAAATACGCAAAGATATTTATAATTATAAACTCGGTTAATCGTGATTAAATTATTTGCTCGGCTTAAAATGTATTTCTTTTATGAAAATTGTTACGCACCGTTCTCTCTCAATCTTATGTAAATACTTGACCTTGGGATTTCAACCAAAGTATTACTATAACCATGAACTCCAAAATAGTAGTAACAGCATTCTTATTGCCTGCACGTATTATAATACGAGTTGGTTCAAGAAAGATTTTCTTGGATTCTTGGCTCCGTACCCCTCTATTATGAGTGTTTATAAGTTATATCTAATATTTATTTGTTTATTTATTTAATTCCTCAACGTAATTAATTATTAGGTTAATTTATATATTTACCCACGGCTTCGCTTCCTTCATAATTCAGAAGGCTAAATACCAATTTCTATAGCTCTTTCTTCAAAAATGAAGGATTTTGATACCAACTTTTATCCTTACTTTCACCTTAGGAGGTAATTTTACAAAAATCTTTCCTTAGTGCTAACCTGTTGTCTACAAGAAACCTTTTAACCTAATTTTCATGGGTTTGGGATGAGTTGATGTGTGTCAGTCATTCAGTTATTCTTTTATATTATATATAGATACAAAGCTAAGGAGTTTGCATGTACAACGCGCTAATCTCAGGAATTGCCTGTTCGAATTGTCAAAAATCAATTTGTGTTAGATATTTCATAAATTTGAGAAGTTTACAAGCTATCATACTTCACGCTCCAAGTCTTACAAGTAGTCACGATCAAATTTGGCCCATATAAGAAACTATGAAACTAACCTATTTAATCTAATAGTAACACTAGTAGCAATATGGAATTATAAATTTAATAGCAGATAAGTTTCAGTCCTTCAACCGTCAAATGGCTGAGGCTTTGTCTCTGAAATTTTATTTTTAATAATAAGAAGTTATGGCAAATGTTTTTGTGTAATCCCAATTGGATAAGTACCACCCAATACAATCTCATCAGCATAGTATTGTTGTGTTTTTTTTTTTCACACAAAAAAATCTTAAAAGGTTTCACCAAGAGCAGGATTCAAAATTAACGCTAATGATATTGCCATCGCTTTACCACTTCACTTAACAAACGGCGAAGGGAATCATTAAGGGCGAAGGATGAATAGTTTATTTTGCTTTAACGTCTTATTTCCAACAATATTATTTTAGAAATATTTGATATATAAAGATTATGCAGTACTTAATTAGAATAAGGTAAAGACTAGCTGCCGGTAACCACTACGTACGTGTGAAATCATTATTTATTTTAGTTTTGTTAAAAGAAAATCGTGCAACCCAATCGCAGATCCTCGATCCCTGTCCAGCAGGAGCACCCCGACATACACATATAAACAGAAAAGTTACATAAGAAAAGTTACATATGCATAATTTTTTTTTTTTAATTAAATATTATAGGAAGAGAAGAACAAATTTCAAATCCAGAAATAATAACCTAATCTAAATTCATAAAAGGAATTAAACAATGGCTCCTTTTATTATAGTTGAAACATTACAAAGAGCATTAAGTTCCATAGAGATATTCCATGAACATTGTTGGACTGACTGCATAGCCTTTATTGAAGGGTTTAACATCGCACTTATAATAGCGCCTTGAAGTTACCGTAGTTCCATTTTATCTCTGTTTTCCATTTAATTAAATAGAGGTCGTATTCTATTTGTTTTGCCTAACCGTTTTGCTATATAAAACATTTACACACTTATAGAATGCTCACTGAATACAGTATTAATACACAAAAAATACCTTTAAACAAACATTAAGCGCCCCTTCCTATTACGACGTAATAAAACTAAAAATCAATTCAATAAAATAATGTTATACGCATATGAAGTAAAAAACCTGACAACCGCCATGTCAGGGACACGCGGCATGTGATACATCGAAATTAATTAATTAAAAGATTTATAATTTATTAAAACTAGTAAATAATTATAGAGTAAAATAAATGAAATTCAACATTAAAATTTACATTTCCGTCAGGATCGAATCTGGGACTTTTACAACGCTAGTCGGCCCATAAACCATTGCGCTCTCAACGCTTACATGATATATTTTTCATATTAAAATACTCAGTAAATATTACAATAATGCAGCCTCCATGCGGTTTACATTTATTTGATTTTAACAATAGCAAATCTGTAATTTATTCATACACTAATAAATACGGATAAATTTTTGTAATGCCTAACTAAAAATATCTCCTAAGCCAATATACATAAAACTTATAACAGAAAATGCATCGCGTTTCGGAAAAGTTTTTAATATATTATATACTTACATATGTAGCAGCTCTTCGCAGTATCACCCGCTTAAAATATGCTATTGGCGTGAATATTATATTCTTGTTAATAATATAACATAATGCTATCACAATCTAAATTACCAATTATTATTAAAGGTATAAACGAAATTGGATTTGCTATTAAATTAAATAATCAAAAGTATTAATTGAGAACAATAATATTGAAACTTCCATAGATAATTCCATAGATAAATAGCTTTTAAGCCGCTTTAAGAATATCTATCGTAGATATTTACTATATCCACATTCACGAACGTTATCTACGTTCTAAATCCAGTATATAATATCAAAGATACGGAGATTAATTGTCATTTCATTATTATATTTATTTTTTATGCAATTGTAATGTAGCAAAATATTTAACTACAGATACAGACAAATGAAAAACCGAAAAAGAATTTAGATTCAAATTTAGTTAGCGTGACGGCTAGCCCAATTATCCCGGCTCTTTTTTAGTCTACGCTCAAACTTTACTAAATATTCATGTAGAGTAGTAAGAAAAACTTCCAACAACGAGAGACCACAATTTGCATCGGGCATTTTTATAAAAATGGGTAATTTTCATGCAAAAAAATAAACAATTATAAACTCTAAAAGGCTATAATTAAAATTCAATTTGGACTGAAATAGAACAAGTCATTTTACATGACAAAGACTTCTGTTGAATCCCAATAATTTACTAGACAAAGTTGATCTTTGAGGAATTTGACGCTGAGATTCACCGCTGTCTAATGCGTACTATTTGTTAATTGAATTAATTCTTTAACACATGTGGATAATGTCAGTGGTTTTATTACACATTTTCAAGATTTAAATGGTGTACTGTTATGTAATACAAGCAATAGATACATTTTTATTTCAACACAACATTTAGTATTTTTTTCATGTTATAGGTAGGTGAACGGGCTAACGGGCTTCCTGATGATAAGTCACCAGCACATAAGCGACATTGGCGATGTAAGAAATATTAACCAACGCTATGCAACAATACAATCTTTAACAAATTTTCTGTTTAGCGGCAGAATATCTGATGATTAGCTGGTACCTAACAAAACAGGGTTACACATACCCACCTAATAAATTATGAATAATATTTTCATCTTTATACAAAATGCTGCTTCCATAAATAATTCATTGGACAAAAATAATTACCAGACAAATTTTCATTTCATTATCATACATTTTAATATCATTAAACAAACAATTGATTTATTATTCACGTCAATTATTATATTGGTTACGTTGGTTTGAGGTAAATCATAAAAAATATATAAATTAAAGTTCAACATTCATCACATTTGCTAATTAAAATATTTACGTGTTGCGAATTGAATTTTTCTCGAGTTATTAATATATCTTTTATGACACATTTTTTTTGTAAAATGATCATTAATGTAACTTGACTACAGTCAAATGTAATACGAGATTAAAGTTTATTGAGAAATGAGTTCTTTATTTTTGGTTAATGTTTCTTAAATATACGATAATAGAAGAAGGTTTTGAAGCTCAACGTTACTTCAATGTAAATTGTTGAATAAATGAAAATTTCATTTGCCATATGCATAAATCTACGTGATGAATTTTGTCATCACTGATTTGTCATCAATTTATAAACACAAAGCCAAAACTCAGATAATGCCAGAATTTGAAACCACAATTATCAGTAAATATCCTTAATTTCCGAGATGGCCCAGTGGTAAGAACGCGTGAATCGTAACCGATGATCGTGGATTCAAACCCGGGCAAGCACCACTAAATTTTCATGTGCTTAATTTGTGATTATAATTCATCTTGTGCTTTACGGTGAAGGAAAACATCGTGAGGAAACCTGCATGTGTCTAATTTCACTGAAATTCTGTCACATGTGTATTCCACCAACCCCCATTGAAGAAGCGTGGTGGAATAAGCTCCAAACCTTCTCCTCAAAAAGGGAGAGGAGGCCTTTAGCCCAGCAGTGGGACATTCACAGGCTGTTACGGAATCCTTGATTTCCAGTAGGTCGACTCACAATCGGTCGAGATGTCATATAGTTTAAGGGTAAATTTGCCACAAGTTAAACTCCGTGCAGCTCCGACCGTAACTCGGTTAACCAGCCAGTAACGTAATTATTATGAGCGTATAAACTTTGTTACACGTGATTTTATTTCGCTTCATATATGTGGTGACGGGCTGGTTGGTGTGGTTGGTACTTGCTTTTCACGTTTGTGTGCATGAACATGTCTGTCCTGTGTCTGGGTGTAATTATCTATGTAAGTATGTATTTACAAAAGAAAGTAGTATATGTAGTGTATCAGTTGTCTGGTTTCCATAGTACGAGCTCTGCTTAGTTTGGGATCAGATGACCGTGTGTGAATAATGTCCCAGGATATTATTATTATTATTATGCATACATGTCTGGTGCAAAGTGAAAATACAAGGACGGATAAGCTGAATTACGAATGATTCAACAGTTAAGCCCGTTGTAAGACTTTACATAAACATTTAAATTAAAAGAATATCAGCAAATAAAAACAATAAAATTAGTGAACGTTTTTAGTCAACGAGTTAATTCATAGTTAGCCTCTTCAGTTCGCAAAGATGCTGCTTTCTTTTGACTGATATGGAAATATTAGAATATCATTTTATATTATTCGCCACTGGGCTCATAATAAATGACCTATAGATAATGACCTATAGAAAGCCGAGATGGCCCAGTAAAGCCGAGATGGCCCAGTGGTAAGAACGCGTGAATCTTAACCGATGATCGTGGGTTCAAACCCGGGCAAGCACCACTGAATTTTCATGTGCTTAATTTGTGATTATAATTCATCTCGAGCTTTACGGTGAAGGAAAACATCGTGAGGAAACCTGCATGTGTCTAATTTCACTGAAATTCTGCCACATGTGTATTCCACCAACCCGCATTGGAGCAGCGTGGTGGAAAAAGCTCCAAACCTTCTCCTCAAAAAGAGGAGAGGAGGCCTTTAGCCCAGCAGTGGGACATTCACAGGCTGTTACGGACCTATAGATATTTGTGTAGCTGTTTAATAAGTAATGCTTACGGGATAACTCGGGGCAATAAGTACTCATGATATAAGATCGTTATAATTCCTGTAATTCTTGCGTTAACATTGTATAGTATAGTTATAAAAATACCAGCAGCCTCCTTTTAAGTGTCTTCTCTAATTAAGCGTTCAGGTTGCGCTAGGAATGGGGACGACAATAGCCCCAGGGGTCAGGTCTGCAACTTTTATATAACTAAGCATTGCGCTATCAACTCATGTATGAGTAACTATATGTCACCATGTAAATATTTTTCACCACGCTGTGTGAGGTGATATGTATACCATTTAATTAAGTCTAAATGATGAAAACTAATACTAAAACCTAGCAATCTACTAATAGTAATTTCTTATTAATATCGAAATACATTTTAAGTGAACGCTCAAGTTCAATTATCAACCCTGTCCTTTGACTGAATGGACGGTTTTCAATTTCAATCATTTTAATCCTTTGATTCAATCATTATTTTAGTATCTCTAAATCAATTTCGTTACAAGTCATGTCCATAGAATCCGATCCAATTACACGGACTCGCTAAAGTCCGTCTCCCAACCTTCTGTCAGGGATAAATTGTGGTTTCACATCGTTTGAAACCAGATACCGTCCTACAATGAATATTAGCATTGATATAATATTAATTTAACGTATCTACTATATGAATAATTATAATCCCATGAGAACTTGACACATTGATTGAACGGGGGATTGAACCCGTAATCTTCGGTAACTGTTGTGTGTTCTAACCCTTCTATATGGATACATATAACAATATTGTTTTTTTTTATATAAACCGGGAAAATAAATGACTCCACTCCACCTGATAGTAAGTGGAAGTGGAGTCCACGCGACGACGGCCAGTACAGTCGGGAAGAATTTTCTGAACTAGCCGCCCCCGACTTGCCGGCCCGCAATCTACCTCTTCACGCCTTGTTTAAAGGAACCCAGGTTAAGAGGAGGGGAACACGTGTGCTGGTAAAGAATTCCATTTCTTAGTAGTGCGACAAAGAAAAGAGTTGCCAAATTTCTTCGTGTGCGATGGAATTGATGTCACAGTTAGGCGGTGACATCGAGAGCAAGCACGCATAGACTTGTGAAAGAAAGGGGAAGCAGGAATGAAAGAGAATAATTCCTAAGAGCACTCGCCGTGATACATTCGACAGAAAGCGCTTAGCGCTGATATTTCTCGTCGCAATTGTAAAGGCTCGAGGGTGTTTGAGGGTAAACTTGTTTTTAGAGCTATACCAATTATTATAGACAGCTGAGCTGCCTATCGGTTCTGTTGGCTGACATGGGTAACAAGAAAGTGAAAACTGTTATTTTTTTAATAGTTAATTTTAATCAAAATAACTTTTACTAGATTACAATGAAGTGTACGTAGCACGGAGTCACATAAGTAATCATCCACGCTTCAGTCACAATCATGCTCATACAAAATGACAGTTGTCCCACTACGACATCTTCAATCAAAAGATATCAATTCTATTATAGCTGTTAGCTAGTATAGTTTGAATAATGAAGCACGAAATTTGCCGTCATATATATATTTGTTATCAGCTATCAGTCGAATGATTACAAATTATATTAAAAAAATAATTTAATATGAAATTTTATTGAATCCCTTTAATTAACGATTCTTAATAATAATTTTCTCTTAACACTTTTAAGACTCGCTGTGCGTTATTTACAGAGTTCGTATAATTTTATCTATATTATTCTTTTTAAACCGTTCATTTAAAACAGTTCAACGAATCATAATTTTCTTACAGAATTATTGAAGATTTCATTAATTTGTTGAGTGTTCGAATATAAATATCGTTTGGATATTTATGTTTAGATAGATAGATAAAAAATTGATTGCATTCATTAACAAATATAACGAGATTTATAAATAATATATATATTCATAAATATATGTATTATTTATCACGCAAAGGCAAAATTATCACAAAAAAAATGAGTATCAGAGGAGTGTAATGCAAATACATGTCATTAATCTGTATAAAAAAAAAAACAAATACATATTTTACTCATTCAAGGGAACATGCGCATCAAAAACGCCTAGTGTTATATCAAATGCAATTACTATATCTGTTCCGTTCTAGGTGAAAGCTTCATATTGAAGACGCCCTACAAACTTATTTGTAGAACAACAAGTTTGTAAGTTCTAACTACTCGGAAGAAACGTAATACTATGATACAGAAAAGCTCTTATTAAATATTCATAGGAAAAGTAAAGTTTAGGGTAATAATGTGAATAAAGCCTTACATCATAAAAAAAATTACGTCAACCTGTTTATTTTTAAATTAATAATATAATTCTAATAAATGTTAAAAGTACAAAAATATTAATTATATGATATATAAAAACTTTTTTCATTGAACACACACATTAGAATAAATGAGTACTAACCATGAATAGCTGATCACTGACACGAAAATGTTTAAAAAACGAACAATTCTTTCTTTTCTTAACGGCCTACTCGAGAAACGTCTTATTTTTAAATTTAACATGTCCCTAAATATGAAAGAGTGTGTATAGCAATGATTAAAAAAGGGACATCCAGGTCATGTGACTCCAAAGCCTATCTCTGCGCGACACAGAACAGTTCTCACTTTGATGGTCTTTGTCTGACAATTTCAAAGAACTGACGAAAGTCAGAGGTTATTCACAAAGATTTTAAGCTAACAATAGAGCGCTTTCAAATTATGTTTTATAAAAAAATTTAAGCCTAAAATAATAAAATTTAATAAAAACATTTCAGTATTTTCTAAGTATGTGAAGTGTGATATTAAAATTCATATATCACCTACGTGAAAATGATATTAACGCTTCACGTCGATAATGTAAATTTAAAGCGGATGTAACTACGAAGCTGCTTATATAATTATATTATATACTAAAACCTTTTTCGAAACGCACCGCATGTTATGGTATAAGTTTTATGTATATTAATTTAATAGTTTTATCAGTTGGGATTTACTCATAATGCCTGTTTATCTATTTTACTGGTGGTAGAGCTTTGTGCAAGCTCGTCTGGGTAGGTACCACCAACTCATCAGATATTCTACCGCAAAACAGCAGTACTAGGTATTGTTGTGTTCCGGTTTGAAGGATGAGTAAGCCAGTGTAATTACAGGCACAAGGGACATAAAATCTTAGGTCCCAAGGATGGTGGCGCATTGGCGATGTAAGCGATGGTTAACATTTCTTACAGTGCCAATGTCTAAGAGCGTTTGGTGACCACTTACCATCAGGTGGCCCATATATGCTCGTCCGCCTTCCTGTTCTATTAAAAAAAAAAAAATAGTATAGAAGCCTTAATAAAACAATTATATTGTATTAAATTATATTATGAATATGAAGTTATTTTTTTTAATCTATATTTATATTATAAACCAATCGTATTAGAATATGAATGTTAAACGACATTGACTTCGAATCGAATGAAACCTCATTTAACAAAGTTAATTGTTGCTTCGAGGACAAGGAAGCACTTTAATTAATTTACGTTAATTAATTTCCAAATTTTCCACAAACCCACATGTAGCCTATTGGCTGACAGCATAAAGATTAACAAGCCTTAGATTTGCTAACAGTTCTTTTTTAATATATCTTTTTTTTAATAGAACGCCATTCCAATTAACTATTTTAGGCTTAAAAACACATTTTTTTACAAATCAAGGGTTTTTTTTCTCTCTCAAATCTCGAATGATAAATATTTATTTCTATTTCAATGCTGTTTTTTTCTTTTCTCTTTTTCATTGAAAGAGGCTTTACATGGACTCATTAACAAGTTGTTTACATTTTTCATAAGAATTAATTAGGCCATTCAATTAACCGAACTTGAAAAGAGTTATTTCTCGTAATTACTTCTTTTATTATAAATAACTTAGAAAAATCAACCTTATTTGTAAAAGAATAAAGTTCAAAATGACGTCATGCCGTGTTTAAAGAAGTCCATTACCTCTCGAAGCTAAGTAGCAAAATTAGGTTGACCTGCTACGGTGCTCAACGCGCTCAATTATGTGTGAAAAATGTAGGATTGAATAATGTTGTAAAGGCCCAACATCGCTGGTCACCGGGGTTATTCAGTAGCAGAGTACTATCCAGAGAAACATTTGTTTTATTACTGCATTGTGTGGAAAGGTATGGTTTTTCTTGATGTATGTTTTATATGAGTTCATTCAAATATAATTCTTAACCAGTTGTAATAAAGATTTTAATTTGTTTAAGTAGCTTTTTATATAATAATATTAAAGATAAAGATAATAGAAGATAAAGAACAACTGTTTACTATTGAATGAATTTTTTCGTTGGTAGAAATTCGAGATGGCCAAGTGGTAAGAACGCGTGGTTTTCGTGGGTTCAAGCCCGGGCAAGTACCACTGAAGATTTTCATTTGTTTATTTTGTGATTATAATTCATCTCGTGCTTCTCGGTAAAGAAAAACATCATGAGGAAACCTGCATGTGTCTAATTTCACTGAAATTCTGCCACATGTGTATTCCACCAGCCACCATCACCAACTTCTCAAAAAGGGAGAGGAGGCCTTAGCTCAGCAGTGGGACATTCACAGCCTGTTACCAAGTTTGTAGAAGACTAGTAACTCCTTATAATAGCTTATTAAGCAAATTAAAATCATCACCATCGGAGTATTGGTGATGTAAGGAATTAAGTAAAGAATTAATTAGTAAATTTGCGATATAAGAAATATTATATCGCAAATGTATATGGGCAGTGGTGATCACCTACCATCGGGTGGCCCACTTGCCGTAAACTATAAATCAGTTTCATCTGTAAGTAATGACGTCACTCCTGAAAAGCCTTTCATAAATTCATAATTAAACTAAATTCAAATTCATTGCGTAAATAGATTTGTAGAAAAATTCTAAAAACCCCGACGTAAATTTTCTATCTTTATTATTGAACCATTATCTGATAGTTCTTTTTCATTAAAACTTCAATGATTTAAAATTATAAAACAGTAATGAAAAAAAGTATTTATTTATATGCACAACATAATGAGTAATATAACATTGTCGATTAAAATAAGAAGAAATTATAATGGGCACAACAAAGAAAACAGTATAAATCAATATCCTTAATCGTTTAAACTAAATATGTACTAATAATATAAAGAAAAATATTTGATATTTTGTATGTTTGTTTGTAATGGTTAAACCATTCAACTCAAAATCTAATTAACTTATTTATTTTTTCAACCTATAGAAAACTTACATTATCAGTAAGTAACATAGACTATATTTTTAATTTTCAAAAATAATCTTCTTCTCGGTCGTTTACTTCATTGCTGAAGGTCGTGTCCACTCTGATCTAGGGTCTGGGTCACGATCTCTGTGAATTTTCTCCAATCCTTCCTGTCCTCAGCTTTCCTCAGGGCTGTGGTCACTTGGAGACCAGTGAGGTTGTGTATATGTAATGTATTTAAAAATTTAATATATGTAATGATGTTAGAATTATTGAATATTTAACGAAATTTTTAGTTTAGACGAATCTGCTACACGAGCAACATTATTGTAATTACATTAACAAATGTATTGTTCAAACGCCACAATTCAAATAATAAGTTACCTTTTTAAACGAAGCACATTATATTATTATGATGATAAAATGAAAATGCCTTTTCTTTATTAAGGCGTGTCTCGCTCCGTTAGATTGCCTTAGTAATTAACACGTTCGTGGGATAAAAGTTTCATCGATAACTTTATTATTAGTTTAGGGACTGCTTAGTACTACATACATACATAAATAGTATGATATATGAGAAATATTTACTGCTTAATTTAAGTTTAGACATTATTATTTATGAATATGTCTCTTATTTAAAACTGCCTGAGTTCAAATTCTTGGTCGAGCCAATTAAAAACGCCAGTCAAGTACAAATAGAGGTTTATGAAAACCCGTCTGGGTGAATCACCTCAACTGTATAGTTATATATTAATCTGCCAAATGGCAATATTTTGCACTTGGTGTGCTCCAGTTTTAAGTGTGAATGAGCAAGCGCTGGCACATAGGACGTAACGTCTTAGTTTCTATTATTGGAGGTGGATGGAGAGTGAAGATTGGACAGAAAAGTGGAGATGAGTAGTCTTTAGCCTTGATGGAGTGAAGATCAAAGGTAATGTGTGTGATATGAAAATAAAAGCTTCGGGCTCAAAACATATCCGGTGTTTCAGGTGTCCATGGGTGGTAGTAGTCATCATCATCAGGTGAGCCTCCTGACCGTTTGCCCACTCTTACATAAAAAAGAGGCTTATCTTTCTCTATATATATCTTAGGCTGATGATGATGATGTTAACACTACGAAGGTCTATACACAATATTGCCATACATATATCATCAGGTTACGCTAATGGTTATCTGAAAAAAACCATATTTATTACAATATAAATGGTGTTATATAAAAAAACGTCAGCGCGGACATATAAAATTGCACCACAATTTTATCTCTTATTTAAAAATAATCCCATCATTCGATCATCGATCAATCTTCATCGAGTCTGTTCCACGTGACATAGACGCTAGTTGTGGTGTATTTTTAGGCTTAGCTGAATTCACAGTCGTATTTACACAAATTTGCTGAGAGACAAAACGTTAATTTATCCTTTTTGTAATAGAAATATTCCTTATTTGTACAACTCAGTGCTACGTAATTTGATGGAATCCTGAAAGTCCGTGTCATAGGGACCAGTGGCTTCCCAAACATTGTTTTGTACTTTAAATTGGTTTCCAGATAATATTTTTTTAACGAGCAATTATTATTAAATTTTATACGCATCGTTTAATAAACGAACAAAAGAAACAACGACGATTAACCTTTTGCAACGTCACACTCCTGTTACCTCCACACTGTTGTATAATTATAACACATATATTCTGATGGATTACTAGTTTTTCAGATGCAGTACTGACTAACGATTTTACATGCTTTCGAAAACACGGGATTTTAGGCACTACCAACTTCAAAACTTTAAGCTGCTACTGAGAATTTCTTTACAAAAACTCCATAAACTACCTGGCCTTACCGACGGTTTGAACCCAAGACCTCGAGATTTGCAGCCAACGAGGCATAACACTAATGAAAAAAATGTTAGTAACAAAAAAAAATATTAGTAACAGTTTTACAATACACCATTTATCTAAAATCAGTTGAGGTGTTTAACCACAAATATGTAACGTAATAACAAACACTCATATAAACCGGATTAACGTGTTACGGTAGATTGTCTACTAGTCGGATAATTGGACAAATTAATATTTCACAGCTATTATTAATCTAACCGAATTTTAAGCTGATCAATATACGGCTCGGAAATCAAATGCCTCGATTTAAATATAAAACGTGCTCTCCGGTCATAGACGCGTGAGGTCTCCACGTGTCCTGTACCACAGCATTACGGATGGCCTCTAGCTGTCGAACGCACAATCAATGCTCTATTATATTATAATCTACGATATTTGTACTTAGGAATTATACCACAGTTCAGTAAGCCCCAAGGAAGTTTGCTCAAAGCCTTACCTGGAGAGCTTAATCTACATATAATGGAATTCAAAAAGGCCTGTAAGAACGCACACTTACGGCTTGATCGCTGAATACTAAGCAATATTCGTTACTTCGAGTTATAAGCTTCACTCATTGATACGCCTACGACGCCTTGTGAGATATTGTTTCACAAAAGATTTAATATTAAGCATATAATATTTATATATTGTATACATGTATTACATATATATTCTTGTTTATTATCTGTCTTTGAAACTACTTTATTAAGATTACTTCAAAGGTAATGAAATGATTACTTTAACTAATCAATACTAATATCACAGATGCGAAAGTACGTCTGCCTATCTGTTACGCTATCACGGCTAAGGTACCGAACTGATTTTGATGAATTTTGGTAAGAAGCAAGCTTGAACTTGGTCAAGTGGAAAACAGTTGCAAGATTTGACTCACACAAACAAGTTAAGCTAAATATAACACTTATAAAAATATATACAATTTTAGTCTTCACACAATATTTAACTTGATACTATTTAAATTTGGCATCATTTATCAAATTGCTACTCTTCCTCACCTTCATAAATAACCAACCAATCAAGGACTTTCGGAGCCAAGAAAGAAAACTACTAAAGCGAGTATCATGCTTAAATTATAGCTAAGCTTTCGACTCTATTCGTTAGAATATAAGGTTCAAAACATACGTCAAAATTGGGTCAATATATTACGAAATATTCAAATATTTTTTTAGCAAAGGAGTTTCTGATTAGTTTGTCAACATATTCTAGACAAAGCTATTTGTTGGAAGTTCTGATTTGTTACTTAAAAGTTATAATATATTCATGATTCGAATACAGTAAATATTATCATTATAACTTATGACATGTCATAGTTTGGACAGATCTGTTTATTCGGTGGAAAACTTTATATAATACATTATGTAAAATATAGACCCTTCAGAATTTAAATAGAATCGTGGATTAATGCGAACAATTTTAGTATTTGCATTTATAGGTCTTATATATATATATATATATATATATATATATATATATATATATATATATATATATATATATATATATATTACAACATTAATCTTAGATTAATTTCTTCATTTTGTCAAATTAGTTTTCCTCGTTAAACTGTACTGTGGTTAACGTGAAAAAGTAACTTTTAAATTTTCCTCTGCTTAGTAAAGGGCTCTTCTGTAGAGGAGAGAAAAATTTGGAGTTATGCCAAATTGCTACTCTAATGCTTGTTGATAAATTCTGATAGACGAAACTCTGATAGACGAGTTTCTTTTAAATTGGTGGTTATTAAAAGATATATATTTATTTCTTTAATAAAATAAATATATCTTTCTTTTTATAAAATAGGTAGGTGGACGAGCATATGGGTCTGATGGAAGGTGACCAACTCCCATAGACATTAGCATTGTAAGAAATGTTAATTATCACTTAAATCGCCAATGCGCCACCAACCTTGCGAACATGCTATGATCCTTGTACCTGTAATTACACTGGCTCACTCACACTTCGAACCGGAATACAACAATACTAAGTACTGCTGTTTTGAGGTAGAATATTGAAGAGTTGCTACCCAGACGAGCTTGCACAAAATCCTACCATTTCTACAAAGCCCTACCACCAGTAAACCATTTGTCGTTCGCATTTTAATATATAGATAAATCATAATCACGGCTCTCACAATCATGAATGTCATTTATTTAATTTCCAAACGTTTCTTTTGTGTTTCTTATCGCATCGTCAGTCACAAGACTAAATTACAAAAGTATTGTTTCAAAACAAAAGCCGTATCTCCGTTCGAGAGTTCCGTCAAGGGATTCGTTTAACAACTGACGTCATTGTCTTAATAATCCTCTGTTTTATTCATGATGAACGAACATCGAGCGGAAATCTGCATGTGCCGGATGAAAATCTGCCACATGTGTATCTACCAACTGTATCTGTATCAATTCACCATATTACGTATTAATTATGTATCCGGCATGTGTGTGTCTACACACGTAACCTTGTAGTATTTTTTTTTATAGATCAAGATGGCGGACGAGCGTATGGGCCACCTGATGGTAAGTGGTCACCAGCGCCCATAGTCAATGGCATTGTATGAAATGTTAACCATCGCTTACATCACCAATGCGCCACCAACCTTGGGAACTAAGATGTTATGTCCCTTGTATTACAGGCGTAATTACACTGACTCACTCTCCCTTCGAACTGAAACACAAAAATACCAAGTACTGCTGTTTTGCGGTAGAATATCTGATGAGTGGGTGGTACCTACCCAGACGAGCTTACACAAAGCTCTACCACCAGTAATTCTGTCAATACTACTCAAAGATATTAAAATAAAACCATAGACAAACATTTACAACTTTTTACGGATTTGATATATTCCTAACATCAACCTGCGAATTGGAAATAGAGCAGCGTGGTGAAATAAGCACCAAAGCATCTCCTCAAGAAAAGAAGAGTCCCACTAGTGGGAAAGTAACAGGCTGTTACTTAAGTTTATTGACTAACATTTGTCGTAACATTTAATTGCAAAGTTTCAATATGTAACGTTTAAAAGTTAAACGTGTGTTTGCTAGACGTGGTATTTTTATGAGTTTCCAATTAAAGGAAATTCAATTTGCTGGCGTACACCTCAAAACGCTGTTATAACGCCGTCGCTTATTCCCAGAGGCTCTGACGGATACCGCTCTTAAGCGATAAAACCGCCTTTGTACGGCTTCTTTTAATTATATATCGTAGTCAATTGTTAAATAGAAAATATTATATTGCACACTATTTTCTTACAAAAGATTTATAAAGAATCATACTTTCGGTGTTAACTTTTCGCCAATAGCTTTAAATAAATAGGGAAAGCATAGCAGAATCCTAAATATAATTGTAGTTTACATTACATAACTAGGAATTCCCATGTACTTGCGAGCTTCGTTTTATTTAGTTAATGCTAACGATATTCATAAAAAATCATCAAGTTGATGAAAGTTAAAAAGTTATATGGGAACAAATGACATACATACCGGCTAATTTATACCTTCTACTATACCTTCCGTAGTATGGTAATAAAATAGCGTGCGATAAAAAAATTAGCAAACTTAAGGAATAATGAAAATCTCAGCGACACTCGAATGAGATTCATCTGATCTCTATGGTACATGGTTGGCGGTTATAATGAAGAAATGGTTTATACGTGTCAACATCTTAACAGAACCGTATACGTCCGGATATATGGCTCGTTGAGTGGACACGTGCCGGAAATACGGTCGACGTAACATTGTGACCGCTGTCAAGACATTTGTGTACATACATGCTGCCTGCTTATCGATCTTGTGGCTAGCTAGTAATGCTGCAGATTCCGTTTGAATCCCGAGCCTGACCGTTAAATTTTTATCGTCATTTCAACGCTACCGGCGTTCGAAATTCAATTTAATTTAAGTTTGTTTCGAATTATAAAACTAAGTTGATCCGTGTTTCCGTTGCTTTTGCGCTGCGATCGTACATATGTCGATTGCTTGCGCTTAATAATTCTCTGGTGTGATTTACGGCTTTTAAACGTGAATAACGACGTCGATTTCGCAATCATAATTGCCTCGAGGACCTTTTGGACTTTTGCCAAGCTCTGTAGCTGCACTGAAATTCATTGCAATGGAAGAATTTAATTTGTAACATATTTTTTTTACTAAAGCGAATTATGCACCTACAGAAATAAGCGGATGGGTTATGTTATGTAAGTCTACTACGATTGTACTCAATGTGTGTAATTTATACAGAGTGATTAAAAGGAATATTAAGACGCCTATGCTTTCTAAAATATCCAATCATTAAAAAAATGAAAATAAAATTAACCATAAATTTTGATATAAATTTTTCTAACCATAAACAATTTCCAATGCATATTTGGATAGGTCGTCTCTTTTCAATATATATATGGTACGATAACGTTCTCGTTGTATTCTTACAGTTACAGACTAGCAGAACATGGAATTATAGTTTTAAATTATTTTGTTATATAAATAAAAAAGGAGTATTTTTCTTACATTCAATCATATAAAATAACGATTCAAAAGCTCTTGTATCAACTGCCTTGAATAAAATTTATTTACTTATAAATGTTAAAATAATGAAGATTATGTCTTCCTGACCAATTTCAATCACGAGAGATTAGCCAGATGCGCAGGTCTTATAGTGCAAAAGTGTGTGCGCAAGCACAGATGCACTCTCTATTCCCGTACTCTTATAATCTGATGGGACAGCAATCCAACACAACCGGAAAGAGTTGAGATGCAAGCTTTACCTGCTTTCCGAGGCAAGAGTTCAAATTTCCAACTTCCAGACTCCAGGCTGCTACTGAGAATCTTCGACAAAAAACCCAATGACTTTTTAATAAAACACATAATATCACAAAAAAATCATTGAAGTTCATACATAACGTAACATTTTGAGCCCAAAAAAATTTTATAACAACATCAAATATTTTTCCGATACTTTTCATGATGACCGCACTTTTATTTTATTGCTTTCATAAAAGTTCGTCCGATTTCGTCTACGAATACAAAATATCAAATAACCGCATTGAACCAACACACGCTTCTGACACCCAAGTACTTTATTAAAAAAAAAATCCTTATTTAACATTTATCGCAAACATGTTAAAGTTAGGAATTGAAAGTTATGGCTTATAGTATACCTGTGGCGAAAACCTTAGCTTTACTATGTACATTATATTTAAAAAAAATAAAGAGCTAGGTGTTATAAAGTTAGTAATGTTTTTTTAATCGGTATTTGTTTGTATCTTGTGTTCCCGCACGCAAACGTAGTGTGTAATTTATTTTTTTATTAATTCAATCTGAATCTTGCGTTAAAACGAATCCTCGGAGAAATTATACAAAAAATCTAAAAAAGGAAATGTTTGTCCAGGTATTGTTTACATATCATAAGATATTCTCATATTTCTATAAACAAAATCATTAGGTTCATGCATATTAACAAGAAGAAATAAAAATGTCTTTAATCGAGAATACTTTTAACTAATTCGATTAATTAAATGTAGTTTTGACCAGGATATACTGTTATAAATCAATCGAAAAATATGCACATATATTCACTGGTTGATACGTGACAAACAGACATAAGTCGATTACTTATTATACTCATATCATATAGTAGTACAACTTAGTAGTAAGTACAACATCCTTCTATTAAACATGGCCGTAGTTTATACCCCCTTCAGGTCCACTAAAGCACTACAACTTACTTCACCAATGATATAATTCAAAAACAAAATTGCCGTAATGGCGTTCGTTATTCTTCCCCAATCTGTGTAAGCATTTAATGAGCCTTGTAACTTTGTATATAGCCTGACCCTTGTTACGAAGTAAAGCTCATAATTGGCGTGGTATTCGAGACCTCTGAAGATCGCTTATTGCATTGTTACAGTTCTTGTTTCTTGTATGAAGGTAGGAAAAGAAATACTCACAAAATTATTTGAATACTATCCAATATCCAATAATAATATCCAAATAATTTGAATACTACTAGATAAATAATACTTAGTCTATAAACACCCCATTGCTAGGCCAAAAATTCCTTCCCTGTTAAGGAGAATGTTTAGGAGTTTATTGCGCCACTTAATTGGTATACAATGTTTTTCTTTACATCGGAGCACAGATAAATAATTATAAGTCAATTTTTGTATTGTAAAGCATAAAAAACTTTAATTTTCTATTGTACTCTGTTTCGTTGTTGTTTAATCTTTTAGTCTTGTATCTAGTAATTGTAATCTTCAATTATAATAGACGTGTTATATTCACTGTGCAATCTCGACTCAGAAATAAAACCACATCTTTTACACTGTTAGGAATATGTCAAATCTTTAAAAAGTACTAAAGTGTCTACAGTCTCGACCCACTATTCTTCATAAGATAGTATTAACAGTCCATCACAAGGCAAGTAAATTCTACGTCAGTTAACCTAGTGACAATGAATACGTAAATAGTGTATAGTTAAATAAACAAATACAATATAGTAGTAGTAACAATAATACCACTTATATTATTAATATGAGGCAAGCTACCTAAGATAAGAACCTCAATAAACATTAAGGCTTTTTGTACCTAACATCTGAATCTGAATCATCAAATGTTGTATATTAAAAAATGTTTTGTATAAAACCTTTTTGTTTTTAATCATTTTATATTTAATTGTTTAATGGCCTTTCCCTGTATTAAACTGTACAAAATACGCGAGTTCATATAATTGATGTACTTTCATTTGTTCCAGGTAACAGCAGTCGCAGAGCGTGTAATCGCGAGTTCGCAAGAAATTTCATTAGCGTATATTCTCATACGCTTAATTACAATTACATTTGAAATATTTTTTTGCTTTTATATAATTAGGTGGACAAGTAAATGGGTCGCTTGATGGTAAAAGGTCACCACCAGGCATCAGTGCCGTAAGAAATATTAACCATGCCTAACATCGCAAATGCACCATCAACCTCGAGAATTAGGATTGTATGTTTTTTTTTATAGAACAGGAAAGCGGACGAGTATATGGGCCACCTGATGGTAAGTGGTCCAACGCCTTTAGACATTGGCACTGTAAAAAATGTTAACTATCGCTTACATCGCCAATGCGCCACCAACCTTGGGACCTAAGATTTTATGTCCCTTGTGCCTTCAAACTGGAACACAACAATACCAAGTACTGCTGTTTTGCGGTAGAATATCTGATGAGTGGGTGGTACCTACCCAGACGAGCTTGCACAAAGCTCTACCACTAGTGAAGTGTCCCTTGTGCCTGAAGTTTCACTGGCTCACTCATCCTTTCAATCGGAACACAACAATTCTAAGTATTGCTGTTTAGCGGTAGAATATGTGTTAAGTCTCACTCGTCTACACCAACAAAAAAAAATCATATTATAAGAATAAAATCAAACACAACATACTTGTTTTATAATATATAAATTTCTATCCATTACACAATTTTTTTAGTTATGATCTCCTGACAGATACCGGCCACGACGGACATCGACGATGATTTTGTAAGAATATTATAATACAAAAGTATGCACAAACAGTAATGCACTCTCCTTTCCTCGTTTTCATATTTCAATAGAAATGGAACTCAGAATCAGAATCTGGGCTCTAAATTACCAACGAGTTACTAAAGTAATTGTAAATATATGTAGATACTAAGTACACTGTATTTGCATATCACTGTGTGGTCTTTGTGGAGGTTATCTCGATGCAATAAAACAGAGGGCGCAATTATTAATTCACCGGAAGGGTGAAGCGGCCTTGCTTGGTAACGGAATTTACTTTTGAACATCGGATTTTTATCTAAGCCTAGTATCATATTTGTCAATCAATTATATTTATTATATTTTTTAAAGCTTCGTTTTATTTGAATTTTTATTTTTAAATAATTACACTAAGATTAAACAAGAGTAAACTTTAGTTTTTTATTTATTAAAAGTGATAATATAGATGGAGAAATGGGTCATCTGGTGCAAAATAGCATTAATAACTCCATTCACTAACGTACCTAATGTCTAATATCCAATGTACATAAAACCGGAATTAACCAGATCTTTTATGTGATTTGAAAATAAGTCTTTGATTGTAGTCTACTGGATGGTAGATTTGTTTTTATAATTAGTATTACAAAAATAATGTTTATAGTAATAATCTCGCCGCTTACCCTAACATGTACTAAACTTCATCATTTCAGCCGAAAGACGTCCACTGCTGGACAAAGGCCTCCCCCAAGGATTCCCATTTTGGCCGGTCTTGCGCTGCCCGCATCCAACGGCTTCCCGCGACTCTTTTGATATCGTCGGTCCACCTTGTAGGGGGCCTGCCCACGCTGCGTCTTCCGGTTCGTGGTCGCCACTCGAGAACCTTTCTTTCTGCTATGTCGGTTACTTTGGTTCGCCTGCGGATTTCATCATTTCTGATTCGATCACGCAGAGAAACTCCGAGCATAGCCCTCTCCATTGCTCTTTGGGTGACCTTGAGCCTTCTTATTAGGCCCATAGTGAGCGACCACGTCTCTGATCCGTAAGTCATCACTGGCAACACACACTGGTCGAAGACTTTCGACTTGAGACACTGCGGTATTTTGGATGAGAAGATATCGTGTAGCTTCCCGAACGCTGCCCAGCCGAGTTGGATTCGACGATTGACCTCTTTCTCGAAGTTGGACCTACCTAGTTGGATGGTCTGACCTAGGTAAACATAGTTGTCTACAACTTCGAGTGCAGAATTTCCAACCTTGACTTGAGTGGGTGCAACATGGATGTTCGACATGATTTTCGTCTTGTCCATGTTCATTTTAAGACCCACTTGTTGGGAGATCCTGCTGAGGTCATCGAGCATAGTGCCAAGGTCTTCCAAGGTCTCAGCCATAATCACGATGTCGTCGGCGAATCGAAGATGAGTGATGTACTCGCCGTTGATATTAATGCCAACTCCGTTCCAGTCCAGAAGCTTGAAAACATCTTCCAATGCAGCGGTAAACAGTTTCGGAGATATAACATCTCCCTGTCTTACGCCTCTCTGCAATTGGATAGGTTTTGAGTTCTGATCCTGGAGTCGGATTGACATGGTGGCGTTCTAGTACAAGCACTTTAACACCTTGATATACCGGTAATCGATTTGGCACCTTTGAAGGGACCTCAGCACGGCCCAGGTTTCGATCGAATCAAAGGCTTTCTCATAGTCCACAAACGCTAAGCAAAGTGGCTGGTTATACTCCTCGGTCTTCTGTATAACTTGCCGCAGCGTATGTATGTGGTCTATGGTGCTAAAGCCTTTTTGGAAACCGGCTTGTTCGGGTGGCTGGAAGTCGTCAAGCCTTCGCTCGAGACGATTCGTAATGACTCTCGAAAACAACTTGTAAACATGGCTCAGCAATGAGATGGGTCTGTAATTCTTTAGAAGGGTTTTATCACCCTTCTTAAAGAAAAGCACCAACACACCTCTGTGCCATGCCTTTAGCGTTTGACCTTTGGCTATGACGTAGTTAAATAGCCTCTGAAGGGCCCTGAGGATCGGTGTACCACCCGTCTTCAGAAGCTCAGCTGTGATACCATCATCACCAGGTGCCTTGTTGTTTTTGAGTTGCTCGAGAGTTGCATTCTAATCTCGGAAAGACTGACGTCTTGGAAATCTTCGGTGTAATGTCGGGTTAGTCTTGCTCTGGGATCTGCAGCTTGACTACTGACAGGTGATTGCGTTGTCGTGTACAGCTGACCGAAGAACTTCTCAACCTCTTTCAATAGCTCAGATCTTGACGTGACTATTCTACCATCCTCAGTCTTCAGCCTCGCCAGTTGACTCTGCCCCACAGAAAGATCTCTGGCGAACACTTTAGAGCCTTTATTCCGCTCGATTGCCTCTTATGCGCATTAAGCGCATTGTATTAAATTGCCGAGTGTCGCGAGTCAGAGACTTTGAAATCCGTCTGTTGAGCAGCCGAAAACTGGCAGCATCAGCTGGGGACGTCAGAACCATTTTCCGTCTTTCCTCCATAAGCCGTAAGGTAGAGGCTGAGATCTTTTTGGTTCCTTTTGTACAGCTGGTCTTGAAGATCTTAGACCCAGCCATATGGACAGCTTCCACAAACCTGTCGTTGTATGCGTCCACTTCCTCGCAGTCTGCTAGGCAATCGAATCGGTTATGGAGTTCGATCTGAAAGGCTTCGGGATTTCGGATTTGGAGAGATGTTGGTCGGAGCGTAGACTTCATTAGTCGGGATCTTTGGAGTTTGACATTTAGATTCAATGAGCCTCTTACTAGTCTGTGATCGCTCCCGGTTTTGACTGCATTGATCACAGAGACGTCATTGAATATTTGTCTTCTCATCGACAAGATGAAGTCTATCTCATTCTTAGTTTTCCCGTCAGGGCTCACCCAGGTCCATTTACGATGATCTGGCTTTTTGAAGAAGGAGTTCATCATAAAGAGTCCCTCCTTCTCCATAAAGTTGGCCAACATCTGGCCCCGAGGGTTGCGGTCTCCAATTCCATGTGGTCCCACCTTTAACTCTTCACCGAATCGTTTGCCCAGCTTCGCGTTAAAGTCCCCCATTACGACAGTGAAATGAGTCTTATTGGTATGTATGGCTCTAGATAAATCCTCATACATGACCTCAACTTCATCGTCGGAGTGTGTCGAAGTCGGCGCGTATACCTGTATGACCTTCAAAGAATACCGTTTGGTAATTCTGAGTATAAGGTACGCCACCCTAGTCGACACGCTCTCGATTTTCACAACGTTGTTAACGAGGGACTTGTGGACTATGAACCCGACACCACCTTGGGACAGTTGATCACCCTCCCGGAAATAGAGGAGGTTACCAGATTTCAGGATTATCGTATCCTCCCCCTGTCTTCGGACTTCGGATAATCCTATGATATCCCAGTGTAACCTGCTCAGTTCTTCCTCCAGTTCGATAATCTTCTCGTCAGTCCGCAGTGTACGCGTATTATATGTTGCCAGGGCCAGAGGTCGTCGGTGTTGGTAACACGAAATCTGCCGGGGATTCTTAGCACCCCCTGCCCCGCCGTTACCACAGCTGTTACCAAGGCTGTGAATAGCAGGGCTGCCGGGGACTAGGGGCCGTGGTTTGTTTGTAACTATCATTGGGGGGATATGCCATAATCGCCACGCTTGGCAGACGGGTTGGCGATCGCAGTAAGTTGGTCATAGTACTCAGAGAAACGCTGCTGCCCGTTCTCTGGTGTATATTCCCTCGGGTCGATTTCTACGCCCCCCACGGGATGAAATGGGGTGGTGATATTCGTTGCCGTCACCACACGGCACACTAAGGTACTAAACTTACCAAAGATTAAACATTTACCCAACTAAACTTTTCCTTAAATACGTATAGTCATTAAGGTTGAAAGAGTAACAAAGATTCATCCATCCTCGCAAACTTTCGTGTTTATAATATTAGTAGGATATTAAAACGACGCCGCATAAATTTATGCACTGTTAGTTTATAAGTAATCTAGCGAGATTATAGATGAAGTTTGTGAACGAGCTTGTAATATATTTATTTATTTATTTTCTAACAACAAAATACTAATGTCTATTTTTATTTTTGACACCCATAAGCCTTGTCATAAGCTTGTGCTGTTTAAACTAACAAACATAAACTGTAAGCAAACTAACATATATAATTAAAACACACACACACATTAAACCTAATAAATAGAAAAACAAAAAAAAACAAAGTAAAACAAATGAATATACAGGTGAGCTTTCACTAAATAGAGCAAAACAAAGCTATTTTAACATTGTACGTATTACGAACGTACAGACATACAATATTAAATATTATTACAAAAGTATTATTCGTTATGATATTGAAACGTTTAGCAAATATTTTTTGAGTTTATACTTAATATTATATTTTGACAATTTTCCTTTAAAATCTAATGATTGTTCGTTTATTAGCTTTGTTAGGAGATAAAGAATAAAACAGATAAATTTCGATAGCTTATATACATAATATATTAGTCGTATTTTAGCTGAAATTAGTTCGTGACTTTGTTATTTCAATTTCATTAATTTAAGATGAATTTCCAAAACGATGATACCAATATGCAAATTTCAATTATTAAAAATGACAAACTTCTGTGTACATAAATATTCATCCAGCATTTAGATATGTCTCTTAGGAAATTAATTTCAAAAGTCCTTATTTATACCCACGGACTGAGGATGTGCGTTATATGTTGTTTAGTCAGCAATAGAGATTCATCACTGACTTTTGTTGAAACACAAATGGCAGAATATCCGTCTGACACGAATTCACTATATACATATCTTTTTTTTTATAGAATAGGAAGGCGGACGAGCATATGGGCCACCTGATGGTAAGTGGTCACCAAACGCCCTTAGACATTGGCACTGTAAGAAATGTTAACCATCGCTTACATCGCCAATGCGCCACCAACCTTGGGACCTAAGATTTTATACTTTTGTGTCTGTAATTACACTGGCTCACTCATCCTTCAAACCAGCTGTTTTGCGGTAGAATATCTGATGAGTGGGTGGTACCTACCCAGACGAGCTTGCACAAAGCCCTACCACCAGTAGGCTAGGCTTAATGTCTGTTTTCTAGGGTTTGATCACCAACACCTTCAGTTAATATTCCCATATGCCACTGGACCATTTCAACACAATTCCAATTTATTCAATATACTCAACGGAGGGGAACTCGAGTGTTTGAAACAAAACAATCTAGTGCGAGACTTGTTGGCACAACAGTTTGACCTTGTTTTACGACAATGGGAAACACAACAAGATTAAAATAAATTTTAGAAGAAATTTATGTATGTAATTACCATATTATATTAGCTATTATATATATTAGTCACGGTTTTTTTATACCCCTTGACCAAAGTTTGCCCTGAAGAGAATTAAAATAATTATTATAATTATAATAAAGATATTGTTGGCTTTGTTACTCATTTGATCAAAACTCAACAAAACTAATATTATTTTATATCCAAATGTAAAATTCATTGTCATATTTTGACCAAAAATCACTAAATATTATTATTATAAAACAAAGTGCCGATAAACTGATTTTCGAAAGGGATTTTCATACAATTTTCACAAATGAACGAAGTAATTTATGAGGAAGATGAAGGTGTATTTATCATTCGTGTTGCCTGATTAATTAATTGCCTAAAATATAACGATGATTGTTGAAGACGTCGGAAAATACATGCCGACTCCCAGTCGCTTTACTAGCGTGCGCCACGTAAACCAATAGGGTTATATGTATGTATAATATTTTATAATTATATATTCTACCCTTGCAAAGCCGTGGTAGCTAGTAGTTATATATGTAATAAGATCAAAAAACCAAAAAAGGGTTTATATAATATAATTATAAAGTACATAATTAAAGTATAGTCTAACTTCTAACCAAAACTCTCAGATTAAACGAAGCTATTGAAGCCAACAAAACAGGAGTTCCAACTTTATCAAAACTGCTTTTTCCGGCCGCAGTTTCGAAACTTCAATAAGTTTCACGGCTACGTGTCGGGAAATTCAATTCAATATTTATAGGACAAACAGCTATAGATATTCTCTAACATCAATAGCATTCCTTTACTATCAGACATTTCAATGAATATTATATATCTATCATATATTATGTTGTAAATATAAACATATTTCATTTTTATTAATTTAAGCATAATTTATTTATTGTTTAATTTTTAGTTTTTAGATATTTCTTACAGACGTAAATTCCAAAGAGGATGGGTCTAATATTGGCATTAAGTAAAGGGCTTCTAATTGGCTTATTTTGATATTGTGTTAAACTGTGATTCTTTGTTTGAAGAATACATATATATATAAAAACCTTATATATCATTAATATAAAAACAAGATAGAATATATACTGTATTTTTACATTTATATAAACGAAGACTAAACCACAAGATCAATTTAAAATATTTTTTTTTCATAGAATAGGAAGGCGACGATAAGATAAAGGATACTTATACGATAAAGGACGAGCATATGGGCCACCTGAGGGTAAGTGGTCACCAAACGCCCATAGACATTGGCACTGTAAGAAATGTTAACCATCGTTTATATCGTCAATGCGCCACCAACCTTGGGACCTAAGATTTTATGTCCCTTGTGCCTATAATTACACTGGCTCACTCACCCTTTAAACTGGAACACAACAATACCAAGTAATGCTGTTTTGCGGTAGAATATATGTTGAGTGGGTGGTACCTACCCAGACGAGCTTGCACAAAGCCCTACCACCAGATGTAATCTTATAAAGATAACATCTGTAATTTACAAAGCTTGTATATATTTAAATTAACAATACTTTTGTATCACAGCTGGAACTTTTGGCGTATAACTCAATTTGTATATGTATAAAACCGAAATAGCAGACATAACAAATAATAAAGTCATGATCGCCATGAAACCCAGTCACCGCACCTGTAATTTCGATAACATTGCGCTTTAAAATTTTACTATACGATCCCGACAGCCATTTTGAGGAGAGATTTAAACAACAAACCTTTCCGAAAACGACATTATTTTGTAAGGATATTCAGGTTCAATGGTAATATTTGAAGATCACAAAGTTTTATTTTATATATATTTTTAAAGCATTATGTATTTACTTAATGAAATTACTTTATGTAAACTGTCTCACCGTCATAGAACGCCCCGGAAAGCAAGTGTTGGTATTTACTATATTGGTATATTTCAAAAATATACTAACTCAGGTAAAAACTTTTGTGCTGCCTTTTGTTACTCTATCTATATAACCTTTACCAATTTTACACAATTACAGTTACAGTTACAGCCTGTGAATGTACCACTGCTGGGCTAAGGTCTCTCTCTTTTTGAGGAGAAGGTTTGGAGCTTATCCCACCTCGCTGCTCCAATACGGGTTAGCGGAATACACATGTGGTAGAATTCCAGGGAAATTAGACACATGCAGGTTTCCTTTTCTTCACCGTCAAGCACGAGATGAATTATAACCACACATTAAGCATATGAAAATTCAGTGGTGCTTGCCCGGGTTTGAACCCACCATCATCGTGGTCAAAAACATCGTCACCATCATTGTGGTCACCATCGTTGTCAAAAAAGTAATTAAAAAATGTTGTAACAGGCACAAAGGAGAGCATAACACCTTTCCCATGAACCCATGGTAATATGCGCTGAACGTCAGTGAAACGAATGAAATGGTGTATAGTTTTACAGAATAGACAAAATAGGATAGACGAAGTTGCCACAGATTATGCCACGTGATTACACTTTTAAAATTTGCCAGTCTGATGAATGAAATTTTAAGCAAAACGATCAATATATCCGAACACGTTGCAAGCAGAGATCATTAAATCTCTTCAATCTCTTTAAGAACTTCGATTGTACATTATTCTCGTAAAATATTTAAAAAAAATGTTTTCAGATGGTTATATTCGTCGCATTATATTCAAATAATGTTCAGTCAATTATCTTTGTATCTTGTAGCGTATTGACTTTGAAAGCAATTACGAATTTATTCATCCATAAAAAGGTATAAAATGAACTAAGAAACAATTTTTTTGATGGAATATGTTTTTGATATGTTTAACCTTTACATTGTCGAGATAATATATATTTTTTATATCTAATATTGAAACGAATGACGTGAACGGAACTCAACATTATTATAACATACTGCATGGCCTCCACCCGCGTGGCATTCACAGATTGCTTTACAAATTATTTATGATGTTATTTATTAACTTGGTTTTAATATTATTTTATTTATTTCATGCTAAAATCTACTTTTAATGAAATATATAATATATTAAGCCTAAGTTACTCCTAGAGAAGATTGAATATTGTTAAAGTCTATCGATTACAACAAACAAATACTTTCTCTTTTTAATATTAGTATAGATTATTGTATTAACGCGTTATATGGAAATTCTTTGTGTTGAGGCTCTAGAGTATTTGAATTATGAAAATCCTATTCTACATCTCTTTCGGAACTCCCTTTTTAGTAAACCCTCTCATCCATAGCAGTTTCGAAGAAGACTGTTTTTACATGATAAATTCGGTAAAATTGATTAAAAAAGTACCTCGAAATATATAATGATACGTAATTCTGCCACATGTATGTATAGTTACAAATTCTGGAACAGCGTAGTAGAATAAGTTCTAAATCGTCTACTTCACAGCAGAAGGAGCCATTTTCTAGCATAAAGAATTGACAGGCAGAGTTAACCTATAAATATTATAGTCATACGTCTGTACTATCTTCAACGTACTATCATAAAACTTTAATACCAGGATAAACGCGGGACCTCTCCACATCACTGAATTTTTAGTAAACTTTTCGAACCAATTTCTTAAGAAAATCCTTTAAACCGGCTATTTTATGTTGTTCTACGTAAAACCGACTTGTTGACACAAAACAGGTGTTGATGTTCAAACGTAACGTTAAGATCGTAAACTGCAATTTTAAAAGGTTGTGATTCAACCAGAAGATATTTTGAAAGATGTACAAAGTTGTTATTTAACCTGACACTTACTTGATAAAATTTAAAGGAGCGTCAAAAATCCGTGTGGTCGATAGAGTTTTAATCTTTTTGAAATTATAGACAGAACGGTTACTATATGAATTCGCCGAAACAATTACGTTACTCCTTCTTCATATTTTTACTTTATAAAGAAAATTGTATTATTTAACGAAGAAGCCCATTAAAAAACAGTTTATAGCGACATTTTTTTAAATGTGTTGTAAATTTCTCAAAAGCACTTGAAACGGCTTTACGGAGTTGGATTGAGAGCCACTTTTTTACGTCAATGTAATAATAAATTTTATTTACACCCAAAAACATGTACACAATTTTAGTGTGCAGTTTTATCTAAATCTAGGGAATTGCTAACGATTTTTATATGAAAACTTTTTTAAGAACATTGTCATTTTAATATGTAGCAAGTATACAATACCAAGCAACAATACAATTACATTACAATACAATACGTCTTTGATCATTGTTGACAGCACTTGAATGGGGTAGTTTATAATTTATAGTAGTAGCCCGGAGTATGGAAGCTGGAAGTGTGTGCCTCCCATGCACGTAACGCCGTGGCCGAAATCGGTCTGAAGGACTAAGAGCGAAATTACAGCTGGCTCATTTGGTCGCTTGTCTTCCTAAAATAAGTTTCAGTAAATTTAACCTAACAAACATTTGCATTGCGTTAATTTCAAAATGAACAAACGATTTCCAATATAGATTACTGATTATTACATTCTAATGAATGAAAATATCAATCCACGCAAATTAAACTCGTAAAACGTGAAATAATCAACTAGACGGCACAGTAGTACCTGCACTTTCGATATTACTTTTTACACCGGTTAGCTCACGAGGGAATAACTGGCCCAGATACAAATATTCAATACGTGGTACATAAATGAATAGATATGTATATAATACATACTACATTTACTTGTTAGGCTTATACGCGTGTATTGTTAAGTTATAGCTTATTGCTTGCAATGCACTTGCTATGTATGATTAAGAATGAATAGAGAATTGATATAATTTTTCCTAAAGAGCGGAGAGGTATACTGACTGTATTTATATAATAATAATAATGTTGTTATAGAATTTTGGCTACGACGGCAGGATATTTTAAAGTGCACTACAAGTGAGCTCCCAACACATGTGCACAATATATTCCACGATTGTATTCCAAAATAGTAAGAACAACTACTTTATGAGCTATCATACGCTATATTTCGTAATCGTAGTCCGACACGGTAATAACAACTACTTACACACTGCAGACTTCTAAGCTTGAGGTGCTGCCTAAATTTTCTGCTGCAACAACTTTTATGGGATTCAAACTTTTGGCATACACGCTAGCTCTAAAGCAACAAGAGAATCACTTGAATATACTCTGAATGTAGAACATTTTTCTAAGAACCGAATAAGACTGTTTTTTTTTTGCTATTATAAAATCACCAGAGATTTAATTGAATAACGATATCCAATTAGTTACTTAACATCCTCACCCATATCTTCGCTTTCTTAGATGGACCTTCAGAGACAATGGTCTTAGAAAATCAAGAAAGCTTTAATATGATTAAGAACTTAATATTTTATTTATATCAAAGACGAAGCAAAAAAAAATATAAATCTTTAATAGCAGATGACACCACACTAACTGTAGTTTTGTTAACGGACGGTTGCCTATGGGGCATGTAAAAGGTTTACATACGAAATACAGGAAGTTGATTGTAACAGCCTGTGAATGTCCCACTGCTGGGCTAAGGCCTCCTCTCTCTTTTTGAGGAGAAGGTTTGGAGCTTATTCCACCACGCTGCTCCAATGCGGGTTGGTGGAAAACACATGTAGCAGAATTTCAGTAAAATTAGACACACAGGAAACCTCCTCACGATGTTTTCCTTCACCGTAAAGCACGAGATGAATTATAATCACAAATTAAGCACATGAAAATTCAGTGGTGCTTGCCCCGGTTTGAACCCACGATCATCGGTTAAGATTCACGCGTTCTTACCACTGGACCATCTCGGCCTTTTGGAAGTTGATTAATTAAAAGTAATTAGTTCTGACTCTATGTATTAATATTGTATGTTTTAGAAAACATATTAGCAATCAATTTCATTGTCATTGGATAACTGATGCTTTATCCCTTGTGAATGAAAATACCCCGACTCGCTAGACCTTTTTAATATCGAAATACAGCGATCATACTAATATTATAAAGAGGTAAGACTTGATTGTTTGTAAATTCCCGTTTCACGCAACAGTTACTTATCCAATTGTTATGGAACTTCTTTATTGTTTTAGTTCACAGTTTTAGGACGGACATAGGCTATAAAATACGTTTAAATGTTAAGATTCTTTGAGATATAGCTCATTTAAACGCAGAGTCGTAGAAAAAATACTACTCTTGTCAGCTTTCGTATCTACGAAACTAAGGATGAAAGATTCGTAAACTTCTAAAATGTCTACATGAAAGTTAGCGACGATAGATTTAAAGCAAAGTGTCAGTCACCAGATTTATTTAAAAAATAAAAATAAAAAAATAACCAGAACTTTAGTTTAATTCCATTATCATAACGTGATATAGAGTATATTCATGCTTATTAAAATAACTAACATAAGCATTTAAAAAAAAATCAATATCATAATATCCTTACATATGAAATTGGCGTTTTAAAAATTTGGCGAATATGAAGTCATTTTTTTTTGTAAAACATGATTAATTAATCAATGTATGCACCGTTGTTATCTATGCACTTTTGCCATCTCATAGGTAGTTCATTGATCCCTAAAAAAACCATGGGGGCGAGTATCAATAAACTGCAATAATAAAATGAAGGCGGTTTGGACTGCCGCATCGGAGTTGAATTTTTTTCCTTGTAAGCATTTGTACAAATTCCGGAAAAAACGGTAATCTGTTGGACCAAGGTCCGGGGAGTACGGTATCCACCGCAGACATTCCAATTGTAGCTCATCTAACTTTGTTTGTTGTACAGTGTGTGAGTGATCTTTCGCTGTCGTGAAGCAGCAGTAGCCTAGAGCGATTGACCAATCGGTTGATTAGCAGCCAATTCTTTCTTCATGGTTTGCAGTTGCTGATAATAGATATCTGCCGTAATCGTTTGGCCAAATTTTAGAAAGTTGTAGTGAACGACACCAACGCTAGACCACCAAACACTCACAAGTAACTTTTTTTGAGTCAATTTTCGTTTAGAGCAAGCAGGATTTGGCTGGCTGGATTTGGGTTCAGCCATTGCGACGAGCGCTTCCGATTATCGTACAGTACCCACTTTTCATCACAAGTAATGATTCGATTTAAAATCCCTTCATTATTGTGTCGGTTGAGCAAAGTAGCACAGCAGTCGACACGTGTTTACAAGTTCGATTCACTCAATTCATGAGGTACCCACCGTTCAAGTTTTTTTACTTTCCCGATTTGCTTCAAGTGGTTTAATACCACTTACCCCGAAGCCTGCAGCTAGAAATCTGAAGGTCGAAATTTCAAGAACGAAAACGGTGAAACCAATAACGTACCGTGCTTTCTTTTGCGACACCAGCGCCGTACACATCAATAATTCTTCGAGCTGGCCACCACGGTAGAACTCGTACTCGTAAATATACCGATATTTCATGTGGTCCACTGTGCGGTAATAAACGAGGCCAAAGAAAAAAATATTGAAAAAAAACAAGTGAATGACTGATTATTATTTATTTGTGAAACAAACAGTACATTCATTCATAAAACTATAATATTAATGTTAGCACACATACCAGTCAAGTTTCCACTTATAACTAAAACCTAATTAAAGCAGAACAAACTAATAATAATAAAAGAAAAAACATGAGAGAAGTGGAAATTTAAATTAAAGAATTAGGATTTATTGACTCTGACAAAGACTTCCTAAAGTTTGCGATTAATGCCCTAAATAAATCTATACTGGAAAATTTAGTGTTATATTCCTTACAAACTCTATGTATGAAGGAGTTTCACGTATTTAAAAAGTTATAGTTTTTAAAAAGGGCAAACTAAACAAAGCCTTTTTCCGTGTACGTAACTTTAGTAATTCGTTAAGTTAACGTTAACACTATCGAATAGTTAAAAAATCTCGCACGAGACACACTGATATCAAATAAAGCATAAAGAATTACGCGATGCGTTATAAACGATTAATAACAATACGTCCGAATAGATTTATTATCCAATATTTACATATTGTTGTTTTAAACATTGCACGAGATAAAATCCTTATTTCACCCGGCAAGGTCGAGACGGGAAGTTAATATAATGTAAAGCCATAATAAATTTCATAAAATCACCCGTCATGTTCAAGTTTTGCATACAAACATGCACCTCGCATGTTGACTTTTTTTTTTCTTTACGTTATTTTGCGCTACATTATAACGCTAAATATACGAGTATATACAATTAAATATACTTAATGTGTCATCAAAGCTCAGATCATTAAAAAGCTGAAATTTTACCATATTGTCAAAATTTCGAAGTTGTTATAATGGTGAGGTTTAACCGAGGATTGTGGGTTCAAACCCAGGCAGCGTCACGGAGTTTTCAAGTTTTTAATTTGTGCTTATATTTAATTAAAAGACATGTATCAGGATTTTAAAAAGCAAATCTATAATAAGTAAAATTTATGTTTTAATTTGGTAGAAGTACCGTTCGTTTGGTTAAGACTTTAGAGGCATGAAAATTAAAAATTTGGTTCTTTTTTAATGAAGAATAATGTACAGAGTAAAATGGAGATTAAATGTTTGTATAGGATCTTTTGGTTTTGAATTAAGGTCGGGTTATTTCATCTCGATTGTTACATAATATTTTTTTAAAAATGAGTTTGAAAAGTTATTTTCTTGTACCTACTTTGTATCAAGTTGCTATTAAAGTAAACTATACTTATATTTATAAATGATCTTCTGTTACACAAAATCTTTATTATAATTTATTTATTTATATTAGGTAGGCAGACTGGCAAATTGGCGACCTGATGGTAAGTGGTCACTGTCACCCTAAGACATTGACACTGTAAGAAATACTATCAATCTCTTACATCCTCAATGCGCCACCAACCTTGTGAACCAATCGTAAGAAACTTCTTATTCCTTGTGCCTAAATCAATCACTCTTGAAACCGGAACACAACAAGACTAAGTATTGTTGTTTGGCGTGTTACATACAGCACCTCAGGGAGGATCGCTGACGCAGCACATAGCCGCGCAGTCGCCGCCGCGACCCAGTTAAGAGGTCAATACTTAACAAATTACACATTTGTCACGTACAGTCCCTAAAAACACGTAGCTGCGAAGTCACCACCGCGAGTCAGCTCCGCACGTACCGCCTAATTAATCTAGTAGATCAGCATTTTTAGCTCTATATATTAGGATAGACTAATTATATGCAGCATTCAATATGTGATCTAGCATCGATCACTATTGTTTCATAGGATTAAGTTATATATATAAGGTACCATTCAATATGTGATCTAGCATCGATCACTATTGTTTCATAGGATTAAGTTATATATATAAGGTAGCATTCAATATGTGATCTAGCATCGATCACTATTATTTCTTAGGATTAAGTTATATATATAAGTTAGTACTCAATATCTGCATCTAGCATCGAGCAGTATTGTGTCTTAGGATTAAGTTATATGTAAGATTTAGAAATTAATTAAAGTGTTAATAGAAACTTTGGTTTTTCTCAAATCCTCCGGCTACCGTAAACGTAACTGGCGTTAGGATAAATTGCGAGTTCTATCCTTATGCAATATAATGTATACAAAAATATATTTGGCATATATAGCTATAGGAATGATTAAGAAATAATTCAAAGTGAATATCTTTTACCTACAGTACCCCAGAGACATTTCAAAGACAATTTTAAGATAAATCAAAAGGTATACCTAATCATCGAAATTAAAAATGAAAATTATAATTATTTTATTGATAAGATTTCCGACAATCGTTAAAAAGTATTTTAATAATTAGAACAACTCGATATAGAACACGATATTAAACTTATTTTTACAATATCATATACCGTACCATAACACCATAAGTTAGTATTTAACATTTCACGGGTAAGAAACTAAAGTTCTTAAAGAATAGCACTACAGAACAGACACAAGTGGATTTGAGTTACATTATCATCTTTTAAATAAAAAACTTATAGGTATGATAACCATAGTTATGATTTTACATCTTACTTCTTATATTACTCTTTAGTATATCACAGCCCATTTTGACAGCGTCTATAGCAGTACCCGGAGCGCACATAACACCGTAACCACCGTGGCCATAACAGTGGACTACCTTCACACCGTCAATGATCTCGGGTTCAACTCTAACTGGAATTCTATGCGGCCTCAAACCAACTTTATGAGCTACAATTTCAGCCTTTTTTAAAAATGGCAAAAGCTCATAACATCGCTCTAAAATAGCGGCTGTATCGTGTTTACATACTTCTCTATTGTAACTGTCGTATTGTCTCACGCCGCCCAATGTGGCGACGCCGTCTAAGCCAGGGATCACGTACGTATCATAGTCACCGTAAAAAGCCATTTTTAATGAGGGAACTCTAGCTTTAATTACCTGTCCTCGTAAAGGTACAAGATCATAATCATTACATAACGCCTTAGCGCCCATACCGGTGCAATTGAAAACTAAATCGAATTCCGAACGTAGTGATGCGAAGTTATCGATTCTCTCCCGCACAATTTTCCCTCCGTTTTCGGTAAACGATTTTTCAACCCAAGGCAAATATTTCTCGCATCCAATTTTTATTGTAGAAAAATATGATCCATATTTCCATCCTTCGCCGCACAATTTCAGCTCATCTTCGTCTACTGGCCTATAAATGGGCACTAGGTCTTCGATAAGGTGGTTTCTCGTGACATGATAATTTTCTTTGGAAAATATGTAACTAGATAATGTCATTAAACCGGCGTTATGAGCTTCAGAAGTTTTTAAAATATTATGCCAGAAATACCAGGATTCATCGATCCATTTCTTTGTGACCTCCTTCGTTGGACCTCTAAAACTCGTGCCTGGTCTGAATATGCCTGCAGCGATACAGCTCACCGTATCTTGTGTAAAGGCGTCTGCTATAATTGATATGTTTGCATTTCTTAGATCTTGTTGCAATATTTTGGCGACTGTCATACCGACGACGCCGGCTCCAATTATCGCTATCTTTGGCGATTTGTTATCCATTTTTATCTGGAAAAATATTGTAGCAATTAACATCGTAAATATACATATATCTTTTTTTGATTAATCTTTCTAGCAAGTATTAAATTACTCTAATAATAGTTTATTATCTATACATAGAGATTAAAAAATGTTAAATGTTACTATTTTTTCAATATTTTCAAAATCCATGCTTATTAGTTAAGCATTATTACAATTCATCTTATGAGGAATGTAGTAGAGTTTTCTAATTCAAAACAATTGGATTTATCGCTTAAGGCTCTCTTATTATATTATAGTTTAAATAAACAACTTTCTACAAAACGACATTTTGAAAATTTATCTGTTATCATCATTTCGTTATCCTTAAAAATCGTTAAGAGCTGTGTCAGGTCTAGACGAGATTTTATACTTAATAGTACATATTAAATTATACAACCTAATTTATTTATACCAATATGATGATGAGTTAAACCGATAAAACAGACCCCGAAGCACGCTTCGCTTGTATTGTAGAAAGCAACCCAACGCAAACTTCTTATATTGAACCGGTCCTGTATCTACGAGCGACGTTTTCTTAGGTATAATTTATTTTTAGCACATAAGCTGCATTTGAATGAACGTTTAACGGAGGTCACGCGTAAAACAACGTGTTGTATTATCTCGACTGAAAGAGCACAAAAATAACATTTCTTAAGATAAGAGAAAGAGAGTGGGTGGGTTTATATGTGTGGACGGTGCATTATAAAGTATGTTTGAACCTTATACGAATGGAAAATATTATTGCTAACAATTGCTTGTTTCGCTATGAATATTAAAAGTAACTAAATGTAGATTGATAGTAAATATTTACTATTATAAATGACCATTACAGTGTAATGAAACTATGCATATATGATCTATATCAAATTCCAAAAAAATACTCGAAACGCTAATTATAAACACATATCAATTTAAAACAGTAAAACACAAAATATAAGGTGGGTTCATTTAAGTCGCATCATGGAGTCGTTTAAGTTACGACAGATTTTCGATAACTTTATTACAAAAAATATTAAAAACGAAGTAACAAGAAATATCTAAGTAAAGTGAGTACTCTGTTTACCTTTGAGATCGTATAATTTTCGTTTGGAATCAAGCAATCTTAAAATATTATAATCAAAGAAATTTTAAGCTTCTTTGATAAAAATGTTATATATTATTTATTACCTATGAGAGATTTGAAAATAATTATTATTACTATATGAAAGTTTATCACAACCAAACAATGTATTATTTAAGCAAATATATTCGAGTGATGCGTAGTTTATTTCCAAGCTGATTCTATCAAATATTACGACATTAAAATCAAAATTCAATCTTGATGGAAAAGCTGTTTTAACAAACCATAGTAAAAATGTCTGTTTGAACCGTTACTGTAATTATATTTACCAAGCATTGACGTCGTTGCAACTTCGGAGGACTTCGTTCAGAAAACCTGCATAAAATGGTTTGTGCGTAAAACTCAGATGAGTATGCGTATCTTTTATTGTGTATATTTATATATGATGACTGCCTCGTTGGTCTAGTGGCTAGATGTAAAGCCGCAGTCATGGAGATCCTGGGTTCAATTGCCAGATTGAACCAATAAAAAGTCATTGGGTTTTTCTGCCCGTAGTGTGGAAGTGTATACACTCCTCGGAAACGTGCCTCGCAAATCTTTCCGGTCATGTCGGATTACAATCCAATCGGGTTATAAGAGTTAGGATAGAAAGGAAATAGAGAGTGCACATGTGTTTCCGCACACACTTGTGAACTATAATATGTCCTATGCAGTTGGCTAATCTCTCTAGAGAATGGCCGCCGTGGCCGAAATCGGTCTAAAGGACATTATACATATTATAATATAGACACTATGTACATCACGTGATGATCGATGTGTAAGTGTTAAATGATGTCAGGCTATTTAACATTTCACATGGGTAAGATTTTTTATCAAATATAGGATAAGGTTAAGTTAATATAGGACCAATTTTATTCATGCATAATATCAGCCCGAATTTACTGCCGTTTTATGTGGTTTCGTGTATCATATGGTAGGTAACCTGTGAGAATAGTAAGAATTTGTTAGGTAACTGTTTACAAAAGAAAACGGTAATAAATGGCATTTTGGCTCTAATTCTATTTTCTGATAAAATGTTCAATTGTGCAAACACAGGCAACACTTTTAACGTAACGTCAAATAACGTATCCACTATACATATTGAGATAATTTAAAATAATTATTTCTTAAATCTATATTTCACTGACAAAAATTTTAATGATTATCGACCGTAGTTTTTAATTTGCCTTTCGCCATCGTAGGTTTGTTTACTACATAATTACGTAAGCTACCAGGACGAGATTATGAGACAATTAGTGGCTGATATTTTTTCTGATATATAACTACATAGATGAGCGACCGAATCTTGACAAATAACGAAAGGACTATTGTAATTTTATCTGTCATTACAATAAATTCATTAAAATCATTTCATTAATGTGAGCATGCCGACATCGGTGTAGATTTTAATTAAGTACGAATACGCATCAAGTTTTATCTTTATTCAAAATTGTGAGCCATAGAGGTGATTTTTATCTCTTTGTAAATTTACTATTTATGGTAACATTACATAATTTTACAAAGCTGTTTAATATTACGTTCACATAGACCTTTAATTTGTGTTTCAATAATGTATACAAAAACATTATTATTCATAGTATTATTTTAAAATACGTGGATGTAATGTAGAAACTCTGCCACTTGAAGCAGCGTGGTGGAATAAGCCCATAACCTTCTCAACTCAACAAAGGAGAGGCCTTAGCTTGTTGCGACCGTTACCGTATTATTTTATTCTTATTTTCAAGTTATCCCAAAAGCCATAAATAATATGACTATTAAAATAATCAGATATGAACAATGTAAACAATTCTTAAATAACAAAATTGAACTTTGAACTAAATAAATCTAATAGTCTCAATTATTTAAAACGTCGTCGATTCAAGAACTTTCTAAAATAATTAAACATATAAATGAATAAGTTTATAATAAAACTTACATTTTGTAAACACAGATTATGTCCAATTTGTACGTCACTCTTCAATTTACCACTAAAGGCTAATTTAAATGAATGAATGTTGTCGTTCGGCTGTTTTTATTACTACTGCGTGAAGTTTTCGGATAATTTCAACCTATTTATAAAGATGTGTTGCCAATTAAAAATAAAAAATGTATTGTCAAAGTTATATAAGTTATATAACAGTTAATTTATTAAATCTAACTTACCCTTAAAAAATATAACAACTATTACAGTGTCTATAGGTAGACGTGGCCACTTACCATGACTTGCCTTAATTGCCTTTTCTATTACAAATAAATAAATATATATGTGTATATAGACGTCACATTCATTTTAAAAAATATATTAAAACTTAAATGAACCATAAACAACTCCAGTCTAAATGAATAAAGATCAAAGTCACGCACGAATTCCTGTTAAACTTCTCCAAACCTCTAACTTTCTTTACAATCATTACAGGCCCAAGTTTCAGTTGAAGTTGTTCCACTTTGCCACTTGAACGGCACTCAAGTTTTTTATGACTACCAGTTACGACTTCTCTTAAGTTCGACAACTTTTTACTTTGAATTTACACCAAAAATATATAGGAATATGAGAACTTTACTTATATTTTGTCTTTTATGGGTGGCAGATGCGCCAATAAACCACCTGGAAAAGACCTTTGTCTTACAAAAATAACCCATTTTTTAAGGTACAACTAACTTATTGGACTTAGTGCAAGTTTTGTATTACAGTGATCCAATTTAGGGACAACAGCATACATACTACAAGGTTGAATAAGGTTTATATTTCTCTGTCAATGATTAAGGTGACTATGGTGTTACATTTATGAGTCTACCGTTTTATTAAAAATAAAAAGTACCTAAAACCTACCTACCTAAACCTAAATACATAAACACCCAACCTAGAGAATCAATGGTGAATACTCGTGTAACTTAAACAAGTTTTTTCCATGAACGGGACTCGAACTTGCATCAGCTGGCAGCAGGCCGATGTCAGTTGCAATACATGGCGAATTTAATTTCCTGATTATGTAGTATAGTAACAGATAATATTAAAGATTCAGTTTTTTTTAATAAGCTCTTTTATATATAATGGTCCCTGCTTCTATATGCCAAAAATTAAATTATATTTTATTTCAATTGTATACTGTTATAATTATTGCATAATGTACGTATGCAAGGGAACTATCGTCCGCTACATACACTGCGCTGACATTCAACTCCAATCAAAATATAGTTTTACAAATAACTCTTTAAAATAAAAGTTCATAAAAACAAATTCAAACTAATTAGTTTATCAATGAGACTAGTAAACATCAGTAAATCCACAGGCTGACAGGGCAGGCATTAATATAGCTCAAAACAAATAATCTATATTACCCTGTTCGGTGGTTTAAAAAAGTCTATATCCCATTCTAAGGTTTTAAATCTTCCTAGTAAAGCTTATCATAATCGGCATAGCCGCTTTATCCTAACAGCTTAACAAGCTGACAGATTTAATATAGAATTTATAATATTACGGCATACATAGACATTCTTACCGGTATTCAAAGATAACTTGTTCTTGTATTACAGAAACACGGCCACAACGTAAAGATTACAATCAGCTATCGTCCAATGAAAAACTTGACAACAGAAAAATTGAAGATGTGCACATAGATGAAGCCGAAGTAGATTCCGACGCAAGCAGTACTGACTTAGACGAGCGAGACACGCGCAGTGTATGCCCGCCTTGTACGCATGATCGATACAACAACAACGTCCGAAGGCGCGCCCATGATGATTTTAGCGATGATAGTGATTATGGTAAGGTTAAAAAATTAATAAATATTTTTAACAATAATATTTTATATTGAAAACAAAATATCGGTTTTTACGTGTTACCGTATGTAATGTCAGCTGTCAATTGATGCTGGCAGAAAAGCTGTCATGCTGTCACTGTCATGGATTAGAAGACGAAAGCGAAACATTGTTCAGTTGTTATAACGAATTTTTTTTCGTTGTATTCATAATTATTACACTTTCATATAAAGAAATTGTAAATAATACGTTTTAAAGTGTAACAGTGCAATATGACAAACCTAAAGTCAGACCTGGATCAGTATCTACTTCAAAACGAAAGCCGTCGAAGTTACAAAATTAGTTTACCATTCTCAACTCCTAGTTTTTTTTCACGAAGCAATGACGAAACTCCCACAAGCACTAGCTCAGCCGGAACTTGGTTCGAAAACGTTCAAAAAGAATATTTTACCCTAGTAAGTACTACATTGTTTACTGAAATACAATTATTATATATTTTGAATGTTTATAAATTGTCATTATTTTTTAATATTTCAGACTCGAACACAACGGTTTCTGGGTTTTGGGATATGTTTATTCCTGGGTATCTTATGCTTTACATTATCATTCTTTTATATACCACTTCTGCTACTGAAAGCAAGAAAATTTGCCCTTTTATTCTCTTTGGGCAGTCTCTTCTTTATAATGAGGTAAGTTCATTGATACTATTATTAATCTAATGGTGAGAACAACAGCAATAAATACTTATATTTAAACACACACAGATTCAATGCCATATGTATATACTACTATATATCAATATTATTGTATTCCTGTATTATGACATACAAGCAGTGTAATCAACAGCAAGAGCCATAACAAATTACACCTCTAACACTCTATGGTCTGTGAAACCTTGTTATTTACTTTGATGTGGCCATATATATCTACCATTATATTCACATTAAAATGTCCTCTTGACCAATTTAAATCAGCCAATCACAAAACAAACTAATTAACTGTATAAAATATGTCTCATAATACAATTGGAGCTATCTTACACAAATGGTGTAAGTTCATGTGTAGAATAACTCAATGGGAAACCTCAACTATTAATGACATTTATTGCTTCTTCATAGAGGTTTGAACCCAATTCTTCAAGGTAGGCATCATTATAAACGACGACAAAATTATGACTAGACTAAAGAGGTAGCAGAATATTATAATAAGCTTGGTATAAAACTAAATATTCTAGTTATAATCACAGTCTTTATTCCATCTGAGCAGTCATTGAACTCATTAATAATATAATTGATAATGTATGTAATTATATATACATATACATAAATTACTCCTTTGATTACAAAGCTATTAGCACTTAATGTGTTCTGATTATTGTGAAATTAGATTTAACTTATCTATCTATTACTTACTAATGCTAATATTTGTTTACAGTTTCAGTTTTCTCTACGGTCCTTGGGCACATGTCAAGTCTTTATTCTCAAAGGAAAGGGCATTAACAACATCTCTCTATGGAATTACTTTAATAGCCACATTATATTGTGCACTTCATCTCCAAAGCACGCCATTGACAGTTATATTTGCAGTTGCCCAAGTCCTAGCCTTAATGTGGATGATGCTGGGCTCAATACCTGGTGGCTCATCAGGAATGAGGTTCTTCGGTAGCATGTTTAAATCATCTGTGTCAAACACCTTGCCCATTTAACAGATAATTAAATGCATTTGACTGCAAATATTACCTAAGTATGGGTTAAATTTTTAATTAAAAATTGTATCCAAGGAGTTTTATAGTTATAATTAAATTAATTTAAATAAAATTGCCTTAATATTTATAAGATTTCTTAGATTTTGTACCAGTTATATTATCACAAGTAACCTTTTTTCATGTATTATAATATGTAGGTCTTTATGTTTACCATTTTTTTAATGCTGAACGCTGATAAACTGTATTGTATTTGATTAATTACTCTTAGAATTTTAATTGAGCAAATTATTTAATTTTGTATATAATAATGTTAAATTAAATTTATTTAAAATTAAGTAATTTTAGTCAATTAAAGTTATAATCAATTTGTTTCCCGCACACACTATCGATCTTTTTAATCTTTTAATACTATATTATTGCTAGCATGTCTATGGTATTTTAATTATTCCGTCTAGTTCATATTTTGTAGCTTTGACAAGTATTAATTATTTTTCAAAATACAATAAGGGGCCTTAAATAAAATCTCATTGATGTGTTCATTGATATTGTTTAAATGCATTTGTAATTCTAAACTTATACATATCATAAAATGTAAACAGAAGCACAAATAAATAATATATAAAATAAGATACTTAATAAATTCATAATTAATTTTATGACATTTTATTGTAATCTAAATTACTTTCAGTTTATTTTCTAAACTGCGCTTATCATTGTATTTATTTATTGAATGAATGAATTGGGACTGACATATACGTTTTTGTGTGTGGAATGTATGAGTGAATGATTTTATTAAGAATACTTTGTAAATAAACTTTAAAAGTCTGATGATATTTTATTTCATAAAGTAAGAAAAAGCTGTATTTTTTTTCCCTGTGTATCTTTAATAGATACTATAGTTTAAGGATTTTTTTTAAATTATACTACTATAAATATAAATAATTGCAGCGCTCAATTCATTCTTGTTTCGTCGCGTTAAGTTCACGCAATGCTAATACGACTGAGTTAGGGCTTTGTAAAGTTGACAGAAGATTTCTGGCGTCATAGGTTTTAAAAGTACAAAGAGCATGGCGTCAGCGTGAGTCATATTGAATACTTTTTAATAAAAAGCTAAAAGAGGCATAATAATGGGCATAAGCCTTTTAATAGACTAGTTGTGCACATTATACACCATTAACTAAATGTAAATAAAAGCCAATATTAATAATGGAAACACCTTTTAAAAAAAACGTTTATTATGATTATAGTACGACATACGATATCACGCACTGGTAGTCACGCTTCTCAGTCACTCTCCCTGCTCGAGCTTAAACATTTTAAAATCTAGACATCCATGGATGTGCCACACTTTTGACAAGGCAACCTAATACTGTTGAATAGAGCAGTGGCGTAACTATACCATTTGAGGTCCACAGCAAATTCGGTACACGGCACGTTGTAATTTGATATTAATAAATCACTTAAGTACAAAGTAGTTACCCACCAGTATTACTAATATTATGTGCATTTTAGTTAAATATCTAATAAATTTTATTTTTATCAGCATATAGGTATATTACATAATTTTAATGAAATAACAATTATATATTAACAAGCTATTTATTAATACAGTTTTTTTCAATCAAAAAAGTGAATTAAAGTTGATATTGATTAACAGTGTTGGCCAGTTATTTAGCGAGGCCACACATTTGGGATTTATTAATGTACATATTATCTAACATATAAGCTTTGTCATCATCAAATATCAGATGAGATAATATATTTCTAATAACGTATCTTAGAATATTATTACATTCGTAAAAGACAATGACAGTTATACAATTTATATAATGTTCCAATTATTTACAGATGAAGCACTGACCTGCAACGTTTGTGATCGATCATTCCAGAGTCGACGTCAGCTCAGTGACCACCAGCAGAAGAAAAGACATTTTGGGTAAAATACCACATTTTTTTACATATCAGTAAAAATTTAAACAAACATATTACGATGAATATTGGGTTAAGCGAGTTTCAACCGCAAAAAAAGTCATGAACCAAATATCACTGAGGCGTTAAAGCAGTCCAAGCTAATAAAAAAAAACCACTTTCACGTATATAATAAGAGTAAGGATAGCATTCTTCGATTAGTTGCACGTTATGCTAAACTGTTATAAGTCATGTAACATTTACACACATTTAACTCGTTACAATTAAATTTGTTTACGTCCTATAAATATATGTATATAGCTTATAAATAAATCTAAACATGTTTTGCGTGTCAATAAAATTTCTGAATTAAAATTTAATAGTTTAGCTTTTACATACTTAATTTAAAAAAAAAATACAAATTTAATAAATTATCTAATCTAATATGTTCTGGAGAAGGTACTAAGATATATAATAAATTGATAATTATTCAGACACAATAGAAGAGCTTAAAACATTTTAAATTTATTTAATCGTAAAATTTAGTTTGTAATGCTGCCTGGTAATAAAAATGCAGGCACATTAAAATAAAATGTTTACAAATTCAATAATAAAAAACGATTATGTAACTACTTACAACAAAAAAATCTATTGGTATTTGTCCAAAACGTAAGAATTCCTTACTCAATAAACTGTCTTCTTTCAGCTGCAGCTCCTGTGACAGTCTGTTTCCGTCGCTGATGGCGCTCGAGCACCACAAGGAGGAGTTTCAGCACTGGAGCGACTCCTCCTACTGCTCGCACAGCGATTCTGACGAGAGCGACGAATGTCATGAAGACAGGCATCGATTACTATAATGCCACCATCTCATTATTGCCGGGGACAAACCAGCCAAGCTGGGCACTTTTGTTTAGTACCCTCTAGGAGTCTAGATTGTAGGCGTGATGCAAATTCAGATGTACAATACCCAACCAATTTTCTTGATGATAGTTTAGTTTAAAATTGATTTTTTAGATTTATCTCAATAGAAACTTTGCAATGAAAAAACAATTGAACATCCTAGTCAAACTTATCTTGAATTTAGTTAATATTGACTAATAAAACAGGGACCCTAATTCATGTAACTACTCTTGTTGATTATTTGTTTGTGAAAACTTGCCAATCAGCCATATAATGAATTATTTATTAAATATATATATAATTTGCGGAGTACAGAGAATTTATAATTCGACTAGAATAGAAAATATTTAAATTTTAATATTTACTTATGCACTATATACTTAATTTATTTGCACTATTTGAAATCGTTTATTACAAATATTTTTGATTATTTTACTGTACAATAAACTTCATACTGGTTAAAATTGAAAAATATATACTGTTTCAACATGAAATAGATCTTGGATACGTATTTTATATTCTAAGTTATAATTACGTAAATAGTTTTGGGGTTGGCAAAGTTTCTATTGAAATGGATCTGTATCATTAACGGTTGCATTTATTTTATATTACTTCATGTATAATTATAAACTTACGAATAGTATTTAAAGTTGAAATCAATACAAAATGAACGAAACGCCAAATTTAGTATACATGTACAAATCGTCGCAACCATATCTGCGTTACGAGGTAGAGAGAAAATAGTAGAACTACGTGGTAGCAAAGGGCGCCAAAATGTTAATGCCAAGAACATAAATCGAAAAATAAATAATTAAGTGATCAATAAGAACAATAATTTAAGGCGCCAATTTGAACAGTCGTAACTTTGCGGACATCTTTTTTTAACAATAATTCACAATGTCCACTCACTGACTGGCGCCACTATATATGCCGCCGCGGTATTAGTGTTGTTCTCAATTGTAATTTTATATTATGCATTACAAACAGTTTCCGATATCTTTATTTATAATACAACACTAATCCACTTAACTACTTATATCCAATAATCACTTCGCCGACATAATGAATGTCATAGATTATTCAAGATCTCGACCAATAATTTCGCGCCAATTCAGTGTCAAACTGCTTATTTGTCTTTAGTTTCGTTGGAATAGACAATGGCGATGACGACATTAACACATCCAGATTTAGCTTCCGATTACATTTATATACAGAGCTTAATTTCATATTTTATTCAATATTACAAAGAAAAAATTAATAAAATATAATGAGCATAAAAAAGTAAGACTCGTGTTCAATTTAAGTTATACAGCTGTTCAGCCGTTACTTTATATAACTTGCGGTCAAATTCAAGCGGTAGCACCAGTGCTGCTGCGGCGGTGTGTAAACAGTCTTCACTATTTATATGGAATTATATCAATTATCTTCAGAAAGATTAAATATGATGATGTAAGAGAATAGATTTGCTATTACTATATTCGTCACTGTAAAAATTCGAACTACTACAAATATTTTACAAAATAAATAACATTTTGGAAAATCGTGTGATCAGCAAATATAATTATTAAAGTGCAAGTATAAGATGCGTACTCACGATTAAAGTTGTCTATTTTATTTAAATATCTAACTACTTACATATTATCCTCATATTTATTTTACATATTTAATTTAGACTTCGTCCAGCCATTTAGTATTCTAACTGCTAGGTTACTAAACAATATTAATTTCGGGACACATTTTTGGCAGTAACGAAAAATCATTTTTTTCATCAAGGATTAAGTAAAAGGGTTTAAAGGTACAACTCTGAATTTGCATTCAGCTTGCATTTCACATATGGAAAAAAACATAAAAAAATAGTTTCATCAGTTCCAAAGTTTATTAGATATAATAGTCTAAACAAATCAGAGTACGATTTTATATGTAAAGTGAAATAAATAAAGGCAACATATTTCTACTTAAAAGAAAAGAAAAAACAAACACAATGTTTTTTACAATACAAATAAATTTTTAAATGAAAAGAAAGTCAGTAATTTATAACTGTCAACTTTATTGTTCAAGAAGTTTGAATAATCAAATGAAACTCGTTATCTGTATGTATTCCGTTCCTACAACTATGAAACGTCCTACAAAATTGTCCAAAATTCGAACTTATGGTAATGTCTAATTATAGAGTTTTAAAACAAAACAAATATCCGTAAAAACATATCAAAATATGCTAATTGCATACAATTCGTACCTAATGTTGGATTCACGTGATACAATATTCTAATGTCAATACAGTTTTATTTAGGAGCGACTCATCGCATGAACTATGAACAGTCGTGTCACACTCGGCCGGACTTAATTACCAAATAAAACCTGTTATACTTTGTACATGTAGACAGAAGACATTTCAATAGTTGAGACCCAGTGTGATACGACGAGTTTCATATCCTTAATTAGATAATAGTATAATAGTTTTGATCACGGATACCTACAGCAGATAACATATTTGATACCGGTATCTGTAATCAGGCGCTCATTATATGCCGCGGTTAATTCATACGATAAGTCGCCCATTTCGTGTAAAATCAAGTGAATCCACAAATTCTAGATCATTCCTGAAGCATATCTGTACTTTGTAAATATTTTTAGTAGTGATATCCCGGCAATAATGCATATCACAGTATTGTAATGACTGATGTAGTTACCTTTTGTAAATAATTATTATAACGCTGCCTAGAGAAGATTATCTTCGGTTTATTGCAGTTTATGAACTGTATTAGCTCGAATTTCGTATAGGCTAAGTGAAATCTTATAGAGTAGGTACATAATTTGTAATCGATATCTCGTTAAGAACTTTATATTTCTGAGTGTCACAATAAATGTACCCCAGGACCTCCCTTCCGAGAATTTAAGAATTTTTAGTCATAATTTAGTCGTTGTATTTGTAACATCCTGACTAGTCATAGTATTTTTATAAAATTGAATGTATCGCCTCGACGCCGACGGCCCGCGGCGGCGACGCGACGCGACACGATACGATACAATACGATGTGACAGTCGCGTCACCGCCCGCGCGAATATTCGTACAAATAAAAATACGTTTGAAAATATGTACAGAAACGTTTATTTCATAGGAAATCACATAACCACAGAGTACGAGCTACGGCACACGTACGCGGTACCGACTGAGCTATGTCCGATCTCCCATGAGGCGCCGAGGGGCCGCGATCGGCGGGTATCGTCCGGGGGAGCGACGTACACGTGTTTAATTTTCATATTATCGAATAATCAGGAATACAAATCACGAATCTCTTACAAAAGCATAATACGAGTAAGTCTAGCGAGGGCCGGCCGTCCGCGGGACGCGCGGGCACGATACGGGACGTGACGTCGGCGACGTCGGCGCGCCGCCCTACGCCGTGCCGTTGAGCAGCGGCTCGGCCTTGGCCTTGGGCGCGTCGCGCCGCACCTTGCCCGCGCCCGCGCCCGCGCCCGCCGCCGCGCCGCCGCCCGCGCCGCCCGCGGCCCCGGCGCCCGCGCCCGCCGCGCCTCCTCCGCCGCCCACGCCGTTCTTCCACCCGCCTCCTGTCGACAGCGCGTGTCGGTTTAGACATGTACACTCCCTCCGTGCGATATTAGCGTTGTTTTATACATGTGTGCTCTATACATTTTTTTTCTCCAAAATCAATATGTATACAAAAGGTTACACTTTGACGAGGGATATCTTGTTTTTTTAAAATTTGTACAATTTACAAAAATATTACTTTGTGAGAATACTTTATTCCAATTGAGAAATTAAATAATTCATCGCTACACATCAATAACAAGCATGTTAAGTACTGTTAATGACAAGCTCTGGTGCAACCGGCGCTCGATGAATCCGTAACTGTAAATCGCAATATATTTAATTATGTACATATAAACTTAAAAACGTTATATCTGAAAATCTTACATCGTGTGATAATTAAATTCTACATTTTCATGCACAACTACCAAAACACATTAAATTATAAAAAGCTTGTAACTACTGAGGTTCATGCTTGGAATTTAAAACTACTTACTGTATTGTAAGTAAAGTATTAATGTGAATGACGATACTTCAAGTGTTTGGCAACCAAAAATAATAATATTTTACATTTAATTATGTACAAAAGATATATATATTTTATAATAGCAAAATTAATTATAGAAATTATCAGTTTTGGGCCAAATGTGTACGTGTTGTATGGTGAATATGATAGATTAATTAATGTAAATTAGATAACTGTAACAAGTATTTTTATCTCGAAATGCAAATCGTAATCAACTTAATAGTTATTCTTTATACTTAATAAACGTAGATGAAATATGAAGTTTGTTTTAATTCCAACATTAAAAGAATAATCGTAGCAGGAGCCCATCACCCGAGTGAATGTATGAATGAAACGGAAGTGCAGCGGTATGACGTGCTCGGTACCTTGCCGCCGACGGCGCCGGCGCCCGGCGGCGGGCGCGTCCCCCGCGCCGCGCGCGTCGTCCGACGACGCGGACTCTGCACACCACACACAGTCGGGTCAAGCCGCTACTCCTGGACGCCGCCCCTACCCCGCTAACCTCTACCTGCTATCCTACCGCATGCCGCTACCGTCTCTCTAGTTCGAGTGTATGCCCAATCCGCCCGATCTAAGTTGCTCGTCGGTGCGCAGTCGTGAGTGTGCTCAGATCAAAGAGAGCGGGGAGGACGCGATTGTAGTTACGGAGTTAGGCTATTACCGTTATTGTTTACTACACAAAATGCGAAATTATCTCTGGAGCTTAACTTACAGTCCGACCAACTTAGATTGAGCGTATTGTACAAGTGTAAACATTTGAATTACTTTGGTTTTGCTACGGTACATTAACAGTAGACTAAATGTTAAAATAATTGTGTATATTTCAATTACAATGACTGCAACGACATTTTTCTCTTGACAAAGCATTGACATTTGTAAAACCGACGGAACAATAACACGTGACGGTGCTTTTGAGCACCGCCTCAAGGATCACGAAGACCATCACCTGAGTTAATCATTCAAACTATGCAAATATCATTAAATCAAAAAGGCAGAATAAGACCATCCAGAAATAGCAAACTGTATTCACCCCTACAACTAATTAAAATTAAAAATACATAGAAAAAAAATCCCATTCATACTACATTTGTGTTATGTACTAATTAAAATGTAATAATAATAAAAAGGTGCAAAACAAACAAAACCACTATAGGCATAGATATGTATACGAATATATATATAATAAAACAATATCAAAACTACACACTACATTTTAACTAGCACATTCAGTAATATTTTCAGATTGAGTGGCTCGTGATTATGATATTTTATATTTTTAAATAAACAGACACAAAAAATTTGGTCATCAAAATATTTTAAATGTATATTATCAATTTAATAATTCATTCTAAAATCATATGAGCGGTGATCTATAAAATCGAAATTATTTAAATTACAATTGTAAATAATATATCAAATCAATAGAATTTAATTTTAGATATCTTCTGAAATATATTATATTTTGGATGTTTACTGAATAATATTATTTATGTTACTCGTACTGCCATGTTTTAAGGAATCATAAGTCAACATGAAATAATTATGGAACGTAAAGACTTTTATCTATTCAGACTACTATTAGGATGGAATCTATTCAAAACTGCATTTTACCAGTATTACATTCAGTCACACCCAAATCCCACATTGAATCAAGAAAACTTAAGGTCACAGGGTATTAGAGCAATAAAATTGTTACTGAGCCAACATCTAATCGAAACAAACAGTAAATAATGATTATTTGTGTACATGTTAACCACAAGTCTATAATTATTATTACTACATACTATAGGATATACATCTATTTATCCAGAAAGAGTATTATTAGAATTAAAAAAATAAGAGGTGTAAATGTGAATAGATGATTAAGCAATAACGTAAACTTAAAAAAATTATATAGTAACAGAAAAACAATCAGAAAAATTGAACAGTAACTACTAGTACTTTGACAATGCCTAAATGATAGAGAAGTAGTTATATTTTCTTTTTTAAGGGATATATACCTATAATATTTAGGTAATATGTATATGAAATTATTTATTGTTTTAAAAACTGTACACCAAGAATTTTTAAAGAATTTAAATAAATAATAATAAAGAATTGGCCAAACGTATAATTCTTCTAAGACACTTTTCTTCTTTTACAAATGATATACTAATCGCCTCTAATGACCATCCCTCCAAGCATGAATGCTTATCACAATTATTATTACAAAGAAAACAATTTTGTAAAAAATTTTATTTTTTTGTTACTAAAATTATTCTACATTAAGAGCCGACTGGCGATACTGGCACATTTTATTTTAAAACACGGCAGTACAGAGCGAAGTATACTATTTTTTTAACTACACCATAATCTACCGTTATATGAAAATTAAGTATTAATTGACGCACCTCTATCGGCGCTGGAAACGTCCTGGCTGTCGAGTACAGAGCTCTCGTCGTCAGTCTGTCTTCGCCTATCGTCACGTCTGCGACCGCTCTGTAAGTATTTATTCGTTTATTAGAGGCTGAATTACATAATATTAATAAATATAACTCAGTCGTTTGCCTTCAACAGCAATAATAAAAATAAATATTCTCCTTTACGCGCATAGATAACATAAACTAAATTATTTTAATTAGCTATCATTATCCTTTTGGTAATCGACAAATTGTAACTACTATTAGAGTGCACGTCTCACCGCGTCCCGCGTGTCTCGGGTGTCTCGGGTGTCCCGGGTGTCCCGGTTGTCGCGGTTGTCCCGAGTGTCGCGCGCGTCCCGCGGGTCGCGCGGCGGGCGCGGGTGCGCACGTCCGTTCTCGAGCGGGACACGCCTCTCCTCGCCGCGGCGCTCGCTCGATCTGCAATATATAATAATTTCAGTTACTACTTTTTGATCAAATTTTTTATACAGTAATTTATTATATACATACATATATACCAATTGTCATGTCGATCGGTATGAAACTCGGTATAGAAGTTGACTTGCTGCAGTACCATCTAACGTTGAGTTACAACAAAGCAGATAGTATAGAAAATTACTTCTTCGTGAAATAACATATTTATATGCCAATTAATATGGTATTTGGCCAAACGGTTTAGGTTCTACTAATCAAAAACAAATCTACTAATTCATTTTTATATATAGATAAGAAAAGTTTATTTAAAAAACAAAAAAAATATTTTAGACAAGTGCCATAATTATTCGAATCATCCACAAACCATTATGGTATGCATACTAATATATAAAATCTATATAACGAAATTCACGTCTTTGATTCCATACTGACATAATAAATTCCCAATTAATTTAAGTATTAATAAAAAAAGTTTTATATTACCATAGAAGGCGTTTTTTGTTAATTATTTGTAAAGCATAACATTATTGTGTTTCACTTTAACTGCAAGCCTCGCGAGAACTTTTTCTTTTCTTTGTAAATATGGTAAGCCCAAAATATATGTTCTCTATCATCATAAGTTTGTTTACAAGATAGCACATCCAGGGGTTCCCAGTCCTACAGACGTGACTGTGTACACACCTGTTGGGACGCGGCGGGCGCGCTCGTCCGCGGTAGGAGCCGTCCCCGCGCTCCCCGCGCTCCGTGCGCTCCTCGCCCAGCTCCGGCGTCGTGCGCCGCGCGCCTGCACACACCACTCAGAATTATTCACGATACAATTAAACACAATTATATACGATGTATGATGTGAACTATGTAAACCACTATCACTTCACACTTATTATCTATTAAAGAAGAGAGAAGTAAACTAAATCGGTGTGGCGGCGGCGTACCGGGCGGGTAGCGCGCGTGCGGCGGGCGCGGGCGGCGCGCGCGCGCGGCGGGCGCCCCGCGGGGCGGCGGGTACGAGGCCGACGCGCCGCACATCACCACGCGCAGCTGCTGGTCGATCTCCAGCTTCTCGGCGCGCAGCTGCTCCACCTCCTGCGGCATTATTTACTTTTCAAAATTCACACTTTCAATCGTCGCCATGAGTGTCACGTGTAAATATATATATATTTATTGAATTATATCACAATTTCTTTTTAATATTTAATGTGAATTGAAATTATAGTTTATTGTTCTGTTAGGTGTTTTTTATTAAATCTGTTATTTTAATTAAAAAGAACAAATTTGTTTTGACCTATGCATTGTCACGTAAAATTGGAATGCTGCTGTGTGTGTGTGTGTGTGTGTGCTACTATTTTTTGTAAATTTATCATATATTGTGAGCTGTGTTAATGCTCTGACCGACCTTGAGATGCGCCACATGGTACTCGACCAGCACCTTGGCGTTGGCGATATTCTCTCGCGTGCCCACGAACACAAAGGGCACCATGCCCTCCTCACGCGGTGCAGAGGGCTCCGGCTCGTTGTCGCCCTCCACCTTGACGCGCACGACGCTGCTCTTGTCCACAATCTCCTGTATGACCTTCCCGTTCTTGCCGATGACCTTCCCCACGAGCGCCCTTGGCACCTTGATGCTCTCCTCTGCGTACTCGAGCAACGCGCGCGCCTGCCGCACCGCCTCCGCGGACTCGCCGCAGATCTTGAAGGTGCAGGAGACCTCTTCCAATTCGATGTTGGACACGCCGGGCACCTTGCGCGCCTGCTGGATGTTGGCTCCGTGCGTGCCGATGGCCAACCCCATGAGGTCCTCGCGCACGCTGAACTCATCAGAGTACCTTCGTACGCATATGTGATAATTTAATTTCAGCGTCACATATTACGTTAAATTATTCTCAGTAGCTTAACATATTTTTTTTATAAATAACATTGAGAAACTTACCCTCCTTGATTGTGTATTTTCGTAGACTCCAGCTGTCTCGCAGCCTCTTCAGTCTTTTTAAGTATTAGCAGTTTTTGCGTTAAATTTCTGAAATTTTCCATGAAAGATTATTACAATAATATGACACTATGTGTTTTACGTTATATTATAATAATATAGTATTAAAACTGTTTGTAGAGGTATAATGTCGGAAACTCCATACTACCATTAAGGCATGACTATCACCTCTGGCCCTGTAGTTTCCTCTTTTAATGTAAGCACGAGTTTCGCACGACCGGTGAGTCAGCCGGCCGAGCGAACGAGACCGCAGGCGTAACTCCCACCGGCTGTCCCGCGGCGTGCTGCGCGAGCCGAGCGAGCGTTACCTGAAGTGCATCTCCTGCAACATCTGCGCGCGCTTCTGTGAGGTGTCGCTGCGCGAGATGACAGCCAGCACGCCGCGCTCGGGCACGTACCACACCAGCGCGGCGCCGATCACCTTCTGGAACTCCTTGTGCGCGTTCTCCACCTTCGCGCTGTGGAGTGTTCGCATATGCCATTATTATACGGTATGAAACATAATGGACGCAGTTAACTTAAGAATAAATAAATAAAATATCTAATTGAACATTTACATACATATTTTTGATAAGTTTTTCATTAATAATAATTTTCCCTATTGATCAATAAACATACATATTTAATTTTGTCGAAAAATGTTGGTTTGCGAAATAGTTGCAATTTAAATTATTAAGATGGCATATTTTTGTAATACTCACTAGTCCTTAGCATCGTCAGGAACTACGATTTCAAATTTGTGAAATGTATTTTTGTCTATCGGCGTCTTCGTAGTTTTGACGCGAAGGCGATCTTTTGGCACAATCTCTGTGTAGCAGTTGTCCCATTCTAGATATTCTATCACGAGGAATTCGCCTCTCATCATCTGGAATAAAAAACAAAATACAAAACAATTATTCAGATTTTAATGTCAGGATGATTTTGTGATATAGTTGTATCGTCTATGATAAACATTTTTTTTTAATAACTATGTCTTTTAGTCATACAAAGTACGATTCATAGGAACACCTTTTGCAATAAAATTTTATTATTAAATATATGGTATTCAAACCATATAAAATATTATATATTTCACCAACACTACCATCTAAATAATATCTGCATTGGCATAATTGTAAGTACTGTATTTAGGCAAGAACATAAGTAATATAATAAATATAAGGATTTTCATCACAAACAGAATTCCACGCTGGCAAAACCCCGGGGTCTGGTAGTGTCTAATAAAATGTTTTAGTTTTGTTTTGCAACTCACACAAAAGATAAGGGAGGTCTGCACTTTCATTACATGTTACCAACCATAATAAACAACAATATCATTTAAAGTTAATCGAGAACATAAATATGACATGATTGCAAATAAATGACATACGTATTATGTAATAAAATTATTAAACATAAGACTAGGTAAAGAAAATCTATATATACTTATTATAATTATCTTCTACTTAAAGGACATTAATAACAGTTAAACAATAATCTAAAACAAAGACTATAATGGACAATACTGTATCTTGGTTTAATGGCAAGATTATTTGAAATATCTTTTCATTTATACAACGATAACATGAAATCTACAAGGAATCGAAGTAATACATACTCGCTGGTTATTTTAGATTTTTTTATCCGGAGAAAAACTAATCAATTTGAAAAAACTATGCGATGCATTTGATAAATAACACAATAATCTTACAATTCTAGGTCTAGTATATTTATTGTAGTAATTATACAATTAATTCGCTCTAACACGGCATTATCAAACAAGTGCTCTATATGATGAATGAACTAGAATAAAACGTTTAATTTGCACGCAATTTCGAATTGAAAACAATTTGTGGATACATTGATAAAGTTTATAAAATAATCCAATAGAACCGAAGCGTACAGCGCGTGTAACTCACAGAAGTATAATTTACATATTTATTAAAGTAGAATGGTGATAATGTTAGGAATTCTATATTATGCATTTTATCTCGATATTTTTCAGATCAGACAGCACACGAATGATATGGAGGAATATACACGAAATCAAATCTAATGTTAAAGACGCTTTAGAAAAACTATTTTCATGTATATAATATACCGTAGAAGTAAACTTTGTAAGTAAATTAGATATTGGTATTCTCTATATCGTGATGTATCAATTTTAATTTTGAAAACGTAGTTTTGATTGACGCTGCAATATATTGTTATTTAAAATGAACCAACTAGATTCAACCTGAACTGGACTCGAAGTTAATTCTACCAAACATGGTTATCGAGCTGAACAAATGGCTATATGGAAAATATTTTTAAGTTTAAATAGTACTTTTCAAATGTACTATTTTATATACGCTGTGAAAATGGATTATACATCTGTTTTATAAAGTTAGTCGTATTAGTAGACGTTTATAGTTAGTGCTTCGCGCCTAAGGTCGTATCGTGAAACTACAAAGCATATAACCTTCCTCAACCAAGCGACTATCATAGACAACAATAATGATTCTAATCAGTTTGATTGTCCCTGTGCTTAGCGCGTTCAACCGTACAAACGCTCCATCTTTATAATATCGAATAAATATAATATAAATCCGAAATACGGATATGAAAGGAGATGTAGAAAAAAAACTTTCACGAAACAGTTAAACGGGTCGCGTCCCAGTTCTGAGTCAAGGTCGGCACAAGCGATGCTACGACTAAGAGAAATACTATTTAATTAAATAAAATATAAACGATTCAGGAATGCGGTGTTTGATTAAAACCATACTAGTATTGTTAATAAGCAGAATATTTGTATTTAATTTTTAACGCATACTGTCATACTTTATCTATATTTCTAGTGATTATGTTTGAATTAAATAGAGTAAGTAGAATGTTAATTAATAAAATTTAAGGTAAGTGATTTAAAAAAAAACATCTGGATTTACCACAATATGAAATTGTAAATGTTAAATAGTAATGGGTTCCTACATTACAATTTTCAATTATTAAGAACAAAAAGTACAAAGAAAAAAAAAGAAATCAAACTAAACGTCAGTTACAATATTTGACTCGTGCATATGAATGAGTGGAGTTAGAAAAATTGGTGAAATATCATGTGATTCCTTACATTCCCCACCATCATGAGGATCTATATAATCAAATCATTAATAGTAATCAAGTTTCCATTGATTATTTTCTATTTCAAAAACCCTACATGTAAATATAACTTTGAAGTTGCTATTAATATATCTATGGCAGCAAAGTAGACACGGACGTCTGCTATTGGCGAAAGTGCTTTTTTTACAAAAATAAGATATATAATATTTTTAAATATTATATATAATTATTTATATCTGCCATCAATATATACACAATACTTCCATTGCACAAACATCGTAAGTTCATTATTATAGTTACATAATGTATTAAAACCTAATGCTCACTCAGTGCTGGACTCTAATCTTTTTAAGTTAATCCTCTGAGAGTAAAACATACATTTTTTGTATACATATGTATACAAAAAAAAAACATTAAATGTTGTCTATGATAGATGCCTGTTCACTTATCTAAGTTAGAAAACTAATAGTGTTAACTATATTATGGAATGTATATTATGATTTGTCAAGACAATCTATGGAGTAGTTGCATAATGCATGCACAAGCAACCATGGAAAATATTTCTGCAGTAGTCAAGTAAAGGGGTAAAATAAAATTTGGCAGGCCATTTTTAGTATAGAGATTAGTACAAAGAGACATTTAATGATAAATTATATATAAATAATATTTCGTTTTATATGTACAAAAAGGTTTGTCAACAGCACTTGTCTTCAATATCACTTATAATCCTTATCACATTTAATAATAAACAACTTTACTATGATTTCAACTTTTTAACAAAGTAATGTTTTAAATTGATCTCTTGTATAAAAATAGAAGTTTTTTTTAAAGATAAAAGTATATAAATAAACGATAATTTATATAACAAAATAAATAATAAACGAATTAGAACATCAAACATGCAATTTACTTTTTAAATATATGACTAAGATTTATGTACATAATATTATGTCACATTGTAAGGATTAAGAATATAGAATATCATGTATCATAATTAGAATTATATGCACCGAGAGATATTGGAGAACCCATCATCTATATCCCATAAGTAATACAAGAAACGTTTTGTAGTGAACATACAATTAAACATATGATTTTAACAAATTCATATATTACATCATAGTAGGCAAGATAATAACTTCTTGATTATTTGGTTATTTAAGTTTATTCATAAGTTGAATGCAATTTTTTTGTTTATATCACTAATATATACTTTTTAAACTTCAAGCATTATGATTATTTTTAGTAAATTCTGAGAAATATTATTTGCAATATATAATTTAATATTATGCACACATTTGTAATTTTAGTGTGTAGTACTTTCAATGTGTGAATTACAATATAATGACATTATAATTCTGTACCATCAAATGTTTGCATTACATTGAAACTACACATATGCCTGTAATAATTACATTGCTTGCATGTCTGAAATATATTTGTATAACCCAATTTTTTTTCACTTATATAACCATTGTTATATATTGTGTCTGCTGAAGACTTTCTTTTTTATCATTGTCTTGTTAACTGCTTTAAGACACTATGAATTTCTTAATTTTTTTTCTTAATTGTAATCTTAAAACAGTTGTCTAAAATTAGTGTTTTTAATTAAATAAGCTAAATATAGGGCAACATAAAAGCTACCAAAAATAATACGAATAAAACTGTAATTTCATTATTTATACCTACTTTTGGAATCTTTTTTTGTAATGTGATGAATAAGATTTGTCATATTATATAGGGATTGAAATACCTGTTTTTATTGTGAATGCACTCCTTATATCTACTTATATGAACAAAGCAGCTGTTGACCTCAAAATGTCAAGATTGCAAATGTTATAAAGTTCCAATATTATTCTGCCTGAGGGTATTCACAAAAAAATGGCTATTGTCCTATAGGTCTGATATAGAAAGTGGCAGACTTGTTTCTAAAGTGACATTTGTATTTTAATACCTTGATATTAGCTGTCCACCACCCACATGCTTCCTTTTCGTTTGACCTCGCAAACACCTCGACCTCTTGGTTGTCCACGAACTCTGTGTGTTTGCCCGTATCCTTAGGTGGTAAGAACACTTGAGAAAATGGAAACTTAGATTCCGGCTGCCAGCTAAAAAGCAAATAATGGATGTAAATAACAATTCTACGTGAAAAATAACACTACGTATGTCCAATATTAACTCACTCATTTTCAAAGGCTACTAGAACCTCGTTGTCGAGCACGTCGGTGACAATGGCCTAAAAATATAGAAAAATTTTAGAACAGTGATGATCCAATAACTTGCTAATGCGCTAGAAATAAATAAGTTTTCTGGGTCAGATATAAGAAAGCTTAAGCTTAAAATTTGAGTATCTGCAGATAAACTTGATTTCACAATCACGATTCCATTAATGAAAGCGAATCGACTAAAACACATGGAAAATTCACGCCCTGTCAGTCGGACATGGCGTCCATTCCAGCCGCGATGATCTTCCCGGAAAAATATTTTTGTAAGTATGTGACAAAACTTAAAAACGATGGCTTCACATAACTGAATAATTAAATCACTAATAAAAATGATGTGTTTTATGTAGAACTCAAACGTACTTCACAATTTACAAACCTTATAATAAGCACCATTTTCACCGTACACCTCGACCGACAAATCCTCCATTTTGGTTTGAAAGCGTATTTGGCGTTTTCAGAGCGAGAATGAAGCTCGAAGAGAAATTGTTAACCAATCATTTTCGAGAATTCAGGCATAGACACTATTAATTTACTTGTAAAAAATACTGGCAACATAAAATTTAAAAAACAAATAGTTGCAATATTTACGGATGTTAAAAATTAAAATGAATCATCAAGGAATCATGGAGATTTATTTAAATATGGAATTCCCAAGTTACAGTTGCCCGATTTTTATAATTTTCTTGACTGTAATAACATTAAGTAGGTAATTATGTAATAGAATTAGGATAAGTAAAATATGTTAAGTATAAAATTCTTAAATAATATAGAAAAAACAAAAATTAAGTAAATGTAATCACTCAATTGTTAGTACTAAAATATTTTTTAATATTATTTAATATTATATTTTTTAATATAAAATATTTTTTAATATTTTAGACTTATATGTTACGGTCGTTTATTGTGCTTATTTATAAATATTTATCTTTTTGTTAAAAACAATGTGTAACGTTTAGTATTTAAAATGTAATTTTTGTTTACCCTATGTTGACCCCCGATGTTCAAGATTTTCTTATGTTTATTTACACTACAATGACAATCGTTACTGTTTTATTTTTTACAATTTTTAATTTTCATTTGTATTTATTTAAAGCGTTGATATATATGTTAATATTAAAATTATATTAGTTACGTACGTTATTTATATATTTACAAGTTCAAACTGTATTTTTTTACTTGTTAGCAAATAATTAACCAAATTCTCGTTTACTTTATAATATTTAATTCTGAATATTATCTAATAAATAAATAAATAATAAGTAAATATAATTATAATTTAATATTTTTCATAATTATATATTATTCATATGTTTTTTATACCCTGTAAAATATTTTATATGTTTATTTATAATTTATTAGTTTAAGGTAATGCTTATTTACTTATATTTTTTTAGAATGCTGTATTTTAAAATACTAATTATTAAATAAATACATTTTTATTATAGCAATCATAATGCTATGCTATGATACATTATACAGTATAAAAATCGTAGATAGAAAAAATAAGTAACTAACTTAGTTCTAACTTAGTTTATCTTTCTACGATAAAAATACTCAATGAGACAATGCTTACTGGCTACACCTAGTTACATACAGGTAACAAAGTCAAATAAAACGTAGGGATTATGTAGGTAATCTGTGAGTGATATACTTTTGGATGTCAACATTAATATTGTGATGTGTTAATTTCGTTACCGGTGTAATTTAACAGCTGATAAAAGAGTACTTGCTTGCTTACGTATTCAATTGGCTTGTTTATATAATTACTCGAATATAATTTCTCTTATACAATATAATACGTACCAAGGTGCAGTAGTGGGATATTATTTTAAATTAGTATATTTCTGTTGTAAATGACTTTACATGACTGTAAATATATTTGTTATTAAATGAGACCTTTAATATTTAGATGAGTGAAGAGAAAAGTATAATACTTGTGACTGGCGGTTCTGGTCTAGTGGGTCAAGCGATAAAAACGGTGGTCGAAGAAGAAAGAAAATTAGATACAGATAGAGCCAGTAAAGAGACTTGGATATTCTGTTCTTCCAAAGATGGTGATCTTAGGTAAATATAATTTTTATTTAAAAATTAAGCTAGAATACAATATAATTTATGTAGTTGATATAAATTAAGAATAGGCTAATTAAAACTTTGCTATTACAGATATTTTAGTATAAGACATTATTGTAGAAGCTTATATTAATTTCTAAGATCACATATTAGTTGTTAACAGTTCTATCAACCTAAAACCACTGTAGTTTTATGTTGTGAATAATTTTAGTTGATTTTTTTATATGTCGTTAGTTTAGAATTTCAAGTAATTTCAATCACGAGAGACATGCAGAAAAAGATTACAAGGTATTTACTATAGTCAGGTACACCAATTCTTAATGGATAAATGTAAAAATATTTATGCTGTAGTTATGTTAGATACCTTCTGATTTAAAACCTCTTTTACCAAGTTGAAAAGCAATTATTGACTTAATAACAATTAAAATTATAATGATATAAAATTGCATTAACATTAACAGTAATAATCATAATTAAAAGATACATTTGCAAAAAATATACACTACCATCCAGAAGTCTACGAATACTAAGATATTGGGTAACAACTGTGATCATTTTTGTTCCAGAGATAAAGCACAGACCGATGCACTCTTTGAGAAATATAAGCCTACCCATGTGATTCATCTAGCAGCCATAGTTGGTGGATTGTTCCAGAATATGTCACATAACTTAGAATTTTTTGTAAGTTTTTAAATTTATACACATGCCAGCTGTTTACAAATTATGTACTAAATTTTATGTTCCAGTTAATTTAAAGTAAAAGAAGTTAACAGGATGTTAAAGAAGAAATATAAGTTATTTCTTTTTGTTGTATATTTTGTCTTCTGTTTATATTTCACGGTTGTCTTTTGTAATCAGTGTAATAAGATGTATTTATATTCATTTCAGAGGGAAAATATGGCTATAAATGACAATGTTCTACATGCTTGTTTCAAAAACAATGTCAAGAAAGTGGTCTCTTGTCTATCAACATGCATATTTCCAGACAAAATAACATATCCTATCGATGAAACTATGGTATGTATTAAATTTTTGTTCATAACATTTTATGAATCAAAAGTAGAATTTCTTAAAAGAAAATGTTAATGAAATATTCCTAAAAATAACAAAAACATAAAATCACCAATCATTAAACATATCTCCTTCTGTCGAATGTAAATTAATATTAGTAATTGAATAATAGGCATGATGACTGATTTTGAAATAACCTTCTATAATGTAGGTACGCGTCTACTATTATAAGAAAGAAGTATTAAGTATTTCCTAAGGTTAAAAATTAATTCCAAATATTAACAACATGCAATACGATGCAAAATTAATTTAGAAACGCGTAAACACAACAACTGTTTAAGAGAGATGGTTATAAATAAAAGGGCGTGACGTCATTCGCTCTGATTAGCGTTTCAAATAAAATGGCCGATTGCAGAATTTTATACTTTTATTTTATTAAAAATCTTATTAATCCCAATGTGTATATTAAAATGGGATCATTTTTTAGAATCCTTTTAAAGTAGTTTCTTCTCTAAAATCATTTATTTTTTAATTCTTTAATACTGTCATCATGCCTATTGTAAGTGTAGAATTTTTGGGACTGTAAAGTTAGTATCTCCTGATGGGTAACTTTACATAGAGGGTTTACTTTATTTTTTACATCTTCGCCCCCCACCCCGAAAAGTTGATCCCTATTAATAAATCATGACATGTATATATTCAGGTTCATAATGGTCTACCTCATCCTTCAAATTATGGCTACAGCTATGCAAAGAGGATGGTTGATATTTTAAACAAGTAAGTTTGGAACTATCAGTTTTTTTTTAAATTAAAATAAAAAGAATATTTTTAAACAAAAAGAATTTAAAAAATATATTGAGTTGATAATTGTATAATTTTTATTTTTAAATATCATAAGCATAGAGTGTAATTCCTTCCAAATGATTCTGGCCATTGGCGGCCTTTCTGAACAGAGAAGGGGGAACCGCGTAGGAATTGTTAGTGCATAAGGGTGTAAGCAAATGCAGCTGAAATAATAATTACATTATTTCTTTTCATAATCCGATATACATTAGGTTATACATTCCGCAGAGGCTACAACTCGGAGCACGGCTGCGCGTTCACGTCGGTGATCCCGTGCAACGTGTTCGGCGCGCACGACAACTACAGCGTGGCGGCCGCGCACGTCGTGCCCGCGCTCGTGCGCCGCATGCACGACGCGCTGCGGAGCGGTGAGTGTCTCGTTCTAGCCAATGGTGATCTTGGTCTATTTACTTCATATTCTCCACTTGCTTCGTCTTCCTATCCCTACTAATGTTATAGTTTGCACATATGTTGTGTGCGCCTTCGCCGCCCCCCCCCACACGAGGGCGGAATTTAGTTATATGTAGAAATAAATTATTATTACTACCTAGACCTAACCAGTGATTACTAAGAAATTAAAATAACCATCCAATAGTTCATTTTTCAAATAGTTCAAGTTCATAATAAAAAAAAATATTTATATAATATACAAAAATATTTATTTATATTTAGATAATTATAAACAATAATTGAAAATTCAAATATTTTAAGTTTCTAAAAATGATTAAGTTAGTTACTTGATTTTATCTTTCCACGTTGTATATAACAATCCTAATAATAAAAGAATAATTTTTCAGCCAAAGAATTTAATAGGAAAATGCTTAAAGTTGGATCATTGTATTCTTCATTGCCAAAATTTCAATTGAGATTGGATTGTCTTTCATTAAAATTAAAAAATCAGTTTATTTTGATTATTCTTATTTAATTTATTCTTACTCAATTATTGCATATTGATATTCAATATTTGAAATAAGAAGTAATTGTATCATTATATATATATATATATGTAACTCTTTCTTTAATCATCACAGCCACACCTTACATAGCCAATCTCAGCATCCTTGAAACTAAGGTGCTATATCCCTTGTGCCTGCAATTACATTGGCTCACATACAATGACGGGATAATACCCACCCAGATGGGCTTCCACAAAACCTACCACCAAGTAAAGTAATATTGTAATAGAACTAACTTGCGACACCTTTGAAAAATAAATAAATAAATTTGAAGTTTTACATCAAGGTTATCTATATAATAAATATTACAACAAATGTATAGGCTTATCACATTTTATTAATTATATTATTATAATGTCATATTTCCTGATGAAATGTATGTACTTGGTTATAACATTAAAGTTATTAAATGATAATGATCACTTGATAATTATAGTGGTGTAAATATCAAGATTATTACCAGTGAGTATTCCTTTGCTTACATTAAAAATCAAATGTTTGTCACTTTATCGCAACTAAACCAATGTGCCGATCATAATAAAATTTTACTTACCTATGACAGGAATATGTCAAAACTAAAAAGTATTAAAAACTGTCTATGTTGTCATCTCAATATCTTTCATAACATAACATCCTCAAGGCTATGTGTAAGATCTATGTCAATAAACTCAGTGACAATTAATATGTTAATAGTATATAGTTGTATATACGAAGACTAATAATAATAATATTTGTAAGACTAATAAAATAATAAAGATTAATTTTATATTCCAGGTGACCCAACATTCACAGTGCTCGGCAGCGGCAAGCCATTGAGACAATTTATCTATTCTCTGGACTTGGCCAAGCTTATGATATGGGTACTGAGAAACTACAACGATGTGGAACCCATTATTTTATCGGGTAAGAATAATTTATATTTCATTAAATAAGATTATTTACATCATGAAGCAGAAGTTCTTATGTTATTCATTTCGACATGTTTAAAGTCTTTGAGAGGAGTTCATTTGGTAATTATTTTATAATTAGTAAATAAGTAACAATGTTACATTTTAAAATCGGAATCTATGAAATTGTTAAGCGAATATAATGCACTACAAATAGATTTACAGTACACTACGAATGATTATTTTATTTTTATTTATAATACAACACAATCCCATCCAACTACTTATAACCACTTTAATTTTACTTCCAAAGTTTCGATTACAACGTCACGGACATTCGAAACGCTAATTTTTCGCGAATCAATAGCGATATCATAGATTCTTCAAAATCTCGCCCAATGATATCGTGTCAACTCATTGTCAAATTGTTTATTTGTTTTTAACTATCTTGTGTGGACTAGGATATACATAAACAAACCCCTCAAGTATTTCTCAAGAGAAGGTGCTTTTGTCCAGCTATGAGTCATATAGCTGTTATTTTAAGTAAATATGAAAATATAAATTTACTATTTCGATTACAGTGGATGAAGAAGACGAGGTTACGATAAGCGATGTAGCAGAAGCAATTAAGAAGGCTTACAACTACCAAGGGCAGATAGTGTACGACACGAGCAAAGCTGACGGACAATACAAGAAGACAGCGTCCAATAAGAAACTCAGGTCGCTGTACAAGGACTTCACGTTCACTCCCTTCGATAAAGCCATTCAAGAGAGCGTCACATGGTTCATAGAGAATAGGGACCATGCTAGATTATAAATTAATCATCCATAGATAATTTATTTTTTCCGCCAATATAAATTATCTAGATAAAAATATTTAATTTACTTTATTGCTTGTTGTAAATAAATGCCAAAATGTATATATTGAAATATGTGATTATTTTTATTGCTTATGTTTTAACTCATTTACTTCATTTATATAATATGCATTTAAAGTAAACATTGTATGAACCTTAACATTATGTTATTAAAGAATTATTTATTTTTAGTTTAATTTCTTTAATTAAATTATATATAAAAATCGGTTAATTGTCGAATAAGTTTTCTTCCAATAAGTTTCAGAGATATGCATATAGCAAGCCAATAGCCAGTTGCTTCACTTACGTGTTTTAGAAGAACACTTAATTCATAACATTTTATTGATGTGCCTTCCGGAATACATACAGCATTGCTGTGAAGAAGCAGTTGTATACTTACTTCAATCTGTTGTCGATTGCTACCTTAGACAACTTAGTTCACCTGAAGGACACTAGGTGGCGCTAGTTTACCAGCAAGTGCGCGGGAACCGTGGCCATAATTTTTCATAGCGTTGTGTACTTTCGCAAAATTGGTTGAAATAATTCTAAACTAATTCAGTTGCAAATAACATTTTTATCTATCTTATAAAGTTTTGTGAAAAATCAATTAACACATTGAATATTTTCGAACATTATTTGAAATTATGGATCGCGCCCCGAATAAAAACGCCGAAGTTAGTGATTCGCATGTGCCTATTTCGAATGGTGTGTATACCGACAATAATCAGTGCCGCGAGGATGAGGATACCTCGAATTCAAGCAGTTCGAGCAACGAAGACGGAAGTGGGGGTACTCCCAGCAAGAAACGTCGGCTGGTATCCCAGGTAACGGTCGATCCAAGAATCGACGCGTTATATGACCAGGTCAGTTTTCTCACAAATTTAATAATGCATCAACGTTGTGGGACTGATAGCAACAAATCCAGTAATCACTTAAACTCAGACCAAGTAAATAATGTTAGTTTTTTTTTATCTAACCCCTCGGTGTCAACAAAAACTCTAGAACTAGGTACATAAAAAGACAGTTTGACGAGAGAAAACACATGAAACCCGCCGATGAAAATAAGTTAAAACAACTAATAGAGTTACACCATTTTAACACACCCTTGTGGCAACACGTGCGCTACAATAAAGCATTAGCTGAAGTCACTGCATCTCCGGGATTTTGTAACCTTAAAATCAATGACGAATTATGCTGCCTCAAAAAAGGCAAAGACTTTTTGGCCCCTACTGAGCTATTTGTTGCGGGACTAACAAATGCTTTGCTGCACCAAAAGGAGTTGTTGTAATCAGGCTTAGAAGAAATACTAGATTGGGCTGTTAAAAACCCAAGCAAGCTAAGTAGTGACAATCTCGATCGGCATGTTATACAGACGCCTTCAGCAGACCTTGGAATTACCGGATCGCCTGGGTGTTTCCACCCCCCAGCCTACTACCCAGGGTGTTGGCTCATCTGAACAACGCCAGGGGAACATATCTAGTTGTGGCGCCAGACTGGCCTCAAGTGTTCTGGCTACAAGACCTGAAATCGAGGGCACTAGAGCAACCGCACGAGCTTCAGAATCTCTCGGAAGTTCTAATAGATGTGACACATCAACCCCCTCCACTAATGCAGACATTAGCCCTGAAAGTCTGGAAAATTGGGGGTGGGGCGAACAAATAAAAGACTGGTCTATAGAGGAAAAAGAAGTATTAAGAAAGAGTTGGCGACAATCAACCCTCACTACCTACTTTCCTGCTATAAAAAGATGGCTAGTTTGGTGCTCCAGCTCACAGGTGAACCCAAAAATTCCTCAGTCTACCGATATAGCTAGATTCCTAATACACCTTTTTTCTAAAAGAAACAAATCAGCAGTTATGACATTTTATGGGCCCCACGTAGAACAACAAACATTCCCCGATTTCATTATCAAACATGTCCTTCAAGATATTGGAACAGCTAAACCTAAAACCATAAGAAGCTCACTTACATGGGACCCTAGACTTGTCCTAAATTGGCTATCAACTAACCCCCCTAAAGACACCTTATTCGACTTTTTACGACGGACGGCAACAGTGCACGGAGAATCCACGATCTGACCCTCTTAAAAATTTCTACAGTTTCCAGGAAAAAGGAGATTGCATCCTCTTAATACCAGCCTTTAGGTCTAAAACGGACACCCACAACTATCACCAATCTGCGTGGAAATTCTATAAGCATGACGATCAAAACATATGCCCAGTTACATTAATTAGATTACTCATAAAAAGAACAAAGGAGGTCAACTAATAATATCAATTTAAATAAATTTTCATCACTGTAAATTGTAATATTAAGGCAGCGTCTCGAACTGTAATCGGGAATTGGGTGCGTACAGTTCTTCAGGACAGTGGCATTACAGCTCCTCCGGGAAGCTGTAGATCAGCGGTAGCTTCCTTGGGATGGAATGCGATAAGCAACCGATTGATGAGATATTGTCGCGTAGAAACTGGAAATCATCCAGCACATTCTTTAAATCATTATACACTCCAAAAAATGATCGTAATGATAAGGTTGCTATTTAAAAAACATATACATACAGACTATCCAAACCTCAAGATGTGGAAAGACAAATAAAATTGGCGCGATACCATTGGTCGAGATCATGAATAATTCATGTTATTATGGATTCGAAACAAAATTACGTTTCGAAATATACCCCATAAATAAACTATACCCCATAGAAATAGTTATGTGGAATAGTGATGTTTTATAAATAAGGATATATTAATTAAGAACTGTTTGCAACGACACAGTAGAATTTATTAGCAAATCGCATGAAATATGTAAATCTTATGTTTGTTTGACCTTAAGAAGGTGGCGGGTACCGACTGGATGCGGAAGGCCGGACCGGATGCTTTGGCGCTTGGGAGAGGCTTATGTACAGCAGTGGACTACGAGAGGCTGTTGATTGATTGAATGTTTGTTTATCTTTACCCCCCCCCTTCCACTAGAACATACTAAGTTGAAACATTTATGGTACGGTCAATCAATGAACCTGTGTGACTACCAAGCGAAATAAACATTTCCACTTGCCGACTGTAAATAAACTATAATTTCCATTGTATAACTGAACTGGCCTTATTCATTATTCAATGTCATTCATTCATTCAAGTCAATGCTAAGCGATTATGGAATTAAACAATATATAAATTTAACAAATGTATAATTTTCACTTATCGAGCCTACAGATTGGGTTATTCTGAACCATTTGTAAGTCGACCTTGGGTCCAACCAGATCTCTTATATTGTTGAGTCCGTATTTAATCATAGTGGGTCTCTCGAGAGACAATCCCCACGCGATGACGTTGACGTCCTCGGGCAGACCCATGGGCAGCAACATTTCTGGCCTGAAAACACCTGAGTTGCCAATTTCGATCCACTTCTCAAGACCTGATGACAAAAAAGAAATTTTTACTAAATTAGACTTTTTTAAATTAATATGATGACTGAGATGAATGACAAGTGTTTTCATATCTAAGTTGTGTTAATAGTGTATGCAATTTTTTATTACTACACTATTACTGTACTATTAAAAAGTTACCTATTAGGAGTTAACCTTATTGGACAGGCAGATAGGCCACCTGATGGTCGATGGATGGTCCCTTGTGCCTATTGTTGCAGTGGCTCAATCACCATTCCAACCGAAACACAACGATACAAAGTATTGCTGTTTGGCGGTAGAATATGTGATGAGTGGGTGGTACCTACCCAGATGGGCTTGCATAAAGTCTTACCACCAAATACAACCTAATGTTAAGTTATAAATGTTGTTAAATAGGGGTACATGAATAGTAGAATGGCGTTGTTATGATTTTTTTTTTTGTGTTTACAAGAACATCACTTATTTATATTAGTAAATACGAGATTATTATTTAACGGTTACAAACTGTAATTAATCTTAATAAAATTAAGATCAATGAAAATTCATTGCACATTAAGTATGAGTATATTATAAATGGGGGTGTAAGGGGAGTCGACAACAACCTAGGCCCCCTACAGTCAACCTCACCTGCTCGTGGTACATCCTGCTAATCAACGAACGAGGCTCTGGCGACCGAAATCGTGGCGGTATAACCACACAAATGCTGGAATCCGAAAATGCTAATCCTGATAGCGGGCAGCAGCGCTATTAGTGAAAGATTCCAGCCACTGCGGTCACCAACCCGCCTGCCAAGCGCGGTGACTAAGGCAAAAACCCCCCTATGAGCGACGACACAAATTCACGGCCCCCAATTCCCGGTAACCGCACTATTCCTGGCCACGGTACCGGCCATGGTAACGGTGCGATGGGGGGTGCTAAGAATCCCCGGGCTACGGCAGGGTACCACAAACGGCGACTGTTTCTGGCCACGTATAATGGACGCTCTCTGCGGCTGGACGAACACCTGACAGAATTGGAAGTAGAGTTAAGTCGTATTAACTGGAATATAGTAGGTCTATCAGAAATCCGAAGACAGGGCGAGGACACGATGACACTAGATTCCGGTCACTTACTCTACTTCCGAGAAGGACACCAACCATCCCAAGGTGGCGTCGGCTTTTTGATCCACAAGTCACTCAGAAGCAATGTCGTGGAGGTTGGCAGTGTGTCGGCAAGGGTGGCATACCTTGTCTTAAAGATAACCGAGAGGTATGCCTTGAAGGTTATACAAGTGTATGCCCCAACGTCTACATACGTTACGTTACTGACGAAGAGGTCGAAGCCATGTACGAAGACATAGTGAAAGCTATGTCTCGTACCAGTACCTTCTACACAATTGTTATGGGTGACTTCAATGCCAAAGTGGGAGTACAAGAAGATGGTGAATCGAGGGTAGGAAAATTCGGCTATGGGCGCAGGAATCATCGGGGGCAAATGCTGGTGCTCCTTGAGGCTCAGGGATTATTTCTGATGAATTCATTTTTCCAGAAAAAGCCCCAAAGGAAGTGGACCTGGCGAAGCCCCGATAACACAGCGATGAATGAGATCGACTTCATTTTATCCAATAAGCGCCAAATATTCAGGGATGTCTCCGTGATCAACAGGGTAAACACTGGAAGTGATCACCGCCTGGTAAGAGGCACCCTGAATATTAACACTAAAATAGAACGATCGCGGTTAATGAAGTCGACTCTTAGACCAACTCTGCCCCAGGTCCAAGCTGGTTGCGAAAGCTTCCAGTTGGAACTACAGAGCCGATTTGCTATGATGGAAACCAGGCAGGACATTGACGACGCCACCAATAGTCTGGTGCGTGTCATCCGCGAAGTGGGCCAAAATAACTTTTGACAAAAGAGCAATGGACGTAAGTCGAAGCTCTCAGGCGAGACTCTGAACGAGATGACGAGAAGACGAGAACAGCAGAATATGACGCCATCTGAATGTCAGGCACTTAACAGGAAGGTTAAAAAATTAATACGGCGTGACACAAGACGAGCTAATACCCGGAATATTGAAGATGCCATAGCACTCAATAGGGGCTCAAAGGTTCTGACAAAGACCTCCTGTTGTCACCTGACAAAACTCAGAACCACACAAGGCACAACCGTCACCTCAAAACCAGAGATTCTAGCTGAAGTTGAAAAGTACTATGGCGATTTATACTCATCACGAGTACCTCCGATAATAAGCCGAGATGGCCCAGTGGTAAGAACGCGTGAATCTTAACCGATGATCGTGGGTTCAAACCCGGGCAAGCACCACTGAATTTTCATGTGCTTAATTTGTGATTATAATTCATCTCGTGCTTTACGGTGAAGGAAAACATCGTGAGGAAACCTGCATGTGTCTAATTTCACTGAAATTCTGCCACATGTGAATTCCACCAACCCGCATTGGAGCAGCGTGGTGGAATAAGCTCCAAACCTTCTCCACAAAAAGAGGAGAGGAGGCCTATAGCCCAGCAGTGGGACTTTCACAGGCTGTTACAAGAGTACCTCCACCTGAGTCCCACAGTGCGGATGACCCACGAGCCAGACTGACACGCCACCTATCAGACGATCTTCCCGACATCGATTTGGGCGAGATTAGGATTGCTCTCGGACAACTTGGAAACAATAAGGCTCCAGGAGATGACGGAATTACCTCAGAGCTTCTTAAAGCAGGAGGCACACCAGTCCTGAAAGAGCTGGCTAACATCTTCAATTCCGTCCTCCATAATGGTATTACACCGAAGACATGGAGCAGAAGTGTGGTGGTTCTGTTTTTCAAGAAGGGTGATAAAGCTCTTCTGAAGAACTACCGCCCCATTTCACTTTTAAGCCATGTTTACAAGTTGTTTTCGAGGGTAATCACGAATCGTCTTGCCCGGAAATTCGATGACTTCCAACCCGTTGAGCAGGCTGGGTTTCGAAAAGGCTTCAGTACCGTAGACCACATACACACACTTAGGCAAATAATACAGAAGACCGAGGAATATAATCATACGAAAAAGCCTTCGACACCATTGAGACCTGGGCTGTTCTGGAATCCATGCAGAGGTGCCTAATTGACTATCGGTATATCCAGGTGTTGAAGTGTTTGTACGAAGCCGCAACCATGACCGTCCAAGTACAAGATCAGAGCACAAGACCAATCCGCTTGCATCGCGGGGTAAGACAGGGGGATGTAATCTCCCCGAAACTTTTTACCAATGCATTGGAGGACGTCTTCAAAACGCTCGATTGGAACGGACGCGGCATTAATATAAATGGCCAACACATTACACATCTGCGATTTGCCGACGACATTGTCATCATGGCGGAGACTCTGCAGGATTTGGAAGAGATGCTAAACAACCTGAGCGATTCTTCGAGACGAGTAGGTCTCGGGATGAACATTGAAAAGACCAAAATTATGGCAAACAATCATGTATCCCCGGGACCAGTGGTCGTAAATGGCTCTCCACTTGAAGTTGTGCAGGAATATATCTACCTGGGCCAAACTATACAACTTGGCCGGCACAACTTTGAGAAGGAGGCTAAAAGAAGAATACGTTTGGGCTGGGCGGCATTCGGGAAGTTGCGTCATATTTTTGAATCGTCGATCCCACAGTCGCTTAAGACCAGGGTCTTTAATCAGTGCGTCCTACCTGTAATGACTTACGGTGCCGAAACGTGGACACTCACCGTAGGACTGGTCCACAAATTTAAGGTCGCTCAGCGAGCGATGGAACGCGCGATGCTTGGGGTTTCTCTGGGCGATAGAATCCGAAATGAGGACATTCGCCAGAGAACTAAAGTCACTGACATCGCGCGGAGAATTAGCTCGCTGAAGTGGAAGTGGGCTGGTCATGTCTCCAGGAGCATTGATGGCCGATGGAGCCGACACGTGTTAGAGTGGAGACTGCGCTTAGGCAAACGTAGTGTAGGACGCCCTGTGACATGATGGACCGACGATTTAAAAAAGGTGGCAGGCACGGGATGGATGCGGACTGCCCAAGATCGGGATGGTTGGCGTTCTATGGGGGAGGCTTTCGTCCAGCAGTGGACGGCAAAAGGCTGAAAAAAAAAATATTATAAATGATATTACCTTCATGATAAGCAAATATCTCCATACTGGGTTCGGTGTAAGGGTTGTAAGCCGGTTTGAACTGTAGCTTGTGGAAACCGAGGCGACTGAAGAACGTGTCCAGAGTGCTGATGAGGTCGGCCAGGCCTAGGCCACGGTCAGCTATCACACCCTCCACCTGGTGAAACTCCGCCAAATGGGTCGCATCTAGTGTCTCGTTGCGGAATACCTGTAATGATATAGCAATCGCATACAAATTAACGTACAAAAATAGTTTAATATGTATTCCCAATGGATAAATTTGAATATTCATAATTTGGTTTTTGGTTTCCTGACCCAATAACCTTACTGTGCTTAACATAGGGTTATTCCAAGTCAGCTATGACCTGGGCCCCGAATAGAGCGAGTAGGGCGGCGCGCGCACCTTGTCGATGCTGAAGTACTTGCGGCGCGCGAAGGGCGCGCGCGCGGCGCCGTGCAGCATGCGCGCGCTGACGGCCGTGGTGTGCGTGCGCAGCAAGTTCTTCTGCGCCTCCTCCAGCTTCCACTCGTAGCGGTAGCCCTGGAGATTGCTTTGTACTTGTAGCCGGTGACGTTTTATGTTGTTTAATACAAAAACCAACAAGTGGTAATGATTTTACTCCTTTCTTTATACAACTAATTTTTTTGGTAATATTTTTTTCTTACACCGTCAAGTCACGACATCTTAGGTGTTATATTCCTAGTACATGTAATCACGGAGGCATAATATATATACAATAAACATAAACACAAAGATAGATAGACAAATAGATACAGTTTAATTATAAAGTGGCTCATATTAAACTAAATAAAATACAATTACATCCAAAACAAAATTACACATTAAATAACTAATCTCATTTAAAATCGCAATTATCTTCTCCTCATCTCAGAAAACAACCTGCAAAATTCTGATTGTGTATTTTTCTTTTATTTGTACTTAATTAGTGACAACTGACTGAACTGACATATGTATTATGTATAACTATATTTATTACCTGTGACCCATAACCTCCAACACTATGCACTTTCTTGACTCTTTCCAAATAATCCATGGGGAAATCAGTGGATATCGCCGGTGAGGATATGAAGAAAGTGTCATGGGCGTCTCTCGCTGGATGCTGTTGGGGTTGGAACAATGCGTCGAAATTCCAGAAAGAACTTTCCACATATTGATTGGTTGGCATCTCTGTGAATCCCATTTCCAGGAAGATTTCACGGAACTCTGATCGTACTTTCAGAAGGGGATGTAGATGGCCACATTCTGGTGGTTGACCTGTGTCACAATGTTGACATTTAATAAATATTTTAATTTAAGAGCTGAAATGGCTCGGTGGATCACATTATTGAATTGAAAAATTGATACATATTGATATACAGGATGACTGGTGAATTAGTATCAATATTTTAGGAGCATAATCGGTACATGATTCTCATTTGAATTATGTAAAAAAATAGGTACTTAATTTTTGACCAAATTTACAAAAAAATTACTTGAAATAAATAAAGTGTGGACATATTTCCGCGGCGCGTGTGGCGTGGTGTTTGCCACCCGCAACCCCTGCCCCGCGGCTGATTAGTCGGGCGAGCGCCGCCGTAAGGTTTGTCCATCTTCCCGCGCGCGCGCCCCTAGCGATCGATCTTACGCGTATACCTAATCTTTCGTGTGTGAATGTGACCCGTCATTAGTAATTAGGTATGGCTTATCAATACACAAATGCAGAATACTGTTAAAAGTGACCCATTCGTGTTAAAGCATGTGAAAGACAATATGCGTAAACGTGCCGAACTGTGTATCACACGAGCAGGAGCTCACTTTGAACATTTGTTAAGGTTAGTGTAGTTATGTAGGTAAATAGGTAGTTAAATGATTGACAATCGTTGTAAATAAGTATGATTCCATTTTTAAATACGACGGAAATACCAAGATAGGTAAACAGTTAATTTTTGTCCCAAGTTCATATCATTTACCTAGTCAACAAATTTGTTCCTTAAACGAGTGAAATATTTTGGTATTTTTGCCTGTTCTAAGCCAGGTTTAAAGTATGAAGGGAGATTGGATCATGCTTGTTTATCAAAGGTAGCCTGCTACCCTGTTAACACGCGGCGGCGTTTGGACGTAGGTAAAGTACCGCGCGATAACTAAATGTACCTAACTGTGTTGTGTCGTCAGCGCAGCTAGGGTGTCCTCATGACGCGTAATTAATTACATAACTTTTGGTTAACTTTACTTAGAAGTTTATTAATATTTATGTTATATGTATTTTTTTTTGGTCATATATGGTCGTCAAATATCACGTCCTAAGTATTGATACTAATTCACCAGTCACCCTGTATATACCGACCAATATTGGAGGATCATATTCTTACTAAGTAGGCCTTTGCAAGGCAATAAGATATTTACAATCTATTATTTATTGTTCTGGTAAACAGACATAACAAACAAGTGATTGGACTTTTTACTATAATCAATGTAGAATTTAAATATGCATTAAATTAAAGAGCATAATGAAGAATAATTTAAATTTAGATTAGATTTAGGTATTCTAGAATTACAGTAACAATGCATTACACAGATTATCTTTAATATTTACATATATTTCTTTTTCAATATCAGGTAATTTATTATATCAGTAATCCTTATCACTTGTGACTCTTGACCAAGCTGAAGTATAACAAGTATGATAAGTATGAAAAAATTCTGAGTTGTCAAACAATTATACATATTAATTTTTTTTTTAAATAACTATAATTGGGTCACAGCGACTACCTACTACCAGTCTACCAGGTCCAATCTGACCCATCTAGTGCCCATACAAACACACATAATATGTTGCATTTTATGTAAAATCACAATATAATATATACAACAATAAATATTTTTATTTGTCATTCATCTAAAAATTTTAAATCTTATCCTTTTTTCAATTAGTCAACTTTCAGTCAATAATATGACAAAGGCTTAAGAAAAACATTTGTAATAATTATGTTCTTTACATATATATATATATATATATATATATATATATATATATATATATATATATATATATATATATATATATATATATTATAAATGAAAATGCCAAGGTCTAATTTATTATTGACATAAATATTACTTATCATATAATTTGTGAGTAGAAATTAGTTGATACTTACCAAGGGCTGAAAAGTTATATGGTTTGAATTGCAACTGTTTCCATGAACCAGTTAACAGCATTTCACTTGTTAGATCTGTCTCTAGCTTCTTAATGGATGTTGCAAATTGAGGACCCTTTGATAACGAGAAACTCTTAATTGTGATTTCTTGCAGGAGCTTCCGTTTTTTGTAATCATTTCTTACGTTATCATTTAAGTTGTCTATGCCTTTCCTAATTTCATTGAGATGGTCCTGCACTGTATCAGTAATGCTTTCTACTTTCCGTTTCACTAATGGTGCTCCTGATTTATCAATGAATATCCAGCCTAAAGACATAGCTTTGCTAAATCCTACTTTTGCATTGGGAACACTCTGAAAGATTTTTTTTTCATTAATATTTTAAAATCTAATAATAAATACTAGCAGCGATTCCAAAGGAAAACGCTGCTAGTATTCCTACCACCAATTCACTTGGTAATGATTTGGATCGTAGCTGTTATTATTTGTATTTATTAATTAATAAATAATCTATTAAGCAAGAAGAAGTTTAACTTAATTGCTTCACATAAATATTAAAAACAAACAAATTTAATTATACTTTCTAAAGATCCCTTACAATAGATCACATAGCAAACAAGTATGTAATATTTAAGTTGATTGTTTAATTTGTTATTTAATAACAATAATTTATCTGTAAAGATACTCCATCATTCTAGGAAGTTTATTTTGAAGTGAAGTGACGTATTAATACCTTCATGACATCAGCCTGCTTCATTCCCTCTTCAGGAATACTTCTATATAAGACAGCTTCGTGGCTACCCTTTTCAGCAACTAGCCTACCCTCATCCGTTAATTCCCATTTAGTACTTTTTACTGGTTCGGAAATAACCATTTCTAGTGCTTCGACACTTTTCACTGCACCGACAATCTTTTGGTGTTCTTCATTAAATTCACTAGCTAATGTTAATGTATCAACTTTATCACATCCATCTAGGTACTTTAAAATTCTTTCGTTTAATTCCATTTTTATTTATAATTTTTAAAGTAATTTTAGGTTATACAACTATTAAAGTAAATTACAAATGCAATTGACTTTAGCTGATTTTGACAATTGACACGACACAAGTTTAAAAATTAATTTGCCAGTGATGTATAGAATTCTTTGTGTAACTTTATTAAAGATTAAATTAAAAATAAGTAGTAATAGTGTAGTTGTCCATTGAGTATTAGATTATCAATACTCTAATTTGATATATTTATGAAGGATCATAATTATGTTATTATAAAAATAAAAATTTAAGTATTGGCAACATTGTATCATTGATGGAAACATCAATACTGAAAAGTAATTGTGCTCTGTGGCGTTTGTTCATAGGCGCGTATTTGCCGTTTGGTTTGCTTTAGTGTCTTGAATTTTTTCCGATTAGCCGGCCGGCAGGGCGGGGAGTGACGTATAGTAATGTTTGGCTGCTTGCTGCAGCTATATTATTCGCTTTGAGTTACGTTATGGTAGAAGATAAAAAGCTGTAAACTTTTTATTTATATTGCTTATATTGATTACTGTTACAGAAACCGCAGGGTAAGTAATTGTTAAATTTAATTTATTACATGTCTGGCCTGGATTGATTTGTGATAAAATGCTGGTTGCATCGTTTCTTATCAGCAATGATTTATTTGTAAAAAATAATAATATTGTTGACATTTATATATTGATTTAGTAAATTATCTCGAGTTACTAGAATACATACAAAGTGTTATCTAATAGTAAAGATGGTATGAACGTTATGTTAGTAGATTATTGGTGTTCTTCGAAACGTATTCGTATTGACGCCGCATCATATTGTCTTCTCACGCAATCAGCAATTCACAACCTAAACTCAGGCAATTATCGTAGCAGGCCCCGTAAAATTATCGTACATGGAGCAAAATTATTGTATATCAGGATAATGATTATAACATACAATTTTCATAATTATATTATACAAAATCACAACAATATCACAAAAATTTACGTTAAAAAACGTTGTAATAGTAGTTAAAGTCAGCAGTAAACTAAAAAAAATACGCAATTTATACGCCAAATATGATCAAATTCAAAGAGACATTAACTGCCAACACTCCACATCAAACCTAGATCGGTGATAGACAGACAGTAACAACCAATAAAAGAATATCAGCGGCTGCAATGACAGTAAAAACAATTGCAATTGTTATTGATTACTGTAATTACCAAATTTTGTATCATAATGGAAATTATACTAGGGTACATCGTACGTAGTTATGAAATTATCGTACTCGTACGTTAATTATCGTACGGTTGTGAACCCTGCACGCAATTGTGAAATTCGAATACCTATGTTATTTTTAAACTTACAACCTACACTGGCTTTCGTTTATCTATGTACATATAATTGTTTTACTAATTATAAATGCATACTACATGTCATAAATAAAGATATCTTTTTAACGAAAACAATTATTGTATTTTAAAATAAAATCTGAAGTTTTTAAAATAATGAATTTAATCTTTTTAAATAATTAATAAAAACGGTTTTACGGTTGTATGAAAAGAACAATAATTCTAGAACCAGTCATTATGTGCTCAAAGAGATCGTTCAAGAAAAAATTCCGGACACTAAAAAAAATGCTTATAGATATAGACGCGCTCTTTTAGAATTGTTGTTTCGCACTGCTTACGATTAGTGTAAACTTGAATGCCTAGGCCAGGCTTAGGCAAATAGTAATCAGATTAACAATTACAATGAGACATTATCAATCACTATTACAATAAAACGAAAGTGATAAAAAAAAGTAATGTGAGAGAGAGAGTGAGCTAAGTGCGACAGGGCATCTTCGCGCATCCTTTTCAGAATCAATCAAAGTTAATCTGTAATCGTGATTGATGATTACCTTTTGTCATTTGGTCTACGATTTGCAACAATTCAAGTCGCTACCAAATTCATTTGTTTAATAAAGAAATGATTATTCTGAATTCTGTTGTATTATACGTTATTTATTAAATTAATTTTTAAACGCATCCTCTATTGATTTATTAAGACATGCGCAGTAAGGGGATTCCCGTTTTATCTAGGATTTCTCCCTTTATATGGAAGGGGTTAGGTAGGCAGGCCACCAACTGTCGAACATCACGTGACATCGGTAATCGATATTGCTACCAGTTCCCGGTGTCGGTAAACTTGAGTTGATCGTTGCACGAGCATATTGTAGGGGGAAACTCCGCCTGATTTTCTGAGAAATGTGTGAAATCGATTTTTGTTATGTAATCTTCTTCATTCAATCTTACATGATATTCCTTTTTGCTTATTTGTTGTGGACCTTCGTGCGTAAGTTGTAAACGAACACTTCGCCCAATTTTTTTCTAACTTAACTGGCCAGCATTTCACAGCCCATTATTGCTATTTGGCTGTGAGTCTGTGACTGTTAAGTCGTGAGTTGAGTGAGGATTGGTTTTCGTAGTATTAAAAAACTATTTCTTGAAATCGTGGAAACGAAACGATTAAGGTAGGTAAAATAGGAACTTAACTTATTATACACTAAAACGTCGGTTTTTGTTTCCCTAACCTGATTTTTATGGATTTTACACATGTTATTAGTAAGAAAAAAAGCTTAAGTGATTGTTCAAAATGCTTGTTTTAACTAAATGAATAAATATTTTTATTGTAAAAAACGGTTTTTTTTGAAATAACAATAGTCATGTATAACGAATATAGTGATAATTATAGTATCAGTGTAACAGTTTTTTTAACGATATAGACAATATTAGCGGAATTTAATTTAAATTTAATTTAAACCTGCAGGGCTATTACGAAAAATCGATTGCAATGAGTTTCAATCCCTGTTGTTATTGAAACCTGTAAAGGCGATACGCGACAATACGATAAAGCCCGTCGCGCTATTTTATGTAAAAAGACTCCATAAAGAAAAAAATATAGTGTCTCGGCTACTATGAGATAGATATGGGAAAAAACACTTGCACCAACCATTAGAATTGTGTTCACTTTGTGAGTGGTCAGGGGACCCAAAAGTGACATGTGGCAAGCCTGGTTCTATTGATGAAAAGATTGATGCACGGAATAACCGCATTATCAAGCAATACCGATACTTCCAGTGCTTCAGTTCTTTTTTCTTCCATTTTGGAAAAGCAGATAAAAATTCCAAGGCTATGATGATGAACAATCTTCGCCGTTAGTAACATGGCCAGAACAAGAATCTAGTGACATATAGTCGGGTAACTAACAGGAAACTGAAACAATAGGTCTGATGGACCCTAGCACATGGCACACACCGAAATACTGACACATCACTACAGTTAATTCTGCAACAATCAAGTTGGTCAAGACGAACATCATCGTGGTTCAGAATAATGGCAAATAATAAATATAGTTGAAAAAGCTGCTTGTGTGTGTATGTTGGATTTGTGCCGGCATTGTTCATTACAGCTTCTGCAGACTTCAACTTTTTTGAATTATAGATACATTTTTATAAGGAAAAATTCGAAATCAATAAGACGTCGAAAAACGTGCTAAAAGACAAAAGAACTTCGAAAATTGTAAGAAAAACAAAAAAATATAAATACTTTAGTTAATTAAATACATTAATAAAAAAAAATGTTATGATGTTTGATTTTTTTTTTCTAAAAAAACAGCAATTTTATAAGTAAGGAACTTATAGGATTGGACACTTGTGTATATGGCTTTAAAAAGCCCGTTAATATCCCAATGCTGGGCACAAACGTCTCCTCTCAAGGAAAACGATTTAAGCTAATTCAACTGCGCCAGGATACACAAGTGTCAAAATATAACCCGCCTCATGTACGTTTCCTAACGATTCTTATCACCGCTGAGCACGAGAAAAAAATAAGTACTGAACACGCGACCTTTGTTTAATATTGACATATTCTATCCATTGAACCATCTGGGCTCGGTATTGAAGCATCACTAAGGCATTTCCGAACAAGAAATTAGTTAGGGCAATACAATATATAAAGGTACGGCCGCCCAGTAGCAGTAGCCGCCCGTGGTAGGTATTTGTGCAAGCTCGCCTGGGTAGGTACCACTCATCAAATATTGTACCGCAAAACACCAGTACTTGGTATTGTCGTGTTCCGCACAGGCATAGATATAACATCTTAGTACCCAAGGTTGGTGGCATATGATGTAAGCGATGGTTAACATTGCTTACAATGCCAATGGTGTTGGTGATTACTTACCATCAGGTGGCCCATATGTTCGTCAGTAATAAATTAATAATTACGCTTCGAAGTCGAGGGATAAGATTTTATTGAAAAAAAAAAACTAATAAAAATACTACTTTGTAAAGGCAAATTTCCATAAACAAAATGTTTAGAATGAATATCAAGGCGTTTTAAAAAACACCCATGCAATGTGCAATTACTTGTCATCTTGAAACCAAACGGCCTTACGTGTAAACGTTGTTTAGCGGGTGATTAGTTAAACAATAGTGTGTCTTCTTCTTTTTAATGTCAAATAAATAATGGCAGAAAGAGAGAAGGCAGTGTGTAATTAAACAGCCGTTAATGTGCCAACGTTTTATTTATGATAATATATTAGATAACGATCTGCCCGTATTCGCATGGTTCTATTTATAAATAAAGAAAATAAGAAGTACGCTTAGCATTACTTACTGGTTCGGTTATATATCATATATATATCGTCGCGTTTGAAGTCTACTACCACTTACCTCCAGGTGGAGTGAAGTAATTTACCTTTCCAGCAAATATAAAAAAAAAAATCAAAATTGGTTCGAATCGTAATTTTATCGTTTAAATTTGGGATATTAACTGCCGATGACAAAATTTTAACCGTTTCCCAGCAAATCTGAGATATCTTCAAAAGATTTCGATTCGAATAAGTGGTAATATAATATTTATTAATATATTTTTTTATTAGTGTCAAAGATAATTTGTATCTGCCCAAGATAACTGTCATATCTCAAAAAAAATTATTAGGAATTGGAGAAATTACTTCGCAAACAACCTACAGTTTTTTTACTAATCTGTAATAGATAAAAATATTAAGATGTAACTTAGAAGACTGCTATTATGGATTTTTCTGTAGGCCTTTTTAATACGTACGATTTTCTAGTACATTGTTTCAATGTATCTCCTAAGGTTTAGTCAGCGTTAGCTATGTAAGCGTACGAAAACAGTTTTTTGGAAAAAACAATGGCAATAGTTCAGCCAATTTCTACAAAATATTTATAAACACAAACCTTCCTCGTTTATCTTTAAAATCAGAAAACCACATCACAAACGCGCGGCATGGTTTAGATGAAATAAGCGGATATATAAAAGGTGGCAGGCAACGACTCTATTCTATACTTTTTAAAGATTATAATCTATTACAGACTCTACAGAATTTATCTCTACTTCTTGGTTTCTTAACAGAAAGCGAATTATTGAGAACCAGTACGATAATTACATAACTACGTACGACATACAATAGTACACTATTATCGTACGTAGATTGTACGACAATTTCCATTACGCTGCAAAATTTGATAATTACACTAACCAATTACAATTACAATTGTTGTTACTGTCAGTGCCATCTATTGGCTCATTTCTATTAAATTACTAATATTTCAAATATTCTATATATATATATATATATAGTAAATTCTATTTGCTTGCTATACTATTGGATTGTTATTATTCTAAAATATACTTCAATAATGTACATACAAATTCAACCACTGAACACACTCATACAGTGTGAATCACACAGTGAAAACATACACTGAAATTTCACAAGAAATAAAAAAATAGTGGATTTTGAGAATTCCCTAATTATTGAATAGCTTATAATAATTAACAATGATTTAAGAAAAATGTAAGAATATCAATTAAATAATAGAATAAATGACAAGCTTGCTTAGTCACAGTGACAGCACAGTGTCGTAAATTCTATTCTATTCCCGATCGAGTCGTCATCGCAAGTAAATACTTAATTTGGAAGTAAGGAATTTTGTGATAGCCCTCAAATTGGACTGTTTATTATCACAACAATAATATAACGGATTCTCGCAAGTCAATTTCCCAGCTTTATTGAGACGATGATAAATAAAATGTATTAAAAAAGTATAAAAAAACTTATAAATACATATACACACGTATGTATTAAAATTGAATAAAAGTATAAATTAATTTTTATTTTTATAATTAATATTATTACTTTGGATTTTGTTACTGTTGTCTACATCCCACGTTATGTAAAAAAAAACAAATTAATATAGATTTTCAGGCAGAGATACACATATAATGTAATCCTATGTACTTTTTGTTTAGTATTTTTTAAATATATAATAAGTTAATACAATGACTTGGCAACAACCACCAAGGCTGTACCACTCGAACTTTATCTTTTATGCAATAATATAAAACCTTTTGTAATAATAATATAAATAAATAGTAAGTTTGTTTTTACAAACATTATGTAAATATATATTTAAATTATTTGCACGAAGACAATGAAATGTCTTAAATAATTATGAGATATAATTTTAACGAACTTAACATAAGCTGAGGATACACGTGATGTGTGTGTTAAACCGCATCGTAATGCTCTGTCTTCTTCTTTCGAATGTCAAATCAGTAATGAAAGAAAGAGAGAAATAAGTATTTAACTAAACAGGTCACTAAGCAATGTTTATAAGTAAGTTCGTATAAGTTTTATTTACATTTACAGATGTCTCGTCTCGACTTGATAATTTTCGGCGCGACGGGTTTCACGGGCAAGCATGTTGTGAAGATGCTAGCCAGTAAGGTCATTGAGAACTACCCTGATTTGAAATGGGGCGTCGCCGGTCGCTCAATGACGAAACTGGAAGCTATGCTTCAAGAAATATCCGATCAAATCGGTAAGTTCATTTTTTGTTTAAATAATGTTAGATTGAATTTAAAAAAAAATTGCTTCATTTTGCTCTGTGGTGAAGAAAACAATTTTGTTCGGATACAATTCGCCATTGTAAGGGCGTAGTCCCGAGTCTCGTTGGTAGCGTCTGCTTTTGGCTTACTCTTTAGTAAGTTTTTTTAATTTTATGTACATGTCCAATTGAAATAGTTTGTTGTACGGATATCTGCTATTTATCGCTTTAATTTTCGCTGTAGCAAATTTATTCATTGATTTAAATAAAAAATACACATAAATATATAAAATTCAAATACACTATCATAAAGCTTATATTTCATTTGATTAAACAAAAAAAATATGCGTTCGCATATTCATAAGAAAAACGTTTAGAATTTTTTGTTAAACCAAATGTAATATTTTGTACCGATAAACTGAAATTATATAACGCGAGTAATATTGTGTAAAAAGGAAAGTTCATCCACTAGTAATATTCGATGTTAACTAAATATTACATATCAACACTAGTTACACAGTTAATACATAATATGTTATGTTATATATATGTAAACGGTTACACGAACGCTGTGTAATCTAATTCTGCTTAATCATGAAAGCATTTTTTTTGTATTACGTATTCTTATATAATGAAGATAAATAGACAACGTTGACCTTGAAAAAGCCGAGATGGCCCAGTGGTAAGAACGCTCCCCGTGGAGTGCCGGGTTTAGAATAGCACTCCCCCATCTCTTCCCGTGGGTGTCGTAAGAGGCGACTAAGGGACTTCGTGTCACACGGGCCGCTCCTGGTACCTCTCTGATCAACAGAGTAGACTATGTGAGCGGTCCGGGCAACCAGGAGAGTGTCTCAGTCACAGTTATGGAGGCAAGGATGGGCTCGGTGTGCACTTATCCTGCCACCGAATAGGCTATGCCACCGTCCTTCAAATCGTAATCCCGAGCGAGGGAGAGCCCTCCTGCGCCAACACGCGTGACACATAAGCCAGATGAGACAATTGCTGCTTCGAGAAAACAGGCTTCTGCTGCAAAGCGTGGCGTAGCGGCAGTTAACTCTAAAGCTTCACCTGCCCACACCAGTCCTGTTGCCTCGTATGTGTCTCGACACAGTGACGCCGGGCTTTCCGAGCGGCTCGAGGCCATAATGGAGGCTAAGCTGGCCGCTTTTGAGGCCAAAATCTTTCCCAACCGGGTTATAAGACCTCCGATGGGGAGGAAGCCAGCACCAGAGGCAGTGGCAGTGGAGGTAGCGCAAGAGCCACTTAATAAAAGAAAGAAAAATAAAAAGAAGAAAAGGAAATATGGCAACAAGACACACGCTCACCCACCTGTTATATATTTGCCTGCGGTGGATAGCATGGTACCGCAGGCAAAAACTTCTGCGACGCCACCTGAGACTTGGGCGTCGGTGACAAAGAGGAAGACAACGCCCAAGTCGCAGCCAAAAGCCGTTCTTCGTCAACATCAAAAGGAGGCGAAGAAGCGGCGTAAAAAGAGACGGCAGACAGTCCCGAAGACCGCAGCGGTTTCGGTGACTATTCAACAAGGTGGGCAGACAGCATATGCTGAGGTCATGGCAGCTGCCAAAAACAGAATTAAGCTGTCTGACCTCGGCATCGAGACGGTTGGCCTTAAAAGGGCCCTGACAGGCGGGATGCTGCTTAATATCAGCGGCCCCGACTGTCATGAGAAGGCCGACCGCCTCGCTACACAGATGCGTGAAGTCCTCACGGACTTCAGTGTAAGGATAGCTCGCCCGATTAAAACGGGCGAGCTTAAGGTCTTGGACTTGGATGATGCCACGACGCCGACTGAAGTCGAGTCGGCTGTCGCGGAAGTAGGTGGATGTTCGGCGGAGAACGTTAAGGTGGGTGAGATCCGCCGAACTCCCATGTCCCTAGGCGTCGTCTAGGTCCGATGTCCTCTCGCCGCCGTACGCAAAGTAACGGCGGCGGGACGGATCCACATCGGATGGGGCTCCGCAAGAGTCGAGGCACTGGAGGTCTGTACCTTTACGCTGCTATCGGTGACTCGAGAAGGGTCACGTAGGGCTGAGGTGCTCAAGTGCCGTCTTGGCACCAAAGGGTGTTGCCCAACAAAAGGAAGGAGGAAGAACAAAGCTTCTCCTGTCTTTACCCAGACGACCGCCGAGGCTCTCGCCTCAGCACCGGGCCCTAGCCCGGAGGAGGCAATGGACGTTTCCAATTCGTGGGTGTAGGGGTGATTCAGGCGAACCTTAACCACTGCCGCAACGCTCAGCAATTGCTGATGCAGACCGTTGCGGAGCGGTCCACAGGTCTCGCGAGCGTGGCGGAGCCCTATAATGTCCCCATCCACCCTCGCTGGTTTGGGGACGTCACTGGAACCGTCGCCGTGTATTGGGCGGGCGGTGAAGGGGTCCCACCTTGTTCGGTGGGGCCCTTTGGCCATCGTAGGGTGCTACGTCTCTCCCAATAGGTCCCTCGCCGACTACGAGGCGTACCTAGACGGGCTGGCAAGCTGCATACACAGATGCTTACCCCGTCCTTTGATCGTCTTAGGGGACTTCAACGCTCACTCCAGGGCTTGGGGTAACCCCAGAGACGATCCAAAAGGAGAGACATTACTTGAGTGGGCGGCTGTTCTGGACCTCCGGTTACTGAACTGAGGTACGGAGAGCACATGCGTGCGATGGCAGGGTGAGTCGGTCATCGATCTCACATGGGTGACGCCCGCTGCCATTCGCATGGTATTAGGATGGTGCGTCGCAGAAGAGATGGTCACACTATCCGACATCATCGCTACATCGTATTCTATGTAGCTCTCCGCCGTCCTAAACACTCCTTCATCATCGAGGAGGCAACCTGCTGCGTCGATGGTCCCTTAAGCAGCCGATTATAACCGAGACTTTCTCGAAGCCGCTGCCATCGTTGCGGCCTGGCCAGAAAACGCCGAAGAGGTCTTGTCCGATCCAGAGGTGGAGTCAGTTCGTTTCCGGATTACGATGACGTCAGTCTGCGACGTCTCTATGCCCCGAGCGGGCCGCCCTGAGCGTCGGGCGGTGTACTGGTGGTCAGCACAGATCGCTCAACTGCGCGAGTCCTGTCTGCGCGCGCGCCGTGAGTACACCCGTACCCGAAGAAGAAGACGAGCAACTGTAGATCAGAAAGCTGAAGCATACGAGGCGTTCCGGATAGCCAAGTTGGCCCTCCGAGTCGAGATCTCGAACGCCAACGCTCGTTCCTGGAACGACTCGACAGAGATCCGTTCGGGCGTCCATACCGTATGGTGTTGGGCAAATTGCGTCCGTGGATGCCCCCTCTGACGGAGACCTTAGATCCGGATTTACTGAGGAGGGCGATGGAAGTCCTTTTCCCGATAATCCGGTCAAGTCCCAGGGTCCTCCTACCAATACCGGTCTGGTCCAGCGAGCTGGGGGTGACCGAATAGGAGCTGAGCCTTGCGGTCGATCGCATGCGGGCTCGTAAAACCGCGCCTGGTCCCGACGGGATTCCGGGGCGGGTGTTGGTGTTAGCTTCGGCTTCGTTGGGGAATAGGCTGAGGCGGCTTTTCGACAGCTGCCTCCGTGCTGGCACATTCCCCAAAGTCTGGAAGGAGGCGAATTTGGTTCTCTTGAAGAAGGATGGCAGGGCTACAGAATCTCTCTCTGCATATCGTCCCATATCTCGTCTGCTGGACGAGGCTGGAAAGCTGTTTGAGCGAATTGTCGCTTCTTGTCTGTGTGGGCATCTGTCGTGTGTCGGCCCCGACCTGGCTGAGTGTCAGTTCGGCTTCCGACACGGTCGTTCGACTGTTGACGTGATCCTGCGCGTCCGTTCTATGTCGGAGCAGGCGGTGGCCCTTGGTGGCGTGGCGTTGGCGATAAGTCTCGATATCGTCAAACGCATTCAACACGTTGCCCTGGGAAACAATCAAGGAGGCACTTTTACACCATCGTGTACCTTCCTAACTGCAGGCGATCGTCAGTGGCTACTTGCGCGACAGATACGTTTCATATATGGAGCAAGACGGTACGAAGACCCGAAGAGAGGCTTGCTGTGGGGTTCCACAGGGGTCAGTTTTGGGGCCTCAGTTGTGGAATCTCGCTTACGACGCAGTCCTCCGTGTCCCTCTACCTGAAGGTGTCAACATCGTTTGCTATGCAAACGACACGTTCGAGCTGGCGTCGGGGGAGAATTTTGAGAGAACCAAAGAGCTCGCCGAGCTCGGGGTGAATATCGTCGTCGATAAGATCTGCGAGTTGGGCCTTCGGATAGCATCCCATAAGACGGAGGCGCTATGGTTCCATAAACTGCCAAGGAGCAGGGAACCGCCCGACTCGCACATCCGCGTTGGTGACTCAAACGTCCAAGTGGTCAGGTACATGAAATACCTGGACCTGACGGTCGCTGGGGCTTCGAAGAGCACTTCGAGCGCCTAGCCCCCCGAATCGAGAAGGTAGCGGTGCCATGCACAGACTGCTGCCTAATCTCCGGGGACCGAGGATGGAAGTTCGCCGTCTTTATGCCGGTGTCGTGCGATCGATGGCACTCTTCGGGGCACCCGTTTGGTTACGGGCTATCGGGCATCCGCCGCTGCAGGACTAAGATCCAAAGTTAGCAGCGGAGAGTGGCCATCAGCATAGTGCGGGGATATCGCACGATATCCTACAAGGCGGCAACCATCCTAGCGCGCTTTCCACCGTTGGATATTCTGGCGGATATGGAAGCCTGGATGAGACGAAAGCGACGAGTCACCTTCCGACTTAAGCAGGTAATGACCGCTCACGGTTGTTTTGGAGAATACCTGTGTAAGATCGGACGCGAATCGTCGGCGATGTGCCACCACTGCGGTGCGGACCGGGACACCGCTCAGCATACACTGGAGGCATGCCCCGCGTGGAATGCGGAGAGGGAGATCCTGGTCCGCGAAATCGGACAAGACCTCTCCCTGCGAGCAGTCGTGTCGGCGATGCTCCGCAGGGAATCGTGGAGGGCCGTAGCCTCCTTCTGTGAGACCGTCATGGTCCAGAAGGAGACGGCAGAGCGGGAAAGGGCCGATCCTGCTCAGCGGAGACGACGTCAGCGTCGTCTTGGCCCTCCCACAGCCCCGACGCCCGGGGCTTAAAAGATAGGGCGTAACCCTGGGGCCGTGGATTCGTGAGGTGGGGGCCTCGCGTGTCTTATTTCAAACGGCCCTGAGGAGGACGGCAGCCGGGATGGCCTCGCGTTGCCGTACGCACTAGCGACGAGTGCGGGGGCGGCGAGATAACCTTCGCCCCCTGAGGAGAGTTCCGCCGAGCCATGAGCGGAGCACAGCACGGAAGAGGCCGCGGGTGCGTTATATCAACACGATCAGCCTCTTCGAGGCTACGGGATCCGTGCCGAGGACAGCCATCGCAGGTCATCGTAGGACAGTTTGTCATCATTGTCTATTTATATATTTTACAGGGTTTTGTATTTGTGTGTGTGGGTCTTCATATCATATTAAATGTGACGTCACATTCTCTTGACTGTGAGGCTTTGAAAACACAAATAAACAAAACTTTTATCTTTATATTATGTGATCTTATGATCAAAGGATCATAATCTAACTGTCTGGGCATTCTTAATATTAGTTCAGCGAACTGAGGTTTATTGATGTATAAAATTAGTTTAATATACTTTACTGAGTGGTTCAAGTTGAAGTTATTATTGTAAGGTAAAGTTAATTTAATAGCTGTGTTAAGGACGTTATAAACTGTGATTTATTATGCTATTAAATGTATATTTTTCGAATTTTAACCGTGATCATTGCGTTTTATTATATCTGATCCGATGAGAGTTGCACAGTCATGCCGAGATCAGCTTAGTCATCTTTACCAAACTAATATACGATTGTTGTTAAAACTTTAATAAAATATATATAAGTATAGTTTGAAGGGCTCTGTGCAAGCCCGTCAGGTTAGGTACCCACTCAAGAATTATTCTACCGTTAAATAGCAATACTCAGTATTGTTGTGTTGAAAGTGTGAGCGAGCCAGTGTAACTTCAGGTACAAGGGACATTAATATCTCAGTTCCCAAATATATATGTCTGAAATATTTTTACGCACTACGGAATTTCATCTAGATTTGAAAGCATCATAATTCTCCATCCATTTTATGTATATTTACTCGCTCGTAACTCGCAAACTAAATTAGATTAACTCGAACACCACACGAAATAAAAATACGAGTATTCACAGTATATGGTAAAAATGACTCTTCAATATGAAACCTCAATTTAAAATTGAGAAATACTTTATAAAATACAATTTTATTACGTAAATATTTTCAAGAGACATTTAAGGTACAAGTTATATAAATCTAATATAAGTACCAGACAAGATACCAACGTAACACTCGCGACGTGCATTTTTCGCAGAAACGACGCTTCCTTATCCAAATAACAACATCTAAATAAAATTGAAATAACAAATATTTAATATGGTTTCAAATTCGAAGCTTAAAAAGTTTTTGTTATTAAAATTAATGAATCATTACTTTTCATTAAGTTTCATTATTCAATTATTTTCTCTCGTCGATCAAATTTCTCATCAAATGTCTGGGTAGGTACCACCCACTCATCAGATATTCTCCCGAAAAACAGCAGTACATGTTACTCTGAAGGTTTCCACTGCGTAAAAAAAAAGTGGTAAGAACGCGTGAATCTTAACGATGATCGTGGGTTCAAACCCGGGCAAGCACCACTAAATTGTCATGTGTTTAATTTGTTATTATAAATCATCTCGTGCTTTGCGGTGAAGGAAAACATTGTGATGAATCCTGCATGTGTCGAATTTCACTGAAATTCTGCCACATGTGTATTCTACCAACTCGCATTGAATCACCGTGGTGGCATAAGCTCCAAACTTTTTCCTCCAAAATGGTGAAGAGGCCTTTAGCCCAGCAGTGGGACATTCACAGGCTGTTACGGTTACGGACCTTGAATTAATACGACATGATTGGTCGAGATCTTACATAATCTGTGGTATTCGTTATATTATATAAGTACGAAGGTATGTAATTAAGAACTGTTTGTGGTGATTTATTTAGTAAAAGTATCTTACTCGACCATTGGAATATTGGAGTTGAAACGTTTACAGTTGGTGATTGAATTTAAGCCAGTGTGATAAATTACAGTTAATAACATCATTAGTTGATATAAAACTAACTAATTACTAAAAAACTCTGTACACATATAACGTAATGTCGGTAACATATAATGTTTTTTTTTTCGTTCAAGTAAAAGACAGTAACAAATCGGTCAATAGTTATCAGTTACAGTGAAGCCTGCTTAATTGGGATCTCAAGGGACCAAGACATATGTACCAATTATTGAGGGTTTCCAATAACCCAATTTTCCAATTATGCAGGTTTAAAATTATAGTTGTCTCATTTATAGAGGCCCCCGCTTACAGAGGTCGAAATGTGCCGTAATTCCATTATTAGTGTGGAAATGTTTATAGAAATGCGTATTTTTTGTATTATGCATTTAATGTAGGTATGAATGTACATACATAATGTATTGCGTCGAAAAAAAAAACAATACGGTAAAGTTTAACCTGAGATAGTACTGACAAACAAAGCATGCGCGAAAGACGACGCGAAATGTATGTAAACAAACATGTCAAGACGTGTTAAAACCTGATTAATTTGTCTCACTTATACAGGTAATTAAGCTACAGTCTCAATTATAGAGGTTAATATCGAAGTAGTCTTAGAATTCAAATCTCATTTAACCAGGTTCAAAAAGTCCCATTAACAGAGGCAATTTAATGAAAAAGAACCGGGACCTCATTGCAACTCTCAATAATAGAGGTTTCTCACTTATCCAGGTCCCACTTAACCAGGTTTCACTGTATTTGCAATACAACTTCACATATAAGGTTAGAGATTAGTTATGTCCTGTGTCCGGCTTTGTGCAAGCCCGTTTGAGTATGTACCATATTGGTGTGTTCCGGTTTAAAGGGTGAGTGAGCTAGTGTACACAGCCACAAGGGACATAACATTTTAGTTCTCGAGGTTGGTGGAGCATTGGCGATGTAAGCAATGGCTAATATTTCTTAGTGCCAATGTCTATGGGCGCTGGTGACCACTTAAAATCAGGTGGTGGTAAGTGGTCACCAGGTATCCTCAACATGTACATACTATAAAAAAAGAGATATACATCTAGTTCCCAAGGTTTATGACGTATTGGCGATGCAAGGTATAGTTAAAATTGCTTGCAGTTTCGATGTCTATGGCTAGATAATAAAAAAAAATTGGTAAAATAAATACTTACGAATATTTTCAAAAATGACTTCAACTTTACACAGCTTATAACTCAATTTAACAATCCGCTTGCGAGCGCTGGTAAATTCTATTTACATACATAATTATGCTATTAGCACATAAGTTAACAAATTCCCTGCGTACGGCTTACATAATCATAAATATTTGTTCTGCTCCACAAATTTAATCTTCTATTTTTTTCTGTACATGCAAATAGACAAGTACTATTAAATCGTTATACGTTTTTATCAATCGGAATGTTGACTACGACAAAAAAAAACGGGAAGTTTACAATAAAAACCAAGGAAATTTGCATACATATAAGCGATATAGAATAAATATAATTTCAATGAAAAGCGATGTATTTTAAAAATACTTAATCGATTTTATTGTCTTGAAGAGTGGAAGTCCACTCTCGCGATCATAATATATTACCTATGCGTTGTGAGATGACCAACGTTGATCAGTAAAATAATATTCAAAGGATTCTTACAATGGTCGGCCAAAATAATTAAAAACACAAACTTTAACATTTGATATATTCTTTTTTATATTTTCTTCTTACTGTTAATTACAATTAAATCAAGATATAAATCTTACAATTAAGATCTTATCCCGAGAGAAAACTGCGCACTTCTTTTATAATTATTTATACGTAATACATTAAAATTATTCGTTTTAAAGAATTAGTTAGCTATTTTCAAATAGATTAGAGGCCGAGTTTCGTAGACTCTGCAGAGACTATTTAGAGTTGTCTGCATTTAACTCATTACTTTTAAAATTATTTCCCCCTAAAAATAAGAGGTAAAATATTATATTTTGTATCAAATGTCTAAACCACGGAACAGCACGAGGCCACTGTAATTAGCAAACTTACCATTTCCTTAGTATTTATATCAATATATTTATTTAATTTTTTATGTTGCATACATTTGATACGAAAATAATAAATTAATTATACGAGAATAATATATATTCAATTTATATTTACATACGAACATTCACACTCGAAATAAAAATATACTACATATAATTTTTAAATACCTCAAGGTCATGTAAGATTATCACACGCTAACCAACCAACCAAAATGAAAAATATTTTTCGTATTTTATAAGTAAAAAGTGGTAGTAAAATATCTTTTGTTGTACTGTTTACGAGAATATCTGACTGGTTTTGATACCATTAAATATATGACATTTTAGAAAACAATAACAACAATAAAATATAATAAATGTTCACGCCGTTTTTCGTGCAAAAATGAGTGAATTTATTGAATAAATTAGACACATTTTTAACGAAAAATGCGAGACTAAATGATATATAGATATTATGTATAGATATAGATAAGATAAAGTCGATGCCATTTTTGATAAAATCATAGCCGAAGAGTTTGGGGTTGACCACCAAACACTTTTGACTCACTCGAAAAGGTAAATCTACGAAAAAGTTTGATATTAGCGTGCCCCACGAGGCCACTGACGGAGCATTATGCAATTATCTATTGAAACATAATGAAATCGAACCGTTTTTGATAAGAATGATGGTGATGAAATATGGATTACCTGTGAAAAAAAACAATGGTCGAAGGGCAATCGTACTGCACAGGCTATATCGAAACGCGGATTAACTCGAAAGATGCTGTGTATATGGTTGGATTGGAAGGACATCGTTCACCATGAGCATTTACCCCTTTTTACTGCTTTTTTAAAATAAATCCAAAACGGCCGGAATTGATCAACAGAAAGAGTCAAAACTAGATACTTGTCGCAGTTTTTTGATCAGAAGTTCCAAAATTTCTACAGAAATGGAATTATTTAATATCTACAAAATAGCAACAGGCTATCGAATAAAATCGCACTTATATATTATAACCAAATGCAAATAAAACATCTTGAATTTGTATATAAAATACAAAAAAACTTTATCTCCGACATCATATATGAAGGCTATTTATCCGTGTCATGCTCTTAGTGATGAATTATGAGAATTTTATATCGTGTATAAATCTCAAGACAATGTTTCGGTGTAAAAGGTATCAATTACATTGAGACGGCTATTGTTTTATGTAACCTTATAATGTTGTGTTCTTACATTACGTAAGGTAATACTATTAAATGAAAAAGTATACGTTTTCTCATCGTATTAATTAAATACTCTATAAAACCTGCATATGTCTAATTTAACTGAAATTCTGCCACATGTGTATTCCACCAACCCGCATTGGCTCAGCGAGATGGAATAAGCTGCAAACCTTCTCCTCAAAAAGGTAGAGGAGGTCTTAGCCAGCAGGACAGCTAGGACATTCACGGGCTGTTACTGTACTGTACTGTATCTATACAAGAAACTAAAATTTACATTTGTCACGTTAAAAGTCTTAATTTAAAAGTGAAATTGAACAGCTTATATAATAGTTTATTATATATTATATGAGGGTTATTGACTAGAGGTATTCTAATTTTGATCTAATTATTTTCATGATATACAATTACAGAAGGAGATATAACATCCGTGAAGAAGATCGAGGCTAACGTGAAGGACGAGGAGTCGCTGAAGGAGATGTGCCTGCAGTGCAAGGTGCTGGTGAACTGCTGCGGGCCCTTCCGCCTGTACGGCGAGCCCGTCGTGCGCGCCGCCGTCGCCGCGCGCGCGCACTACGTCGACGTGTGCGGCGAGCCGCAGGTGAGCTGTCGGGCCCTGCTCTCCCTGTGAGCAGAACCCCTCGGCCCTAGAGAATCCGCCATCTTTGATTAAGATTCACGTGTTCGAACCGCGGTTCAAGGTCGCAACTTATGTAGTATTATGTAAATAAAATATTCCTTGCACTTTTCAAAGGCCTTTGTTACGCGGAATGCATATGCAAATTACAATTTTAAGTGCAAAAAGTCATATGTTAATTCTATAGGATCTAAGATAACTTTGTTATTTTTGAATTGAATTTTTAACTGTTGTTGTTTTGGTTTTTAATATGTAACTAGCTTCTGGCCACGGCTGAAAGTACAACAAATAAGTATAGTCAACGGAAGATATCATCAACGGATGTCAATGGATTAAATATGAAAATGCATATAATCCGATCCGTTAGGCCTTGCCTTTAATATCAGACAATACTACAGACTTGACAGAGGGGAGTTATGTTGTCTACATTGGGTGCGTGATAGCCTCAGACCACGAGATCGTGGTTTACGAAGGGAGATACTAAAACCTTAGATTTATTTCTCTACTAAAGCCTATATCTCACTCCATCATCACCATCATTCAATCAGAAAATCCATGAAACTCTAAAGTGGATCCGGGCGACTGCAGCAAGACCTTGAATTCCAAATGTCTATTGTGTTGATGCCTGGATATGATAATATGCAGGCGCACGTAAAAAATAATAAATAAGGAATAGGAAGTTACTAACAAAGGTTCGGACAACGTGTCTGTGGAGACTACAACAAAAAAACAATCGAAAAAAAGCTAAACCGGTTATGATTTTTTTTTACATTCGTTTCGGCTTGCCTCATTATTGTTTAATGGAGTTATTTAATTTTGTCTCATATGTCAGACAGTTCCGAATTAAAAGATTAAAGGGCCAATAGTAAAAAAGTAACATTTATGTACAAGTAAAAAATTCCTGGTTTTTCAATAATTTATAAAGATAACAGTAAAAACTTTTTTCTTACTTGGAACGCATGTTTTTTTTTCTTATCTAAATTTAGAAGCAACATGTCGAAGCCACGGGGTCCTAATTCTGGCCCTGACGTTAGATAACACTGGCTTTTACACTCGACCGTATACTAGCTATATGCTTAGTTATATAAAAGTTTTATTCTGTTCTTTTGGACAATCAAATTAAACCAAAGAAACAAGCTTATTACTGAGTGAAAGAGAAAAAAAATAACTAATATTTGCAGGGTATTGGTTGTACATTTCAAAACATCCAAGGATATACATACGTAAAAGTACGCATTGCGACAAAAATTTAATAAAACCAGTTGAGAATTAATTATATGTAATTCGCTATATTCCAGTTTATAGAAAAAATGGAGCTGGAGTACGACGGGCCGGCGCGGGAGGCCGGCGTTTACGTCATCAGTGCGTGCGGGTTCGACAGCATCCCCAACGACTTGGGGGTCATCTACCTGCAACAGCACTTTTGTGGTGAGTCGTTGCGTGTGACACTAATAATATATAATAATAATTTATTTCCACACCCAAAAGATACATGTACACAATTTGTTTGCAGTATTATCTAACTCTAGTTTTTTTATTAACATTAGCAGCACTGGTGGTGGACCTCTGACTCCGAAACTAATATAAATTGTACTATCAGAGTCAGCGATTCCTCGAACAATTCATTGCACACTAGATTAGATTCCTCGATACCTTTAAAGGCGTATTAAAATACATATATATGAAAGAAAACAAGTGAAAACAAGAAGGAATATAAAATAATTAATAATAATATATTATTACGCGTGTTTTTGTATGTATATATGTGTGTGTGTGTGAACAAATGGTCATTAAAATGTTGTATTAATGTGTAACCTATGATTAAAATAATATGCACATTCGCCATCCAGCGCAGGCTCTGGTACTTTTCTCATTAAAGTAGAACTTCGCCAATATATCGATTGGAAAAATCGCTTTAAGCAAAAATACCGCTTTTACTCCTAATTTTTTTATTGAGTTGCTCTGATGTAATCTGTGCTTTACATTTACAATGAAAATGTATATAAATACTTTAAAGTCATAAGAGACAATATCTAAGTTCCAATGCTAGGAAGAATATCATCCACTGAAAAAAGAAATATGTACTGGCGATAGGGCCTGTTAATTGCTTTGTGACATACTTAAAGTTTTTTACCAATAGTACATAAATATTTTATATCGGTATTTCCTCTTCTTTCTTCTTTGTCCAAACCCTCTTCCCAGTTCAGCTGGGGTCGGGTCTCCTTGTACGTCTGCGCTAGAGATCTGTGTTCTGGCTTGTCTGTGTACTCAGATTTTCTTTCTGGGCCTCTTTTTGCATGTTTGTCCACAAGATTGCGGGCCCTCTTCCCCGCGGTCGGTCCGGGATATTTAAAGCTTTTTGTATCGGTATTTCTTGTTTACAAAAATAAACGTTGTAATCTCATGGGCTCATTCGTCCTTGTAACAGAAACATAGCTGACAAAATTTTCTTGGTGGTTGGGCTTTGAGCAAGTCTCTCTTGGTAGGTTAAAGTACCACCCATCATATATTTTACCGCCAAACAGCAGTACTTGGTATTACTGTTCCGGTTTGAAGGGTAAGTGAGCCAGTGTAACTCCAGGCACAAGGGACATAACATATTAGTCAGTCTGCCTAGACAATTCCATAAAAATATTGATGTTTGATGATAAAATAACAGATGAGTTTTAACTCAATGGAATTAAATAATAATAAAATAAATTATCTATATCTACCTCGTGACGTCACATTTGTGATATAAGACACAATACTTGATATATTCGGACACAAAGACAAAACAATTAAATTGAAAACAAAAGCAACACAATGTGATAAACGATTAATAGAACCATTTGTAGATGACAGTTACTAACAAAGATAACGCCCGCTCAATGGTCATCAGCAAGTTTACTCGTGACGTGACGAGGAAAAACACCTTATCTATTGATGATCCGAGGCAATTTATTTTTTTATTTATTTAATAATTGGCTTACCTACTACAGTACATATACAATCTAAATTACTAAAAAAAATATTAAACAAATACTTTTTTCTTTATATTAATAAATTTAAAAGGCATGGACAACATTTATAAGTATGTATCATTTTTAAAGTAAAGATTAAAAAATATATACATATATTAAATGATATATAAAACAGTATTAAGTACCTAAATAAATATTATTATTATATAATGCATAGTTTTATTATTTTTAATTTGTAAGAACTCAAATGAAATCAATGTATACTTTATTCAAATAGGCTCTTGCGAGGACAATTTTATTGTATTATATCAAATTCAAAGCCATCGGTTCGGAATACCGAGAAAAACCGACAAGAAACAGTAGTTACTTTTTATTGACAATCATTTTATTTTTATAAATAAATACAATAGAATTATTCTTTATTATTATTTCTCCTGCATGGATACCAACGAATACTAATTCCATGCTTATAGTAAATGTGTTTTGTGTCCATTTCAACGGCAAGTCGAGTTGATTGCATAAAAACTTTAACCTTTCCATAATTGGTTAAGATTTAAGTGTATTCATTATGTGTAACATTGTATTATTAATATGTGATAATCAGGAACTGTTTGTTCTAATGCATAATATAGCAGAGGTATTAGCATATCTCAAGGGATATGTAAATCCAGGGTTCGATGAACTTTATTCTGGTATTGTAATGATCACTCTTTAAACGTACTTTAACTCAAGGCGCAACATCGGTATTACAGATTAAATAATATATAACATATTTTATATACATCAGTTGCACACACACCGTCTTCACTTCGCGCCAATTCTAATATAATATTCTATTTTCCCGCGCTCCGCGATGTTTGTCATCCGAGATGACGGATGGATGGATAGATACACAGATTATATATAATTCATATTATACAATAATTATTAATACATTATTGTAGATGTGTGTACACTACAGGAATATATTGTTTTTAGGACAAAAGTGAAATATCAATTAAAGATGATAATTACTTAAAAAATAACGAGATTAGTGACATTTTATCGAGACACGTAAAGAGAAATTCGAATTACACATCGGTATATGTCTCTCGCTGACAGATAACAGTTACCATGGTAACCGCGCGCAAAAGAATATTAAAAACAACAGCTCGTGACAGCTACGATGTTTATGCTGACAGTGCTATTCTGCACAGATAAATTCGAACTATAGAGCTTTACTGGTAGGCAAGCTCGTCTGCGTAGGTACCACCCACTCATCAGATATTCTACAGCAAAACAGCAGTACTTGGTATTGTTGTGTTCCGGTTTAAAGGGTGAGTGAGCCAGTGTAATTACAGGCACAAGGGACATAAAATCTTAGTTCCCAAGGTTGGTGGCCCATTGGCTATGTAAGCGATGGTTGACATTTCTTAGAATGCCAATGTCTAAAGGCGTTGGTGACCACTCACCATCAGGTGGCCCATATGCTCGTCCGCCTTCCTATACTATAAAAAAATAGTATATTTACATTAATAGTAAGTATAGTGAGATGTTTATTGTTATGCGGTAATTTCCAGGCACGCTTAACTCCGTGGAGTCGTATATCTCCGCAAGTAATGACGTCGAGACGAGGGGCTTTATCAACTACGGGACTTGGGAGTCGCTGATACACAGGTGAGTTCGGGAGAGTTTGTTTAATTCCATGTTCTAATCAAATAGAATTATATCAAAGAATTATCCACTAACGCTATCAATATATATCAGTTATACTGATACTGCAGGAAAAGTTCCGATATTCTGAAAACCACCGGTTCTGCTTTACATTTAGTGTAATATTGTGAAATTTCGATCGGTAACGGTAACAGCCTGTAAATGTCCCACTGCTGGGCTAAGGCCTCTTCTCCCTTTTTGAGGAGAAGGCTTTGGAGCTTATTCCACCACGCTGCTCCAATGCGGATTGGTGGAATACACATGTGGCAGAATTTCAGTGAAATTAGACACATGCAGGTTTCCTCACGATGTTTTCCTTCACCGAAAAGCACGAGATGAATTATAATCACAAATTAAGCACATGAAAAACTTCAGTGGTGCTTGCCCGGGTTTGAACCCACGATCATCGGTTAAGATTCACGCGTTCTTACCACTGGGCCATCTCGGCTTATTGAAATTTCGATACTAAAGTTATTTTAGTTTAGAGTTATAAATATGTTTTTTTTTGTTTCTATTTCAGTTTGGCGCATTACCACGAACTGCCCGCTCTAAGGAAGAAGTTGTATCCGGAAGGTTTGCCGACTTTAGAGCCTAAACTGAGGTCAAGGTATGAAAATGTTTTACTAAGATGCAGTTGATTTTAGTAATTTAAGATCGACCGCTATGATAGCTGCTAAATAAATTGTGTTGAGTAATTCCGACGTCTGGTTTTTCAAGTTTAGTTAAAAGCTTGGGGATTGGGATATTGTCAAATTATTGGTGGTGTTGGTAGAACTAAATGGTGGCTGTTGAATGGACCAAAACAGCATGAATTCTGTAAAGTCGTAGCTAGCTCCAAGTTAAGCACAGATACAGAGGAATCAGTCGATACTCAATGGTCTAGGATCCAGTCAACAGTGAACACCATTGGAAAACAGGTGCTTGGCACTTCGAAGGGAGGCCGCGTTATCGACAAGGAGACGTGGTGGTGGAACGGCTCAGTACAGGAGGCAGTTCGAGAGAAAAAGACACGGTTTAAGAAGTGGCAAGAGACCAAATCTCCTGAAGACCGGGACGCGTATAAAGCAGTTAAATGTGCCACCAAACGAGCAGTTGCCAAAGCCCGTTACCAGACGCTGTCACCTCTGCGTGACACGCTCGAGACAAACGAGGGCCAAAAGACCATCTTCCGTTTGGCAAAGGCTCGGGAGAAAGCGACACAAGACATAACAAAATGTCTTTGTGTCAAAGACTCTAATGGCACTTTGGTTTGCGATGCAATTAAGGTGAAGGAGAGGTGGCGCGGCTACTTTAACGCGTAACTTAACACACAACACGCTAATGTGTCTCCTCCAGAACTGCCTCCTAATCTCGGACTTGTTGCACCGGTAACACCTGATGAGGTACTCAAATGTCTTCGTACAATAAAGAACCGAAAAGCCGTAGGCCCTGACGACTTGCCGATTGAAGCGTGGAAAGCGATGGGTTCTCATGGTGTGAACCTACTTACTGACCTTTTTAACCGAATACTTACTAAGTAGTAGGCCGGAAGATGCCCAACTTTTGGAGATTGAGTATATAAAGGCAAAGGTAGTGTACAGGACTGCGAAAGCTACCGCGGTTTTAAGGTTATGTGCCACACCATGAAACTCTTCGAACGCGTAATCGATTCAAGGCTTCGACAAGAATGTACCGTCTCGGAATGTCAATATGGGTTTCGCCCAGGCTGTGGATTCATAGACCCCATCTTCGCCCTAAGAATACTGACCGAGGTCCACAGAGAAAAGAAGAAGCCGCTGTACATGGCGTTTCTAGACCTGCAGAAGGCATTTGACTGCGTCCCACACCAAATTATCTGGTGGGCTTTGAAGATGAAGAATGTGCCACAAATGTATTTTGACATTATCCGAGACATGTACCATCATTCGGAATCAATAGTAAGGACCACCGTTGGCGACACACACCCTTTCCCGATCACAGTTGGTGTCCACCAAGGCTCGGCCCTGAGTCCTTTTCTGTTCAGTGTAGTGCTTGACGTTGTCACAGCGAAAGCCCATGAGCCATCTCCCTGGCTCATGATGTATGCTGATGACATTGCACTGGTAGATGAGGACAAGCAGATATTGGAGCAAAAGGTGAACCAGTGGAAGGGTGTGCTAGCGAGGGGTGGTCTGATGCTAAATGTTGCGAAGACCGAGTATATGGCCTGTGGCAGTACGGACCCCGAACCCATAAAGATAGGCGGAGAATCCGTTATCAAGACGGAAAAATTTAAATACCTCGGGTCCGTACTGCACGAGTCTGGTACGATCGACCACGACGTCAGAGCTCGAATAAACGCAGCTTGGGCCAAATGGCGGGAAGTCACCGGGGTAATCTGTGATCGCAGGATACCGGTGAAATTAAAGGGCCTTTGTGTACAAGTGCATCATCCGACCGGTCTTATTGTACGGCAGCGAGACGTTGCCAGCTCTCGCGAGACATGTTCAGCAACTTCACGTCGCGGAAATGAAGATGCTGCGGTGGATGTGTGGCGTTACGCGACTAGATCGTATTCGTAACGAGCACATCCGTGGTAGCCTTGGCGTGTGCGATGTAGCGGATAAGTTGCAGGAAAGCCGTCTCCGTTGGTTTGGTCACATTAGCCGCAGACCGCCAGACTATGTTGGGAACCGATGCCTGGACTTTGTTGTCGAAGGTCCTAGATCCCGCGGCAGGCCCAAGAAGCACTGGCTCGATGTTATGAGGGACGATATGAGAGAGCACGATCTCACTAAAGACGACGCTTTTGATCGGGCAAAGTGAAGGCGCAGATGCAGGAAAGCGGACCCTGGCATTTCTAGGCCGGGAAAGCGCTAGGAAGAAGAAGAAGAAGAAGATTATACTCCGTTTTTGTACCTATATAACTAAATATAAACGCAGGTGGGCGCTGCACCGGCGCGGGCGGCTGTGGTGCGTGCCGTTCCCGGGCGCCGACGCGTCCGTGGTGCGCCGCTCGCAGCGCCGCCTGCAGCGCGCGGCGCGCACGCGGCCTGCGCAGATTAAGACGTACGCGTGCTTCCCGTCGCTGCTGGCGGCGCTGGGTGCGCTGCTGCTGGCGGCGCTGCTGTTCGCGCTCAGCCGCTGGGCGGCGGCGCGCGCGCTGCTGCTGCGCCACCCCGCGCTGTGCTCGCTGGGCGCCGTGGCGCGCGGGCCGGCCGAGCGCGCGCACACGCACACGCGCTTCGCCGTGCGCCTGTACGGGCGCGGCTGGCCCGCGGGCGCCGACCCGCGCGGCCCGCCCGACCGCGCGCTCGTCGTGCAGGTGCGCCGCCGGCCTCGTGAGCTGCCGAGTCTCGTTGCGATATGTTTGATGTTGACCTGATGTGTCGCCCGCAGGTGTCGGGCATGGACCCCGGCTACGGCATGACGGCGCTGGGCGTGCTGTACTCGGCGCTCACCATCCTCCACGAGAAGGACAAGATGCCCGAGTGAGCCTGCCTTCTTGAGTAGCAAAACATAAAGAATATTTTTTAAACCTAAAAAAAATCTTGTAATAGTATCGTTGCATATAACATTTTCAACCGTCCCAAATTGAACGCTGAGAGGAGCCCGATCCCAAACTTCGACTACTCCATATTTCAAACGAGGATTATTAGCAGGGCTCACTTTTATAATCACTATGACTTATTTTACTTGATACTTAGGTTTTGTGCAAAACCATCTAGATAAGTACCACCCACTCATCACTTATCCTTCCGCCAAACAATAAAAATTAGTATTGTTGTGTTTCGACTTGAACAATAAGTGAGCCAGTGTAACTCTGTAGTTACAGTCTTGTGCCTGTGCACAAGAGATATAACATCACTATTCCCATGGTCTTTAGATTAATATTTTTTACAGTGGCAATGTCTATTGGCCTATTTATCCGTCATACATACATTTTCTGTAAAAAAAAAACATATATTACATTTTTTGTTGTTGTGATTGCAGGTGTGGAGTACTGACAACCGGATATGCATTCAAGGACACGAGCATCATTCAGTTACTGGACGAAAACGACATTAAATTCGAAATGATTAACCGTTATGATTAAATAATTCCATTTTTAAAATGATTAATAATTAATAATAAGTCGAAATCTTCACTCACTGACATATTACATAATTAGTTAAAAAATTATCTAATTGTAACATCCATGTCCATATCCGCTGTCCACAGATCCAATAATGACAAACAACGAGTCACATGTGTTTGAATATATATTTGTGTCTATTTATAATCGTAATGCATATATTTTAATATAAATATTTAACTAATTGTTAAATGCTTTCTGTGTATTCAATACTATACTGATTTTAATAAGATTTAAATGTTGTGAAAATATATTTATATAGTAGACAACGAAATCCGAGCATGTTCGACAATATTGCATTACATGTCATGTAATGCAATATTGTCGAACATGTCTTGCTTTTGCAGACAAAAAATAAATCCAACAACAACTCACATTTAAGAGAACTCCTTATCCAGAAACGTTTCACGTAGAAACGTTGCACTCTTAGACTTGACAGTTTACCAAAAAAATCTGTTGATCTGCAATAATTACTTCTGGTGCTTTTCATATTACTAAGTTATCTTTTTATTATTAATTTTAGGGTGAGTAACCTTTTTTTTTTAAATTTGATATCTATATTACTTTGGTTGTGTTATATGATATATTTTGGTATGTGGTAGGATAATGTGTGCCTATATCTGATTCAATTATAATATTTCCACTGTTACTATAATATGATATTGATGTAATGCTACTGTTTTGTTAGCTTTAATTGAATTATTTAAACGTACGTAAACAGAAAAGTCACTTTTGCATTTGTAATATTTTTAAAGATTTCCATTTATGTACATATTATATGGTATCTGTGCCAAACTTTTTTTTTTAAGAATACTACCAATAAATGTTTTCAAATAACTTGTAATATTTCTATTTTTCCTCCAAGTAATCGTCAAGTTTGAGTTTAAAATGGGTATAACATAATCCTATGGTCAGGATTGAACCTGGATTTTTCACGTCGCTAGACGACCATTATACCGTTTGGTTAAAGAGGCTGTTGATGTTTGAATTAAATAAATGTAAGAAATAAATATTGGTTGCTGTTGTAAATGTTGTTTTTTTTTACTTTAACATTGATTTAAATATATAATGAATGAATATATAATATTTAATATAAATATATGTCGCAACCGGGTGAATTATTTCGGTCAACGCCATCTAGTGGTATACGTTCGAGACTACGTTATGGATTCGTTTCCGGAACGCCAGCGCCACGTAGCGGCACTCGATGGAGTTTGTGTAAGCGTGCGCCAGAGGGGAACGTCGGACATCTCTACTCTCCGAGCGTTCGGCGCGTGCGGTCACAGAACCATCGCGCATTCCGGTCACCTACTTAAACTGTGTTACTGAGTCATTATACTGTGGTTGATTGTACAAGTGTGTTTTCTTGATCCTACGTCACCCACCGATAGACGCCCACATAAGAAAACCATGAACTATAACTGTGGTAAAGGCCCTCCGCCGACATCAGAAGTGGGATCAGCGTTGGATCAAAACAATGAGACGAACATCTGGCGTGCAATGTTCGAGCAACAAAACCAGAACATGCGAGCATTGATTGAGGCCCTGCAATCATCTAAGCCGGCTCACCATGAAGAACTACCAGCATTCGATCCTGAGAAAAAGGATGCTGATGCAAGATCCTGGTGCGCGACGGCTGACTTATGTTTCGCCGAAAATCCTCCAAGCGGCGGTCGACTTGTTTTGGCGGTCAGCAAGGCGCTAAAAGGTGAAGCATCAACTTGGTTATCTCAAATAGCCTATGAGGGTATCACGTGGGTTGAATTCAAAGCTCTCTTCGCAACACGATTTATTTCGACCGAAACATGGGCGGGTACCCTCATTAAGATGAGTGCTGAGAAACCAAGTGAAAAAGAAACATTACCCGCATTTGCAAGTCGATTAATTTCGTCGCTGACCAACCGATGGAAAGACGTAAACAAAGAAGAAATCGCCGTAGCAACAGTACTCGCTCACTTGTCACAGTTCGAGCCGCGACTTCAGCGCATGGCATTTACTACGAACATTACATCGAGAGAGAAATTACAACAAGAACTGAGTGCACACACACAGTTTTCACATCTCAAGCGCAAAATGAACACCACCAGTGAGCTGTCAAATACAACTGACGTGAAGCGAGCGAGGATGACCCAAGTTCAGTGTTATAAATGTGGCAAGCCGGGTCACATCGCCGCGCGGTGCAGCAGCAGCAGCCACGGCGGCAGCGGGCCCGCCATCGGCGGCGCACGCGGCGGCGAGCGACGCGTTGACGTCTGCACGGTGCAGCCACCGTCCGGGACATTAATACACTAGGGTGAATCAATTCAGTTTACATATGATTCTGGTGCTGAATGCTCGTTAGTTAAAGAAAGTTTTTCATCAAAGTTCAGTGGCAAGCGCCACTATAATGTTGTTGCTATGACTGGTATTGGTAAAACACAAGCATTCAGTACAGAACAGATTTTATGTTGTGTAACGATTAACGGTCACCCTCTAGAAATCTTATTACATGTTTTGCCTGATAGCTATTTGCAAAGTAACGTTATGTTAGGCCGTGAGATTTTAAATCGTGGTTTCGCGGTAAATATGACAGCTACCGAGCTTTCGTTCACTAAGGTTTGTTGTGTAAATTCGATCAGTCAAAATAGTGATAATACTTACGATTAGATTTAATTACGACGGGTGTGTCGGGTGAAAACAAATCTAAAATATTGGACGTGCTTAATCAGTTTTCTGAGTATTTTATTACCGGTTTACCTACAACGCGTGTAAACACAGGCGAGCTTAAGATTAAATTAATTGATTCGAATCGAACGGTGCAGCGGCGACCGTATAGAATGTCAACAGAAGAACGTTGTATTGTACGCGAACGTGTAAAAGAGCTTACCATATTTACCTCGTGCTCTCAGATGGTCTGTAGTTAATAACTTTCACGACGCTATTGTTCATCTTGGTGCCGAAAAGACTACTGAAAAACTATTTCATTATTATTGGTTTCCGGGAATGTCTCAGTATGTTAGAAAATTCATTGATAATTGCGTTACATGTAAAGTAGCGAAATCGCATTCTGGTAAAGTTCAAGCTGAATTGCATTCAATACCTAAAGTAACGACGCCATGGCATACGGTTCATATAGACGCGACGGGTAAACTTAGCGGCAAAAACGATAAAAAAGAATACATTTTCGTGTTAATAGATGCGTTTACGAAGTACGTGTTGCTCTTTCATTCGACAAACATTGACACTAAAAGTAGCATTCACGCCGTAACTAAAAGTACAGCTCTATTTGATGCTCCAAGTCGCATAATAGCCGACCAAGGACGTTGTTTTGCGAGTAAGATATTTCGTGATTTTTGTGTTAGTAAAAATATTGACTTACATCTGATAGCGACCGGTTCATCTCGTGCCACCGGGCAAGTAGGAGGGAGAGTTATGAGTGTTCTTAAATCAATGTTAACTGCGGTAGAAACAAGCGGTGATAAATCGTGGCAGGATACTATAGGCGAGGTTCAACTAGCAATAAATTGTACGATGAATAGAGTTACAAAAGCTTCTCCACTTGAACTTTTAATCGGGAAAGTTGCAAGACCGTTGTCATTGATGTGTAGCGAAATAGAAACCGATGTTGATTTGAACGAAATTCGCGATCGCGCGTCTGAGAATATAACAAAAGGTGCGGAATATGATAAGGCTCGATTTGATAAGACAAAGGCTAAGAATTTTGCAGTAGGTGACTTTGTATTGTTAGAAAACGAAGAACGGAACCAAACAAAGTTAGATCCGAAGTATAAAGGTCCGTTTAAGGTGATTGAGGTGTTGGATGGTGATCGTTACATGTTAAAGGCTTTAAATTCAAAGCGTACGTACAATGCACACGATAGGTTAAGAAAGATGCCAGCAGGTCATTTACCAGTCGATGTTGATGTTGATGATAGCTGTAACGGTATTGACGAGTAAGCTTAATGTGTGTAGACGAGTAAGGGGTGCTAGCGGCCGTATTGTGTTCGACCGTACCTGTAGTTATTACGTAGTCGTAGCCCGGTAGAAGTCGGTATCTCTTGAGGCAACTCAAGTAGACCGTGGGTGCGCGGTGCGCGTTTAACTCAGGCGGAGGTCGGGGTCTAAGAGAGACCACAATGGTGTGTAGTCACGGGGTGATACACATGGGCACATGCAAGGTTTCGATCCACGCGGTGGATGCGGCAGGGCAATGTGATTGCCAGTCGGCTAGAGAGCCGTGGCGCTAGAGGTTTTTACTCGTAGAGTTTTGTAAACTTTAAAGATAATGTTGCAGTATAGTGTTAATGTGGAATAAAATGACTGTGGTATCTGGCCTGGCGTGGTGATCTTGACTGTAATTGTAATTTTGATTATTTTGAATTCCTATTGTTCGATATTGTTTTAAAGTAGAGTTGAAGTTGAGTTGTTAATAGAAATTAAACTGTAGTGATCTAAGAGTTTCTTTATTTATCCGATGTGTATTTACTACATCTGGGTTTAGGAGGTAAACGTTGTAGTAATAAAACTTCTTGAGTGTTGTCGGAACGGTGGAATGTTGTGGAAAAAAAATGGTTCGAGTATATGTACAAAAGTGAGTTACAAAAGGACCAATAAAAAAAAAAAAAAAACAAGAAAAATATAAATTGTAAACAGATGTTATAAGAGGGTTCTTGTTACAAATATAATAAATTATAAACAGTTCTTGTCAGAGGTTTCTAGTTTCAAATAAACAATTCTTAAGAGGCACTTGTTGTTTCAAACGATGTTATTTATTGCGGCATGATGGGCGACAAGTGCATAAGCGAAGCATATGCGGAGCACATGTGGAGTTGCTATTATGTACTGCTACATGTATGTGATGTCAGAAGTGGCCGAGCAGAACAAGGTTTTCCTGTGATATGTTTTGTCGGCAGGTTAACAATCACACGTGGGCGTGTGCAAGCAGGATGGCCGTGTCGCAACCGGGTGAATTATTTCGGTCAACGCCATCTAGTGGTATACGTTCGAGACTACGTTATGGAATCGTTTCCGGAACGCCAGCGCCACGTAGCGGCACTCGATGGAGTTTGTGTAAGCATGCGCCAGAGGGGAACGTCGGACATCTCTACTCTCCGAGCGTTCGGCGCGTGCGGTCACAGAACCATCGCGCATTCCGGTCACCTACTTAAACTGTGTTACTGAGTCATTATACTGTGGTTGATTGTACAAGTGTGTTTTCTTGATCCTACGTCACCCACCGATAGACGCCCACATAAGAAAACCATGAACTATAACTGTGGTAAAGGCCCTCCGCCGACATATATAATATATTGCGTAAAAATTACGACAATTAGAAATAGCAATGTTGTGTGTTAAAAATATTGCTATGTATTTATTATCAGGGTACATGATAATATTTTATCTGTGGCCTGGTGCTAAAAGAATAGAAGAATAGACAAAATGAACAGTTGTTAATTATTTTATATAAAATATCGCGTTTTGTGTAATACTATCCGTGTATCCGTTTTGTGTAAATCTATCCGTGCTGTGACGGAGAAAGAATACATTTCACTGCCCCTTTCCCATGGGTGTCGTAAGAGGCGACTAAGGGATATCATCTGGTGGTAGGATGATAAACATCCGCCTGGCTTGTTACCACCGTACGCATGGTGAAAATCTCGTGAAGTGGCTTGCAGCCGCGTTTCGAGGTCAGCCAGCGTACAGCCAGTGCCCGAGCGAGCATTGCCGCGATGGGTGTTGGTCCAGTGGAGACGGTGGCTGAACCAATGCCGGGGGAAACACGCCTCCACACTTTGCCCATCCCTATCGTGGCAATACGTCGCTCGCTTCACGTCTCTTTACGAGGCGTGAAGAGGTATCTTGCGGGCCGGCAAGGCGAGGGCGGCTAGTGCAGAATCTTCTTCCAGACTGTACTGGCCGTCCTCGCGTTTGGACTCTACTACCACTTAACATCAGGTGGAGTAGAGTCATTTGCCCACCCGGCAAATATAAAAAAAAAAAAAAAAAAAATACTGTTGGTATTAGTTTTGTTAATATGCCGCATTAGTACAAATTTATTTATTATTATTTCATGATTTTGATACCAAATATAATAGGCATGATGACTGATTTGAAATAACCTTCTATAATGTAGGTACACGTCTACTCTTACTGAAAATAATTTTATTTCAGTAATAAACTAACTGCTTACGCAAATATTTGCATTTTCATTTACCTATTTTGAATTTCGCTCGAAAACACCCGCAGGTGTCTGACGTGATGTCACGTCTCAGAAAACGACAGTACACGTTGTATTGTGTCTATACACAACGAAGACAGGCAGAAAGTATTGCGTATTTCCTAAGGTTAAAAATGAATTCCAAAGTTTAACAACGTGCAATACGATGCAATATTAATTTTGAAACGCGTAAACACAACAACTGTTCAAGAGAGACGGTTATAAATAAAAAGGCGTGACGTCATTCGCTCTGATTAGCGTTTTAAATAAAATGACCGATTGCAGAATTTTATACTTTATTTTATTAAAAATCTTATTAATCCCAATGTGTATATTAAAATGGGATCATTTTTTAAAATAATTTCTTCTCTACAATTATTAATTTTTTAATTCTTTAATACTGTCATCATGCCTATTAGCAATTCACTCAAAACAGTACTTTCGCTCTATTAGCACTAGATCAAAACATTATATTATTATTGTTTTTTTTTACTTAAACCACTAATTGAACTGGACAAAGAAATATGTTATAGAACCATAAAAAGAGCATTGATAGTTTTTATAAATGTTCTAATAACCTTATTTTATATTATGTGTAAGTCTGATGTCTATACGAGTCTTCTATTTATAAAAACATGTTATGACTATATTTCTATGTTAATGTAGAGAATATATTTATGGGTATAAAATAAAATACATGTTTGCTTTCGTGTTTTTTTCCCTACTCAACCTGCGGCCCGTTTTGTGGTTGGTTCACCAGATGTTACTATATTTTCAACTATTTTAAATTTCGAATTTATTTGCTAATACCTAAATAATTTGAATTAAACAACTGCATATGGACGGACGGTGTATTCCACCAACCCGCATTGGAGCAGCGTGGTGGAATAAGCTCCAAACCTTCTCCTCATAAAGGGAGAGGAGGCCTTTAGCCCAGCAGTGGGACATTCACAGGCTGTTACGGATTACGGATATGGACGGACACTGCAAAGTGTTCGAAACGTCATCAAATGATAAAAAAATGGTTAAATATACGCGATTAATCCGTTCATAGTTGTTTAATTTAATTTGTAACCTAATTATTTTTTGTTTGCGGCTCGCGACAACATGACTAACACGTGTTCGTGGCCCCTATAAAGAAAAGGTTGAGTGTCGCTGGTCAAGGATCATCATTACGAGGATGTTGCTAGCGCTGCCATCTGTGCGTTGAAACAGTGACCACACGCTCACAGTGGTTATTTTGTATTTACTTATGTTCGCCTAGTGATCGAAATTCGAACATAGTGATTATGGATACCGTAACAGCCTGTTAATGTCCCACTGCTGGGCTAAAGGCCTCCTTTCCCTTTTTTGAGGAGAAGGTTTGGAGCTTATTCCACCACGCTGCTCCAATGCGGGTTGGTGGAATACACATGTGGCTGAATTTCAGTGAAATTAGACACATGCAGGTTACCTCGCGATGTTTTCCTTCACCGTAAAGCACGAGATGAATTATAATTACAAATTAAGCACATGAAAATTCAGAGGTGCTTGCCCGTGCTTGAACCCACGATCATCGGTTAAGATTCACGCGTTCTTACCACTGGGCCATCTCGGCTATGGATAATTAGATATTATGGATAATTAGAGGAAAACATATTTATTTATTAAGGTTCTCCAACATAGTTTATTATTATTATTACTGCTCCTTCAATTATAGGACCACATCGAGCTTATTAAATGATGACAAAATAGAATTAAAAAATAATAATATTTTATTATTATTTTCTTTTACTAAAGTAAAAGATAAAAACGATTTTTTTAAGATCCTTGGCCAAGTAGCCTACTGTCCCACGGTAGCATGCGAAAGCGATCCCGTGGCGCTCCTCGTTAAGACGGAAAGTGTACGGGGAGGTTTTAGTGGGTAGGACGGTGGCCTTCTGCCCCGTAACCACATACCTCATACCTACCACATAACCGTCCCGCCTTTCCTCCTCGACAACAACAAAAAGTAGCATACTGTCTAAGATTTGTATGTTTAATATTTTGTTTGCTCCTCTTAATTATAATGATTTTATTTAAAGTTATCAAATAAAAAAAAAGAAAATCGTTTAAAAACACACGAGAAAAAGTCACTGAACTGTTTTGTCTTTGCCTATTTACATATAATAAATAGACAAAGTTTTCTTCTGGATCATCGTTTTGACTTAATTCTTTTGCTAGTTTATTAAATAGTAACGTATATATGAATAATTAGCATGGTACGTGTTACTACATATTAACTACTATAAAAACAACGTTCTATTACATTTGAAACAAACGACTTTTATTGCTATCGTTTACAATTCTCAGTCGTTACTTCACAATATCATTAGACGAGGCGGCGTCGGTTCAACACCACGGTATGTATGCCTGTATTTATTAGATATATAACGTACATTAACATAAAAAAAAATAACAATCGTGACATACACTTATGTGACGGGTTTTACGGGTAGTAAGCGTTTGATGGAAAACATTTTTCCGTTAGGCGGGAATTTCGGACTAAATTGTCGTCTAACGACAGCGCGTATATAACTTTTATTCTGCCGATTCTCTTTGTGTTCGGTTCAGAATAGCTCCAAGATGGTCTCATCTCAATTTATTTGCTACGACATTTTTTAAATAAATTTAGATTTTATATTTACTGAATTCTAAGAAGTCTATCTCAATCATTAATATTATTAAAATTATAATAATAAAAAAAAAAACATTTTAAGAAAAAAGATTGAAAATCTTTAAGATGTAAATATCCAATATCCAATGTCCGCCCAACACCACTAGAAGATCTCTAAAATTTCTTGATGCTTTAGAATATTCGAAACAGCATAATGTGTATTATCTTTTTAATTCCTCTTAACACAACGCAAGGCATATAGCCCTTGGATTGTTGCGTTATTGGACCGTTCAAAACCTATTTTGAACAGGTTACCGCAATTTGCGTAGTTTATAAACTGTAAATTGTATGAGATGATTTACTTTGTTTGCCCGCTTTGCCCAAACGGTTTACCCGCTTTCTTTTTATATTTGCCGGGAAGACAAATGATTACTCCACCTGATGGTAAGTGGTAGTAAAGTCCAAACGCGACGACGGCCAGTATAGCCGGGAAGAATGTTCTGCCCTAGCCGCCCCCGCCTTGCCGGCTCGCAATATGTCTTCACGCCTCGTTTTAGGATATTAGGGCAAATCGGGTTATTGAAGAGCTTTTAATTTGTGACATAAAATAATTATCTAAAGCAGAATTACACTACTTGCACTTCTATCGAATTCAATAAAGTCTGTTATATATAATCAAACAAAAATTACAATTATGTCTTTCAATGTTTTCATACCCGCCTTAGGCCACATTTCCCTAATTGAAAATTGTATTCATTACAAATGATTGATTTATACAAATTTAATTTTTTTTTGATTAGATGATTGCCTATTTAAACTATACCTATACGATTCTGTCGATTTACATTGAACAATACAACATCCTTATTTCATTTTTAATATATCTTCACGGTTATAACACCACGATAAAAAAAACGCAATTTATTTAATCTTTATTACACATCCTTTATTACGACTGGTATTTTTTGTTTCGTTTCTTCATGAAAAATAATAAATATCCAACTCACATTTTAGATTTCGTTATTTAATTATCTTTCCGGGAAGGTCTAATACTTTACTTTTGGAAGTATTCTACGCGTACTTTGATAAACTGTTGAGCGAATGCCTCTTTTAAAAACAAAAGTTGGATTTTATTGAAACCGAGTTATCTGTCGATTAAGCCATCTCGAGTCTTCATTAATAAATCAATAATCATGTAAAGAAATTTGAAAATGTAATACAATCAATATGTCTTAAAAGACAAATAATACTCAAGTAAACTTTCAAGGGTTTTTTTTTTTAATATTTATTGTTATTTTTTTATTCTAGATGTCTAGAAATCGATTAGATCTAGTAATACTTGGCGCGACTGGTTTCACGGGGAAACACGTGGTTAAGGAGCTGACGCGGATCATTAAGAATTATCCAGATATCACGTGGGCTGTAGCTGGAAGGAACCGGAACAAACTCGAAAATGTTCTTCAAGATATATCGAAAAAAACTGGTATGTTTTATTTAATATTTTCTGTTATTAATAAAATTATAAATATAATTTTATTATTTTATCATCGTGGGCACGAAGCGTAGATTTTATTTATTATTATTTACTAATCTGGCCCAGTGGATTGAACGACTGAATCTTAACCGATGATCGTGTAATAAGCTGCAAACCTACTCCTCAAAAAGGGAGAGGAGGCCTTAGACCAGCAATGGGGCATTCACAGGCTGTTACTGTACTGTAATTTGTGTTTATACTTCATCTTATGCTCGGTGAAGGAAAACATCGCGCGGAAACCTGCGTGTGTCTGATTTCACTGAAATTCTACCACGTGTGTATTCCACCAAACCGCATTGGAGCAGCGCAAAGGAATAAGCTCTAAATCTTCTCACAAAAAGGAGAGGAGGCCTTAACCCAGCAGTGTGACATTCGCAGGCAACTTACTAACTAAACTGGATTTACAGAGGTTATTTATAGATAATGCTCGACACATTGATTTGTCTATCTAATTGGTTCCCATTGTCATGGAACCTATAAATAAGTGAATCCAGATCAGTTAATATGCAATTTAAAAGGATTTTGTATGAAAGTAATTTTGACAAAATAACAATAAATAGAATTTACAAAACAAAGTTTGCGAAACAAAGGAGCCACGCCGCTTCCAAAACTACTAAAACCAACCAACTAATGTTTATCACACCACAATATGGGTTATGAACATATTAAATTGCAAATGTGGCCTTTATTGCGTTTTTTCTATATACGACCTTCTTCTCAATGTATGAGAGTTCAATAAAGCCGCAATGATGTTATACAACGCAATACGAATGTAGGTATCCGTCTGCTACGCAGTACATACATGTTTGCATCTTATAAGCCTTGGTCACGGACAATTAATGATTAAGCAACATAATTGTCCATTTATATACATCGAATGAGAAAAAAAAATAGGATTTTGCACGTAACAAGAGATGAACATGCATATATAGTTCTCGTCAAAGTTTTATTATAAAAATAGATTAGTAGTTACATAATATTTTTTTGCGTACATAAAAATTATGCGCATTATATAATGAAACATCTAAATGTTATACACGTACATACCTACATATTGTCGGAGACTTAGTACTTTTTTTAAATGATAAGAAAAATGGATCCTTGTTTGGTTAAAATTAAAATTAAAATGTTCTTACGTTGTTTATTTATACTCTAAAATATTTTTCGTTGAACATATATCTCTTAGTGATGTGATAACATAGAACAAATCTCCAAGCTCAAAGGCTGACGATCAAGGGACCAATTCTACTAACAAATTGTCACTTTATTGCAATCGAAATGAAGCCGTTTTTCCGTTTTCCTATTCTTTAATTTAATTATAGACTATTGCCATAAAAGTTAATAATTACGTTTGATTTCGACATAACGCTATATGTTGACATCATATCGGTTCGGTTCCGATTCGAATAAATACAGATGATTTAAAGTTGGATCAGAATTAAATCGGGAACGTATCGTAATCGTTATAAATTATTAGAATTCGGCCCCAGGTTGAAACTGATTGTTATCGAAGACAGCCGATGACTGAAACAGTGAAGACAAAGCCTCATTCTGTTGCCACGATAAGCAACAGAAGTCTCAAATCCAGCCGAAGAAAATAAGATTTGGGAATTGTTAATCCGCTGGACTATATACTAAGTCTGTCGAGTTAGAGAATCGAAGGTTATTAATATTGCATCTCGAGGTACTTGGTAATCTTATCTGCAACCACAACATTGGTATCTATAATAGGATGACTACATGATGGCTTAAAGTGTGATAAAAGGGTTTGTCAAAAAATATGAAAGAGGCTCTACATCACTATAAGTCTCTCTATTTTATCTACCATTTCATTATAATAATAATAATAATATCCTGGGACATTTTTTCACACACGGTCATCTGATCCCAAATTAAGCTTGTACAAAGCTTGTGTTATGGAAACCAGACAACTGATATACTACATATAATACTTTTCTTTTGTAAATACATACTTATATAGATAATTACACCCAGACTCAGGACAAACAGTTCAAGCACACAAATATCTGTCCTGGGTGGGAATCGAACCCACAACCTTCGGCGTGAAAGGCACAGTATCTACCAACCACGCCAACCGGCTCGTCAATATATATATATTAAATATTACAATACAATATATATATATATATATATTATATATATATATTAAATACTAGAGGGGTATTCGCAATAGACTCTTACACGTACCCTTGTGACAATGTCTATGATAAAAATGTTAGATAATTAGAAAAATAACAGTAAATTTTGTATTTGTATTTAGAGAGGCAATAGTGCTAGGCGTGAATAGGGAGGCGGATGTGGGCCACCTGATAGTAAGTGGCCCTTAGACATTGGCATTGTAAGAAATGTTAACCATCGCTTACATCGCCAATGCGCCACCAACCTTGGGAACTAAGATGTTATGTCCCTCGTGCCTGTAAATACAATGGCTCACTCACCCTTCAAAACGGAACACAACAATACCAAGTACTGCTGTTTACGGTAGAATATCTGATGAGTCTACCACTTGTACCGCAAGACACAATACCACAATACCACATGACAATCTTTTAGACGGCGTGTTTTTGCTTTAAATTTGTAATGCGTATTTTGTTTTTTTTTTTATTTCAATTTTATATATTATAAAATGACTGTACATAGTTTCCTTAATAAATAAATAAAATTTATATATTATTTACTCATAAAATGAAAAATATTTCTTCAATATTCTTGAGTGAGTATAGACGGCAATATTTTGTGAGCAAGTTTAAATTTGTAGACTGTAAGCTATATTATGTGTAGTTTTACTGTACGTTAAATTAATTGATTTTTGTGTATTCTATATCCTATTTTTACCACCACTAGCTAACCTCCAGAATAGAATGGGATTCCCAAGAGTGGATGAATCTAAAAATTCATAGTCTGGCACGAAACAGTACACATCTAGTTTGATAATTTTACATAATGAAGGTTTTTTTTAGGTGATGATTTATCAAAAGTTGAAATCATAACAGCTGATGTGGAGGACAAATTTTCTATAAAGGAGATGTGTTGTCAAGCGAAAGTCTTGATCAACTGCTGCGGCCCTTTTGTACAGTATGGGGAAGTAGTGGTGTCCACTGCTATTGACTGCAAGACACATTACGTTGATGTCAGTGGGGAGACTCAGGTACGTTTGTCATATGGTGTCATGACTAAGAATTGATATGTTCTTGTAATAAAAACAGTAGGACACCGTTGTTGTAATTTGCAAACCAAACTTTTATTGGAATAAGTGCAGTTTCATTTAGGATAAGATCACATTTCGACCACTCCATATAGATTGCCTTTTCAAAAACGCTGACTGTTAAACAAAATTGCGTGTATAACAATGTTTTATTTATAAAATATAAGCTTTATTATATTGAAAAATAAACGATGATTATATTAATATATGAATAAAAAAATTCTTAATTTTTTAAAAGACATTAACTGAAAGATAACATCACTGATTTACTGAACACATCAGGTACACATCACATATTTGGTGGTGGATGGTGACTTCACAGTTATTTTTGGAACAGGTGTGAACCATCGTGTTAAGAAATCTTGACTATCTTGTTTGGTCGTAGCTCTTACGGCTGCAGCTCTCGGGGTCCTGGGTTCAATCAAGAAAGTAAAAAGTTATTGTTTTTTTTTGCTATCAACAAAGTCTTAGTAGTTTGAATGTTGGTTTTGCTAACCCACCTACCTAGCTAGCTACCTTAAGCCGTTAATCCTGCGACTGAACTCTTTTCGGTCGTGTCAGATTTATCGTCCCATTATGAGAGTGACGGTATTGAGGTGCACCTGTGCTTGCGCATACACTCGAGGTCTATAATATCTCCTGCGTAGTTGGATATTCTTAGTTGAGAATGGCCGCCTCGAGCGAAAATTGCTCAGGAGGATATTATCAAAAAAAATCTTTGACTGACCACACAATAGTTAGTTTATTTTATTTTATAGTTCATTGAGTTGTTGGAAGAAAAGTATGACCAGCCGGCACGTAAAGCAGGAGTCTATATTATCAATGCCTGTGGTCTCAGCAGTATTCCGGCTGATTTTGGGGTATCATTCTTGGAGCAGAATTTTGGTGGTACGATATGCAAATAATTAAAACAATTTATGTATGTATTATCATAGAAATTTTAATATCGAATCACAGTTGCAGTATTAATCCTTTATAATGTACTTGATAATCAATAATTTGGTTTTAAGAAATAGCAAAGCAGACTTATAAGAATAATAAGCGCTGAATTGTTAAACGCTTCTGTTTCTGAGTGTTAACCACAATAAATGCTGCATATGTGTACATTAAGTTTTATCTTAATCTGGTTATACGGACCTTTATATTAATGTTACCATTAATGTTTAGCATGTATGACCGCCGACGATTATTTATACTCACTTCTAAATATATATTCACTCCTGAGAACTGAACTCACTCCTGAACTATTAAACACCCACATAATTAATTTTTTATTCGATAATTTCCACAGGCACGTTAAATTCTGTGGAGTCATATTTAATAACTCATTTCCCACCAAAGATGATGGCGGAAAGCAAACGTAACGGCATAATCCGATACAGCAGTTGGGTATCAATTATTAACAGGTAACATTATAATGGTGAACTAAATTTAAGATTATTTACATTATAAAGTATTTTACACATTGTTTTTTGTAACTGTCACGTTGTATTTGTCACTAAATTCTACACTCGCGGTCCTGCAATAGTATGAGTTACAAAGTTGGCAACTTTGCTAGACCTCAGCTTTACGCAGAGTACGTAATTGATCTAGTGCCTGATCTCTTTTTAGTCGTGGGATATTGCCATTCCATGCAAGCTTGGTGTTAGCGATGAAAGGCCTCTTGGGCACTAATGAAAGGCACTTGAGATTTGAGGTCTTCTCCTAAGCTGAAGCGATATTCAAAATTTTCTGAAGCGATATGAGTAATATTATATTATTTTTTCTTGGGTGGTGCCCCTAAGCCGGTGGCTTGTGGGTCTAGGGATAATAAGTTTATGAGAGAGAGAGAGAGAATATAGGGAAGTTAAGAATACATAAAAAAAATGAAAAATACAAATAAATAAGCATGTTATGCTTATGAACTAGGGTGTGTTTGTGATATTGTATTTGTCACCTAAAACTTTACTATGAGCTTAAAATATTGAGTTTGATTTTGGAGTTTATATATATCGCATATCATTTTCTGAAATTTCACGACCATTTTCGATGAGTTTCAAATTCTGTTCAGACAGAATATCCCTGCTGCTGTTACAATTCTGCGTCATTCACTGCTATTGGGGATATTGAAAAGGAGATTCGCAGTACATAAAATAAAAAGGAGCCTGTGTATGTCCCACTGCTAATGAGGGGAGGTTTATAGTTTTTTATCTCACGTCTATTGATATGAGGTATTTTCACGATTTTTTCTTTCACCGTCGAGAACGAGATGAATTATAAACGCAACAGAAGCACATGAAAATTCAGCTTGTCTGGGTTTGATTAGGATTCGGTTTAATTCACGCGTTCTAATCTCTCTCTCTCTCTCCCATCCAAGCCATCTCGGCTCGCTGCCAATGCTTGAGTAATATTTATTTTAAAATATTTAATAAATTTCAGCATGGCGTACGTATCTATGAAAAAGATTCGACAAAGACCGTGTTTTGATGTTGAACCGGAGTTGAAACAGAGGTATGAATTTGGATATTTAGCGCAATGAAGTTTAAAATAATATAATTAGAAACTAATAAAACACATGAGAAATAAGTTATTTTTCTGTCTGCCTTAATACCTTAATTAATGAAATATTTCATGTATAGTATCAGGTTTTTGAAGATCACCAAGTGAGTACTTTACCAACACAACCAATTATTATTACTATATAACGGATGCTGCTATGTTTTCTTTTGTTTTTAAATAGTTTATTCAAGTTTTTTTTTGTTTTAAACCATTTTATAGTAAAATCAGTGGAATACTGCTTACGTTCTTTTAAATTCTGCCATTTTAACGTACATAACGCCCATGTTAATCATACATAAAATATTTAAATTTTTTGTTAGCGGTAGTCTAAAAAATGTTCGTTTTGGTTTTGGTGACTTGCAAATAGCCATATTAAATTACAAAGTCGAAATCACAGACATTTTCTTTTATAATATGTACTGATATCTGTTGTTGCTTCCAGGTGCCTGCTTCATAAGAACCTAAACAAATGGTGCCTCCCGTTTCCGGGTGCGGACAGTTTCGTAGTCCATCGCACACAACGACACCTCTTAGCGATGGATGGCAAGCGACCGGTTCAATACAAGCCCTATATAACTTTCCCTTCTATGTTCTCCGCGATAGGGACCATAATCGCTTGCATGCTGCTTTTCATTTTGAGCAAGATGCCCTGTACGAGGTGGTTGCTTCTAAAACATCCAAAATTCTGTTCATTTGGACTGGTGACGTATGACGATCCTAATGAGGGCGCGATGGACGGCTCCAGCTTTCAATATGAAATGTTGGGGAGAGGTTGGGACGAAGGGACCGATGTAGGGGGGGCGCCAGACAAGAGAGTTGTCGCCAGAGTTAGCGTAAGTATGACATAGCCGTTTTAAACCTAGCACAATATGAAGTATATGTAATTTTCTTGTCGTATTTAAGATATGTGTTTAAATTTCAGTTGTCCGGCGTTGATCCGGCATACGTCGGCACGGCGGTGGGCATCGTATTGTCAGCCATAGCTATTCTAAAGGAGAAAGATAAAATGCCTCCCACGTATGTATATTTACTTTTATTTACTTACATAGAATATTCTAATATAGTCAATGACTGAGTAGACGGAATACGTCAATCTCAATTAAGTTCTGTATTGTTTACTAACTATACTAGTATCCCATTTTTCTGGTGCACGGCCGGAATGAAATTAGAAATATCCGGTTTTGAACTATCACGCAAAGTACAAACCACACTTATATAATGTAGAGTTAGGTGACGTAAAGTGTCCTACTTTGCGTGCCTTCAACTTATACGTCACAAAGTTATACGTAGTCCCATATAAATAAGCTACTATTAGAAGAGAACAGTATCCTTACCTACTAAGGAAGAAATAGACGTATCTTTAATAATCTATATATTCATAGAAAGAAGTGTTCGCTCAGAGGTCGGAATTCAACCGCTATCATTATTTAAGATATTAAGGAAAACCGTTGTGATTTTGTTTTATTGGTAACACTTAAGCTATCAAATGAAAAAAAAAGGTTGACAAACAGATGAGAAAATGAGAATGAGATTTGTCTTTGTATATTTATATCTTAATATAATTTACATGAATATCTATAATATCGGTGTATTTATGTTGGTAGTTAAAGCAATTTATGAACATTGTAAGTATGTGTCCTCGGCTCATATAAAATGCTATCACATTGTATATTACAGGAACTAGTATTATACATTTATATTTTACTAGTTTTGGCCGTGTATTGAGTGGTTTAAGTGTAAGATTAGAAATAGTAAGTCAGTCGTCCTTTATATAAAATTTTATCAAAATCGGTTTACTGGTTTAAGCGTGAAAGTGTAACAGACAGAATTTCGCATATATATTATTAGTATGTGTGTAATATTATTCGCCTGTTCAATAATATTATTATTACAGAAGTGGAGTTATGACAGCTGGCGTCGCGTTCAGGAATACAAGTATCCACAAACATTTACAAGAGAATGACTTTAAGTTTGAAATTGTTGAAAATTCCAAACAGTCTTAAGAATAATTATAATATTTTAAGGAATATTTCGACCTCTGTCGGTGTTTCATTGAATCCTATTCGGTTAAATTTTCGTTTAATAGAGAGGCTTAATCTTACCGCGGGCCGTCAAGAGATGGCGCTACTATTCTCACATGAAACGTATCTATTGTGACTACTGCACTAAGATTGTACTATTTAGTTATAATACCAGATATAAATTTAAATATTATAAAACAGTTAATACTAAAATGTTAAATTTTATTTAGGAATTATAATATTATACCACTCGGCTTTGCTTATATTCTTAATACCCTACGAATATTTTTATAGATTTTTGTGGTGTTGAATACATTTTTTGAACATTTGTATTCCGCATTTGAGAAGTCCGCCTGGCTAGGTCCTACCCATTTATCCCTCATCCTACCGCTAAACAGCACTACTTTACTAACTGGAGTTATTCTGTTCCCGTTTGACGGGTGAGTGAGCCAGTGTAATTACAGGCACAAGGGACATGTCTCATATCTTTCTAATGTTGGTGGCGCTTTATAAAGTTTGCTTAATATTCGTTACAGTGCCAATCCCTTGGGACGGTGGCGACATTTTAGCATCAGGAAGTCCATTTGCCTGTCCATTTATCTAATATAAATTAAATTGAGCTGCCTCCTTGGTCTAGTGGCTTGATGCCTCCTTACATTCTAATTATCCTTAATAATGAGAATGTAAGGATTTGTGTATCTGTTGTAGTTTTACCGCGTTCCTTTAAAAAATGAATGGCATGCATGTATAAAAAAACATATTCATATTATATAGGTAATATTTATATATGTCTCTGCCATTAACCGCTATGTTATATACATATTTTTGGAACAGAAAAGGTACAGAGTTCTTTATGAGGCAACCAATCAGTCGGCTCTAGCCCTTTGCCAGGATCAAGCAAGATTGTTTTTCGGTACCCACTTGGTCTAGCATTGCAGATCGTAAAGTATTCGTCAACTTTCTGTTTACAGTGAAATTTGTGCCTTTTTAAGCCGTCTTGCTATCACTATCGGACGGCCAGGCAAACGCGACCAAAGCGCCATAGGTACACAGTGGAACTTCCCCGCCTACGTACGAAGCGCTTTGAATCCACATTTATTATTCGCACTGCGAAACTGTGGAATGCTTTGCCTGAGTCCATATTTCCAGATAACTACAATGTAGGTGTGTTCAAATCCAGAGTAAACGGGTTCCTTCTGGGCAGGCGCGCTCCATCCTAGACCGTGATATTGCTTAAGATCAGGCAAGTCAACGGTCAAGCGCTTGCCTATTAACGGTAAAAAAAAAACATAGGCAACATGTTGCAAACACTTTAACGGCCATCGACATCTTAGTTTCTTAAGCCCGTGAATTTACATTTATTTCGATATAGTCTTAAAATAGCTCTCCTTTTGATTCATAAAAGTAACATTTATTCTTAAACCTATGATCTACTCGATTTATTCGTTAAATAAAAAAGACCGATTGAGTAAAACTTGTCACTATCGTATTCGTAATTCAATCTACTGAGCTGCTAGTGATAGCTATTAACACTGTTTCTCCAAATTAAATAATTATACTTAAGGGTCAATGAAACACAAATAAAATATATTTTATAGAATAATTTCATGAGTCTGAATGACTAAAGACAAGCCCAGAAAATCCGTCAGAAAGTGCCTATATTGATAGCTCAGATTATAATTGAAAAATGGTTTCATTTCACGTCATCTGCATTTTAAGGTACTTTTATGTTCATATGCTCGTTACAGCCGTGACGTTATGTGAGGTTATGTAATCTTATTATGTATAACGGTCGAGTGCCTCATTATTCTAGTGGCTAGATATACCTCCCAGATATATCCCGTGGTCTTATTGGGTTCTTATAAAAAAAAACTTTGTAGCAGCCCGGAGTCAGGAAGTTGGAAGTTTATACACTCCTTGCTTCGGGAAGCACGTGAAGTCGTTGGTCTTTCCACCAGATTATGAGAATGACTGAATGGAGAGTGCACCTGTGTTTCGCACATACTTGTGCACTATAAAAATATCGTGCATAGTTGGCTGGTCTCTTGAGATTGGCCACCGTGGTCGAAATCATGGCAGACATGTATAACAGATATTATTTGTTCGTAATTTTAAATAAAATAAAGTAAAATGCAATAATTATTAGACGAGTGTGATCAACAAAGGATGACTGATATTGTGACGTCCAGTTTCGGTATCAGAACTACCTATTTCTAATTCAGCTTCCCTTACCTTGCTTCCTTGTGAGCTCTGTTTTTCTTTCTTTATTGGTTTGAGGGATAAACATGGACAGCATCCACATTTATATAGTAAAATAAATTTATAGATATTGGGCCAAAGTCTCCTCTTCTCAGAAGTTTAAAGCTTATTCCACCACGCTGCTTCTATACGGGTTGCTGGTTAGCACACATATGTAATTAGATATAAAAAATACATAGAAGATTTTCAATCGACTCATAGAGATTTACTCACGAGGTTTTCAACACCGAGTACAAGATAAATTCATATTGAGCTTATGAAAATTGTGATTGTTACCAGGGCTTGGACCAACAAATGGTTCAACCTTTCAATCTTCGGTTAAGATTCATCTGTTATAATCTTTCGGTTATTACTTATTATTGGTAAGTTGAGATGTAAAATTAAATTATGTTATTATTTTAAAAGGTTAACTAATTTGTGGGTGTTAAGCACACGATACTTTTTATATAAATTTATAAAAAAGCACATAACTTTATTTTGTCTCCGAAATGGAATTAATGTGCTAATCTTAACAGCTAACTTGTGCAATCTGTTTCCGCATGAGATTCAAGGTCAAAAACTTATTATAACATTCAGGTCATATAAATAACTTGCGTTACACATATTATAATTGTTCTCGTCAAAATAATAAGAGTTCGCTTGAAAATAGATATAATTAATTTATTGGTAGATTTAATAGTTACTTAATAATACAAAAATGTACACACAATCGTACTTAACGCGCTTTATATACATTTAATTAGCGATGGTTCTAATTTGAAACCTGTACATTACTATTCTACAAACATACGGCCATTCTCAAATTAAAGAAAAGTAAATATCATCAGCATTCAAAGCGGTATTTTGAAAATGACCAATGTAAAGTCAGCAACAAAAGTTTTGTTTCCAGAAAACGTTGATTGTTACTGTTATATTACTAATTATAGTATCTAGCCTTTTATATTCGGTGTAAAAAGGTCCTGTCTATCAGTTTCAATAATTCGAATTTTGAATTTAGTTATTTCTGAAATTTTCTTTTTTTACCTTTGCTGCTATCTTTACTTTAAAAAAATATAAAACAAAATAAACTTTGGTTTAAATTACGTCGTAAAAAATATCTTAAAATATAAAAGCATTTTATTCAAACAATTAAAACAATTGTAAAAAAAATAAATTAAAAAATGAGTTTATCTATGCATGAATTTCATAATTCACTGTTATGTCTACCTTATATATATTTTTTGATCTTATAAAAGAAACCTATTCTAAGTAATCTCATAACCAAACACTGAAACTTTTATTAATACAAAATGGCGTCTGTGACTTTAAGAAAGTATTAACGAAGTTCGTTAAATCGGCTACAAAAATAATCATCGCAGTAAAAAACAACTTTCAGTTTAAGATCTTATCGATTTAAGTTTGATATAAAAATATTAAAAATTAAATCGCAAAGAGTAATAAAGCAGTTATTTTACAATTGTTGCTTTTTATGTTTAAAAAAAAAAACAAGGATATAGAATTGCGATCTTTGACAAAATATTAATTACCTTTGACGAAATTAATGTTTAACAAATGGCGTGTACAAATTCTTAGTAAGTGAATAAGCAACATTACTTTATTATATTATTTATTACATTACAGGGCATTAAGGATTTAATTTTAGTTTTAAATAGATATGTTGCGGCCTTTTAAAGGGTTATTACGTTAATATTCTTTATTACAAACAACTGCACACATCAATAACATGTTACGTTTTTACACTTAATTTAACAAATATGTATAATTAAATACCTATCGACTAGGTTTATACTTCGGAATTTAAACATGACATAAATATTTATTAAGAGACAAGAAGAAAGCGGAGCCTGATGACAAGATGATGGCATAATATCCTTCGCCATTTGTATTGACTTCGTAAGTACTTTAGGTTATTATAAGCCTATGAAGATCAACCGCATTATCTTAATTGTTAAGATTTTTTTTGTTATATCTTATATATAGCCAGAAAAATTGTATATAGATTTACAAATGGGGCTAAAACAAGCATCTCAAGCCGATGGTTTTAGTTACTATACCTACAAAATATTTGACAAACTTCGTTATGGTTTGATCAATTTATCGAATTGACCCCATCTTTTTATATTCAGGTAAATCGTATTAAAGTCACTCATACACGAACACTATTTAGCTCGACTCCCTGCTGTTTTCATTTGAGCCTAGAGCACTAGAATGGGATGTAGAAGCGACCTCGGGGGCAACGATCAGGCCTTCTTTGATGCGTTTCTTCTGTTTCATTCTTCGATTCTGGAACCAGATTTTGACTTGTGTCTCGTTCAGTTGTAGGGCGGATGCTATTTCTATCCTTCTCGCTCTTGTTAAGTATTTGTTGAAGTGGAATTCTTTTTCGAGTTCAGTCAGCTGTTTGTTGGTGAAGTTGGTTCGGCCGGTGTTGTTCAAATTGAGGAGTGGGTTAGCGAGCATCTGACTGCCAGTCGGTGTGCGGAGACCGTCCTGCGGACTTCCAAGGACGCCCTGGTTCACGAAGTCAGCTGGAGGTATCATCAGCTTTGGTGCTGGAAATAAAAAATAGCAAAATTAAAATGGATGTTAAGACATAATACAGGCAAGATGATCATCAATTTTGTTACTATATTTCTATAATGTACCGCCACTGAAAAAATGTTATGTCCCTTGTGCGTTTAGTTATACCGGCTCACTAATTCTTCAGCAATACTAAGTATTACTGTTGTGATGTAGAATACGTGGTGAGTGATTGCACAAAGCCCGACCTCCAACTTGTAAGTCTCATGTCTAATTTACTTTATTCTTATTAAAGGGATTAGCTTCTGACAGGGATCAACTTGCATTTTATTGAGTTTAGTTGGTGTTTGTTTAACTAACATCCGCTAACCTTCACATAACAATAATGAAATAGAACGCTATTTAACTTCGTCATAAAAAAAACAAAAAACCGTCGGTCCACTCCTTTTTTTATATTCGGACAAATATTTGCGGGCGCAGGTTTATTTATACAAAGCCTCATTGCTCATAATCTTTTTACGACATTACAAAGAATTGTCCGTGGGAGCAAATCGCGTGTATAATCGAGACAGGTGTCAATTTTTTCTAATACATGGACGAAAGAGATAAAAGATATTTCAATATTGGCTGTAAGGAGGCGCCCCGCTGCGCAGGAGTGCCTAACCCGCGGTCTCTTCGTATACGTGAAGTTTTGACGTTTATTATTGTAGAAAAGTAAACATGAATTGAGTTCTACGTGTCCGTTCTGTCAACCTTATGTTACGAGTTGGCTTTTGACTTTGTTTCGTTTGCGTTACACATTTTATAAATCACTTTTTTTTAACGACGCCTTCGAGAAATTTATATAAAAAGTCGTCTGCTATAAATATGTTTAAAAATTATTAATGAATAATTATAAGTTTTATCGTGTTGTAATTCCTTGTTTGTATTTTAAATTATTTAATTGCCTTTTTTTAAGGTAGCTCATTTCACACTTTATTCATATTGCCATGAAAATTACTGCCTTAACAATATACCGACTACCTATTGTTATAATATACACTAATTCATATTAAGCTGCTATTTAAGAAAACTTTTCCAAAGGTCCTGGGTTCAAATCCAATCATGTGCATATAAAATGTTATTTATATCATGTATCTGAACTATAAATATATATCCGTATCCCGTATTAGATAACCGTTTCGTTGTATATGCGCTGTACTATCTACTAGTCTTCATTGAGGATGGCTGATGGCTGAAACTGATGAAAGAAATCCGCTGCATTATAACCACTGTACCATATTTAATCTCTATGTATTAAAAAAATATATATATAAATACAATAAAAACGTCCATTTTACAGACGTCGTGACGTCGTGACGTCGTCCATGACAGTATGTGTATAAATACATACGGTCAATGAATTAACAGAAATATGCAAGACATTTTAATTTCCATTTTATCAATGATTGGATATTGAAATAGTGGGATAATCAAAAGAGATGAATTCAAATAAAAATAATATTCTTTAAGAATTATTTAGAAAATGAGCAGAAAACTGTCGTGTAATTTCAGAAATGACACATATATACAAATATAGTAAATGCGAAACATTGGCATTGCCCTTGATGGTCTCTGTATTAAAATTTGGTAGGGGTCCTTCTTCCTAATTGCGGCGTTCGTTCGTTGTATAATTTGTTTTCTGTTTTTATTTTTTTTCGCTATTCTCACCCGTCTTTCTCTCTGTTTATGATCTCCTGGTAAATGACACACTCGCTCCACAATCAAGATTGGAGTCATCGAAGCGATTTTAGCGCCTTGACCGTCAAAGATTTAAACTTGCTATTCACCTCGTATCTTTGATACGACTGATACGGCGGTCTACGTCCCTGTTGCGAAAGTAGCTTGGTTTGTCTATATTTTACGATTTCACGACTAAAGTGCTAAACAGGCTATTTTCTATACCTAACACTTGCCCCCTTAAAACAGCGGCATTGCTCTCATGCCGCTGTCGAAAACCAGAATAGTACTAGACTATAAAAAAAATAATTTTAATAAAATTTGAACGATACGCATCAAAATGAAATAATATATGGTGAAATAAAAATTGAGGAATTGATAAACGACATATTACCCGATTTAGCGAAAACAAGACAGGATAAACTCATAAAGTTTCAACGCGTTCAAGGAAACAAATTAAAAGAGAAACGGTCATTCCTCAGCAACAGTTGCAGTGTAACGGGTTGTCAGATTAAATGGAAAAGGAAGGATTAAGTGGACGAGGGGTGGACGGAGATGTTTAATTAAAGCGCCAGCTTCAAGTAACAATTAATAAATATATATTGGGTAAAATTAAACGTTTCTTTTAGATAGTGGGCTGCCTTATTGGCACCTTTCCACTGGCATTTAGACACGCATGATAAATAAGACGACTATACACAAAACGACACTTTCCCCGATTTTTTATCTTTTCAATTAATTTGTGCTCTTTATCATCAATTCGTTTAGTCGTTATTTGATTTAGTAAAAAACGTTTTTTAAACATGTATTTTTTATGAAGGCGCCAAGGCCTCAAATTGATGGCCGTGCCAGGTACTATGGTACAGGTGCCAATATACTGAGCATTATGTATTACAATATTTTATTTTATTTCCTCGTTCAGTACAATAATGTTACGTGAAATCTTAAAGCTGAATTTTAAGCAACCGCCCAACCTATTGAGCTGAAAGTTTATATATTTGGTAATATATAAGTTTTAATTCAAGGTGAAATATTTATATAAAGTTTCTTATTGTTTCAAAATCCAAATATTTTTCAGACAAGTAGACTTAGAACCTTTGAATCGTTATGCTAAAGAATTAATGTAGCGGACCGCTGCACTGTAGGGAATAGTTTAACAGCACAGGTCTTGCTGGTCTGGTCTTGAGACAGTTTGTGTTTCATTAATATCGAATTCACGATCAAATTAATCCATTCTTTACTTAATAATGGTATTGCTTTATAACGAATATTTAACTGACCTTTTAACTGATGAATGTTGGCTTATATGAAAGCATATAGTTGTGGACGACCCCTCCGTATGCGAATATATCGCACAAAGTCGCTTCGATAAATATTTACGTTAAGGGTGAATAATTAATAAAAATATATAATTGACTATCAATGATCTAAATTTAATTTTTCATAAAAAATAATATAAATTTTATTCGAAATTAAACAATATTTAAATATACTTTATTTCAGATAGCTCTTATTTCTTATTTTCTTAATTTGACAGCTGTCATCGTTGTACGGTGTAAGCAAGTAGCTCACAAGTTACTTTTTATATAGATTATTCATGATGTAAACAATATCTGCTTATGGGGTGGTTTTTGCTCCACTGATATAAACATTTTCCGAACTGAAAACTGCATATTACTATTACAGTAGTTACTTATTTAAGAAAAACCATACGTGGATATTAAAAACTTAGGGCGTAATATTTATGATAAATAATTATTAACCATTAGTATAATTTGCACATAAATTAACAAATGCGATTACTGTTATAATTTTTATTATAACGATATTATTCATCTCGGCTTAAATTAATGAAGAGAAACCTTTCTCCCAGGATGGGAGAATCGAGAAAGATTAAAGACTTAGACTGTATTTGTGGTTAATTTTACATTTACCGAGTAATAAAATTAAGAACATATAAAATATAAACAAAAAATTTATGCAGGTTTCATGCGGGTTATATGAATTTACGGGTATTATATATTATACAATATATCTACGTAATATAGTTTGTGCTAAACGAATCACTGCTGAGTTTCTTATAAGTAGCTTCAAATATAAGTGACATTGCAAACGGGTCACGTAAGTGGTCACCGCCCATAGACACTGGTACTATTAGAAAAAATAACCCTCACATCGGAAAATAAGATTGTATGTCCATTGTGCCTGTAGTTACTCGGGCTCACTCACACTTCAATTTGGCGGTCGAATATATGACTTGTACAAAGACCTACCGCCAAATAAAGAACCTTCTAGAAGAAAGTATTTCAATTTTCATTTTCAGAAATATTATGTTTGTAATAACTGTACAGAGAAGTGAACCAATACTAATCTTGGTATTGTAGAATAACAACCACAGCGTCGTGTAGTAAACTATTGCATCATTTAAGCAAACCCACGGTATATGCGGGTCTGACAACACTTCACATTGACACGCAACCAAAGCACCATGCAACCCGTTGGCAGACCAAACAGCGGCGTGTTTGTGCGTCTGTTTGCGCAACCTGCCCGCTTGCATTTGGACCCATAATACGAGATGATTCCGTGTTTCCATTATACATAAATGTAGATAAACAATTACCTCATATAGGTATTAAATAAAATTGAAATATGTTATGTAATATGTATGTAACGTTATATAATATGGACGAAGTCTACGATTTTACTCGACTCTTTTAGATAGTTGTGTGATATTGAATACCTTAGATCGATTTAATTTCACCCTTTTGCATGCTTCAAAATAATCTTACCATTAACTATATGTTTATATATTAGTGTATATACAATCAAATAATATTATATATATGTATACTGTAACGTTCAAATGAAAACGGACGACTAACGAATAGTACTTGCAATGGAAACGAACCCGTCAAATGGTCGGCATGCGCGTACGCAGCCCGCCTGTGACAATATTGACAGTGACGCAAAAGTATACAAACTTCTCTGCTTTGTCTATGTGCGGTGTACTACTGACAACGAGTTTCGGCGTATTGTCTTTCAGGGACAGCTAATAATAATTATCCGGGTATCTAAAAGAGGATGGCAATTTTAGAACCAGCCTTTATATAAACCATGCAGATTTATAAGTCGTATAATTTTCACTGATACTTATTTTTCCGTTGTTTAAATTCATATTTAAAGAAGCCTTCTTCTCAAATATATTTTGTGGTTTTATTTACTATTTTTCAGTTACTTATAAACAGTTGGCGCTATAATGGATGTATTTTTCTTTATTTAATAAAAATAAAATAATTTATTCTAATATAAAAGAAAATATTTTTAAATTAAGACATTACGCACACCGCGAATCCTTAATAATTTAAATGCGAAAGTAAGTTTATTTGTTACTTTTTCTTGTCTTTACTTCTCAACCGATCCTCATGAAATTTTTCATACACGTCAAAGGCACAGAAAAGATTATAGGACACCTATCAGGTCTCGCCTTACTGAAACTACTGTTACTAAGTATAACAGCCTGATTATATCCTACTATTTGGCCAAAGCCTCCTCTTCACTTGAAGAGATGGTTTGATCCATATTTCACCATATTTCTCCAATGATACTTAGAGGATAATCATGAAGCAAAATTTTGGACGACGCTGATTCATCCTTAGGATGTTTGTCTTTAACAAATAGAAACTTTATATGAAGTAACTAAAATTAATCCAAAAAGTTCATTTTTGAAGCCAATATTTGCCTCGAATCGACCAATATACAGCAAACCAACCGTCAAAGGCGCCGCGTATTAACTGTTTGTACTTGTAACAGAAGAAGGCCGGCGCGACACCGCTAATCCATTACGCCAGCAAATGTTTGTTCAACGACGACTGGCCTTAGATTTTTGCTTTCGATCCCACTGCCAAATCACGCAATTGTGTTGCCATTTAATAAAATTGATGAAATAATGTGTGTAAAACGAAACGTGATTATAATTTTACTGGAACTCGGTTACAGTTCATAATGCATATGCAATAATTATTGCATTAAAATTATATATTAAATGAATATATTATATAATAATAAAATATTCTAAAATTTGTAACTTTCATTATAATAGTTATATTTAATCAACAATATAATCTACGATAAATTAATTAATTAAAATTAAATATAGATTTGAATGTTTTTTTTTTACTTCGAAAACTTTGTATACATTCCGTAACGTACATGAATTCACGTAGTACATCAGCTTTTTGCAGAATTAACACCCCTATACATAATATCCTTTATTTACCGAGCGATGCGGGCGGCAATGTAACTCATCAATAACGCCGCGTCCGAATTACTCGTAATTCAATCAATTCAATTGTTAAACACGACTGGCCGTGTACCGCGTCAACGCCCCAAAAAAAAAGTTACATTTAAAATTCGAATACCATAGTCCTATTGTCTGTAGAACGTGGCTAAAACTGCGCGAGCAGGATAGAATACTGGATGATATAAATTTGTAACCTAGTAAAATATCCGTTTCTTTCTTTTAAAATTCTATCATATTACGGATCACGTAGTCCCTAATACATGTCAATGGCCGTCTGACAGCTAAATGACAGCTAGGGGAGCGGGAAGCAGTGCGATTGGTCGAAAATTGGACAATACGGCAGATGCGTTAAATTTTTTTACTGTCACCGAACCGCCATGTTTGCCTAAATTCTTTACCGAAAAATGGGTGTACACATAAAATAAAAAAACGTACTGGCAGCTGACATTTCAATTTGCTACTGAGTTAACATGTTAGATGTGTAATAAAGTTTGAATGATTTGATATAATACCAAAAATTATCATACAATAACTTTATGTTGCTTAATATCTTTATTGTATTAAAGAAAACTGAAGATTAAAATGGTAACATTATTATTTCTAAAGTAAATATATTTTAAAATACAAGTGTAATATGTAAAGGTTACTTGCACATTTTAATAAAGAATTAAGGTAGATAACGCCGACGTTATGCAAAAAACAAACAAGCATGCCAATATGAGTAATCCGGTAATCCTGTTGGCTGTATCACTGATATCGATGTATGCACGTCACTACAAACGTCATTAAAACCAAAAATATTAAATTATAATCTGTATTCTAAAAGTGTTATTCTGATAGTGATCGAGATATGATATATATCATTTGTATCCAAGGACCTTAAAATATATAATTAAAAATATTTTAACAGTAGTAATTACATTTTTTAGAAAGAAATGTAATTTATAATTTATTATATATATGTCATTACATATATTTTTTAAACATAGTACACATTCACACATTGTAAAATGCACCTAATTTTTATCAGGTTAAAAAACATTTTTAATAACAAACTTCAACTTTGAAGGACAGAACAAACGATGGTGTGGCTGCAGTTATCATAAAAATCTATAAATACTATAAATAAACCTATCCGTAACAGCCTGTGAATGTCCCACTGCTGGGCTAAAGGCTTCCGCTCCCTTTTTAAGGAGAAGGTTTGGAGCTTATTCCACCACGCTGCTCCAATGCGGGTTGGTGGAATACACATGTGGCAGAATTTCAGTGAAATTAGACATATGCAGGTTTCCTCACGATGTTTTCCTTCACCGTAAAGCACGGGATGAATTATAATCACAAATTAAGCACATGAAAATTCAGTGGTGCTTGCCCGGGTTTGAACCCACGATCATTGGTTAAGCCTATCGTTATTTAATAAAATATAGTAAAACTAGATCAAACGTTTTGAAGCTTTGTCAAAGGAAAACATACGCACAGATAGAAACACAGACCCAAGCTCACGCGTGCTCACAAACACGTACAATTTTCATTTCTTTAATTTCTTTTAAAGCAACGAGATTTGAGTCTTCTAGAATTCATCGGCGCACCTCGATTACAATATGGAAAACAAATTTAAAGTAAGTATTAAAACAATATTGGAATTAAACCCGTGAATTCAAATCCCCAAATGTAATACATGGTAATACATAGTGCGACATTTGGCTTTATATAAAGGGTATATACCGAGTTGTATTAATATTTTCGTTACGTGCATTACGCCGACACTCGACATCAGCCGACACCGACGGCCGACATCCGACGCGTTATGACTGATCACCGCTAGAGAATAATATTTTCACCGAACTCTGGGGTGGGTATATGATATATAAATAAATATATACGAAGAAGAATTTGTATTTTTGGATTACTTAAAACATTAAAAATAAGGCGTTTTTCTTAATAGAATATAACATAGATAACATTTTTTAACATTTGTTGGTTTTCCTTCAGGATAAATAATAATGTAATTAGGTAACTTGACGGTGCGAATGAATAGGTTGAAATGAGTAAACTACGGAGTTTTTGCCGGTTCTGTTCGGTAGAATCTACATTCCGAGCCGATAATTAATTTAATCTTGTAAAATATAAATCTAAAAGTGCTAGTACGAGTAAAAGCATACTCGATTACGTATTTTAATTTTAATTCAGTTTCACTTGATGGTACCGCTTTGTGCGAGTCCGGGTAGGTACCACCCTCTGATCAAATATTCTATCGCCAAAGAGCAATATCTAGTACTGCTGTATTCCAGTGAAGGGCGAGTGAATCAATGTAACTACAGACACAAAGTACATAATCTCTTAAGACCCACGTCGGTGGCGTATTGGCAATGTAAGGAATGGTGAATATTTCTTACGGATCACTTACCATCAGGTGTCCCATTTGCCCATCTGTACCTAAGATTCCATTTAAGAAGTATGCAAAGAGCATTAAAAATATCTACGTAACAATGTATTTATTTGTATAATACTTAACAATGTTGGCAAACCAGGCATAAAGCATTCCTTAAAATTGCGATATGTTTTATTGCAACCAAATTTATATAATGTTTAATAGTAAGGCTATTAAACGTTATATTAATTTTGTGTAGATACATAAAGTTTGTCTTTCGATTGTCAGATCTTCATAGATTATCTATGTAATCAAAATTATTTTATTGTTTGTCTTCTATGCTTTTCTGTTCAATACATTCGATTGAAATGAAATCAGTTGTCGTTGGATTCCCGCGAATTTCTAATATAATCTTAGTGCCTACGAGTATCAGCGCATTAGTCGTATACAAAAACATTACAAGAGCATAGCAATGCATCTCGTGCATCAGTATTTAATAATGTCGAGAAGTGCCGGACGGAAGACGTAGAAATCACATCAAATACATATTTTGTCTCTCCTTACTTACATATATATATATTATACAATCGTTGTATTTTTAACAGAAATTTTTCTCTCGTGGAATCATTGGACTTGAACGTGAATAACAAAAATAAAATTTAATATATTGATATTCAATGATTTAAACACTAACAACAAGCTAGTCTTGACCCAGCTTTTGATTTCTTACTGGCAGCTATTTACAATATATTAGAATATAACAGCGCTAGTCTTACATTTGTATTTACAGATTTCTCAATTTGATAAAATAAGTGCAAATCAGCATTCGTCACAAACGTTTCGTAAACCTTTTCGTACTCAAATTAAAAATAAAATTCTATGTTAATTACATAAATATCCAATTAAATGTATAATCAAATACTTATTTAGTTGAATGTTTTCATTCAAAATACTTATTAAAAACGACCATTTGTGATTAAAAACAAGAAGCAGTAGTTATAATATTTATATGAGATTTTTATATGAGTATATACGAATTATTAGGTAATTCGAAAAGTAGATCCTTGGTTTAAATATTAATATGTTTATTATGTGCATTACGCCGTGACAACACGGCAGCCGACGCGTCGTGACGGATCACCATGGGAGAAAAATATTAATACTCTAATGTTTGCTTCGGGTATGTGGTTACTAGATATAGCCTAAAGATTTGAATATATAATGCATTTATTTTATAATTAAATAGATTTAAAATTAGTTTAAATATATAAATCGATATTAATAAAAACTTTTACAGTTGTTTTATATAAGAACAAATTCGAAACACACCGCATTAAACGATCGTGAAATGTCAGAATGCGACATTGACTTCAATTATTATAGAATTTAAAGTATACAAGGCTCAAAATAGCGTATCATCGTTAGTCGGTTATTAATTACGCGAGCGATACGCAGTGATTTCTCACAGAATAGGTCTTCAGTTATTTTAATTATTTTACGTGTCTAATTAAATTAATTTGAAGTCAACATTATCGCTTCTTGTTGAGATATGTTAGAGAAACACACGCGATTGTGCACGTAAAAACATACACACATACATACAGATATATATTCTTCTAATGTATTTGGTTCTGTTCGATTTTGTTAAATTATCCGCGGAACTACGGAGTTATACGAGGGTTAGGTAACGTTTCAAATTACATTAAAATGTCTGCCTTGTGATACGTGTTGCCTTTGAGTATTATATTCTTATTGTAATATTTATACTTTTGTTATATATTTTATTAAAAACACAATAGCGACGATATAGTTTAATAAATAAATAAACGTAATTATGTATATGAAACTATTATTATTATTTATATAAATGATTAATTAGCCATAAGCTTGCTACTTGTATACATAATTATTATATATAAATATATTAATTCAAAATCATTAGTCATATTTCTTTAGCAATTTTGTTGCGTTATACATCGCAATTCATAATATTTCTATATAACATGTATATGCATATATGTAAATAACACAGAATAATAATAGTTAATATTTTTCGGACGATATCTTTATATATAAAACGCATGTCTAACAATTATAATAACTATATTTCCAAGTCGTAGAGATAAAACGGCCCGGACCCTCGTGATGCGATCATCGGACACCGAAGGGTCGTTCGTTATGATAATATTTGCTGTAAACTTGCGCAACACATATTTAGACTTCAACGCGCTCAGACTACAATCATGATTTAATTATGTTTTTTTTTGACATTATTCACGTACTCCCCTCTGATCCCAAACTAAGCTGAGCTTGTACTATGGAAACCAGACAACTGATGTACTACATATACCGTAACAGCCTGTGAATGTCCCACTGCTGGGCTTAAGGCCTCCTCTCCCTTTTTGAGGAGAAGGCTTGGAGCTTATTCCACCACGCTGTTCCAATGCGGATTGGTGGAATACACATGTGACAGAATTTCAGTGAAATTAGACACATGCAGGTTTCCTCACGATGTTTTCCTTCACCGTAAAGCACGAGATGAATTATAATCACAAATTAAGATAAATCAAAAATTATCATAAATTAATAATAAATCACATGAAAGTTCAGTGGTGCTTGCTCGGGTTTGAACCCACGATCATCGGTTAAGATTCACGCGTTCTTCCCACTGGGCCATCTCGGCTTGATATACTATATATACTACTTTTCTTTTGTAAATACATACTTATATAGATAATTGCACCTAGACTCAGGACAAACAGACATGTTCATGCACACAAATGTCTGTCCTGGGTGGGAAACGAACCCACAACCTTCGGGGTGAAAGGCAAGTATCTACCAACCACGCCAACCATCTTGTCATTTTATAAGTTATTATTAGATGTGATATTTTCTGCAATTATTACTACGTGGTAGGTAGGCAAGCCTGTCTGGGTAGGTAACAGCTATAATTCGTATTGGTGCAGCTATAATTCCGGTTAGAAGGGTGATAGAGCCAGTGTAATAGGTAGGGACATTTAGCTCCCAAGGTTAGTGGTGCATTGGCGAGGTAAATAATGGTTGATATTTCCTTCATCGCCAATGTCTATGTGCGTGGTGACCGCTTACCATCAGGTGGCCAGCCAACCTACCTATAACATAAAAAAATACTGATATTATAAATTTTAGAGTTTGTATGTTTGGATGTATGTTACTTCATCACACAGAAACAACTGGAGGAATTTGAATGAAATTTCGAGTGGAGCTTATACCATAGGCTACATAACACTTGTATCTTCCCTCCTCACACTCATCCACACAAATAAAAGTCATGAAAATTCTATTCAAGTGATGCCTGCTCAGGTTTGAACTCGCAATCTTCAGTTAAGATTCACGTGTTCTATCCACTGGGCCATCACGGCTTTTAATACATACATCTAGTTCACATATGATAAATGATGTATTCTTTAAGTACGATCTAAGTGAGATTGTAAAAATAAATGTAATAAAAAAGGCCGTACTTTAAAGTTTAATCATTTAATTTAATCTTTATTTCAATTGAAAAATATTTTCACTAAAATTATTATCTTGATATGAAATGAGCGATGAGTTAATGAGTTAAAAAAATTAACTCTAAAAATATAATTAAGAATTAATTTATATATTTCTTAGAACGTTTGAATTATAATTATTTTTAATTTGAAAGTTAATAATAGGATATAATCTTAAGTTTTTTTTGTATCAAAATAACTAACGAGTTAATAATCGTCGCCTCATTTATAATGATTGCAAAATATTTACTTTAACAGTTAACTACATATAAGAATTAAAAAATGTATAAATGACATATGGAATAAAGTATTGTATTATATATAACATAAGTATTGTCTCTTACTCTCACAATATTTTAATGAATTGATAAAGCAAATAATCGCCGATATAGCACTTTGCATTGTACCCGCAGCGATCTGTCGCCGGCCCTGGGGTAGAGCGAGACGAGCGATCACTCTAGGCGCCTGGTAGCAAAGGGCGCGAAAATGTCAAAAAGAAGTTATATAATCGACGGGTACATAAGCGTTGTTGATTTTTACAAATGCCCTAATTATTATTTATATAAAATTAACTGAAATGTAATGAATGTGAAGTGAAAGCGTCGACCAAAGACAAGACTGATCAAGGGCCAAGACCAGCGCTGCGTACACGTACTTATGTGTAAGCAAAAACCCTTAAAAAAGAAAACAAAGTCAAATTATATCTTTGTATGTTCGAGGTTTTAATAATGTCAATTGCCTTTTTTTCTTACTTCGAGATGGTTCTTTTTTAAACTTAGAAAATCAAAAGAAAATCGTTGCAGAATTAACTAACAATACTTAAACGCAAAGACAATAGAATGGCTTGGAGAAACGTTACAGTTAACTGTATGTGTCAAGTATTATCTTCGTGTGAAACATAATTTTTATACATACATATTATATATATATTAATATAGTAATGTTATTTGCATAATTCATAATTTTTGTGTATCATAATTTACAATAGAAGATAAATATACAGTTAAATAAAATGAATACCGAGCAAAATAACTTTTAAGAACAAACAGTGGACAGTTATTTCGATACATTCGAATGTATACCCTAAAACATATGCGCAAGGTGTAGAATAGCTCGCGCGGTTTTATAACGTTAGGGGGTAGAATATACGGACAAGGCACTAGCACCCCATGAGAGCTCATCAATCGTCTCTGACGCTCCGCTGGGATGAACTTGTACTGTTACGGACAGTAGACCAGGACTTGGATGAGGAATAATACATTATTTTATAAATATATCACAAGTCGAAAAGGATAAGGCTAAATAACTAACATTATTTTATGATATTTGAGACTTAGAATTCGTTTTAAAAGTAGTTTATATATGTTTAAAAATATGTAATTATTATCTTTCAAAACCCCAACCATCAAGACCAAGACTTTGTTTGTAACGCCTAACAGAAAAGGTTGATAAGCCAACACACATAAAAATATATATACGACTATACAACAGAATATACGGCGCATTTCGGAGAAGATTTTAGTATACATAATATTATTAAGTAAAATATCCATCTTCTTGTAACAAAATAAATATTATGAGATAAAGATGTTATCAGTTAGTATATAGAAAACAGTATATAATATTTTATACTGATAAAATACTGAAAAGTGATGTTTATAATTGTTATATGTTATTAGTTATAAATGAACTTCCCTTGATAATATTCTTCAAAATAAGAGTAAGTAGGTAGTAAGTTATAGTTAAATATATAGAAAAATGAGTCATAGATTATAGGATGATAATATATCAATCTTTATGGGAAATATTTAGCTTGAAAATTATCGACATTGGTTTACCTCTTACACTATATTTAAGTAGATATATTCATAAATTATTACAAGTTTAAATTTTCATTTTATAAGATTAAATTTATCGTAAAGACGGAATCTATAAAGATGGAATCTATAACTGATATACATTGTAGATTCCATCTTCATTCAAAAATCCACAATTTAACTCGTGTGAAACTAAAAATATAAAACATTGATTGATATCAAAACAAACCTTGCTCACACAGCGATAAGATTATCTTAAATTTCCATAGCCTTACTAAGTATTTCCTGGAGAAAAAATCAACGCTGATGTGACGTTTGGCGGAGATAGGTTATCTCAAATGTTCGCAATCATTAGCACTTCTATGCACCATCACAATTTTTAAATCATCTTGTTGTTTCGTCATAGATCAGTACGTTAACAATTTAAACGTGTACTTGTAATTTTTCATTTATCTTCGAGTTATGAAAATCAACGTGTTTTTTTTAAGTACGTGAAATCGGTTATGAACACATTAATACATTTCGTTAATACAATCGCATTGTCAGGATTGGAGAGTAAGTTAATGTAATGATGCCATCCTGCACTTATAAACCTGTTTTTAATAACCCTTTGTCAAATATTTTAGAATACATACCTCGAATACTAGATAAAAAATGATAGTTACAAATCTTTTACAACTATGCTACGATTCAGTGTTGGAGCGTCGAAAAAATATAACGAATCATAACAAAATCTAACATACCTTGGTAAATGGTTTTAGTGTATGTTAAATTGTATTTTAATATATTTTATAACTGCAGTCAGCAATGGGTGCACCATTATTACAGGTGCAAAAGACATTACGTCTTACATTTAATGGTTGGCGGCGCATTACTTATTTAAAATAGGTACATTGGCACTAGAGAATTGATATATTTAAACTGTCATGGGCACTCGGTTTTGACAGATTTACTTGAATATTACGATAAAGAAAATCCTACGATGAGATAAATATGCACATCCGTTAAGTAAATCGTTCAATTTTCAGTAAAATAAAAACAAATATTGATAAATTTTTATCCACTGATAAAGATAGTTTGACAGGACAGGGTCTATATATAAAATATGTTCTAAAAATATGAATTCAGGCTGTGAACACGCAGTGTAGCTGTCTTGTGGTTGTAGTAGGAGGCTCTTAAATTTTCCTCTAAGATAAATAATTAGTAAATGTTCGTTATTGTATCTTTATCAATATAAGCAATGATTTATTTTTTCTCCAGTTCGTGGACTGCTCGATGTCCAACAGCTGGAGAAAGATTAGTCAAGATCTTCTGAACAGAATAATTAAAATACATGAATTTTAACATTAACGAAGCTTTATTATAATTTTTCTTGTTATTTATATTTAATCTTTAAATTTATTCGTATTCTTTATATTATTTTACTAAAGATTTTTTTTATAGAATAGGAAGGCGGACGAGCATATGGGCCACCTGATGGTAAGTGGTCACCAACGCTCTTAGACATTGGCATTGTAAGAAATGTCAACCCTCGCTTACATAGCCAATGCGCCACCAACCTTGGAAACTAAGATTTTATTGTGCCTGTAATTACACTGGCTCACTTACCCTTCAAACCGGACTACAACAATATCAAGTACTGCTGTTTTGCGGTAGAATATCTGATGAGTGGGTGGTACCTACCCAGAAAAGCTTGCACAAAGCCCTACCACCAGATTATAATGTGATGTTCAACAAATATTATTTGTTTCTCTCTTTCTTACTTTGTATTGCTGTATTAATTGAAGAGTGAGTAAGCCAGTGTAACTGCAGGCGCAAGAGGTGTATCCTTGTAACAATTGGTACATTTTGGAAAATCTGATAGACGGTTAGATAACGGAATTACCCGTTTTGAAGCAATGTAATCGCGTTAAATCGAAACGTGTCGTTTGTTGGTATTTACTTATCGTAAAGTATTAGCGGCAAGGCCAAATGATATCGACGTATATTCAAGCGAGGTTTGAGGTGAATTTTAAGAATCGACGAATTTGATTTCAGCGATACCGCGCGATATCCGTGCATGTACCTAAACGCATCCTCGTCGATAACATTGTTTTTATATCGAAATAAAATATTGTGATCACGTCATCGTTCGTATCATTGTTTATAAGAAAAATCTCGAATTTTATCGTCTCGGATTGAATCGAAACTTTGTCTCGTGTAATATTTATTGTAATAACTTTTAAATGAATGATAAAAGGATAAATTCGTGTTTTATATGTTTTGTGTTCACATAAAGTAAGACGCTTTAATGGTCACATTACATATATAACTGTACCGTTGCAACGCTGTTGATTACAAGTAAATGAATAAAATAATATATTTAAGTGCTGGTGATGAGGAGAGTGCACCCTAATACCGTTATCTATACATTCGACTTAACTCGCTAGACTAACTCTTCGAGCATGACCTGTCATGCATTAACAAAATTTTACTGTATTTAATTTTAAGCAATAAATTCTTTATTTTGTTAGTGCATGTGCTATAAATTTTCCTTATGACGGACGCGTTTTTTTTAAGGTATAGGGTGTTGAAATTCGTATATTTAAATAAAAGCAAGGCTATCGTTACTAAGTATATGATATATCGGAATGCACCAATAATAAGTTCTTGCCATAATTATTATAACAAACATCTGTAGGGCTATTGTGTAAAAACAATCTCAAGACCGCAGCAGTCGGTCTTGTTACGTGACATTGACCATAATAATTGTAACATTTCAAGAATATCACCATGAGTTCTTACAGAATATATATACTTTATTAAATAGGTAGCGCACGAGCATATGGACCACAAGATGGTAAGTGGTCACCGACTACCAAAGACGTTGGTATTGTAAATATTAACCATCGCTTACATCGCCAATGCGCCATCAACTCTGACGTTATGTCACATTTCAGTCCAGAACAACAAATCTAAGTATTAGTGTTTGGCGATAGAATATCTGATGAGTGGATGGTATGTAACTAAAGCTTACCTAAAGCCCTACCACCGAGTGATCCGATTATATCTCTAGTAACTATATTGATATCTTGATATAGTTTTACTATTTTATTAACATACCTTTGTTATATAATTGGAGGTCTACCTACATTGTCTTATGTGCTTTCCACTGTAGAATCTATATTTCTAACCGGTGATAACTTTACATTGAATGTATTTTTACGATTCTAAAGTGCTAAGAGCACTTGAGTGGTGTATAATTAAATTGTCATATGTGTGGATAAAGTATCAAAGATGCTCTGAGCAAGTTGTGGCGTCAGAAACTCGGAAACCAGTAGCAGCCAGTGAGGAGATGAGGCATATAATTTGTGTGTTCGGTGCCACCATCAATCAACGCTTATCTATCGTAATTTAGTGATAAGAGTATCAGTGTAGTGCGCTTCACTTACAATCTATAAATGTACATATTTTTCGAAATATTGATAGTTTGTTTTGTATATCATTACCAAATGTCAATAAAAATATTGAGTATTATATTATGAGTATAAAGATACGATTAACACATCTGAATATTTATTTTATTTTAATAAAACTATCTTAAATATTTTTCCTATAAAAGTTAAGCAATATAATGTAAGTGAACAATTATTTGAATGTATCGTTTAAAATAAATTCTAATCAATTAAAAAAATTAATAGTAAAGCACTTAAAATTATAATTTTTAATGTTTTTTTTTATTTAACTTTAATAAGAAAATCGAATGTACATCACTAATTGTAAATTATCGATGATAATCCGTATGAGTACGTGACGTACGCACCGACAATCCTTGTATCACCTAGACTGCACTCAGTACTTATCAGAGAGAGATGTTGCATCTAATTGATTTATTGGGTGTTGACAGAATACCTGGACAGCATCCGGACTTACTCCAATATAATAAATTACTGGCTGGCACGCCGTAGTGACGTGCGGTGATCGATCGGTCGACGTTATCGATGTACAGCTGCGTGGCAAGATGGCCGAGATGTCATTGATGACTTCATTGTCACGGTAGCATTGTTAGGGTAATTTTTACCGTTATATATTATAATCTTGATGTTTCTGTATAATATTAACGAATATAGTTTCACATATTATTTATAAAATGTCAATTATTATGTATAACATTGAACTGCGTAACGGTAGGTAAATAATTTGCTGATAAATATTGTTTGTGTCGCAATAACGATAAAATGAATTGTAGGTTATGTTTAGTTGGCCTAAAAATATACATACTAACTTATATACGTGTTCATTTGGTTCTGGTGAATGCTATTAAGTTAAATAGAATAACATTAACCTAGTATTGCTTTGGGTATCAATGGTTATGTACGAGAAATATTTTTGTGATTGAAACATTTTATGTTCCTACTTTTAAATTTTATACTTCAAGAGTTAAAATGGTTGACTTTCGCTTGATCGCAAATCATAATCATCAATAAATCGCTTGCTTTTTGAGATAAAATTTTAGCAAATGTCAGTCTGATATCCTACTGAGGGAGGCCTTTGACTAAAGCCTTTCCTTGCTTAATGATCTCAGAGCTAAGCTAAGCATCTGAACTAGAGGTGTATCTCTCCATAATAGTGCTGTATGAATATCTAAGAATGTTGAGGTAAATATTGAGAAGCGATTTTAAGAATATCTTTATTGACGTTTTTAGTCACCGACTACACGAAAAGATATTTGATCAGAAAATTCAATATCACAAAAGCCCGACGGCAAGTTATATAAGGAAATCTTGCTAATAAAGCCATATATCTTTAAAATATCAAGAGATTAAGATGATTAAGATCTCATTAGGGTTTTCCATAAAATCGTCCTGAACATTCGATTTAATAGAAGATGTCATTAGATCATTAAATCATTCACTCATTCACATTCAAGCAACTAACAAAAGATTTAACATCGATAAAATAGTTTTCGTCAGTAATATCTTGTGTATATAAATACGTATAAATTGTGACAATATCGGTAAAAGGGCCTCGACCGATAGCACTTCCTTGTTGTAAATCTGTCTGATAATCCACACCAATGTAAATATTGATACAACTTGGAATCAAACATCTTTGTCGATTGAGAACGACTGCCAGCACAGTAATAGACGAAAATTGTATACGATTTGAATACTTTTTGTGAATATTTTATCATCGTTTTATTTCGAAGTGAATATTTACATTTATTTTAAGTAATATTATTTTATTCGAGTATTTAAATTTATATACATTTGTAATCAATTGGCGGAAAAAGTAACTACTGAATTTCTTGTCTGGTCTTATTTTATGTTTAATTTAATGTTAAGAATACTTATAATAACTTAGTTGAGATAGAGAATATTTCGATTTTAAAACATTTACATGTTTTTTCAATATTGTTAGTCTTAACTATTTTTTAAGCAAATGAGATTAAAATTTTAATGCCATACTTTATGTAACGCTCAAGTGAGATTCTGATGCGAGATGGTTGCTAATATTCATTAGTTGGTTGTCTATGACGCGAAATTTAGTTTCTAGAAATTACTATAATAATGTTATCTAAATTTTCGCTTAATCTCGGGTCAATCAAAACCTTACCCAGATATCATTTAGTTCATCAATTAGTTGAACGTTCGTAATATAAATCCGAAGCCAGTAAACGACGATAAGATTAGACTAGTGATTTTTAAAGTGGTTACAAAATACGATATGGAATCCGAAACCTGTCCAATTTGCGATTATCAAAGATAAACGATCTTTCTACAAGTTTTTTTTTTTATAAATCCGTGTGACGCACGACGATTATTTACAGTAGTTAAAGAAAATGGCGCTGTTTTTGATTACCATATTTTTAATTTTGATAAGACACAATGTTTTTTAAATTGTACTTTGAGCCTATTTTGCGATATCTATTATTTCTGTTCAGTTGTACTACTTTAAGCATTTCATTGTATGTTACCACCGCCCCGACTATCTTGCACAAAGCCATACCATCAAGTAAATTTAGATTATTGTCGTGAAAAGCGTAAATATTACGTTCTGGTTATAAATAGTAGACTGATTTGGTCCATTATTTATTAATCATAAATCTAACATTATAATAAATATTATACTGATTTGGAATATTAAGCGATGTTTAAATTAAAATGATTTTAATTTTATTACTTTTATATAAAACTATAAATAAAACCTTCTTGTTTAACGTTACAACAAGCTTACATTACAAATAGCTGAAATGTAAATGGATATAAATTAAGAGAAAAAAAAAACGTTTCAAAAAAAGAATCTGGATTTTTTATAATGTGATACATGATTATATAACTTCATTGCCAGACAGCGGCACATCCAAGAATATAATTATAACTGACCACGCCATTTCGAAAATCAATCTTGACCACAGTAACACAGCATCAGCGTAACCCAAAGCACTAGGATCACACGAGCGCACTTTGAACACGACCAAAATACAATCACAAGACAACAATATAAACAAATGAATTAGGAATAATAAGGACATTTTTCGCTCACACTTTGATGATTTAACGCAATGTATCAACACGAATATGGATATTACAACGGTCACTGATATCACTAAAAGCATTCCTGTCAATCTGATTGCTGGTATCACCAAGAACTTCTCGAGACATATAAGATAATTGTAGAATATTGTTAGCTCTTCATATAGTCCTATAATTAGAACCGATATAATTGTAAAGCTTTTGACTTCTTTGATTGTGTAAATTTCATCTCCCTTGAAGATGTACAGGTCTGAAAACGTTTTTAGTGCAATGCTCATCGTCCAAAACGGTATGAGAAGATTCAGGTACGTTACAACTTGGTATGATACTTGCGTCATTGTTTGTAAGCCAGGCTTAAAAAGCACACTGTATCCCATCATTGTTATCAATTGTAAAACACTTGATATTAAGTGTTGAGTTCCTAAAAACCGGTACAAGTTTCTCGTTCTCTTCGAATATTGTCTAATTATGAAATACGTGATAACAGCGCCGATGATGACGTAAATTGTTCCGTTAAGCATTTCACTTAGTATATCGTCCTTTAAGCTTGGAAGATCTGTATCAATTTTAATTTTTATAAAATCTGATATCGTATTATTTTCGCACATTTCCATTTTTATAAGTGATATGTTAAACGTGGTTTGGACTTTTATTACAAATGAAATGTGTACAAAACACTGTATTTATTATTAATATCAATAATCGATAGCGTTTTGCTTTCACTAATGAGAATAAATTAATTAATTGGTTATTTAATATAGTAAGTTGGTGTAGAAAAAATTCAAGGACGTGAATTCAAATAATTTTTAATTAGAACTTTTAATAATAACTGAATTTTACTGAACTATAATTTGTTGTATAGACAGACAGACGTGGCGGAGAGACTTTGTTTTGTAATATGTAGTGATTAAGACACCGTTCTTAATTACCGTACCGTAACATCCCGGAATGTCCTACTGCTGGGCTAAAGGCCTCCTCTCCTCTTTTTGAGGAGAAGGTTTGGAGCTTATTCCACCACGCTGCTCCAATGCGGGTTGGTGGAATACTCATGTGGTATAATTTCAGTGAAATTAGACACATGCAGGTTTCCTCACGATGTTTTCCTTCACCGTAAAGCACGAGATGAATTATAATCACAAATTAAGCACATGAAAATTCAGTGGTGCTTGCCCGGGTTTGAACCCACGATCATCGGTTAAGATTCACGCGGTCTTACCACTGGGCCATCTCGGCATTCTCAATTGAGTAGTCGTAAATATAATAATTGTATTACCACCACAACAATTGTATTGCCACATAGCCATAAAATGTCATAGAATGATATTCGATAATTTCTCTAATATTATTTATGCGAAATTGAGTTTATTTGTATGTTACGCTTTCATGTCGTAACTACTGAACTGATCATTACTAAACTTGTTAGGGGTACAGAAAAGGTAGGGTACCTAATGCCTTCACGGTAGCATGCGAAAGCGATCCCGTGGCGCTCCTCGATAAGACGGAAAGGGTACCGCTGGTTTTTTAGTGGGTATTCCGATGTTCGGGGCGCACTCGGCTGTTCCCGTAGGGGAAACGTGTTAAGCGTTTTCCCAGCGTTAAAAAACGGGTACCTAACGCCCCCCACCTACACAGGTGAAGCCGCGGTCGGAAATTGACTATAATAGTATTATAACATATAAGAATATACGCACCATTTACAACGAAATACGAAGTCAGTTATAGCAGAACGGCACTTCTGTTCATTTTAATGAATATATTATTATCACATTTTGTTATTATTTATTATTATTCATTATTAGTATAATATGCAGCTGGTTTACGGAATGCTTCGCTTTATTAGTTTTAGAAGGCACTTATCATGGTTATAAGAATTGGTCAAGTAATCCCCCTAATAGTATTAGTGGATAAACTTTTAATTGACAGTTGATATCGCTTACATAACAGCATGTTCCGTATGATACTAATATCAAATTATTTATATTTTTTATTGGATGCAATAATTATTATATATATATGAAAAGATTTGTATTCTATTTGATAATAATTTTATGATTTTAATAACATATATACATATTCATTACAATCAATTATATTTTTGGTATTAATTAAACATTTTTATTGATCTTATGAGAGTTATATGTTATATCTATACAAATAAATACATTTTAAATATCCGTCTGTCATTAAGACAATCAATAAGTAAGTGTACATATTGAATAGTTTTTTTGGACTTTGACTAAGTTAATATCGCTATTAACTAGCAACCAGCCGTTTTTATAATTTAAATATTTTATATGAATCATTTTTAACGAACGTAAAAAGGGCACAATTTCGGTGTTTTTCGTCACAAATTGAATTCCAAGCTGTTGAAGCCGCGGGGTTTGCTAATAGGTAATAAAGAACAGAATAGAACTTTACCAATAACGGAATTTTATTGAACTATAATTTTGGGTTTTTGCGGGATTTGCTAGTAGGTAATAAAAGTTGTGTTATAGCGTGCCTAGCAAACAAATATAGCCCTAAAACGACCAGACATACTATATATTTTGTCTTTAAATTTAATATGATACCTCCTTATTAGCTACTAATGGAGCGCGTTGTACGTAAATTATTATCCGATACAACCTACGAGCAATGGTACGTTCATACTATGATACCTTCACGTGTCAAACAACAGCATTCAATTTTACTGGTGGTAGAGCTTTGTGCAAGCTCGTCTGGGTAGGTACCACCCACTCATCAGATATTCTACCGCAAAACAGCAGTACTTGGTATTGTTGTGTTCCGGTTTGAAGAGTGACTGAGCCAATAATTACATGCACAAGGGGCATAACATCTTAGTTCCCAAGGTTGGTGGCGCATTGGCGATGTAAGCGATGGTTAACATTTCTTACAATGCCAATGTCTTAAGCGTTGGTGACCACTTATCATCAGGTGGCCCATATGCTCGTCCGCCTACCTATACTATACAAAAAAGTATATTGACGAAAATTCGTATTCGAAGCATTTAACGTGCTTGATGTGCTCATATTAATAGGAGCACATGCATTTAAAAACATTATTGCACGATGTAATGTGTTCGTAAACGTGCTTTGTCCCTTAATAAATAATTTGATTTGCAATAAAAATCAATAGTTTATATACCTTATGTGAGTAAATACTAACGGCCTTACTTATAAAAGCGTGTGATTAGCTAAACAATGTTGCGTCTTCTTTTTTTGAATGTCAAATCAATAATGAAAGAAAGAGAGGAATTACGGCCTCGTAAACGTTAAAAGAATGTTGCGTCTTCTTCTTTCGAATGAGAGAGAATGAAGAAAAGAAAGAGAGAAACCAGTATTTAACAAAACAGCCGCTGAGCAACGTTTATAAGTAAGGCAGTTAATGTTTATATTATAATTCAGTGATATATTGGTCCGCGATATATAATGCTCCATTTACGATTTGCCAACATGGTTTTACATTTATTAGATAAAGTTATATATGTTACTCAAGCAAGTAATTTATGTCATAATAACTTGTCTGGATACAAATACTTTTACAGTCTTAATGTTTTTACTTCCAACTTTTTACTTTCTAAGATATAAACCTACATAAGTATTTCATATTTTATAAGTATATATTTAGGTAAGAAAAAAAAGTACGAAACGATAGAAATTATTATCTACAAAAATAATATTAATAAAATATATTTATTGGTTTAGATTGATGTCAAATATTTCTAAAAGCACTTTGAACGAGGTTACAATACTACAAACGAAATTTATGAAAAAAAAAGTAAATTTGTACTATTACAATGATCGCCGCAGTAACTTCAATCAGTTTCATAATAATTGATCGTTATTCATAGCGTTCAACGGATCCCTAAACCGCGATAAATGATTTATTCAACATTAATCCACCATCAACTCCCACGCCATCTGTCCGTCTCTCCGCTCCTATCTCCTGACCCACCTCGAGACAATGGTTCAAGGCTTTATCTATAGAATGCGTTCGTATCTTCGTTAGTATGTGGGCTAAATGTTGGTGCATTAATGATGAAGAAATGTTATCGACCTCATTATTAACATGGCATAAATATTATAAGCTAGCTGTATAGTTACCCGTCGGCCGCGCTCCGCGTGTAATAAAGACTTGTATTTTATTTTAATATTATTTTAATGTCTGGGAAGTAGTCATCATACAGGGACGTACTTATCATATATTTCATTGCTAAGCAGCAATACTTAGTAGTGTTGTTTGAGGTGTTAGGTGAGTGTAATAGGCACAAAAAGGCGAAAAGCCGAGATGGCCCAGTGGTAAGAACGCGTGAATCTTAACCGATGATCGTGGGTTCAAACCCAGGCAAGCACCACTGAATTTTCAGGTGCTTAATTTGTGATTGGAATTCATCTCGTGCTTTACGGCGAAGGAAAACATCGTGAGGAAACCTGCATGTGTCTAATTTCACTGAAATTCTGCCACATGTGTATTCCACCAACACGCATTGGAGCAGCATGGTGGAATAAGCTCCAAACCTTCTCCTCAAATGGGAGAGGAGAGCTTTGGCCCAGCAGTGGGACATTTACAGGCTGTTACGGTTACGGTAATAGGCACAAGGGACATAACATCTTCGTTCCTGAGGTTGGTGCTATAATATATAATCATGTATACGACTTTGACAAATACAAGAGTTTGATTAATCGATCTAGTATCGTTTGAGAAATTCCATAACACATTTGATAAACGATTATAAAATAATGTCAAATTAAAGTATAACAACCCTTGATTGTTAACATAACGTGCGGCGTGAAATGTGTGAAATCACATAAGATTGTTATCTATATAATGTATTGAATTACTTACTATTACTAATTATAGAACAAGCTGGTGTCCGCACCTTCGTCCTCGTAAAAGTCGATTTTATTACGATATGTTAACAACGTAATCAAAAAAATGATTTCTCGTATTTTAACAAAATTATTCAATATACAGACACACGTATCTACTGGTTTATTAATGTATAGATAAAAATCGAATTTAAAAAATTGTTTAAATGACGATATCTTTTTTAACTGTCATCCGAATTTCAATGAAATAAAGCCTAAATGTTGCTCGAAACTGAGCTAGATTCACCCGCGAAAACCGCAAAAACATCCGTTCATTAGTTTCGGAGATTAGTACATACATACAGACAGACAAAAAAACATTTCGTGTTTTGTTACTCTACATTTATCGCCCGCACTCGTTTTTTTGTGTAATTAATATAATGTACAGACACACGGTTTCTATGGTTTTATTATAGATATTCTACAGCAAATGTTGTGCAGTCGTCATAATATGTAATAACATATTACGATAAAATATACATAGGTATAAAACTTTATTCTACATCTACTTCTGTAATCATTAAAAATACAACCAAAGAAATTGTACAAAAATAATCTTGAAGAGAAGCTTATTAATGGGATATACATACACAATTATTCTAGTTTAAATGTATATAAGGACCGATAAGGTAAGTATTTTTCGAACTAGAGTTCGTCAAATCAATTTATATATGATTAAGTTTAAGTGTATTCAAAGTGAGTTTTTTTTGTATTGTTTTTATTCTGTTCAAAGCCTTATTCTATTCTATTCTACTAACAAATTGTCGCACAAGATATACGCAAGGTGGCTGGTAGCAGTTGGAGACTGAGAGCTGAGGATCGGGCTCAGTGGCGTGCCATTGGAGAGACCTATGACCAGCAGTGGACGAGAAAAGGGTGATAATGAACAAATTGTCATTTTATCGAATCGAAGCGTGATCGTTGCCGTTAATCCGTTTTTCTATTCTCTAATTTAATTATCGACTATTGGCATACAAGTTAACCATTCGAGTAAGTTTTGTTTTTTTACACACAAGTTAATCATATCGGTTCCGTTTCGTTCCGAATAAATATAGAATAGTCAAAGTTGGATGGGAATTGAATCGGGAACGTATCGTAATCCTTATAGATTAGTAGAATCGTCCCATATGCATTTTACGGCCAATAAGTTTTATAGGTTTATTGCAAACAAAGCCGTTAAATGGTAATACTTAAATGATAATTCCTCCAGTTTTACTAAACTGAATATTTTTCTGTTTAAGTATCGGTAATTAAAGTATAAGATCACACTAGAAATATATTTTATTATACGACAAAGTCATTTTTTTATCTCATGTCAGGATTTAGCATATATTATATATGTATTTTAATCTGCAATTACGAGAACATATTTTTTTTTTATCAAGACCTGTAAAGTGCAAGCGAGCAAACGCCACACATTTACACATAAAGCAATTTTACCGTTGCTATAATTAAACTGTTTATCAATTTCACCTTAATCCTCTGGTACGTTGTGACACACGTGAGTGTAACGGTGGCTAGTGGTGACGGTGACGGTGGGGTCATTACCAACGCCGAATGTGGTTCGTGAGGGTGGTCGCGTGATGATCGCGAGATATGGCGGCCCACTCGCCCGTAATCGGTTTACTCGCTACGCTTTGGGGTGTGCTGTATGAAATGAGCGATTCGGTTTTCCTAAAACGCATTGTCTGTGAGCTGATGGTAAGTTGTCATCTTTTAGATTACTAGAGAGTACTACAAGTAGGGCTTTATGCAAATTCTTCTTCTAGAGGATTTAACTCACTTATTAATTATTCTATGTCTCAAATATGCTGTATTGCGATCCAGTTAAAAGACTTGTTGCAATGAGAAAAATTGGATCCAATGGTTGGCTGCGCATTAATGACATAAGTAGTGGTTTATACTTTTTACAGCGATAATGGTTATGAGGAAAGGCGAATTACGATCAAGTAGCCATTTTGCAAGTTATATATTATTCTGTGTATAATGAATAAATTAATCGAAGCTTTTAATCACCAGTTTTTACATGGAGATTAACTTTTTCGAACCGGTAGTAATTTAACTTAGACTACTTTATATGTAAATGTAATAATTACTATGAATTTAAATTTATATCGGTCTTACTTATAAACGTTGCTTAACGGATGATAAGTTAGAGAATGCCGTCTTCTTCTTTCAAATGTCAGGTCAATAATGACAGAAAGAGCGAAATCATTGTTTTAACTGCCTTTTTAATTCCCGAATTTCCGCTTAGCCTAAAGGTTGACTGGTAGAGAATGCCTTTAGGCATTAAGTCCGCCTTTTTGTCAAACTACTCAATGTGGTGGGCAAAAAAGTTTTAAATAAATAAAATAAATATATTATCTAGTCTAGTATTATCTAGTCTAGTATCTAGTATTAGTCAATATAAAGTTGTAAGATATACGCGTTCACTGGGCATCGTGACATCTACATGGAAAATAATACGATAACTCCAGTGCCTCTGAATTGTACCACACCCCACTTCCCCGGTTAATGCAGGTGACTTGCAAGGGTTATTAGAGCTAGCCACTTCACCTAGCTTACTATTACTAATGAACGGACCGACTACGTAAAAGCTCTAAGTGCTATTATGTAAATAAATCGTTATGAATTTATAACGCCAATTTGTTGCGGTCGCTGGTCGGATAATGCGGGATTAGTGACTTCCCGTTCAATTTGCCGTTCAGTGAATGCGATGAAATCTTTAAAAATCATTATGTATGTTTGTAATGGATCTCTCATTGACCTTTTATGTTTTCTTGACCTTTTAAAGAGTCATAAGGTCAAGAAATAGTTCAAAATATTTCAGTAAGTCTGGTTGAGATTAATATACTTCGACGCTCTTTGATGGATCATCCTGTATATTGGGACATATATATATGTAGTTTTTTTATCGAGGTTTTTTGTCTATGTAGAGTCACATGTAGAGCAACGTTGTGTTAGTATATCATAAAGCTCGATGTTACCACTTATCGTTAATTGGACAAATGAACCATTGTTTTGGGTTGATCGTAACCGTAACAGCCTGTGAATGTCCCACTGTTGGGGTAAAGGCCTCCTCTCCCATTTGAGGAGAAGGTTTGGAGCTTATTCCACCACGCTGCTCCGCTGCACGCATGCGGGTTGGTGGAATACACATGTAGCGGAATTTCAATGAAATTAGACACATGCAGGTTTCTTCACGATGTTTTCCTTCACCGTGCTTTAGCACGGGATGAATTATAATCACAAATTAAGCACATGAAAATTCAGTGGTGCTTGCCCGGGTTTGAACCCACGATCATCGGTTAAAATTCACGCGTTCTTACCACTGGGCCATCTCGGCTTGATCGGTTTGGGTTGATCGTGATAGGTTAGAAATAAGGCTTATGGCTGTTGGTGATATTGAAAAGTTCAGAGTTACAAACTTATATTTATATAAGTGAACAACACTTAATCGTTTAATAACTTGAGACGTTCTTGTTATACTTAATTTGATTCTCTGACCTTGCCAAGGTCGATAAAAATAAAGTTTGTATACAATTATTACATGCTAATAAAGCTGTGCATTAAATTTTCAACTCTATATTAATATAATTAAAGTTGAAATTAAATTTGTGTCATCCATATCTGTAAGTTATGTACGTCATGCGACAGGCTTCAAACAGAAAATGACAATGTGAGATATCCTTTCTTCGGCCAGTTTTATTATGCCACTTTGATAAATAGGTTTAGAGCTTTATGTCAAAGTATTAAGACTGGTATTTGCTTGAAGTTACTTTGTGCAATGACCAAGCTTAGTTTGCGAGATATCCCTGGAGGTTTGATGGCTGGTGCATGAACATTGTGGCAAAATAGATAAGATCGTCCTTCAGGTGTGGTCTGCTTCGAGTTCGACGCTTGCGCATGACTCATACATGAAATTGTGATTTTATTAATAACATTCTCATTGGCAAATATTGATAAGATTTTTTGATGGTTTGTAAATGCATTTTATTGTTAACATTTGAGATTTAATCTTGAATTATCAATTCGTTGGATGTCGAATAAATTTGCAAGATAATATGATTCGTATGTAATCGCGTAGTTTATTCTACTGAGAAGGCTGGTTAGTTTTTTGTCCAGTAGACTGTTATTGCGATTGAATGCTGCTAGCGTTCTTGCCACCACCCAAAGCGGTCATAATTTCTACTATCGTTATTTTAAATTTGATTCCATATACTATTTCAATGTTCGATGTAAATAATCCTTAACTAAATAAATATTACTTTATTCCATTGTTATATTTTATGCTTTAATTCGTGTACAGAAAAAAACATGGCTATTTATTTATCCAACAAACCATGACGTCATTAAATGAACTATAGCTACAGTTACAATAAAAAAAATACCCATGAAACGTGTCTCCAGAAATATTTACTCAATATTGTCCCCAATGATTAGCAAGTTCCTTTTATTGGCGGATCAGAGGCGTCGCTGGCACAAAATTACAGCAATTTGTAACGCGCGCGTCGTGTGTGAGCGACACGTTTAATATGGTTTTATAGTGGCCGTGCGTTGTCATGATGACCAGCGTTTTGAGCCAACGCATACGGAGAGTGGAACTTTAAGGTAAATTCAATATTTTATGCGCGATTACATAAGGCTGATATTTTTTGTTATACTTTAGAATAAAGAAGAAACTTTGAGCCAGGGTATGAGCTGTTTTTTTTTCTCTTTACATGTATGTGTATAATATTATTAATATTGATTTTGGAATCGTTATAAAATGGTATTTTGCAGCCACCTGTCTGTTTTGTAGAATATCTGATGAGTGAGGTACGTACCACATAGGTAGGATAGGTAGGTACCACACCTATCCAGACGAGCAATGCACAAAGCCCTCCAGTAGGTCTGGATTAGCCATTAAATTATGTTTTTATTTTTGACAACTCAAGCTAAGCGTTCGTATGAATAAAAAAAAATTTTTTTTCGAAAATAAAATAATAATCTCTGAAATAATCATCTCTTGTTAAATTACATAATTTAAGTTACTTACTTGAATCTACAACGTTCAAACAGGGACACATCAACGCAAATTGTAGCTGTCTGACGGGAAAATGTTTAATCCTAGACAGGAAAATAAAAAAAATGCTTTCATTTGGATTAAAGTTGTTTCTACATATCCAAATATCGCACGATTTGTAACGAATAAGCTATACTTGGTTATACTTCGCCCCCAATTCTACGTTGCGTGTAATTATAGAAGCAAATACAGATAGAAATGAGATTAGCTTTGCGTGTTACGTTAACCGTTCCAATAACAAATGGCTTATTTCTGACCGCGAGTCCGCTCGTCCGACCGCACACACACACACCGTCGACGCACACAGGGAACGTGCTCGCTGTGTGTGTTTTTGTTTTGCAGCCATGTTATTGTTTTCTTTGTTATTAAAATCTATAATTTTGAATTTGTTTTTGCCGTCAGATAAAAAAAGGATCATAGAGATTTTATAAGAACAATGTTTAATCTATGTATATATAATTATATATATATACCAATCTGTGTATTGCATTGTATAAGGAAGTTAAAAACTACTTTCAACAATGTTCGCTGACAGCTAAAGCGTTACTTCGAATAATAGAGAACAATAACGCGAAATAATTAAACGAGAAAATCGTATAATACCACTTTGCTACATACATATTGCAAGATACAATTAAATCAACGTTACATATAATTATTTATTATTAAATGTTTAAAAATTGTTTAATAAAATTTAATTAAGGGGGCTCTTTTTATTTCTATACTTGCGTAAGTTTTAGCGAACCTGCGTGCGCGGACTTAACAAAGCGCGCATTAATGTGCAGTTGATTATACGTGAGTGCGCCGCGCGCAATAGCGGGTATGCTCGCGTAGAAGCGTTCCAGCGCGCTACTTGTTGCTATTCTATGAGTTTGCCTGCTTAAATAGTATCGAGGAAATATTTCAGTTCATTTGTTTCAGTTATTATTTTAATCCTCGTTTGTCATGTCACCGGTGAAGAAATACATAAGATTTATTGTTGATTTCAATTTCGTTTATATTTTATTATATATAGTTATATATATGCATTTAGATTGAATATTATGAAGCTCTTATATTAATATGTTAAAGGTGAGTTGGGATGTTACGAAGTCATGCCTAAATAAATATGATTATATACTTATATGTGAAATCGGACATAAAGTACTTTTTTAATCTGTATTATTTATATAACGAGGCTGAAGAATTTTTATGGTTTAATGCACATATCGCTGGAGACCGATTTTTTTTATGTGCGTTTACTGAAAAATGCTTGAAAAGGCTATACAGTGACTTCACGTTACGATTCTAACAAGCTGAGCAGTAGACGTAAACTAATAAGGCAAATTGTTCTGTTCCTTGGTGAAATAAATAAATACATCGCTAAAAACTGAACACCAGGATATTTTTTAAGGAAGCTTCAATAGTGAAATGGTTTACAAGCCACCTTGCGATGTAAATGTCGCAGGTTCGATCGTTACTCTGGGCTATTGTCGTCCCAACTCCTAACAAAAGCTTTACACATAATTGGATGGGTAAATAGGAATATCATTAATGTCCTTAAAACGGTCTTATAGGAGGTTGATTTATGTTTATATTTAATGAGTATATCATTTACATACGAATGAAAAAAACTTGAATTCTTTAAATCATTGTATTTAATTTAACGTAATATACAAACAGTACTTTTACATTCAAATTAATCGCGTAACATGATGATTCAAAAGTGCGTATAATAGTTTAATTGAATAGAGAATATTTCTTACTGTAATTTTGATTATATTACGACCTTTTTCTATCACTAACATCTTAAGAGTTGTCTAGTATACATAAGATACTTGTACCTTTCCAGTTGAAATACTTGTTATACGTTACGGAACCTCGCTTAGCGCTTGGCACATTGGATCCATTTAATTTTGTTATTTGACGGCTGTAAGTCAAGTGTTGTGACGTCTTATCTATCCGATGGCGATCATTAATCGTGAGACATGGAAATGTGGGGGTAACTACACGTGATCAGCTTTAATCATTAGTAAATTTTAATATTATCCGTATTAGAGATAGTTTAATTAAAAATTAAATGATTTTTTTTATTAATTTTTAGTTGGGTGTGATTTTTTTTTTCTTTGTAGATATTTAATATTAATATTTTTATTAAAATGATTATATATTTAAATATATATATATATATATATATATATATATATATATATATATATATATATATATATATATTAAATAGTTGTTGCTGAAAATATATGCTTATTGTTATATATATTACAATTAACAATTCAATTGATTTCGCAATCTCAGTTTTTTGAACAAAATTATTTAATAAAGATTTTTCCTCTCATTCCCCGAAAACAAAGTTAAATTCTCTATCCTATTCCGTAAGTTTATTTCGTATCTCACTCGTGAATCGTTGAAAATCGACTGTCGGTGATATGCTATTTTGATCCGTGTGTCCTTTGAATGTTATAATTATTATAGTCAATGTCGCATATCACGATTAAATAAATAGGCTACATATGAACTGTAATCATCTGAATTATGTAATTATTATAATACATATGAGTCAATTGCAACTTTTATAATTTCCGCTCTTCTTTTACGCGTGAATCTTCACCGATGATCGCGGGTTCAAACCCGGGCAAGCACCACTGAAATTTCATGTGCTTAATTTGGGATAATAATTCATCTCGTGCTTTACGGTGAAGGAAAACATCGTGAGGAAATCTGCATGTGTCTAATTTCACTGAAATTCTGCCACATGTGTATTCCACCAACCCGCACTGGAGCAGCGTGGTGGAATAAGCTCCGAACCTTCTCCTCAAAAAGGGAGAGGAGGCCTTTAGCCCACCAGTGGGATATTCACAGGCTGTTACGGATACGGATAATTTCCGCTAAGCCAAGCGGGTAGACTAAAATATGTACTATATAGAAAATGTTGTGTATTTGAAATTGTACTGTAATTGGCATGATGACAGTATTAAAGAATTAAAAAATAAATGATTTTAAAGAAGAAACTACTTTAAAAGGATTCTAAAAAATGATCCCATTTTAATATACACATTGGGATTAATAAGATTTTATTAAAATAAAAGTATAAAATTCTGCAATCGGCCATTTTATTTGAAACGCTAATCAGCGAATGACGTCACGCCCTTTTATTTAAACCATCTCTCTTAAACAGTTGTTGTGTTTACGCGTTTCAAAATTAATTTTGCATCGTATTGCACGTTGTTAAAATTTGGAATTAATTTTTAACCTTAAGAAATACTTAATACTTTCTGCCTTTTTTCGTTGGCTACAGAAACAATACAACGTGTACTGTCGTTTTCTGAGACGTGACGTCATGTCAGGCGCCATGACACCTGCGGGTGTTTTCGAGCGAAATTCAAAATAGGTAAATGAAAATGCAATTATTTGCGTAAGCAGTTAGCTTATTACTGAAATAAAATTATTTTCAGTAATAGTAGACGTGTACCTACATTATAGTAGGTTATTTCAAAATCAGTCATCATGCCTATTGGAAAACGTATAAATGTGTCTAGTCCCACATATATCTAGAGTACGGAACCAGTGTAGTGGTAGAATGCAGGTCTGTCTGTCAGTGAGCGTCAGCGTGGTCAGAGGTTGCGACGTGGCTCGCCCGACACATCCGAGCAAATAATTTGACGTTGTTTAATTTTGACATAATGACGGAGCCGACCTCGTGTGTTATTATGTAATTATTATAATAGAGACCACACACGAGTTCATTGCGACTTTTTTATATCTCAACTAGATATTTCTGTTTCATTTTCTAGTTGATAGTTTGAGCATGATGATTACAAAATATATATATTTTTTCAAATTAAATGTATACTCCATGTTGCACGAGAAAAATCATATTTTAAAACGGCAGGGGTACTGTTTAAAGTATTATCTACCAATAACAGGCTTAGAAATTGGAGGTACGAATGTGTGTAGGATAATATACATATATACACGTGTGTACGAATATTATGTTAAATTGAACAAAATCATATCATCTTGAGTAATTTCACAGGAGATATTATAGTGCATGTAAGCACAGATGGACTTTCTATTCCTCACTCTCATAATTCTATAAGACGATAATCCGATAAACATAGATCACGCACAAAATCAATTGCTTTTCGAGGCACGGCAATAAAAGTATATGTGAAAAAAAAAAATCCTTTATTATATAGCAAAATAATCTTTGCGATACTATTCGCATTCGTCACGATTTATTTCTATTTTTAGAATGTATTCTTATTTTAAAATAAATTTATTTACTATATATAAATGTAATGTTTCAATAAATAACTCAAATTTGCTTACATTTACTCGTATCTCTGTTCAGAAGAGAGAGTGTATGAATACTTATGTCAAAGGTTGCGGATACACGCACGAGCAAAAGCTGCCATCACGTTTTAATGTTCTCATACCAAAGATATCATCTGTTTAAAGTGAAATTTGTTCTAAGATTATTCATTCATAACTAGTGTTCGCCCGCGACTTTACCCGCATGTTACGGGGAAGCGGTGTAAGGTTAGTTATAAGGAAAGCCTATCTTCTTCAAGGTTTCAAACTTGCTGTATACCAAATTTTAATTAAATATTAGTTAGGAGTTACTTTTGCATTCATAATATTAATATAGATTTTATAAGCAAAGTACCAGTATACCTAATGATTTTATTAATAAAAAAATAGATGGCAGATAAAATAATATATGCATATTTTTTTTAATTGGTTATATTATATCTATACGTTGTAGGGAAACCTGTTGACGGCTTCTAATAACAAGCGTGGGACGTATTAAAAATAAACAATTGTTTTCTATGCGTAATTGGTTGATCACGAGACAGATCTATTATTTTAATGAAATTTAATGCTTGATACTCAAGAATTCGTCTGGTGATATGTAAGTTTGTCTACATTTTTTTTTTCATATTTTATGTTATAGGCGGGGTATATGGGTCACCTGATGGTAAGTGGTCACCACCGCCCATAGACATTAAATCGCAATTTGCCACTAATCTAAGGAACTAAGATGTTAAGTCCCTTTTGCCTGTAATTACACTGGCTCACTCACCCGTCAAACTGACAGTGGTACCCTTCAGTGGTATACGGGCCGTCTAATTATGTTAAAGTCTTCTAACAAAAGCTGTACTTAATTGTTAGTGGTAAATAGTAATTCCTTTTAAGCTTGCATTTATAGTATGTAGACTGCAATATAGTCATTTACTTGACAAACATTGTGCCCATAATATATGGATCATTTAATAAATAATCAGGTAAATACTTTGTTTCGTGTAATAACTATAAATTTGTTTATCTATCATTTGCGTGATCTATAACATTCTAATTATAACTTGTGATTTTGACAAATTAACTTTTTTTCAATTTGTGTTCTTATCGATGACGTCATCATCGAAAATGGCACAAGCAACATTGTATAATGTAAATAAAACCTGTTATGTGTGTTTAGTTTTTTTCACTTACTCCGAACTGATCCAGTGGAACACGTGGAACTGAGATAAAGGTCGCAAGTTCAGATCGGGGCAAGTACCTCTGATTGATACCTCTAGTTGGCGGTTAAGGAATACGACGAGATAATATTCATGTTTTAGAGTAATACTGAGATGGGATTGAATAGCCGACCAGTTAAAATATTCATAGCATTCGAATATATTAACAGATAAGGTAGATGTTTCTTGATTACTCAAATAATTTATTTACCATTTAATTTATTTTTAATACATGTATGTATGTATTTATTAGTTCATTAATCTAATTACATACGGTTCTTATTTGTTTGATAAAATCTATAATAATAAACTAACCAATTTTATAGCTCAACGAGATCATCTAGACATAAACATATCTAGAACTAAGTACTTAGTATTAGATATATTACTTCATTGTTATAAAAAAATTGATGGCAGATAAAATAATATATGCATAATTTAAGTTTTAGTTTTATTTTAGTTTAATTATCTCTATACGTTGTAGGGAAACCTGTTGAAGGCTCTTTAGTAACAAGCGTGGGACGAATTAAAAATAAACGAACAACGAATTAAAAAAAAATTATTAATCTGAAATCTGTTTAAATTATCAATATTTTTTATCAAATATAACATCAAAAATGATCCTACAATTTTGCAAATAAATAATTTGAATATGAATCGTTTTCTATGCGTTATTCGATAGTCATAATCTAGTAGTAGTAAGTATCTAGTACTAATGTAAGTATTCTTTTTTTAGTTTATTAAAAAAAAACAACTTCTGATATGTATATCAATTAGAAGTGTATGCAACACTCACAAAATATCGCGTCAACATGTTTTTTTTTAAATTAAAATAAAGTAGTAGTAGTAATAAAGCCGATAATTTTAAATATGGAATTCGAACGCGCAGCCTTTAGCACCTTTACTACCTACTAAATAAATGACATGTATTATTATTGATTATATTATAATTCTAACATTTTACATTACAATTAAGTGACAAGATTAATTATTCATTATAAATTGTTTGACCTACGCACACGTTGTATTTTGCCTTGAATTAATAAAATGATTTAACACGCGTCAACTGATAATAATCTAACCGTTTCTGACATATTAAGAATATTGGAACATAATTGGTTTTAAGCATTTAAATATATTAATTATAAATACAAATAGCTACTTAATTAATTCTTTTATTTTTTAATGATTTGATTTTATAAGTTTTGTTTAACGTTATTAATCGAGGAGTCCTTGATTTTTTTCGGCAAGATTTTGGTTTCTTGCGGCATAGAATGGTGGCGTGTACATTAGTCTGTGACGTCATTTTATAACGTTACTAAGCTGTATTAATAAATAGAACATTTATAGGTAAAATGGTAGTATTATTTTTAAATTAATTACGGGGCGGGTAACTAGCTACTTTCCCGTCCCGGCGTTGCATGGTTAGAATAATGGTGTAAATAATATGTTTATGTTGAAATAAAATATAATAATAGTCTATTGCTATGGCACCAGGCACGCCAGTAAAGCTCTTCTCTTCAACAACCATCGTCATATATCAGCCAATTTACAAAAAATCTAATGTAAATGTATACACATATGTAATGTATACACGATATGTATTATATACTAAATCTATCTCATATGTCACTCCGTCCATTTACGAACCCTTTGAAAATCCATTCGGTAGTTTCGAGTTAATCGCATCAGGCAGACAGTCACTCCGAAGCGGCGAAGGTTTTTTGTTCTATAAGTACCCATTTTTGTAGTATTTAAATAAGTATTATTGAAATTATTGGTATTTTTAAGATAATCGGGTCAGTTATAGTTAATTTTTTTTTTATAGAATAGGAAGGCGGACGAGCATATGGGCCACCTGATGATAAGCGGTCACCAAACGCCCTTAGACATTGGCACTGTAAGAGATGTTAACCATCGCTTATATCGCCAATGCGCCACCAACCTTGGAGCCTAATATTTTATGTCCCTTGAGTCTGTAATTACACTGGCTCACTCACCCTTCAAACCGGAACACAACAATACTAAGTACTGCTGTTTTGCGGTAGAATATCTAATGAGTGGGTGCCAACCAAAACCTACCCAGACGAGCTTGCACAAAGCCCTACCACCAGTATATATACCACCTGTATATAATATGTTAAGGCGTAACAAACAAACTCACTTTCGAATTTATAATATTAGTTAGGACGTATCTGACGGAAGGATATAGAACCTTATTCTAATGGTGCATCGAGCAATTGGATTTTGACGTAGGTTGCATGTTCTTGTTCAATCAATTTAAAGAAATAAAGTAACCCCATAAATGTCCCATTGCTGGGCAGAAGCCTCGTCTCTTCTTAAGGAGACGGGTTAGGGCGTAATCTACCACGCTGTTTAAATGAGTAACGGTGGATAAACATTTGGAGGAGTTTTGGCCTAACATGCAGATTTTTTCACGTTGTTTTTCCTTCACAGTCGAATACGAACTTGTAAATAAAATTAACTGCGGTAATGAGTGACTTTGAAGCAGCTCGGTGGAATAAGTTCTAAGCCTTTTCTCCAAACGAAGATACCGGGCTAAGTTTAGCAGTGGAATATTTGCAAGCTGTTGCTTTTTACTTTTACTTTTAAGAGTAACATTTAATTAAAGTTGTAAGATTATCTCGCTTGGTCGCTTATCGTTGTTCAACACATAGGGTACTTTTGGTATCGAGAAATGAAAGGACGAGACCAACGCAATATCGAAAACAAAATTGACATAAATAAGGGCGCATTATTAAATAAATTTTTAATTATGATATGCAAAAGACAATTTTATAATATAATATAATAAGGTCCAGATTTAGAGATCAAAAGAATTTAGGCACTTTGACATTTGAGATCCCCCATTCCGAAGATAGTAAATTTATATTATTTTTGTTTTGGTAGGACCCTAGGCTGGTAACTTGAAGGCCTAGGCATAAATCCGGGGTCGCGTAATACTATAAATAATTAAATGCAAATTTATTATCATTAATTATCCCAGTGTCATTAATATTATTTTTCAAGGAATCCGCCATGTTTCGGGAAGTCTGCGGTATTTAATAAGACGGGAATCCCCGATTATTTTGGTATTAAAGTGAAAATTTTAAACAATTACACTATAATAACCATTTAAGACTGATTCTGTTGTGAAATTGAAAATGTATTGGACTTTATTGGTTATTAAATTAAACCAAGTGTACTTTATAGGTATGTATGTAAATAGAGAAATTATTTATATTTATTAATGTATTATGTTGTTATATAATTTATTCTGTTGTTGTTTTTTTTTTCCTTGAAGATAATATTATATTATCTTTTATGAATGGTGCTGCTACTTTGAAAAGTGAACAAATGGTATATCGAATTATTTTAATGTTTATATGTTTATATAATAAGGTTTGTAGGTTACCAGAACTACATTTAAACAAATTAAAATTATTAATTTATAATATCTTGGATATAATATTTAAAAATAATTTATATATATATATATATATTTAATTTAGATTGCAGAATGGAGATAGCAGAGATTTGTTATAAAGTTATATTTTGAGTTAGCATCTTATAAAAAATTAGTTATGTACTTTCAAACCACTATAAAACTATATATTTCTAACGTATACAATGTTTATAATATTTAAATAATAACCCACAAGTAAGATAATTCAATATAAATTACTTGTATATATTTGTTCAAAATTCCGTATCAATGTTTAATTACTAACTTACCGGCAGGTTTGGGTACATTTCTCTTGACTTGCATCCACTTATACGTTGGAACGGCGGCGTGTGACGGATGAGGTTGGTGACCAACATGGTGGTTTTGCATCTCGCCGTCCCGGGGGAACTCGTCTCGCAACCCTCCGAACTCATCCTTTGGGGAGTACGGGTCGAACTCTCCGCACGGTAGCGGAGAGCCGGCGTGGTTGTATTGCATGCTGGAGTCATCGACAAAGTGCATGTTGTACTTGGTCTCCAAGTAGTGATTGTCCAGTTTGTGTTCGTGCATGTGTATTTCTTCTGGTCTGGGCAACTCTTCCCTGTGCTTGAACGCTTCAGGGTGCGGCGGTAACGTGTGAATTGGATAGTTTTGTTGCAATTCTCCATAGTCCAAGTTTGTGTAGCAGAGTCCTGTGTCTGTGCTTATCACTGGAGCTGGCTCGTGTGTCGCTTGTCCATGGATGATGGGTTCGTAATATGGAGTTGGCTCGTAGTACCCTTCGTGGTATCCCTCGTACGGTGGCTGATACGCCGCTCCCTGCTGATAGTACTCCGCGTTGTACCCACTCTGCTGATTGTTGTACATCCCGACGTCCATAGTCATCATGTTTGTCACGCACCGTGTCTATCGATAATGATTTTACATAACACACATCACTACGCGAGAGCGCGTCTCGGAATTCGCGATAAAAAAAACGGGCTAGTGCTGCGCCGTACTCGTGTCGTATCGATCGTCCGCACGTCAGGTGTACCGACGAACACTGAACGCGTTCACGTATAACGAAACAATTTTTCTCAACCGCACCTAAAATTTGGATCTTCCGTCTCTATCTCACGCTATCCGTAGCGCTGCGATTGACAGGGACGGAATTATCTCGTCAGTGATGCGACACGATAAGCGGATAAGAAACGTGATTTTATGTAAAGACTCGTCGAACGTCACGGTGTAAGGGCTCGTTAAGACATTCCTCGGGCGCCGACGGGGCGACTGAGCTCTTCGCTCGCGAACAGGTAGAGCGGTGTTCTGAAAACTCTGTGCAAGGGCGTGGTTTTGAAGTGGGGCGTGCATTTAGGGATCGCTTCGACCAATCGGCGCTTTGCTTTTAATTCTCCATTTTGTATTGGTCCGTTCGAGATAATAGTTGCAAATCTGGGAGGCTGGATGCGAGTCATAGTGTTTTTTTTTTATTTACTTCGTATCGTGTTGAATGCTCCGGGTGTCCGTTTACGCGAAATGCTTCAATTTATTCTTGTGACGTAAATCGATTTCAAGGTGCGAACAGCTACCTTTTCTTTCTTTATTGTTGGAGTGTTGCAGCTTCTATATATTTCTATTTCGTTACAACCTTTTTTTAAATTGTGTCACGCGAGATTTGTATTATTATAAAGCTATTTACAAAAATTATTACATTATTTAAACTTACAATTTCTGAAGAAGGTACCTATATTTTATTATTTGTAGGAAAGTATTATTATATTTGTTTGAAAGATATTTATCCCAATACGGAGACAAATAATAATTGGTAAGTGGATATCACAACGTTGTGTTTATATAGTTTCAGAATAATTATACACTTGGTGAAGTTGTAGTCTGAGATATTAAATATAATATTGTTGACTATGTTGTTTAATGATATAAAGATAGAAAGATAAACTTTATTCAAGACTATTCAAGAGAATTCAAAACATGTGTTGGAACTTTTTTTTTTAATTTATTTATTTGATCACCAACAAAGTACACACTGATACATGATAGCACACAGTTCATAAAATAAAAAAATAAAAGAAGTGGTACCTCAATTACAGGTGATAACTGCACGAACAGTAAGGCAACATATACATTAAAGCACAAAAAAAAACAAATAATAGACTAATCAAAATTTCAAGTTAAAAACAAAAAAAAACAAAACAATGAATACAAAATTAATAAACTAAAATAAAAATAATAATGAAAACTAATATGGATAATTAAGTATAACTTATTACTTATTAATGGCATTATGGACCTTCTAAATTTAAGCATATTGTTGGTAAAGATGTTTACCTCCTTGTCTTGTTTTATTGATACAAAAATTTGACCAAATTATTAATAATCTAAATAGTAATATTTATGTTTTAGCAATATGGCAGCGAATGGATCATATAGATTTACTTTATTTTATTTATAACGGCCTTGAAAATGGGCGCCATGATGGCGAGTCACCTACATAAGCATTTGCACTGTAAGAAGTTTTTTATACAATTAAGTAACAAAAATAAATAAAAAGCTTTATTTCATAAAGCTAGGTCAGATACTTTTGGAGATATTGAAGATTTTCTAATCGACCCTTTTTCTTTGCGGTCCAGAGTATTAACAATTCCTGATATTTCCAATGCGACACAAAAAACGTTATGTCATTTATGTAATTAAAACTGGAATACAATAATAACGATAAGTAGTGCTATGTAGTAGAGGAATAAGTGAAGAACGGGCGGTACCTACCCAAACGTGCTTGCACAAAGCCCTACCAAGTACAAACGCATACCTACCTAACAACTGATAATGTATGATTACTTATGTGAATAACATGTCCAAGATGTCCTCCTTACTAATTTTGGCCACGGCGACTGTTCTCCAGAGAGACTAGCAAATAGCACAGAATCTCATAATCCAATGAGAATCTGACACGCCTGAAAAGAGTTTACACCGCGGTAAGGGACTCCGAGGCTGCTACTGCGTATTTCTTAACAGATAAACCCAATAAATTTTTACTAGTGTGACCGGGGACTAACACAAGATTCGCATCGTTGTAAGTTAGTAGCTAAACCAGAGAGGTAGTTAATAAAAATATGAATGGATATTGTTACTTAAAACGTTACTTACTTTTATTTAATAAAATTAAACTTCTTCTATTTTAAATGGAACTTAATTTTTGAAACTTCTAAAGGGGAGATTTGTGTTCTCAAAATTCTAAATTAATATTCTTTATTTGAATTATATTGACAATTACATTTTAAAACATACTTGCTTATTCGGACTAGTTTTGTCCGACCCGATCAAATCCAGAACTAGAATTTGCAGCCTTTAAAGACCACTTGGCCGATGTGGCAGTCACATTATCTACGTAAGTATTTGTCACACAATCTGTACCTGGCTCTGAGTAATGAAATCCTGTATTCCTTTTAATGATAAATCCTTGAAGCTTATTCCACCACGCCACTCGCAACGCACTCGGCACTCTGGATTTCAACCCGTGATCTTTGGCCAGGTCAACTCAGTCATTACGATTATTATCCTTGTGCAAGCCCTTAAGTCCGTTCCTACAGTAGGTACTGTTAAACTACTATTTATCACTTGAGATTGTAATATTTCTGCAAATAAATATAATAAAAAACGGAAACCTAAGTAAATTAAGGCTACCGCGGATAATTTCTTTATCAACATCTTCATAAGTAACTGATATAAAATTGTTTATCATTTTACCGCAGAGCCCGTAGTAGACAGTTGCCTAGATAACTCGCGGCTGTAACTTATGTATTGGATTAAAATATCAAGATATCCACGACATCTATGAATCCTTAACACAATTTCCTTAATGTGTTACTATCTACATACATACAAATATACGTTGATATTATGAAGGATTTCTACTGAAGTAGTACACGATACATTATCCTTATCCAAAAACACAAAGCAGATCCTTTTAATTTTTCGTTGATTTCTAAAATCAAAACCTATTTTAAAGATAGTTTAGTTCAGTAGAAAAATATAACTAAGTCAAAGTTTTTGTAAATCGATGTGGTAGTTAGGCTGAATTTTAAGAAAAGCCACCTGATGGTGAGTGCTCACCACCGCCCATAGACATTTGGCGCTGTAAGAAAGATTAACAGTTCCTTAGATCGCCAATGTATCACCAATCTTGGGAACTAAGATGTTATGCCCCTTGTGCCTGTTACATTGGCTGACTCTTTAAACCGGAACACAACAATATCTGATGAGTGGGTGGTACCTATTGAGACAGGCTTGCACAATGCCCTACTACCAAGAAAATTCCTTCGTTCTCATAAGAACGAAGGAACACTTTCTTGGTTCTACAGAACGACTAGCCGACCCGGCTGATAGGTTGCCGAAGTACCGGAATGTAACACAATAGACATCTTAACTCTCTTTATCTTAGGGCTAACTGTTACTGATAATAATTTACTTTCTTCAGCTTTTTTAGGATTTTCTTTCTTGACTTTTATGAAACCTCATTGTATCTTAGGTGTGATATATCTTTTGATGAGATCTCCGAGCCATGAGAGGAGTACGGCACATTTTTTTCCTTCTTTTTCTAGCGTTTATCTACGCATGACATATAAAAGAGATGACAACTATCGCACGACTCATTATTGTTATTGTATGATTACATGCGTCAAAGCAGTCGCGACAGAGTTTATCGCTGTATCGCTCCTGGAAACACTCTCTCTAAAAATCACAACTACGGTTGCTGATTTTAGATATTTCTTGAACCACAACCAGTGACAAATCGTTCTCGATAAAATTAAGATTAATTCTGATAGGACAGAAATAGTTGCTTGTATAATAGTATGTTATTTCGCACTGACGTGAGTTCCACTGCTGTTTTTATCATATAAAACACATATATTCCATGGTTACGAAAATAATTTCGTCTCATTAACTCCTAAGGATGCATAAATGTATATGCGACTTTTTAGGTCTTGTTCTTTTGTAACAAACATTATGAAACCTCTATATATAATAAGAGATAAAGAGAACAATAGTAAGTGAATGTGTGGAACATTCTGGGATGCTCATACCTTGTTTTAAGACTTGGAGTTTAATTCACCACGCTTCTCCATTGCCAATTGTTTTCTGCACGAGGTTTTCTATAACTGCTGAGTGCGAGTTAAATTATTGTAAACTAAGCACAAGAAATATCCGATGAAAAATAAAAGCCCAGGTGTCCCAGTGCTCTTGATACGGGATCCAACTCAGGAATGTTCCTGTTATTATTATGCGTTTATAATTCTTGTGTGTTCGGTGGTGAACGAAAATATCGTGAGGAAACCTGCGTGGATGACAATTTGTCACGTGTATCCAACCGGCATTTGAGCAGCGTGGTGAAATTAACCTGCGAATCTTCTGCTCAAAGTCTTTTTCACACATTTACAGTTGGGTCTTTTAGATTTGAACGAGCATCTGATAAGGTCCATGTATTCTATCCAGTTATAGATAACGAACATACGAAACACATTTAACTATAGACACAATTTAATTTTGTCATCCAACAAGCGATCCAATTTTCTCAACAATGACAGAAATGAGATGATCCCAATCTACAAAAGCAATGCTGAGGCCTGAGCTATGGACATTACCACACGAACTGCAGACAAGATAACGTCACAAAATAATAATGTCAACCTTAATACAAAGGAATAAGGTTCTAATTCCATCGTCTATCTAATGACGTCTTGATGACAGTTGCTTAAAACACTATTACCGGGCAGTTCTTAAATCAAAGGGATAAGGTTTAAGATTGCGTGGCTGCAACAGTTTATAATAGAGGGTATTTTAATGAGGTTGGACGTGTTAATGCTTCAGACGAGACAGATAACGCGGTAACAGATGATGGTAGTGATGTGAAATGTCGATAATTTGTAAAATAAATAAAATAGAGATCGTGAGTTGAGTTGTTTGCTGTAATAATGTCATTAATGTAAAAGTAAATTATGTATATATGACTTAATTAGCTTAAAAATAGTTGATTTCGTTTAGACCTAACCTATTGTACTGTTTTTTGTTGTAAAAACCGAAACCCTTATCATTTAATCAACGCTATATCCTTTAAAAAAAACAATTGCTAAATAAATATGTAGGTATAATAGTATATAATAGTATAAATTATTTTATTTAAATTGATTGTTCAACTTGAAGATAGTGAAGTAAAAAGCTTGGGGTCCGAAGTAATCGTAATCCCCTTAATCGATAAAAATCTATCGACAATACATTCCCCTAACCACTCCGTATTCAATTAAGTTGTTGAGTGCTGTAATCTATCTCTGTCTATTCTCAAATAAACGTATACGGCTATCTCGTTCTCACACCAACGGAAGCACTCGTTATGAGCCAATGATCATGATAGGGGGCTGTGGCGAAGGGTTACAATTATTGTTTTTTTTTTGTTTGAATGCAATAAGTAATACCTACGGCAAGTACTAAATTGTGATGTTTTTGCGAGTGTTAGAAAGAGATGGTAGATCACGTTGTTACATTCTAGCGTTCTTTTAATGAATAAGGCTTCCATTTTGGATTCTCAATTATTGTATTGTGTGGGAAATGTAGATTAGAATGAAATAAACTAGATTATTTGTATAAAGTATCTGCTTTTGGTATAAACTACATAAATTGTAGATTTTAATAACTCGACTTCCTAGATTTGATTTTCTTATTTGCTTCAGATTGCACGATTTATTATCTAAGTACGTAACTTACGTAACTACTTTGGAATGAGAATAATTTAGTTGTACACGCGAATGGTGATAGCGGTTATTTATATTTAATTTAGAAAAATAGCGATGCATCGTTTTTAAGGAATTACTAATATTCCTAATTACCTCTCCAATTAAGCGTAATGTGTTAGGACTGGACGACAATAGCCCCAGGGTGGGATCGAACCTGCGAACAATGCCCGTAAACCATTGCGCTATTAACGATCAAAGTGATAAAGTATGTGATAACAATGTGGTTAAGATTTCTACATAGACACCTCGTAAACCATTGCACTATTAGTACAAGTAATAAAGTTACTGATGACGATTTTGTTAATTATCAGGTCGGGCCAATAATAAGTTATTCAGCTTGTTCTCTTTATGAATTCTTAGTTGATGTGTGCCTTGTTTTGAAAATCACGTAAGGCCTTTGATCCTGCGAAAGACAACCTTTGTTGTTAGTGTTCTTACAAAGCATTTATGCAATATATTCTGTGCAAAGCTAGCCATTGAGATTGACCGTGGGACTGAAGTTTGGCGAGGGCTACGAAATGGATTAGGATTTCTATAGTTTAAATACCTTAAACTAATATTTAAATATAGTTAATCACAATTAAAATATACCCATTTTTTTTTAAATATTTCCCAGTAGATGGAATTCGCTGAATAATTGTACTGAAGAATGTCTTATGAGTTTCTTTATCGGTTCTTTGATTTAAAGAAATTTATTAATCTATTTAGTATCGGTGCTAAAATATAAACATTATATGCATACAACATACAATTATAACCATTTTTGATTTAATAAAAATAAAGACTATATGACGTCGTTAGATATATAATATAAAAAAAATAACCATATTGCCTGTCGATATTTGTGTATATATTTATGACTATAATTTTAATTGAATTTCGTAGCACTCGAGTCAGTCATAGAAGTTCGTTGCCCACGATGTATGAACCGGCGTAATCTAAACTAAAATATCGTTATATTTGATTCCAATACCATTACCTTCCACCCACTCGCATTATCTTAGGAAAAAAAAAACGAGAAAACATTAACGAAACGCAACCTTATCGCAACTGGACAACCGCCCTGACAGACGACGTCTCTATACACCAAACAATGCCCTATCATTTTACATGCTATTAAAATCATTACGGACAACTCAATATGAACTCTAAAACGCGATACGCAGAGCTTTATTTTGTTCGATTGAAGTATCATTTAAAATGTGCACGATTTGTATAATATAGCCTTTAATTGATTAAAATACAGTTCATATTTTATTAGCAGCGATGAAAGCGTTACAATTGTTTAAAGGTAGTTAATACATTATTGTTTGTTGATAAAATTTAAGCTTTGCATGTTCGAATTAAGGTTGTAAATCGAATGTGTTTCGAATTAAAAGGGTTATTAGTCATTATTGAATAAGCATATCATAGTGTTGTGACGTGCCGTTTGATTAATAATGGAGGTAACATGTTCAGTGGGTTTTTTGAATAACGCGTAACGCTCTCGAGCCGATGTCGTAGTTGATTTTTTTCTTTATCGCATTTTTTAAATTATTTTTTATAATTTCTGTCAACTTTTTTAGTCGACCTGGCTTGTTTGAATACAATTATAATTGTTCCAGTTGTATTTTTGAAACGTTCCTTACCGCATTTAGAAAGTCGGCGAATGAGAGCTATGCTGATATATTTATGAGTTTTATTTCCGGCGGTTGAGAGTCCGTCACGAAACTTTTGTTATACTATGCGTGTATTGTCTAATAACACAGAATATCTGACGATATAAATCTTATTTTTATATTATATTTGTTTTCATAATTATTAATTACTAATATTTTAAATACGAAAGTAATTCTGTCTTTCTGTTTGTCATCTAAATCACTGAGCAGACGAACTTAGACTACTTTTTTATATATAACGCCTGTAACCAAACACGTGGGCAAAGCTATGGGGGAAAAATAGTAAATATATATTAGTATTTTTTAGTGTGACTCATCTGTTAACCTCTCTTGACTCTAGTGACAGTATAAAGTAGTATACAACATTGTATTCTTTCATTTTAACTATTACTACTACTGCTACTATTAATGAAATTGATTAGTCTTGATTTTCCAACCAGCTCTGTTTATGAGCAGATAATCACCGAAGATCACCGGCTCCAGTATTTTATGAGATTACTTCCCGTGGTTACTTACCAGATTAGCGATATTATAGGAACCTTGAGGTCTTACGTCTAAATTGTTTTGACACCTTATATGGGAACAAACTCCTAAGACTCCAACAATTGCACTCGCAGCATAGACCTGTAGATTCAAAAAAATATGCAAAAAATATAATTTCCCTGTTATTTATGATTTCTGTGCAAAGGGCTGGGCTTCTATCTCGTTATAAAGTATGAAGCTTATTCCACCATGCCCCTCCAATGTGAGTTGATACATATGTTTTCTTTTACCGGAGTATAACACAGTGGAGATGATTCACGTGTCATATCCAAATGATATCGGCATCCAGGAAAATGTGTATGTATTTTTCGCTTCAAACCGTCAATTGCTTTTTGCTACCTGAGACATAACTGCTAATTATATAATATTCCTGAGTACAAGGAACAAAAATGGAAAACTATTGAATAGTCCACCCAAACTCATTTGCGCCTTTTATTTACACATGGGTTTTATATGTAGTCTTTTACCTTAATGTTAATTGACTATATAATTTCCTAGCTGCTTCTCGACTTTTATGGTTAAAATCGTATAAAGTTACCCATTTCAACCCCTTAGTGAGTATCTACGTCGCGAAAGGAGTAACTATGCTAAGTTCATGTCATAGTTTCGGAGATTTCGTGACGAGTAAGTAAGTGGTATTTCGCTTATATATAGGTATATAGATTAAATAAATTAACTATTCTTACTACTGGATCTACGCTATATTATAAATAACATGTATTATATTTATATACCGAAATAAAAATTGCATTATAAAGTCTCGAATGGAATATACATCTAATTTATATATTTAGTATGCCTTTAAACATCTCTTCGGTTCAAACCAAGATGAGGGACATTTATTTACGTCTCAGTATATACAATATATCCCACAATGAAAATGAAACCTAAATTTCAGTACTATAGGTTGTGGTGACCACCTGGTGGCACGTTTCCTTCTTTATCTTCCTGCTATCGATAAAAAAAAAGGTTTTAATATTTAAAGCAATATCTTAATATAATTCCTGAGAGAAACGTAACCCGTGACACAACAAGTCAGCCGGTTATCTCGTACTAAGACGGATGACGCTGTTGAGGATAAGTCTCATGGGAGAAGTAGGCTTTGTAACTTTTTCTTTTTTTATGGCAAATGATTGAAGCTACAAATGATTTTTAATGTATATATCATTTTAAAATACCGCTGAGTTCTGACTTTTGGAAAAAAACTGAAGAATTAATGGGGTTTTTTTATATGACGATAGTGTCCTTATGATCGATAACAATCACGTCTATTCTCAACTGAGACCAGTCATTTCGCAGGAACTATTATAGTGTAAAAGTGTGCACACAAACACAGATTCATGCCTTATTCCTGCACTCTCAAAGAGGGAAGCGGACTTGCAAATGAGCCATCTAATGGTAAGTGGTCACAACTAGCATAGACATTGGCGCTACAAGAAATATTAATCATTATTTACAATGCCAATGGGTGGTGGCCCATGGGAACTAAGATTTAATGTCCCTTGTGCCTATAGTTACGCTGGCTCAATCGCCGTTTATACCGTAACACAAAAATATTGAGTATTGCTGTATGTGGTGAGTGGATGGTACGTACCTAGACACTAGACAGGGTTGCACAAATCTCTACCAACTGACTCTTGTTAATTTTATTGACCCAATCGTGAATTTGAATCGAGGCGAAGCCGATTTCTTATATAAACCCATTGCGATAGTATTTTAGTGTCCGGCAGTTTTTTCATTATATCTAGAATAAAAATCTGTTTATATTATCTTAAGCTGTCGGTGATTAGATATTTTTTTACTAAAAATATAATTGATATAAGTAAAATTTTGAAGTGTATGACAGATCGGTTTTTTTAGAATGTAAAAAAATGATTGGTAATTATCAACTCACGTACATTTTATTATCTGTATAACTACCTCTGTTGGTCTAGTGGCTAAGTCTGCAGACCCTGATAGTTCTGAATTCAAACCTCGAAACAAAAATACCTTCGACTTGTACTTGTGGTGGGTTTTTATACATCTTTTCCTGTTAACCCTCTGTTTCTATAACAGACTTATGGGTAGGGCTTTCTTATAACCGGTCATCACATAAATTTGGTGATACCAAATAGTAATAGTTTGAGTGAATTTAATATCAGGCATATTGTACATTAGTTGCTTTGATAGTGTAAGAAGTGGTCAATTTCTAACAGTATCAATGTTCTATTTGTCTGAGTGTATTCACTATCTAACTTTAAATAAACGCAACATTACCATTGTCAGTATGTTATCTATATTGGTATACAGTATTAGCAGGCTCGGACTTGGAGATCCAAGAAAACTAGGCACATTAACATTTGAGCTCATTCCGAAACGGTTAAAGGAATATTATATTAGTTTTGGCTGAAACTTTACTGTGGGACTTTTTTATTTATCTCCGAACAGAATTTCACGTCTGTGGTCTTTTGTTTGTTTTGATCTTTAATAGCGCTTTTAATTTTTTATTAGTATAAAGTCAGACTCAAATTCATTGACTTTGTCAAACCGCACTCAAAAATTCCGATATATGATATAAAATATCAACTATAACTAATCGTTAATAATTTCATCTCCAGATAACGTACCGTTTATTGTTTATTAAGTTGTATAAACAATGTACATACATCCTCTACCACCCGCACTCTTCCCACGATCGGTTTTACAATTTAACGACGCCATCACAAAAAGGCCGCGTATCTCGCGATAAGGCGTTCAAATATTTATCTATTGATTCCTTCAAAACAATCGCCGCCGTTATAGATAAAGCCACCGTGTTCCGCTCGATTCTACTTCTAGATTAAATTGTTTTGTAATAATTAATAAGTTACGTCAGAGGTTTTTTTAGTTTTAATTTAGTTGGAATATAAATAGGTAAACAGTTGTTTTTCTGAAACAGAAATGCACGTTTATGGTTATATTTAAACTGGTGGTAGGGCGTTGTTCAAGCTTGTCTGGGTAGGCACCACCCACTCATCAGATATTCACCCGCAAAACAGCAGTTCGTGGTATTGTTGTGTTCTGGTTTGAAGGGTGAGTGAGTCAGTGTAATTACAGGCATCTTAGTCATAACATCTTAGTTCCCAAGGTGGCACATTGGCGACCTAAGCGATGGTTAACGTCTCTTACAATGCCAATGTCTATGGGCGTTAGTAACGACTTACCATCAGGTGGCCCATTTGCTTGCCAACAAACCGTAAAAAACCATTAAAAAAATTATACTTGCAATGCCAATTTTTTAATAATTGCTAATATTCCTATTTTTCCTCTAATTAAGTGTGCAGTTTGTGTTAAGGGTGGGAAAGGTAATAACCCAATCGAACCTGCGCTGTCAATAAATACACACATTATATAGTATACATTACCTATCAAAATAATAAATAATCGCACACCAATTTAAAAACATAACATAAAACTTTGTATACGCACTATATTTTACTAGACTACCCTACTTCACATCACAAAATATTCATAATTGTTTGCATTGTACTGATATTATTAGGTTATTGTAACATTCGTCGTATTACTATATAAGGCTATTCGATTTAATTTTTCTACTAATTGTTTTATAATTTTCTCTGTAATTGATTTAAATGTAAATCTTTCGAGAAAATAAATGTCTCTAAGCGTATATATTTAGTATTGTTGTTGTACCTGTTGTGTGTTTTGTGTGTTATTTCATATCTATTATGTAAGTAGGTGAGTGTATAATTGGTTTTATACGTTATGTACTACTGAATAACTTTTCGAACCGGTGGTAATTTTACGTTTAATTAATCTCATTAAATGACAATTGAGCTCGTTGCTCGTAACAGCTTATTTACTCTTACATAAATTATGTTTATGATGTGTGAATATTTATCACTTGGCACACGTTAGCCAAAGGGCTAACTGATGACGTCAGCGTAAGACTTCGAGCGATTTCTCGTGAGTAACTTGGCTCAGATCATTTTTTATTATTCAATTAATTCATTTGCATGATATATTTATTATCTAACGGTTTGATTCTATAATTAATTATCAATTTGATTTACGTCACTTTCATTCAGTGATATTTGAGATAAGCTGGAGTAAATCAGCAGCCGCACACAAAATATACTTTATTCAAGTGGACTTTTATATGTTTTTCAATCGTCACATGATCATTATGGTATTAATTAAATTATTAATATGAATATAAAGTTAGCTTTTTATTTCACGATGTAAGAAATATTACCCATTTCTTACATCGCCAAGGCGTCACTAGTCGTGGGAATTAAGATGTTATGTTCCTCGAGCCTGTAGTTACACTGGATCATTCTCCCTTCAAACCGTAACGCAACAATATTAAGTATAATGGTTTAAAGGTAGAATATCTGATGGGTAATGGATGGTATCTACCCAAACGGGTTTGCACAAAGCCTTACCACATAGTTAAAATAAGTAAGAACAAACGGATGACATTTCTATAAAATATTTATTATCCAGTATTAATGGTATTTACATTTATGTTTTATCATAAACCCTAGATTTACAACTTTGGCAAATAGTTTAGTTTTTTATATGAAAAAGAATCAGCAGCACGCTGACCGTCTTTACAGACAAGGTCATGTGAAGTACTCATTAAAAGTTCAAGGAAAGATGGGTTACAATTGGGAAGATTGTTCAGCTGAAAAAGTTACGATGTGCAATATTTCTAGATTCAAAAGTAATGTAATCAGTGGTAGTTATTTATTTCCAACTGAGTACACAGTCTAATAATGATTACACATTTTAAATAACTGTCTACATTAAATTTATAAGAAAAAAAACTAGGAAAGGTCATTGATGGAACAGTTTTAAATAATACTACAACCTTACGATAAGACGATTTCCTTTTGAACATTTCAAACAAAATTTACGGGTGGAACCATCTTTTGTCAAACGGCGGAAACTTATTTGTACACCTAAAATAAGTATTTAGTTTATAATAATAATATAATAAGTGAAGTGAATGGAAATGTCAAATGCTACATTATATGTATTCTAGTAGAAACTAAAATGTATGTCTTCATTCATATCATATTACGAAGCGAATACCAAAATATTTTTTAATCAGTAACACGCACTGACACACATTTGAATGCCAGGATTCAAGCCAGTATTCGTTTCTTAAGATTCGCGTATTATATCCATTGGTCCATCTCCAATAATTCAGTCGTTAAAATCAAATTGTTAAATGAGGCTTTCACCCTTGATCGTTAACCTTGAACTGTCAAAAGTGACAACTGTCAAAGTGACAGGAGCTGTCAGCCGACGCTCGTGACGGAGCGCTGAGTGATTAATTAGTGGAGCTAATTGATTTGACGTAATGTTTTAACTCGTTTAACGTATGGCGGCTCAGACGAAAGACTAATCAGTTTATTGTCATAAACATGATACCCTCAGACTAATTATATAATCGGATACTTTATATAAAACTATTATGACTTTTGGAAAAAAAAAATTATACTATCATCGCTGTATCATTTTTCTATTTTATGGTTTCATTGCAACATGAAAACAATTATTATTATAATAATTTCATATTAAAAAAAATTAAACACAACTTAAAAAAAATGGATATATGTACGTTTGAAATAAAAGCTATTTGCTAAGTAGCAATATTCAATACTAATGAAAATGGCACCACTTTGGGAGTAAACTGAACCCAACGAAAAAGTAATGTTCACAGTCAAAACAGTTATTCTCAAATGTAAAAATATATACATAAGTAAATATATACATAATATAAAGAGGTTGAGAACCTCCTTGTTTGAATTAAATTAAAACTGAAACACTTTAAATTGTTAGATTTTGTTTTCGTTGGTCTAATAGCTAGTTAATTAGGCTGGATTAAAAAAGATATTAGGTCAAGAAATTCTTAGAAGTTGCTGTGTCCGGAAGTTGGCAGTATAATAAAACACGACAATCCCCAATGGGTTAGGACCGAACGTGCGATTTTTAAATCGCTAGACGGCCCGTAAACCATAACGCTATTGACGCTTTAAATTGAAAACTAATTATAATGGTTTATCATTTGCTTAAATCCCGTGCTTTGTGACTTTTTTTTAATAAGGGTAGCGCTTGACTGTTTTCACACCTAATGGAAAGTTTTGATACAGCTTAAGGCCTAAGCTTACATAGAAGATGTGTATTCCCTCTTGATTTGAAGGTATATTGTAGATAGAGAGGAAAACGGAGGTCGGGAGGTAATGACAGCAGTTATAGTTCTTTCACTGGTAGTATATATTTACCATAGTTACCACTTATCATCAACTGTATCGGATTTCTTTTATAAAATAGTTTGGCGGACGGGCAATTGGCCTTCTGATGATTAGTGGTCACTACTGTCCGAAATATTAATTATTCCTTACATCGCCAATGCGCCATTAACCTTAGGAGCTAAGCTGTTATGTCCCTCGTGCCTGTAGTTACACTGACTTACTCACCCTTCAAACCGGACAACAACAATACGAAGCATTACTATTGTAGGATATCTGGTGAGTGGAGTAACCCAGATGGACTTGCATAAAGCCCTATTACCAAGTGGTTGGTTGTTCTGCCTTTCTAAAATAAATTAAAAAAACGATACGATGAACAAACTTGTAGGCGTCAACTAATTAATAATAAAGAATAAAAAACTCATACTCTCAACGCAAACATACTTGAGTCACTCGTATCGAGTCATTGCATGCGTTGTTTATCAAAGATTCTGTAGATACGTAAACTTGACACAAGAAATCACTTTAAGAACACATTTTCGTATATTTACTAGCTATTGTAAATGATATTAAGTAATAATTCCATACAATGAAAAAAATACTATAATATATTGTAATAAAAAAAGTGTATGTAATATAAGCTTCATTGGTTGAGTTGAATTCGTTTAAATTATTTTCAACATACATATAGGTAAAGTTTAAAAACCTTAGTAACAGATTGTGTATAATTAGTGTGAGATTGGTTAGAAAATAAATAATATTATTTGTTGTGTTTCTAACATATTTATTTATTACAAGAATTCAGTCAGACGCGGTAATTATAGATAAGTATCAAATACTTCATTGCCTTCCTTAGCGTTGTAGTTGGATAATAAGTCCGTGCATTACTAAATCCAATTACAAGAAGGTCCCTCGAGATTGAAGATTGTGGTCGAGATAAGATATTTTAAATTGTAAAAATCACGAACTCAAATATAATTTCTATGTAGCCGTCATTATCATTTCTTATCGGGCTCGAGTGTTGACTTCCTAGATTATAGCTTTTATTTTGTTACGATAAATTAAAGTATTTGATAAATTACGTTTGGGGGAATGTGTTTGTCGATTGATATCGATTATTCCATCACGTCCGTCTATGTATCCTATAATTGGAAAATGTTGTCCAAAATTGTTCACAAAAAATAAACTTGTTTTGTACAATATTGAACGCTAATGTTACAGTAAAATATATATTAAAAGGCCAAAAAATATTCGCATGATATAATATATTTTAAATTTTATTCGGTTATTATATTAATGAAAAGGTATGTAGAAATGGATTCTATCGATAATACAAACATTAAGAGAAGTCAATTACTCGTTTTTTTTTAAAGTTTAGGTTGTTTCATCTACTTCTCATCATCCTTCAATCCAATCGACCCGTTGAAAATATTATTTGAAGCCCACTAAGATAAATAGAATAAGGACATATATGATTTTGGGCTGAGACAATTGTGTCGTAATCGTGTTGTTATTTATGAATAGGGGTAGTTTCCTGAACCACTCTCTGATGATGATCAGATGAATCTAAATTATTTTTAATTAGTTTAGATGGTATCGACATATTTAAACAATCTAGATTATGACTAGGTACTCGTTCGCTTCACACAGGTAGAATAGTAGGTACTGGTGGTAGGGCTTTGTACAAGCTAGTCTGGGTAGGTTACTACCTACTTATCAGATATTCTTCCGCAAAACAGCAGTACTTGGTATTTTTGTGTTCCGGTTTAAAGGGTGAGTGAGCCAGTGTAATTACCGGCACAAGGGACATAAGATCGTAGTTCCCAAGGTTGGTGGCGCATTGGCGATTTAAGCGATTGGCAACATTTCTTACAATGCCAATGTCTAAGAGCGTTGGTGACCACATACCATCAGGTGGCCCATACGCTCGTCCGCCTGTACTTTATAAAAAATAATAATAATAAGGGTATGAACTGTATTGGTTGACGCGGCCCACGCCAGTCGACGTAATTTATACCGATATCTTCCACAATCATCGTCGTATATTAGCCAAAATTACTTTTGAGTAAATATAACAATAATACATTATGCAACTAAATCTTCTTCATGAATCAATCCGTCCATTGGTGATCATATTCAAATCCAGTCAATAGTTTTTGAGTTTATCCCGTACAGGCAGACAGACATAATATGCAGTGACTATGAAACCAAGAAACTTGTTTGAAGTACAATCGAATTATAATTGCTTATCATTTGCTACTTTGCTTTGGATAAAAATTATAATCATAGTTATTTTTAATTTAAATATTTTATATATAGTAATTCTTTGTCAATATAATATATCAAATAATCCATAAAAAGGGGGCAGAAACATGTTTATATTTGTCGGTATATATAGGCGAGTTTAGTAATATCATGTTCTGATTTCCATTTTGTTTGAGTGGAGATGTGATGATGATGATGATAATGTCCTCCTGACCGATTTCGGCCACGGCGGTTAATCTCAATGTGTAATAAACTTTTCTGTCGGCGTAGGGTTGGAAACCAGGACCTCGGGATCTGCGGCCATATATAAATTCTACCGGAACCGGCTTCATCAAATCTAGCAATCCATCGATCATCGTTATCTAATATAATCTATTATTTTGATACAATTAAGCTCGTACTAAACCCATTCACATAGGAATCCTAAAATAATTTTACTCTAATAACATAACAAATAATTTCCCCCTAAAGGGGTGATTTACCCAGCTGTTATTACGATGTTAATATTGTCAATCTGAGAGATATCAGGGGCGAAGTGTTAACGTTTTACCAAAAGAAATCATATCAGTGATAACGCGATAAGTGGGTATTACCGTGTTTTATCAAAATTCCTTATCGCTTATCCTTAACTTTTGTAACAATGTATTAAATAGTAACCTCATGATGACACAACGATGTCATTAATCAAAAATCAATAATGATCAAAAATCAATCAAGGTTGGTGAACCTTGGGAACTAAGATGTTATGTCCCTTGTGCCTGTGCACTGGCTCACTCACCCTTCAAACCAGAACACAACAATACCAAGTACTGCTATTTTGCGGTAGAATATCTGATGAGTGGGTGGTACCTACCCAGACGAGCTTGCATAAAGCTCTACCACCAGTAGTTTACTCAAAAATTGGATTTGAATAAAATGCAATTAATATAAGTTCATCATTTAATTTATGGCGAAACTTGAGCGACCGATGTGGTTTATAGGTTGCAAACAAGTGAAGTGATTTTATATTGTATTAGGTTAGTTCTCTGGGACTTAGGTAGGTAGGCGAGTGGTTCATCAGATGGTAAGTGGTCACTATCGCCAGTAATGACACTTGTATTGTTTCACTGGCTTATATGCCCTTCAAACTGGAACACAACAATATTATACATAGCTGTTTGGAGGTAGGCTAAATCTTGAGTGGATGGTACCCAGACAAACTTGTATAAGCTCTACCATCAAGTATAGTTATCATATCTGTGATCACACTGTTATATATTTAAAAATTAAACCTCCTTGCCGAGATGGCCCAGTGGTAAGACCGCGTGAATCTTAACCGATGATAGTGGGTTCAAACCCGGGCAAGCACCACTGAATTTTCATGTGCTTAATTTGTGATTATAATTCATCTCGTGCTTTACGGTGAAGGAAAACATCGTGAGGAAACCTGCATGTGTCTAATATCACTGAAATTCTGCCACATGTGTATTCCACCAACCCGCATTGGAGCAGCGTGGTGGAATAAGCTCCAAACCTTCTCCTCAAAAAAAAAAAAGAGGAGAGGAGGCCTTTAGCCCAGCAGTGGGACATTCACAGGCTGTTACGGAAACCTCCTTTCTCTTTGTTATTTAAAAGTTACTTGTTCTGTTTCAATTACTATGCGTTCTTTTGTTTTCTTATTATTATATATAATATAATAAATAAATTATATATTAATAAATGAATATCTAGTTAGATGTTCTATCCACTGAGCTGCCTCGCAATAGACGTATCAACGTACTCCTGTATTAATATGTCACGTGTGCCATCTAATATTGGAGCGATATGTCTGTTCGGATTACGGGATTACGGGCTTAGCTGCCGTCCGCAATTCGCCCGCGGCCTGTTCTGATAGCGTCGGATTCGCCATCGATATTAAACTGATAGCGAATTAGGAATACGTTTTTGCTTTTACTTAACTAAGTTATTCTTTGTACTTTTTTTTTTTTTTTTTACCGTTAATAGGCAAGCGCTTGACCGTTGACTTGCCTGATCTTAAGCATAGTCACGGTCTAGGATGGAGCGCGCCTGCCCAGAAGGAACCCGTTTACTCTGGATTTGAACACACCTACATTGTAGTTATCTGGAAATATGGACTCAGGCAAAGCATTCCACAGTTTCGCAGTGCGAATAATAAATGTGGATTCAAAGCGCTTCGTACGTAGCCGGGGAAGTTCCACTGTGTACCTATGGCGCTTTGGTCGCGTTTGCCTGGCCGTCCGATAGTAGAAGGGGGTGAAGGAATTAGATTATGTACTTTATAAGTTATACATTGTTAAAGGTCAAGTATTTATATTAAAATAGTTCCTACAAAAGATTATTTAAATAACGTGTTTACGGCCTTCATTATAAACGTTGTTTTGCGGTTGTGTAGTTAAACATTTATTTCGCTATTTCTGACATTATTGATTTGATATTTAAAATAAGAATACACAGCATTGTTCGACTAATCACTCGCTAAGCAATGTTTGTGTATCTTTGCTACTAATTGGATTTCAGTTATTTCTCATGTACAGCTTCTCATGTACTTTTATATACAGACGCACACACTCGCCCATGAGTCGGCCCTCTACACTCGGAACAGTTCTTTCACTACAAACCGACATGGAACAGGGAACGCTGCGGAGCGCGAATTCAATGCCTCGAAACCATATTCCAATAAAATTCCATATAATATAGACTCTATTGCCTATTACGATAAATATAGGAGTAAGGATAAACAAACCTTAGATTTACATATTCAAAGCAATCTACTAATAGATCTTCTATATGACTACGAAAAGTTCTTGATTAATATGTAATTTAGAACATTATCCCAGTTATCTAGTTATACCCATAGTTAATTGTACTTTCAAAGTATCAATAACAGCTCAGACGACATTCAGGCTGAGAGGCTGAGAGACTCATCGCAAAAAGAAAGATTATTCAAGATCTCGACCGATGCTATCACATTTGACTCAATGTCACAGTTGTTTATTTATCTCTAATCCTCTTGCGGATATAATAGCCCGTACACTTCCGTTTTACGGCTTTCGCGGGCTTCTCGGCTCGAATGTGTAACGGGCTTTATAAACACCAATAAACCACATGAAAACTTAGTAGGAAATTAGGATTTGAACTCGAAAATCTCGGGATACACAGCCTCGGAAGCTAGACATTACAGTTTCAGCAGGTAACAAATTAAGATTTCAATACGTTGGGTCATTTTGCACCACTTACGTTATTATATTTGTGTAAAATAAATTACTTTAAATTACACTTAGACTAGATACGTTTTTTTACATCAAAACTTTAGCTTTTAAAATTATATTTCTTGTTTATTTATATAAAAGTAATTAAAAGATACGTATCCTTAAAAATAACAACGAACTGTTATCGGGGTTACTCATAAAATGGCAGTGTCACCGAAATGTTATATTTAAAAAAGGTTCAAAAGACAGCCCTGACAGAACCGACATAACGTACAATCTATTTACAATCTTATTTATATGATATTAAAGTTTGAAATACGACGTTGAAAACGAGAGACGCTTGATCAATTAATATGAAAAAAATCATCTTGTCTTTCTAATTATGTAGTGATGGAGGCAGTTGACAAGCGCAGAGATAAACAAATAAGAATAAGATATTTTCCGGTTCGAATAATAAAAAAAAGGGTTGTAAAAACCGTGCAATGTCAAAGATTTATCAAGATTGGAGTTGTGAGCGTTTGGCGCGACAGTCTTACGTTGCATTTATAAATATAGTGGAACTATAAACTGCTGTCTGTATGTTGTACTCTACGAGATACTAGTGTATGATATTTTGAAAACATATTTAGTAACATGACATTGCACGTTTCAAGCAGTCGTGACCTTTTAGTAAGATTCATGGTCCAATTTTCTATTGATTTTGTTGTTGAGATATCTGTGAGCTTTTTAGCAAACCTAGTGTTTAAGGTTTTGAAAAAGGGTAGTTTTGGATACGCGTTTGTTACGCTCTTAATTAAATTTTAATTGTTGACTCTGTAATTCATTTGATGTTGAGAGTAACTGAGTTTTATTTGCCGTTTTTTTTAATAGAGTTTACATTATAAACCGATGGAAGCTTTTGAATTACATTAAAAGTGCTTATTAGTCTAATTAAATTAATATTTATATTTAGTACTGTACGAAGTTGCGGACGCAAGCTTGTTCATTAATATAATAGTTGATACGTCTGTACGTCGATAATAATTTAAGAGTAAAAGATAAATAACATGCAAACATATTTTTATTTGACTCATTGATGTGAAATATTTATAATATATTTAATAAATATTCGGATGACAGTTATTGGTTTTCTGTAATGCTATGTATTTACATACCTTTTGTTTATCCCTGTTGTTATATTGTGTGACCCCGTTCGTGCAATGGATAACTTAACGTTCTAAGTTTCATAAGTATATATACTTCATAAGTAAAGTAAAAGTCTTCTAAGTTTCATAAGAATTCTCAATATAGAAGATAAATACAATGTACATATTTGTTGCGCACACACACGTGTACTATAATATCTTCCACACGTATATATATCTAATTTAACTGCTATATACAATTCAATAATGTATGACATACAAATAAATCTAAAATTGTATATTTTTTAATATATATACAAATGAATGTATATTGCGACGGTTCAAAAGTACTATTAAGAGCCTACTTATTAACGTATGTATTGATTTTAAAGAATAATTGATCATTGCGAGATCTCAGATGGGTTTGCACAAAGCTCTGGCATAAATGAATGACTATATTTTTCAAAATTTGTGTTTACAATTAATTTCGTGCTCGGTGAATGAAAACATCGCGGAGTGAACACATGCAGGTTGTATGTTTCGGATGAAAATTTGCGACGTGTGGTAAGCCAGCCAAATCAATCACATTGCGAATTTTAGCTGTTGATTCCATCGTCCTATTTTCACTTTCAAAATAAATGCTACAAATCTATTAGGACTACGCATCAATTTTTAGTACCTGAAAATACTTCTAAAGAAATCCAAATAAAACTTATAACAAAGGACGCTGCACTGTTTGGAGAAATATTAATTATAAATGTGGTGAATTCCTTGTATTTTAATATTTGAATACTCATAAAATTCTGTAACTTCTATAGCTCGGTGCAAGCCTTATCGTAACAAACTAGACGCAATATTAATTCCATATATAACATGGTTATAATTTTCCATTAGTCAAATATTGTTCAATATTGTAAATTAACATCAAATATGATTAATCGGGCGAATAGTTCTAAGCGTTAATTTGACTTCAAAGACGGTTAAGGCAGGTTAGTTCTAGGGTACAATAATGTTGTCAAAATGTTCTACATTCACATTAAATAGTTGGAGAGTTCGTATGTTTGTGCGTTCGTATCTCAGGAACCAGTTACCTGAATACATCAATTTAATATTAGAGATAATTTAAGTGTTTGAGTAATTATATATTAAATAAATAGAGTTATATAAAGCGATAGGTTTTGTTTATTTTTTATTATTCGGATTGTTTTATTGTTTTATTATTTGGTTTGTATAAGCTATATATTTTAGCGTTAGATACATTATTTAGTAAGGTTCTATGATATATGTATATGTATATACATATATATTTTCAGATACTAAAAATAAAAACATCTAATTGATGAGTAGTCCTAATAGATTGGTAGCGTTTATTTTGAAGATGAAAATAGGACAATGGAATCAACTGCTAAAATTCGCAATGTGGGTTGATTATTTTATGAACGCACTTTTATATAATATATTTAACTTCGCACTACGACACTTAGGAACGGAGCAATTATCGTAAACTTCAAGCAATATTTCTTAATACGAAACGAGCATGTCGTATCATAATTAATCACAATTGACTAATTGCACTCAAATAAATTATACTTTACTGGTTTATGTACATGAGGCCAACACCAGAGCCAATACACTGAACCAATCCAATATTGGGTTTGTCTAAATAGAGAAAATCCACTAGATTGGATTTTTCTCTAGCCAATTCATTAAAATAGAACGATTTCTAGCACAAAAAAGAAGAGTTGTTTATGAGCCTACGTGTAAGTTACATTGCATTTTTCTTTCAACTGGCTTTATGTCGTGGCTTAATTGATGGGATCTGCTATTGGTTTCGCGTTAAAGTTGTGTAATTAATATCTGACGGTTATTTTAGTATATGTATATAGCTGAGTCCAGCTCAGCAGTTTTAACTGTGACTAATGCAAGCTGCTGAAAGGCAAAAGCTGAAATTTGGCATATAAATTCATTTTCCAACATAAGCTTTCTCTCAGAAGGATTTTTTGCAAATTATAACTATAAGAGGGGAAATAGGAGGGATATGTTTGTATGATTTTTATTCGTTCGAAGGAAGGACGGTCAGCTTTGAAGCATACTATATAAATATAGTAAATATTACGGAACCAGTCGAAGGGCGCTTAGGATCGGGATTAGTGCGGTGTTTTTGTGCCGTAATCCAATACGGCTCGTTTACGAGTTTTCGTGTATTGATGTTGTAAGCATCGAAGCCGCAGACACGCGCTTAAAGTATCAAATCTCTTTACAAAAAATCTTAGCGCGACACGTAAACGAAATAACTTGACGTCGACCGATATTTATTGTTTGCTTCAAATATTTATAATCGTAAACGTTTGTGCCGTCAGCACATCGCCTTTTTAGTTGTACTCCATAATTGGCATGACGAAATCATAACAATTTATTATTAGAATATTATAATACATTAATCAATCAGTCAGTACAGGGTACTCAAACAATTGTGACGTGTCGTAAAATAAAATATATTATTCCTTCGGTCTTTGAGTATTGGCTAGCCTCATACCTGGATCCGGCTCTGAATATTATATGCCTCAGTATCTCAAGATAGTCTACACGCCAAACGTTTTTCTATTAACATTATCTATTTTGGTGTTATTGTTCAATCAACTAATATGTGCCAATGTTCATGGTGATCGGTCAAAACGGTGTGGATGTCTTTTAATCTCCAAACATCCTTTTTATATACATATCTTATAATATTAAATGAGCAATTCATATCTATCTATATTGCGCGTCTCGAAAACGGATCTAAAAATTTGGATATAATTTTTTTTTATAGATAAAAGACTTTTGTTGTTTTAAAAAATATATAAGCAAAAACAAGAGCCGAGGGACGGTTCGTTGCCTAAGTTATATATAGATAAGGTAGAGATAAAATTAATAATAATAATGTCTTCCTAACCGATTTCAGCCACGGCGGCCAATCTCAAGAGAGATTAGCCAACTACGCAGGAGATATTATAGTGCACAAGTGTGTGCGCAAAAACAGGTGCACTCTCTATTCCCTAACTCTCATAATCCGATGGTACGGCTTATTGCTATTTAATGCATATCGTCTTAAAAACAGCCATTTTATCATGTCATGTATAGATATATATTTTATTTTATTATTCCTTAACAGGTTCATGGGTCGGCTTTTTGAGTTTCATTTTTATATTACATATTAATCTGTTTTAAAGTGATATATGTTAATTCATATATAGTTATAATTTTGGTTAGTTTTACACGTTTGCTTTTTTATAATAGAACCGAAATTTTCGCCTTCCGCTAAGGGAAATTTATTGATGAAGAAACATCTCTTGAACCTGAAGAGAGATTAGCCAATTTCGCAGGACATATTATAGTTCACAACGTGTATCCAAACACAGTACATTTATATAGTACATAATCCTATTAGATGCCTAACAGACATGACCGGAAAGAGTTCAGGCGCAGGACCAATGGCTTTACGTGCTTTCCGAGGCACGGAAGTGCTCACACTTCAAACTTCCAGACTCCGGGCTGCTACTGAGAAATTTCTGACAGAAAAACCCAATAACATTTCATTGGCCCGACCTGGGAATTGAACCCAGGATCTCCGGGTCTGCGACCTTACATCAAGCCACCAGAGATAAAATTGTAATAGTGTAGTAGAAGCAACTTAAATATCATCGTTGGTGGAAGTGAGCACTTCTCGCGAATTGGCATTTGGAACGTTTAAGTAGGTATATTTTTATCTATTCGTCTCTTTAATTCTAATAAATAGTAAATTATGGCTAGTTAATATCCCACTGCTGGGCCCTAAGTTCCACCCTACCATACATACACATAGTCATCCTTTTCATCCACGATTTTTCCTATCGAGCACGTGCTTGCTCCGTTTTGAACCCGCGATCATTAGTTCAGATCCCCGTATTTTAACCACTGGCTCATCTCGACTTCTTAAGTTTTAATGTAATTATATAAATTATTATAAATTCCACTAATAAATCTTAAAAGTATATTTATAATGCATAAAGAATATTTTGACGACTATCAATAAAGGGTTGACAATAATAGGTTTTACTACTTACAATTTGACAAAATAAATATTTAGGCAATTTTTTTAGGACTGCCAATTGAGTCTAAGACTAAGAAAACCTGACCCTCACAGGGTTCATAAGCGTTATCATTAAGTTGGACTGATAATTAATTGATTTGATTAATAAAAGAGTAACTGGTACAATTCTTGTCGGTTCCACTCGGTTGAAATTACGTTCCAAACTGAGCTTTGATATTATAATTTTAGAGTATCTTATTAAGTGACTGATTCGAAATTCAAGAAGAAGCGGAAGCAGCATGAACAGACAAAAAATTACAAAAAATACCTGTTCTAAGCTGAATCGAACCCACGACGATCATTGAAAGAGGTTGGTTGCCACTAGGCCAAAAATATTCCAATTTTTTATAAAAAAAAAACTAAACGTCATTTTTATTTCGACAGCACATATCTCATTGATAAATGAGATATACAAAATTCTGCACAGGAATGCGTATTCCCTTAGGAATACAGATATTTGAGGGACAGGTATAATTGACAAAGGGTATGGACGTGTGATATATGTTATCATTCGATTTTAAACTCTAAATGCATTTTAAGAGAGTTGATAAACGTGTTCCTTATTGCTAATATTAAGATGGTAATTTGTTCAAAAAGGATTATATTGAATTGGCTACGCGCTGACGGTTGGCGGTCGAACATTTGTTTACGAGAGACAAACAGATTTTGTAGAATAAATATATTGATTCTAATTATATGTATTAACATACATATCCCAGATCTACAGATCTTTAGTTTATATATATTTACATACATTTTATAATAGATATTCAATAATATATCCTGGGACATTATTCACACACGGCTATCTGATCCCAAACAAAGAAGAGCTTGTAATTTGGAAACTAGACAACTGATATACTTCATATACTATTCTTCTTTTGTAAATACATTCTTACGTAGATAATTAGAGTTAGACGCAGGACAAACAGATATGTTCGTGCACACACATATCTGTTCTGGGTGGGAATCGAACCCACAACCTTCGGCGTGAAAGGCAAGTATCTACTAACCACGCCAACCGGCTCGTTAAATTTTACCCATACAAAATTGAGAGGCAGCAAGCTAATTATATAGTCATTTAACGTTAACCTAAAAGACTACATACAAACCCAAGTTTAAATAAAAGGAGCAAATGAGTTTGGGTCGAATATTAAATAGTTTTCCATTTTTGTTCCTTGTACTCAGGAATTAATCTTCATTTGACTACTTCGTTGGTGTAGTAGATAGACAAGCGGTCTTATCCTGTGGTCCTTGGTTCAAAAGTACACTTCCGAAAGTACGTCCAAGCCGATGGTCCTGCGCCTGAACTCTTTCCGGTAGTGTCGGTTAGGCATCTAATAGGATTATGTACTATATAAATGTACTGTGTTTGCATACACGCTTGTGAACTATAATATATCCAACGAAATTGGCTAGTCTCTCTTCAGGTTCAAGAGATGTATCATCTTCATCAATAAATTTCCCTCAGCGGAAGGCGAAAATTTCGGTTCTATTATAAAAAAGCAAACGTGTAAAACTAACTGAAATAATAATTATATTTTAAATAACATACATTATCTTAGAATAGATTAATATGTTATACAAAAATGAAACTCAAAAAGGCGACCCATACGAGTAAGCCTGTTAAGGAATAATAAAATAAAATATAAATACATAATAATAAATTAAATTGCAGGGTCTATCTGTGATTACAAAATGACTGGCTGTTTTTAAGACAATATGGATATTTGCGGGTTACTAGCAATTTTAATGTAGTTCAATGGGTTACGGTTTTGTGCAAACCTTTCTGGGCAGGTATCTCCCCTGGCCCCTGTAACTCTAAGATATTCAACCGCCAAACGGTAATACTTAGTATTGTGTTCCATTTGGAAGACTCAGTGAGCCAGTGTAACTATAGGCACAAGATCTTAGTTGACAAGACCACCAAAACTACCAAAAAAAAAAAAATTCAATTCTTACATTTTAAAAGAATCATTAAGGAACGCTTGTGTGCTTAAGGATATTACACAACTAATGATTTTTTCCATGTCTGCTCTACCTTGCTTACCTTGCTCTACCTTGAGAATGAAACGATCGCATCCAGGAAATATTATTCTATTATTGTGTAAATTGCCTATGATTGTAAAAGATGGGATATATAAAAAAATGTATTAAAAATATTTTTGACTTTGACTTTGAAGTTCTTTAATAGCATTGGTTATATAAGGAATGATTAATATTTCTTACAGCGCCAATAAGTCGAGATGGCCTAGTGGTTAGAACGCGTGAATCTTGAACGATGATTTGGGTTCAAACCCGGGCAAGCACCACTGAATTTTCATGTGCTTAATTTGTGTTTATAATTCATCTCGTACTTGACGGTGAAGGAAAACATCGTGAGGAAACCTGTATGTGTCTAATTTAATTGAAAATATACCACATGTGTATTCTACCAACGCATTGGAGCAGCGTGGTGGATAAGCCCAAACCTTCTCCCCAAAAAGGGAGAGTTTGACTTGACTTGACTTGACTGAGAATTGTTAGTGTTCAGCATTAATGTCTGTAGGCGATGGTGACCACTTGCTATCAAGTGGGCTGAGATATATATAATAAATTTGCCTACTTTTAATTAATTATGCAACCTGTGGCCGAGAAGTGTACGTCTAAACTGTCAAATGTAACGCCTTGAGTGGAAGTTGTGCGTGAACTCAGGACGCGCGGGCAATTTCCTGCCTTGTCAGTATTTTAACGCTGTTATCGGCTATCCCTGCGATGCTATTTCAACGGCTTTAAGCGTAAACACTTTTTAATATTTAGAATAGTGTAGTTTGGGTTAGAAAAGTTAAATTATATAGAATATGATAAATTTATATATACTTTATATATGAAATACATAGGCAAGACAGACAATCATAAAATTTTTGTATATATTTATTAATTTTCACAAACATGTTCACTTGGTGTTAGAGCTGTGCAAACCCGTCTGGGTAAGTATCACTTACTGATAATAAATTCTACCACAAAACAGTAATACTATTGTTGTGTTTCGGATTGAAGGATGTATGAGTAAATAATTACACGTATAAGGGACATCTTATTTCCCAAGTTGGTGGCGCATTGACGATGTAAGTGATGGTTAACATTTCAGGTGGTCCATATGCTCGTCCGCCTACCATACACCACACTTTACAAAAAAAAGAAAAAAACGACTTAATATCTTAGGTCCCAATTGGTGGCGCGTTGGCGATGTCAGGAATGTTTAATATATTTTAAAGAGTGAATGTCTATATCTGTACATAGTGCTGAGACTTAGTGGTCAGAACACCGTGAGCTAATTTGTGCTTATAATTCATCTAGAGCTCGGCGGTGAAGCAGAACAAACTGAAGGGAAACACCAATCCGATATGGAGTAGCGTTGTGTATTAAGCTCCAAAGCTTCTACTCAAAAAGAGTGGGACATTAAATTGAGCGCAGTATGAAAAAAATCCCTTAAAAATGACATCGAGAGAAAAACCTGTGGGGCTGCAATTATTATATAAGATAATCTTTTAAGGCATCTCTCCCTACCATCGAGACATACAGTCGGACAAACATTCGCGTTTATAATAAGACTCCTTAGTAATATTACTCTTATAAGCCGTTGTTACCTTTAACAGACGCAGTCTTGATTTAGTTTTATTATATATATAGACGATTTGACTGGCACATTTGTCCGTCCGTTCGACATGAGGCACGAGATAAGAAGCGACATCTTACCTGACATTGGCGCTGGATATGGGCAAAAAACGGTCTTTCCGAATCAATGAACGATTCAGATGTTCGCTTCTCAAACTGTTTCGATATTTATTACCACATTAATTATTTTAATCTATTGTGATGCTATTTAGAAATATAAACATGCAACCTATAATATATAATTAATATATAAATTTAATAGAAATAATAGAAATATACATTAAAAACACAAACGTCTGAAAAGATTTATTCTATGAAATAAATTGTACATATATTGTATATGTGATATATATAAGTTATTTTATATGTTTTAATTATGTAACACTAGTGGTTATTTTGGACTATTTATTTATGAGTATAATAAATGCGTAAGGGATCTTGACTGTCGTTAAAATATAAATTTTGATATATTATAATGATAATGTATTGCATATTAAATGTAATAAAATATAATATAACACATATTGCTTTTTGTTAAAAAAATCATCAAACCTACCAGCTTATTTATTTGTTTATAATAAATTAATAAAAATTTCAATGAGATGAAGTTTATTACCGATTTATATGAATCAATATCAACTTTGAGAAGAGCTGCACATTGTTGATCCGCGCGACAGGTTGTGCTGTTTTGACAGCTCACCGGGACGCCATCTTTACAACAATATGATAAATAAAATACAACAATATAACAACACTATTGTCCGCTAACAGTGTCCAAACAAGCACATGACCACAATACTTAAGGCAGCTTTTGTTTGCATTATAATATCTATGAAATTATTGTTAATTTGATATTTTACCAACTGTGATATTGTCAAAAAGAAATGATTTTATCAATATGTTCTTGTTGATGAACTTTAATACGAATGTTTGGAGTTAGAAACATGACTGAATTTGAGTGCAATATTTCTTAACTACGTCACACATTTAACACAGACAAAATCATATTCATTGAATTACTTTTCAATACTTTTAAAGTGTAGTATAGTAGTAGTGTAGTATTGAATAGATGTGTGTCGTTCACGTGTCGTTCGTGTACGTGTCGAATGGACTGGATAGCATGTGTTAAATATATTGGTGACATAGACTCTAAATATTCTCCTCGAAAAGTGACATCCCACCCATCGGATATTAACCAACTTTACTTCAATTTACTTTTAAAACCAGTCTGTTCTAGTTTTTATATCATAATATCTTCGTTAAAATACAACATAAAGAATGACATTGAAGTAATTCTGATGTAAAATTAGTTCAAATAAATAATAATTTGTGTACGAATATTATTAAATGATTAATTAGTTTAAAATACCAAAAGGCTTTTAACAGTATTACCGCTATATATAAGCTGATATATAAAACTTAACCATATGGGTTTTTGGAGAAGTTTCTAAGATGCATGTATTATATATTCTACATATATATTACAGTGACGTAATACATACTACGTATATAGTAGCAATTTAAATTAAAAAATAACAATTTCAAAACGAAATAGTTGGTAATTAATAATGATAACGTTGACGGCTGCGATCGAAATCTCGCGATAAACGGATTAGAGCAACAAATGATAATAATAAAAGCGAAGATTTCTATATTACTAATTGATAAATAATAGATAAATATCAATTACGCAAGTAGCAGTTTTCGGTCATAGCCTTAAAATAAACCTATTATTTCAGTTTTGTCTGTATATCACTAAAAAAATTTATTTCACGAAATATTGACCACTAGAATTTTTAAAATCTAGTTTAGTAGAGTTTGGTCTTTAAATGAAAGATACATCCATTGTTACTTAAAGTGTCCAAACTCTATGTGTAACTGTAAAGACTCTTGATTAATATAAATTTTCTTACACATTTCGACTCAAACAAGTTTAAGTGTAAATATGAACTTGATATTAAGAATATTATAACAACATTTGAAAATCCAAACATTTTATCATTAAAATCCGTGTCAGTGTCAAAAGCGATTAAGTGTTTAACGAGATAAATATCACAACAAAGGGACGGGCGCCATTGTTGTGTGACGGCTCACGTCAGGCTAACGACATTAGCCGAAGTGATCTGACGGCCAACGCGGTAGCTAGCAAAAACTTTAACCGGTTATTTTTTAAGCAAACTCCTCGACCGCGACTTTGATCATTGCCATATATTTTTTTTTTGTTTTTTTTTTAAGTTTTCAGGTTGACACATTTTGCTCATTGGACGTCTCTTTTCCAAATAAAATTTCAATTAAGTAGCATTTACCATCAGGTGTCCCATTTGCTAGTCCTCGCCTATAAAACAAAAAAAAATATATAGATAGTTATTGCTATGGAATATATACCATTATATGTATGTATAGCTAAAAATTTTGTAGAAACGATTATGATACAGATTTATTTTATTAGATATTATATATGGGTACATTTAGATTTGAATCACTCATTGGGGATTAAGCTTGATGCTCAGTTACAATGGACGCGACGCGAATCTTACACTTTTTTGTATACAACTTTAAACATATCTTGGCAACTTGTGACATAAAACCTGCTTAGTGATTGTTCTCTCCAGCTCAACATAAAGCTGATAGAGAGTAACATACCACCACTTGAAAACGAGAACGAGAAAATGCAAAAACCAGAGAATCATACCCATGGGCGTAACCAGCTTTTGGCCCATGTCAATTGAGAAATTTCTTAAGCCCTGTCCTCCGCGCTTATTTTGCTCTACACACAACACGAAACACCTACACGAAGCATATGTGGTGTTCAGGAGAAACACCCGCAGGAGATCTTGCTTTATATGCAGTCAGAAAAATTATTAAATAAATAAACAAACATACTTAAATATAAATACGCATTCTGTCAATGTTGATCTCAGTCATCTCATGTATGCTACCATAACTCTTATCGACATCGGTAGGTACATAGGCATAAAAAATTCAGGGGCGAGCTGCCCTCCCCTGGATTTTGTGATATAATTATTACATCAAAATAGTAACGTAAGTCAGTTTTCAACGTTTCACGAGAGATACAAAGTTAGTATTTCCAGAATAGCAATTTTGTTTAAAATATAGGAAGCGGAAATTCTTATTATATAATGCACTTATGAAGTATTGTAAATTGCTATATACTTTTGATCAGGCGTTATAATTTTCTTCATCGAATTTTCTGCTAATTGTTTCTTATAGGAGTTTTTGTCACGTTTATTAATGTTAGTACGGATTAATTGGCTTATCGTGCTTTACTAGAAATTATTCACAAGCTCAGTATATATATATATATATATATATATATATATATATTTATATGTCTTGTTAACTTGTTGTCGGTATCCATTAAGTTTGGTAGTTTAATGGAGAATCACAATCGAAATTTTAGGATTGTATTTATTTTTTATTCTGTGTGTCGGTTGTCGTTCTTGCATAAGTTTAATATTATTAAAATTATTCACATATTATGTATCTTATTTCATATTTTCTGTTGATATTTCTAGATTAGCCCGTTGAATAGTTTTAAATATATAAGACAAAACGACCTGCACTATATGCACTAAATGTACTAAAGCTGTCGTATGAGACGTGTTTTACATATGCATGGAGTTAACGCCGTATTAAGTTCAGCACCTTCCTAAGTACCCTCTACGAGAATGTATTGTGTCAGGGTTGGGGACAAATGTAAATGTGTGTTTATTCATAGTCTTATGCACATAGTTCGAGAGCCATATGTGATCCGCGCATCTGTATATGCCCTAATCTAACGGTATTTACGAACACACTACACTGATGCGCTTCGCTTTATGTATGCATACAATTTTTGGAGCGCTGACCGTTAGTAAAGCACATAAAAAAAGTTCATAAGTAAAGCTCATAAAGCACAATTACCCCTGATGGCCATTCTTGAAGGATATTTACAGGCTAAAACTAGCTTTCTATAAGATTATTTCCACATCCATTATAATTGCACGCATGAAAATAGAAAAGGCATACCGATTAAAAAATAAACCGACGTGACGTCATTGGTCCTTCAGCGAATTTAATTATTCAAGTAGTCTGGGTTCTCAGAAATTTCCAATTAATAAACAAAGAGTACTTAAGTCGATTTCACTTTTAAATTAAAAAAAATAATGCTTAGTATCAGATGTGGCTCTCTTCTGTAATGTTAGTTTGTATAAGTACCTACCTGCCTGCTATGCAATGTTTGCCTTCTGTTTCCGCGTCAGATACCTTAGTTAGATTCATGGTCTGTTGTGGAATAAAGTGAGCTGATGGTACTTGTCTTTATAGAACATCCCAGGTATTTAAAATTTGGACATTAACACATCTTCTTGGTTAAATATTTAACAGAAACTCGATACGACGATATCTCCAAAACATCGGCTTAATTAACATGCCAGTAACATGTTTAAAAAATTAACGTTCGTCGTATGATAATATTTTCATACGGTAAAAAATTTAATTGCTATTTTGAAATTTAGTTTACTTGATTTTGTATAACATTTTATGAGATAGCTAACGTATAACGTAAAGATAAATTCTTTTGTTCAGAAACTAGCTTTTGACAAGGCTTGAGTTGAATAATAGATACGCGTAACTATAATACAATTTTTTGTTTCGCAAGGCTTGTGAGGGAACTAAAAGATATGGTATATATATATATAATCGTGCACCTAATATATATATATATTAGGTGCACGATTGTGCCGTTGGATGCGGCAGCGCAAGACCGGCCAAAATGGAAATCCTTGGGGGAGGCCTTTGTCCAGCAGTGGACGTCTTTCGGCTGAGAAGAAGAAGAAGAAGAAGGTGCACGATGTCCTTTTCTGTACTCTTGACAACGTGTGTGCAGAATTTCATGATACTCGATTGAGTTGTTAAGACGTGAAAGTGCAACATACAAAAAAACTCACTTTCGCATTTATATATTATTAACGATCACATTCTTAAATAAGAGTTAAAAGGCACTCATTTATTCAAAATCAGCTGACCCGCACTTCGTTGGGCGGTAATTTTTAAATTACGGTAAATTATGATTGCGGTTCGGTTAATACTGAGTGCTATGATTTATTTCCTGACTACCAAAAGTCGCGCTGGCCACGACATTCGACTACCACGAAAAATACTTTTAATTTTTCGGGTTAATATATAGCCTATAACACACAAATAATGTGGATTTCTATTGGTAAAAAAGAAAAAAAAATCGGTTAAGTAGATCCAGAGATTACCCCTTACAACCTTACAAACGTTACCTCTTTATAATATTAGTATATATAATAAAAAAATATATATTACTTTAAATATTTATTGAAAAAGTACAAAGGTTTTCTTAACATTAACATAAAGCATATTAAATATATTATTTACATCGTATTTTACAAGATGAGAAATTGAGCGTACTACATACAACATGTACCTTTCATACTCTTAACAATTATATACATAATAATCATACAACAAATATATAATACATTTATAAAATTATATAATTATAAAATTAATTATTTTTAGTTATTTGTTTAAAATTTTGGAAATACATTAACGGTCAGTTTTGGTATTTTCGTAAAACTATTATATGTATATTGTAATGATTACATACAAAACAACAAATAAGTAAATATTTAATTTTTCTGCAACTTAAAATAGCTGAAAGAATCTATTTATGATTATTATAATGATGTTTGGTTTTGTTTGTGTGTTAATAAATATGTTACTCAGTAATTAAAAATTCACGCTTAATATTGAAGGATTATTAATTTTAAATATGAGCGAATTTATTCTTTTCATTAATTGTTACAGTTGCGCTCAGATTATTTATCGAAAAATTCTCGTCATGGTTCGGGGCATAGAGTTAGCACCAGATTTTGATATACCCGATCTATGTACATAATATGTTTATATTCCAATGGCAAGAGATACACAAACCTTAGATTTACATAGACCATGTGATAAGCTCTTATATATACACTACAAACAGTTCTTGATTAATATAATATGATAATTATTTTTATTTATAATAAACACTTATCCACTTAACTATTTACATCCACTTTAATTCCACATGCAAAATACCGATGGTTGTTATCGGTACTTTTCAAATTCGATTAACTATGCGACATTTAAAACGCCATTTTTTCACGAATCAATCTATTATGTTAATTTAAGAATAAAGTTATTTATTTATATTAACCCGTTTTACCATTGGAGTAGGATGTAACGAACCGTAGTCTTCATGAAGTATTTCTCGATAAATGACGTAAGTGAGAATGATACATTAATAATAATATAACACTCATAATGTATTATTTATGATCGTAGTTGAGCCATGATGCTCGTATAACTCGCTACAGCTCGAAGGCGGACGAGCATATGGGCCACCTGATGGTAAGTGGTCACCAGACGCCCTTAGACATTGGCACGAAATTGGTAAGAAATGTTAACCATCGCTTACATCGCCAATGCGCTACCAACCTTTGCACCTAAGATTTTATGTCCCTTGTGCCTTTAATAACACTCACTTTACTTGCTCACTCACCCTTCAAATTGGAACACAACATTACCAAGTACTGCTGTTTTGCGGTAGAATATCTAATGAGTGGGTGGTACCAACCCAGACGAGATTTTACATTTATCATAGAATAATCCTATTATTCTATGATAAATGTAATAGTTTATATGGTTGGCTGTTTGATGTGGAATCATGGAAAAATAGATTGACAATATGAATGAAATTTGAAATAAAATACCCTGGTTTAACATAGGCTACTTAATAACTACATACGCCACGCCAAGCCACGACTTCTCTCTCTTCAGTGTGACTTTACTATAACATCAAATGTCAAAGGTAATAATTTTAACGTTGATGCTATTTTTTCTTCGATTTTAAATATATATATATATATATATATATATATATATATATAATTTATATAAACAAATAAAAATATTAAAATTTAATGACAATGTTACTAATATAATTACTACAGAATACATTTAAATATGATTATATAAACAAAAAACAGCACCGTTTTGTAGCTGCATACCTCAGGTATGGTGTTCAAGGCGTTCTACAAATTAAGTTATGCATTCAATTTGATTGTCTTGATCAGTGTTGTAACCGTGACGTCATATCTGGGTGGATAATCTAGAAAAACAGAATTCTCAACGAATTTAAGAACATATTTACGATAAGAACCAAATAAAAAAACGATAGCAATTACGGAAATCATGAACAGTTTGCTCTTTACTTTTTAATGGAACACTCATAATTACCAAGCAAACGATGTTCTTTAGTGTTGGGTATGGCGATAGAAAGAAACAAAACAATATATCAAATTTGATTAATAGTGACGTAACAATGACTTAACATAAAGATAAATGTGAGGCAGATAGGGTGAAGAATGCCCATATTAACTCGGATATTATATAAAGTAAGAAGGATGGAAGGTCATCGAAGCTCATTCAAAGGTAGTCGAGAACAGGATTGTCGGTGGGCAGACCAGCAAACGTTTGGTCAAACGATATTGCTAGAACAGCTGGACAGTTATTGATAGTGAATTACAGGAGCGCAATATAACCAAGATGAACCGAGACTGAACTGAAATGATCTGGTTGAATGATGGTGAAGATGATTGAATATTATTCATTTCTATCATTGAAATTTAATTATAATAGTATTTTTCTATGTGCTGGAGCTGAGATTACGTGCGTTGCACGTCAGCTCTGAAGCCAAGTTTATCATCGGCTGTGTAGTGCACGGTGCGTTGCTTGCCATCCGCGTCAACGAACGAATAGTAGCCTCGGACATTGCCGCCGTCGCGTGTCTCGTGTGCTGATTTTGTGTCACCTGTGTGTTTGTCCTGAAAAAATAATAAATAATTTCATTTAAATATAATAATTTAAAGAGTCAAGAAGCTCCGTAGTAAGACAACTTGAATCTTAACTGTAGATTCAAAACCGGGCAAGCACTTAATTTTTCATGTGCTTTGTGTGTGTATAATTCATTCATTATTTCTTTCAAATTATAATTTAATAATTGAAACTGAAGCGCTGGTTTTCAGTTGCCCCGATATCGCAATACAAGCGGTATTTAATATTTTTTACGTATTGCAGGATCTTGAGCAACTGTATTGCAAATTATTGGACTACCACTTAGAGCATTATGTTCTTTATTGCTAATCCAAGTACAAATAATATTTTAATTTAAAAAGTAGCAAACTTTATCTCTATCTAAATAATTAATTATAATAATTAATAAGTATGAGTAGTTTGGTTCTGTAAAGATTCTATTCGGCATCCTTTTACTTGGATAGTGTGACCGGTCCCCTCATTGCATAAATATTAAATAGATTATTATATATTTATACAATTTAATTGATTAAGTCGGGAGAGCCCAGAGGTTGAAACACATGAAACAAAGCAAAGACTATGAGTTCAAACTCGGGCAATCACTACATTTGTGTTTATATATAATATTATTATAATTGTTTTCGTGAAAGAAAAAAAAAGAAAACATCGTGAACCAGCAAAAGTCGGGTGAAAATCTGTGATAAAAGAATATTTCAGAAGTTCATTAACAAAGTTCATAAAATATAAGCTATATATATATATTAATTTATACCTGACACAAGCAAGTATTCGTTAATCCATTCAATAATTAAATGTTAATATCAATATATGTATTTTGTAATAATTATTAAAATAGTCAGCCTCCAAATAAAAATAAACTGTATCGTGAGAAAATTCTCACATACCACAATACAGGTTAAAAGCTAAAAGAATGTCGATACTGACATCGAAGTTTATAAAATACATTTATAAATAAATTAAACAAAGTAATTTATATTTTAAATAATACAAATACTTATAAACTTCACTTAAGGGATTGCTTACTCTCTTACTCTTATCGGTTTGTCATTTGAAAGAAGAAGACACAGCTTTGTTTAACTAATCAAACGTTAGTAAGGCCTTTAAAGTTTAAATTATAATACCTCTTGTCTAATTTCGCGCGGTCATTGGCAATGCGAAATAGCCATCAAGATCAAAATATACTAAGTTCAACCAGACTCAAGTATTTTTAAATAATTGTAGAACATCAGGGACAATTCTACTAACAAATTGTCACTTTATCGCAATCGAATCGAAGCGGAATCATTGCGATTTATCCGTTTTCCTATTCTATAATTTAATTATCGACTATTGGTGTAATAGCTAACAATTAAGTTTGGTTTTGACACAACGGTATATGTTAACATCATTCCGGCTCGGTTCTGATTCGAATATATATAGAACAGTTAAAGTTGGATTGGAATTGAATAGGAAACGTATCGTTATCGTTATAGATTAGTAGAATTCGTCCCCTTCGGTATAAATGTAAAGCGATCACCGGTTCGGAATGCATTTTTGACTTCAGCTTAGTACTTTTTTTCTCAAATGATATACAAGTCTATAAACCATTAAATTACTTTTTTTTACAATATTCAGAATATAAGCTTTATTTTTGTAGTTGCTCTTTATAAAATAAATTACATTTAAAATGTGGTTGTATTAACAATCATTGTTCCTGAATCTGAATCAGTCCTGCGTTGTAACCCGAGATTATATCCTTATATAAGCACCTTTATCCAATAAGTTCCTACTCTTTCAATGCGTAATAATTTTTTAATTAATTGTAATTAAATAAAGTTTTGATCATTTGTCAATGATAAATAACAAAAATTTCCAAAACCATTATACTATAATAGTAATCGTATTAAAGTTTTAAACCGTATATTATTGTATTAAGCCTTCGCCAAATAAAATAAAAATAAAAAAAACAACAGATATTTAAAAATGTTAACATAAAAAATCCACTTTGAAGGTTAGCGAAAAAATGTATGAACATCTTACAGTTTCATCGTATTCGTTTATCGTGCAAAAATTTAAGCAATTACGTCTTAATGGTATTACAAGTTCCAAGTAAGGGCGTTTCGAAATTTAAAATAATATTATATTTAATTTTTTTAGGTACTTAAAAAGCTGAGATGGCCCAGTGGTAAGAACGCGTGAATCTTAACCGATGATCGTGGATTCAAACCAGGCAAGCACCACTGAATTTACATGTGCTTAATTTGTGATTATAATTCATGTCGTGCTTGACGGTAAGGGAAATATTGTGAGGAAACCTGCATGTGTCTATTTTCACTGAAATTCTGACTATGACTATAAGCTCCAAAATCTTCTCCTCAAAAAGGGAGAGGAAGGTACTACTAAAGGTACTTAATGCATATTTTTGTGTTATAATAAATTGGTATATTTGAATATAAAATTGTTTTAATAATTTAACGGAAATGTACTAAGACGCATCATAATTTGAAGATATTAATTAAGTATGTTGTTACTAATTAATGCATTGTTATTTTTTCGATCGTAAGATAGTTTTTTAACGTGTTAATGTATATTAAAAAACAAACTATTCTTATAAGATCATATAAATGATAAAACCTCGCGGAGTTATTAATCATTTAATTTCATGCAGGATATGCAATAGAAATAAAATAACTTAATTGTATTTAATAATTAATATACTTAAGTATATAAGTTAATTGATAGAACAGAGTAACTAATTGTGTCTAGTTTCTTGCCGGTCTCGGTAGAATCTATATCAGCGGCAGCAGCTTTAAATTTAATTTAATTTTGATTCATTTGTAAGCTTTCTACGAATGTGTCAAATCTTTAAAAAGTTATAAATTGTCTATGGTATGAGACCATATTAATATTTTAAGTGGTGGTAGGACTTTGTGCATGCTCGTTTGGGTAGGTATCGTCCACTCATCAGATATTCTACCGCAAAACAGCAGTACTTGCTATTGTTGTGTTCCGGTTCGAAGGGTGAGTAAGCCAGTGTAATTACAGGCACATGGGACAACATATTAATTCACAAGGTTGGTAACGCATTGGCGATGTAAGGGATGGTTAACATTTCTTACAACGCCAATGTCTATGGGCGTTGGTGACCACTTACCATCAGGTGGCCCATATGCTCGTCAGCCTACATATACCATAAAGAAAACCCAATATTCTTGATAAGACAAACCGTCACAAAGTTATGTATGAGTAAGGTATATTGTCAGATAACTTGCTTATATGTACTAGTATAGCATTATATGATCCGTGGTATAGTAAATAAATTAATACATATAGTAGACAAATTGATTGTGAGTGCAGTACAGACTAAAATGGTAACAAACATACACAAAAACAATCGTTACTCGTTGGTGTTAATGTGGTCGAATAAAAAAAAAGATATTTTATTTCCTTCATAAATAACGTAATTGTATTTTCACCGACGCGTTCCACTTTACATCCGACTGACTGAACAGTTTAAATAACGATTATGAATCTTATTAAAGTCCACTAAGACTCAATTTATAAAAGCATTAATAAAAGACACTGTAAAACATTCGCGTTGTGTAACGACCGCACTGTATTGCTTCCTACCTTGATCGTGAATAAGCGAAATTGTTATGAACATTCTTGCTAAGCAATGTACATTGCGCCGTGTGGTTTCCAATTAAAAATATTATTCGTTTCGGGTGAGTTTTCGGTAAGTACTCTTAACATAAGCATTAGTTTATTTTAAACGACTTAACAGTTTATACGGCTTATAATATTGGCTTCTTTGTTCGCCAATTGTATTTGTTTTTTAATTCGCGACGTGTATGTGACTGTCTATGGTATCGTAGGTCCTAAACGAATGGACTGATTTTGATGTGTTTTTTTTTATTTGAAATCTCATCTAGATGGCTCTTAGCTATAAATTTTGAAGACCTGTTTATGTATTTCTTATTAAAATTAAAATATTACGATGTACTTGAGGATAGTGTAAAACCAATTTAAAGCAGAATTTAAATTCAAATTTCGTCACTTGTTTTTTAACGGTTTTGTCACGTATGGAGAGACCAATCAATGTTGAAATCACACTACTTGCTTACAAATAAATGAATATATTTAAAAATGTATTTATAGATCGTATACTTATCGAAGCACTTTTAAATCTTTTCTTGATATATAACGGATATTCAAAAATGTATTTTTTAAAGCACTTTAATTTGATTAATTACTAAACGTAAAAAATAAAAGAACTTGAGGAAATTTATTATAATTCTGAAACTTAGAAGTTTACAAGTTTATCTTTACTTATGCGTTTACACAACTTCAGTTGGTAGGTAGGGTTTACTGTGAGCCCGTTTGGGTACCACCCTATCTGCACATATTTTGGCGTATCGACTTATGGAATGGATATTTCTTACATGTCTATGGGTAATGGTGACCATTTACTATCAGATGACCCATTTGCTCAGTCCGCCTACCTATTTTATAAATTCTATTGAAATAAGTGATGTGATTTTTTTAATACATATTAAAGTTGTAATTGCATGCTATATATATATATATATATATATATATATATATATATATATATATATATATATATATATACATATATATATATATATATATATATATATATATATATATATACGTCATAGATAATTACATAATTTACAGTTTTAAAAATATCACTCAAGCTCCAAGGTGACTAAAAGTCAAAACAGCACTTTTTAGAAGTATGAATACAGTTTATATGCCTCAAACCAAAGCAATATCAGTTAGGAGTTAATAATCTTTGATTTTCATCACTATAAATATTAATCAGTCTGTTTGTCTGTCTGTCTGGACGGGATAATCTCTAAACTCCTGAACGAATTTTCATATGGTTTTCACCAATGGACGAAGTAATTTATGGGGAAATAGAGAGCGTTTAAAGTAAACCAATGGAGTTATATAATGTATTGCGATGTAACGTTTTATGAAGACACCTAGTGAGCCCCAAAACAAGGGTAGCTGGTACAGGATAAATAATAGTTTGATTGTATTTAATGAACATAAATTAATTGGTTAATAAGAGTAACCTAGTAAGTTTTTTCATCTTCCGTTTTGCCTCGTTTGTCGACAGTAGCTTTACATTAAATTATTAAATTTAAGTCACGTACATTATGACGATGTAAAGTATGGGAGCCTATTTTAATAAAATATCTATATACAAAATATCTACTACGTATTTTATTTAACAATATTAAGTATGCTTTGCTTTACCTAATTTTTTCTACCTTTTATGCATACAGGAGTGCGAACGATTGCGAAGTACATATTTCATAGTTACTGGTTTATCGTGTATGCAATATCTCGTTGTATTATTTCGGTTCATTTAATCGTGATAATTAATTCGTGAATATTAACTTATGCGTTGAAGTAATACCTTGTGTTTTTTACAGATAAAGATAAATCTTTAAACATTTGTATAATTTGTTAAAAAAGAAAAACTTATTATTAATTTGGTTGATTTGTATTTTGGTTTATCAGTTCTAAATTGGTTGTTCAAATAAACGCCATTTGTTTAAAGACAAGTCCTAGTTTTAAAGCATTTACAATCTTAGGTTTGATTATTTAAGATACTGTTTAGATTTTTATAAAAAAATGATTTTAAATAAAAGATTGTGTAGACGTTTATAATTTTCCTACGATAGAATATGAAGTCAGTAGGGCGATATTATGTAAGAACATACTCGAGACTCACCACAGGAAACGGTCGTGAAATGTCAAAAAGTGATATGCGAAATTGACCATTATTATCATAACATTTCAAGAATACACGCATCAAAATAGTATATCACCATAAGTAAGTAGTCAACATTTCACGCGTGAGTGATGAAGGAAGTTCTATCAGAATAGCATCGCTGGTTCTTATAAAAAGTGTACCGAGTTAAATATGTCATGGAATCATGTATCATAGCAAGTAAAAAAGAAGTTTAGTGCTTAATGCCTGATCCCTCGCAATGGTTTCCTTCACCGTCAAGATACAAGCATAAATAAAACATTGAAACTTAGTGATGGCTGGGCTAGAACCTACTATCTTCGACTGAGATTCACATGTTCTAACCATTGCGCTATGTCGGCAGAAAAATAGAAAGCGAAGCTATATATAAGTACATAGCCCGCAATGTATGTTATAGTGTTAAAATACCTTCAAATCGACCTTGTTAAGACAATAGTTTTGTTATGACGTTCGTAATGTAATGGTGAAGTAAGAGCCGACATTGATCCAGATATTATTTGGTACAATTTTGTAACAAGATGCTTAGAAAATAGGGGGTCATCTTGATTAGTGGTATTTGCATTTTTCGCCAACTCATATCTGGGTCATGAATATAAAATATAATGGTAATCTTGTTATATGGAGATTAAAACGTGCTCATTAGCATCTACTTGAATTACTACTTTTCATAACACAACGCCCCCCCCCCACTACGTCTGTTTGTCTGTCTGTTTGAACGCGATAAACTCAAAAACTACGGAACGGATTTTCATACGGTTTTCACCGTGATTAATGACTTCCTCATTTTAGGTGTATAATACATTAAAGTTTTGTGTAAATTAGATGGTTGTCGAAGATATCGGAAAAAATCATGCTGACTAGGAGATTTATTGACGCCACGGTAGCATGCGAAAGAGATCCCGTGGCGCTCCTCGTTAAGACGGAAAGGGTACGGGGAGGTTTTAGTGGGTAGGACGGTGGCCTTGTTCCCCGTGAGTCCCACTTAACCGTCCCGGTCGTGGACCGGGCGGTAGGCGTAAATGCCTTTCCTCCTCGACAACAAAAATAAATAAATAGGAGATGTATTGATGTGCGCCACAAAAACCAATAGTTACATGAATGATATTACTATATAAACGTTTAATGTAGCCCTACCCTCTATGTACCCTAGCTAGCACCCGGCTTCGCTTGGATAGAATAAAAATATATTTTACTTTGATTTATTATAAAGTTATTTTAAAAGATCACTCGCAATATTGCATTTCATAATAAATACATTTATTTAAAGTACAACTAGCCTCAAGGCTTGGGATCGAATATTCGGATAGATACTAATCGGAAATTTAAATGTTTAAAGATTTTGCAATTTTATTTTATAAATTAATTTCTGTATATGTATAATATATTAATACAAATTATTTTTATATCTGTTTTAAAACTAGAATTTGCGTATAATTCAATCTTGTTTTCTTATAGTGATAAAAATTGCGTCAAACCAATTTGGTGAAATATTTGGATTAGATTATTTTAATATTTTGTAATTGTATAACTTGATTTATCGGGTAATTCTTAAGCCATATCTGGTAACCGCTGTCCATCTCATGGGATACTCCCATCATTACGAAGTCCAAGAGCGGAAGTGATGCAAATACCATATAACAATATGGGTTAAAAAAACATCATAAAGCAATCTATTAATTGTGTGTACTAAGAGTACACTATTTATTTAATAAAAAATAATAATTTACAGTCTTCCAGATTGTAAATTTTCAGAATGCAAATAGATCTCCATTAAAAACAATATATATTCATAATATTGACTAAAAAAATCTTTATCTTTTATATTAAGTGTAGTATATAATAAAAACAATTTAAAATACTATTATATTAATTGAATAATAGAGGTCGAATTCTCGTAACGAGTTCCTTAACAATCGTTAAATATGCGAATGATTTTGACAGTCGAGACGTAATCTTTACGCACAATAAAAGTTTTATTGGGTCGTCCATAGAAAACATTTTTGTGAAACAGATTAAAATACGTAAAAAACGTGCGGAAATTTACGTGTAACTAGTTCAATTTACTTTAGTATTGCAAATGAGCTCAAGGTCACGTGATGTTAAACGAGAAGGCGATGGGCCTTACGTTTATGAAAATTTGCAGTCTGTCGATGCGTTGACATTTGAGCTACAAGGGGAATTCTACTAAGCTATAATGATTACGATATGTTCGCGATTCAATTCCGATCCAACTTTGACTATTCTATATTTATTCTAATCGGAACCGAATCGATATGATGTTATCATATACCGTTATGTGAAAACCAAATTTATTTGTCAAAGTTTATGCCAATAGTCGATGATTAAATTAAAGAATAAGAAATCGGATAAACGGCAACGATCACGCTTCAATTCGATTGCGATAATTTAACAATTTTCTAGTAGAATTGACCCTCGGTTTACGACTGCAAAGTCAATAAATCCTTCTTGGGGCAATATTCATTTCTATAATGAGATACCACAATTATTTTTAAATTTGCCTATTAATAAATTTAAGTCTCATGTCAAAAATCTTCGCTAAATGTTACTCAACACGAGATCATATAAATGATAAAAAAGCTTGGATTTAGTATCTGTTGATTTCCAAGCTGGGTATGTATAAATTTAATTTTGATTGTCTGTAATTAAAACGATGAAAAAGAGTAACTACTGAGTTTCTTGCCGGTTCTTCTCAGTAGAATCTACAAACCGGTGGTTACATCTAATTCAATATTGCGACATGACAATTCAAAAATGCCCTTATGAGCCTATTTGAATAAAGAATTATATAATTCGTTTATCCTTGAATAGCTTCGTCGTTTGATTTTGGAGAACTTGAAACTTTTTTTTTTTTTTACCTTTTATAGGTAAGCGCTTGACCGTTGACTTGCCTGATCTTAAGCATAGTCACGGTCTAGGATGGAGCGCGCCTGCCCAGAAGGAACCCGTTTACCCTGGATGGAATATGGACTCGGGCAAAGCATTCCACAGTTTCGCAGTGCGAATAATAAATGTGGATTCAAAGTGCTTCGTACGTAGGCGGGGAAGTTCCACTGTGTACCTATAGCGCTTTGGTCGCGTTTGCCTGGCCGTCCGATAGTAGAAGGGGTAGAAGGAATTAGATCATGTAATTCCTGCGCACATTCTCCGAAATGTATCAATTTATTTCAAGAACAAAAATTTATTGCTGTTATATAAGAGCCGACTGTAAATTTCTCTTGAAAACTTGAACGTTGATTGCATGCTATTTTGGTGCGAGGATACACGCATTAAGACTTACAATTAAATTGAAGTCAATGTCGCATATCACTTTCTGAAATTTCATGATCGTATTCTGCGGTGAGTCTTAATTTCCTACAGCTACCTAAAGTAATTTCAAGAGTTATGTAAAATGTTATTTTTGTATGAATATTTTATATTAAGATTTTTAATTCATATAGCTTAGATTCTGGGAAAAGTTTGCAAATATATCGTAAGAGATAAAGACTCACTATGCACACTTTTAACTGTTTATATACCTCTTGCGATTTTTATTTATTTATGTTCAACAAAGTATCTGTTGTGTTGGTCCGTTTTTGGAGGAATTCCATTTTTGAAAGTCCCTTTAATTATTACTTTTACTAAAACAACGGAGTCATACGGACTCACAAGAGTTACGTCATACAATTCATTTATTATTGAAACATTTCACCCAAAAAAAACGTATCACCGACTTTTACTTTACGGCAATTCCATTGTAACTTTCACCTTCAACGTATTCACAGCGGCCTTGCGGCGCCAATGTGAATGAGGAATAGTTCAAGGTTGGTTGTTTTATGGTTATTCGTAGTTTGTTACTACCGACTATGACAACCGAGGATAGAAAGTGTTACGGGCTTGTATCTTAAATGTTCGGTCGATTTTGGTATCTAAACATAACATCAACAATTAAAAATAATACATTAAGTTTTATTTATTTACAATCTATGTAGTACACTACTATTGACACTAGACTATTCTTCTAATATTAAGGTGTCATCGGAAAGGACGCGTCTCAGACACAGGTTTGGCCTAGATCAGGCGCTTATACCCCATTGAATAATTTTAATGTATCCATATGTTAATGACACTATATGTATTTTCTATTTTTATTTCGCGTACAATAAAGTATTTCATTTCACGTGAAATTACATTTGTTATTAGTTTTTGTTAGTATATGAATCCCTTTTTAACAAAAACCTCCTACAATTCCGGCCATTCCTCTGTATCCTTGGTATTATTTATCCAGTTTTTTTAATGACCATACTTATCCCTATTAAATAGTTACTCTTAAGAAAATTAAAATTATCGGTCCTTTTAATATAAGAATAAGGAAGGATGTTAATATTCGTGATTTAGTAATATTTGTGACCGTTGAAGCTGGAAGCCTAATTAGAAATGACAACTTCTATATTTCTTTATTTTAAAACTACAAATTAAAATGCCATCATTGAATAAATTTTATAATTCAAATCAACTAATTTTATAATTTAATATTCAATATAATAACAATCTGTAAATGTAAAACTGAGGACACTCCTTTTGAAGAAAAGGATTTGGAGTATATTATTACACCACGTTACTCCAATGTGGGTCGATTGATAATTTAACATTCGTAATTATAAAATCGAATAAAAAATTTTAGCCAGAAACAAAACAAATATATTACCGTGTAACTAATTCATTTGAAATCTGATCATATTATTCAAGGATATCAAAACTTGCAGCCGATAGAAAACTTTTGTATGTGTACGTCTCACTCTGGCGCGTGCGCTGAATGGACTATTGTACGTGTCTGAACAAACAAACCGCATTGTTGATGTATTGTTCATTATTACTTATATATGTATAGATTTCAATACAAAATTGCTTTGGTATTAACCAAAGATAATAAGTTTAAGCTAAACGCTACTTTTAATAATATCTAGAATTGTTTAGCTGTGACAAATATTATATATATTTATAAGACAGTAAAATGATGTACTCCTGACCGATTTCGCCAAGACTAATAACTTTCTATTGGGCTGACCTTGGGTTTGAACCCAGGACTTAGGAATCTGCGGCCTTACATCTAGACCAAAGAGGCATTCAATATTATAATATGTAGTAGTAATAATATGTTGGTTCTCTTATTTTGTGTTATAAGTTTTTATAAATAAAGAGTATTATTATAAGTGGTTTTTACAGGAGCAGGTACAGGTTTCCTACAAATACTAAAGTTGATATCAAGCTGCTGTTAAGAGCTTATAAGAACTGAAACTGATCCAGGATACCCGGAACCTTTTACCGCATTAATGTAATATAAAGGTTGAATGTCGAGGACAATTTTTTTTTTCAGTAATAAAATTGGTCCGTAGCAACACGATAAATATATCTATTAATTTGACAAAAAATAATATCCTTCACTTCCTAGTTGTGTTCATGTTTAATTCGAATTATTAATAAAGGCTCAATTTTAACACCCACCCACCATTTAACAGTTTTTATTAAGAGCCGATATAACCTCAAATAACTTCGTTTGATCTGGCATAACAATAAAATTATCGAATTAGACACTTTGTAAAAATTATATAGTGAAATTGGGGATACGGACTTTATGATGTGAAAATTCGATCAGGTTCATATTCATTTTTATTAAAATCATGTCTCTGTGAGTAACTTATTAACATCAAAGTTAAACATAACTCAAAACTCTTCAAAATGCTCAACTCATCAATTCTACATGTCATTAAACAGCTGATACAAACAGTAATATATTTAAAAATAACTTCCATAAGAATTGGTTCCCAGATACAAGTTTTTATCTATAAAATAAGTAAAGTAAGATTACAAGCTTATCTATCTACCACGTTATTCCAATGCGGGTTAGTAACAATTTAGCAGAATTTCATAAATATGCAGGTTCGCACACAAACAGCATCCTTACGATGTTCTACGAGGACGAGATGATTTGTAAAAACTATTTAAGCACATGAAAACTCAGTAGTGCTTGCCATTGATTCAAATGTCCTACGGCTCGGATATTATCTATCTATGAAATGCCCATGCAAGTAAAATCGTGGTCATAAACTTGCTCGCACTAATTACGTAATAGTTTAGATACCATCTCGTCATGTATTCTTTCACTCGTAATTAAAACTTTCGCCGTGTCTGATGACTCATAATTATTTAGTTTCTATTGTACTAAATGTTATCATAATTCCTTCCAAATTGTAAGGGCATTGTCGAGTACACAATTGTTAAAGTTGTGACAACAAAACTAGGTACAATCTAAACAGTCATTATTTACAATGACATCTGATTAAAGTGATAAACATTATTACTTAACTGTCAGTCGTTTTAAATATGGCCTGTAAATTCGATGTTAGATTTTGATAACTTCACAAGGAAATTACATAATAAAAATGTCAGTTTATAAATGTGTCAGCAAAATAACTAGAATAAGACAATGATTCAATAGAAATAAGGTTATTGGTAGTATAGGAAAATTGATATAACAGTTTTAAAAAAAAAGGTGATGTCGTATTGTTACTTATTATTAATTATACGTTTATTTTTAGTTAATGCTGTGACTAACCTAAAGTGACTGTGACTTTGTTTTTAAATTGTAGTATTGTATTTAGCAATAGTATTAAAGAACGAATGTTAAGTCTATGGAAATTCAATTAAAAAGAAAATATTAAAAAAAGCACTTACATGTACACCATAGGAGAAGCTATAGCGAGGGTTGGGGTCGAACTGATCTTGAGCTTCTATTACCTCAGGGTTCCTCGCGTAGTGGGTCAAAGTAATCGGACTGCTTTTCACGGCTTGCACTTTGTAATAATTGAACACATTTTTCAATCGTTGATTCAAAAACTTCTTTGGTGGAACCTCTTTTAATTGCAGACCACGTAGATCCAAATATCCATAATTGGTGCTTGGATCACGGAAGAAGACTTGCTGGTTGGGACGGTTGTACTGATTCAATGATTCTTCTTTGATATTTGCTTCGTTATATCCAGTGTACTCTTCAACTGTTTTGGGTAATTGCCTGATTGGGGGTCTGTAGTCATTTTGCGCTGATCCTTGCAATATGGCATATGCTCTCTGTTTTTCACTTTCAGGTAATTTAGTATCAGGATCATCGAGGTAGCTGACAAGTGCATCCTCTAGTGTTTTGTATGTGTGGTAGGCGTATACAGGGCCTGTAGCTCCTGGTCCTGTATCGTCATATTTGTTTTCTATCGCGAATCTTATTTGAGCTGGAGACGCCGCTGAATACGGACGAGTTTGTCTCGGTATTATGGAGTCAGCATTTGCTATTAGAGATATAATTAGTACCTGGAAAGATATGAAGAAATAATTTAATTACGTGATCGTAATCTCTCATACATATGAAAAGGTTATTTTGATCGTGTTATGATATGGTATGTAATTTTATTTTAAATTTCAAATAAATATGCATACTGGCAAATAGGCCATAGCTAGACAATTTTAATTATCTAAGCGCCACCATGCACGTACCACCTTGGTAACTAAGATGGTACGTGTCTTATGTCTATAGTTACACTGGCTTACTAGCCCTTTAAACCGAAACACATATAACAATACTAAGTATTGCTGTTTGGCGTGGCGTGTGAGTGGTACCTACCCAGATGTGCTTACATAAAGCCCTCGCCTACTAACAAATCATGGGTATGGATGGAAAAATACAAGTACCTATAGAAGTTTCTCTATTGAAGCAGGTGAAAATTTTACGTAACAGTTTAAGGAAAGCCTAGTAGAATTTTAATAAGCGTATTAACATGTTCGCAGCGTTTTAACTTGCGTTGTTATGTTGCTTTTTTCGGTTCTGTTATTTTCTTAAAAATCCATTACACACATTTTATGTCTCATAATTGAAAAAATAATCACGAATAGCGTTACCAAATAAAATGTTTTGGTTATTAAGAGTTTCTTTTACTAGATAGTTTTCATGCCAAAGAAAATGCAAGAGTTTAGAAATGGCATTTTAATAAAATGATTATAAAGATGGCGTTATTATGAAAACAAGTACATAGTTTTTCGAACCCTCACAATCTGTGAGAACGGAAATCTGATGCGACTGGCGAAGGTAAGGCAGAACACCAACGGTTTTACGTATTTTCTGACGGTCACGAGAGTGTAAACCGTCAACTTTCTAACACTGGTAACAGTCAGTTAGCAATAATTCCTTAACAAAAAAACCTTATAAGGTTTCCTTACCTTGACCATGATTTGAACCTAGGACTTTAAGATCTGAAGCCTTATAAGTTACCTACTAAACCTACGAGGCAATAATTTATATTTGATTGCTGCTATACGAATGTATATAATCGCAAAGTTCATCGACCATTAAATTTCTTGCCTTATGAGGATGGTAGAACCGGGTGCTGTTTACAAAATTCAACCCAGAAACTGACGATACGTGAAGTTAATTAAACCGTGGCTTGTTCTTGGTTCATGTATCATGCTAATAGTAGTCATGTTTCCTTAAATGGTAGGAATTTTCGCATGCCTAATGGTTCAAGAATTTTAGACATGTGTTTTTTATCGCATTTCGGATATTGGCCTGGAATCACATGTTGGTTATTGGGATCTACCTAGATTGCCACCATTATTATTCTCGGAGTAAATCAAGTCTTCCGACTATAAACTATAAAAAAGACACGTAAATCGAATTCTTCAATATTGCATAAAAAAGACGAATCGACAAACCTATTTCTCTATTTATATATTACGTTATATTTATATATAACAAGAAGTATAAATATAACATTGAAATACTGTTCGTTGTAATTTAGATCGATTTTTTTAAATTTAAATATGTGGTTTTATTTTATAAATGATCAAACAATTTGCACTTATGCTATTATTGCTCCATTTATATATTTAATGTTCAACATTATTATGGAAAACGGAACACTAGATAAATACAACATAATTTCACGCTTAGCGTTCAAATTGCTTTTCACAGTTATGAGGGCATTGCGTTGTAAGGGTATTAAATATTACATTTATTTTTAATTAGTAAATGATTTGATCGATAACGCATTCTTTTTACATTTAATTTTATATTTATAACAGACTCCTATATAATAACAGCCTCCAAAATAATAAAAAGATGCCTACATTTTTATAATTTTCCTTACTATTAAAAAATAAAACAGTAGTGATAAATACACCAGTAACAGCCTGTGAATGTCCCACTGCTGGGCTAAGACCTCCTCTCCCTTTTTGAGGAGAAGGTTTGGAGCTTATTCACAACACAAATACACCAACGAGGGTCCATATCTTAGACTTCGATTATCAAAACTCCATTGAATATATTAGTTATACGGTGTTAATAGTATTTGTGTTACATAATAAATTTTAAGTTTTGCTACTTATTTTAAAGCCATAAAACGTATTATGTAAATGAACCGGATAATATTTATCATAACTTAACTACAGTGTGAATCAAAACTTTCTTTTTATAAAAGCAGTCTTAATCGATATTACAATTATAATAACGGCGTTAAGTAATAAATATCTGTGTTTAATTTTTTTATAAGTAATAAGAATATTTGGACGTTCAATATTAAAAAAATACTACTAATTGTTTTAATAAAAAAATCTTTATATTGAATTAAATATATATTGCACAGCAAAATACAGAAAAAGATGCTTCATTCATTGCCTCCCAAGCCTACCATACCTATCATTAGCATAGAGTATGCTAAAAGTAGTAAGTCAGAAATTGAGAAACTTAACACATACATCAACTTTTAGATAGATCGATGATAGAAGTATCGCTCAAACGATAATTGAAAAACAAATCGGTTTTCATAAATAGACCTGTTTGCTATGTAGTAGCTTTTCCTGTCTGTTTATCAACTGATTTTTTTTTCCTTTGGTGGCTCTTGACAAGCCATAGTGTTACCAATACAAGATATTGGAAATAAGAGAATAAAAAATGTTCGAAACGCACCGAATCATATATCTTTTAATCAAAATTTTAATAATAATTATGGTCGAAGTAAAGTAAGTAAAAAGTCGTTAAGTATATGTAAAAAGTATACAAGTAAACATAAAGGTAATTATTTCAATATATTTCATCAATATAATATTCATATTTATTCATTAGTTGTTTCTATAATAACTTATGCGTATATCCTAACTTCGAATACATTAAAATCATAAACAAATTAACATAACTATGATTGTATTTTTATTTTATTATTTAATAATTCATAAGTAAAATAATCAGTGCAGTTTCGATAAATAAAATACCAATTAAATATGAATAGTACATATTATTCATATTTTCATTTATAAAAAAAGCTCTAAAGGTAAAAGCATTTTTCATCACAAATCTGGATATATTTAAATGTAATTAAATAGTGTCTGCCCTGACAAAGTAAATACAGTTACGCGAGAGTATTCCACAAGTAAATTGGGGAAAATTACGGAGTTTTTATATACTTAAAAAGAAGTTCTAAGCGCGGGCTGGCCTCGCTGGCAGTCTTAGGACTGTCGTATAGTACTCGCTCCCTAAGCCAGTATCATAATAAAAGTATCAAGAAAAATCCATAGCCCGAAATATAAACAAGCAGAAAAATTAAAAAGCCGGAGGTGGTCAAAGGCTGTCCTTAAATAATCAAAGTACTTACATAATAGTAATAGTAATAGTAATGTTTATAAATATATCGTAACCAGTTTTAATAAGACATCTAATATAAAAATTTTAGTAAAATTTTCGAACTGTTCTTTAATAGTCTTAATAGTTTGCTATGGATTTAAAGATATAATGTTTTTCATATGATATAAATATAGAAATGCTAGGATACAATTCGACCTTTTTTAGAAATGTCTCTATAATTTGTAATATCATCTCCATAGTTAGTTTTAATTTTTATTATTATTGTATATTATTTATATCATTATGCAAATGAAATAAATAAAGTTTTATTTAATGCAGAAGGGACGTAACCCTTGATCTAGGTTGACATTGACGGTGAAATTAATGTTTACATTTAATAAGGTAAAGTGCACTTAAAAAACATACGATAATGTATTTTAATATTTACCTAACCTACCTAAGGTATGTAGGTATAAAACTATATCTTATGAGAGCTTAGTATCTTAATACGTCATATAATTTTTACCGCAGTATTTAGATCAGTCTTAGTAATAGTATAAAAGTATCTATATTTTCAAAACTTATATGAACATAATAACATCCGAATTCATTACTACATACTTACGTGCGTAGTGTACTGGAGTACGGTAGTGTAGTGTGGAATCCTTGTTACAATGTACATCGTCTGCGTATAGAGAGAATACAGAAGCGATTTGTATATCATCTATCCAGAAACAAAAAAATCTCATACAAAAAATCTAATAAAAATTACAGCAATCTCTTGAAAGATTTTAATATGGATAGTCTCTCTGTACGCAGACAATTATTAGATCTCTCTTTCCTATTTAAGATAATTCGTAACGAGATCGACTGTACTCACTTACTTGAAAAGATATACTATCGTATTCCAAGGCGCAATTATCGTAGTTTTCTGGGTACTTTTGATGTCAGAATATCAAAAACGAAATTAGGATGTAATGCACCAATACCTATATCATCACGGTTGTACAATGGTTTTTGTCAAGATCTAGATATTTTTAATGACTCTGCCATGATTTATCGTAAACGGGCGCTAGAATTGTTGAGAGATGCAAATAAATAATAAATAAATAAATAATGTTATCTTAATTTTATTTTGTATTAATTAGTATATTTTTAGTGATTTTTTGTAACGTAAACTTTGCATGAATTTAATGAATTATTAAATTTTAATTTGTACCTATATCAATTCAAACTATCTGTGTTTTTAATTTTAATTTTATTAAGTGCATGTTTATTTTTTATGGTCTTTAATTTGTACCAATTTGGACTTATTTTTTTTTTAATCTTTCTACTCATGTTGCTATAATTATGTGTTAATGTATTTTTAAAACAAATATTGTAATTGTTGTGGCTACTTTAAAAAGCTTCACATGTTAGCTATTTTCACTTAATTGTTTTACATTTGTCATTAAAACATGTAGTAGCTACTAGTGGTCCTTAAATAAATAAATAAATTATACATAGTTATGTTATGAACACTATATATTTATTACATTTAAAACACTAATGTAATATTTTATTAAAATAAATTATTATCAAATTGGGGTAAAATTTATTTAAATTACAATTAAGAAAAGAAAATAAGCAAAAACATTACTCACAGAATAGAATACGGAAATTAAAATAAAAAAAAAATCATAAACATTTAAATTCTATAACAGTCAATACAACGAAAAGACCATACAAAAAATATATACTCACGAAAATTCGCCACATTTCGAAGAAGTGCACTCACTATTTAAAAAAAAATATTCACCGCGCCACGGTCACGTGATTTTAAAACACAACTCGGCCGAACGGGTGTCTGTCTCCGAGTGGCGTGTGCAGGCCAGTGACTTGCCAACATTGGTATCGTATTTTAATGATTGATAAGTAGGAAATTGATTATGCAAATATGAAGAATTTCGCGTTATGTAACGTTGTAAGAATAACCAAGGGACCAAGGTTCTTATGTAAACTTAATAAAATATACATAGTAAGTTATGCCTTCAATCAAGTTAAGCCCTCAATCATTGAGGGCTTTGTGTACTGACGGTGGCTGATTCTTATCAATTAATAGGTGATACCCTTCTTCTTCTATTATTACTGGTATTACACTTATCAAATATTTTACCGCTAAACAGCAATACTAAGTATTGTTGCGATCAGGTTTGAAAGATGAGTAAACCAGCCTAACTACAGGCACAAGGGACATAACAATTTCGTCCCCAAGTTAGGTTAGTAGGGCATTGGCGATGTAAGGAATGGTTAATTTCTGACATCGCCAATGTCTATGGGCCTTGGTGACCACTTAACATATAACAAAACTAAAAAATAATAGGATCTCTTGATCTTTTGAATCGTCATTTTACATGAAACTAAATGTTAAGCTACCACCAGCTCGGAATGTAGATTCTACTGAGAAGAAGTCTGAACTCTTTTAACTATATTATACTCAAGGTCAAAGTCAAAAATCTTTATTCGGTATAGATGCGTTACACTTACTTATTGATTGTCATAAACCTACCACCGGGTCGGAAATAATCACCCGAGAAGAACCGTTAAAAAAAACAGCGGGATTTTTTTTTCTATATCTCATCTTTTACACAAGAACAAAACATTTTTTTTTGTATTTGAAATAGCCTAATATACTAATTCTACAGCTGATTTATTTATTTAAAAAAGTAACTTGAGATTTATTAATTTATAATTAAATGATTGAGATATTTTGTACTTTCGCTATTTCTTCATTAAATACTAATTGGAAAAAATTATATTTATGTATAAGTACCTTCCTATTTGAAAAGTAAAACAGTGTCACGTAAATACGTTACTTTCTCTAGTAGTACTTAAATGTTAATAAAAGCTATTGGAGGCAAAGACATTTATAATTAGTATCGAATATGCATATTCAATGAATAGTTGCACAGCTTGGACTATTTCTTAACGTTTTCAATCCTTGGAACTATAAACATTGTAATTAGTAAGTAATCATTGGTTCAACGACTCTTCGTAACGGGCAATTAAACTATTGACAGTAGGGCTATTCTGTAAGAGCAAATTCGAAACTCACCGCAGATAACGGTCGTGAAATGTCAAAAAGTGATATGTGACATTGATCATAATACGTTTAACATTTAAAGGATACACGCATTAAAATAATATATCACCATAAATCGGTTGTCAACATTTCACGGACCACGGGTGAGTAATGAAGTGAGTTCTTAAAGTGAGTTTTTTTTTAATTTTTTTAATAGTTAATCCAACAGTATATAATGTATGACTTTGTAAGTTCAGTACAATTAATCAGTAAATAGATACGTTATTTACGACGTTGCCCTATATATTACAGATATATTAATAAGCAGACGCTGAAAAAAACAAAATATATGCCATATTATAATACCTGGGTCGGAACAATAGACTTTATGTGGGTTTTCTGGCTAGAAATTCTCAGTAGCAGCATTGTACATACTCCCATTCCATAGAAAGCACGTGAAGCCGTTGGTCCTGAACTCTTTTTGGTCGTGTCGGATTGCCGTCCCATCGAATTACGACAGCGATGGAATGAGGATGTTAGTGTACTGTAATATCTCCTGCGCAGTTGGCTCATCTCTTAAATTTTGCCGCCGTGGCCGAAATCGGTCAGGAGGTCACATCAAAAATTTTGTAAGAGTTTTAAATATTGATATTCCAAATCAAATAGTTTTTTTTTTTAATTTTATTGACCAAGAAGTATCTGTCATCGTAATAGGATTTAGTAATATGTATCGATACGTGATATATTGGTTACCTGATACGTTTAATGTATTTTGTTTAGCATCTTATTAATTTTGGAGTTGTCGTAACTTTTATGTCAACATTACATTTGAAATACAACTAATATGAAGTGATGACGTCACTTCGAAAGTTTCGTGTGAGATGTCGCATCCTAAACAATTTATGACTGACTCGTCTTCGACACGTGTAACTGTCGAAGCTTCGAGAAAAATAAATAAAAAAAGGATGATACCAGTACATAACGAATGAACGACGTGTATAACTGATGATATGAAGTGATATAACTTGATGGCATGTACCCTTTTCTACAACCTGCAAAACTTCGGGTGTTGCAGATGTTCATGGGCGGTGGTAGACATTTTTCATCAGGTGAGCACGTTTACCCTCTTACATAAAAAAACCAAGACATGAATGAAAAATATTTATTATGATCGGTTAAGTATAATTACATGTACAAGGGACATAAAATCTTAGTTCCCAAGGTTGGTGGCGCATTGGCGATTTAAGCGATGGTTAACATTTCTTTCAATGCCAATGTCTATGGGTGTTGGTGACCACTTACCATCAGGTGGCATATGCTTGTCCACCTTCTTATTCTATAAAAAAAAACTTGACATTTATATTATCAGTTAGGGTTAAATAGATTAGTTCTTCTAGTTCTCGTCTGGTTATTTTATTTTCCAGACGACGATATGTTTAAGTTGCTTATTAATTGGAAAATAGTTTATGTCAAATATAATAGACACTGTAATATATACTAAAACTGTATATTAAATATTTGAATCAAAGTAGTGCTTACTTGTACTAGTTAATACTTACTTGGTGGTAGGGCTTAGTCTAGTGGGCTCATCATATATTCTACCGCTAAGCCTCAATGCTTAGTATTGTTGTGTTCCGATTTGAAGGGCGTTCCAGTGTAACTACAGGCACAAGGGAAATAACATCTTAGTTCGCAAGGTTGGCAGTGGCGTTTTAAGGTATGATTAATATTTCTTACAGTACCAATGTCTATGGGGGTAACCACTTAACATCAGGCGCACTTGTCAGTCTGCCTACCTTTTACAATAAATAGTAGAATTAAATGTGCAGTAAAATGAGCAAGAATGTACATTTTATTATTATAATACTAATAAAAGGCGCGTTTCGAAAAAGGTTTTATACTTAGTACTACTAATACTAGTTACTTTCAGTATTACTTTTATTTAGTATAACTTTTCGCACGCAGCTTCGCCCACATTATTGCGTTAGGTTTGGTTCAGCGATTAAGCCGTGAATGCGTAACAGACAGACAGAGTTACTTTCGCCTTTGTAATATTAGTATAGATAAATTAACCGAACAGGAATTATGATTACATATGTAATATATTGATATAAGTTCGGTCTTGAGGTACATCTCAATTGTTATTTAATTCGTATAAAGTTACGTTCATACGATTGCTCAAAGACAACCGCAGCGGCCAACGAAACTAGATCGAGTCGTTCGTAAGCCGCACGACGAATGTCGCGGTCGCATTGAAGGCCTATCTGATAATATAAAGCGGGAAAGTGAAGTCACTTTCACTTTTAAATATTTCCTTGTAAATTAGTATCCCAATCATAACACTGCTGCACAGGCGTCTTATCTTGAGAGGGTTTAAAGCTTATTCCAACACGTTAATATTTAGTCAAAACTCATAAGTTCGAATTTCATCTGACATATGTAAGTTTCTTTGAATTCTTTTTCTTCCCGTCGAGAAAACAAAATTGAAAACTTAATGATAAGTATATGGAAAGCTATCCTTAATTGAAACTCACTTTCATATTCGGCTCCAAGATCTATCTAACAAGTCTTCTAGTCGAAACTACACTTAGAAAATGTTCACTGGTGGGCAAAAGTCCTTTGCCCAAAATGTATGTGAACAATCTGCTCAGTTGCAAGACTATTTCATAGTATGGAATAACTTGTAAGACGAGGGTACTATTATATTTTCTCGGAACGATATTTTATAGTGGAAATTATTATAAATAGAATATTTAAAACCCATGTATTTAGATTAATTGCGGCGGTGGTTTATTTTGAAAATTGAATATATCAGAAAATTCGTAACAAATATATCGAAGAAGAAATACAATAACAAGTCTTATAGTATGTATTAGATGCAATATAACTATTAGACCTATGTCGTCAGTCTAGTGGCTTAAAAGGCTGTTGATCCAAAGGTCCTGGGTTCAAATAATTTCATGACAACAATAAGATATTAGGTTTTACTGATTTTAAATTTTCATGCAGGAAAAGAGTCTTTTGCCAGAATGATCTTCCGTCACGTCGGTACGCTATTGAAAGTAATTAGACAAGACTAACAACATTGTAAAAGAATTATTATTACTTTTCTATATATTAATACTAGCGATCCCAGCTTCGCACGGGTTGAATAAAGGCCTGCATCAAACCCAATCAGCTCGTTTTTTTCCGACATTTTCAACAATCATGGTGTCCAGACAATTAACACAAAACATTTATTAATTATAATTATATATCTAAACCTTCCTCATGAATTCATTCTATTGGTGAAAACCGTATGAGAATCCACTCCGTAGTTTATCGCGTTCAGATAAACACAGTCGTGGTGGGGGGACTTTGTTTTATAATATGTATTGATTTTTGTTAAGTTGTTCGCAACTCGAATAACCTCTTCGATAATATGTAATTAAGCACGCAGACGTGTAATCGTCACGACTTGTTGAACGTATTAAATACTCATCCCGTATTTATGGTTAATTATTAATATACGTTTCAAGCGCTTGTTTGATGACCGCCTTTTTAGATTTATCTTCTAGTTGTTGGAATTTTATCATATACTTATGTAACCATATTTATATTGATATTTAATTTATTATAGATATCGGAATGCTTACGAACAGATGGTCAGCGATCAACACAAGCCAATTCTGTTGGTATTGCTTTCATTAAATAGTGAACATCGTTTTTATGATCTTTCTGTTTAAATTTTAAATTTAAGGAAGTCAGCTAATATCCTATAGGTACAGCAAACGGTGCTTTTTTTTGCTGAAAAAATGTATTTATGCGTTTCCTCCACATGAAGTGCCCCCCCCCCCACTATATGGGAATACCCATTAAAACCAGCGACACCCACTCCGTCTCTTCTAGGTGACGCCCTTCACAGGATCGCTTGCGCATACTACCGTGGCGCTCCGACGGTTGGCCCGCGTAAGTGGGCCTCTATTCCTAGGGGTTTCCTGCGGTACGGAGTACCCTCCCAGCCGTGGCGACGCTTACGGCAGGGACAGAAGGTGCACATAGCGTCGGCGCCTCCTCCCCGGTCTTCTTAAGCAGAGTGGGACAGTGGAAGAACTCTCCTCACGCTCCCGTTTCGTGGCCTCCTGCAACATGACACTAACAGAAAGAGACCATCCCGATTCAGCGCCAGCCGAGCATGGCATACAAGTGCCCTTATAAGCCTACTTGAATAAAGAATTATTTGATTTGATTTGAATCCTTGTGATTGTTCTATGATTACTGACGATTGAGGCCAGGCCATCTCTATCATTACTCGTAAAACGTACGCAAATCACCGATGCCGATTTGCAAATATCGCATCTGCGTCTAATGTATAATACTCAAATTTAGGAACATTATTTGAGTTCCCAGTTAAGCTGTTAGTGCTCTTCAGACACTGTCTTTTATTTAATATAATAGACAAGCTCTATGTTAGGCTTTGCTCGCAGAGATTTTTTTTTTAAATATACGATTAAAAAAACGATATTTACATAATATTGACAATCATTTTAAACATTAGGTATTACTAGTTTTTGCCAGTGGCTTCGCCCGTGTTTTTGGGACGAGACAGGTTAGTAGTTAGATATTAAAAAAGAAGTCTATATCCTTTCTTGGGGTTCAATTTCATAAGAAATTTAATCAAAATCGGTTCGGTTGTTTAGCCGAGAAAGCGTAACAGGCAGACAGACTTACTTTCTCATCTACAGACAGACAGAATTACTACAGCATATTAGTACAGATTAACATCTGCGAGACAAAATACATTTGATGTTATCATCAAACCGATTTCTATTTCTTTCTGTAGGCTAGTCTGCGATTTCTGCATAGTATTGAGAAACTGCAGAAAAACATCGAAGTTGTCTGTCAAATTGGTCATTAATCTAGATTTTTTTATAGGAAACCTGTCGACAGACCCTTCAGAAATAATGCCGAGTAGATTTCCTTAATCAAAGTTTATATATAACCTTTTTAGGTGGCACAATTTGGAAAAAAAATCGATAAATATGGTAAAAATAATTATATTGCCCCCTGAGTGTGTGTGAGCTTTTATTTATCTATTACTACTATTGTATATATATATAATGATAGATGTATATTATGTAATTGAAATATGTAATGTCCACACAGATAAGAAGTTGTACATCTTATGGATACCTTATATAATGAGTTTAGGAAATCGAGCTATAATAATTTATTTTTGGATTTTTTTTTTGTTTAAAAGTAAACTTATGTGTTCTCGCTTATATAGTAGTTGATAATTTGTTTATGTTCTATACTTATATCCTACAAAAACACATATATACTGAATATTTAACTGGCGTTAAAGTAAAATAAAAATGTTCATTCCTTCTATTATAGATCACAATTTGCATATAATAAGTTAGACTAAGCGAACTGCTTAAAAATATTAATAATGTACGAAGTGCGAATAAAAAGAAATTTTATATTCTAAATTTAAACTTTCTAAAATATACTTAATGAATTAGTTGGGCAAGGCATAACATTAGTTCAATGGTCCATCGATTCATTATAATCGAAGTAAAAAAAAACTGTCAAGTCTAGACATTCATTAACAAGCAATTTTTTGCCTATATATACGCAATGATAAATAGTATTGAGTCAAGGAAATAATTCAATATAATAAAAGTTAGGCAAGATTTATTGCTTGCGGTCGTTGGTTATCTAATTACTGAAATAAAAAGTATCCGGAACAATAAGCGGACGTAAAATATATCAATCATCGAATTATAAGCGATTCAAGGTCATATAGACAACCCTACTACGCTTGAGCGTTAGAAAAGCGACATGCTAAATTCAACTTTCCATTCACATTATTAGAACCTATATTCACTTAGCGATATAATTTTAATTTTACATTGAGCATGTCGTAAAGCTTATTGAAAATTCAAATTAAAGTTAATTATATTATAAGGTTTATTTTCGAATGCGACTATTTCGTCATGTTTGGTATACATATCGGATTAAACAATGGCAATAATCGTTAACAACCTTTGTCTTCGAGTGATATAGAATTCGAGTCCTTGACTTCGTTTTGAGATCTGTTCTTTCTTGAATTACTATTAAAGCTCTAATTATAGATTATTATTACGGTTTTATCTTTGTAATAATAATAAGTACGATTTTATTTTTATTTATATGTATATTCTATTTGATTTGCGTCAATTATTTGTGTAAGTATTATGAGATTTAAATTATATCAATAATTTTGTTGTATTATTTTTTTACTTTTTGTTTTGTAGGTTTTGTTGGATTTTTACCAACAAAAACCCATTTAATTTTCGTCCTCTGCAGGACCAAATCAGGTTTTCAGATGATGGTGAGGCTACGGAATGGTTTTGATAAAACTCATCCACGGTAAATTGAAGTGGAAAAGTGGAAAGGAAGAGAAGAGAAGTCATCTCAGTAGCGAACTCTCTGGTTCTGCTTCAAATGGAAATGTCTAAGCCTAGCGTTTTCGGATCTTTGCCAATAACGTTCTGTCGTCTCTGGTTGTGAAACGTAACGAATAATATACGATGATAAACACCTTAGGAAAAAACGATCGCCTTTAGTCTATTTCAAATAATAAATAAACATTTTTATTTGACAAAAATAAATAAAGGTATATAATCCTCAGGTTTGAGTTTTGACAATCAATACGCGAGTGTAATAATTCTTTAATTATTATTAAAAAAAAAAAAAAAATTAGAAGTATTTTGTGAATCAATTAATGGGAAATATGTACAGTGGATAGGAAACACAACGAGGTAGTGGCTGACCTGCACCCCAGTGATCAGTTTACTTGGTATAGAGACCGGGCTAGTCACTACTAGGTAAAAATAGTCCTAATATTAGAATGCAAAAAGAAAATAACTGATATAAGCACCTGCTTACAAAACAGAGAGTATCACTCACTCACTCATGTGTTGCCACTTCATGTGTTGCCATGTACCAGGAATTAAATATCTCTTAAACTATGTATGACGTGACACTTCCTTGTCCATTAATTAGTTACAAATAGTTAGTAGTAACGTTCGTTAATTATTATAACGCATACATTTATTCCATATTAAATTAATAGGAAGTGATAGGCCTTATGTTACGAATTCTGACATCTATTTCACGATCGTAAAATGACGTCTTTGATAATAAAAAAAAAACTTTAAATATTTCAAGGATTTCCTTTATTTGATAACTGGTTGTGGTGTATATGTTCGTTTGATTAGCAGATATTATAATGCTTTTTGACTTTAATATCATTTCCCTGGATGAGTTTTCATCGTCAACAATTCAGCATTGCTGTGTGTTGATATGCCGTGACAAGAATTAAAGACATTTGGCTTTCTACAGTCTATTCTCTATGTACAAAATTATAACATTTTATTATATTTAATTTCAGACACTAAATTATCCTACAACCTTTAATGTCAAATAATCTAGAACTATATACCGGAATGTAGATTCTGTAATTTCGGGTTTCTGGCAATGAATATTTAACAATAATATTGACACATATAATATTGTCACTCAGTATGCTACGAAAATAAAAGTCAGGTTTAAAAGTCAAGTCATATAACATACAATTAGCTTTAATTTTCGTATAATTGCTAAAAGTTCACTGGCAGAGGTTTGTTGTTAGTCGTGAATTAAAGGTCTGAGCATACCAAAAATATGGAATAAGGGCAAGGAAATGTACATATATAATATATAACTACCCTCCACTCTCGCGGCTTCGCCCGCGTGTGATTGCGAGGCGTTAGTTTTGTCTTTGATTTAAAATTTTAATCTAAAATAGCTAGGTATACTTGGGATAAATTGTTTTATTATTTTAGTCATTTTAACTCTTTTGTGTTTTTAAAGTTGTTATCAAGATTATAGATTTAGGTTTAAAGAATATTTATTCCCATAAAGACTAACGTCACTTAATGAGAACAATGTTAAAATTAAAATTAATTATTACATTCGTCGTTCGTTGTTACATTAGTCGACACTATCTATTCATACTCATTTAACACATTGTGACTTCTTGCTTAGAAGCGAATGATCTTTTGTAAGATATGCGTCTAGTCGTGTCTTAAATGTGTTAAGCGAGTTTACATTTCTTATATTTGAGGGTATTTTGTTAAAAAGTTGCACTCCTTCAAATATGATCGTTTTTTGTCATAGTTCGTTCTTATCTTTGGTAGGACAATGAGACGCGTATTTATTAAAACGGTACGGACACTTTTTTCAGGGGTTTTTTGATAAAGATGCAAATATTGTAAATATATAATTGTCGAATATTCATTATTTTGGTTTCGGTATAGATTTTAATTGTTGAAGTAAAATATGGGTAGTTAAAAAATTACTTAAGAAAATTTTAAGACAATTTCAACAGGTTTTTTATCGACTTTAGCAGAACACAAACGTGATATGTCAAAAAGTGACATGCGATATTGAGTTCAAAAAATATAATATTTAACGGTTTTTTTTTAATCAGTCATATGTAAATTTAGCTCAGCAACAGTTAAACATTGATTTCTCCCTGTCTGTCATTATTGATTTGACATTCGAAAGAAGAAGACAGAACATTGTTTATCTAATCACCCGCTAAACAATATTTATAAGTAACGCCGGACGTTTTTAACATTATACGAGTGACATACGTAGTGAGTTCTTATAGAATAGCACTGTTATGGGTAGTCGTCTGTGTCTAGTAAATTCCGATTATTTTCACTAGATGGCGCTGTTTTCAATTCATACAAACTCGCAGTAACGTCAACGGTATTGAATATGTAAAAAAAAGTCACTCAACGCACACAGATTTATCTCAAGCATCAAAGTTACTAAATACGTTTAAGGCGACAAATATCAAACTAGTAAAACCCGCACACTTGACAGAATAAAGCATTGTGTCAAAATCAATTAGATTTGATAGGAATCCTATATAGAAGAAATAGTGCGCTTGTGTTTGTGTACATACTCGTGCATTATAATATGTGTCTTTTATAAAATAGATAGTCGGACGAGTAAATGGACTACCTGATAGTAATTAGTGTGGCACTGTAAGAAATATTTATCATTCCTTACATTGCCAATGCGTTACCAACCTTGGCCACTAAGATTGTATGTCTTGTTCCTGTTGTTACACTGGCTCACTGACCACTCAAACCGGAACAAAACAATCACTAATATAAGTGTAAATTGACATGCATTTTTTTCGAATATTCGATGTCGTTGATGTGTGAAAAGGTTTCAAATTTCGACTTCATTTCCTCACTGCTGCCCAGACAACCAAAAGGACGTGACGTAATATTATTTAAATATATAAGAAATTATTGTATTTAAGGTCTCGTGTACAGCAAAAGCGTCTCGTTGATCTAGTGGTAGTTTAAATGCTAATTCAAAGTTCAAACCCCAGGTTGGGCCAATAAAAGGATAGTGTTTTCTCTAGACAAGAAATGATAATATTAAAAAAAAAGCAGCTCTTTGCTAAAAGTCTAGGCTAATAATATTTATTTGACTTTGCTTAACTATACTGATTTAAAACGTAACCTTTTAATTTTGATCAATTGTGTCTGATCACACGCAAGAACAAATATTAATTATGCAATCATTTGGTCACGAGAGACCTTCGAGGGGGGCCGAAACATTTTCGAATGCGGTAATTACAATCTTCTCACATTACTAGGGTAACCACGTTTACATTAATTTAATGAATAAAACAATTAAATGTAAAACGTTTTTATAAAATCCGAATTAGTACTGTAAATGCATTGATTTTTTGTCACTGTGGCTTTTCTTGCCTGCTCGATCATAATGAAGTATTTCATCCACGTTTTCAGTGATACAGAAAAGGATACAGGGTAACACCTGACTTTGGGAGAATGGGGAGTATAATTTCAAGGACAAATTTAAATTCTACTTAAAGTACTTAATGTTCAAGTTCCGATTGAGCACTTTTGCCACTCGCACGTCATTCTTTTATTGTTCTTTGTTCATTATTATTCATACTTAAGATTATGTAATGTCCGTATATAATCTTTAATGAATAGCCGATCACGTCAATCGAATTGAATAAAAATATTCCTTCGTTTATTCACTGTAATTGTGTTTGATGCAAATCCAGCGTCTACAATAAAATTAGTCATAATTAGTATTGTATTAATCCAAAAGTAAGAATTGTTGGTCACCGTACAAAATAATTTGCATAGGCGTTTTTGGCGGCCGTAAAATTATTCGCCAATTGATTTCCGCTTTCGTTCAGGGCGTGAGCTTAATTTCATAATTATTAACAATATCAATTTAATGATAGTAATTTCCTAATATACCGTAGTGTCTTTATGGGCCTTGTGGTCACAACATGTTAAGGGATTGTAACAGCCATGAAATGAAATACGCTGACGCAAAACAGTAATATTTCACGATCGAAAATACTATTGACCTGCAAAATAAATTTAAAGTAAAATGATGAGCCTGTTTGGGAGATTTTCATCCATCAAGTACGAACTTGAGATTCATTTAGAAATCTTCCTTAACCAACTCCATATGAATTATAATCGGACGCGCATAAAAATTGAGTGGTACTTATTGGGATTCATTTCGTAACTTTGGTTATGATTCCTTAGTTCTAACTACTTTTTTCACTTTTTTCATGCAGTAGAAACCTTTAAAACGGTACTCGACCTCTTCTGGGGCGGTAACGGGTTATGTAATATTATTAACCACGTGTTGTACCCACTGGGTTAATTCTGCTCTAACTTTTTCTTTGACCCAATGGAGAGGGTTAGCTTAATTTCTAAAACAAAATAACAAAATGTTTTTTATTTTAAAGTGTTAACTATGTGAGATAACTCGACACGGAATTTAAGACAAATTACAAGTAACATGCGAATACTGGAACTGATTGAAGTCTGAGAAAACTAGTTTAATAATAAAACAATATTGTATATAATAGGAAACGAAAAAATACACTGAATATTTTATGATATTGCGCTGTTTGATAATATTGCGATTTATGTTTTATGCTACTGTTATGCTTAAAAACAATAATATATGTTATTGAAATATTAAAGCATATATATCTACTAATAAATGAGACGGTTTTTTTTTTGTAATGCCGAATTTGAAGAAACCAATTAAAACAATACATCTAAAACTTATAACAGATGTTGGAACGCGTTTCGTAGTTGGTTTTAGTATATAATATAATATTATTTTATAAATTTGCGCTTCGCAGTTTCACCCGCTTTAAATTTCGAATATATACGTGACAAGCGTTGATTTCATGTCCTGTTTGTATAATACGATAAACTGTTTTAAACGAATGTGTAAGGCGTAGATAGCATTAAAGATTATAACATTGTGAAGGTATACATACAAGGTATATTACACGAACGACGTCGTGTAAAGCGTGTAAGAATGTTAACTATCCTTCAATTATTTCCAGCCATTTACACATTGATTTTTCTTTATTAAATAAAGAAAGACGCGTAAATGAAACATTTTAACAAAAACTTATTGAAAGAATGGTCAGCTGTCGTAAAAGTGTTGTTTAACAGTTTTCTTACAAAATGCCTATAGCCTTGAACCCGCAGTCCTCGCTTAAGATTCACATATTTTAGTCACTGAGCCACGTCGGCTATAATAACAAAAATACAAATTAATTTTCTCGTAACATATTAATTTACGAGTTTTTTTTTAAATATACATATAATCGTAATATATCTCTGAGCGTAAATTTCATCAACTTGGGCGTTCGTACCGAAATCCTGTCTCATCTCAAAGCAGCTAATTCTGAGACCCCTGAGCTAGGGGGGCGGGAGGCCGATCTATCACCGCTGTCACATGCCATTAGCCGAGGCCTAAGCGGTACACCAGCAGCAGTGGCCTGCTTATGCCTGTATACGAGATATCCTGTATTATGTACTTATATTTTGAACTAATATTTGTTTATAAGGGAACAATAGTAACAACAGACAAGTATATTATCACGATAAACGTAAATTAAAAAAAACGATGAACATTCTAAAAAGAACAGTATTTTGTTTTTAATACAATGTTTAAAAAAAAACCAAAATATTTAATACGATTAGCTTATATATCTATCTAAAAGCCTGTAATAAAGCATAATATATTTAATTGTCAAATCAATTTTAATAAGCAAAGAACAAAACTTATAAATTATTAACCGTCGAAAAATAATTTAAATATACGCACATCGTATACTACCTACATATACTCGCTCTCATTACATACATAAATTACTTTTCTGATATGTATTTAATATAGAATACAATGATAAAATCAATCAATCTAAAGAAACAATAAATAACATTAGTTTAAAACCTGTAAGTACTCACTCTCACTCTTATAACCTGATGGCAATCCGACATGACCGAAAAGAGTTCAGTTGAAGGAACAACTTTACGTGCTTTCCGTGTTAGCGATGCCAACGTGCGCAGTATGTAATATTATGGTCATAAATTCAATAGCCTTTTAATGGCCCGACTCATTATTAGAACCCGGGACCTCGAGATCTGCAGCCTCACAAAGAAACCAGGCAATCAATACTTAAAGATAATGGATAGACAATTGCAAATAAATGAGGATTATTTTATATTCCCTCTCGGATGTTTACGTGTTTTTGTATTCGACATTTTGATTAGGAAATGCCAGCTATTGTTATTTCAACTAGAAGCCTTCAAGGGATTAACCTCGATGCAAATGTCACGTACACACGAGACACGCCCCAGACGAATATAACATTTTAGGTAATATTAATCATTGCATTGGACCACCGTTTTGGAGTAAGCACCAACACCTTCTCAAAAAGGAGAAGTCTAGCCGAGCAGTGGGACATTTATAGGCTGTTGCTTTTTCACTTCTGCTATATAATCTTACTTAGTATTAATGTAACGGGATTCACGGCTATCACATCGCTAAAGTTAGACATACAAAGCCCCCAGGCACGTTGACGTCTGAGGCGGGTAATTTCGAAGCGGTGAGATTATATTTTATACGACGCAAGTTTGAAATCCTAGGAAGAACATAGGCTACTTTTTATACCTTACCCAGGGGAATAGGAGCAGTCCTACCCCGTTAATTCGAAAACTAGTAACTTATTTATTTAAATCTATAGTTATGAGCAATTTCTAAAATTGCTTTCAATTTAGTCTCTACCTATTCCAATATATACATGTATATTAATTGTATATATATATTTATCCTATTACCATAATAAGGTCCAAGTAAAACGTTTGTCAGACAATTTAGTTTGTACATAATTTATCGTTCGTGGAATTTAAGTGAAGGGAATAATTTGTTATATATTGAAGTAGTAATTATATGAAGGCTCACGTTATCATGATTATCAGTTGCTGCTATAATTTTCCACTAAACAAAGCTTAGGTGTTCACTTTGACCTCGATAATGCTTTGCGGTTATATTTTTTAAATTAAAACGTTGTTTATAACAAGTTAAATAGAGCATAAAATCTATATCCTGTTTTAAGCGCTGCCTTCAGAAAGCGGATATAAATGGACATAAGAGAGAAAAGAAGTCGAATTAAGATAAGCAGAGTTGGGGGAATAGCATAAATGTTATTCATTTAAATTGGATGGGCAGACTGGCAAATTGGGTACCTCATGGTATGTGGTACCACATACACCACACCACCGCATATCTAATCGGATTATGTTAATATTCCATGAGAATGGCGACCTTAATATTAAAGGAAATCAGACTGAATTTTCATGTAGATATGCTAGCGCGATGTCTACTCTTAGTACTTTTTTTTTCTCTTTCATGCGTGAATATATCAGCTATTTGAGCGCAAAATGTTCAGCCAATATCACGTATATACAATTTGAATACATTTTTTTTTAAATTATGTTTCTGACGCAAGAATGTGTCACTTCCGTCACGTTTCACATTTCTTAAAGTATAAGCAGTTAAATTAAAGCAAGTTAAATTAAAATTCATTAATTTAATTACATAAATACTTTTGATATCATAATTGTTTCGTAAAAGTTGTATGCGGCTGTACGAATGACATTGAAAGAATACTGAGCTAAAAATAATTCAAGTAACTTATTCAATAAACAATTGTAAACAAAAATACAAAGAACTTGTTTACGGTTATTATATAATAAAACTATATTTTTAAATATCGTTAAACTTGATATTTTTGGTATTCAAGTGTCGCTAATTAACGAGCCAGTTTGGAACTTAAAGCACTTATCCGCATGCATACAATTTAAGAAATCTCGCAATTTTTAAATGTCCGTCCAACTGGAAACATATCTGAGATCGTTATCATTTTAATAAATATATTTATTTTGTTTGTAATATTAATGAACCGAAATATTAACGGGCAAAAGAACATTCAATTGTTTATATATATATATATGTAATATTTCGTTAGTTTAACGGATAGTTCAAATTTTTTCGACTATAATTATAATTATATATTTTTTAGAACGAAAATTATATATATTATTAAATGAACGACAGTCATCATTATGGATGAATAATTATCATCTAAAAAGTTATAGATATTGTCTATTTTTTTTTTAAATTTATAATTGGATTGGATTGGTGCAAATGCATACGATTGACAGTAAGAAAGGTTCGCAGGTTTTAAGCCTTTGGGCTATAATGTCGTCCCCATGTGTACTGTGGTATAATAATTTATTCATTATTGAAGTGATTACATAAACGTATAAATATTTTAAATTATTTTTACATATATTTTCTCTACTCCATGAGTACTAAATTACCTTTAATTTTATTTAAATCATTTTTAATTAATTATGTCAACGCGAGTCACCCTTTTTTTCCGAGGACGTGATGTCTTTTTCCCATTGGATTTTCGTTTCTTCTCAAGGTCTAGAAGGTTTTATAATGCACGAGTTAAACTATTATACCTCCTACGTAATTATAGAATTATAAGATAGATACAAGACCAAGGAGGTGAGGATGTAATAAATACTTAATATACTTTTATCTATATACTTCACAACAACAATGTCTTCGTATTTAAAAATAAATATAGATTTTTTATATAGAAAACTAACTTTGATGTAACCTTCAAATTTAACAGGCCCTTATCTATTAAACAGATTTTACGTTTGTCACCCCCGCTTGTAAACTGATTTTAAAGTCAACAGGGGATGTCCCGACTCGATGAGTTTAAGCCACAAGCTTAAAAGCGTATAATAAGTATTATGATAACAAGATTATAAATAGAGGGTACGACTTTGTATGTATATATAAGTAAGGTTTTTTATATACCATTGTTATATCATGTTACAGGAATAAATTGAATGTACAACTACTACCGCTTCAAAGCGTAGATTCTAACGAGCAGTAACGGCAAATAATGTCGAAATTTAAATTTTTATTCAATGAAATGCTACTCTAAATATAATTAAATTAAATTTATATCATATTCTGAATATAAATTATACTTATAAAGTATACTTACTGGTGGTAGAGCTTTGTATAAGCTCGTCTGGGTAGGTACCAACCACTCATCAGATATTCTACCGCAAAACAGCAGTACTTGTTATTGTTTTGTTCCGGTTTGAAGGGTGAGTGAGCCAGTGTAATAACAGGCACAAGGAACATAAAATCTTAGTTCCCAAAGTTGGTGGCGCATTGGCGATGTAAGCGACGGTTAAAATTTCTTACAGTGCCAATGTCTATGGGCCACTTACCATCAGGTGGCCCATATGCTCGTTCGCCTTCATATTCTATAAAAAAAAAACGAAAAAAACAAGTCCTAGTTTTTTGAAATATTATTTAAATTTATTTAAAATGGCACACAAAAAAATAACATTATTGTTGACATTATGAACCAATAGCCAAAAAAACATAAATAAATAATAATAAACAGTAGGCACTAGATCGACGAGGCAACCATTCAGGAATTTAACAATAATTATACATAGTATGCTAATATTGTGTATGATTATTTATTGAATTATTATTTTTTATACTGTTTTACGAAAAACGCAAACGCAACGGCGATCAATCAAAAGCAACTGTTCCGAAGTTAGCGTTATGTTAACGCGAAACTTTTCGCAAGCGTTTAGCGAACAACAAAACTTGGACACTTTATGATGATGTGACACTCCTCGACTTGTTTATTAATAATTATATTATAATTCACTGTATCGTTGGTCTAGTGGGTGGATAGCTTGGGTTCCTGGCATCAAATCCTGTTTCGGGCCACTAAGATTTTGTATTCAGTTAGTATGTCAGTCTAGAAACTCTCAATATCCTGGATCTCAATAAGTTCTGGAAGTTGACAGTGTTTACACTCCCATGCTTTGGAGAGCTGGTGAAGCTGCTGGTCCAGTGCTGGAACTCTTTCAAGACATGTCAAATACGTTATACGTGTATAATAATATACTGGTAGATAAAAAAAGTATCGGTTTTGAATAACAATTTCCAAAAAATATCTTAATTTCTTTCACATTCGTGTTGACGTTAACCGAAAAAAATTCAAAGGCGACCTAACGAAAAACGTCAATCTTCGATATAGAAATAAAATATAATTCGCTTGTATTTCCCGCGGTAATTCGCTCGGCGGTGATCCATCAACTGGTAAGGACACGGACGGACAGATTTTGAGAAAAACGTAATACCGCACGTGCGTTCAGTACGCTCATAATCAAAATGGGAATTTGCTAAATAAATATATTTTTGTAAATTGAACCTTTGCGCCTGGGGACGTGGTACGTGAGATTGTGTTTATTTTTACTTAGACATACATTTGACTTTTAATCAGCTGGTAATTTAGTCGTTTACGTACTGTATGTATTACATACATCTCTATACTTTAACTCGTACTATAGCCTATTCCAATGGCAGAAGTAGTAGAGATAAATAAAGCTTAGATATATATATTTCATGAGATTTGTTAATAGCTCTGCTATATTATTGCGCTACAAATATTTTTAATTAATATATCTTTCTTTTTAATATTTACTTTTATATCAACTTTAACAAAACATCATCATTATCATTAGTCTTTCTACCGTTAAAATATGTTATATATAAGTGACGTCATTTCTCGGCAATACAATGATATCCAAATGCTATAATAATTCAGATATTCGAACTATATACTAATTTACTAGACAAATTATTATTTGCCCGTACATCATAGCACAATATCAGGGAAAATTCTACTAATCTACAACGATTGTGATACGTTCCCGATTCAATACCAACTATTATGTTAACAAATCGGTACCGTTTTGTCAAAACCAAACTTAATTGTTAACTTCTGTGCCAATAGTCGATAGTTAAATAAAAAAATATAAAACCGCATAAATGGCAACGATTACATTTCGATTCAATTGCGATAAAGTGACAATTTGTTAGTAGAATTGGTCCCCAGTATTTTTATGAGCTATGTTCCTAAGTGCTCCTCCGAGGAATCAATTAAGAGATATTCTAAAAAGCAACTCGAACCTAACCATAGAACACGTCAACATTGTAAAATGTCTGAAATGTCACTGGCTCCAGAGTGTATGTAAACAAAGACATATTTATCTGTATATTCCATGTTATTAATAAACTTTGTCGTTTCATGGCTAACATACACGACAGTAGATTATAAAACCCCGGTATCGAATCTCTAGATGTACAAATAAATGATTGCTTTTTTCTGTCAAGAAGTTCTCTAGTGATCTCTCTTCGTTCGTGTCGACTTGTCGTACCATCGGATCGAGAATTACAGAACACTATTCACATGCACGCTTACAGACACACTATGGAATCTCCTAGTCGTCCTTGAGAACAGAGAATTACCATCTTCGTATATTTATACCACGCATATGTTAAGCGAACAACATGCTAAATGAATAATAATATCCTGGGACTAAGCAGAGCTTGTACTATGGAAACCAGACAACTGATATACTACATATACTACTGTTCTTTTGTAAATACATACTTATATAGATAAGACTCAGGACAAACAGACATGTTCATGCACACAAATGTCTGTCCTGGATGGGAATCGAACCCACAAGCTTCGGCGTGAAAGGCAAGTATCTACCAACCACGCCAACCGGCCCGTCTGTATAATAATTTAAAAAGGCCCTTTAGTTATTTGATTATGTAGTCTTTATATACATTAAACCACTCACATAATAATGTAATCGGTCCCGCATTAATGCTTTTAGCGGAACCAAAATCTCTACTCGATACGACACCCACTATTTGCCAGACAATGGTGGAGCTTCCACGCAGACGATCCATCATTCTGTCAGCGACCGTCCCCCGGCGCGGACGTCTCTCGCACAATGTATTTGCTTTGAATCCACGTCCATTGTACATTGGACCATTGTTGGCTACCGATTTTTCGCTAGTTTTTGTAACATGGATTTCGCGTTCCAATATTCGATTATATTTGTTGAAATGTAAGAGTGGGACCGAATTTTGTCGTTCTTATAACATAAAAAGGAAAGTATCTGTATAGTCCTGCGCAGTTGGCTAATCTCTCTTGAAATTGGCCGCCGTGGCCCTCGGTCTGGAGGACCTTATTATTATTATTTTAGAAATTTAAACAAAAATCATGTAAATGAGAAGCCTAACTCTAATTTTGGTGGTACATTTAATATAATCATTTTATTTATTACTAATACTCAATGTTAATACTTATACTCAATACACTAATAAATAAAATATAGTATAGTAGTTTGTAGCTGCACAGCCTACCCAGGTTTACCAGATTGGGTTGTCTTGAAGAGATGGCTAATAAGTCTGCTTGTTGTACAACATATACATTTTATTTGTTTGTCCTAGTAGTTAAGCATTTTCTGTATTATATGTTTGTGATATATAATAAAGTGCAGTTTGTTTGAATTCCAAAAGGGCAAAAAAGTACAATTTCCACGAATATTTTTTCAGGATAGCACTAGACTTCTACTAAAACTTATTTTAAGCTATACTTTATTATAAACACGGAGATTATGTGACGCGCAGCGCGGTTAGAGTTGAAGATTTATGTTTTAACGAAATTAGAACCTCTAGATTTGGCGCCTATCAAATCTACCGGTATTTACCTAATTTTACTTAACCAGCTGGTAAAACCGCTGGATTAAACAAACAATTACACCATTACAGTACCACGCGTGCAATGCGCGTAATGTAACTTTGCCGCTTTAAATAGGAAAAACCGTCCACACTGTCTTGTAAAAAGTAATAATAATAAAAAAATGTATATATTTTCCATAATAGTACAATTATTTTAGTTTGTCCTATTATAAAACTTTTATATTGCTTTTAAATAACTACAAGTTATTTCTCTGTCTGCCGAGTCTGTTTTATCCGAATCCGTAATGTCTCAGATCAAATACGGAATCCTGAATATATTATTAAATGCCAAAATTAGTACGAAATAGCGTCATTTATTGTAAAAAATAATCATTTATATAAATTTATAAAAACATGCAATTACAAAGTGCATGATTTTGTGTCTATGCTGTTGACCGTTGAGGTTAAAAAATTGGTGTATTTTGAAAATTAATTATTTTTCAAAATCGTTAGTATTTCGTTTTCAAACGGTTCTAATAATGCATAGGTAATGTCATTTTTTCAATAATTTTCATTATTAATCACACAGTGCTCGTACCTTTACTGGGAAATTTATATTTTAGATATACATATTTCATTTTAGGTTTCGGGGAATAGACGGATTATGTTATATAGCTGTGTATAAGTTAATCAATTCTTTCGCACTACGATTATATTCGACAGCCTAGATGGTCTAGTGCAGTGATTCTCAACCTTTTTTTTGCTGCGGCACACTTAACGATTTCAAAATTTGGTGGCACACAAAGATAAATATAAGTTTAAAAATTATTTACTTACCTATTTTATTAATTACACACTGCGTAAAATAGATTACGAACCCAATCAAATTTAATGTATTTATATATCTATTCCTGTTACAAGTATTTTTCTTTTTAAATCATTTTATTTAATATTAATAATATTAACATAATTTGGCGGCACACTTTTAGAATTTCTCGGCACACAAAAGTGGCGCGGCACGGTGGTTGAGAATCACTGGTCTAGTGGCTTGATATAAGGCCGCTGACCCGGGGGTCCTGAGTTCAATACCCAGGTTTGGGCCAATAAAAAGTTATTGGGTTTTTCTGTCAGAAATTTCACAATAGCAGCCCGGGATCTGAAAGTTGGAAGTGTGTACACTCTCGTGCTTTAGAAAGCACGTAAAGCTGTTGGTTCTGCGCCTGAACTATCGGATTATGAGAGCTAGGGAATAGAGAGTGCACCTGTGTTTGCGCACACACTTGTGCACTATAATATGTCCTGTGCTAATCTCTCTTGAGAATGGCCGCCGTAGCCGAAATCGGTCTAGAGGACCTTTTATTCGACGGCGTGGAAACGCTGTGGAATTTGTAGCCATTTCTATCGAGATATGTTACTTGAGACGTTAATAAATTTGCATAATACAAAAACCAAGCGAATGCAGGTATTAAGTAGGCGATCCAATTTATTTAAGTGTACCCCATTGAGGTCCAAATAGAACACATCACCCTTATCAATAATAGGAAATAATGACAAACTAACTAAGAGAAGTTTGTCGTTAATTAGTAAGTTTTTTTAAAATATTATATTTTTGGGAAGCAAAGTTGTGTCAAATTTACGTAGTACCGTATTTTCTGTCTACCTAAAAGAACTATCCATAATTATACCGAAGTTTAAATAACCAAAGTTTATACTTTCGGTAAAGAATTTGAGTCAAATTACGCCAATTCCTGATGCCTATCTGCAATTACAAACTGCTTGGTATTTAAAGACATATATAGCGATCCTACAGTTCGTAGACCAAACAATTAGATAATCCAGTTGAGCATTTGACGAACTACTGCAATGTCATGCATCAACACCTGCATCGATTGTATATAAGTCATTAATTTCATTATAATTAAAACAAAGAAATATAAACAATATATATATTTATTTTTTAATATTTATCTAACGCCATTCCTGACGAGTTTTTGAGAATCGAACAATATAATTAGTGGTTTATTTATACATAAATCCAATAACATAAATAAATATTTACAATTTCTTCTGGCAACGATTTATTCACTAGAGATTCTAACTATACTAGTTCGCTGCTTCGGCTATCCTGAAAAGATATAAAAAAAGAAAAGTCAATTTATATCGAGCTGGTGATTGTTTTCGCTGAATAAAATTGTCTGACAGACAGACAGTCTGTGATTTCAAAATAACTACCTTTGTCAGCAAATTTTTGGTAAGATGTGCGAAAAATATTTTTTATTTTATTTATTTATTAATAAACACGACTGCCCTGAATGAATAATTTAATTTATCGCTTGTATCACTTAGGAGGATGTAAGGATTCTAACAATGAACAGAGTTAAATTTATGGGGTACATCTAACTCTATTTAGGCAAGATATGGTGGATAGAGACTCACATACATACATGAACTTTGAAAACATTACACTCAGGCAGGCATGAGGTGTTTGTATCTTTGTACCTGTCCGGTATAAGTGATATAAGCATACGGGCACGCGACCCCGCCTTCTCCGAGCTACTTATGCTACACCCTGTGTTTTCCGTGGCATAATCCTATACGTAGTATCCTTATACCTTAAATTCCCACCAAATTTCCTCAATATTCCTCTATCCTGAACTGGTTCCCTACTATAGGTTGGGGAGGTCAGACGGCAGTCGCTCCTTATAAAACCAGTACCCGCCATTTACTATGGAAGTGGAAAAAAGAATTTTAGGTACAATGGCTAGGGCGTCGCCGCAAAACGACGCGCAGGCACATCGCCCTAAACCTGCGACAAGTGGGAAAGGGCTACCGTGTCAAGTACGGGCACGGCTAAAGAAGCAAGTACCTAAAAAGAAGCTCCACTTTGCCACCTGGAACATCGGCTCTCTCACAGGTCGCTCCCTTGAACTGGCTGACGTACTGACGAAGCGCAGGGTTCACGTTGCATTCTTGCAAGAAACTCGTTGGAAGGGCAACAAGTCCCGTGATATTGGACTAAGCGGACCCTGGCATTTCTAGGCCGGGAAAACGCTAGGAAGAAGAAGACACTCCTTCCTTGGGCAGTCGTGTAAAAACCATAATTTTAATTTCTTGTCCGTTTGTTTATCCGGGAGTGATGTGCGAAATGGCATAATATATAATAAAATTGCAAATGTAAAGAATTCTTATCTTACCAAAATCGATCGAGTCGAACAAAAGTTATATAACTTAAGGTTACATATACATGTTGTATCCATTTGCTATAGCTAAGTGTAACAAAGTGGACAGGCGGTGGCGCGCTCACTTGTTCCCGATGACGGCGGCGGCGGCGGCCACGACGTCGGCGGCGCGCGGCAGCGCCTGCGCCTCGAGCGCGCGCGCGTACGGCATGGGCACGTCGGCGCCCGACACGCGCCACGCCGGCGCGTCCAGCTCGAAGAACGACGGCGACTCCATCACGCGCGCGCAGATCTCCGCGCCGATGCCTGCGGGACACGACACGTTTACTCGACTGGCCCGGTGGACCTTTTAGGGTACCGTGCCGACTCGGTCGAGTAGATACCGTACAATCATCAGGTATTCTACAACTAAGCAGCGGTATCTATCTTGTAGTGCTTCATTTTTCCGGTTTTAAGGATGAGTGACTTGGTGCAAATATGATAACATCTTGGGTCCTGCGATGTCACTTTCTATATTGATTAGAGGTCATGGTAATTAAAAACACCGAACGCAACCCGAGAAAGAGAGAGAGAACATGCGTGCTGGCGTCAAGGAGTCACTGGCGACAAGGAAAATACGAAAAAACAATCTATTAAGGGATACTATGGCGAACGTCTTAAGGAGTCTCTAACTCTCTGACTCAGATTAATTAGACAAACAGTACCATAAAAAATTGCGACCACCAGCGAATGAAAGCCATAATGCAGTACACAAAATGACACACATAAAATAAAGGAAACTGGAAATTAAAGTTTGGTGTTAATGGCACTGGCAAAATCCAAAGACGGCAAATCCCATGAAACGACGGGTTAACAATCGGAATTTGCTCAATGGGCACTTTGTGTGTTGCTACTCGAAGGGTACAAAGCCAACATACATACTCTATACGCCTAACATGTTCATAAAGCGCCATACGAACTGCAGGACTTGGCAGCTTTATTGAAGGCATTCTACTTTACATCGCACTTTTTCATCAATGTTCTTGCGGTCATTAGCCAAGCCAAGGTATTTCTAAGAAAACAAATTATTCCCTGCTGGATTACGTCCGTGACAGCAATCTTATAATTCCAATCAATCGTATCATATTACTATATTCATTTCATGCCCCTAGAGTGAGTTGGTGGGTAAGGGAGAGAACGACAATACCATCTAGTCGGCCCCAAACGCCAACCTCACCTGCCCGTAGTGCCTCCTGCTAGATAACTGACAAGGCCTTGGCGACCGAGCTGTGGCGGTATAACCACTAACACCTGACTGGGTAACCTGACAGAAGAGGCTTCAGCAGTCTGGGGATACAAATAATCTCCAAAAGGATTGGTGCATAAGGCAAGGGGAAACAACTATCTTTACCAAGAAAGTCGACATGAAAGTACGAACAGAGAGAATATGATTGCCATGTGACCCGCGCCGTTCTGCGTCTGGGGCAGGCGGTGTAAAATATGTTACCGGCCACGGAGCAGCAGGGAACCAGGCTCCCCATGAAAATTTAGCAACTGGAACGTATGTCAATCCACGCCAAATCCAGACTAGGGACATGGAATGTGCGCGGACTACTCAGCCTTGGGAAATTTACTATATTGGAAAAGGAGATAGACTGATGCGGTATTAACATCTGTGGATTCAGTGAAACCCACTAAAAAGACAACGGCTATTTCATCACTGATTCCCACGCTGTATACTTTTCTGGAAATGACACCAGCAGCCAGAATGGAGTAGCTCTATTAGTAGCTGTCCACAAGAGGAACTGTGGACAGCTACAGTGGCTTTAAGAATATTAAGCGTCAAACTTAAAGCGTCACCAGTGAATCTGAACATCATGCAGATATATACTACCACTAGCACTGCAAGTGAAAAGGACATTGAGAGGTTCTATTCCGAAATAGAAACTTCCATTGCTAAAGTACTTAATAGAGAAACTCTAATAATACTGGGCGACTTCAATGCCAAAATTGGAGAAAATTTTCACAAGCCTGGAGATTGTCTGGGCAAATTTGGACTTGGAGCACGCAACGAAAGAGAAGAACGTCTCATACAGTTTAAAAACGAAAATGACCTGGTGATAGTTAATAGCCTTATCCAGCACCATCCTCGCAGGCTACACTTGGACATCGCCAGATGGTAAATATCGCAATCAAATAGATTATATCCTAATTAGATCGCGATGGAAAACATCAATTAGAAATGCCCATACACTACCCGGGGCGGATTGTGGATCTGACCACCAACTTCTGATTTCAAAATTTTAAATTAAAGTTAAAAGCGGCGCGAAGTTACCAAAAAACAGAGAAGAATTGAAGTTCAGGACAACTCAAAGTTTTACACTGCTGCAAAAGGGAACTGGGTAGAATGGGCTAATGCAGACTTTACAGAGGAGACGCCTGTGAGGTTGTGGGACCGAACCAAAAAACTAATAATAGAGTCTGCTTCGGTCTCAGGATCATCAACTGCAACATACAAGCGACAACACTGTATTTCAGATAATACCTTAGAACTAATCGCTCGGACACGTACGCTACAGTGAACAGGTGCAGGCGTTAGTGACTTACACAAAGCACAAATTAAAGCAGGATGCAGGAAGGATTATAATGCCTATCTTTGCAAAAGGTGTGAGGAAATCGATGCTCATGCAAATAGACATGAGTCCAGGGATCTCTACCATAAAATTCGATCAATCACAAAGACACTTCCTTACAAGACCTGGGATATTGAAGATAGTGATGGTAGAGTAATCAATGAACTAAACCACATAACTGACGTTTGGAGAGATACTGCCAGTCTTTGTTCCAGGACAACCAGTCGAAAAACTTTCCTGGTACAGAGCCCGGAAATGAAAACCAAGAGCCAGACGATCTTCAATCGGAAGTAAAAGCCGCTATTATGCATCTAAAGAAGGGGAAAGCAACAGGAAGAGATGTAATACCGATCGAAACTATAAGAGCCTTAGGCGAAATAGGTGTCAATATCTTCCACAACATATGCAACAAGATATGGCATTCAGGAACATGGCCAACAGAATGGTCTTACACGGTTTTCATTCCTCTGCACAAGAAGGGTTCAACTAAGAAGTGTCTAAGAACTATCGCCTTATAGCCCTCATATCTCATGCTAGTAAAATCCTGCTACACAGACTCAATGAACGACTGAAGAACTTTCTGTCCAAGGAAATTGCACCAGAACAAGCCGGTTTTGTAAAAGGAAAGGGTACACTTGAGCAGATTCTCATTGTTCGCCAGAGAAGGCACGAGAATTTAACAAGCCTACTTATATTTTCTTTGTTGACTTCTCAAAGGCATTTGACTCAGTAAAACGGCCTAAACTATTTAGGGTGTTACTGGACATGGGTACACCGAAACACTTAGTTCACCTTCTTAGGCGTGAAACACCACGTGACCACGTGGAAGGACGCCCATGCGATGGACCGACCAAATAGAAACAACTGTTGGCGGTCCTTTGCATAAATGCACCAGGCTCACCAATAACAGGGACATATGGCGACGGCTCGTGAGGCGAATAACATCTGCGCCGACCAAATAATAATACTTCATGGCGACCACGACTGCTCTGACAAGAGTATAACGACAAAGAAGAAGAGTGAGTTAGTAACCGGAGGGAAGGAATTGATACGGATTTCACCACACCGTAGTTTGAGTTTCCCAGAAGAGTTGTGACCGACACTAAGTGGCGAAACTGTCTTAATTTGTTTTTGTTGTATTTAATAAAATTATCTTTTCATAAATGTTGATGTGTTACATAGTTATTTTTTTATGTTACACAAAAACATAATTCTTAAAACGAAACGCATTCACTTGTTTGGGTCAGTCTATGTCAAATGTCATTGCAGATTATTTGTTGCGTACTGTGTGTGTTTTTGCGTTTAGTTTCTAATAATTTTGAACTCCGCTTATCTCTACGCACTGATACCTTCTATTACTCGATTACGTTACTTTTAACACGACACTGATTTGCATTGCGTTTCGGATTTCGCTTGTGAAGCATTATGAGGTGTATCAACTGCGCAATAGCCATCGCATTTACTTTTCCTATGTTTTATTTGAAACAGAAGAAGTCAATCTGTCTTAGGAGCTATTATAGGGTACTATTATAATTGCCTTGCAAATAAGGGACCAGGACAGTTGGTTGTTGTAGTCATGATATAACAATACTAGGCATGCCTTTTAAGTTTTGTCGTTTCCATATTTCCCGGCAATTTTGAATTTGGAACTGTTCTATATTCGAATGTGTTTAAATTTTGAATCTCAAAACAGTTGAAAGTATTAGGATTAATGTTATTGTTTAGTCACAACGTCGATTGGAATCTGTCAGGTTACGTACGAAAATGAATCTTTCAAAGGAAAATGTTCGTGCAATAATTTTTTACAACTTTAGAAGAGGCCTGACATGGCTTCAGTGTTTTGAAGAGCTACCATCTGTGTTCAGTGATGAAACCCCATATCTGCGGACTGTCGAACGCTGAGATTTAGAATTCCAGTGTGGACATACTAGTGTTAGTGACAAATCTCGCGAAGAACATCATTGCTATGAGAAAACTAATTCTCGAAGATCGTCATGTGACGTATCGAGAGATAGAGGCTCTATTAGGCATCTCAGGGACAACCATTCAGAAGATCTTGCATGAAGCGTTTGGTGTGAGAAAGCTAGTTTGCCGTTGGATACCGCATCTGCTTTACGACGATCACAAGGCGGCCCACGTCAGATGGTGTAAGAAAACTCTGCAAAGGTTCAACCGAGGAGGGTGAAGTAACGTCTACGACATCATCAGTGGTGACGAATCTTGGATCTATGCCTACGTTCCTGATTCCAAACAACAATCTACAATCTGGGTCTTTCAAGACGAGTCAAAGCCGACTAAAGTTGTTCGTTCTCGAAGCACTTCAAAGAAGATGGTGGCCACGTTCGTTGGAAAAACCGGCCATGTTCCGACTATTGCACTTGAAGATCGTAGAATGGTTAACGCAGATTGGTATATCACAGTTTGTTTACCACAAGTCATCGCCGAACTTCGAAAATCTAACTCAAAGCGACTAATCATCCTGCACCACTCAAACGCTCGTCCTGCGCTCGTCAAACGATTGAGTATTTGAAGCATGAAAAAGTAGTAACTCTTGACCATCCTCCATACAGTCCTGACCTAAGCCCTAACGATTTCTTTACATTTACTAAAATTAAGAAAAGTCTGTGGTCAAAAGTTCCAGTCCGGTGAAGTAGCAGTCGACGCTATCAAGTCAACCTTTCAGCGATAAATGTTATAATAACTGGTTTAGCGAATGGAAGAGTGTATTAAGCTACGCGGTGAATACTTTGAAAAACAATAAAAAGTGCTATCAGGCTCTAGTTGTGTTTTTTTCTTTAAACGACAAAACTTAAAAGGCATGCCTCGGAATCTGGTATCTTGGTTGACCAAGACATCAAAACAATACGCAAGCTCTAGCAGGATTCCTAGACAACATATTCATAACAATTACAGAATTTTAAAGTAATGTAACAAAAGGCTTATATTTTTTTAAAGCTGCAATCACAATTGCAAAATAATATACCTATAATGCTTGTATTTGTTTTCTATAATTAATAAATATTTTTTTATATTATTTTGTGTTTTCCTATACCTAAAAATTATATCATTTAACTGTAAAAATTCACAACTGAACAAACTTACGCACCGACGCTTAGTTCAAAACCTGAGACCAAGGACCAATTCTACGACCAGCTCGAAGAGAGTGCGCAGGGTAAAGCCAAATGACAGACTGCACATTTTGGGTGATTTTAATGCCCGCGTCGGTCAGGACACATCAGTCTGGCATGAATGCCTCGGTGCACACGACCTAATCAAGCAAAACGACAACGGGCAACGATTGTTGGAGTTTTGCTCAAGGCACCAGCTATGTGTTACCAAAACCTTTTTAAAGGCAAAATGATGCGGAAAGTCTCGTGGATGCACCCCCGATCTAAACACTGGCACTAATTAGACCTTGCTCTTACAAGAAGGAGGGACCTGCGGGAAACGCTCCACACGCGGGCGTTTCACAGTGCCGATTGCGACACCGATCACAGTCTCGTTGCTACTAAAGTCCGACTTGTCCTTAAGAGAGTCCATTCTTCCAAGCCGAGTCGCTTGGAAGAATGGACTCTCGAATGGTCGAAAAAAGATAAATCTTTTCAAAACTCGCGACACTGAGGTAGTGGAGTCATTTGGGGAACTCGTCCGCTAAGAAGATGCAACTTGGGACAGTACGGCATTAGCACAAGTCGAATGGGAAAAAGTAAAGTCTCTTCTCACTGACACTGCAGGCAAAGTTTTTGAGTATCAAAAGGCAAAATCTTACGACTGGTTTCTAGAAAACGAGGAGCACTTACTTCCCTTGATTGACTCAAAACGCCAAGCTGCTTTAAATATTCGCCTTTACCCTTGCGATGCGACGCTTGAAGATCCCACGAAGGCAAAAGCATCACTCCAGCGTAGCACGCGCTTGTTTGCAAATGCGTATTGGACAGAGCTTTGCCAAAACATCCAAGCGCGCGCAAACGCGGGGGATATTGGCGGGGTTTACGCAGGCATCAAAAGAGCTCTTGGACCTACTCCAAAAAAGACGGCACCTCTTAAGGAAACCGACGATTCTGTCATAACAGACAGCACCCGTCAGATGGCAAGATGGGTAGAACACTACAAGGGGTTCTACGTGTGCCCAGTAGATATTCAGCCAGAAACAGTGGAGCTTGTCCCGAATCTGGCAACTTGGCATGAGCTAGACGCCGCTAGAACCTACCGTAGAGGAACTTTATCTGGCCGTCAAGCAGCTCAAACGCAGAAAGAATCCTGGTAAAGACGATGTTGTCTACGAAGTCGTCAAGCTTGAGTGCCTTGCCCATCCTTCACAACTACCTGGCTTAGTGTTGGGAAGAAAATTACGTTCCCAAGGATATGCGAGATGCTAACGTCGGCACTCTTTATAAAGACAAAGGCGACCGCGGCGACTGCAACTGTTACCGCGGAATATCTCCTCTTAGCATCGTCGGTAAAGCCTTTGCTGGGGCTATTTTAGGCAAACTACAAAGGCTTGCCGACCGCGTATACCTGAGGCAAAATGTGGTTTTAAGTCCCAACGGTCAACTGTCGACATGATATTATCACTCAGACAGATGCAAGAAAAGTGTAGGGAGCAATATACTACCCTTGTTGTTGCATTTGTAGACCCAAACAAAGCTTTTGACTCCGTGAGCAGAGAGGAGTTGTACTCGGTTCTTTTCAGAATTGTATGTCCCCCCGAAACTCCTAATGATAGTGCAATCGTTCCACGAAGGTATGGAAGTCACCGTCCTTCACAATGGCAACGCATCTACGCCATTCGACGTATGCCGAGGTGTTCGTTAAGGTTGTGTACTGGCCCCTACCTTGTTCGGAATATTCTTCTCGGTGCTTCTGAAGGTTGGTTTTGGAGATGAACAGCAAGCCTTCCACTTACACACGCGAACTGATGGTAGGCTGTACAACAGCTCATTGCTCAAGTCCAAACGCTACAGGGAGGACCTATTTGTAGATAGTCTCCTCTTCGCTGACGACGCTGCCTTCGTTGCTCATGACCTAGCCCAACTCCAGTCTAATGGACGAGTTTGCCAGAACATGCGACCTCTTTTCAATGTCCAATAATTGCAAGAAGACCATCATGCAAGAAGTCATCTTGCTTAACGGCGCACCTTTGCAGGTGGTTAACAAATTTTGCTACCTTGGGTCGAAAATGCTTGTTTACCAATCATGTGTCCTAAGCACATTGGAGTAAGAGACAGAAAGAGTCCTAAGCAGTATGGAGCATAAACGTGGACAACGTACGCATAACAAGAACGCCGACAGAACTGGGAACTGGGCATCACGTGGAAGGATCGTGTGACAAACGAGTCTGTTCTAGGCGAGGCACAATTGCCTAGCATCACGGCCATTTGGAAAAAATGGTTACGATGGCTGGGACACGTGCATCGAATGGAGCAGGTTGCGGATGCAAAAAGGTCCGTTGGGCGGCCTATGCTTCGTTACAAAGATTGCAGCTTAAATCATCTGTCAAAGATGCAGAGGCCTATATATTTTTTACTTCTAATTTCACAAATGCAATTCCTAAAGACGTTTACTTTCTGCTACGGTTGTGTGTTCGGGTGATTTTCTTTTAAATGTTTTAGGAATGTTCTATCAATCGATATCGATACATTGACTCTTTTTTTTTACACATAATAAGGCAAGCGTTTGACTGTTGACTTGCCTTAAGCATCGCACGCTTGCCTAAAATAAACCTGATCACTCTGGATTTGAAGACACCAACGTTGTACCTATCAGGAAATATAGACTCAGGCAAAGCATTCCACAGTTTCGCAGTGTGAATGATGAATGTGGATTCAAAGCGTTTCGTACGTAGGCGGGGAACTTCCTCCATGTACCTATGGCACTTTGGTCGGTTTGCCAGGCCGTTTGATAGTAAACTCACTCAAACAGCTCTAAGTGATGTTGACGTTTCAAGGTCAAATAATAATAATAATAATATCTTGGGACATTATTCACACACGGCCATCTGATCCCAAATTAAGCTTGTACAAAGCTTGTGCTATGGAAACCAGACAACTGATATACTACATATACTACTTTTCTTTTGTAAATACATACTTATATAGATAATTACACCCAGACTCAGGACAAACACAAATGTTCATGCACACAAATGTCTGTCCTGGGTGGGAATCGAACCCACAACCTTCGGCGTGAAAGGCAAGCATCTACCAACCACGCCAACCGGCTCGTCAATAATTGTTATGGGTACCGACAGTTCTGCACGAATCCCCACGGGGTGTAACGCTTTAACTCACCAGATTGCGGCCAGCCCTGTTCGACGGTGATGAGATGGTGTGTCTTGGCGATGGACTGTGCGATGGTGTTGAAGTCCAATGGCCTTATTGACCTAAGGTTGATCACTTCGCATTCGATACCTGAAATAAAGAAATACATTGATCATATATTAATACGCTATGTTGGTTATCTTATTTAAATCCCTTAGTTATTTTAATTATTTTCAGGAAAATTGTGAATCAAGCTATATTATTTTCATTACGAAATAATATTACCAATATTATCAATTCAATTATAAATTAATTAATTATAAACATAATTACTACTGCGCCATAAGATTTCCTTACGATATAAAATAATTAAATACTTTTAAAGTGTGTCATACATAATTTCGTGAGGGAATTTATCAAAAGCTTTAGAATAAATTAAAATGAATAAATTTTAAATCAATTTGTTTATCGCTCTTGTAAGAATTACAATAGGAAGTTCAATACATTTAAAAAGAAAGTTGTGTCAGTGTCATTGTTTAATTTATTATATATATTTTATTGTTTTGCTGTTTGTTAACTTTTTGAATCTTGATAATTATTATTTATAATTTACTTAATTGCTTGTTTACTACCATTCATGAACTAGTTTTAAGTCGAAACTTGATTGGTGTGTGAACAAGTTAATTGTTGTCTACTGTATGTTTCCCAATTATAATAAAAATAAAATAAAATGATCGGCATAACATTAATCTGATATCCATTATTATAGATTTGTATAATATATTATATATTTGTTTATATACCTTTTCCCGCGAGTTCGTTGGCAGCCTGTAATGCCGTGTCCGTGGCTTTACCAGCACACACAACAGTTATGTGATTTCCGGGCCTTTCTATTTTAGCTTTACCTGTAAAAACAAGTAAAGGCATGTTAATAATCAAATAACTGCAGATTAACAAAAGGTAATGCATTAATATCCTTAACGATAAGATAATTATTAATAATACGTACCTATTGGCAGTACAAAGTCGGGTGACAGTGCCTCGTCAGACATCGGGAATGGCATACCGTACAAAATCTCGTCTTCTAGGAACACAACCGGGTCTTGATCTCTGATTGCCGCTTTAAGGAGACCTGAAATTAGAAGATTCAAAATTAATACTGCTCACTAAATAATTTTTCTCGTTGATTGACATTTTTTATAATTTTTTGAAATATTTATGACCAATAAAAAAAGTGATTGTGTATTTATTCTTTTGTGTTTGCTCATATCACATTCATTATCGATCTGTGCAGTGTATATTGCCAGATTCGAACAAGCTGCTTCTTGTTTGACACTAATCTCTTTTAAGGATACTTTTGCTAGTGCGTTGATATAGTACTAGTATATTGTACTAGGTGGTAGGGCCTTGTGCAAGCCCGTCTGGGTGATTACCACTCACTAATCAGATCTTCTACCGCTAAACAGAAATACTTAATATTGTTGCGTTCCGATTTTAGGGCGAGTGGGCCAGTATGACTGCAGGTACAAGGGCACATATTAACAAAAGATTCAATCAAACATTCCTTACATAGCCAATGCGCCACCAATCTTGGTGGTTAATATTTCTTACATCACCAATGTCTATGGGCGGTGGTGACCACTAAATATCAGGCAGCCCATTTGCCCGTCCACCTTTCTATAACATAAAAAAATATTGAGTACTTCAAATGAACAGTAGTTTTTTTTTCACATGTAAAATGCTGTGCGCAATAATGTCGTATAGGCTAGCTGTCCCACCTTTGGCGTCCTCGGAGGAGTAGGGCATGAGCACCTTGAGCCCGGGGCAGTGCCCGTACCACGCGCCGAAGCACTGCGAGTGCTGCGCCGCCACGCCCGCCGCCGCGCCGTTGGGCCCGCGGAACACGATCGGCACGGGCACCGCGCCCGCCGACATGTAGAACGTCTTCGCCGCCGAGTTTATTATCTGCGGACCACTCCGACATTTAGCTGCGACTGTATTATGTAACGTTAACCCCAGTAAGGCTATTCTGAAGCCCCAACCTCGCCTCTGACCACAGAGAGCGACATGACGAGACGAGAAATGATAAAAAATTATATATTTTCAGACTAGACGCGGCTAATGGGTGTATACCTGACAGTAAGTGGTCACCCCTGCCCATGGTGGACTCAACAGTACAAGTATTGCTGTGTGCCAGTAGATAATAGGATGAGACCTACTCACACAAATCACAAAGTCATATCACAGAGTAAAAATATGCAATATTAACTACAAAAAATATAAAATTTAAGGGTATTCCTATGCATCAAAATAGTGAATCTCTGTAAGTCATTTTTAGACATTTCACAAGTGAGATACAAAGTGAGTTATTACAGAATAGCATTGCTGTTGCAAATATTATTATGGCATAATAACAATTACCTATTTATGTTTTTCATGTTGAATGTTTGATTGATATTAATTTCTATTGTTTTAAAGGAATGTCTCGAATGGTCACAGTAGGTTGAACATATTAAGGAATGTGTTTTTGATATGAAAATATTGCAACTTACATGGTCAATAGCCTGCATTGAGAAATTGAAAGTCATAAATTCACATATCGGCTTGAGTCCTGCGAAAGCAGCTCCAACAGCTATACCAGCAAAACCAATTTCTGTGATGGGTGTGTCGATAACTCTCTTATCACCATATTTCTTCCAAAGCCCCCTTAAAAGAGAAACACCAAAATTTTACATAATAAACAAACATTTTACAAAAAAATATGTTCTAATAAATGGTCGTACAGTATCTTTCTTTTTGATGATTAAAACAGAATAATGCGCTAGTCAGGCCAAGGTTACGGAAAAAAAGGACAAAAGTAACATTAAATATCTTAATAAATAATATGTAATACATAATATGCTTTGCTTATTTATATAGAACATACTTTTTAATGAAATTCATTTTAAGAAGGCAGACTTATCAGGAGACTGCAATACAAAAATTATAAATCACTGTTTACACTATTGTATTGAATTGTACTTATAGGTGGTAGAACACTGTATAGCCCATCAGATACCACCCACCGATATGGTAGATTAAAAAGCCGAGATGGCCCAGTGGTAAGACCGCGTGAATCTTAACCGATACTCGTGGGTTTAAAGCCAGGCAAGCATCACTGAATTTTCATGTGCTTAATTTGTGATTATAATTCATCTCGTGCTTTCTGGTGAAGGTAAACATTGTGAGGAAAACTGCATGTGTCTAATTTCACTGAAATTCTGCTACATGTGTATTCCACCAACCCGCATTGGAGCGGCGTGGTGGAATAAGCTCCAAATGTTCTCCTCAAAAAGAGAAGGGAAGGCCTTTAGCCCAGCAGTGGGACATTCACGGGCTGTTACGGATATGGTAGAATAATTGATTAACGTGTGGCGACCAACCAAGATAGACTTACAAAAAGCTCAAACACAGCAACAAATACCAGTGTTTTTTATTTTGTTTAACTTGTATTCCATAAACAAACGGCAACGCAACAACTTATTTTCTAAATTATGTGTATCAAGTAGTGTAAATTACCACTCAAACATTAAGGGCTTTACTTATAAATCTATACATGTCTACCTCTTTTGAATGTCAAATCAACAATGACTGAAAGAGTGATCAGTATTTAACTAAACACCTGCTGAGCAATCTTTATCAGTAAGGCTGTAACTTAACACATTGTCAAATCATATTTATTTTTAGAAAGATCATTAGCATATATAAAGACAATAATATTTATATTATCTTTCTTGTACAGAATGTAATACATGTGTGTTTCATTGCTATATAAACAATGGACATGTGATGTGGATGCAATGGTGTATTATCTAAATAATGAAATGGGTTACAAACTAGATTAATCTTACAAGTAGAAAGCTTTAATCTATTTGGAATATGAATTCTAAATCTAATAACCAATTTCATTATTTTTATTTATACTGTAAAAATTTATAAATATAGTAAACCAGCTGTCTTATAATCCAACATACTTATAACAGTACATAAAAAGGACATTTATTGTGGCAAATCTTTATCAATAGCAATTATGACTCATTCGTAACATAATATCGATGTCATTTGTTTCAGGTACCCAAAAAGGTAGTTTAAAGGTACTAGTTCCTTTTGCTGGTTTTTCTAAGGGCTGGGTGGCTGGCAAAAATGTTCTTTATTTAATTACGATCTTACAAGCACTTTTCTATTGTCATTTTGAATGATTAAATTAAATTTAAGGCTACATTTTACTTTGAAGAACCAGCAAGAAACTCGGAAATTACTCTTTTCCACTAATTAAGTTGAACGGATTAAATTATTATTATATATAAATTATTTAACAATAATTTCAATATTATTCATAAGTAACCAGCATCACAACAAGGTACAGGTATGTCAATATTTATACTAAAAATTATAAGCCTCAATTGAAATAGCCTCCTTGTATATTTACAAGTAATTAGCCTTATTTTGTTTGTGGTTGTAGATAAGAGAAGAGGAAAACTATAACAATATTAAATAAATTTTATATAGTTATAAAAATTTGAAATTTGTTCTAATTCATATTAAAATTGTACCTGGTAAACCTGAAATAAGTCATTATTTATAAATGGACATATCTTCATATTAAATAAACAAGCTGATATGTTGATAATTATGATATTTTATTTATTTTTATCTCAATCACTTTCATAATTAAAAAAATGATAATGTATTTGTTTGTGTATTATAATGAAAAAATAGAATAAATTCTTAAGTGTCCTTTATATCATCTAGATAAGATGATGTCAAATAAAACAATAATCTAAACAACAATCATTCTGAGAATTCTCATTTTTTATTATGTAACTTTTAAAATTAATGTCTTTGCCATTCTGAAACCGAGTGCAAAAAAAAGTATAAAAAATTAAAATTACGAATTTGCAAATACTAATTTCAAAGTTGAGATCTGTCAACAGAATTTGGTTATATAACATAGTAATTTATATATATAGCTTATAATTGTTGCCTTGACCAAAAACTTGACTAGCGCATGTGTTTCGAAATTACCATACGGAGTTTTAAAGAGAATGTAACGAAGAGGTTACTTGTAAATTACCTCGTCACTTTGTAAGCACCGTCATATTGGGCCACTTCTTCACCTAAAACGAAAACCTTTTCGTCTCTTTCCATTTCTTCATCTATCGCTTGGTTCAAGGCATCACGTACTGTCATTGGCTTTGATGCTAAGGCTTTTGATGTTGAAAAAGAACGACGGGACAATCGTGCTAGAAGTCCGAACAGAACCGGTGATGATTTTAACGCCATTTTCACTAAAACACTTTAAATTATCACTTATAATCTAAATGCAGCACACGTATCAGCTTATTTAAAGCTTTTTTAGTGTAGTTTTCGGTTATTTTTGTGAATAATGATGTTAAAATCGTGTTTTCGGTGCGACGAAGGATGAATGGAGGTCGCAATCGAGTAAAGTGAAGTTTCTGTACGTCAAAGGCGATTGTGACGTTACAAATGAGCGTTCAGAAATAAAGTTTAGGTCGTTCATACTATTAATGAAAAATGTTATCATAAATACTCTATAGAAAGAAAAATATTTAAAACAAAACATTTTCGTGTTTTTGTTTGAAAGCAAACAAATGTTAATGTATGATATAAGTATTTATTCAAATATAAATAAACTCGCAACGGTATTGCCAGTATTTTTTTAAAGTTTTTTTTTTATTATTATTAAAAAAATCAACAAGACGGGTAGTCAAATAAATTATAATTTTTAGTAGGGTTAAGGCTTCGATCACTAATTAAAAGAGTTTTTATTAGTGATCGAAGGGTTAAGGACTTAAAAGGGTCATGTGAATTGATTTGTCTCTCAGTTCGTCTGTTGCATTGGTAGCGAAATCAAAGGTACGATTTTTGTACTGTTATAATATTTACTGTTCTAATGTTTAATGTAATAATGTGATTTACATGAAATAAATATACTCAGTAATGTGTATGTTTTATTTAAAAAAAAGAATAGTAGATACTAACACGCATAACGAAAATGAGTCATTGATAATAACAATTATTCATTTGATAATCATTCATTATTTAAATTTTAAAATGAGCAGTAAAATTTGTACAATATACAAATATTATTTAGATTGAATGTAAATTTAATATAACACTATAATATAATAATATGTAATCTATAGTTTACAATTATAATTACAATCTGGCAAGGCAGATAAATATTGGAACGTTGTTAATTATCTGATGTCCACTTTAAGCTTTACGGCACTCATACAGGCTGACTCGCAATGTAGAAGTCGCAGGTTCGTTCCTGACCTCTTTGCCTGTTGACGTAGAGGTACCCACTTGTAACTAACACAAGCTTTACGCATATTTGAAACGAAAAATATGAATTCGGACCTATGTATGTAATTTCTTAAAAAAAGACGAAAGAGAAAAAAGAGAAATTATTATATTTTTTTCCCATTCCTTACAATAAAATAAAGCTTACCAATCCTGGTCTGGTGGTAAGTATTTAAACTGCTGTTTAGTAGACATTGTCAAACTGAAGCCAGTCTTACTCAAATTAGATTATGACGAAACAGAACAATTGTTAAAACATAATTTATTATAACATGGAAAAAATATATTACATAATATATTTAATTTTCTTGTAACGAAATAAAAAAAACTCTTCTACTATATTTGATATTAGAATATAATTAAAATCTTTAAATTAATTCTATAACAATCGTTTATAGTAATTTCTGGAACACTGTTTTCTATCAAGTGTTATCGAGATGTGTTTCAGATTACGGTCGTCGATAAGAATCATTGATAAGCGAGTTCAGATGATTCTAAATAATAGAATTGTAACTCGAGATACTAAATTCCAAAATAAAAATATTATACTTACTGTTATTAAAACTTTATTCTATAAATCATTTTAATTAATGAATACCAAGTCTACTACTTAAATTATTTTTTTAAGCAGTTAGTTATTTCTAAATTCAATTTAATTCAATTTGTGTTTATTAAAATAAACTTTTACAAGTATGTTTAGCTCGTCAAGCGCTTTATCTTATACCTTTACAAAACATTATAATAAACGAATAACTTTTATTGTATTTTTCTAGAAATAAGAGTAAAAAGATTTTCTTTACTTTTGATTTATTAAAATTTGATTTATTAGAATATACGATCTCATTATTAGAAACACTACTACATACATTACATTACTAATATTAATAGTGATATTAAAACACTGATGGTAAATTTGTAACTGCTCATAGACGTTTAAACTTTAAATTAAAATAATCGTTTCTTACATGTTTTTTTGTCTGTAATTAATGTAAATAGAACAAGTGTGTGCGCAAACACAGGTGCACTCTCTACTCCCTTACTCTCATAATCACCTACGTGGCTGTCAAATTTGAACTAGTCAGTTAGTGTAACACTGGCTCTCACATTCTTCAAACTACTAGCCAGTAATCAGTAAACCAGCCATTTTGAGGTGCGATCTGCACTAAATGTAGGTATTGAAAATTTACACCAAAATATAAGAAATATCAAGCGTCAATTTCTGTTTTGATTCCAAAATCGTGTATTTTGTCCCTATCATTACAGTCATCGTTGACCGGACGAGCTCTCTTGCGCGACGAAGTGGTCATTCGGTTCCGTCCTTGACCTACATTACAGATTTATCTGTAATGTAACATTTTATTAGCTCTACGCAAAATTAAACCGCTTCGCATCGAAAGACAATGTTTATTTTACGTCTTCCCTGAGGTATCATTTGAAAATACGTTACCGTTTTACTTTAATAGTCTGTTGTCCTTGTCCTTTTTTCCCTTTTAGAATGCGAAAAAATAGATCTCAGTTTAGGAGATCCCATAAAACGCACACGCACACACGTATTAACATACACACGCCACGTCTTTAAGGCTTAACTAAATAAGTATTTTAAATGACATGAGTATGAGGCATATGTTTGTTTTTAATTGTAACTTAATACTTACGAAACTTTTTTTAATCCTTGGTTCTATGGAAGCTGTTCGTTTACCTAAAAAAAAAAATTAAAATAAATTCTATTTTGAGTAAATTGGGCTATAACATTGCTTTTATTTCAGTATATTGTTTCTTTAAAGTTAGCGTGTATGCTGCTTTTGCACGAGTGTATAGGAGCGAGTCACATTTTTCTTCTTGCTTGTTAGCTTGTTCTTTGTCCAGTATGCAAAAGTACTAATTAAGTTGACGATCAGTTATGAAAGTATGTCAAGTCATCTTATATTTATCTGAATTTATTTATGAATATTTATTAGAAATTATTTTTAGTAAGTAAAAGTTACAATATTTTACACAATTTCCCATTAAAATGACACTTTGATTAAAGCAAAGGAAATTGCGACACCTTACGAGCGAGCTGATGTGATGAATGATGTGTTATAGTGTAGGAGGCGATTTTAAAATAACGCGCTAATTCTACTTAATAAGAGTAACTTAATGAGAACTAAGACGTTAAGAGTTCTATCTTCGGTTGTTGTTTTATTTACCATGAACTGTTCTATCGATTCCTTTTGCGTAGGCATCGGTTATTAAGTTAGTGAGAACTTAAATAGGAAAACTTTTATTTGATTTTCTGTTGAATCTCTCCGTTGGAAAGTGTGCTATTTCGAGTTTTTCTTTATCTGGTAGTTTTTACGTTAAGCATACAAAGATAAAGTTACAGACAATTTTTATTGTACATATATTATATAAATAGTATACAATAAATACGATAAGTCCTCAAACAACGAGTACTGAAAAAATAAATATAGTGTGTTTAAAAGTAGATTTTGATTATTATTATTATCTTTAATTATTACAATTTAATGATTACATCTTTATATAAGTATTTATAACATAAGTTTTCCGTATTTGTTTCTGACAGAAGAAACACATATACTAGATTGCCTATTAAGAAAGTGCATATATGGCCATGTAACTGTAAATAAATGGCAGCAATATTCCTCGTCACTGATAGTTTTATTATTCACTGCAACAGTAGCATTAGTATATTAATTTGATATCAAGTGCCATAACTCAAATGCTATAAATAGATGTAGGTATATTTGAGTGTCCTGTAGAGCGATTCTCCAAAAGTGATAAGCAACTTTGACCATAATAATTATAACATTTCAAGAATACACGCATCAAAATAGTATATCAACATAAGTCGTTTGTCAACATTTCACGGCCCACGGGTGACTAATAAAGTGAGTACATACAGAATAGCTATATTTTATATTTAAAACATGTAATTTATTCTCAAAATTTAGAAAATGGGCTATCAATTTTAAAAATATAAAATATCTGCTTTATTAGAAATACATTTCTGAATAATATTGTGGAGAGCAATAGGCGATTTACAACAAGACCAGTACAACATAGTGCTTTATTTAATTTAACATTTTGTTAAACAAACAGCAATACTTAATATTGTTGTGTTGAAGTATGATTTAGCCAGTGTAACAACAGACACGAGCTACATAATATCGTTTCCAAAGTTAGTGGCGCATTGGTGATGGAAGGGATTCATATTTTTTATAGTGGCACATGTGCCAGGCTACGTACCTATTTGATAATAATTCTCAATGTTTATGAAAACAAAAGGCAACGTGATCAAATGCATCCCTCGTGTATCGCATATTTGCAAATAGTTTGCAGATCCAACTCAACTTTTCGAGCGTGATCGCATTGGATACACGTGTGGACACGAGTTTAGCATGGCTTAATAATAAGTTGACTTCATTCAACGAGGTATCACCTTTACATTATTTTTATTATACAGTTAGAAAATGCTGTAAATACTCTTAGACGAGTAGATTTTTAACAATAATGTACTACAGTATATATGTTTCCCACTGTTCGGCTAATCTATAATATAACATATTAATGTTTGGCTATAGATTATAATATACATTTATTATTATTATTGAATCTCTATAAACATGCTTTATGTGCTTTTGTTATAACTTTTATATAAATTCAATTTTAAATGTGCATATATTTATTGCCAGACAATGTAATACATTATATCACATGCCATTTTGTTGAATAATAATGATGATAGAGTCCTCTTAACTGATTTTGACCACATAAGTCATTCTCAAGGGACTGTCTAATTGCTCAGCATATGTTATAGTATATAAGTGCGCACCCTAATACAAGTGCACTCTATTTCTAACCCTCAAAATTCGATGAAACGGTGAATCCGGCAAGACTGGAAAGAGACTAGGCGCAGGAGCAAAGAAGTTACGTGCTTTCCGAGGCTCGAGAGTTAAATATTGCCAACTGATGGAACTAAAAGACAATGGATCTGCTACTCTGGCTGGCCACTACTGGTTTGAGCCTAAAATATTCCATTATGATCGAAGATGAGACTGTGTTTCGACAACCGCCTCCTGGCCTATATTAACAACTGACACGAGTTTGGGGTGATAAATCAACCTGCAGTCGGCTAATGACCTCATCTGAGATGTGGTGCGTCATAATCGACGATTATTTGTTTGTTTTAAAAGTTTTATTTTAAGCAATTGTTTCTATATATTCTTTATAATTTTAAAGATAATACTTTTTTATCGAAGTATACATAATTTTAGTTTTTAATATTATTAATATGAATGAGTTTTTAAGTTGATTTTCTGGGAAATAATCGAGAATACCGAACAATCTAGAATTAAAACAATAATACATTCACTTTAAACTTAATATTTTACAAACAAATTTGAATCTTTAAACATTTTTCGGTTTAAAAGTCAGTGTTTCATAAATTTCTTTATTGTCAAAACAGAACATTACAACTATAAACTTACGGCCACTTTGTAAACATTCTTAAGGGTTGTTTAGATAAACACTATTTCGCTCTTTCTATAATTATTGATTTGACATTCGAAAGAAGAAGACAGAGCATTGTTTGATTAATCGCCGACTAAATGAGACCGTTAAAAATGATAATATACAATACATAATGTAGTATTTTCTGCGTAATGTCGCGGAAAAAATAACTAGACATTTAAAAAAACGGATGAGACAGAAAAAAAACAATGTCTAAGAAAGGACTGAATATGTAAACTAGCTAAGCCCTAAATAGTTTTTTTTATTATCATGTTACAGGTAGACTTGCAAATTGGTCTGATGATAAGTAGTCACCAACGCTTATGAACATTGGCGATGTTAAACCAATCAACATTGGAAATTAAAATGTTATTTCCCTTGTGCCTGTAGTTACACTGTAGACTGTCTCACTCACCCTTCAAACCGGAACGCAATAATACTAAGTACTGCTTATTGGCGGTAGAATTTGTGATGGTTGTACCTACGAAGACGGGCTTGAGCAAAGTTCTACCAAGTAAATATAAATTGAATAACAAAAGATATTCAAAGTTGGGGCGAGTTGTTAGTCAGATGATTAAAATCATAGCCATAAAAATATAGCATATACTCATATCTTGTATGTACGAAAAATGTTTTCATTTATTACGCTCTTAAACTGTCGTTGAGCAAAAAAAATGTACAAAAATAATTTTAAATCTTAAAATTGAAAATGTGAAAAACCAGCTAAGTGCGTCGAACTAAAGCTTGAAGGGTTCTGTTCAATCTTGAAAAAGCAGCGACGTTGGAGATAAATTGAATAAAATAATAGTTATTATACTTATTTTTTAAATGATTATAATTTATTGTTATTAAAATATCACAATAAAATAAAAATAAAAAACAAAACAAAAGTATAACTAATATAATTATTTAAATGTTTGGAAATTTTTAGGTACTTCTATTTTTTTACTTTCCTTTCAAATCGATTACGCATATAGTTTAGTCACATCAGATTGGAGACATTTTTGCGTTTGTAGTAGTGCACCGTCAGCAGATAAATAAATAACATTTTTTATTTTTGAGGTACTTAATATAATTTATATTATTCATCCTTATCCTCGTTTCATAAAAAATAATAATTCTATAGTTATGAGATAAAAAAAATCAAGCTAATGTTCATTAATTTTTTCCATTTTACGTACTAAAAAAATTATATTTCCCCGTAATATATTTTATTATAAACTAATTAATGGATGAAAAACATATAAAAAGAATGAAGACGTTTTATAATACAATGTGAATTTAACAATAAAACGAATCATTTATTTCACTACGGTATCAAGAAATAATATAAAAAATTGTATGTAAATCTTCAATACTTATTCAAGTATTTTGACATAACCCTAAAAACAAGCAATTTCTTTGCAAATTTCTTCACAACGTCACAGTTTATTGGGCGGTCGTAAATGAATACAAATATGCAAAGACGAGTCATTGACACTAGACATTTGACGCGCACTTCCTTTCGTTTATTTTCACTGAAGCATCTCAGTTAAATATGATACCGTTCACAGACGAACAGATAAAGATCTGTTTATAAAGTGGTACAATTTGGTATTCATAGGTATTTACAGTACATGAAATATTCTACTAAAAGTTTGATCTTTAATGTTGTTTTCATGGATATAAAGGATTAGTATGCGTATACCTTAGTAAATAACAGCCTCCATATGCAGATTTTAAGCCTCCTCTCACTTTGAGGAGAAGATTTGAATTACGCCATGATTCAATGGTTGGTGGAATACATTTTATATTGTAAATTGGTAGACTGGAAAATGAGACTCCTGATGGTAAATGGTCGACGTCCATAGACATTGGCATTGTAAGAAATACTGACAATCCTTTACAACCCAATGCGCCGCCAACCTTGGGAACGTATGTGTTAATTACGTTCTTTGTCCTATATTTACACAGGCTCACTCATACTTCAAACCAGAATACACCAATCAAATCAAAGTAAAATATTAATGGTGAGTGTGTGGTACTTACCCAGACGGGCTTGCATAAACACTAACACCAAGTAATTTTAATATACCTTACCTGTGTGTAAGTGCAGAGCAACGAAATCATGAAACAGTTTAACAATCTACACAAAGTTAATAAATACACTATGTGTTAGCCTCCTTTAAGTAGGCCTACACTTTAAGTAGGCCTTACAAGCACATTTCAATCGTCATTTTACGAATGTAACTATACCGGAAAACTTTCTATCCTTATCCGAGAAATACACGAACAAATAAATAATTCACAAACTCTCAAAACATCTCTTTTGAAAGTAAAAGGATTAACAAAGAGGTGTCACTGTCGATATTATGGAGCAATGCCCTCAAGGTTATATCTCCATATTATGTTTTCCGAGAAAATACCTAATGACATGATTTTCAACGCATCAATGAACTTTTGACGTTGTGAGGGAACGAACGCATTACCGCTTGTGTTTTACAGGGGCAGGTGTTAAGAGTATGTCCTATGTTCTTCCTTGGGGTTTAAGATTGCTATACCAAATTTCATCAAAATCAGTTCAGTGGCTTAGCCGTGAGAGGGTATCACTTATAATATTTAGTATAGATATTGATAAATATTTTATGATGATACTCTATACTAGTTTGTCCATTAAAAATATGAGTAACTTATACAAACAACTACATAAATACCACTGGGTCTTCACCCTTCAGACAGATTAAAAAATATATTATTGTTTGTATAATATATTATTGTGTTATAGTTAACAAGTGGGCGGTATATACGACGCACGAAGGCTAACACAGGCTGATATAGCAATAATAAAATTGTTATGGACTTCAGAATGCTAAATAAAAAAAACCATATGTCTTAAGTTTATTGTTGGATGTACTAATTTATGATATATTTATTCAATAGTAAAACATATCACAAAAATATCATCGCCCTTTACAAAACGTTGCTTAACAGCTGTTCAGATAAACACTGATTTCGCTCTTTCTGTCATTATTGCTTTGACATTTGAAAGAAAAAGACGGCATTGTTTAACTAATCACCTGCTAAGCAATGCTTAGAAGTAAGGCCGCGTACTTCTAAGTGAACCAATAATAAGTGTTAATGATATTATTACGTGTGGTTATTTCGGTTTATGGGTCGAAATGACGTCAATAGTTAACGTCATGAGAATTAGGCGGATACTTTACTTTGACTTTTCTCTCCGTGGTGTTGGGAACCGTACTCTTTGAAAAACATGTCGAGCCTTCCTTGACGAAAAAAAACGTAGTATATGTTACATAACTGTAATATAACCTAACTAAGAAGTAAAAATTGGTGAAGGTTTAGCCTGGCTAAGGGTCTTTTGAAGATGTGGTGTGGAGGTTTGTTCACCACGCTGCATCAATGCTGGTTGAAAATTAAACACACACAGCTGTCCTCGCATTGGTTTACTTCACCGGCGAGCACATATCAGACGAAATTCCGGCTCAAGTGTCCGAGTATCTACCAACCTGCATTCCATCGTGACGTGTCGTTATTTCATCAAACTGCCGTGATGGAATAACGGCTAAACCTAAACTAAACTACTCAAGAGGAGAGAAGTACTTTGCCAATCAGTGGGATATTTACTCAGTACTTTTCAGTTAAAACGAGACCGAGAGAGAAAAGATAAGACAAAACATTAAAAAGGACAATGCCATTCATAATAAAATAAAATATGCGTTGACAATTTGAAATACAGCCTATTGCGATAGTACGATGACCTCTACGCACCATTCATAGCATTTTAAACTTTATATCATATATACATAAAGACGATTGTTGCATGAAGGTTCGAAGCTAAAGCTTAATATGTGGAAAATAGGAAATAAATTTTCAGTAATTTGCAAAATGTAACGTTAATTAGCGTGTGAATAATATTACGCCGCGGCGTTTAGTTTATCGGTGTTTCTAGTTAGGCTGTTTGATGTATTTAGTACATAAATTACCATATTTTTGATAAATATTTTGTATGGTTATTTATTTTCTTGATATATTAATCGGCTGATTTATTTTAGATAGAGAGATTCACGTGTTCCCCTCCTCTTATAACCTGGGTTTCTTCAAACGAGAACTTTTGGGCCGGCAAGGCGGGGGCGGATTGTGTAGAACATTCTTCCCGCCTGTACTGGACGTCGCGTCGTCGCGTTTGGACTCTACCACCACTTACCATTAGATGGAATAGTCACTTCCTAGTCATTTATAGTTAGCCTTTCCGGCAAATATATAAAAATAAACCCGAAACACAACAATACTAAATACTGTTATTTATTTATTTATTTATTTATTTATTTACTTAGGACAACCAACAGTAGATACAATAACACATTGAATACGTTAAAAATAACAACTTGAATCAAGGAAAATGTTCTACTAATTACAGGTAGTCTCGGCATGCACTTGTAACATTACAATACACATATTTTATAAAATATTTTTAAGTGAAAACAAATACATATAACAATTCCACTAAAAAATTAAAATAATTTCAAAAATAAATATTAAAATACCAAAAAATAAATTTTTAAAATTACATATTAAAAACACATAGGAAACTATTAAATAATCAAGAAATATTATTAATTAATAATTAGAAAATAAATATTAAAGCATTAACCATCTAAACAAAAATTAACATTAATACTTATATTTCTCTAGACTACAACATTTCATTGAATTAATTTATGTTAGGAGTAACAATAACAATACATTAAATCACTAATTACAACTGGGCTGTACAAATAAATTCATTTATTTTTTTAATAAACAGAGAGCGCGTATCATAGCAGATGTCTAAATCCTTAATTTGCTTACAAATACTAATATATAATAATGATAACCTCGGAATAATAGAATTTTTACCAAATTGCGTTCTATGTGGTCGCGTATAGAAGAAATTACTAAGACTACGGGAATTATTGCGTGGGACGTTTAAGTAAAATCTAGATAAGAGTTCTGGACAGTCTATATCATTATTGAATAAATTAAATAAAAATTTCATTGCTAAGAGTTTTCGTCTGTTTTCCAGGCTATGGATGTTGAAATATTTGCATCTTTCATTATAAGTATTCAAATTTATTCTAAACCTATATGACAATTGACGAAGAAACTTTTTTTGTACTTTTTCTATTCTGTTTATTTGAAATTTTGTAAATGGGGACCAGATTGAACAACAATAGTCTAATCTGCTACGGACGAAACAATTAAATAGCGTTAATGCAGTTGTAGACCGTTTGAAGTCTTTGGAGCATCTCAGAACAAAGCCGAGAGATCTGTTCGCTAAATCAAGAGTTTTGTCTATATGCCCCTTAAAATTTAATTTTGACTCCAATATAATCCCTAAGTCGCGAATTTCTTTAACTTCATTCAGTTCCTCACCATATATATAATATTTTGAAGGTATAATGTTTTTTTTACGGGTAAACTTTATATGATGACATTTGTTGATATTCAAGACCATTTTATTTTTATCACACCAATCGACTAGTTTATGTAGATCTTCTTGTAGTAACACTACATCTGAGTCATTGGTAATTTTTTTACTTAGTTTTAAATCATCAGCAAATAAACTCGCGTTAGAATTTTTAAATATAGTTATAATATCATTGATAAATATATTGAAAAATAGTGGCCCTAGGTTAGATCCCTGTGGTACACCTGAAGAGGCTATAAATGGTGTTGATTGATGACCACAGATAGCTACTCTAGATATTCTACCAGTAAGATATGTTTTGCACCATTCAAGTAGGTGATCAGAAATTCCATATGAGTCCAATTTACGTAAAAGGATGCTGTGGTTAACCTTGTCAAAGGCTTTAGAAAAGTCAGTGTATATGGCATCGACCTGTAGACCTTTATCAATACAATCAGCCAGATTGGAAACATGCAATGATAGATTAGTTACCGTAGAGCGTTTACTTATGAAACCATGCTGGTTGTCGTTAATGTAATTTTTGATATGGTTGTATAAATGCGAATAGACGAGTGATTCAAAAACTTTGGCCATGGACGAAATAATTGATATGGGGCGATAATTTATAATTAGCTCTTGTTTACCAGATTTAAAGATAGGAACGATACGTGTCTCTTTCCAAATATCCGGGAATTCACCAGTTTCTAAGGATCTATTGTAAATTAACGACAACGGCCATGATATAGCCACTGCACATTGAACTAAAAATATTGGTGGAATATTATCAGGGCCCGGGCCTTTGGACTTATCAAGTCTTTTTAACTTTTTATAAACTTCCTCACGCGAAAATACAAAATTATTCATTTTATCGGATGAATGAGCTATGTTGAAATTAAAAGACTGAGATACATTATCGTCGACAGTGTACACCGAGGAAAAGTGATTCGCAAATAATTCACAGATGGTTTCCACTTGTGCAGCCTTATTATCGTTGAGCAACATCACAGGAGGGTAAGAGTTTGAATTTTTTCGAGTATTTTTGAGGTGGGTCCAGAAATATTTCGGGTTTTTTCCAATTTCGTTTTCGATCTCATTGATATATTTATTATAGCAATATAAAATTAATTTTTCACTATCTTTGCGTAAATATTGAAATTCTAATATGTCTAGAGGATTGCGGTATTTTTTAATTTTAATATGGCATTTGTGCTTTAATTTAAGCAGAGAAATTAACTGTGGTGAAAACCAGGCCGGATAGTTTCGATGTTTAAGGCTCTTCATCGGTACAAATTTACGAATAACATCACGTATGATGAAATAAAATTTATTTACCATTTCATTAATATTGTGATTGCAGTCTGAGAATAAGTCTAGCCATTGAATTTTACTGAGCTCACTAATTATTGATTCATAGTCAGCCTTGAAAAAATTGTATTTATTTTTGGATGCATTTTTAAATTTCACTGATTTAGAGACAGGTACTAAAATTTCTAGTGGTGGATGGAATTTGTCAATTTTCTTAATAGGGTTATTATATTCGTTGACTATTATTTCATTGTTACAAAGAGTTAAATCTAAAATTTTGTTTTTAAAATACTGTTTATAAGTACACAAAGTAGAATTAGGCATACTCTATATTATGACCTCCTGCATGCCCATTACTGTATTTGTCCTTAAAGGATGTTAATTGCATCCTTGATTTTAGGACGTCGAACGTAAAAGTAGGTGTGTTTCTGCGTCAGCTATGTCACTGTATTTTGGTCCTTAAGGCTATTGACATAGGAGCCATGTGCAATGTTGTAGTGCAAAACGGGGACTAATCAAGACGTCAAAGGGACCAAACGGCTCTCGTGGCCTTAATCTAGAGGCCAGTTAATATATTAGTTCATTGATTGACTTTAACGCTGTTCTTGTTGTTATGACCTTGACTGTTACTACTTTTCTATAACTTAATATTTAAAAAAATCCCTGTCTATATTATATAATTTTTATAACTGTAAAGTCTCATTCTTATTTTGAACAAGGTTACCTAATTATTAAATGGTTTTTAGTAATTTAGATTGAATGAAAACTCAGTTTATTAAAAATGATTCATCGTTTTTTGGGACAATGAAGTCTGATTACATTGATCCTCAATGTAGAGGAAAACAAGACGTGGAGTGAGTATTCGATTGATTTCGTGAGCAATGAAAAGAAAAATATATAAGTAGCTTAATTTGTGGGAATTAAATAAAAATATATTATATATTAAAATTAAGTATATCTTGATTAAATAAAAAGCTTTCTTGGTTCTCAGCTCTAACGAAAAATAGTTAAATTATAATGAAGACCAACGTATACATCATTACATACTAAAAAAGGTCCATCCGCTGCGTCTGTCTTTCTCATATAAACAGATTCTCATATTTTCAATAATGGAGTGATTCAAGGAATGTTTTGGTGAATAATCCAATTAAATATAACGATGCTGAGTATGTTAAAGTATCATACCGACTAGAAGCTTTACCGGCGTTCGCTGCGTAAGAAATACATATGTATCACTACATATATGTTTTACAAAGACCTTTATTCTAGCCGTGTGAAATCGGAACGGCTACTTTAATATAAGTAAAAATATTCAAATGAGTCTATCAACTAGATGACATCTGCCAAGACGCATAGAGCAACAGAATGAACCGTGACTTTGTGAGTGAAAATTTTTAAGCCATTTCATTCTACGATATTATTCATAGACAACGTCTGCCTTTGATTTTCAAGCGCTTTATGAAGTCATTCTCAGATAATGATACTGTTAAAACTCTTGTTTATTACACGAACATAATGAGTTTTAGTGAATATTTTTAAGGTCAAAACCTCTATATTTAATTCAATATAAAAGTATTTTAAAGTCTGTCTCGGTATACGAGGGTTTTTTTTAAAGTGAATTGTAAGCTTACAACGAGTATACGACTTTCGAGATTTTAAATATTTATGTAAATAGCTTACGATTGAACTACATTGATTACATCTGTTTATGTTAAAGAATATTAATATAATAATAATAAAAAATTTATAGATTGCTGATGGCTCTGTTTCTTTAGCTATTTCAGGTTTTAATCATTAGTATCATAAGTAATGAATCAATGTCGTAAAAAAAGGAATAACCTAAAAAAATATTTGCCTTTAAAGGAAACGAACGAAAATGTACCTAGTACTAACATGTTATACATAACGTAAAGTAAATATAGTATTTTTTCATGAAACATAAATAAATAATTCGACATTTTGTCCTATTCCGAAACAAACTCTCTATTGCATCAAGTTTCATTAGAATACTTTCAGTTTTAGCGTGGTTAACAAACGAACAACCAATCACAGAATCTTTTGTATTTAATAATAGTATGATATATATATATATATTACTCATTTTATTTCGTAGCTAAGATAATATTAACTTCAATAAAAGAGTTATCGTTTTTTAAGATATTAATAATATTATTAAGAAAGATATTAAACAAAAGGTTATTAAAATACAAAGATATAAAAGATATGTCTTCTTTAATATCACTAATAAAACTATCATCTTTTGTTCTACGTTTTTTTACTAATCTTCACAGACTGCTAGATTATATTGTAATAATTTATCATCACGCCGTTATTCTGTGCTATTCTATTAGAAATAATTTATGTCTCTCGTGAGCTGACGTACAAATATATTGATACGCTATTTTGATGGGTATATTTTTTATAGTATAGGTAGATGGACGAGCAAATTTGCCATCTGATAGTACAGTGGTCACCAACGCCCATAGACATTGGCATTGTAAGAAATGTTAACCATCGCTTATATCGCCAATGCACCACCTACCTTGGGAACGAAGATGTTATGTCCCTTGTGCCTGTAATTACACTGGCTCACTCACCCTTTAAACCGGAACACAACAATACCAACTGTTTTGCGGTAGAATATCTGATGAGTGGGTGGTACCTACCCAGACGAGCTTGCACAAAGCCACAAGTAAATATATATTTTAAATGTTATAATCATTATTGTTAATATGGCATATAACTTTCTGGGATACTTCAAGAAAATATATAAATACGCAGAAGTAGTTTTAGACAGGCTCATTAGCTTGCAGATTCAAATGTTACTTACTTATTCAGAATACTAAACAGCAAAAGTTGACAAGGGCCGATTATTTTACATTCACTTTAAATAAAGATAAACATTGACAAGACACTCGTTAGACCTGCTCGTACCTTATATAAAGTTTTTATAAGATAAAAGAGGAATTTAATACAAAAATAATTTCGAGTAACGTCTATGATTTAAAACATCAAAATCATGTGCTTTATCCTTTAATCAATACATTGAAAAAGTGTTGTTGTTTGTTTTTTAAATGTATTATGGAACGAACCATCCCGAAAACAGTTTGGTATGTACTAGTATCAACTTGCACATACACCAAGAAACCTTATCAATAATTATTGATACGAGAATAAACAAACTGCATTTGAAATATTAAAATGTTGCCAGGAATGCCTGATTGATTACTTTTATGTTTAATTGAATATTGATTTTTTGCAAACTATTTACTTGGGAGCGTAAACAAGCGTGTTCGACACCGTGATATACTGATGAAACCGTATTGTTTGATAAAGTCACGTTTTAACTTAAATGTATCTATGATCTGATATGTACAGTGAAACAAGCATATAAATAATGCTTATAAATAATATCTGGTAAAAGAAGACAAAGTTTTACATGAACCAGGGTTAATTCAAATATAATCATCGTAAGAAATTTGAGGAAAACGTAAATACTATACGTATGTACTATTCATATATTGGACCTAATTTTCTACACTTATTTCGATTTTTATATTGATAAAACTAAAGGCAGTCAATGACTAACAAAGAAACAAAAATCGATTGACGAAGAGGCTATTTCTTAGTCATTTGACTACCTCGTTAAACGCGTGGCTAGCTCATAAGACTGCAAGGTCCAGGGCCCTGGGTTCAAGCCCGGGGTCAGAAAATTAAGAAGTTATTGCTTTACATTAGTCGTTTATTATGACTCCTTAAGGTAAATACATCGTTCCTGGGGCAAGATTATCGTTTCTACAATAAGATTTCGATATTTCTAACTTTGCCTATTATTAATAAATTAAAAACTTAAGTTAAAGAAAACATTAGGCGATATAGCTTAGAACACAATCAAATAATATTAATATATTATATATATCTTGAAAAAATGTAGAGTTCGTATTTATTAATTTTCATAAAGTAAATGTTGTTCAATGATAACTGTGTGTGTGTAAGGAAATAATAATAATAATAACAATAATATCCTGGAACATTAGTCACACACGGCCATCTGACCCCAAACTAAGCAGAGCTTGTATTATTGAAACCAACTGATATACTACTTTTTTTTGTAAATACATACATATGTAAATAATTACACCCAGACTCAGGAAAAACAGACATGTTCAGGTAAACAAATGTAAGTCCTGGGTGGGAATCGAGCCCACAACCGTCGGCGTGAAAGGCAAGTATCTACCAACGACGCCAAGCTGCCCGTCATATAATATAACATCTTAATTCTCAAGGATGGTGGCGATTGACCATGTTAATGATAGTTAATATTTCTTACAGTGCCAATGTCTATTGACCACATACCATTAGTTAGCATGTCTGCCTACACATTTCAATTTAAAGAAATCATCGGAATTGAGCCTTATATTTGTACTACATCTTGCACGTGACGAAAATTCCGTCTAAAACAAGAAAAGTAACTTAAACGCAGTTTCAAATCAAACGTAAATAACTCCCGAGAAGGTTTAATTGAAATGAAATTGCTGAAGTTACAAAATAAGCATTAATTACTTTTGCTTGCAACGAGTGCGTCTGTTCGGTGTTGGTTTTTTTTTACATTTTTCATGTTTCGATATTTTTTTTAGTATATTGAATATACTTACGTTGTTTTTCTTGGAGAGAGTAATAAAAAAAATATTTGTTTATTATTCTACGATTGAGATTCGATTATTTTGTATATATTTTGCTATTTATAAATATCAATATTTAAACAAAGAAATTGCAACAACAACAACAACAACAGCAACAAAGAATTGTCTCAACGAAACATTTGATTTTTAATAAAACTGTTAATTAGTCTTAGCATCGACGACTTAAGACTATTTCTAGTAGTTAATAGTAAAATAGTCATTATTTCCTTAATTAAAATTTGCTTAAATGTACGATTCAAATAAGATTATTATTTAATGTCGATTGTGTATAGATTTTAATCTAAGTGATTGTTTTGTTATACATTTGTAAAGTATCATCGTCCCCAAATGCATGCATCGTTACTACTGATATATTATTTTTTTTTTAATTTTATATAAATTTCTACATTTGTGTATAAAGGATTCACTGCTTATTTGAATTTGTTGATAAAACGAGTCAGCTTTATTAAATTAATTTTAAACCGATTCATATATTAAAAATGAGAAATGCTTTAAGCATTATAAACAGTTCAGAGGTTTAAAAAATACATTTGTATATAATCACGTTTTGTATACAAACAATATTTTAAATATGTACGCATTTATTAAACGCATTTCCCGCTAACATATAAATAAAATTAAAACTTCAATTTAATGGAACTGTGATTAAAATGCATGAAATGCTTACCTTTTCCCGGATGCGTTCTACCTGACCTTCCCAATCGTCATTACCAACTTAACTGGATGGAAAAAAACACATTTTTGTACTTTATGTTCATCCGAATAAGGGTTTATGAAGCAGCAAAGTTTTGTGTATCAGTAGGCACCAAAAATGCACATGCGTCGCAACAGCGAGCCTACCCTGTAGAGGCTCTACGCTCAGACGGCGCGCGACCGCCACACTAGACACGCGTAGACCCGCTACGACCTGGCGCGATACAACTTCGGAACTTTTAATACTTTTCTAACTATCGAATTATTTTATGTGCTGTGTAAAATTATTTGCAAGCGTTTGATGTGATTAGAAGGTAGTTTAGAATGACTTAATGTGACAATGGCTCCTTTAAGAGTATTGAGTGATTTATCTGACGATTTTCAAAACTTTTCAACTCAACATCCAGAGGAGCGACATCATTTGAGGCACAGGAACCACTCGCGGGACCACGCAAGGAACCATTTCGTTGATGTCATGTCTAACTCTATAATGGAGGTGATAAATACGAGGTTCGTGCCGGAGAACAGCGTGTTACCTGATATGGAGCCGCTATCCACGCACATGGATGAAAGGCACCCGTTAAGGATGAATATCACGATGAATAGGTCTGATTTTGGCGCGATTGACAATGAATTTATGTATAGACACAGTGGTGCGATGACTGCAGTGTACTGTGTGGCATATCTTCTAGTGTTCATCGTCGGCCTGGTCGGGAACTGCTTCGTTATCGCTGTGGTGTACCGCTCCCCTCGGATGAGAACTGTGACCAATTTTTTCATAGTGAATCTGGCCGTTGCTGATATATTAGTGATCGTTTTCTGCCTACCGGCCACTCTTATGTCCAACATTTTTGTCCGTGAGTACTTTTTATATATTTTATATGTAATGATATAGTTCTATTATAACACTAATTAGCTTTATTAGCGTTACATTAGAACCTTGTCACATCTTGCATAATTAGTCTTTGATTTATACACACGATAAAATATATTTTTTTTAATATACCGAGCAGACTACGGTGAAAGGTAAGTACTAATATTTATAATACTAAGTATTTAAAAAGGAAGATCGTGTATTGTTAGATTAATATTATATTAAAATAAAATAAAAGCTTATTTTAATGTGAAAACTGACATAAGACTAATTAAGTCTTAGGGTTTATTTTACCAATATAATTAATGTACGCTTTTTTTAAATTTGAAGGATTTATTAAAATCACTCAAAATTAAAATGATATTAAATTACTATTTAAGCAAACATGATTTACGAAGATGAATAAAGTAATATCAACATTATAACATATAAAATGTATGCTTTCATAAATAACAGCAATCATAACGTTATATAAAAAAACGTGAAAAATAAGAAAGGAAGGAAGAAAATATATTATCGGAAAAGATATCTATAAATCAGCCAGTTTAGGGAGGTTATCAGCTTCACTAGACTACATACGGATACTGAACGTTTAGATTTATCCGGTTTACTTTACTGTTTAATTCTATTTATTGTTGACTTGTTGTTGAGTGACAAATTGTTTTTGAATACAATTGATTTGATTAGGTTATATATAACATATAATATGGTTTGACGACTGATCAGATTAACTTCTATCTGTTTTTATATTTATTAGGTTATGATTACTTCAAGCTCGTCTGGGTAGGTACCCTCATCAAATTTTCTACTGCAAAACAGCAGGACTTAATATTGCTGTTCCGCTTTGAAGAGTGAATGAGCCAGTGTAATTACAGGCGCAAGGGACATAATATCTTAGTTTCCAAGGTTGGTGGCGCATTTGCGATGTAAGTGATGGTTAAAATTTCTTACAATGCTAATGTCTATGGGCGTTGGTGACCACTTACTATGGTAGCCTATATGCTCGTCCGCCAACCTATTCCATAAAAAAAAGATTATACTTGTTGTCCCTAATAATAAATTATTTCACCAAAAATTGGTGCGCAATTTTTTTTTAATGTAAATGAGTTTATTTTGCTAGTGGTTCTTTGCTCTGAGATATTTTGTTGCGAAAAGGTGGTAGATTTATGACAATTATTATTTGCAGTCCATAAACAAGTGTATTTTTTATTTGATTAAAAATATATGTTTTATACCATAAACGAGATTAGAGTTGAAGTTAAACATATGAAAATTCATATAACTTAGTAGGTATTGTGGCGTTCTTAATAACGATTGGTCAAAATGTTTTTTTTATTTAAATTATAATACATAAAAAGCATTGCTAGTCTTTTTTAATATGTTTTAAAATTCAATCTATATTAATATGAAGTTGTGCGAGAAGTCTATGTTTGAACGCGCTAAACCCTAGTATTATGTGAATTGTTTTTTTTTGTAATAGATAGTTCGTTTATTGAGAAAGGCTATAGCATCACGCTACAAAATTAATGAACGGAGCAGTAACCATAAACGTTAACCAATCTGGCAAATTGTAGGCAAGTCATGTGACTATATGTTTGTACATATGTTACAAATATACCCTACTATACGGTATTCGTAGCCGTCTCATGAGTAATTTCTGAATTACGAATGTACTTAATTTGGTACGAATGTAGTCACTCATCATCGCTAAATAGCAATACTTAGTATTGTTGTGTTCCGGTTGATAGGGTGAGTGAGACAGTGTAACTACAGGCATATGAGACGTTACATGAGTGGTTAACATTCCTTACGGCACCAATGTCTACCGGCGGTGGTCACCGCTTACCATCACGTGTCCCACCTGCCTACCTCCCACCTGTCTACCTACTTATATTATATAAAAAAAATCTACTATCCGGAGGAGAAACGAATCGTTTCCTGAGTATAATGCTTGCATTGGGCAAGTTACATTTTGCGTCAGAGATTGTAATACAGGGGAGTCAATTCTACTAACAAATTGACACTTTATCGCAATCGAATTGAAGCGTGATCGTTGCTGTTTATCCGTTTTTCAATTATTTAATTATCGACTATAATGACATAAAAGTTAAATAATTAAGTTTGTTTTATATATATTATATAGAATAGGTAAAAGGTGACCATGCCCATAGATATTGGCATTGTTAGAAATGTTAACCATCGCTTATACGCTACCAGCCTTGGGATCTAAGATGTTATGTCTCTTGTGGGAAAACCGGAACACCAAAATACCAAGTACTGCCGTTTTGCGTTAGAATACCTGATGAGTGGGTGGTACCTAACAAGACGAGCTTGTACAAAGCTCTACCACCGGTAAAATATAGTTTTGAAATAATAGTATATGTTAAAATTATTTTGGTCCAAATTTATATAGAATAGTCAAAGCTAGATTGGAATTGAAACGGGAAAGTATCGTAATTGTTATAGATTCGTAGAATTCATCCCCAGTACGTGTATAACGTGCGTGGGCGCTTGAAAGCGGGCTGTAATTTAATAGCCAGATTTGCTATATATATGACTGTTTGGGCTTATCCATTTTTGTTAGCTTTAACTCATATTAATAGAACCTTATCAATGTGTGTTTATACGTGTTAACAAATGTATTATAAGGATATGTAATTAAAATGAATAATTAATTATACCTGCCCAAATTATCGTCAGACACATTACACGATATAGTTTATTTATTTAATAATTATCGTTTTAATATATTACTGGTGCTAGAGCTTTGTGCAAGCTCGTCTGGGTAGGTACCACCCACTCATCAGATATTCTACCGCGAAACAGCAGTACTTGGTATTGTTGTGTTCCGGTTTGAAGGGCGAGTGAGCCAGTGTAATTACAGGCACAAGGGACATAAAATCATAGGTCCCAAGGTTGGTGGCGCATTGGCGATGTTAGCGATGGTTAACATTTCTTACAGTGCTAAGGGCGTTTGGTGACCACTTACCATCAGGTGGCCCATATGCTCGTCCGCCTTCCTATACTATAAAAAAATATATTGCTTTTTGAAATTGATATTTATATTTGTAAAATTTTATGATTGATAGAAGTTATATAATTTTTTTTTGTTTATTTTACCAAACAAACTATTATGACTTCAAAAATTTGTACCCGTGAAAATAAAAGGATTCTTGGAGTTACACTGAGTACAACGCAATAAGTATAAACAAAATCGTTTCATAAACCAAAAAGCTATATATAAGCGCATACGTAAATAAAAAGTGATGAATTGAAAACCTCCTCCCTTGTTCAAGTGGCTGCAAATAAATTATCAACAGGCTTTGCAACGTGTATTAAGTTTCGCTCAAGCGTAATTTTTTTTTTCATAAACAAAAGGTCACTCATATTTATAATAAATAATAAAAAATATGAATATATGTACGACCTTATTCGTATATATAAAACTCTTTAAATGATAATTTAAGAGGATAGCTAAATAATTAGTTTGTATCTTAACTTTGAAATGGTCAAAGCCGAACTTCGAGCCGAGATGGCCCTGTGGTAAGAACGCGTGAATCTCAACCGATGATCATGAGTTCAAACCCGGGCAAGCACCACAATTTTCATGTGCTTAATTTGTGAGTATAATTCATCTCGTGCTTTACGGTGAAGGAAAACATCGTGAGGAAACCTGCATGTATCTAATTTCACTGAAATTTTGCCACATGTGTATTCAACCAACCCGCATTGGAGCAGCGTGGTGGAATAAGCTCCAAAACCTTCTCCTCAAAAAGGGAGAGGAGGCCTTTAGCCCAGCAGTGGGACATTCACAGGCTGTTACGGAGTATCTTAACTTTTCTCGCGTCTGTTATCTTTACATTTGTATGAGTCTTGCTTTTTCAGTAAAAAGAAATACAAAGAACAATGTCCTCATTACATTTAATATTTTATTTCTTTTATATAGGTGTACGAGCTATGAGTTGAGAGCCATTGAGAATTAGGGTTGTCACGTCTTAGTCGTAACCAACTAGATTTGGATAGATTTTTTTTACATTGGCATTATACTTAGTTTTTTTAGTATATTTTATTACCCGAAGTTCCTATTATGCTCGATCGTTCATGGACGATTTATATTTTCTTATGTTCTCAGTATACTGGCTATATATTAAACAAAGTTTCACTGAAAAGTTTCCAGGGATTTTTTTCGTTTCAAAAAATGAAAAATATGAAAATAATAATTCACTATAGTATACAAGGATGGAGCATTCGGTGTTCGACTGTCGTGGCGTGCGAACAGGCGTCATTTGCTTTGTGTATGGTGGTGGTGGTAGGTAATGTTATACATCTGTATCTATGATAAAAAATCTGTAAATATTATTTTTCAAATGCATTGGTGTACGTCTGGTTCTTGAAAAGGAAAATAAAGCGATTCCTTAACACATGAGTATCAAGAGAGCCGGATTTCTATCTACCAATTCCATAGGATTTGTAAAAGCTTCACAGTATTAAATAGTTTACCTAAATTTGTGAACTTTGTGTTCGTAATTCAAAACGTAGTAATTTTCATTCGATAGTCAAAATTTAATTTGTCTATTATAATTTATATAAAAAATAAATACATCTAAAAAATAATTAAAATAAATCGGTTGATAGTTGCATTAAATAAATGATTTTACTGGTGGTAGAGCTTTGTGCAAGCTCGTCTAGGTAGGTACCACCCACTCGTCAGATATTCTACCGCAAAACAGCAGTACTTGGTATTGTTGTGTTCCGGTTTGAAGGGTGAGTGAGCCAGTGTAATTACAGGCACAAGGGACATAAAATCTTAGGTCCCAAGGTTGGTGGCGCATTGGCTATGTAAGCGATGGTTAACATTTCTTACAGTACCAATGTCCAAGGGCGTTTGGTTACCACTTACCATCAGGTGGCCAATATGCTCGTCCGCCTTCCTGTTCTATAAAAAAAAAAATGATAATATTCGTGTCAACCCTGTAAACATTTTGGCAGCATACTTGTTATAATTTATAACAAGGAAAATTATTTGTTACTACAACTTTGCTTGCGATATAGTTTCAGGGGCAGAATTCAATAGTAATAAAGTAGTAGCGCGTCACATTTACATACATTACAATTGAATTTTATCTATAGCCAAAGTGATATATACAAGTTATCTCTGTACTCTGTAAATTTAATACTTGTCTACTCTTCGTTTCCAATAAAAAAAAAGATTTAGCTCTCAGCTCAAAAAAAGAAACAAAATATATTTTTTAAAATATTTAATAATTGTAGTACAAAACCACAGCGGTGAGCACCTGTCAATGTTTTTGTTCATAATAAAATTTGCTTACATCACGCTCGTCTTAACGACTTCAAAAATAGATTTTTTTTCAAAGTTTTTACATCGTAAATTTGTCGCATAATATTTGACCCATATACAACAGAGTCTTAATCGCCAAGGGACCCAAATATCTTTATTAAAAGTTTTGAAATACGTCGAGAAATTTCCATTAATGATATCGTACTGTCTCAAATTAATATCAAGAGTTTGAAATAAAATCTAAATATGGAACAAACATATCATTGCCGAGAGGACTTAGTGAGTGAAATGCGCGGATTTAAATCGAAGATTACAAATTTATTTTAAGGGTTACATAATTTTGACGTATTTTATTTGTTCTTTTAATCAAGTTCGTTCGTTGTAGTAAAGGACATTCTTCGGACGGGGATACCTTTATATGTTAGGTTACATACAAATGTATATTGTGCTATAATGAGCTCCAAACTTTCTCCTTATTAGGAGAGGCCTTTGTCTGGTAGGAAATATTACTATTCGTATATAGCGGTTGCAAGGTTGGGTAAGGGTCCTCGCTGGTAAATACCAATTATTATTGTGACTTCAAACAGAATTGTCTATATAATATCTACTTACAGTAGGTAGAAATTCACCCTTCACAGACTCTTCAATATTTTAATTAATTATTATATAAATCGATAGTAATTCGCTTAAAAATTAGTACGCTAAAATAAAATCAGTTTGAAGTGTTAGTACAGGCACAAGGGACAGAACATTTTAGGTGCCAAGGTCGGTAGCGCATTCATTATGTAAGAGATGGTTAATATTTCTTATAGTGCTAATCTCTTACTCTCAGGTGGCTTATTTTGCCAGTATTTACCTATTTTACATATTTCTCGTTGTACGGATAAAAATGTCCTTCACAGTTATTAAAAATAGATGACTTTTAAAAACTGTTAAAATAATTCAACCTTACGAAATAGTCAACATTAGTTAGACGACTGTAATTAACGAAGCCTCAATCTAACTAAAACCACTTGGAATAGTTTGCTTTAGTTTAGTCTTGTCGGTCTGGGAACTTCGCGTTTGTTGACAAATTCGATTTCACGATTGTTCAACTAGCTATCGCGACTATTTCCTGAAAATACACCAGCAATTGATACTAACGAAAACACAAATGATTTCTGCGTACGTTTACAACTGACGTTTAAAATTGACACTTTGTTCTCAGCAACATTCGAGCTGAGGGCTCATTTTTTCAAGGAGGCTTGCTCTTTTTTCGTTAAAAATTAAATAATAAGGCAGTTACAACAAACGGTAACAAATATATTGTAATCTATTGATATATTGTATACTTTAATATTTTATAAGCGGCAAACGTGAAAAGAATACTTGGACCGAGATCTATTTAAAGTATTACTTAATTTATCAGTCTGGCGCAGTATCATCACAGCAAGTATATATATGTAGTAATTTATCTTCACGTCACGTTTTATAAGAAATATGGGAAGGATGCATTGCTTAACATTTAGATGTGCGCCTTATAATATTTACTTTGTTAAATTATTGAAACAATATGACTTGACCTTTTCTAAAACCAGTGTTATAATTTAGACTTAATAAAGATGTTGATTTTGTGATTATTTTATGATAATTAATTATAAATCTAATATATTTTAATATCAAACACACCTCGGGAATGATGCGATTGACTTCAGGTCGTTTCAAATATAAATAAATACATTATAAGCGGTCAAAAGTGGTTGTTTAAAATCAACCTGGAGTACTAGGACGATTTGTCCCTTGTTCCTGTAGGTACACCGATTCATTCACTCTTCAAGCCCGAGCATAACAATACTAAATATTATTTGGCGGTAGAATATGTATGGCGCAGACGGGCTTGCACAAAGCCCTATCGCCAAGTGAACATCTTTGTTACAATGCAGCCTGCACACACTACATAATATTATCTATTGGATGGCGTGTTCTTTTCGTCTTTTCGTTATCATTTTGTCTATCTCAGCAAATCTATTGCAGTTTTGCTATTAAATACTATAAAACTTAAGTTTGATTTCATTTTAGTATACGTTTGCAGTTCGGAAGGAAATATAAGGGTAGTGACCGCCGGACCTGATAATAATCGTTGTCTACGCAATGAAAATCTCTATAAAAGCAGTAAACTATCTCGTGTACTAATTCTTTTCGACGAATGTTTGGAAAATTCAATTTAATATTATCTTTGTCAAGTCAATAAATTAAGATAAGTATCGTTTACAATTCTGTAATGCATTAATGTAGAAAAGTAAAAATTAATAATGACCATTATTTAAAGGATTGTTATATATATTAATATACCTTATTTTTAGGTTTTGGTTTTTACAATGAAAGATAATTTTGTTTTTTTTTGTTGCTATATTGATTATTAGGTTATCAATTACACTCGAAGCTGGCACTGGTCAGAAATGTGTTTTCTATGAAATTGTATCGGCAAGTCTTTAAAGTTCTACATTATATATTTTTTAATATAAAATATGTAGCAAATGACAGATGTACTAAGCAAACCACCCGATGATAGCCACGTCCCATAAATGTTACATACCAGTTCTTAATTATTTTTTCTAAGCAAAGAAATAAAAGTAATCTAGACCTAAATAGAGGTCTAGGATCTACACATATGAGTTGAATATAAGACAATTTAAAAATAAAAAAATGTCCTCAGTGCGGGTCACACTTGACCAAAGATGCGAACTAAAACACCCATCGTGTTGCTGGTAAAATGATTTTTACGAGCGATATCGTCTAGCCAACCACATCGTCAATTTGACGGCAACACGCGGATTTATCAAATAAACCTTTAATTAAAATGCTTTGCGCTATTCTGGACACATTTAGACTTAATCTTTTCGATAAATTAATAGAAAGCAATAAGATTAAATCGTTAATAGCTTGTTAAAATTATTACGATGTTTTGATGATTATATCTAGCTATTAGCTATCTAATTTTATGTAGTGTTTATCAATGATTGTTAAGATTCTGGAAAAATCCTCATATGAATAATAGAAGTCACAAAACTGAGTCTATCTCGCTCCTCCACTCGTGCGGATTTTATTTGAACATCTTTGTTAATTACATACAGTCATACATAATAAACACTTCAGTAGTTAATGAAATTGCATTAGCTTATTCAACTATCATGTCTTACTTGCCTTGCAGATAAAGTACGGGTTTTCCTTTAGTAAAGATAAATATTTCTATATAGTTTTAAATTCTACCGATAGTAATGTTGGTATGATTTTTCAATGGTAGACTTTGGGGCCCACTCACTATTTATTCCACCACCAGACACGTATTGGTGGGCAAAATAACATCTCAGTCTTCGTTATTGTGAGTGTATTGACAATATAAAATAAATAATAATAAATAGCTATGTGCCAGTATCTATGAGCGAAGGTCCACTCATCATAAGAAATACCGTTTGCTCGCTTGCTATTATATATATTCCAATATAAATTATGTATCGATTTAGTGAGGTAGTAGAATTACAGACATATTATATTATGTTATATCTAAATATATATGAGATATTGGAAGTATATCTTCAGGTAAAGTAAACATGACATGAGCTCAATTGGTCGTTTACCTTTCGAAAAACATAAAAAAATATTCGAATACAAATATTTTATTTGTTCATCGTCTTTCCATCATAATACTAAAGTCTTAACTTTAATTTGGTATAAAGTAATTACTAATTAATACTCGTTTTTAAGTTCATCGCGTTGAGATTAGTCAGATATAAAACTTTAATTTTAGAATCTTTGTTAATCATTTTAACAGTTATTTCTACTAAAAGATTAGGTTGAAAGTATATTATTAAAATATTTTCTACCAAGGTTCTATTTGATCAATATTGTTACGGAACCCATTACTTGCACAAAGTGTTACATCAAGTCGTTGACCTTATATTCAGTTGATGTATACTTACACTTGACTGTAAATCTGTTAATGAACGAACTTTTCTGATAATGAATTAAAACGACAAAAGTGTCAATAACCTCAGGTGTGTGAGATCATAGAATGGGAAAAGGAGCTCTATATGATTGTAATAAAAACAAAAATAGAACATTATTGTCTACAGTCTTAAGAATTTATAGAACTGTTAAAGAAATAATTGAGTTTGGACTGTCTAAAACTTATTTATAGAGCGATGTCCTGCGGTTTATTGAATACAGTGTCAATTTAAGTTTCCTAAAGATGATAAAAAAAAACTTGCTTTGAATGAAGTTGATGGTTTATTATTTCTACCAGTTTTTAAGTGTACTTTCTAGGCGTTTTGATACTTGACCCTTGAATACTCAAATATATTTAAGCAAACAATGTAAATCGAATAAATAATCATTCGAAATCGAAAGAGTTCAGGCGCAGGACCAAAGGCTTTACGAGCTTACGGCTTTTTGGTAAACATGACTAAATCTACACCTAAGACCAATCTTGATGAAGGAATTCCTCAATGGTCAGCAGCATAGCCATTAAATTTTGTACTTATAAAAGCTTGTTTTATATCTGTACTATTAATTTATTGCTTAGTAAGTATTTAAGTAGTAGTAGTTACGTCACTACTAATAAGTAACATAATATTACTTATTAAAATGTTTATTGGAATTTTAATCTACTTGATTGTTATATGTATATATCTTTTATAATATTATATAAACAGTTTTTTAATAGTAGGTGAAGTCTATAAGTAAAATTTATGAAATATTTGACACGATAGCTTTGAATAATGACGGAGACTATGATGACTACGTATATGAGTCTACATGATTACTTTAGTTTCGGTGAAGGCAGTTTTCTACGATTATCTAGATATGACAGGTTTGATTTAGGTAAAGTTTTTATACAGTCTACCTTTTATCAGACGAACCAAAAATATTTATAATAAATATTTAAAATTTTAACAATGTGAAGTTTTTATTTCATCGTTAAATCAGTCTTGCTATAAATAGCTCAAACTAGTGTAAGAAATTATAAGGATTGTATTAAAATTTTGTTTTGATAAGAACCCAAAATTATTAAGTCATTTCTTCAATGACTTTATCTTTATAATTTTTATACTAAAATATTATTCATATAATAGAATTATATTTTGAAACATATTTTCGTGTATTCAAAAGGTGTTTGAACTTATCATTTTAAAGACTTGGAAGTCGTATCCTTTGATGTGTTATTTTTGCGTGAGTACATGTATTCGATGAATAGGTTGTGTGTGTATTTTTCATATCACATATATCCGAAATACAATATTTTTTTGAAGGTATATTTATGATATTTTTTTTATGTATATTTTTTAATAGTATAGGTAGGACGAGCATATGGGCTACCTGATGGTAAGTGGTCACGAACACCCCTAGACATTGGCATTGTAAGAAATGTTAACCATCGTTTACATCGCCATTGCGCCACCAACCTTCAGAACTAAGATGTTATGTCTCTTGTGCCTGTAATTACACTGGCTCACTCTCCCTTCAAACCGGAACACAGCTATACCAAGTTTTGTGTATTTGTGTTGTGTTACCTGATTCATCACTTAAATCAATTTTAACACAACGTAAACCACATGGAATTATTGGTGCTTGCCCTGCATTAAATCTGGAATCGTTGGTCAAGTGACACTTATATTAAGTACAGACAACATATAGGTAGCGAGCAATGTTATTCTGTAAAAAAACACTTCGTATCTAAATCGTAAAATTAAATTGAAACCCGAGAAATGGTGATACGCTATTTTGATCCGTATATCCATTGAATATTATAATTATTACAACCAATATTGCACATTTAGAGTTAAATATTTCAGTATCGTGCTCTGTGATAAATTTCGAGTTTGTCCTACTGAAAGCTTACTGATACTTCATTTTTACATAAAATAATAATAATAATTAATAACACGCCTAATTAAGTGCTTACGAAATTCAACAGAGAGTGCCTAAATTTGATCCCGCAATTTTTCTTTCTCATTTATCTATTATATTTGTTTGACTATTTATTTATTTCTGATTCTCAATTCCTCGTTAAATATTTCGAAATTTGATATTACGTTTGTTTTGACGTGCTCCGTTTACATATAAAAATATTTGAGCTTACGATCATTATTTGCCAATATATATGTATATACGATATTCTACTTTGATGGCTTCTATCAAAGTTTAATTGAGCGTGGAATGTTTTGTGGACTTATATATTCTTAAGTGATTTTAAGTTAAAGGTATTGAATAACATACAATTGGATTTAAGTTAGATCAAGATCGAATTTTTGAAATTGGAGTGAGTCATCAGTTAGGCCACTGTTAATGTCACTTTTTGTTGTTGTTTAGTTTTTATGGCGTTACCATTTAAGAAGGAGGTCATTGTAACCCATTATATATACTATTATTTATTATCTGTGGTATAACTACCGTTAAAATTTTTATTCAACGTAAAAACATTATCTTTGTTTATTGATTGTCAAAGATCTACCACCGGTAAAGAAATGAAATTGAACTCAGAAAAGAGATGATCCATGAAATAGACTTTAAACGAGATTATTATTTTATAATTACAAGGAGGTAAACGCAAATGAACCTTGACTGAGAATGGTCATTGTTGCATGTTGGCGTTCACAGTTTTGGAATTATAATATCGCTTGCACTATTAGATTGCTTGTGAGTTTTGTCACCGTGGCCGAAATCTGAGGACATTATTATCATAGAGGGCTCATAAATATCATCGGATCGATCTGATTAGCATACAGATAGTTTAGGGTCTGAAGTGGTAAAGGCACCTTTTCATTCCAAAATATTGAGGCTAAACATGGAACTCGTTAAAAGTAGAAGCTAATAAAATTTCAAAAGTCGAACACCATAATTTCTTTAGCAAGAATGATTGTGAAATATTTGAAAATTGTTATTTCAAAAGTGATGAAATTATTCTATTAAGATTAAACGAATTAAATTTTGAAAAACAAGTAAATAAAATTAATTCAATTGTACAAAAGAAACAATGTTCAATTATTTCCTTCTACTTAAGTATTCTCTGATTAATCAGAACAATTTGTCTTCTTGCTATCCTAACAACAAATTGATTCAGAAAACTGAGAGAGAAAAATAAAACAAAGGACGACTGCGAGTTATCAACGCGGAGCGATCTTGGATACTTAATCCGTTGAATATAATCTCCAATTAGATTGTTAAATTAAAAACAATATCTACTATATAGTACCATTATATAATGGTGCGTTTCCGCTTAAATCTGTGTTTACATTTGTTTGGAGTTCCTCATAAAGTTAACAACAAGCGTCAAGAGCGTAATGGTGGTAATGGCCGTCTAGCGCTATAAAAATCACAGGTTCTTTCCTGAGCTATTTTCATCCCCACTCCTAACACAAGGTCTACGCTTATTTGTTGTCAATAGGAATATTAGTAATTGGTAAAAAAAATAGCATAGAAAATATTTAAAAAAAAAATAGCATGAAATACGATCTCAGCGTTATTAGAACAAAAGTAGGCAATTTTTCTCTTTCGGGGAAGAAATTACAATGCTTTCAAATCATCCATTTGACTAATGATGATGGAAGACGGAGACTATTTACTTTACTTCAATCTTCAATCCCAGGCCGCGGCGATAAAAAAGTAAATTCTCAGTTACAGCTTGGTTCTTCGAGGCTTACATTCCTCAGCCTCAGAAAGCATTTATAAAGGCGATACCACGACTGTACTTCTGTCATGTCGGATGTGCCGTCCAAATTATGTAAGTTCGACAATAGAGATGGCACTTGTGTTTGAGCTCGTATTTATGCACTATGATGATAACCTCCAGATCAATTGTGGCCTAGGTGGTCATGCTGGAAGACTGACAAATGAACGATCATCGACATCATGATATGTAAGTAGGCACCTATAGTGCTATGGTATTTTTTTGTGTCAACGGTCCTTACGTTAGCTTTAATAACAGCTCAACACAATAACTTGTACTCGTAGGAGGATATACAATAATACATGTTATTTGGACGTGTATAACGTTTGCTTTAAACATAATGTCGTTGTTTAGTCACTATATTTATGACATACAAATATTTTAACTTAAATTATACATTAAAATTATTTTAACTTAATTTAAATACAAGAAATTTCATTACATTATAATTCTTCATTTAAATAATATTTATGTAATTTATATATAAATGTCAAATATTATCTGAAATTAAGAGAAAATTTTAAATATTTTATTTAAAAAAAAACCTATCATTTCATTGAAAATTGTAATGAGTATTTAAATGAACAATTCCTTTTGTTTTAATACAAGTGATCCTGTGAATGGATATTGATAAAGGAGATTGTTGGAACGCAAGACAGCGTTTTATGCTCCAATCGAATCGTTTCCAAGAAATAACACGTGTTATTCCGTTTTTATAGTTTCATTGAATGAAAACTTCTTAGACGATAACTTATTTGTAAGGAGAATGTATTTTTTTAAATGCAATGAAAAAAAATATATATTATTATCTTGAGTATTTGTAAATTTCTTCCAGGGCACAAAAGTTAACATCTAAAGTTAAGTCTGTTGAGAATTTTAAATAACTTTAATTTGCACGGCAAAGAATTTAAATTTCAGATATCGGTATATAGAGTCTTAAGTTAGTCAATAGGCGAAGCAGACAAAATAAAATTCAGCTATAATAAAAGTTTCAGCTGAAGGATATTTTCCTATTAAAAATGAGATGAACATTCCAATTAGTTATCCCCATAACACAACCTTCTTTTATTTAAAACCTCGTAAATAATCGACTGGGCCTGGAGAATAAGAGCATGTCTCACCTGGCAGAAACAAAATACATACATGTAAAAATCACATGATCCGAATTTGAAGCCGCGACATTATTTAATATCTAGGTTCTATCAACTGAGTCATCTCAGTTAAGCTTCTTATATACAGTGGCAATAATCAGAAGAAGCGTCGTAAAGATAACGCGGTCGGTAGCCATCCGACGCATACAATCACAATGTGGAAGCCTTTTTAACGTTTCAACGGAATATTTAATTAAATTGAAATTGAAAAAACTTCATGTACTTTGTTACGTTTTATTATTTAATTTATAAATGAAAAGTGTGTTTTGTATTTTTTATATCGAGATTTGAAATCGTGATAAGATCCCTCTTTTAAATTTTACCTTTTAATCTATAGCTACCCATCCCGAATCCACAAGGGTAAAATTAAGGTTTTACCTCATGATATCTGTTAAATAATAATATATAAATAAATATCAAAACACAATACTTATCGAGTCAAGCGATCTAAACGAAAAGATCTCACTGGGTCGAGCCTTGTATGCCCTCATGAGTTAATTCAAATATCCAAAAATATAAATAAACATAAACACAAAAGTGTTTAGCATCCAATCTCAATGGTGCAGTGAGATTAGGATCCATCTCTGTTCCATAAAAGTAAAGTGGCTACCTACAAATAACTAAAGTTATCGGTAATTTTTCCGCGTAAAAATCACTACAAAAATTTTCGTGTATCTGTTATACATAGGCAATATTTACTTGAAGACAGTATAGTTACAGTAACAGCCTGTTAATGTCCCTCTGCTGAGCTAAGGCCTCCTCTCCCTTTTGAGAAGAAGGTTTGGAGCTTATTCCACCACGCTACTCCAATGCGGGTTGATAGAATACACTTGTGGCACAATTTCAATGAAATTAGACACATGTAGGTTTCCTTACGATGTTTTCCTTCACCGTCAAGCATGAAATGAATTATAAACACAAATTAAGAACATACACATTCAGTGGTGCTAGCCCGGGTTGTAGCCACGATCATCGGTTAAGATTCACGCGTTCTAACCACTAGGCCATCTTGGCAATAAAAAGACGAAGTAAACTATAAGTAAAGAATATGCAACATAGAATAATCATATTTATAAATAAATGAACATAGGACATCAACATCTTAATCTTCTTCATTATTAGTGTGATTTATCACAAAGCTATTGTCTCTTATAAATCTAAATATAAATTCGAATTGAAGTAATGTATTCTGTCAATTTTTGATCCATTTGTTTCTCCATTCAATACACAAGATATACATAATATGTACAAACTGTATAAATACATAACACCTCTTTGGCTGCAACATAATCGGGTAAAAATAATACAAGAGCTATCCTTGGCTATTTCTTATCGACGCGTCATAATCAGAACGGTTCGAAGCGCTTGAGGATATTTAAATCAGCTATTTATCTTAAACGCGAATATATCTGAAACAGCGATCGTCTGCACTTTATGGAGCTAAAAACGTGGAAGTGATATTTTTGGACAGAAAATTAATTTATCGTACGTGCTGGACTAAGAAGTTTTTCTTATCTCTGCACTGTTCTATCTTCTGTGCTATTTTTAAGTGGAAGCTTTGTTGGTTTAAATTCTAGAATTAATTAATTTATTAAATGTAATAATATTAATAATATTGTCTTCTAGACCGATTTCGGCCACGGCGGCCAATCTCAAGAGAGATTAGCAAACTACGCAGGAGATATTATAGTGAACAAGTGTGTGCGCAAACACAGGTGCACTTTCTATTCCCTAACTCTCATAATCCGATGGGACGGCAATCCGACACGATCGGAGAGAGTTCAGGCGCAGAACTAACGGCTTTACGTGTTTTCCGAGGCACGGGAGTGCACACACTTCCAACTTGCAGACTTCGGGCTGCTACTGTGAATTTTCTGACAGAAAAACCCAATAACTTTTTATTGGCCCGACCTTGGAATTGAACCCAGGACCTCCGGGTCTGCGGCTTTACATCAAGCCACTAGACCAACGAGGCAGTCAGTTAAATGTAGTACTAAACTGTTAATAGAACTTCTTTATATGAAGATAAATTTGTTTGATGGTTTCCTAGGAGTAATTTAAGTTCACTGTTGTATCTTAGTGGCTCAGCAACCGACATAGACATTATATCACTGCCCCAAACACTGGACAGATTGTGTGCACGAGATATCACGAGATATATGATAGTGTATTTAGGTAATTATTATTTAATACAAACGCAGGATAAGCCACACTGTTGTATTAAAATATATCACTGGGTAAGGTTTTTTGCAAGCCCGTCTAGGTAGATACTAGCGAATCATTAGATATTTTGCGTTCCGGTTTGAAGGGTGAGTAATCTATGCTATGGGTGGTTGCCATTTGATTGTGTAGAAACATAAAAGTTCAGCTAGAATCATTCTGCATATATCAAATAATATTTTTTAAAGTTTACAAAGGTCACTTCTAAAAAAAGGTTTCATGTATAGACCATTATTGCTTTCAAATCTAGTTCGACATTTAAACATGAATCCCTTTGTATTTACATGATTTATAATTGGCACTAATAATATTCTCATATGTATATTCTTTGTAAAAGAAAAATTAAATAATCGTCATTAACACTGTTTCTTATTTAATCATATCTAACATTTTCCCCCTCAAGGGACAGAACTTTGATGATTGACACAGTTCCCAAGACACTAGATTGTGTTAACATCTCTTTTGTGGTTTGTCGATACTTGAGAAATGGAACCAAGTCACTTTGACACCCTTTCATAATATAATTCCTTTGATCGATCACACAATTATTTACAAGCAATGTATCAAATTTAAGTATTTTTTTACTAGTATTTTCTTAAGTATATAATATGAGTCTTATTATTTACTTTTTTCTTCTTTTTTAATTTGTTAAAGTTGGGTGTAAACATTTCATATCTCAATTCATAGTGCTTTGTGTTTGATATAAATATATTAGAACTTATAATATATAGTTTGTTTGCTCAGTGTAAAAATATTTTTATTTAATTAGTAGTTACGCCTGCCTCCCTGATGGGAGGGATGAAAGTATGATGAATTAAACAAAGGATCTGAATCACAACAAAGAACTGATCACTTTTTATACATATAACATAATGAATTTCATCAAAACAACATTACAGTAGTAATAGTATAGTAACAGCCTGTGAATGTCCTGCTGGACTAAGGCCTCCTTTTTTGAGGAGAAGGTTTAGAGCTTATTCCACCACGCTGCTCCAATGCAGGTTGGTGGAATATACTACAGGTAGATTTCAGTGAAATTAGACACGTGCAGGTTTCCTCAAGATGTTTTCCTTGAAAATTCAGTGGTGCTTGCCCGGGTTTCAACCCAAGATCATCGATTAATATTCACGTCACAAAGATTCTTACAATTGGGCAATCTGGGCTAAATAAACGTTGTTATAGACTATTCAAAAACAATTATTTATATATGCCATATACTGTAAACGGTTGTAACATACGTTATTAAAAATTACAAACAAAATGAATCGTTTGTAGCGCACTCCCTACCTCGGGAGATACCGACACCATACCAGGCAGGCATCCTTAACATACGTCTAAATCTTAGGACCACATTCATTTGACCGTATTGACAACCAAAAGCCCATGACAAACATAAGAATGTCAACTAAACGAATACGGATAACGGTGCCGAATTAGAAAAAAAACCATCGACTATTGATTTTTGGTATTAATGGTAGACCTTTGTCGTTTTGGCCAGAAACCCGGCAGTTGAAATTTCTGATAGTCGACAAAACCAACACACTGGAAGCATACTAATGAATAATAATTAGTACTATCACCCATAAAGAAAACCCTATATCACAAATTGTATCTTATCTAGCCCAGAGTATAATTCATTACCGATAAAATATATTTTATTACATTATTTCGTGTGTTTCATAAGTAAACCGTATGACGGTTTCCGGGGCGTTATTTTAGGTTACCATAATAACTTAGTAGGACAAGTTTGATGGGCATTTGATGCGAAAATATTAATAGTTTTTCGCTAACAAGTCGAGGGTGTTGTGACCTAGAAGTGAAAATATTGTTGTGGTGAATGACCTCAGAAATAAGGTTTTGTGTATTTACCAAGAAACCAAGGAATATATTTTTGCCTTTTATATCTACTAACATCATATCATATCATATCACTTGGTTCCATCCACCAGCATACATAAATGTGGTACAATATTAAGAGCTATTCCAATTACAGATAAACACAACTCACTAAACAATACTAATTCCACTATTACAATTGATATTTGTAGATCATCTATCAATAAGAAGACGACGCTTAACTATTTACTTTTAAAACAATAGTTTATTTTATATTCGCAAATATGAAATAAATCATTGCTTACATAATAAATACGTGTATAGATAATTATATAAGTAAATGATTTATTATGAGCAGTAATGCAAATATGATAAACAAGAAAAATCTTTTGTTCGTTAAATAAAGATATTATTGTTCCAGTAAAATATAACAAAAACGAATGAGCCTGAATGAACAAGGGTGTGAAAATTGAGATTCTTAGAGAAGAAAATACGGTCATATACTGACAGTCTAGTTAATAGTGGACATAACCACTTAATGGCCTAGCTAGTCTAGCAGCTCATATTTATTACTACTACAGGTAAAATCTTAGGTCGAGTCTATAAAAGTTTACGAAGATTATCTGTCAAGAAATGTTTGGGAGCAGTGAAGTCAGGAACTGGTGGTGCGTGCGGTGGTGCTGGTGGTGGTTACGTGCCTATTTCTCGAGATTAGCAACTAGTGCCCTAAGGCATTTGTAACTACCTTTTACATTGAGAATGCGCCACCGACCTTGGTAATTAGGATGTTATGTTTCTTGTGTCTGTAGTTAAGCTGGTTCGTTGATCGGATAATAAATGAACCAAGCAAATCTAAGCGAGTACCACCGCACTGTTCCTTACACAGTCATTACGACCGCCAGCGGAAACTAATTTTACTGGTGGTAGGGCTTTGTGCAAGCTCGTCTGGGTAGGTACCATCCACTCATCAGATATTCTACCGCAAAACAGCAGTACTTGGTATTGTTGTGTTCCGGTTTGAAGGGTGAGTGAGCCAGTGTAATTACAGGCACAAGGGACATAAAATCTTTGGTCCCAAGTTTAGTGGCGCATTGACAATGTAAGCAATGGTCATCGTTTCTTACAGTGCCAATGTTTAAGGGCGTTGGTGACCACTTACTATCAGGTGGCCTATACGCTCGTCCCCCTTCCTATTCTATAAAATAAAAACTAAGATATAACGTGTGATATCCTATATTATGTCGATCTACATATATGTATCTTAATATGAATGATACGCCATGCGAAATCGACATGCAACAGCTAGTATGTCATAATGTCTCATAAATATGATTACAAATATTATATGTTACCTTAAGTCACACATATATTTAACCCTTCGCAACAAAAACCACACAAATTAATCAATATAATCGAGTAATCTTATCAGTCGTGAATCCTTTACTAACGACATTACGTAACAAGTTCCAAAGCTACAGGATTATGTAATTCGATGTATTACTATATACTTGTCCTCTATTATATATAACTTTCATACAGAAATGTAGACTTAAGAATAATTTAGAGACAATTGATATTTAACAAGATACAATTTATTGAAGATCCTTTACAAGGTATGTAAGATATAAGGCTAATAAAAAACAAATGAATATTGACGATGAGGAGGATCCTGGCTAATTTTGACCACTGTGCAGGAGATTATAAAAATATTTTTATAACCACAAGTGCGCAATGTAGTTTCTCAATTCCCAATTAAATGTTAAATCAGACACGACCATAAAACGTTTGATGCCTTGAGAATGACAAACAAAAATGCCCTTCTCTTGAAATAAGGGTTGGATCAAAATTCGCGACGCTTTTCCATTGAAATTTGAGTTATATGAAGGGTATAGTTTAATTCGGCTCATGCAGGCTACATCGCAATTTCCTTTCAAGTACGTGTGGTACTGCACGGATCTTAAATCTTTGGTTAAAATTACTTGTTCTGTCTGCTGGGCCATCACGTCTTGGCTTATAACCATTCTGAATATTAATGAAAATTTATGTAATAAAATCATTACAGCGACAGGCTTGATTCTACAATGCCTGTAATTGTTATACTAAATCATCTCAGGAAAGATGAGATAAATAATTAAACCGGATGGCTGTATTCGTGCTACACGGGAAATTAATTTTTAGGATTTCTATAGTCAGAACGAGTCCAAAATAATTATAATTGCGTCCTTTGGTTTTGAGGCATTCTACCTTGAACTAAATTATCACGGGGAATACAATTAAGTTTATTCGTGCGAAACCAGGACAGATAAGTAGCTATTTATAGATTATTAATTGTAATAATTACATTTATATTGTATAAAGACTAAACAAGTACTAACTCCAATCTTTTTTATCTTTATTTATAATCTTGTATTGAGTATTATTATGTAACGTTTTATAAGGATTGGAAGTAACTTGATCTAAGGATTCTTAAAGGAAAATTATATTTGACGGACAAATAAAAAGAAAAGTTGATCTCTTTTATTGATTTTATATAATACCTTTTTAATTTTTCCCGTGTTATTGATATATCTCATCGTTGTAAAGGAAAAATAAATCTTATCTTATCTTTTAGAATAAATTCTTAAATATATAGTATCGTCTGCTTTTAAGAAACATAAACAATAATACATTAAATGTATTTGTTTTCAACCTTACCAACTGTTTTTATCAATAAAAAAAAACAATGTTTCGACAGCAAGAAAAGCAAAATTTAATTAAAACAACAAAAACATTTTTGTGTCGTATATTCTTGAAATAAAGTTAATCATATTAAAAGTGGCAAGAAAACATTGTCAATTTACAATAATTTGTATCCACGAATGTGAAGTTTAGCTCAAGTCAGTAATATAAAGAATAAATCTTAGATCAATACAAATTATTTACTTATTTACATCTTTGAAATAAGCCAGTTGAGTTTAGTCAAACATCTGTTTTTATCTGTAAGGTCAATAACCATTTAGATATTTACTTTCTTTAGACAACTTTTTATAGAATTTGAGAACTTTAAATAATATTTTATAATTTCACAAAAAAAAAACAAACTTATTGTCATCATAAAATACATTTTGAATAAAGAACAATATTTAGATAACGAATAAAGTACAGTTAGCCTCAAATATTTTGTTTATTGAATAAACTTAGAAGCGTTTTCTGATTTTGTTTCAAAATAACTATTGGAATAAAACCGAAACATTTAATACAATACAAAATTATGAAATCTAAATATGAATATATTTCTGAAAAGATACTTAATTTATGTTATTATATCATCTGGAGTTCGGTTAAAAAAACATTGCGAAAAACATTTTCCGAACCGATATGACTTGAAGGCGATGCTGTGCTTTGCTGTTAGATGTCCATAGGCGGTGCTAGTCACTTTCCATCAGGTGAGCCAACTGCCCGTTTGCGTAAAAATGAATGTTTGTATGTCTGTCCTCTATGCGTTCATAAACTATTCTCTCATTGTCACGAAACTATAATGAGTTCTGCGAATTTTAATTGTCATAAAACGTTGTTTTGCATACCCGTGTGAAGCGAGGATTGTAAGCTAGATATTGTATATATATTTGAGTCTGCCTGTACCAGTTTATCTATATAATTGAGTTCACCAGTCTCGAGATTATAAAAGCCAGACTTAAAAAGTGTTCGAATCACAACAACAACACAGATTCGTATTCCCGTTCAAGTGGACGAGGTTATCTCGAACTCTGAAACAGGATTCATTTAATCTCTTTTGAATCCTTTTGAATAAGCTTTATTGAAAATTCGCTTTTACCGCCGAGTTCTTTCAGAGAACAATATTGATTTTATTGTTATGTCTACGTGAATGGATCGAGTGTAATACTTGTTTTACTTGTAACTTTACTTGCTTAGCTGCTTTACGAATTTAGACCTTATAGTAATAATCTTAATGATGTCTACAGTAAATATCTACTTGAGAAAATTAATACAAATATCTCTTCAAAATTACATAAAGGTCTTTTAATGACTTCAGGAGGGATGTAACGCTACTTATACAATAAAACAATGTCAATTGTTTCTCTTAATAATGAGAATAGATTTATTAGAGCTTATAAGAGATTGGTCCTCATTTTTAATGACTGCATTCAGTGGATATTGTCTACGCTAGTATTTTTAGATTGTTATAAAGTACTTATAGCAAGTTCCTTATTAATAAGTAAATAAAGCACATAACCATAGTATTGAGATAGATTCTGAGATAAGATATTATAAATATTTTATACTAGGTAAACGAGATGAATGGGTGAAACATTTTTTCTAACTATAGACGCAAACATTCACTAACACATACATACATAAACAAACACATTTACATATTTTATGCATGTGAGTAACGCCTTGTGTACTTGTCATAACATTGTACGAAAGTATAAATTAATCTTTCATACGACATCAATTATACACGCATACATAACTAACGCGTAAACATAGTGATATTTATGTATATATGTTAATAATTAATATAATATTCATCAAAATATAACTACGTGTATTCATACGACATATATATTACAAGCATTTTTTCCGTACCATCTAGCGCTGCAGCACTTGACATGTCATACGAACGTGGGTGAGAATTGTTAGGAAGTTTTAATTCGTTTCAAAATTGAATTCCGCCTTCCGTTGTGGACTAAAAGCTTTTGTGGACATCGCTTTGAATTCTATGCAGTTTTGTTGACTGAAGTTGAATGTCATGTTGTATTATTTAAAAGATCATTGCTATAACAAAATATGCGTATAACATAATCGTTATATAGAATACAAAATATAACGTCGTGGAAATGGCCTCCTCTTCAGAAGGGACCTCTTCAGAAGGGACTTGTTTGGTGTAGCACAGTTTTGTACGACAGACAGGTCCTCTCGATATTAGCTTCGCGTATCACAGCTCACTAGTTAACATCCAGGTGACCTCATCTAGAAATTAATTAGCTGGTTGACATTATGTCGTACTAACTAACGTTGCTCTACTGGCTAGCTAATCCATGTTCCAAGCATATAAAATTGGGTTTTCTTGACAAAAACCACTGTACAACCCTTGATTTCAGAAGCTTCTGTAACATTTCTGTATTTCGGAAAATGATATAAAGCCATTGGTTTGTGTCTGATCTCATCGGCCACGAGAGTACAAATGCATTAAAGCGCACCTCTATCATATCTTCTTCTCCATCTCCTGTGCTGTTGGCTGGTCTTCTATAATGATATTGGTCAGGAAGGCATTACTATTATCTCGTGTCTACACTTATACCACATCGCCATTATCAAGATACATACAAAACATTTGTTGCAATGACAAATGTGTCGTTTCAACTTGTTGTAAACTAGCTGTAAGCCAAAATATAAACATGATATTTAAAGGTCAAAGAAAAAGACAAAATTTAGATAGAATAAAGTTATAATGAAATAAAAGTTAATATTGAATCACGATAAGCACAGCAAAATTAAAAACGGAAAATTATTTTGCTTATCATTAAAAAGTTAAGAATCAATTTTCGTAATATTGCAAAAATATTAATTCCAGAATTTAATAATGAAAGTGTAATGCGGTGTTGGTATCTCCAGATTAATCTGCAAGTTCTCAATGCCAAGTATTATTTTTTCTTGTTTCACTATTTTCTTTGTTGTGGCGATTTCTAGACAGCAATTCGTAAGCAAGATGCTGGCTAGCTCGGACGATTGTTTGTTTTTAGCATACAATAACTCTGGAAGTTCTTGTTTAGAGGTCATGATCACTGTGTAGCGTGTTTCATGGTTCTACCCTCAAATCAATGATGGATGATTTCAATTTTTTTTTTCTTATAGAATAGGAAGGCGGACGAGCATATGGGCCACCTGATGGTAAGTGGTCACCAACGCCCATAGACATTGGCATTGTAACCATCGCTTACATCGCCAATGTGCCACCAACCTTGAGAACTAAGATGTTATGTCCCTTGTGCCTGTAATTACACTGCCTCACTCACCCTTCAAATCGGAACACAACAATACCAAGTACTGCTGTTTTGTGGTAGAATATCTGATAAGTGGGTGGTATCTACCCAGACAAATTTTGTTTTTACGCGACTACTCGAAAAGGAGTGCTTTCAGAGTTCATGTATGTATTTTTTATAATATACATAGGTCGACGGGATAATGGACTACCAAATACACGGAATAACATACTACGGAATTATGTGCCTATAAATTAAATTTCACTAGAATATTTACCTTGTGTTCAGGGTCTCATGATGAAACCTAGAGGTGGCCATGGATACTCGCTATCTACACAAAAATCATTGCATTTCGGCTCTATTCTTCAGCTTAGTACACGATGTATATATTTTAGCAATACTTTCATTGTAAAACATAAGGTATTAAGTATATCAAGTATATCTTATGTTTTACAATGAAAGTGAAATGAAGGTAGATTAAGAAAATGTACAGTTCACGATCAACTTGTGCTCACGACTGATGCAAGTCTCTTCTTTAACCATTCAACCACGTACAAAATAACGTACTCTCATTTTCAGTATTCGATTTGATTTACCGATAACAAGCTAATTTTACGCATTCCGCATGCCAGCCAGTTAGTAATAAATAACTTAATAGACAATCTAGCATCCAATCTATTGGAAGTGGAAGCGTAAATAATATATGGTATATGCAGTAATTTTAATATTCATAAGATATAAATTATTATTATGTAAAATAATTTTAGTAATCAGTATTGAAAAAGGTTTTTTTAAAGAGATAAATCAAAACAACTATACAACAATAAAGTAAACGTATATCGACATGTACAATTTACACATAAAAATGGAACAAAGGAATCAAGACTGAACAACTGAAATATTATTTACGAGACATCCGCAACAACTGAGATTCCAAGCAGAAGTGTATCAAGTCAACCTGGCCGGCCGATGAGCTCGGCAGGGCCGGTCCCTACCATGATGGTCATCACGTGATCAAGTCGAGCCTCTAGGCCACGCCCCTACGGAATATATTTCTAACAATAAATATTCGTCATTAAGGATATTAAGCGTTCTTAGAGTATGACTTTGTGACGATTAGGATAAAAACATTTAAGGACTTGGGATTTGGGTCAGTCTCACCCAGTTGCCAGTAATTCTAACAAACCACAATACTTTGGATTGTTGTTTTCAGTTGCAGTTTCATTTAAGTAGAAACACTGTACCTATAAAAAAGGGAAATTACAGCATTGATTTGAGAGTTTGGCCGTTTTTTTTTGCAATAGATGTCAAAAACGCAAACAAGCGATGCGTACAAAATCAAAAAAATCAATCGATTAAAATATAACACAAGAAATTATTATAAAATCACACACGCGTAACAATTCCGAACTCGATTCATTCAGTGTAATGTAGGGATAACATGAAGGGAAATTTAAATTCTATTCAAGTTGATAAAACGAAATATATCTCGTGTAGTACAAGTATAAGAGTAGTAAGAAATGCGGCCGTTAAGAGCCACGCCGTCTGCTGAGTTAGGAAGATATAGAAACATTTAGACAGGGCAACGAAAGTAATTCAATATTTTGTAATAATTTATTAATACGCGTTTACTAGCTTGACCAGAATGTCATATTATTATATGTATCTATAATATTATTTATTATATGTAAAATCAGTATTATTCGATCATGTGGTTTTCAAGACACAATATTAGTTACTCCATCAACCAATCTTTTATAATATACAATTATACTTATTATATAAAACTCTTCTCGAGTCAATGTTATCATTCCACAAGATAAATCTAAAGCTACAATGGTATCCACTGGATATTGTAAGAGCTGACTGAGAGTCAGTTCGATGACCGGCAATGAAAGACTGGAAAATAATTTTTCGTGCCGATATAAATCGCTAGAGAGTTATTAGTAAAAGCTCAATATAGTTAGGCAAAAACTTTTAAAATATTTTATTTAAACGCAATAAATATATTTATAGCGAATCTACTCTTCGCATAACTCTTTATCGATAGGCCACTCTGTATTCAGGGGCGCGGTAGACGTCGCGTCGCTTTGACGCAGAGTTTTTTTTTCACCTTTTCAAACCTGCGCTTTTGATTCACAGAGAGTATTTCATAGCGGGAGGTAGTTTTAACAAATATGCCAACCAAGGCCGTCGGTTTAAGGTCGAGTTTACACTTCAGACTTTCAATGAAAATGTGCTATTTTTCATTTTAATAAGTCTAGATGCGGTGACATGACCCAGTAGATAGAACACGTGGAAAATGGTGATAGGTTACAGGTTTACATCTGGAATGGCTGTTTGTTTTATAAATAGAAAATATTTTGATCGTTTGACAAACGCTTGATGGTAAGTGGTCACCACCGCCCAGGCGCTGTTAGTATTGGTGTTTAGTGGTAGAATATAATGTGATGTGTGGGTGGAACCTATTCAGACGTGATTGCACAAAGGTGTTACACCAAGTGCGTCTTTTTAAGAACAACTACTCAGCTATTCTCTCTCTTATTTCAATACAAAATATTGATATGATCTTTCTGTATTACAGGCACAATGGTCGTAGCATCTTAGGATCTGTAATCAGTAAAAAGTTTGGCTTACATTTCTATCAGTGCCATTGTCTATGGACTACACACGGCTATTACATTTAAATAAGTACAAAGGCTAGTTATATAAACGTGGCGACTTAAGGGACAAATGTTCTTTCTAAAACAATACGAAATAACGTAGCGTACCATAAAATAAGGCTTTTTACATTACAACGAAACTGTTAACCAATACATTAAAACGGTAGTAATATAATGTAGAAGGTATTGATGCTGCTAGATAGCTTTGAACGATTTTGATGAAACTTGACAAGATTTTAGCTTTTTTTTAAAATATAGAATAGAAAGGCGGACGAGCATATGGGCCACCTGATGGTAAGTGATCACCAACGCCCATAGATATTGGCATTGTAAGAAACGTTAACCATCGCTTACATCACCAATGCGCCACCAACCTTGGGAACTAAGATGTTATGTCCCTTATGCCTGTAATTTCACTGGCTCACTCACCCTTCAAACCGGAACACAACAATACCAAGTACTGTTGTTTTGCGGTAGATAATCTGATGAGTGGGTCGTACATACCCAGACAAGCTTGCACAAAGCTCTACCACCAGTATATATTTATCCTGTCTAGCAACATCCAGTTAACGAAGACTGATACTGAGAGTTAAAAAATAAAACCAATTTGTTAATAGACTCGATCATCGAAAGCTAAATTAAAAACAGTATTGAATAACGTTGCTTTGTGAAATGCATAATGTTATTTAAACGAAAAAAATGCAATCACCTCCATACCCGACGGCTATTCAATATCGTTGACTTATTGAGAACAAGGACATCCATTTAGCTTTTGTCAAAGGATTGCTTATTGAATTTGTTTTCTAATTATTTAACAACAAATGATCTCTCTTATTCACTTTAACTAAAGGACGATAATTGAAAATATTTTAACTTATATTATAATATACTTTTAATTATTTTTTTAAAATTTAATTAATTGTTTTTGGGAATGGTGTGTTCTCCTGTAAACACAACAACAACACAACAATGTACAACTGTTGGAGATCCAAATAAATACTTTGAACTGAAGCCCGGTATAATTCGTAGTCTTGAACAAAAGATTGCGGGATCAAATAAGGGATAGTAATTTAATTTAATTAAAAAATAAATTTAATTTAATTCATTAATTATTAATGTCGTGCTCTACATTGAGTAGTCGTCAGGAATTATGTTTAAAATAGGAAAAATCCGCCACTATATTCACCAACCCACATTATTGCAGCGCGTTGGGATAAACTCAAAGTCTTGGTCTTACAGGAAAGAAGACATCTTTCAATAAAAATATTTTGGTCCCTAATCTTAATCAAAAAATATTTTTAATTAATTTCCAAGAAAATTTATAGTTTAATTACTTTTTTCATTTTCTCTTTTTTTAATGCAAACACAATAATAATTTAAAATCGTTACCACGAATAAATCCCTGATGGCAAAAACAAAACAATACACCCAATCAAAGTTGTGATCGAACATATATTGGCAATAGTTTGCTTCCAACTAACCAACATTGGTGGCCCCAACTGCATAGCTGGGTCGGGTGAATGACCCCGTGCCTTACTTATAGCAATATCGATCGTTGCAGTTGCAAATAAAATCGATTTAACGAGATATAATTTTGATGATTCGAATGTTGTTGACTCGTTGCATGGCGACACATTGATTTAATATTATTAGGTCAAATTATTTGTATTCGAGGCTTTGGTTAATCGATGACCTATATTATTTGATTTTATTAACGTCCCCGAGACAGTATTTGTTCTAAGTATTCCATTTTTAAATGTTGACATTTTTAAATTCGTTAAAATTTGGCCTATTAAAATATTTGGTTTTTGGTTGAGTAATATTGTCGTGTTCGAGCGTAGAGACATACTAAGTGAAAATCTTTTATTTTGGGGGCAATACGAGTTAAATTTAAATCTTAGATTAGTATGTAAAGTTGTACCGTTTCAAAACGCACTCTATTTCGTACGTATTATAACTTTATTAAAGTATATTATCATAGTATAATTTTAATATAGTATGCTAAAATTTATATAAGGAATTTACGATATAATCAAATGGAAAAATATTTTTTTGACTTGATTATTTTAGGGAGTAAATACAAAAAAGTCAATACTCGTCATGAAGAGAAAATGTTTTCTGTTTAACAAATGTTTTTAGAACCTTTCACTCTCCGGTGGTTTAATCCAAATGGACTCAAAGTAGCGTATTCATCCATCTGCGAACATATAAACTCAGGCAACAATATATTTGTATTAAATTTATGGATAACACTTTGTTCTTTGGTAAACTCAAGTTTTAGACAATCATAATATTAATGGAATGTTTGATCAACCCACTTACTTACACGTTAATTAGAATAGTTTATTACACATCAGCATGTTTTAGTTTTATTCTGTTTTATGGTAATTTAGTAAATCTTATTTGTTTATTTTATCGTTAAGTTCTAGGAAAGGTCTGAATAATTGAACCATAATTTTGACGGTGAAATTTTATTTAAGTTATATTATTTTGGACGGAAATAATATTGTGGCTTTCATTTATTATCTATGGAAATGTGTCGATTTTCCGTTCGAGATATTCTTGTTTTTTTTTTTAATTTGTATAAATAAATTAATAGTCATACTATTTCATGGCGATGAATAGCAATATTATAATTTAATATTTTAGTCAAATCAGAATGGCTGGTTAGAACACCTGTATCTTAACCGAAGGTTGTGGTTCTAAAACGGGCAAGCACCACTGAGTTTCAAGTACTAATTTCAAGGCTTAGAAGTATATTTTTTTACGAAATCTATCGTAGTGGCCAGACTTGAAAACGACATCGGAAAAAAGCTTAAATCGTTATTATAATTTGATATAACTTAGTAATGTATTTTTAGGGATACAATAAGATGAAATTAGCACAATAATGTTTAAATATATAATAATATATACATCAGCTAAGTTTCCATCAATAATAATTACACAATCACTAAAATTGTACAAATACAAAACATATGTAAAATCACATACGCTTACAAACATTACAAAATTAAGTAATATCAATAAAGGCGTGTGTCTCAATTCGTAATGCGTATTTTTTTATTATATATATATAATCAAAATATAATAATTAAATCAAAAATAAATAGCAGAATAATAACAAAAAAATTAAAAAGAAAGATTAATTAAAATTTTACGGAGTATGACCAAATAAATAAATAATTTTGTATGTATTTTTTTTAACCAAATAAAAATAATTACTAAATGAAATCAGGATACATTGACGTAATTAAGGCTAACAAGTAAGAATATTAATTAAGGCTAACAATAAGTTACAGTGACGAATTTATAACAAACTAAAAGATTAAATATTAAGAAAGATCGGTATATCTATATATGCAACAATCTATATTCTTGTGCTGTCACTGGTGACAGATGGGTTGATTTTACGCTCAATGGATTGGAATGCGCAGCAAGGAAACGCTGCCACCATTCTTGCCACCATTCTACGCGATCGAGATATTAACGAATATTTTGATTTTGTAATAAATTCATACAACAATTTATTGTCTTAGCACAATAAATATCATTTTCAAAATATGTATTTTTTCATGAATATTTCTCTGATATAGCGTCGAATAAATTTCCGTATAAAAATTTGCAACAAGCTGATCTCAAGATGCTACCCATAACCCGGTCATTCTCGTATCATAAGAATCATCGGTCAGCGGGTTAAGAGGATCTTATATTATCGTTGCTAAGGGGAGATGACTATGATAAGAAGTGTTGGAGGCAGTATTTTGATTTCGATCGATAGATCAAACATGAGATTTAAGGTCGTGTGGTATTCATTAGAGTTCAACTTCTATGTAGAATCAATGTATATTTTATTTTAGACAAGAAAAACACGTGGCTTTGCGTGCAATTCATTTTGTGACAATTATGACCCGTATGAGCCGGTTGGCGTGGTTGGTAGATACTTGCCTTTCACGCCGAAGGTTGTGGGTTCGATTCCCACCCAGGACAGACATTAGTGTGCATCAACATGTCTGTTTATCCCGAGTCTGGGTGGAATTATCTATATAAGTATGTATTCACAAAAGAAAAGTAGTATATGTAGAATATCAGTTGTCTAGTTTCAATAGTACAAGCTCTGCTTGAATAATGTCCCAGGATATAAAAAAAAATATATACATTTAAAATATTTAAATTATTAGGTAGCTGCGGTAGTCTAAAATAAATGATTGTTTTGGTTTTAGTATCTCACAATTATCCATGTGATTGAAATCACAGATAGATGCTCCAGTTTTATTTATTTGTACAAATAAAACAATTACAACTTTTGCACTTTATTATTATAGCGAAGCCGGTGGAAGCTATTAAGATATTTTATGTAATAAATGATTGTACGAAAGTTCCGATATAAATGTATCTAGCAGTATGGACATTGGCCAATAAAAATATCTCTGCCATTACGCTACATCCTCGGTTTGGTCGTCGTGTAATGGGTGTTTTATGATATTTTTCAATTTTGTTTTTACTGACCAAAAGATCAATGACCTTTAGACAGTAATAATTGAGATGGAATTATTTTACTTGAGTTTTGATTTCCCTTAACTTTGAGTTTTCATTTAAACATAAAATAAACATTTATTTTAACTTAATTCTATGACTAAGTTTGATTGTAATTTTGATTAGTATAAATTTATTTTACTAAACAATATATATGAGCTGTGATTATTAAAAGTAGAAAAAATAGTTGAAAGATATTAATAGTTTTTTCTTTACTAAAAAAATATTAATATAATATATAGCCGCCGACAGTGGATAAAACACTTGACTCATAACCGATCGTCAAACCTGGCTAGCACCATTGAATTTTCATTTATTATATGTGTTTATAATTCAAAATTTCACTTAAATTTTACCCCATGTGTATCCTTTAACACGCATTGAAATCAGCGTGTAATAATCTCCAACCTTTCCCTGAAAGGAAGAGGAGGCCGTAGCCAAGCAGCGGAACATTTAAAGGTTGTTACTTTATTGACCCTTTTTAATATTCATTTATTTGCTTTAATGTAAGCATTATGTGTTTTCTGTCAAAAAAAACCTCTGCAGCCTCCCGGAGCTTGAAAATAGATACTATTTACTCTTTAGCCTTGGAAAGCACGTAAAGCTGTTATGCGCCTGAATTCTTTCCGATCGTGTTGGATTGCCACCCCATCGGACTTTGAGATTGAGGGAATAAAGAGTGCATCTGTGTTTGCACACACACTTGCGCACTTTAATATACCCTGGGCAGTTGGCTAATCTCTCTTGAGATTGGTCAGGAGGACATTACATGTTATTTTTTAACTTTAATGTTGTATATTATAAAAATGTCTGTACATAGTTTCAACAAATAAATAAATTAATGTTGTATTAGAAAGATACACAGATATATTTGAAAATATAATAATCTTTTTCATAACTAATCTTTTAAAAAAATTCATGCTAGACTCCCTTTCATGTTTAAAATGTATAGAAATTCATTCTATTGATTTCAGCTTTCACAAAATACCTATTCGCGTTTCATTCATCACACGTTTGTTATTCCACTTTCCAAATAAAAACGGCAGCTGTAGATCTGTTCATCAAATATGGCGTCACTTTGTAAGATTTTTATTATAAAATCTATATCAATAAGAATTATTCATGACGTCGTAACTTCAAAAATGTAGAATTTAAAAAATGATACATTAATTAATATATATATATATATATATATATATATATATATATAAATGATACATTAATTAATATACATGATGTATACACACACATATATATATATATATATATGAATATAAATAAAATAAAATATATTTAATAATAAATTAATTTAAATATATTTAAATTCTACATTTTTGAAGTTACGACGTCATGAATAATTCTTATTGATATAGATTTTGACCCTTATTTTTATATATATATAAAAGTAATTAATGAATTATGTACCGGTAAGCATTTTTACATAAACTATATTTTGACTTTCGACCTTTGATATACTTAAGTACTTATTTTCTCTCATTATGATGATGAATTGTGTTGATTAGAAAAAATAAACGAATATTTTGATATGACTGTATTACCTGTGCTTAAATAATAATATATTTTTAATTATCTTGTAATGATTTGAAAAAGGCGTGTTAAAAATACGAGTATGAAATAATTTGAAAATTAAACTTTTTAACATGATTACAATATTTTTAAAACATATTTATAGAAAAATGTCTACGTGTGTGACAGTACAGATCACAGTTAGTGTGTTTCCGTTCTCATTTTAATTATATATATAACCAGATAAAACATATACAACTAAATACCTATATGTACAATTTAATACTGGAGTTAAATTCAAAACGAATGAAATTTTAGTCTGTACAAAAAATAAGGGTTAAAAAGGTTTTGATAATGAGCCTAACTCACGTCCAGTGCTTATATACTAAAGAATGACGTAAGCATGTATTACAGCTGATCCCCGTGAATGATTTGGGATTTTTTGAAAACACACGCTTTGAAATTCGGCCGGTGATGCTCCATAGTAGTGTTGTTCACGCATCGTGCCCAGACAACGAAAAAAATATTTATCAATAAAATTAACATTATATTAACTTATAGTTATTGCCAGTATCAAAATTTAAATCATTATCATTAATTACGTATGGCGACATTTTACATTTTTTCTGTCAGATTTCTCTCGAGTCTCATCCGTTATTGTTTAAATTGTTACCTGTATGTTGTGCGAAATAAAAATTTATACTAAATTGCAAGTAAAGAGTTTCACTAAAGAAATTCCATTTCTTGAGCGTAACCAAGTGTTATATTGATTTTAGCTTTGTTGTAAGCTTTTTTGAACGGAGATTGTTAGTAGACGTAATTTTAAAGTTTGTGCGTTCAAATCTGGAGGTATTACTGAATTTTCACGTACTTAACTGTTGTTTGTAATTCATCTCGTGCTCGGCTCTGAAGCAAAACATCCTGAGGACACCTTCACGGGTCTGATTAAGATTTACCACAGGTGTATTCACCAATCATCATCAAACCTGTCAGTTCTGCATCTGGTCTTTTAGCATTTATTGTTGTTCCTTTCGCTTTGAGAGCGTGGTATTATTGACCTGTGTTTGTACACGCACTTGAACACTAAGACATTTCATCTGGAGTTCGCTACTGAGATTGGACGCCACAGTTAAAATCCGTCATTTCATTTATCAATTATATATATAATTTCGCAATAAAAATTCAAGGATATAAAAAACGGGTTTATTATTTTCATAAATATCTGAAACTATGACACGAGTTATTAACATTATACTGTACCGTGTGTTTTCAAATTATCTACGGTTCACAGGACGCACCTATGTCGCGCGGTTAGGCCCCGGACATTAAGTATAATCTAGGTATAATCAGGGCCCCTAGATACATCTACACTTAGATGTCCATTACCGCCTGTAAGTATAAATGATGCGACCTTGCTAAATCTCTATAAATATAAATAAATAAACTGTGTATCATGTGCCCACACACATGGTATACATATGTATGTATATATATATATATACATACATATGGATATATTTGGTAAAAGTACCTATTAAGCTATGCTACAACAGAGAAAAAGGGAGAAGGAGGAAAAGATAAAGGTGGGGGGAATAAATACACTCTGTATTTAATAATCAAACTACACTTAGAATTTCTGCTCTCAGATACAGACGAATACAGCTGGTATAGACAAATTAATTTGATCTTTGATCAAGTGACTGTTAGTTTTGTTTTATATCTCCTAAACCACTTCACTCACTCTTTTTCACATAAAACAAATAATAATTAATCATACATAAAAAGTGACGATATTTTAAATTATTTTTTAATATAAATTCCTGGTAATCATCAAGGTGTGATGAGTGGCTACAAGCATGCTATTTCGTGGGTATCTTTACAGTGAACCCTGATTATGTAAATCAAATATATATGAGCTATATATACGTAAAAAAGCCGAGATAGCCTAGTGGTTAGAACGCGTGAATCTTAACTGATGATCGTGGGTTCAAACCCGGGCAAGCACCACTGAATTTTCATGTGCTTAATTTGTGCTTATAATTCATCTCGTGCTTGACAGTGCAGGAAAACATCGTGAAGAAAGCTGTATGTGTCTAATTTCATTGAAATTCTGCTACATGTGTATTCTATGGCCGAGATGGCCCAGTGGTAAGAACGCGTGAATCTTAACCGATGATCGTGGGTTCAAACCCGGGCTAGCACCGCTGAATTTTCATGTGCTTAATTTGTGATTATAATTCATCTCGTGCTTTACGGTGAAGGAAAACATCGTGAGGAACCCTGCATGTGTCTAATTTCACTGAAATTCTGCCACATGTGAATTTCACCAACCCGCATTGGAGCAGCGTGGTGGAATAAGCTCCTCAAAAAGAGGAGAGGAGGCCTATAGCCCAGCAGTGGGACATTCATAGGCTGTTACGAAGTGTATTCTACCAACCCCCATTGGAGCAGCGTGGTGGAATAAGCTCCAAACCTTCTCCTCAAAAGGGAGAGGAGACCTTAGCTCAGCAGTGGGACATTAACAGGCTGTTACTGTTTACTGTTATATATGCGTTAATATCTCAGTCCACACCTAAAATCTGACCTATATCAATTCGTCTAGATAAAGGTTATGTCTTCTTAGAACTTAAGTGCCATTTTACTGTCGGTCAAATGGGAAGTGCGTGTTTTTTCTTTTACAGATTTTCTTTCTTAAATTGTTTTGTCCAGCTAAGAAAGAACTTATTTCCTTTAAGTAAGAAAATTCGGTAGTAGGCATTTTTTTTTACACAGAGCATAAAGCCTAAACTCCTAAATTTCACATCATGTATATAATTTTATAGGAAGGTTTTATTATGAGCTGTCTGACCTACGCTTTCTAGCTTCGAGATCTTTCGAGAAGCTTATGTTAATACGATATCAAGTAAATGGGTAAAATAGTATTTCTTTCATAAGTGAAACCTAAAGTACGTACGTAATTAAATTAATCAATGATATTTGCCCGGGCCTGAACTTCGTAATCTTCGGTCTACATTCTTTTTACGAAACCATCTTAGTTCTCTAAATACTCTATCATAAATAGTAATTATAACAGTGTGCACTTACAATCTGGATAACAAAATAATAGTCTATTTACATTAAAGCCTTAAATAAATAAAAGTAAAAACAGTTACCGCATAAATCGTGACTGCGTGTAGAGGTGGCTATTGGATTACAGGCATGTATGTGTGTGTGTGTGTGTTGTTCTATCCCTGTTAATACACCTTTCATGTATACTAAGGATCCCTGTAATAATTTTCATGAGATTTTTCCTGCTCCCTTCTTAATACATTTCTCATTACGAGTGATTGTGTGGTGATTTCCTTTTTCGTTTTCAATTATAAGAATCAGATGACTTCCACTTCCATTATTATATCGAATGAATATATTTTTTTTTTAAATAATTAATTATACACATAATTTATGTGTATCATAAGTAGAAAATACCTGACTTACCTCAATAAAATAATTATAAGCAAAAATTATGTAGCTTATAAAAAAATCACACGTATATACGGAAAATAGATGACTCAATTTCCGTCAGTTAATAATAATAATTAAGGTGCCATAACCAAATAATAAAATAATACCGAATTTAGTACAATTGTCATAATTATTATTGAAAAATTGAATGGTGTTTGAGATATATATTCGATAATAACAATAACTTTTCTGAAATATAGCTGAGTTCGCGTCGCTGGCAATAAATTAGAGAGCCGTCTCAAAAATATAGTGATTGCTGAATTTCATTCACTGGAGATCTACTCAATCATGTGATTCAGAAACGGTCAAACCCGTTACGCAGACGATTTATAAAGACTTGTAACTGTTGAGTATAATATATTGAAAAAAATACTAAATTATATATGGCGGTTACAAAATGGCGGTTACAAAATGGCGATTTTAAATCAGCGCGCGTCAATTTTTTTGCGTGAATTCAGTATGGCTAACCAGCAATATTTAAGTTAATAGTCATGGGAGCTTAGAGATTTGAGAATGCTATTGAATATTCTATTTCATAGACGTTTTTTGAACCGTTTCACATTTCAACTTCGCGAAGATAATGTTTTACAGATATTCTGACCTTACATTATTTAATTAAGAATACGGACTTTGGCTTTGTCTTAGGTTGTGGGTTTGATTCCCACCCAAGACAGACATTTGTGTGCATGAACATGTTTGCTTGTCCAGTTGTCTGGTTTCCATAGTACGAACTCTGCTTAGTTTGGGATCAGATGGCCGTGTGTGAATAATGGTAATATCCTGGGATATTAAAATTATTTTATTTTATGTTTAAAATATTAGGTCTTATCAGATTATATTTGTTTTATTGTATCGTAGTTACGTTTTCTGCAGACGTCATAAAAAAATCATAATGTCGAACTTACGTTGTTATAATATGATTTTCTTCGTCTCTATACGTGTTATTTGACTTATATTGCATTTTTATGCAAATTTTATTATGAATTGTGAGTTCTTATGGTAATCATCAAGATATCGACATTCAAAACTTTAACGTGCAAGCTATTATACTAGTAAAACTAGTTAAAGCCAGTGGAATTAATAATTTTGTTTGAATTTTAAGAGTAAAATATCACTTTTTTTACTATCACATCTTTGATATAATGAAAGTAACTGATAATAAATAGTTAATTTACTTAATTAATAACGTGACTATTGATGACTGTTATCACAAAACTAGTAGTGTTACATCAAACTAAGATAAAATATCTGTGGCAAATACTTGCCTATTTACCTAAAGTATTTGTTTGTTGACACCTTTGTTTATTTTCACAAGAGCTTTAGACATTCTTATTGTTAAACAAAAATCGCATTTATCAAGATCCATAGTTGGAAGAACTTTGCTCTTTTATTTAAGAATATATAGAATAGAAATTATACATAGAAATTACGATTCTAATCTAAGGGAATTAACTTAACTATAGAAATTTTATATAAATAAAGTACATAAAACATTTTATAAAAATAAAGAACCGTAACAGCCTGTAATTGTCTTAGCCCTTCAGTGCTAAGCCCTCCTCTCCGTTTTGAGGAGAAGGTATGGAGCTCATTCCACCACGCTGATCCATTGCGTGTTAATGGACACACGTGCGGTAATATTTCAGTAAAATTAGACGCATAAGAATGTTTTCCTTCACGGCTGATCACGAGATGCAGTAAAATAACAAAATAAACACACGAAATCTCAGCGATACTTGCCTGCGTTTAAAACTTTCTCGGCTCATAAATATTAATTATTTTATAATATTAATTATTTCAATTTGTATTTTTTCCTAAGATATTTTCACAGTTACGACATCTCGATTTATTATTCAATATCAAATCTTTGAACAACCTTCCCGATAGCGATATCTTTACGAAATTCTTTCAATATGAAGTCATTGTTCGGCGTTACACGAATAGAGAATGTGGTTGACAGGGCTTAATTCATTGTATTGTGTCCACAAATTGTGAGGAAATTATAAAGTAATATAATACACAATCGTTTGTGTTTATAAGCTATTGCGTAACAAAAGTGGAACAGTTGTTATTAATGAAAGGAAATAATTTCGTTCAAAATCAAAATAAAGGTACTTTATTCAAGTAGGCGAGCAATTTTGAATTGTTGTTTTACAAGATTATATTAAAAGACGCCATCGACGTTCGGAATGTACAGAACATGCGATTTTAATCGAAGATAGCAGGTTTGAAGCCCCGAATTTTTTTTTTTTTTATATTTCCCGGGAGGGCAAATGACTCTACTCCACCTGATGTTAAGTGGTAGTAGAGTCCAAATGCGACGACGGCCAGTACAGACGGGAAGAAGATTCTGCACTAGCCGCCCTCGCCTTGCCGGCCCGCAAGATGCCTCTTCACGCCTCGTTTGAAGGAACCCGGGTCGTAAGAGGAGGGGAACACGTGAGCTGGTAAAGAATTCCATTTTTTGGTAGTGCGACAAAGAAAGGAGTAAAATCACTAATCTTATATGCTCAATTTGTTATTATAATTCATCTCGTGGATCGTATATACACTGGAGTAGCGTTGTAGGTTATGCAACAAACTTTCTTGTAGGTAGAAGAAAAATCCTACCGGTGAAAAAATAATGGATTGGTTAAGTTGCCTTATAGCCTTTTTTTATCGCTGGAAAAACGCGTTGCACGTTTCCCCCACGGGAACAGTGGGTGGGTATGTGGGGCTCGCCGGTATCCAAGACGCCGAGTGTGCCCCGAATATCGGAATATTAATCAAAAACCAGCGGTACCCTTTTCGTCTTAACGAGGAGCGCCACGGGATCGCTTGTGCATGCCACCGTGACGCTCTGCTGTTTTGTCCCTGTTGCTTTATAGCCTGTCTGACTGAAGCTTAACAATGACGCTGCATAAATACCATCTTCACACCGCCAAATCTCAAAAGCACTTTTGATTTAAAAGTCTGAAACCTAAAAAATATGAAATGTCAGACCGACGTCAATATAAATCTTGGACGTAAAGAATCTGAAACCGAGGCAATAACTCTCGGAGCACTCACATTGAAATCTCATCGTAAAAACTGTTTTGTAAACAATAAAACGAAATAAGGGGCTCATAACTCTAAAAATACTTTATTAAGATCTTTCTGAATCTGCCCCTATAATGAGAGATGCTGTATTACTTCGTCATAAATGTATTTTCAATGAAGCTTAGCGATATTGGATCGGTTATAAATTATATTGTTTTTCTGATAAAAAACGGAGATCAATATACTTATGAACGTCTGGGCTAGGCTATATTAATGTTTGTTAGTAGTTTTAATCAGGATTCAATTAGTTTTGTAATATAAATAAATACCAAAATAAGACTTACAAGGTACACGACAGGACGCACACCAATGTATTTGCATGTGTTTAATTTGAGTTGGTGTCCTCTCTAATCGTGTCGGATTGCATCCCATCGGACTATGAGAGTGCACCTGTGTTTGCGCGTATAATCGTTCAGGCTATTCTAAGTTAAAATGGATGTCATAAAAATACCGTTCAGAATCATTATCACCGTAATGACATTCTAATTTTAGACTCACATCAAAGAATTGTCAACAATTTACGCCAAGGGATTGGTGAATGACACGCGTGGGAAATATATAGACGAACAAACTCAAGAAAAAATTATGTAAAAATAATTATACGGAACAATTATCCACAAGTACGTTATCTGTCTTCAAATCTAAGCTCGAAGGAAACGTTATTTATTATAAACATAAAAACCCTTTCGATAGTAAACAGGATGTCTATAAAGACGCATGTTTTATTGGGACGATGTACGTAAAGGAGCATATCGTCTATATATATCCATGTTTCGGGCTATTTCGGGATCTGGAACGATTTACCGAGATAATATTAAACGTTAGGAAAATAAAAGAAATATACAGCTACTATGTTGTTGGCAATACAATCTTTGGTTAATGAGGCGATTATGGAATGAAAAGATAAATAAAGCAGTGTAATCTTGTACATTTCCACTACTATATAGTCTATATTATATAGAAATATAGTCCATAGATCTTCATACGTGAATATGAACCAAAGGTTCATATTCTTTTATTAATTAAAGCAATATTTATTTAGTATATTTTATTTTTGGAAATATATTTAAAAAGGAATATGGTTATTATACTTATGTAGAAGGTCAGATCTCAGCAAACTACAATTTCCAAGAATTTTTAAATGAGCTCGAGTTCAGAAAAATGTAAAAAGATTTTTAACCTTCGTAGGTTTACTTTTAATAATGTCGATAGGAATTCTATGCCGGTATTTTTAACGATATATATTACATATTTATATATTACCTATTGTGCACACGATATATTCTATATTATAAGGAAATTCTTAACATGAAAAAAAAAACAAAATAACTAAATAAACGATAAAAAAATACGTGTGTTGTCCAACGAGCGGACTTATGGCTTATTATGAGCGAATCTACAGAACGTATTATGGGTGAGTAGTGCAGACATAAGCATAAGTATATAGCATAATATATTATTGCATATATATTTACCATAAATAACAAAGGACGTCTTGTAAATACTTTCAATTACTTATATTCATCATTATCATCACATAAGCTATTTACTAATTAAGAAAATATTAATATCAGATTCACAATCACTGATTGTGACCAGCTGTTCTTAATTAGTGTAATTACTTACTTGAAATCTGTGCGTTTTAATTTGCCTTACAATCCTATGCAAATGCACGTTATTTCCAAGCCATTAGGAGAGAAATCGAACAGATTGAACCTCAAAAGGAAATTCCTGGAATAATACGAGATCTGGATTCCAATCACGGCACACGACCTTCGCAACGCATTAATTGATGCGAAATAGAAAGCCGAGCGCATCTGATAGATACCAATTATTTTCTATATATTGAATAACTGGATAAAGAATTAAACCTAATATATGGGTTAGTTAGTGATTTTTTTTGGAGGTGGAGCAGTAATTCACTATTCTCATTGTGTTTCCCATTTGTCTGTTGTTTTGTAAAAATCCATCTCGGCTTAGTTGATAGAGCACTTGAATCTCAACCGGATTCAGAGTCGGAAAAGCACTACTGAATTTTCTCTCATCCAATATAAGCTGTGTACCTTTTTATATTTTTTATTTTTTTATTTTTAATTATATTATGAATTATATTATATCCAGCATTTCGTATATTACATTAGCAATAGTCGAAAAAAGCTACGTACGGAAATTATATTTGAAAATTATGGACATAATTGTAAAATTTATATCGGCCATGGTTATAAAGCTATGCGGATATAATTAATCTAATATCCTCCATAAAATGAAGCTGAATCCCTTCAAAGGTTTATTATCATAGGACGGCACGCAGCCTTCAAAATACTTAACGGTCCCTTCCATGCGGAAGGGTCTATCCCAACATATTTCCTATCAAGGACACTATGTAATTTATCATAAGCCTTCAAGGATTCGCATTCAATTGGTGCATATTAGATGACCTTGGTTATTGCTGGATCGTTCTGGTTATTGAAAGTTAATTGAGTGAATATGATATGTTGGAATTTCTTCTAAACTAGAAGGTCACGTCGACAAGACACTATGGCTATGATATGTGAATAGTAAATGAAGGTGAAGGAATAAATCCGGGCAAGCATTTTAGTTTTAACGTGTTTAACAGAGGACTTTTACTGACTGGTGCTTAATCGTCTTAGTTTGCTTTTCGTGGGATAAGAGATTATTTTATGATAAAAAGGCGTGGAACTAATATTTTTTTATTTTCATAAAGAGCTTATTACAAATCTAAAATTATATTTAATTACTTTATGTTAATTCGTTTTAAAGATTCTACTGAGTTCCTTGACAGTTCGTCTCGGTATACCAAACTGGTGATATCTTTACGTTTAATAATTCTCATAAATTATTCAAAAGTGTTTTAAGAGCCTATTTATATAAATAATATTTTTGTTATTTATAAATAAATAGGCAAAGATGAAACAGTAACGTTTTAACTAATTTTGTTTTTTTTTTGTGTGTGTGAGCTTTAAATAACACCAAACAAGAGTACAAAAAATGTATCCAAACCATCCAAATTAATGTTTTACTCAATTTTGATCATGATTTTGGTCGAAATTCGACAATATCTGTGACATTTTTTATTTCTTTTCTCCAAGCTTAAGAAATTGTTTTAATACTGAAATACAAATATCTTTAAAATTTAATATTAGACACTTGAATAGCTTGATCATAGAAATGAGAAAAAAAAAGTTTATGTACTTATCTGAGTTTCCAACATATCACGAACCAAATATATAAAAATGATTTGTTACCTCAACATATAATTACTTATTATACAAATCTATTTTGTCTGTCTGGGGAACTTAATCCATTAGTGCAGAATCGCTCAACAAGTTTCCTAGATAAAATAAATGACGATCTAAATGCAGAATTCCCTTAGTCAGCCATGATACATCTGAACTTTGTAAAGATTCATTGGAGATTACGAAGTCTTCTTAAGACCAAAATAATTAATCCTGTCTAAATGAGGCTCTCGCGGGACTTAGTGACGTTAATTTTGACAATCGTTGATAGAAAAAGTTTTCGAGCTTATTATCTTGATAAAATTTTCGTTTTAAAACCGAAAAGTGAAATTTAATTATTTCGAATAATTTTAAATGCAGAATATTTTAATTTAATTTTTTTCAACTCACTCAAATTTAATGAAAATTGTTTAAAATTTTTATTTTTTATAATTAAATTATTATTGAATGAATTATTATTTTTGATAACAGAAAATTGTGTCATAAATCTAATTTTCTGTTTCTAATGAATATTGGAACATTTACTTTTTGTATTTTATACATTTAATTATATGTTTTTATATACCAATTTATTAAATTATTATCGTTATTTAATAACCAAATAAAGTGTGATTAATTTTATTAATTTACAGTTTTTTAAATATTTATAAGATATAGTCATTGCTTGCAATATATGTTACATTCGTCGTTATTTATTTAAATAAAATGATGAATGATTGATTCAAAACTTCGACTATTTTCAACTCTTCTACAAGCTTTACACTTAGTTTAAGGAAATATTAATATTGTTAAAAAATATAACATTTTTTTAATTTACATTCTATCTTCTCATGTCAAACGTTTGAAGAAAAAATAATTAATAACATTTTATAGATTCAAGCAATATAAGTACTTTTCGATACCAGAAAGTAAATGCGTTTAAAAATCAACTTTGACCTCTGGGTTTTAAGTTCATTATCCAACATCTGTGGTATCAAAACAATGAAATTTATATTTGATCCCGTCTACTGTATTTCTGTCTAGTTATGATTTCGAAACTTTGTTTTATATTGATAGTTCTTTGCATCATGTATTAAGAAAAAATGATTATTATTTTGATAACGATAATATAGTATATCAAGTTTAGAGGGCACGAAACCATTCACTTGAGTTTTAGTTATGAAAATTAAACTTGTATTGACGAGGCTAATACTAAGACTTTATTTGGAATGCTCCAAATTTATGCGTATCACGTTCGTCTTAAAGGCGCCTCTAGTTTGGTGGACCTTTGATTTAGGACATAGTTTACAGGAAATCCCTGTCTAAGATCTGAGACAACTGGAATTTCTTTACAGGTTTATCTTTGATAGACGCCTATGAGTTCGGATTTATGAGTGAAATAACCAACAGCCTATAAATACCCCACCGCAAGGCTAAAGGACCTCTTCTCTTGTTGAAGCTTAATTCACCATGCTGCCTTATTGCGGGTCGGTAGATTGGCACTTATCATCACATATTATAAATTATTTTTGTACATGTTACGCGATATCTTGGGCCAATTGTAAAACGTGTGATTTATCAATACGATGCGTTGGATGACACCGACACTAAAAAAAGATACTATATTTTCCTTAAACATTTATGATTTAAACTTATGTATATAAAGTTAATTTTTTTTAACCATAATCGCTGATATTTATTTAATTTTAGAACGCAATGATGGATTCAGTTTTATTTGTCTCAATTTATTTTACAACTGTTCATATTTGAGAGCTGACTCCGCCTGATTCTACACTCGTAATAACTTGAGATTTCTTATATTAGAATCTTCATTCGTCCTGGGCGTGTCCGTCCGTGCAGACTGCTTTATCGGTTTCGACAACCGTCTGCAAAGTTGTACGTATTTTAAACTTTGTCGAGTGTAAATTATTTTATTGCTGGCAATCTGTTACAAGAATTACGTCTTGTTATTTAATTGATGGTCTATAAGTTTTTGAATGTTTGATGGAGGATGAGTATTTAAAGTAATAAAAGTAGTAACAGCCTGTATATGTTCCGATGCTAGTCAAAAGCGGTACTCGTGGGGAGAAGACTATGCTCATTCCACCCGCTCCATGTGGAATATTATGGGACAAAGGAAGATTTCCTCGTGATTTCCTTCATCAGTGCAATATTTCTTACAGCGCTAATGTGAATAGGCGATAATATGCTAATATTGCTACTCAACTACAATTCCATCTTCCTGGTAATAAATGATGTCTACGTGATAAGCAAGAGTATTCCTTAATTTGACATAACAGAATCTGGTTACTGTCCTGATTATCATAAACGCATAACTTATGATGTCGGATAAGTCAAAATTTGATTGATCGTTGATATCTTGTAGAGTGGGGCGAGTGTGTAGTAAATATTAACTTTTTTTTAAGTTTATCTATCGTTAAGAATAGAGATTTCATCTACTTATATGTTAAGTATTCAAATTGATCAGAAATTTAACAAACTATGTGGATATACAATTCTACAAAGTAAAATTATAGAAACTTCTTTAAAGAATTATGTGCTATATAACAAAAGTAAAATAAAACGGTAGAAGTTATCATAACCACTTTTATTTGCGTTGACTATAAAAGAGAAAAAATAATGTTACCAATATTACATTCGATTTCTACCATTTAATCGCTGTCTCTGAGAACGCACAACAATTTTTCCGTTGACCTTGTACATAGAGAATCCTTGCAGTGACTGACAAGCTTGCATTGTTACGGAACGAGAACATATTGGATTTTTCGGTCCATTTCCTGACGGGAATGAGGTCTGCTTTATATATTCTTTTATTACATTTAATCTCAAACTTTGTGCGAATTTATTTTATTTATTGTATTCATTTTAAGCCGTTGATTTGTTTATTAGTGATGTGCGAATGAATAATGTTCTAGTAACACAATCTTGATGACGTGCTTGGGAGTGGAGTCTGGGTATCATCAAAAGTCATTCTACTGTTAAACAGTACCACAAAGTCTTAGTAATATATATGTGTATCGAATAAGTGTTCCATGGTACAATATGGTGTACATGGTACGCGTGAATCTTAACCGATGATCGTCGGTTTAAACCCGGGCACGTGTGCTTAATTTGTGATTATAATTCATCTCGTGCTTGACGGTGAAGAAAAACATCACGAAGAAACCTGCATGTGTCTAATTTAACCGATATTCTGCCACATGTGTATTCCGCTAACCCGCATTGGAGCAGCAGCGTAGTGGAATAAGTTCCAAACCTTCCTCAAAAAGGGAGAGAAGGCCTCAGCACAGCAGTGGGACGTTCACAGGCTGTTAACTGAATAAGTGATACGATTACAAGAAATTACAGTTTCTCAGTTGAACACATCTGGCAAAATACCTTAAGCAATATTCAACACTAATGTTTTCAAGTTTATATTTTTAATCTGTGTGATTTAGCAAAAAAAATCAAAGGAAACCGAGTTATAGAAAATAGGATTTTCGAAGTAGGTCAACATTTATTTATTGGCTAATATTTTGAATAGAGCAATCCGTCTCATTCGAAGACAGATGCTGGCCATTCAAAGAATATGCTTAACATAGTGACGTAGCGATTATTTATATTAAATTTACGATATGTGTGTCAGTATATTATCGTTGAGTTTATATGGGATATAGGCAAGAGGCTTACTGACTTCAAGGACACATAAAATTTATTGTATTTTATCACTCAAATCACATAAAATATTTGCACTTATTTTGTATTTACAAAAAAATTAAGTTTCGAAGATTATTGTTAACAACGAAACAAACTTAAAACAGTTATCCACTGAAATCATATATTTAATGGAAACATTGACGTCAAAGTAACAATTCCGTAACTTTATGGGCTATTTCGATAACATCAAAGGTACGCTATAACTATTTGAAAGGCTTTGTAACTTTATCAACCTATTATCGCTCAGGTAACGATCATCTAACACCTGTTAATAATTTCTGATATGGTACTTAAAACAAATATTCCATATAGATTTTTTTTTATATATTTACAATAAATAAGCAGACTGACCACCTGATGGTAAATCATTAAGAGACTCCCAATTCAGTTCCCTAAAAATTATCACAAGACAAAAAAACTCGATTGGTTTCTTTTTCCGGTTCTTCTCAGTTCTGGATATATTCTTTCAGAGGTCGTTTTTAATTTTACAATCAATATGTAATAGAGAAATTATAAATTTATAGAAATTATAAATTATAAAATTCTCTTCTTTTCATTTCATCATTTTTAATATATTTTCATAATATCAGAGTAATATTAAAGAGGTAAGTTTTCTCTGTTTCTTTTTCTGGTTTTATGTAAAAGTTACGAATTCGATTAATATGGAATTTTCATATTATGTTATATATTACATATAGTATGTTGCTATGTTGCTAAAATGCAGAGACATGAATGTCGAGAGTATAACACATACAAAAAATTTATCAAAGATTTGTAGGTCTCCAAAATAACAACAAAAAAGTCAAAAACATCATATATATCTATTATATATAACTCAAGTAATAATCTTAATATATTAAAAATAGCTTTGATAATTCCCTTTACCTTTAATTATTATTGTATACCGTTACATTCATATCCTAAGACATATAATTTAGTAACCCAGTCATGTATTACGAATGTTTAAAACACAACCAGTACATCGTAACAATCTGTCTCGTATAAACAGCGCTGCCCTAATTCCTCTGACCCACTTTACTCCACCTGGACCAGGCAGGACTCCTATCTAGATCATAATATAACTTGTTTCCAAAACTATAACTATATTTATGCTTTATCATATTGAATAACAGCGGAGCATATTGTTCCACAGATAAACTGATGTTTAATTAACGGATAATATTGTTATTTGAATTAAATAATTCTTGTATTATAGCTCTCAGTACGATTAAACTGTCTTAGGTAGCTAAGTTTTTCTTTGAAGGTTGGTACTTCACAGCAATGACCTAAATAGTATTGATGGTGAGTGGTCACCTTTGCTTTTTGTAATTGGTTTTTTTTAAATTTGTATTATATATCTATCGCTAATAAATTGAAAACGGCGATGTTTATATATTGTTTGCTTTATTTCAATATATAATATTTATTGTAATATTAATCTTTATTGATGTATGTTAATATTATCTTGTTAGATTTTATTTTTATCTAACACAATTTTGTAATATAAAGATAAATTAATATCCAAATAGCAATAGCAAATATTTCGATGTTATTAAGATAATAAACAGATTAAGAAAATATACAGCGATACACAACAATTCAATAATATTAAAAAAATAATGATACATTGTTATCAGAATTCTACGTTATTTGTATAAGACAAAGAAACTTACTTTTCCTTATCATGAGTATTTTCATATTCATGCAATAATAATAATATTATAATGTTTTACCAGAAGAATACAAAAATCAAATATCAAACAAGAATTTCATTTATACCGATACCTGGGAACGTCTTAAAAAATGTAAAGTACTTTCGGAGGGTTCTTTCATGGCGTCCTTGGATTTTTCCCCATGACTTTACCAGGTGGATGCTTTATTAAAATTCACCCTAAAAACCCGGAGATCCAAGGTTGGGTCCATTTATACTGGTATACGGTCGAGACTTATATAATTTGAGTTTCTTTGATAAAATGCGATTTCCTTAGGATTTCCTTAGAATATCTGCTTGCAACACATGACATGATATCCTAAGGAAATCACAGTCCACACAAGATGGTGATAAAACTGTGCCATTCGTCCGTATGTCTATGATACAGCCTTTAACAGTTGAAAGATTTACAAAATAACTATGGACCTATCGGTACAAATTATAATAACAGTTAAACCAATGAATTAAACTATAAATTGATATATAAGCTATTAAAAAAATGTTTTGGGCTGGTAAGACCCTATTTTAATAAGATATATAATATGTCAAGTTTGATTTTTAAAATCAAGTATCTTGTTATAGTATTTACTCATAATCCTAGTATTATTCTGTTTTGAAATAAACACACTTGGAAAGCTATGTAGCTTAATAATTTAACTGGACAAACTTGTATTCGCATAGTATGTTCTGTATACATTTGTTAGTAAAGATTAATTATTTAATTCTACCCTCAAAACGTACAATGTACCTATTTTAATGTTTTACATACATTCTTCATCAAATATTTAAAGTAAACCGTTTTTAAATTTTAAAATGATTTAGTTTGCGCAAAAGATAATTAAAAAAAAAACTTTATCTTAAAGATATCAAATGTTAATTATCGTTGCAATTTCAATTCAATTTGGCATAGTTGTAGATGTTTTAAATTTAACTATTTTAGAATTATGACAGTCCCCAGAGTTAATAATAAAATTATCTTCGCGTTCAAAACTAGACAGGCTACATGTACAAATTTTAATTATTCAAATTTTTCACTCAACAACAAATAAGTATAATGAAAATTTTATCCCAAAAACAGACAATGGATTTGGAAGGCATTCGCGAAATATTTTCTAATTCATAATTCAATTTCATTTCCATGCACCTTAGCATAATCGTGAGCGGGTCAAGGACTGATAATGTGGGTTATGAAGAAACCGAGTCAAAAACAGAGTTCATTAATGTAAAATCAGTTCCTTCCTAAACGTCTAAATCGATACACTAAGCCGATGCAACTCTTCCTACACCCGCACCAAGCAATACGAGACTCTAACCCAAGACGCTAAAATTCATTTTTAATTGGACATAGCGCTGTCATTTCCGTCTTTCGTATTGTAATGCGTTTTATACCAGGACAAGGTTAGGCGGGAACGAGATGGAGCTATAAAAATTCGTATTGGTGTGAAAGAGACCGAGATGTAGGAATGCAAGGCTGAAGGCTCGCAGGTACAGTGACCTGACCTAGTTCGAGGTGCAGGGCATGGTGTAAATATTGATTCAGCGGTACAACCTGTTGCTAAGGTGGAGTCTTTGGGATCCTTTTGGTGCTGCAGGCTTGACTTTACGCCTCATTTGATACAAACTTAGAATAATAAAGAATATTTATGAACCAACTGTTGATGAAAATTTGACATATATGTAATTGTCGAATATTTTCCTTTTAACTTCACATTTCTAACTTAGTCATTTAAAATTTTTAATCTAAAATATTAAATAAATTGATTGTAAGATTGTAATTATTTTCCTTTTTAAATTAAGTGGGAAGATACTGTAATCTCATCATGTTTATGTTCAAAAAGTTTTAACTTCGTTCAACTCAGCTTACCCTCACGGTGGTAAAATTTCATAAGTCGAAGTTCTGTATTACAGATACAAATTAATTATTATATTTCTTGCTTACAATCTATACCAATACTATACCATGGCTTTGTTAGTCTTTTCTTTATTTCTTTTATTTTTAGCAGAGGATGAACAAGGTTGGGATTTGGGCTTTTGTTTCTCATAAATAATACAATAATTTACTTAAAATGAGAAAATACAATTATATACATATAATATAGTTTGAGGTGTCTCGGATACCGTAAAATAAATAGAAACTTAAAACACAAACATATTTTTTATAGCTAGATTTTTGAATATATTGTAAGATCAGCAAAAATCATGTATTTATTTATACTTTTTATCCACAACATTATTAAAGAGCTTTGAAGCTCGTCTTGGTTTTTAGTGACAGCCTTTCTTGTACCTTTCTTTCCTAAGTTATTTCCGCAATATCTTATATATCGTCCGTCCCATCTTTGACCATGTCTCCCTTTTACCTTTTTTTCTGTCAGATTTTTAAGTCACTTTCCTTTTTTATTTTAATAATGATCTGCAAATTTATGTTTAAGTTTTTTAAGCGATTACATGAAACAAGTAAATATATCATTTTTTGTTTGTACGTAGAATCGTATCCATTCTAATATGTGCCAATATATCTCTAATTGTAAATTATATTTATTTTTACAATATCTTCTTCAATTTATACTATTAAAGTAAATAGTAACCAAATATGAATATATATTCGTATATCGTCGTTTTATATGTACGTAGATCTAATGCTTTTAATTTTTCAATTGTACGCGACCATGGTGCCACTAACTCGCATTGGAGCGTGGTGGAATAAGCTCCAAACCTTCTCCTCAAAAAGAGGAGAGGAGGCCTTTAGCCCCGCAGTGGGACATTCACAAACTGTTACGGATGATGCCACAAATTACACAAAACATAGATATTTTGTATGAAATTATATGTACAAGGAACATAGAACATCACCTTAGATTTCAGGGATGTGACGGTGTATGGTGTTTTTTAAATGTTTTGTATTGCCAGAGTTTAACGGCTTCAATACCAGCCCAGGTCTTTCGATCGTCTTTCCTTACTAAATAAAAAAAAAACGAATTGTGATATTATTATTTTGAAATAATTGTGTACATTGTTGCTAAAATAGCTGATTCTCATATGTGTAAATGATATTCGTGTTTATTTACAGCTTGGGTTCTCGGTTGGCTGATGTGCAAGACTGTTCCCTACGTGCAAGGACTGTCCGTGGCGGCCTCCGTATATAGTTTAGTCGCAGTATCACTTGACAGGTGAGTTTAGTTACTAAGAAATTTGTTCAAGCTCATTTCTTTGTATGACACAAAATAAAGTAAAATAATTTATCGTTATATATAAATACTGTAGCAATACTGCTAGCATTCTCCCTAATATTGCACTTATTATGATACATATGTTATTAAATCCTAGAAAAGATACAATATGTCCAATATTTAACGCGACTAAGAGGTGACTTTAGTAACAGGTTGAAAATAATTTAGAATTAAATTGATATTTAAATATAACTGCTGTCATCAAACTTATCATCCACCTCATTTTACTTCGAGATAAACAAGATCGTATAAATTCAAATTATTTAGAGCATCAAGTGTTTTTATATTATTTGGCTTACAAATTATATATTATAAAAGTTTATAAAAAATGAACTCCTACTAAAAAACATGCTGTTATATTTTGTAGTCACGGTGTCAAGGACAAAGTTCTTTCATCTGGCCCATTGCTGGGCAGACCGGAGTAGTTCGGAGCTTTTTCCACAACTCTGTTTTATTATGCGTAGGTGTTCACTTCTTGATCTTTTAAAATTAACATTATAATAACTCATGCACGTGATCTATGTCCTATCCACTAATTTGTTAAGTCTTATTTGTATACAAAAGTTTTAATAACAAAGAACAAAGTATTACAATACAGTATTTCTGTATTATCGTTGTTAGCACATTCCTTGGCCAAATGGTAACCAGCCGACCAACGTTAATACCAACCTATTGGGCACCACCCGTAACGTAACATTTTAGTCCCTAAACGTTTGAGCTTGACCTACATATATTATATAAAGGAGCACGGTTATACAATGAATTACCTAATAGCATTAAGGATATTCAGCATTTTACTTTATGCCAAAAAAAAACCATTAAAACACCACATCATAAAAGATCTTACAAGGCCCTGAATTACTTGCAATTGTTATGATATTGTTTTTAAGAGTTTCATTTAATACTATTAGGGACTTCTATTCTATATTTTTATTTGATTATTGTATTTTTCTTACAAATTTTAATTTGTTAATTAGCCAAAGACAATAATATAAATTGCTATCTAATTGCTATAACACAGACGATACGTAATATAACATCTTGGTTTTGTCATACCCACATTGTTTTAAGTGAAAAGTTTAACTTGTTGTTCCTTGTTTTTGTGTACCGCCCATATAATATTTAAGTATGTGAATCTTGTTTAAATATTTACAGTGAGTTGTATTCTTTTTTATTGTGAAATAAATTCTTAAACCGCATATATACAGAAATCCAGTAATTTTTGGCATGAGACTCCAACGGTCATTCGGGACGGTTTAATTGGAGTGGTACTTTATTTATAAGAATCAGCGTCGATTGAAAAACGTCTAAATGCGTTATTTTGTTCAAAATGATAACATGCAAAATAATCCTACTATTAAGAAATAAGATGCAGGATTAGTTTATAAGGAAAGGATTATTAACAACAACCTAAAACTAATTTAATTTAACAAAATTAAAATTAACCATAAAATCATCCATTATTGTCTAGGTGGGTTCAATATTTTAATTTTGGTTATTTTACTTTTCTTAATACTCGACGTAATTTTTCCTTTCAATATTCAATACTCACAGTTTTTTATGTTACTATACTATACTTAACAGGCTGTTACAATACTATACTAAATACATATTCGACTGTAAACAATTATAACGACTCCACGCTTTTTGTTATTCATTACATAAAATAAAAAATAAAATAAAAATTGTTTATTTCTGTAACTTATACCTAGATACAACAGATACAGCTAGGGAGCTCCTTTTAAGTAATGGAATTAACTTGTGTTAGGAGTCCCCGCTCTTCCACAAACGGAAACAAGTACATTAAGGTAAAAACAATGAAAAAGTAACATTATTACAAATTAAGAATCGTTTAAAAAGGTAACATATAACTTCAACGTAGTTTTATTCATATAACGCGCGTGTATGTTTGCGAGTGTGTGTGTGTGTGTGTGTGTGTGTGTGTGTGTGTGTGTGTGTGTGTGTGTGTGTGTGATAGTCAGTTGTACTATTAGTTTTTAAATAATTATGTAATTATTTCCATTAATTTTTCAGTTTCATAGTAATCCAATTTTTTTAACCAGCCTTTTAACGTTTTTTTGCAATTATATGTGTTCATACCATAAATGTTCACTTTACGGTTTATTTTAGTGTATAGATAAGTAGCTTGTCTTCTATATTGTTTTCTAGTAAAACTACTTTTTGCAGGGGGAAATGTGCAGAGTAATTTAATATCCTTACGTCTTTTAGTTAATACTTTAGGGTCAAATTTAATGGATTTGTGTAATTTTTATAATAATTATAAAGCAATATTTTTTGGATATTTAAGCTATTAATTTATATTCATAGTATGAGCTGTCATTATGGTGCTCAGTCTTACCTGTACATCGTCAAGGCTGTCCTGTTTCATCCCACCTTGACCGGTGAGATGGGACCCCATTACACTAAAAACCCCATAATGCGATCGAGCCTCTCCGAAGGTCTTGCGTGCCAGAAATTTATCAATTGTGTTCTGAGAATGGTGACAAATTGCTACTACGGTGGATCGTAATTTAAAAAATTAGTGGTAACTTTTTGGAGTATATTTTTGGAACTTATTATATTGTTGATAAATACGTTCTCATTGTTATCGAAAGTTTGTACCGTTAATTAACAACAAACTGTTTTTAAATAAAAAATAAGTGGCGGACGGGCCACTGCTCATAAATATTGGCGCCGTAACAAATATTAACCGTTACTACAACGCTAATGCGCCACCAATCTTGGGAACTACCAAGTTTTTTCACTTATTCTTATTGTGTAACTGTCTCATACTCCCTTCAAACGAAAACGTAATAGAGTTAAGTATTTCTGTTTTGCAGTATAATACCTGATAACTTCGTGGTACCTACCCAGACAGACTTGTATAAAGACTAATTAAATAATTTTGCTTAAATCTCAAGAACTATTGATCGATCTTAATGAATATGACGTAATAAATGATTTATTTATTAAATAGTAAATGAATAATATAATAATAATAATAATAATAATATCCTGGGACGTTATTCACACACGGCCATCTGATCCCAAACTAAGCAAGCTTATACTATGGAAACCAGACAACTGATATACTACTTTTCTTTTGTAAATACATACTTATATAGATAATTACACCCAGACTTAGGGCAAACAGACATGTTTAGGCACACGAATGTCTGTCCTGGGTGGGAATCGAACCCACAACCTTCGGCGTGAAAGGCAAGTATCTACCAACCACGCCAACCGGCCTGTCAATGAATCGAAGTAGTTTAAGTGTTTCACATTTATCTTAAAGTATCGTTAAAGTTAAGAGATACAAAGACCCTTTAGAAAGCTTGTGTTTCAATCACGTCGGTGACACCACATTAATTATAGCTAGAGATAATTAATTTACCATTAAATATTAACAAAATGCTTATTCATTTTCACATGAGTTGTTAGTGAGTTCCAATAACGACTATTTTCTATCTACAAGATAATTGGTTATATACGTTGCAATATGAATGTAAATTTCTTACAACCTGAAACAAAATTACTCCTTGAAGAACTGCCTTTTTTTATAGAATAGGAATGCGGACGGCCTGATGGTAAGTGGTCACCGACGCCCATAGACATTGGCATTGTAAAAAATGTTAACCATCGCTTACGTAGCCAATGCGCCACCAACCTTGGGACCTAAGATTTTATGTCCCTTTTGCATGTAATTACACTGGCTCACTCACCCTTCAAACCGGAACACAACTATACCAAGTACTGCTGTTTTGCGGTAGAATATCTGATGAGTGGGTTGTACCTACCCAGACGAGTTTGCACAAAGCCCTACCACCAGTAAATAAATGCCTATATAGAACAAGAGTCTGGGTTAGTTTGAACGCTTTAACCAAAAAACTAAAGGACCGATTTAAAAAAAAATCTTCAAGTGCAATAGTCCATATATTTAGAATGGTTATAAACTATTATAGATGTGAGTCATCTATAACGCTTAACGCGAACGTATGGACCCCCGCAGACCAGTTAGTATAATACATTTTTACTATCAAAAATATATTAATAACATAAATAAAACAAGCACAGCTGGAGACTCAGACCTAACCCAAGACAAAATATCGTGAAACAAGAGCTGACGCCAAATAAAGGGATATAACAAGGAAGAAGAAATTATGTATCAAGGATAACCGATTTTGTACATCAAAGAATAATTTAAAAAAACACGCACTCAATTTTATCTTTCATATTGAATATATTGTTCTAAGCAATTTCTTTTATTAATTCGCATAATCTGTCATTCCAAAATAGTCGGGTATTTATTTTAATTGAAAATGAGTAGGTATAAAACCTTTCTGTGTACAGTTAGTCAAAGTAAATTAAGAATGTATTTTTTTTTAATGGCATGGCTTTTATTAATTTATATCAATAGCACAATATACATTAGCATATGTACATAATGTTTATTCCACGTCTCTAATAAGTTGAATACTTAGTTAGAAAAAAAATGTGTAAAATTATTTCGCCCATAAAACAAGGGAGTGAAAGTAATGAAAATCTGTCTACGTGACGTGAATTAATTTCGAACTCCGTACTTCAATCTTGCAGAGTGCATTAAGCTTTATGTTAATATCATATTTATCTAGACTAGACTGCAAGTGTAATAATCTGTTGCAATCCTGTTTTTTTTAATCTCTCTGCTGTATTTATTTATTTTCTAGCCATAGCCCGCGGAATCATGTTGCTTATAAGAAGGTAGCATATAAGTTACGTTATAAGTATGTTTGTAATATCGGGTATAGACAGCAAAACAAACGTCAATATTTATTAGCTAAAACCATTTAACTGATAATATATCCAGACATAACATATAATTCGGATGTATTTTATAGCACACTATACATATAATTAATAGATAATGTACATTTTTGTACATGAATATATGAATAAGGTCTTCAGTCAGTCATTATCAGTGAAAGAATATTCCCAAGGCTGGTGGCGTATTGGCTATGTAAGGAATTGTTAATATTTCTAACCAATTACCACCAGGTGACCCATTTGCCCTTCCATCTTCCATTTGCCATGTCATCTGCCCCTAACGAGTTTATGTGAAAAAATAACAATTTGTATTGAGATTACCTTAAAACAAGAACTCTTAACAACTTCCATTTTAAATATATTTGACTTATTCAATATCGAAGTATTACATTTATTGTTAGTGAAAGTAAAAACTACCACCGAATCGAATAAGGAAATAGTTGAATGTGATATCGACGAACGAGCGAGTTGTTTTTTTGATGGTCAGTGGTCACTACCGCCCGTAGACATTGGCGAGGTAAGAACTTACCTCGGCAATGTGTCTCCAACCTTGGGAATTGAGATGTTATGTCCCTTGTGCTTGTAGTTACACTGGCTCACTCATCCTTCAAACCGGAACGCAACAATACTAAGTATTGCAGCTTAGCGGCAGAATATCTGATAAGGTGGTACCCACCCAGACGAGCCTGCACAAAGCTCTACCACCAAGAAGCAAAACAACCTCAAACATGAGAATAACTAGCGAAGGTAACTCATCGGGACTTTTCTTTACAAACGCCTGTTTTAAAATATAAAATAAATTATACTTTGCCGTGTTGGGTATTAAATGAAGAGCACAATTGAATTGGCACAGAAGGAATAGACATATATGCAAAGCTGTCTATATGTATATACATCAACACAATAATTGTATATAGTTTTTCAAATTTACTTTTTTAACTTTAAATGAATAGACTACAGTCATCTAATATGCTATGTAATCGTATTAATTAATTCTCTTTGAAAAACGACGTTATTTAGAATTCAAAGCACACTGTAATCAGTTATTTATCCAAAGTAAATATTCAACTTCAATTCACGCCACGTATGCGATTAAATCGTTGTCTCCAAATTATTTGGCTATTTACTTTTCAATATACTAAAACTATTGTGTGTCTGATATTGCTCAGTCTTCGTTTTATTGTTAATAGTTTTGCTAATAATGAATATAGACTGAAACTCATGGTTAGGTCGTAAAGGATGTGAGTTTAGAAATAAATCTATAATTTAAAGTGTTATCTTCAGTAAGTTTGTGTGAAAGTATGGACTATTGACTTTGATGCCACTGATCAAATTCTACTGACAATTCACTTTATCGCAATCAAATCGAAACGTTATCCATAGCAGCTTATGAGTGTCCCACTGCTGGGCTAAAGGCCTCCTCTCCCTTTTTTAAGGAGAAGCTTTGGAGCTTATTTCACCACGCTGCTTTGATACTTAACATTAAATTTAAATTATGTTACAATGATTTTGCAATATTTTAAATTGTGAACGGTCTGATAGAACATTACCCATTTCATTACACATTATAATAAAACCTAAATATTCATGTTAAGCAGCCATTGTTTATTGTCAGTTGTTAGTATGTTAGCACATGTTTACATCAGATATTTTCATATTAACGTCGGTATTTTGATACAAATTCTCGGCGTTGTTTTGATCAAAATTCCTTAGTGAGCGAGTAATTATATGCATAGATGGATTCTTGTTGTATTGACGCGATAACTATATACATATTCGTGTTCATGTTAACAAAATTTCTTGAATACTGTTCTACATCGTTATACCTTTGTTGTACATCTGTCTGTTTGTTACGCTTTCGCAAGAAACTGAACCAATTTCGATGAATTTTGGTATGAAGCAAGCTTGAAACTTAAAAAAGAACTACTTTTTTACCTAAAGGGCTGGTATTTTATATTCGTTAAAATATACCGTAACCGTAACAGCCTGTGAATATCCCACTGCTGGGCTAAAGGCCTTCTCTACCTTTTTTTGAGGAGAAGGTTTTGGATTTTATTCCACCACTCTGCTCCAGTGCGGGTTGGTGGAATACACATGCGATGTTTTCCATCACCGTAAAGCACGAGATGAATTATTATCCCAAATTTAGCATATGAAAATTCAGTGGTGCTTGCCTAGGTTTGAACCCACGATCATCGGTTAAGATTCACGCGTTCTTACCACTGGGCCATCTCAGCAATGTTAAAATATGAGTTTACTTAAATGACAAAAAACAATAGTTACTTAATTTAGAAGTAATTAAATTATAAAAACTAAGCATTATTTATAATTAATTAAATATATCATATTATATATTATATTTTTTCTTAAATGACCTTTAAGATGGTAAATAATAGACGTGTAACCTATTTTATCGTCTATCATTTATATTTTTTTCCTTTCGAAGGATTTCTTGTTTCGAGAAAACAAAAAACATTAGAATTCCCAACAACCGTACTTTTATAACTTTAAATCGCCTGTAAGTAAAAACAACAAATCCATTTCCAATTTTTTCAAAATCGTCTGACCTAAATATATTCCGAATCGCTACCCAATTTCCATAAGCAGATACTTTGCTCCTATTGCTAATGGTAACGGTTGTGGGAAGAAATAACATTGTTTCTATACCATGACCTTGAGTTACTTGATATTGGAAGGCAGACGTTACATAAAAATAACACTTCAAACCGAAATGGCTCAGTGGTAAGAGCACGTGAATTTTGAACTGCACCAGCAGAAACCTGCAGGTATTAGATGAAAATATCCCAAATTTATATCAACCCGTATTGGAATAGTGTGCTAGAATAAGCTTCCCCTTAAAAAGGGTAGAAGGCCTTAGTCCGGCGCTGGAACATTAATAGGCTGTTACTTACTTCGAAAAAATATATTTAGTGAATTTATTTTGTAGGTAAGTTATTTATTGCATATAATATTTTTTACAGTGTATAACAGTGTATCGTAATGGAGAAATAGCGCCTAAAGTTTTATCGGCTGAATGTGATCTCACAAATAGCTTTGTGACTTTGACAAATAACTTGAACTTGTAACATAATTTAGCATTTTTTTAACAAAGTAATTTATTACCATAACTTATAATGAACAAAGATTTTTTTTGTTAATATGTAGCAAAGAAATTGAAACAATGTTTTAATCTTTATGCAACAAAATATAATTCTAATGTTATTTATGTTGTATTGTTTCATTGTTAAAAACTTAAATCTACATAGCTATATAAAATGAAAATCCTAAAAATTACCGCTTTCCCAGATTTTCCAGGCGGTTTGCTTCTATTCCAGACTCCAAAACAAAAAACAAATGGATAATATTTTGTTTATGTTTTTCTGACTTGGGACGCATTTATTTAGGTTAAATCGTAGATAGTCGACGCATATATGAATCATCTAGCTACTAATTACACGATTCATGTCTTGGATAAGTTGAAAAAAGTAGAATTAAAACAGATTTTTGCGTAATTCTCTCACTCAATCAGGCATAACAATACAATCTGTAAGGGTGAAGGAGAATTATAAATTTCCTTATTTACCTCTTTTTTAATATATTAAATATATTTTAAAGCGCCTGTTACTTTTTTGGATCTAAGTTGCATAATTTATACATTGCTTTTTAAAATGTATAGGACAAATTTCATATTAGTATTCGTTTTTATTATCAATTCCTCCAAACACTTTTCTAACCAAAACTGTATAACATTTTATCTCATAAATATTTTTTTTGTATTCATTCGACAACTATTATATATTAATATTCGATTCATATGAAACTAACAAATTAAAGTTAATTATAAGTTATGATAGATATTTATTTATTTATTTATTTGGGAAACAAACAATTATAATTACACTTAATAGTAAAAAAACAAATATAAGAAAAACATAAATCAATCAAGTTTCCACTAAAAATTAATACAAACAAATGACATATTATATTAAAAATAAAAACAAAAACAGAAAGCACAAGATGCAAGTGAAACTGCTATAATTTAAATATATGACGTAAACTAAATTTAAATTCGCTAATTTTTGAGTTAAATATATCTAATTCTGTACAATGTTTGTTATAACTTTTACATGCACGTAACAAGACCATATTCTTTGAATAGTCACAGTTACAAAGGGGTACAAAAAATAAAGTTTGGTTTCTCGAGTTAAGGCGAGGACATTTAAAAAGTATATTATTAAAGAGACTCTTAGAATCAACAATGTTATGAACAATTTTGTATAAAAATATTTGGTCTCTTATACTTCTACGCATATTTAACGGAATGATACCCGAGATATTATTATTGTCAGTATTATCAGAAAGGCCACCTCTAAATCGCAAATGTTTCAAAAATTTTGACTGAATTTTTTCTATTTTGTTTACATACGTTTTATAATAAGGGTTCCAAACTGTAGAGCAATATTCCAAGATAGATCTAACATAAGCATTGAAAAGTAGAATTAAGGTAAAGCTGTTTTTAAATTCCTTAGTCAATCTAAGAATAAATCCCAGCATTTGATACGCTTTAGCTATTATATAATTCATATGATAGGTAAAAGTTTAAGTTTTATAAGCTGAACAAAATGTTAAAAGGTTGTAACTTCTTAAAGCCTTATTTACACATCGACTTTTTCATGTTACAGTTGGGACTTATACTTGTGTTGGTTATAATCTTAGATATAATTGCATATAATCATTATAGTATCCAATTCGTACAATCACTCGTACATACAGCTACCATTTACTAATTGGTCTATTAAAATCCTTCTGAGAGTATCATAATATTATATTAAGTAGCAGAGAGATTAGGGTTTTTGCAATCTCCAATTTCAACATGCCCCACATTTGAGTTATGGATATTCAAGTACAAGATAAATAATGACATGTGAGTCATGAATTTATATGTTTGAGGGTTCTTTTTTATATCACTTGTACTTGATATAAGAACTTTTTGTTGGTACATCAACCAAAGTATGTGTAACTAAGAAAAGCCCTCACACATTAAATATGTTTATGAAACTTTTCAAAATTTCTATCAAAATTGCAACTTCAAATTTGTAGTAGTTTGTGTTGAAAGTACATAAAACAAAAGTAAAAGTAAAGAAAATATAAAAAAACAATTACGGCAAGATCTTCCAACAACTGTTATGTTATGTATTGATTAGGAGAAATAGGTTTCATTGGGTACCACCCACTCAGGTTTTTCTACTACTTCTATTTTGGTAAATCAAAACTAAAGAAACAGCATGTTAATACCTGTGAGAAGAACTAATAAGGAAATTAGTATTTATTTCAGAATATAATAATCATACTTTGTATGCTTCCGAATTAAAGCATTAGTGAGCCAATGTAATTACAGGCACAATGAACATGAATACCCATTTTAACAATCTTTAACAAATATATTTTCAGTGAATATTGTAAATAAATTAACATAAATGTGTAATAGCTATTTTTTCCAAATTAAATGAAACGGTTTATATCTATCTATTGCAAGATCTACATTTGCAAGAATTTATCGCCGGAGCTTATGTTAATTGATTTATTTATTGGTGCCAAACGTGTTTACTTTGTCGAATTCAAGGTTTCTAAGATTGAATTCATTTGGGTATTGTACTTACCTCCCATTATCCTTGGAGATAGCTTTTATTACATCCTACCTCAAGACCTTGGAGCAAGGAGGTCAGTAGTATTTGTCTGATTTGGTTACTATTGATTGTCTGGATGATGTAAGCTAATTGAATAATTTCAGGTACATTCGTCAAAAAATCCTGAGACTTGAGAGTAAAGACAAATGTTTCAGATATTGAGATGGGTTTTATAATAAAATGATTATGAAATAGGACCAAAATTATGATGAAAATTCTAACACTTGTCGTCTTCTTTGTCGCTAAATCTTCAATTATATATTATGAATATAATTATAGCACGAATACATATCTAAATATATTTATGTGTATATGAATCAGGATTCACCATGTAGTTAGTATTTGCTGACAAGACAAGATGTTTAAGGGTATTCTGGCGTCAGTTCCTTTTTTTTCATAAAGGATTTTTTTTTAATTATTAGCGGTCATACATATTATATGTAAAATGTACCTAGCTTGCTTTTAACTCTAAATAAAAAGCCTTCTGGCAGAAAAACGGAGGAGTATATAGTATTTATAATACAGTTCCATTTCATGACTAAGGAACCTTTAAAGAACCTAGACTAAATATATTACAAGGATAATATTATATAGTAATAATTTTCTCATATAAATCAAAGCGATGTCATTGACATCGCTCAGCTGTGCCCGGAATATGAAATGGGGCAGAATGCAAGCGAGATAAATCTCGTCTAATGTGACTGGTGATGTATTACCAGAAATATTTAATTCGTATTCCTTGTAACATTTCGTAGTGTGTATTAATATGTTCTATAGTACATTTTTTTACTTATGTGTGATGTATTTGTGTTGTATTTATGGGTATATTGTATAAAATAATATTATATTATTACAAGTACACGATGAATAATATAATTTGAAGCTTTCACGGGCTTGGAATTTTTTCTTAGAAATACTTTAAGTATTATCAATATGAATAGTTATTAAGTTTTTTAAGTTCAAATTTTTCAATTAAGGATCAAAATATAAGAGCCAATATCTTTATGCAAACTTCTTTATAAAATAAATCGTATTAGACAAGATGTTCATATTTAATAAATTGTTATATGAAACGTATATTTGGTCTTATGATATATCGTATTTTTTTATTTAATATAGTAATTGGTTGGAGTAAAAACAAATTATAACGACCTTGAACGGTTCGGTGGTTAAGAAAATTGTGTGGAGAGGCATGTGTCGAATGAAATTCGAATTTTGTACCAAGCTTATTTTATCAATACGCATTGGAGCGGTAGTGGAAATAGGTCCAAAACTATTCAAAGACAGGAGCCCTTGGCCCACTAATGGGACATTTAAACACTTATGTTTTTTAATATATCATAAAAGTAATGACACTATGAACGAGTCGAATGGATGATGGTTAAGGTTGAGAAGGTGCATCGCCCTATTTCAAATGGCAAATCGCAAAATGTCTTCACAGTGCAACTCTGTGACATTACGAAATGAGGCTATTCTCCAAATTTCAAATATATATATTATATATTTAGGTGATAGCCAGTACTTAAGGGTACTTCTTACTCTTATTTAAGACTTCTATATGTATAGATAACATGATTTAGAGAATAGTATAAAAAAATAAAATTAAAAATAAATCACATTTATTTATCGATCAACAAACATACGTCATGCACACATTGCACATATAATTTAATGATGATGAACCGCAACTATGGGCGCATGTTTCACAATGGGCACTATCGGTGCGGCGTGCACGATGGGCGCAGCGTGCACGATGGGCGCGTGATGCACGATGGGTGTGTGGTGAACGATGGGTGCATGGTGCACGACCGCGGAGTGGGATACCGCGGCTACGGGGTGAGCGACAACCGGATGAGCGATTGGCACAATTGGCGCAATCACGCCAGCGTATGCGACCGCAATGGTTGCGAGGAATAATGTCTATAGAAAAAAAAAAACATTATTTACACAATATATACTTTATATATACAATACATTCTACTTATGAATAAAATTATAAAACAAAACAAAGCTTAGCCTATAATATCAGAATGTGTATCTAAATTTGCAATCGCTGATTCTCCCACAATAAATTGAGTGTTTGAGTTAAAAAGTTCAATGAGGATATCCTTAGCATAATTCCTTGTAAGAAAGAAAGTATTTTTGAATAATACCTTTATTGACTTTCTAAGTACAACTGTTTTTGAAATTAATTGCACAACGACGACAAATTTATATTATCTGATTTAAATTAACCAAAATAGGCAGAGAATAATTTGAAAACGATTTATTTAAAAAATATATTTTAAACACGAAATAATTGAAACATATAAGACATTATAACATATAAAAACATAAAACATGTTTGTTGAAATGTCTGCACTAGATCTGGCTTGAAATATTTCTAATTAATTACTTTAAAAGCTATTAACATGTTATTGAACTGATTATTATTTTATATATAAATAAAAGTTACAATAATTAAATAACATAAAATATATTAATAATAGTCGTAATAATACATCGCCGATAAACTTACCAGTTTAAGCATTTTGTATTGTTATCAAACGCAAGTGTACCGCTGAAGTGAGTCGACTGTGTGTATGGATCGCTTAGGTTTTAGCCCTTTTATAGGTCCTAGGCTGTAGTCTCTAGGCTACACCTAAATACCTACTTGTAATAAATCCTTACACCGTTGTTAAGCAACTTGCAACCTGAGTGTGGGACTGAAAACACTTTATACAGGCTGATTCTAAAATATATTTTTTTATTTATTACATTTAATTTGCTGATTTCGTTTTATATATTAACAGGTTGTTTTTGTATATTATATTTGTACATAGTATATGTTAAAAGTAATAGTTAATTCAACCGAGCTAAGCGAAAATCTCAGCATTGATTGACAGATTCAAATATTCAATAGCAAAATATGTTAAGATGTTATTATTTTAAGATTATTTATATATGTTTTTTAACATTTTTTACACTATAAATAATGAATGTACAATTTCATGGTTTAATCAAACATTATCGAAGTCATTTTATAACTAAAAACAATCATTCGATTCGATTGATGAAATATAGTTTAGATTTATTAAACGGCTGACTTAGAATAAATGCTTCACGTGATTTAGTCTTCCTTTGTCAATAGACTAGAATATTGAAAAAAACATTAGACTCTATGGAACCATGTGTACTTAAGTTGACCTTCTACACTGGCTCACTAAAGCAAACCTTAAAAAACATTCGTATTTGAATTTGGAATAATTGATGAGTACGTAGTACTAAGACGGGCGCATCAAATACACCGCGAGCTTTACATAACGTAATAAAGCTGTGACTATTCAGCTGTGCAGGCATGCAAAGCTGGGGCGGGTCGATAGTGTATACATGAATATCGTATTTTGTGCAAAGGTTCATTCGCCCGGTTAAATCTTCTTATCGTAAATACGTTTTAGTCTGACGATGTATCGGTGCGTCAAATATTATCGAAAGTAATCGGACGTTATAATGCCTTTGAGAAACAATCAATGTTAAGTTATTTTTTAACGTGAATATATTAATAATTATAGTAATAACTCTAGTATTTATGTTACTATTAAATCTAGCTATGTTGCTATTTTTAGGAAACAAACAGTACAATGTTACACATTTATACAAAGAAATACAAAGACAAAACATCGACCAATACAGTTTCCAAAAGTACACAATTCATAATAATGCGAGCAAATGAAAAATAAAAGAATAACTTACAAGACATTTAACATTTAACAAAATGAGTGACAATTAAACAATTCTTAAATTAAAAATAAGTACACAAAACCACAAAATATTTCATTTATTTATATTTTATGTTTATTTCACAAACACATATTAGAATATGATATGGTTGATCTTGGACAATATAAGAGTCAGTGTAAAATACCATCGAGTACTGGCTATCGGCCTATATAGACTTTTTATCTAATGCGTTAAAGATTTCTTAATGATTTAAAACACATAAATAATAATAAATAATAATGTAATCGCGCTGTATATATAAAAAAGAGACGATTTGGTCCGAGATCGAATCGCAATATTTTGAAAGATAATTGTTTTTATATTTCGTGATCAATTAAATAAAATTATTGTCGAAGGTTTTTTTCTAATTATGTTTAAAAAACTACATTCATTTACACAAACTTTGAATGTAAAATTTCCACGAAGATTTTAGAATCAACATTGAACGATTGACATTACAAACGAACACATTATTATGCAGTACAAAATGCTTATAATTTATTATAAGCATCCTGTATAAGCTAATTTAAAAGAATAAGTCAATTCTGAGATCAGATCGTCGCAGAAATAAATTGTAACCGATAGACATTACCGTCGCCTTATTCGAGGTTAAATCTAATCTAAGCCTCATTGTTCATGATACGATGGCTACAGTTCCTTTCAATCCGATTTGTATCAAAATGCAGGCAAACTGCCTCTTCTCTTAATGATAGTTATTCAGGTATAATCATTTGCTTGATTGGTTTGAGTTTTTGGGGTTGGTAGTGTGTCTTACAGAATGAAAAAAACATTTAACGTAATCTTATATCTTGAGCATGTGTTTGGTGGATTAATATTCCACTATACTAGTGGTAACAAAGATAGCCAAGTGGCAAGAACCGTTGATCTCCAGAGAACGATATAAACCAGCACCACTTTGTTTTCATGTGTTTTATTTGTGTCTATTATTCATATTATTCTCTAGAAAGGAAAAATCGTAAATAAATTGCACGTGATAGATCCAAATTCCACATGAGTATCAACCAACTCGCTCTAGAGCAATAGAAGTGTTAACCTATCACAAATAACAAGTCTCCATAAGAAGAGAGCAGGTCCAGTAGCTGGACATTGATGAGCTGTTACTTACTTATACATGGATAGTTGAGGCGTTTCATTTTTTATTTGCAATAGGTAGGCAGACTTGCAAATGGACCACAGACATAGATATTGGCACTGAAGTAACATACACCATCCTTTACATCGCCAATGCTCCACCAACCTTTGGAACTAAGACCTTACGTCCCTTGTGCCTCTTACACTTATCCTTCAAACATGAACACAATAGTGCCAAGTATTGCTATATGGTAGGATTCGTGATGAATACCTACCCAGATGGGCTTGCACAAATGCTCTTAAAATACGAAACGTGTTATATTAAATGATTATATAAAGTCTTCTCTGTCAAAACCACGCAGCCTAAAGTCATGAAACAAATGCTAGCACACTACGAGTAGCGGTTTCCATTTGGCACCAGGTGGTGTCATATCGCCTGTTTCATTTTTTACGTATAAAAATAAACTAGATACGAAGATCGTACTATATATATACTATACGTATTTCTACACAAGGCTGTATAATATGTAATTATCTCTTATAAGACTTGAAGCCTTCACCTTGCATAGTTAATCTAATTAAGATCAAGTCAGGAAGTCAGGAAGTCAGGAATTGACTATGACACAACGTAGAAGGTCCTTTATTGTATATATTAGATATATAGTATATAATAATAAGGGCTAGCTTGTGATAAAGAGTCATATGTGATCATAGACAAAGATAATGCGACAAGTGTAAACCATTGCTTACATTGATAATGTGCAGCCTACATATGTATTGGATATATATAAGATGTACCTGTTCACAGTACTAAGTATTAATTAAACCTATATAAAAATGCGATTTCTAATCATATAAGCTCAACAACTTTTAATTGCCCAACACTTGATTCGAGAACCCCGCAAATCTTCATAACACAGACGATAAAGACAACAAACGAAAATATCCATTGTTTATTAAAATATCCTTAAATACATTTATCATGAACACTCGCGAAAAATGTTTGATTTACTTGAATATTTTACTGACACTTTTTTACGTAGAAAAATCCATTCCTTACTTCCTATAAAATAGTATAATATTCTTAAAAGAATATTCATCAGATTAAAAAAGATCAACGCTAATGCTGTTGGAATATAATTAATTTACGATATTTTATAAAATTATCTCTGACTAAGATTATTATCGTATTTTTTAGTAACAATTAACTAAAAATAATTGCAAACGCTATAAGATTAAAGTAATGATAAGTTTCTAATTGTCTTATAATTATTTTATCTCAGATTTTTTAATAAATAGTTTTGACTAAAACACTAACGGTCTTGTTTATAAACGTTAGCGAGTGATTAATCAAACAATGCTGTCTTCTTCTTTCGAATGTCAAATCATTAATGATAGAAAGAGAGAAATAATTGTTTCACTAAACATCCGCTAAGGACGTTAATGAAGAAATATATTTCATGGCTAATTTACTGTCACTTTGAGCGGCTAAAAAAGTTGTGTTAGATATTGTACGTAATAATTGCAGACCTTGTGATAAATATAGGTATGATTGAAATCACAAATAGACATGATACTATGATTCCACTTTGAATATATGTATTATATAAAAATACATACGTATATCAATTTGCTTTGAGAATGCGATCGATTAAAACATGGATATAAAAGAAGGATCACATTTGAAGGATGATATGATGTAGTCCCAGTATTGGGCTTCTCTTTTCTTGTGGAGAAGGTTTTCGCTGTTCCGATTCCCACATTCATAAGTATTTCGCCCTACATAATAAATTTCATACGTGGATGGTTTTATTCATTGTTAAAATTAACAAACTCTCACCAATGGGTAATTACAATTTCTGCGGCAAATGGGGTAATTGAGAATATGCTTGAGGATATTTTTGAAGTGGTAGGTCTTTGTGCAAGTCCGTCTGGGTAGGTACCACCAAATCATCAAATATTCTACCGCCAAACAGCAATACTTAGTATTGTTGCGTTCCGGTTTGAAGAATGACTAAGCTAGTGTAACTATAGGCACAAGGGACATAACATCGTCGTTACCAAGGTTGGTAGCTCATTGGCGATGTAAGGAATGCTTAATATTTCTTACATTGCCATTGTCTATAAGCGGTGATGTCCATTTAACATCAGGTGGCCTTTTCCCCCGTTCTACCTATAAAATAAAAAGATATTCACGAACGGAAGAGTAAAACCACCGATCCCAAATAAATCAGATAATAATAATTAAATTGTCTTAATGTTCGATTTTGATTGATTTAGTTTTTTTTTTTTTAAATCATTTATATAGTAATTCAGTTACTAGAAATATACATATCGTTTTATGTTTATTGTAAACTTGTATAGTACCAAACTTTAAAAGCAACAGTTTACTAAACCGCTTCTCAGAAGTGGTAAATCTCAAAATTTGATTTGAAAGGATTCCATTATACAGCGTGTACTTGCCTAATTGTTTGAGGTGATCGAACTTTCGCGTCTAACGGTCTAAATGCGTTTCAGATGGTGACAGGGATCCTAGGGTATGTTCACACTAAAATGTTATTCATGTACTTCACGAATATATTTGCATTTGTTGCTAATTTTGCAATTAGTTTCCTTATATTATATATTTATTATAATTAAAGGCTCCGTACATGACTATTTATTTAGTTAGAGAAAAAAATACATTCGAAAAATATTAGTATAGTAATAATAGTATTTATATTTTTTCATAAATATAAACACACCTTTGTAAATATGATGTTAGATATTATTTACCTTGCAAATGTTTTGCTAGTCGTAGGACGTAATATTGTATCTCTTAGCTTACTATTGTTCACTCTATAATAAACGAACAAATCAACAAAACAAAAGTATGTTGCTAGGTGGTTATATAATGGTATAAAGTCCTGTATTTAGCTCTATCTATTTGAAGTAATACTTCCTAATACCATTATTTTGCCAAATTATCTCATTGGTATAATGCTTTGCTCTGATGGCATACAATAATATCCTGAGTAACCATTTAAAACGGTTGGTTTTGCCACTGTTCTCTCTCCAGTCCTGTCAATTAACGGTCTTATAAGATTATGGGAGTAGGGCAATAGTGAGAACACCTGTAACATACACACACGCACACACAAAAACATGTACTGTATATTATATTCTGTTTGTCTCTGTTAAGTATGCCATGGCGGAAACCAGCCAGGAATACATTAGCAACGGAAATTATACATATTATAACCAGATTCAACATATATTTGTTATTAAAATTTTGTAAATAAATATATTTCTATATTATTTGTCGGATGTGAATCGAGCCTTATTGAATTTAAACGAATCCTTTCCCGAATGCAACTCCGCTGTTTACAATCTCCGAATATTGGTTAGGTACAAATAGTAGCTATATTATATATTTAACATGTAATGTAATTATTTGTCCATATGACTATATACATAATGAACTTCAAGTATTATTATTTAGACTTACAAAATATAACCTTATATAAAACTTATATTATATATATTGAAGTACATAAAGACAATGTTTACATATTAATAAAATAATCATAACCGTCATTATCATCATGGTTATTATAAACATTTTCATCATCATCTTTTTTATAGTCTAGGTAAGCGGACGAGCACATGGCCCACCTGATGGTCACCAACGCCCATACACATTGGCATTGTAAGAAATCTTAACCATCGCTTACATCGCCAATGTGCCACCAATCTTGGGAACTAAGATGTTATGTCCCTTGTGCCTGTAATTAAATCATCATCATTACAATCATTGTCATTACCAAGGTCATCATTATTTGCATACTCATTATACCTATTATACCATTTATTTAGTGTGTATTAGGACACACAGTATAGTGTGTCCGCTGATTTGATGTATTATGGAAATAATTTTGTAAATGTAAATAAAAAGATTTAGATTTTCTTCCCTTATACTTTTTAATAGAATCCTTTTTCTGAATGAGTATAAACTCGTATGTACGAAATAATCAGAATTCACATATTTGTTTTTCGCATACATGAACATACATATATCAAATACGTAATATGTATAATATAGTCAAGATATAACTATATTCATAATTTAGAAAATACATTAATACTAAATGTAATATATTTGAATACTATTGAAATATTTCTCTTATATTAAATGGAAAACCTAATTTAAAGTGCACGTTGTTTTAATGTTGAGAAGTTTAATAACATTTTGAACTGGAATTAGTTACTTATTTGCGCTGAATTTTACTAGTTCGGATGAATGAACGATTCGAAGTGAATGTGTAAATAGAGTGTATGCGGAAATGTGAACTAATTTAACTTTTATCCTTTCACAATTTTAACTGAGCAATTATTTACATAGGTTTTAGGAGACGGGAGTAATGACATCGATCACGAGGTATTAAAATGCGTCTGATTTTTTTTTTTTTTTAAATGTATAGGCTGACTGAATGTATGGGCTTGACTGTTATCACACCTGATGGAAAATGAGATACAGTCTAAGATGGAGCGCGCTTGCCTAGAAGGTGCCTTTTCACTCGGGACTTGAAGGTACCCATATTGTAGGTGGTGGGGAAAACGGAGGTCGGGAGGGTATTCCAGACCTTGGCGGTGCGTATCAGAAACGAGGAAGCAAATCGTTTCGTACGTGTCTTAAATATGATGCATATGTACTAAATTATTTTAGATTCAGTCCGATTTAAAAATAACTCCTACAAAATTCCGGCACTGTTTATGAAACTTTACAATGAAAAAAATCTTGTTTTCAAAGCATATATAAAAGGCCACCATTTTAAAAAAAATACTTAATAATTTATCAAATGTAACTGGTTGATATAAAGCTTAAAGCATTCAAGCAAATTAACTAACACACAAATTCTTTATCTCTATACAACAGTATAGATAAAAATGAAAGATACACATCTAGAATACTAGTTTTCAGCGGTTTCGCCCACTCGTGAGGGGAGATGTTAGGTACGCTACGCCCTTTTCTGTACATCTGACAATTTGTATGGAAAATGGTCGGCTGTGTAGTTAAGACGTGAAAATGTAGCAAATAAACAGCAAATATATAATGTTCTGGGACATTATTCACACACAGCCATCTGATCCCAAACTAAGCAGAGCTTGTACTATGGAAACCAGACAACTGATATACTACATATACTACTTTTCTTTTGTAATACATACTTATATGGATAATTACACCCAGACTCAGGACAAACAGACATGTTCATGCACAAAAATGTCTGTCCTGGGTGGGAATTGAACCAACAACCTTCGGCGTGAAAGGCAAGTATCTACCAACCACGCCAACTGGCCCGTCATATCCTATTTTTGTTTTAATTACGAAGATTATTATAAAATTATATTTTACATTAATTATTTTTTACTAATTTTTTCTTCATTATAATTAATATGAAAAAAAAACTCATAATAATTAATAAATACATTTATTAGCCATGAACATGATAAAGGGATTTTACTTTGTAATGTACCACGGGACTGTGGACGATCGGCACGGTGTGTACTCGGTGGTATGTGTGTACTGGGACACTGTGCACTAGTGGGACTGGATGCACATACGGATGGTGGATCACTGGGCTGTGTACAAGTGGTGCTGAGTGCACCGAGAAGTGAAGCCCTGGTGATGGTGCTGCCAATGCCAAGGCAATAGTGACGAGAATCTGTAAATAACATATTAAAATATAGTAATTAATAAAAATTAAGTCGGTTAATCCCACTGCTGCGCTAAGACTCTGCCTCTAGAGAAGGAAGCTTAGAGCTTAATCCACTACGCTGATCCAATGCGTGTTGGTGAACACATGTCATTTCGTTCAGACTTCCTCAAAATGAAAAATCCTTAAAAATTTACTTCGACCACCTGGTTAATTATAAATATAAATTTAAGGAAATAAAAATATAGCTCTTATCTGCTTATCCACTCAAGCTCGGAGCCTAAAATGTTAGGATATATACATCATTACAGCTCAATGGGTAACTGGCTCAGCTATCTTGGCTCTTAATAAAATTGTATGATTTGAATTAAAAAAAACTATCTCACAAGATTTAATGATATACGAGTGCATACGATTAATGACTCAGAAAAGTGAAGCCTTCACTTGCTTCTTTTGTCTTAAAAAAAGGCATTGAATGTTATTTGGATTAATGAACACCGTATTGAACTCGTTCTATAAAAGTTTAATTAGGAAATACATTTGCGTAAAATTGCATAAAAAAGTTTTTGATTTGAATAATTTTATTGTGTATATAAGGTAAGGTAAGGTAAGTATATAAGCTTTTACTTTTATATGTGTATAAAGTTTTTGTCTGTTTGTTAAATCAGTTTAAGGACAAAGGTTTTAATTTCAAGCAGGTTCGTCATTATAATTATTTGTCTCATGTTCTTTAAATGTGAAAATATATTTAATTTAGATAATACTGTCATCTTGACCGATTTTTCGCAGACGGTGGCCAAACTCAGTCTAGACATTAGCCCTGGAGATATTATTATGAACGTGTGTGCGAAAACACAGATTTCAATTCGATGGGTTGGAGATTCGATACAGGGAGGGATCAAGTGCAAGACTATTGACTTTACGTGCTTTCCAAAGCGACGTATGTATCGCTTTTAACTAACGTACTCATGGTTATCATTTTAAGTTTTGGTGTTTGGTGTGTGCTTAAGTGTTGTCAACTTAAATTTCACTGGACCGACCAGGGGATTCGAATCTTAGGCTCATTATCATACTTAACCCTAGCCACTAGACATATGAGATTAAATTATACTTTCAAAGTTAGTATAAAGTACCCATTATTAAAAGAAAAATTAATTAATTTCCTCGCTATTCATATTATGTTTTTTAAAAACTTATGTATGTATGTATGTAGTAACATGAATATAAATTGAAATTTTTAACTTACTATAAAGAGATGTCGCGACATCTTGAAGGGTCAGCGTCGTTTAAGCATACTAGCTGCAAACTGGCTATATATACTGCCCTTATTTTTTTTTAACATAGAGTTACGAAAACGAGATGTATTTTATGTTAACCATAGACTTTCAAATCAAAAGACACGGATTTTATTTTAATAATTCGCATGTATTTAAATACTTGTTCATATAACTATTATACATTCACTAGATAATTTCGTCTGTCCCAAATTCTTGTTTTCACTGTACCTCTTTTGTCTTAAAGTAATAGCTTTTGAATATCCCACTGCTGGGCTTAGGCCTTCTCTCCCTTTGATAAGGAGGCTAAGAGCTTATTCCACAATGCTGCTGCAATGCGAATTGGTGGATACATCTGGCGGAATTTAAGTGTAATTAGTTACACGCAGGTTTCATCACGTTTTTTTCTTTACCGCCGAGTACGTGATAAATTATAAACACAAATTAAGCACATGAAAATTCAGTGGTTGCTTGGGTTCGAACCGGCAATTATCGAACAAGATTTACGCGCTCTAACCATTGAGCCATCGCGGTTCTTTTGTCTTATTGTGCAATAAATTGTGTTATTATTATTATCGTATAATAAGATTACAATCAGTTTATTGCTTTAAAGTCGTTTATAACCGAACGGTATACGGGCCGAATATTAAGAAGACATGTGAATAGCAAGAAGACATGACACATGTTTGATTCTGATCGGGCTATTGACTTAATTAACTCATAGGAGAAAATGCAAATGACTAAAAATTTGAATGCTGCAGTGCAATTCTGAACTCACACCATTACTCGCCCGTGAAATATTGATAACTGACTTATGTAATATACTATTTTAATGCGACTATTCTTGAAATGTTTGAATAACTGTAACCCAGTGTAATTACAGGCATAAGGGACATAACATCTTAGCTCCCAAGGTTGCTGGCAAATTGGAGATGTAAGCGATGATTACCATGCGTTGGTGATCACTTATCATCAGGTGGCCGATATGCTCATCCGCCTGTCTATTATATAAAAGAATGTATATTAAATTAAATATTTATTATGGTCTGTGTCGTATATCAGTTTCTGATATTTCACTACTGTTTTCTGCGATGAGTTTCGAGTTTGTTCTAATGTTATATCAGCTCTAATGTATGTTTTTTTTTTACTTTTGTTAAGTGTACTTAGTTTACTTAAATGTTAAGCATTAATAATCTGTATCGGCAATAGGCTTAATATTTGATCTCCATATTACTTTATCCTTATAGTGACTGAGTGTGCCTACGCTGAAGTGACCTTAGTAAGCCTAAGTCCCTTCATCTGCTAGCTACTATTGCAAATATAACTCTTAATATGATCTTTCTTTGCACACTTAATAAGAAATTACCTTATAGACCAGCATAGACCTCTTTCGGTTTATTTCTTCTATTATTGCGTTTTAGTTTTATCTTTATTCTGTTGTTTATTATTGAGATCCGATGGCTTTGTGAATGTAACCCGTACATCTTAAACGAAGGTCGTGGCTTTAGAACTAAGGAAAGCACCACTGTTTCACATCTAATTGGTCTCGTGCTCAGTATTGAAGGAAAATATCGTGAGAAAATAGGTGTACGTGTAATATAATTGTACCTCATACTATGAATCCGTCACCCGTCGACCCAATCCGCTTTTGAGCAATGTGGTGAGAGACACTCACTCAATGATTATAAATACTTTAATTTATTTCTATGTGACAAACATATATATAAGTATATTGTATATAGAATTATATGTGTTAAAAACATCTTTGCAAATTTTAAATTTGGTTTATATTGACATTCGTGAAATAAAGTTAGGGCATGAGATTTACCATCGGGTTGGCCTTCAATTCGTTTACGTTTAAATTCAGTAGACAAGAGTTAAAAAATATGGTCCTACAAGTCGCCCGTCAGGTGTGGAAACATCGAAATAGATGGTTATTGATATAATTTATAATTAAAGAAAACCATATAAATATGGTGTAAAATTAATAAACATATTTTTTTTATTATACTATAGATATACCTAAAGACTAAGACCGACTGTCTGACCCTCGAAGCACGATGTTTGTTATCATTAAAAAAAAAACTAATAAAGTAAAAAATCATAACTATCACCTTTATATGTTCGTATATATAACGTCAAGTCGAAGTGGTTTATATTTAATTAATTAACATTAAGAGATTATAGTAACGATCTAAGACAAGATAGAGTTATGGTGTCACTCGCTAAAGTCAATGTCGGATAAGATTACCGGCAATGCGGTCATGATCGCGTTTTGTTTAATTGGCATTTCATTTTATAACTGGCAATATTGATTAAGTTAATGCATAGATATGACATGAGTGTAATGTACAGTTTTTTTATTGATAATTGATTTGGTAAGTGCACTTTTAATTGCTACGTTTTATAACATGAAATGGAAATGGTAAAATTGTTATGTAATTCTCTTTTTAAAGTGTATACTTTATATTTTAAAAAATGTAGTTAGTAAGATCATGTATATAAGAATTTCATATGTAAATATGCACTATATTAATACTATATACGGTGTAGTTGGCAGGGTCAGGAAAAGTTATTTGGTTTTTACGTTAAATGTGTCGTAGTCCTGACCTGAACTTTGGAATTTGGCATTATTGACACTCACGTGCCTTAAAAAGGACGCCGTTGTTAAAGCCGTTGGTCCTGGATTATGAAAGTGAGGGAATGAAGTACACCAGTGCTGGTGACATACTCTAGAACTCGTCGTTATCATTATAATTCAAACAACATTCGAAATACTTAATGTCTTCATTGACGGTTCTTTTTTTCGCCATTACTCTATAATGTTACAAGGTGTTTACACGTATCTATATATGATCAATACTATTTATATAATAATGTCAAAGACAAGGTTCGTTTCATTTATGGTAATCAATACAGTCATGTACCATACCATACTTGGTTAATTAAGCCTGATAATTTGTATAAACATTTATGCGTGTTAAAGTATTTGCTCCGTTTTTATATCAGGCGCTTAATACAATTCTACGCATTTAAGCTCCTTTTATATTACGTTGATTTAATTGCAGTTGAAAAATTAATAGGAATAATTGAAAATAGGATTACTACCTAATAAAAGAATAAGTTAATAAATAATTTTGATTTACAACGAATATTAGCTTCACCCTTTCTATATGATAAGGAAAAATAATAATTTAACTATATTTATTCAAGAGGCATTTATTTATTTATTTATTTATTTGACAACACCAACAAGTAGTACAACAAAAATACACATTAAACAAAAGTCATAATACGTAAATGGATAATTGCCTACTTTTTTACAGGTGTTCTAAGATTACTTGGATATTATAATATAAGTCAACATTGTAAAAACTTAAGTGATAAAATAAAACATTATAGAATTAATAAAAATAAAGAGACAATCGGATACAGTCTTAATACAGTTTCATGTCAAAATTTTAAAAATAAATTAAATTAATTAAATTAAGCAAAATTATCAATTGTGAGTTTAAATACATTGTAAGAGATTGTAAGATGTCATAATCAAAATAGAAAGTTTGAATTATACATAGGAATATTAATTTTCAGTTTGTATGTAACGTCTTAAAACTAGGATAACCGATTGGAATTACTGAATTATTATAGTCTATAAATTATAATTTATGTACACTATTGTTTTTTTCTTAAAGCAAATGATATTATCATTAAAAATGTCAATTAAAAATGTCAATGATAAACCGTTGGATTATTTTCGTTCTTTTTATTATTATGGAAGGAAGTTGCTATTTTATATATGCTATTGTAGTTAATAATTAATCTGTTTATTGGGGATAGACGACCATAACGTGAATGAGCAAAACTTTCGACAAAAGGTGTGTAAGTAGATAGAAGAAGAGACATGTAATTTAATTAGCGGAAAAGAGTAACTATTGTTCTTTTTGTCGTTTTTTTTCAGTGGAATTTACATTTTGAACCGATGATTATTCAAGAATTCAAATTTAAATAAAATTAGAAAAATATTTTAATTTTTAATTGTTGATTTCTTAAAGTTAAGCGTAAAGCTTTTTAAAATAATTAAAACCCCTGGGATACTTAATATATAGGTCAGGAATATTTTACATACTCAAGGGAATCTCTAATCAGGCTCGGTTAGTTTGCCCAATAACCTAAATTCTACAGGATTAGATTTCTAGGTCAGATGAAATCTAGACTAAGAGAGAAACAGATAAAGACAAAACCACATTTAAAAATAGTTTTTTATTCATTAATGTACTTACAAATTCTACAATACATACACGGGTATTACAAATATTTTGTTAAAAATTGCTAAATGATAGTACAAAATAGAAAAAAGACATGACGACATAACCTTATCTACGAAGTGTAATAGATTTTTCACTCAAATATAACTAGTAAGAAAAATAATTTGTAAGTGTAACAATAATTCTATAATATTATATAAATAAAAAATATATACAGACTAATGAAAATATAGAAAATGTTTAAATCAGATAGAACAAGCACAAGAGTTAGGCACAAATTATATTGTCCTCAGTATATGTTTCTTTTTATCTTGTACATGTAGTTCACAAATCATATTATATTGATATTTGTCCGTTGAATATCTGGTGACGTGTTTACATAAACCTAGGGGATTTAATTCTTATTTTACCTTCTTTTGTTTGTTAATCCATCCAAGCTGGAAATGATACAATTAAATAAAACGCCTTTGTTACTTTTTAAACAGTAATGGCGTGTGTAGAAGATAAGGAGGGTGATACACGCCAACGTGCGATACGGCCAACGGGGTGTGGTGCAATATTGGCGCTGGATGGATAATCGGTGTGTGGTGTATGATTGGCGTGTGGATCTTGAAGAGTGGTGCGTGATGGTACCACACTCCATAGTGTGCGTAGTGTACAGGAGCGGCGCTCGCTGCCGACAAAAGTGCTAAAATAGCCACCTGAAAGAACATATTGGAAATTAATAATATTTTATGTACAATTGATGATGATGACCGATTGAGACCACAGCGGCAAATCTCAAGACAGGTTGGCCAACTGCGCAGGAGATATTATAAGGCAGATACACTTCTGCCTGCTATGTCAATCCGATGGGGCTCAATCCAACACGACCGGAAAGAGTCTAGATGCAGGACTGACGGCTTTACATGCTTAGAACCACCCAGGACCTCGGAACTGCGGCTTTATATCTAGCCAATAGACCAACCAGGCAGTGAAATGCATATCGTTGTCTTTATCTTATTTATTCATGTCATTACAATAGTAAATTAAACAGGATTTGGGAAATTTGGTCGGCCTGCCTAACGCCAACTTTTGGAATTTTACTAATGGTTAGGTTTCCCCTACCACAGTATTTGCAACTGATAGTCTGGATAAATAATCTTCAAACCTTCTCCTTATAAAGAGGGTAGACTTTTCCCAGAGGTACATTTACAGTCGTAAAATAATAAATTTATTACGTTTGTGACAGAAATATAGAGTAATATTTATCCAAAGAATAGTATTAATATTCCCTTGAAATAAAAACTTAATGAACGCAGGCGGGAGCACTTTGTTTAATTATAAACTAACACATGGCCGTCTACTTTGTCTATATTTATATATATATATATATATATATATATATATATATATATATATATATATATATATATATATATATATATGTTTGTTCCGCATGTGAAACCTTATAGAGCTTTATGCACATTGTCTTAAAAGTTTCAAACTTGTGTTGAGGTTTAAGACAAAGTCCCATCAGCTTACAATAGATGGCGTGCAAGTATTATTATATTATGTAACTATTTTAAGAACAAGTTAAATCGTCGTACATAAGTTACAGTTTAATGAAAACATTGACAACCTTACTTAAAAACGTCTGTCAGTCACGATTGATTTGAAATTCTAAAGAAGAAGACACAGCGTAACCTTTTTTTGTTTGTTTTTTTGTTTGTCGAGGAGGAAAGGCATTTACGCCTACCGCCCGGTCCACGACCGGGACGGTTATGTGGGACTCACGGGGCAGAAGGCCACCGTCCTACCCACTAAAACCTCCCCGTAACCTTTCCGTCTTAACGAGGAGCGCCACGGGATCGCTTTCGCATGCTACCGTGGCGCTCTGACGTCTGGCCCGCCTATGCGAGCCAAAGATACAGCGTACCCTAACTAACCCCTACACAACATTTATAAATGTGCCGTTACTGTGAAATTTGAAACACAAAATATCACCAAGGGGGTGATATAATATTAATGATATTAAAGTATAAATTTAAAGATAATCTTCAGAAATATCTTTAACGCGTGTTTTCATATAAATAGATAGATTTACTTACCAAGCGATACATTTCGAATGTAGTTAAAATACGTTAAAACGTTTCGACTGATAATATCAACGGTTTATCCTCCAATTTATATTCGCGCTTGAACATTCGTAAATTTTATCTCTACATCCCAAATGGTAAGGTATGGCTTTTGAATTCACGCGGACTGTGTCACGTCGAGTATTTCGTTTCGAATTTAAGGCTCGTTTCAAACTGGCGTCTGGGCAAAGTGATAATATACTTGACGTACAAATAAATTGAAAAAAATAAAGCCAATGTCACTCAGAATGATGTAAGAAATAAAACGATACTCCGTACATCAAAATCTGTTCAGACATTTAAATGACATGGTGGAATAAATTTACATACAGTGAACCTTGAAAACATTACACTCCTTTTTTGGAGGTCGTGTAAAAAGCACATCAAATGCAGAAATAAATCGTTCACTCACTAAATTATAATATATAAATACTAACTCACAAATACACTATATACACACTTAATAAACACATCGAATAAGCACAAGTAAAAAGGTATAAAATAATACAAGTGTTAGATTTTTACATACATTACATTTACTTACATTGCCAATGCACCACCAACTAGGCCCTTGCCAAGATGCCTTAAATACTAAATACTGTATATATTAAAGTTAACGAGATAAATGAAAATATAAATAACCTACTCTTAATTAAATATATTGAATGTGGCATTTAAACGCGACTACCTGAACCCACCACGACTGCGCCCGCATAGAATGCAGTATGACACGAAAACCGTTTAAAATCTGCCGTCATACATTTTAAGCGTTTATCATTCGCATCTTTAGGAGTTTCACAATTTACATAATATTAGTAAGATAGTATGAATAATTTACATAATTTGGTAAAAGTCATCAAGCAACGTCGTTTTCCAGAATGAAAAGTATCATATGTGGTAGGACAGGTTATACTCCAAGTTATATCAAATCAGATTAAAATATACTTTTCTGAAGAAGGCTCTTGCGAACTTTTAATTATAAAAAATATAAAAATTAAAAATTAAATTTAAAGCTACCTTCTATATGTATGTTTGTATGTATGTATGTATGTATGTATATATTTGGGCGAAAATTAATCCTAACCTATCCTAATATAATTTAATATCGTTTGTTTCTATAATAAAAAAAGTTTGTAGGTTATAATCAATCTACTACGAATTCATGGCCACCATTGTCAAGAATTTGCGACTGTATCCCGCGATTTTCATAATAACAGTCGTACAGTGTGTCACGAGCCTTTACCTTTCCGTGTATCACACCATAATCCAATAAAGGTGTCATGTATACTTTTCTTAATTAAAATGCGACGGAAACATTTATAGAAATGGCGTTTTCACCTAGATTCATTTGATGTGACATTTTATGTATAAATATAATTATTAATCAAGTACATGGGTATGTACATGATTAATGATGTAATGAGTATGTACATTTTTATATCTAATTTTACATAATTAAAAGTAACAGTAAATGTCACACTGCTGGGCTAAGGATTCCTCTCTTATTTTTTTCTTTGAGGTTCGGAGCTTATTTCACCACGCTGTTCCAATTCGGGTTGGTGGAATACACATGTGGCAGAATTTCAGTCTCAACGTTAAGCACGAGATGTATTATAATCACAAATACACTATGTACATAGTTATTAAAAATATAGAATAAACAAAAGTGTAATCAATTATTTATGGCTTTATATTATTTATACTTATACAAGTGTTGGATTTTAATGAGATTTAACAACTAAACATTGTCACTTTTTTTTAAATATATCCTGTAAGGTATATTAACAATTCCATACATTGCCAATGCACCACCAATTAGGCCCTTGCCATGCCCTGGTATGTCCCTGCCTATAGTTACTCAAGCTCTCTCACCTTTAAAATCGGAATACAACAATACTTAGTATTGCTGTTTCGTAGAATATCTGAGGACTGGATGACACTATACAGATGAGACGCCACACCAGCACCAAGTATATCAATTTAAAAATTTAATTGAGTTTAAATAAAAAACGTTTAAGTTAATAATTATTGTATTTTGTATTGCATTTGTGTTTGTTTCATTTATTCTTGGTAAATAATAATTGTTTTGTTGAAAGGGATTGTTCAAAATTGGATTGCTGTTGCACGACTTTAGAACTAGAGTTGCCAGTAATTTAAATTAAAAGTCAATTATTGAAACATTTCCTTAATAATGTCTCATTAATAAAACAATAGTGTTATAAAATATTTGTAGTCTAATTAAACGTATTATTTGTATAATTTTCTGAGTAATCTCTTTTTACGACTACAAAGATTTCCATTCATATCGACTTCTTTGAAGTGTAATTTAGGAATTAATTATTCAGGATTCCCGGTTAAAAGGTATACTTGCAGACAAGTATATACTGACAATAATACTAATTTAATTGAGGATTTTGTTTTGTTGTTATTGTAAGGTAAGCTGTTATCGTGAACAATGAAAAAATAAATCGGAGGTAATCAGTTTATTCTAAGGCATCGTATATAATAGTATCACATTCAATGGAGAGCTACAACTGGGATAGCCTTGATGGCAGAGTGATGGACGATGGAGCTGCTGTGGGCGACCGCGGAAGGAGCGGTCTTGACAACAACAGGGGCGACAGAGTGGACGACTGGTGCAGCGTGCACGATTGGGGCAGCATGTACAACTGGAGCGTGGACTATGGGGGTGGCGTGAACAACAGCGGTCTTCACAACGGGTACAGCAGCGACCACTGGGGTGTGGACGGCGTGGACAGCGTGAACGACGGGAGAGCCATGGTTGACGAGCTGGCTGCTCTTAGTAATGGTAGTCTTGGAGCCGACGACAGGCACTGCGGCGTGGACTACTGGAGTGGCGTGGACCACGGGGGCAGCGTGGACCGCAGCGACTACTGGGGTCGCATGAGACAACAGAAGGCCGGGAGCGGGTGCGGCAGCAGCGCAAGCGAGGAAAGCAACGAAAACAACCTGTGAAATAAAAAGAGATAATATAGTTAATCTGAATAAAATACATCGTATAATAGCTTCGTGAACTACATTTGTATGAAAACAAGAAATACGACTAGAAATATGACAATACTTTCTTGAATTCAGAAAGAACTCAAATCTTGGAAGCATTCGTGATAGTTGAATCATTTTAAACATTTATTTGATATTGAAAACTACAAAACGCCGATCACTGTGTTCGAATTTGAAGTTCGGAACAATTTTTCATTTGTGCATATTATATATTTTATAAGCTTAAAGTAAGCGATTTACAATTTAAGGTCACATTTATTCTACCTTGAACATATTTTCTTGATTTAGGTTACGATAAACCTGTGTTATTGCGACATTGAGATATTCTTATTTTAAATATATAAAATATTAACATAATTTAACAAATTTAACTGACAATTGTATTAGATATAATAGTCAAACAAATAAAAAATGATCACCACAAATTATAAGCAAAATGCACTTTTCCGAAAAAAAATCATTTTTGGCAACACTTTCAAAACAGTTTTTGTTTCAATAGCCAAAACTTGATTCTACCCCTATAGTCAAAATTTAACTTACGAATCTCTGCATGTTGGTGAATTGGGGTTTTGTTGTTTGGTAGATTGGTGTGTCCAAGTCAAGCTTGCCGAATTATCTAACAACCGTACCGCTGGACGCCGTATTTATACCGCCGAAATTCTACAATACTTGCAGGCCGCGTACTTGAAATTAAATTGCCTGAGGTGATACAGTGCGAGCTTTAATGGATAAGGCTAGTAAGGTTCTTGGTACAGGTTTAATAAGTAGCATAAGAAAGTATATTTTGAAAAAAAAAAACGAGTACTTATTTATTCATTTAAATATATACAATCATCCCAATGGCCTGATTAATAAATATATTATAAGTAGCTATGCCGCGTGTTTTTTTTGCGTCAAACGTTACTTCCCCTTTCTTCGTCTTCAATAAACAACACAAAGTGAAGTCCTGAGATCAGCGTGTTCCAAAGCTTGGCATGAGAGTTTAGATTATTTCTAAATTTTAAGCGAGTAAATCTCGAAAATGCACAAAGCTTCGTTTAAATTTGATCAGTTACGAATTACAAAAACATCTCCTCATTTTTATTATAGATAAATTTATATTAGTATAAATTTTTTGCCGCATCCACATTGCCTTTCTTATTTATACATTCGTCGCCTTAAAGTATTACACGCCGGGAGTTACGCATATATAAATGTAAACATAACATGATTTTCGTTCAAGTAGGCTGATGCCAAGTTCACTCTGTCAAGTTGAAGTTACGTAACTTTAAGCAAGTCGAAATGCTTACGACTTGTAACTTTATCATTGTGTTTATATATCCTGTAATTAAATATATAATATAATATCCTGGGAAATAAATTAAGCAGAGCTTGTACTATGGAAACCAGACAACTGATATTCTACATATACTACTTTTATTTTGTAAATACATACTTATATAGTTAATTACACCCAGACTCAGGACAATGTTCATGCACACAAATGCCTGTCCTGGGTGGGTTTGTTAGCGAGTAGTAGAAATAGCTTATACCCTGATCTTATAAATAGGTTACCTGACACCCCCCTTTACACGCGGGCGGAAGTTAGGCATCAATATTTTACTTTAATATTGAAATATTTTTTTATACATTAAATGATCTACTGGTTGGTGCCACATTGACAATGATATGTACTTCTTACATGGGCAGTGTATATGGTCAATGGTGACATAACCAATAAGAGGTATTGCTCGTCAACTTTTTAAAACAAATAAAAAACAATCAAGTAACCTTGTGTATTTAACAATTACGACTGCACTCTAAGTTAAGAAGGCAGAAATATCAATAGTTTCGCCACGAAAATCATTTGGCCGCTGGATTAATTGTTAGAACCTTGGACACGGTATCCGAGGATCTACTCAGCTCCTGCAGTGTTGTAACTTTTAATATACAGTTTGAAATTATTATGCAGCATATTTCTCGTTTTAATAAGTGTTTTTTTTTCAAATCTCTTTTAAGTAGGCAGATTAGTACGCCCTGCGGCAAGGTGGACCGACGATTTGAAAAAGGTGGCAGGTACGGGATGGATGCGGGCTGCCCAAGATCGGGATGGATGGCGTTCTATGGGGGAGGCTTTCGTCCAGCAGTGGACGTCGGTAAGCTGATATTATTACTATCACGATAATCAGTCCGTGTTAGTCCACTGCTGGACATCAGCCTCTCTAAACGCTCTCGAAGCAGCTCAATTTTCAGACATTTTAATATACATCCATTTAAACTTAAATCACTTTCACCCATTGAAAGTGCCGATGCAAATTATATAAACTACTCCATATACCAACAAAGCATCGCTAACGAGAGGCTTAAAGATATTATATCCCTTTTCTTGTAATAACGCTGGTTTATATACCCTTCAAAACATATAAGAGATTTGCTCGAATTTTAGTGCAATGATTTTTTTTTTTCGATAATTAACAAACGTAAAAATGCTGTAGTGAGTTTGCTTATTAAATTTTTTGTAACGCTTTAACTAATCAACCGATTGTAATGAAATTTTATATACACATACAAAGTACAGAAAAATACATAAATTCAAACTCATCACTGTTTAAGATATTATCCTCGTCCTACATCGTAAATTAAATCATATCAAGTAATTCCTTGTTAGTAGGCTTAAAAAGGCTCTTTTAAATCATATTACAGTATTTATTTATTTATTTTGGGAAACATACAGCATAATATAATACATAAACATTTGGTAACAAAATTAGTTTCACATAAGCCAACAAAGTTTCCACTTTTACATTCAAACATGGAGTGAATCTAACAATAACAAGTTATTTAACAATTAATTAAAATATTTAAGGTAAAGTATTAAAAATTAATTTAAAAAACGGATAAAAAAAACGATAAGAATATTAATAAGATTTACAGTTTTTTAAAGCTTCTAAAAGCTAAGCTTAAGCTACAACCAGAATGTAGATTGTAGTAGTCAATCAAATACAATTGAATGTATGAATATTCTGCTTAAAATCAACAAATACAAATCCAAGCTGTTTATCATTTATATAATCCTGTTGAGTAATATTAAGGTTTTTTGTAATGAGATTTAACTTTATTAATCGGCAAAATTAAAAATAGCTGTGAAATCTTATTATAGAAATGAATACCGTTCCCCAGGAAGGATTTATTGACTGCAAAGTTGGAAACTAAGTGTTATAAGTTCATCCGTACTTCTTCTATTTTTACAATTATTGTCACTGTTTCTTCAAAATCAAAATGGTCTATAATTATTACAAATAGATCGGACAGTTCTTGTGTCGTCAATATGTGTGAATAGATAGTACCTACCCAGACGGGCTGACACGAAGTCCACTAGTGGTCGTACTTGTCCATTCATTACACTATACTACCGACCATTACAAGCAATAGTGTATATTCATAGTATAGATTGCTATTTAACTGTTTTTATTGTTTCAATAGATAAAATACAATAATATTACAGGTGGTAGGGCTTTGTCCAAGCTCGTCTTGGTAGTACCACCCACTCATCAGATATTCTACCGCAAAACAGCAATACTTGGTATTTTTTGTTTCGATTCACACTAGTTTTTTTATTTTATTTTTTTATTATAATTGGGAAACATACAGTATACACAACATACATTATACAACAATTAATTCGTTCACACACCAATCAAGTTTCCACTTAAAACTAATTCATGCATTAAACAAGCAATTTAGTAAATTATAAATATTAATTATGAAGAATCAAACAGCTAACACACTGCAAACTAGTGAAATATATATATAATTAAAAAAAAACAATGACTAAATTGACAAATGCTCACTAACTCTTTTTTTAAATGTATTGAGCGTACAAAAAAACGTCATTAAACGTCATTAAACTTCCTAGTGTAGCTCTTACAAGAGCGATATGTACATTCGTTTTGTGCACAATTGGTTCGAGTGGAGGGTAAGTGGAATAAAGCACTATTACGTGTATTCACTTTTTTACACCTAAAGTAAATTTTGCTTAAAAGATATGGACTATCATTCAAGTTATGCATTAGTTTAAATAAAAAACTTTGATCTCGCAGTGTACGAAGATCCAATAAGGACAGTGTCACAACATCTTAGTTCCCAAGGTTGGTGGCACATTGGTGATGTAATGGATGGTTAACATTACATCTTACAATGCGTTGGTAACCACTTACCATCAGGTTGTCCATATGCTCGTCTGCCTAACTATTCAATAAAAAAAAATTATGTAAATAAAAACCCCAATCTCATTAGCTATTAAGCTAAGACGTAAACAAAATATTTTTAACCGCTATACATGTATATGTAGGTTGTATATCGAAATAAGAGGACTTTTCGAGTAGCGAAGCGAATTTCAACATGATTGCAAGTTCGCATGTTATCAGAAATTGCGTTTTTTTAAGTTCTTATGTGAAATACCGTTGAAATTTTAAACTCTTGTATTTACTTTGAAGACAAGCTCGCTCGCTATATTTGCTCCTGAATTTGGTACAGACAAACAATATTTCTAAAAATTCTCTTTTAGGATCTATATTGAAATGATTGTCATCTTTTGGATTATGTTTCTGAAACGATTTAATTAACTCGTAACATTTTTTTTTTTAAATGTATAGGCTAGCGCTTGACTGTATCACACCTGATGGAAAGTGAGATACAGTCTAAGATGGAGCGCGCTTGCCTAGAAGGTGCCTATTCACTCAAGACTTGAAGGTACCCATATTGTAGGTGGTGGGGAAAACGGAGGTCGGGAGGGTATTCCAGATCTTGGCGGTGCGTATCAGAAACGAGGAAGCAAATCGTTTCGTACGTGTCTTATATACGTCAATGACATTTTTTAAGTTAAACTTTTTTGGGTTGTATATATATAAGTTTTATTTAATTCGGATGTTTTTATGGCATCATCACCTCCAACATAATCATCATCAACTTTATGCTTACCGTTATCCTAATTGACAGAGTCAGGTCGAACTTCCGCCTGATCCGAATATTTTTTGAAATTGATTTGCCAACAAGTTGCTGGTGAGGTACTAATTTATTATATTATTTATCTATCCTCTCTTAGTACACCTACCAGATGAGACGGTGTCACTTTAAAATTAACTCGGAAAACTAATCTTTTGATATTACCGTAACAGCCTGTGAATGTCCCACTGCTGGGCTAAAGGCCTCCTCTCCTCTTTTTGAGGAGAAGGCTTTGGAGCTTATTCCACCACGCTGCTCCAATGCGGGTTGGTGGAATACACATGTGTCAGAATTTCAGTGAAATTAGACTCATGCAGGTTTCCTCACGATGTTTTCCTTCACCGTAAAGCACGAGATGAATTATAATCACAAATTAAGCACATGAAAATTCGGTGGTGCTTGCCCGGGCTTAAACCCACGATCATCGATTAAGATTCACGCGGTCTTACCTTTTGATATTAATAATGTTTCAATACGTACGTAGATAGACAAGTTTCTAGCGTTTCACTTCTGTCACGTGCTCGGAGTAGTACGAGCTTTTTTATGTATGTTATTTTTAATTAGCAAAATCAGTTGAATAAAATATCCATTTCAATTTGCGTCACTTTTTTTATCTATATCAATAATCACATTTTTTTATCTGGTTCAATTTTACATGTAATTAAATATTTTATCAATGATTTAATAGTCTTGTTGAAACATACACTTAAAGGTTTTTTTTTATTAATAGTGCAGACTATCTTGTGGATCTACTGGATAGCTAATACTTAAGATCTAGAGGATTCAAACCCCGGTTTATCTTGAGCCTCGAAAAGACTACTAAAGCACTATAATATGAACAAGGAAGATGAAAACAACATATCAAACAACAACAATCCAAAAAAATTGTGCTATTCTGGAAATAAGAACATGCAGGCACATCAAACCACCAAAGTTTTAACTCATAGAAAGAAACACCGAGATCGAGTGAACCAAAATATAATAATTATAATATTAGACGTTGGAATAGCTAACATAATCGTGGTTGGTTTATTGGTTGACTTGGACTATTTATGTGGATGTAATAACAAATTGGAACACATTTGAAACCAAACCTTTGTTTTCAGATGAGTACTTATTATTTATTTTAGTTGACCTAAAATAATCCTGTAACAATTGAGACGGATATTTTGTTTCAAAACTTCGGTTCTTTATAAATTTGATCTCGATACTTCTTTGAGATACTTCATAAATTGTTTCTTTATATAATGTTTATAATACAAATTATAACAAATTTTTATCTTATAAATTCTTATTACACATTGCTTGAATCATCTTATAAATAACGATGCTATTATTGAGTAATCAATTTAACTTTCATGTCATTCCTTCTACTAGTAGTTGAACTAATTTTTTGTTTATATACAGAAAAGATAGATTGTGTTTGAAATTGGTATCGAAATATATCTATAATATGTTTATTATCTGTTATATGTATATAACATATCGTTGTAAATATCTAATTAAAATATTTCCTTGCCTCTTACTTTCCTCTCGTCTTACTGCATTTACCGGTGACAGAAGAGCTAGTTCGTTTTTCGCCCAGTGGATCGGAATTGCGACTCAAAGGGCAAATGCTGCTAGCATTCTTGCGACCATTTCACGCGGTCACGATTTGCACAGTAGATATTTTTAATTTTAATTTTTGTGTATTTATGGCTTCGATACAAAATTCTTATATTCAAATATTTATTGTAATACATATAAAAAAATAACTTGTGAATCCTTGCCCGTTCGGTACTGTTAAATCTACATATATAAATTAAAGAATCAAATGCGTCAATTGTACTCATAAGAGCTATTTCAAATACAGGTTTCACGCTAAACACATACTGATCCTTAAGTTTTAAAGAAAAATAAGAAATTATAATATTACCTTAATAAGACAAATTATAAATATAAAAAATAAACGCTCTTAGAACATAATGACTGATGTGAAAACGTGTTTTTTAAAAGCGTTTGACTGAAAAGAAACTGTTTGGATGCAGAATATATGACCAGTGTGTGGTACCTACACAGACGAAACCAAGCCCTACTTCCAAGTAAACTGATACTTTTCGTACTATTCTATTTTATATACAGCCATGTAAATATATACGTATCACATAATTTCTTTAATGAATAGGAAGGCCGACGAGCATTTGGGCCACCAGATGGTAAGTGGTCACCAACGCCCATAGACATTGGCATTGTAAGAAATGTTAACCAGCGATATTATATGTAACTACAAATAAAACCGCTTACAAGTGTATCTGAAATATATACAATTAAAATCTCAATAAAATAAATGAGTACATAAGACATCCCATTAAATAACTCTTAATTAAATATCGATTTTAAATAACGATTATTTTCTCACCACGAAATTATCTTATTAAGATGTGTAACGAATAATTTGTTTTAAGATTTCGATAACGAGTCGAGATCGGAGATAAGCGGCCGGTAATTTAATGCGATTACGATCAGTGTATTTTTATTGATATCCTTTCGCTTTCGTCCGTCATCAGGGATATGTAGAGAAAAGGAGGTTTTAATAGTGATTACATTATAATTTTTTATCTGTGCATATTTTGCAATAGTTTGATTTACAATAGTTATAACTTATTAAAGGCTGTTCCTCGTGGTTTTTATTTTGTATTAAACATGATATAATTGAAAAAAGAATATTGTAGATTTAAAACTGTTTGGGAGAATCTACTTGAATAGTAGTATAGTATATTTTGACTTTGAATTCGTCAATTTGGGACCTAAAACTAAAGAATATTGACGCTGTCAAATACATGTTTTTTTTTTTATACAGGAATTAATAAAGTTAAATGAATATTGCAATTTATAGAAATGTAACTAAGTTGTATTAATTTTGATTATCAAAATATTCTGATGAAATAACTAAACGGTATCTTCGAATGTTGCGAATGATGCTTTGTTGATAAAAAGACCAAATTAAAATGTTTTATGAGATGAAACAAAAAATAAACAAATTATTACGAAAATGTAAAATATAATTGATTTATAACACAATATGATTAACATGAAATCAATTGCATGAAAATAATAAACCTTTAACACTACACAACTGTGGTAAGAACGCGTGAATCTTAACCGATAATGATGGGTAATCCGGACCAGCACCACTGAATTTTCATGTGCTTAATTTGTGATTATACGCTGTCTCATTGTAAATATGATAGCGCCAATCTAGTTTATGGGTTGACTGGTCCATTGGTGCAGTGGTCTCTAACCCTGCTTTCCGCTCCGGGTTTGCGTATTATGTATACAAATATGTACAATTCATATTATCTATATATCAATTGTGAATATGTATAGCAGTTTACTTTTACCTATAGCGCAGATTATATAACTTACCTTAGGAACAGACGATCGTGTATGTAAAAAAATATTAAGAACATCTATCTACCTATCAAAAAAGGTTTTTTTTCGAAGGATTCAAGCTTCTGGTTTTCTAAGCAGTCTCAAAGGAATGTCAATTATAATCAATCAAAGACTACAGAGCAGAGCTGAGTCAATTTTGTTCTAATGAAGTTTGTGTAAAAATATCGAGCTTAAAAAAAATCTTATTCAAGTAGTCTGTCTGTCTTTTAACAAAAATAATTTAAAGTTACCAGTTCATAAAGTAGATTCAAAAAGATAAAGTAGATAAAGTAGAGAACGTCGAGACAAAATTAAATACACAGCTACGTTCATTGACATATTTAAAAATCGAACGATACTTGTACACATTAGATTGTTTCTGTAAACCGGTGTGACCTTAAATAAGTAAATATAATCATTATTTTGATTAATGATGTATATTTACCAATGATACTGATTACCATAATTTTATCTATTATAATGTATTCTTTATTGTATAACTGTAATGGAATCGAATTATAGATTTTTTGTGCCTTTTATTTGTATCTCCACATACGTGTCACTACATTTGGCTGGGGTGAAAGAGCCAAGATAACTACAGGCTCGAGAGATATAACATCTTAGTTCCCAAGGTTGGTGACGCATTGCTGATGTAAGGAGTGATATATTTCTTACAGTTATAATGTCTGTAAAGGGTGACAACTTACCATCAGACGAATACAATGAAGTAAATCTAATACTTGGCCAAATATTGCTGTCATTAGAAAAGGTGAATATTTCTGACAGTACCATTGACTTTATCTGATTACAACCACTTATTATCAGCTGGATGGAAAAGGACAATGTAATGACAGTTAAAATTCTTATTCAAAATTAAAGCGAACAAAGTCACGGACACAGAATTGAATCATATACGATTATTCTCATTACCGCAGCAGATGTCGGCAATAAATATTATTCATCCACGCAACATCTCACTTATCAAGCATCGCCTTCTTGTCTCACAAGATAATTTAACGTTTCGTAACGTGGTAACACAGGCGAGTGTAATTATTCTTTTGTTATGAAATGAAATATTCGACAGTCTGTTCGTTGGACATCTGCTGCTTTGACATGAATTTCGAAATCATTATCCGTCTGATTGGCTCTTGTTGCTTCGTCTGAGTTAGATTTTCAAGCTACTATTATATAGCTTTGAAGGACGTTTTAGAGACTTTTTAATCTTTTTTTATTTTTTTAATATATAGCCGAAGACACGTAAATATCAGACACATATGTATATAGTAACAGCCTCTTAATGTCCCACTACTGGGCTAAGGCCTCCTCTCATTTTTGAGGAGAAGGTTTTGCAGTTTATTCCACCACGCTGCTCCAATGCGGGTTGGTAGAATATACATGTGGCAGAATTTCAGTGAAATTAGACACATGCAGGTTACCTCACGATGTTTTCCTTCACTGTCAAGCACGAGATGAATTATAATCAAAAATTAAGCACATGAAAATTCAATGGTTACAGTGGTGCTTGCCTGGGCTTGAACTCACGATCATCGGTTAAGATTCACGGGTTCTAACCACTAGGCCATCTCGGCTTCTCGCATAATGCGTCAATAGCGCAATGGTATACGAGCCGACTATCGATGTAAAAGACACAGGTTTGATCCCGACTCCTCCGGCTACGAGTATTATTGTTCCCACTCCTAAGTTAATTTTAAAAAAGTCATTGCCATATTTCTTTAAAAAAAGCGCTATATGATAGTAAGTGAACGTCACCCCTCATATTGACATTGTAGGTAAACATTATTGTTGCATAAATTAATTATCAATGCGTGGCCATTTATAGGATCTTAATTTTAATGTTTGGCTCACTCACTATTTAAACAAAATATTTAATAAGTGATGAATAAATAGTATTTATAGAGATGGATGTGTGTGGTATACACACATCAATATTTAGTATTAATAAAACACAAATATCTAAACAATTTAACATTCGATCCAAAAAGCCGATAATTTTTCCAAATTGGAAAGTTAGTTATAATATAAGTCTTTTTCTCTTACTTCAAATTCTTGGAATGTTATAAATATAATTGAAGCTTAAACATTTTGTTTTTTTTTTAAAAAATATTTGGTATTTTGTAATATTTTAGTAATAAAATCTTCTTATATTTATTAGTTTCATTTTAAAATAAGTCTTTCTCAAAACATGCGTATTATACATATTGTTTTCAATATAATGGAAAAAATAAATAAATGCGTCATTTAGTAACGGAACAGTTTATTCATAAAATAAATCAATGGTATGAAGCGTACAGCGGTAACGAGTTAACAACCGGAACAGTTTCGTGCACAGTTGAGCTTTGATGAGTTATAGCGGAGTCGCCAGTTTTGTACGAGACTATCGGGGAGGAGTATGAGGTGTAGTAAGATGCAGCATGGACTACCGGGGCATGGACCACCGGCGCGTGGACCACTGGGGTGTGAATTACTGGGGTGTGGACAACTGCGGTGCCGCCATGGTTCACGACTTGGTTGCTCTTTGTGACGGTTGTCTTTCCTAACGGCACGTGGTATTCAACTTCATGCGTCGCCAACACAGGCGTGTGTAAGACGTGGGTGCTTCCGTGGTCGATAGATTGGCTGCTTGTTGTGAGGGTAGACTTTCCAAGAGGTACATAGGCGTTGTACCCTAGGTAGCCTGGAGCGGCGAGGGCGACTGCCAAAATGGCGCTGAAGATAATCTGAAAATTTTACACATTCTTTAAAAATATTATTTAAATTTTGAATTATTCTAATATTTTATTTTTATTTAACTTTTAAATGTATAATTTAAAATAAATAAAACTTTTATCACCGCGTAAAACGTCAATAAAAATAACTCACGGTGTGTTGCATTTTTGCTCGTAACGTCTGGTGCTCAACTGATGGGTCGTAGGCCCAACTTGATCTTTTTATATGCGGTTTAAAAATATATGCCCCAATTTATAACCGGTGTGTACTTGAAAATTTCTTCTTATAAAAAATCGCCTTCATTTTTATTACATCACATCCGAATCTATCTATATACATATACGTTTAAAATTTAGAGGTCATTTAGTAGACATCTGAAATTTTTTAATATTTTAAGTTTTTTTGATAGAAAAGTTATTTCGAATAAATTGTTTTATGCTATTGTTCAAAATACATTGTTATTGTTACTTCATTGGTGAGATTTTCATTTTTCTGCAAATTATTAACTAAATGTTTTTCTTATCGTGTAACAATTTTTTTGTCTATAAATTTACATTTGCTTGAATAATTTTCGTCGATAGATATAGTTAAAGTTGTAACAGTTCTAATGTTATTACACAATGTAATATTTATTTATATATACTTTACGAAATTATTTTTTTATTTTCCATTGACGAATCAATTTCGACGACAGATTATAAATATTCCAAATTTAAAAAAAAAATCGTGTACATCTAGAAATTATCTTTAATATGAAAACGTGAAATATGAATCATATTATTTTCAAATTGTTTTCATAATTTAAAGTGCAACGAACAAAACTGCAACTAATAACTAGTATTTATTATTGACAAGCTGAAGGATTTTGTATCAAGTATCGCTAACAGGCTAATTTGCATAATCGTTTCGATATTGTAAAGTCAAAACAAACAAAACTATGCAACGATATAATTCGTACAGACGATTGGTACCTAATTGTCGTTTCAACACATACAATTATTCTTTAGAACTCAGTAATAATAACTGGTTAGTACGTAAGTATTATGATAATTATCTTGCTTAGATTTGAATTCGATAATTGTGATTTGATAATGATAGGTTTATTATTATTTTGATTTTATTCTAATTTTAAAATTGAATTAATGTTTTTATTTAGCTTTATCAAGATCAACTATCTTTCGAATTGTTTTGACAACGGCCGTTCTATCATTGCTATTAGACCTGGAGATGATGAAAGAAAAGTCTAAGTTATTTGTTAATGTGATAACAAATTGTTTTGTCTTATTTAATAAACCTGTTTTTTACGTCTTAAAAATTTCAAACACAATAGTCTTATTTACGTGACATGGGTGTTATGCTTGGATTGAAATAAGCAAACATTTGTCTGCATACATTTATGTATGTGCGTCGTAATACATGAACGATTAAATACTCCAATATATAAATTAAACTACTATAATTATAAAAGGCGATTCTTAAAGGAAACTAACGCGGAATCTTCTGATTATATATATGGCGGTTGGGATATATACAAGCCGTTCTGGGTAGGTACCACCCACTCATCATATAATGCACCGCCAAACATCAACACTTAGTATTGTAGTATTCCAATTTCAAAGATGAGTGATTCAGTGTAATTACAGGCACGAGGAACATTACCCATCCTCAAAGGTTTTTGGTGCAATGACATTTTAATGGACGGTTAATATTTCTTATAGTGCCAATGTCTATGGACTACACTTACACAGCGTGGTCCATTGGCCAGTCATCTTACTTCTTAAAAAATAAAAATATATAGTACACCATAACATCTGTGTTTTTAAATAAATTACTAAATATTTAATATCGATAATAAGTTATATCAATGTAGAAAATCGATTATACCGATACATATTTACGAAAGTAACTCGATATATAATTTATGTTTTTTCCTTATTTCATAATTGCAAGCTATAATTAGCTAGAAACTGAATTTATCGATCGAATTTTTACTCTTTTTAAAAAGTTTAACCTTAAACACAAGATCGCCTTATAAATGTTTCATTAATTATTATTTTATATAGTTTAGAAATACAATTATTTCGATTAAATTTTTCTATGAGAGGCTTATTTGATTTTTACCGTATAGCAATTAAAAGATTGTAATTCTATGACTTGTAGGGAATTCGATATTAAATAAATTGATAGTCAAGTTTAGTCGAGTATCCTTTTACAGGAAAAAAATCTTACTAATATTATAAATGTAAGTTTCTTTGTTTGTTACACTTACACGTCATAAACACTTAATGGATCATTATGAAATTTTTCTCACACGTTGTCAGTGGAACAGAAAAGGATATAAGGTATAACATCCCCCCCTCCACAAGGGTAGAAGCCGCGTGCGGAAACTAGTACATGTATTGAATATCTATTTTCAGATACGAAATAAATAAATATAATAAATTGTAAATAAGACGGAGTGTTATTTCGCTTAGTGTTTTTTTTGTACTATTTCTCCAAAGTCCATTTATTTCAGCTGATATCGTTACAGATAAAACTTTAAAACGTTATAAATAGAATGAGATTCGGAGTACAATAGTTGCTGAAGCTTGTTAAAGAACATTTTTTAGGTAGTATAGCTCATACCTATTGATATATTTGAAAAATATTCTTAAGAAGGAGGTGGCTGTCAGTCATCGGATTCCTTCTCTTAGTGTGATTTTATATTTAATAACTTATTAAACCCACTGAACTAACGTTAAATTCGTTGGTAAATGCAAGCGAATCATGAGCTTGGCACTAAGCTTGGAAGTCCTATTTGAAAATAATATTTGAATTAAATTAATATCATTCTTATGTAATTTAAGTAGTGAAGAAATGAATATTCGAAAAAAAAAAAATTCGCTTAGAAAAGTTGTTTTATAAAGAGGCAAGTTTAGAAACAAAATAATTTATTCATAACAAATATAAAATCAATGGTATAAAGCGTACAGCGGTAACGAGTTAACAACCGGAACAGTTTCGTGCACAGTTGAGCTTTGATGAGTTATAGCAGAGTCGCCAGTTTTGTACGAGACTATCGGGGAGGAGTATGAGGTGTAGTAAGATGGAGCGTGGAACACTGGAGCGTGGACTACTGGGGCGTGGACCACTGGGGTGTGGATCACTGCGGTGCTGCCATGGTTCACAACTTGGTTGCTCTTTGTGACGGTGGTCTTTCCTAACGGCACGTGGTATTCAACTTCATGCGTCGCAAACACAGGCGTGTGTAAGACGTGGGTGCTTCCGTGGTCGATAGATTGGCTGCTTGCTGTGATGGTCGACTTTCCAAGAGGTACATAGGCATTGTATCCTAGATAGCCTGGTGCGGCGAGGGTGACGGCCAAAATGGCGCTGAAGATGATCTGAAAATGAACGAATATTACAAATATTGAAAGTATCTAAAACTTTTAATAAATTTGAAATTCTTTGTTTTAAAATATTTGATTAGTAAACAGATTCATTATTTTCTTTTATTTCGTAAGTAATTTTCAATAAAAATTCAATTTTTTTTAAGTAGTCTCGTGTATATAAGAAGTTTTAAGTCGCCGTGATACACGATTAAGAATGTAAATCCACTACCGTTTCTGAATATAGGTATATTCTACCGATAATAGAAACCAATTAAGAATCTCAGTAATTTGTAAAATAACTTACGATTTGTTGCATTTTAGCTTATGACGTGTTGTGTTCAACTGATAGTTCGTAGGCTCAGCTTGTTGTTTTTATATGCCGCATAAAAATATACGCGCAGTAGCAAGTTCGCGTGTTCTTGACAATTTCTTCTAGCAAATATATTACCTTCGTTTATATTGCAACACATCCGTAACTATTTATAATTATCAAATTTATTGATTTGTCATTATTCAGGTCAAGTTGCTCTTAATCTATAGCCAATTCCATGGACGCAATGTTTAATAAAATTTACTTAAGTACTTCGTTTGTTGAAGATTGTTAAGGAAGACGAGTATTGATATACATATTTAACAATAAAAATACATAATAAATTGTATATAAAGCAGGTTTAGTCAGTAATTATTTACTTAAATGAATAGTCTACTAGCCAATTTCAGAAACCTAGGAAGCACCATACAGAACAGCAATTAGCAACAAAAAGAAAGAATGAATTATTTTATAAAAACTCTTTTCTGATATTAGCATACAAATATATTATATATTTAAATGCCATATAAATATTATATTATATACAGGATTAAAATAATTACTTAGTGTTTCTGCTACTTACATCATTACCATTATAATATACGTTTTACGTTCCAAAAATTAACTACTGCTATTAACTAACTGTGACGAGCGCTCGTAAAATTATATTTCACAAATTAGTAAAAGACATATTTTATAGTCTCAAGATTAAACTAATTTATATTCATTCATAAGTAGGGATTTGCAGTATTTACAGTAAAATTATAATAAAAATTATTCATTAATATAATAATATACCGCAGATATTTTTATCATTTATTATTATCAAAATCATCATCAATTTATTCTCGTTCACTGCAAACATAGGTATCTCTAATGGCACGCCACTGATATCGACTTTAAGCTCTGATCTGCCAGCCAATTTGCGTATATCGTCAGCCCACCTAACAGGAGAGCGTCCTGCGCTATGCTATTTTCATCTTAATATTAATAATTTAATAGACAAGATATTATACGGTACAGTAATATATTTATGATAAAACGGAGAAGTTCGTATTAATTGTTTTTCATATAAGACAATTCAATATAGATAGACTTGACCAAAGATGGCTAAGTGGTTAGAACGCATGAATCTTAAGCAGTGACCTAGGCAAGCAAAACTTGTCATGTGCTTAATTTGTGTTTTTAATTCTTTCCGTGCTCCGCAGTGGATGTCGAGGAAAACATTAAAAACAAGCCTGTGTCTAATATCACTCAAATTCTGCCACATGTGTAACCACTAATCCAAATCGGAGCAGCGTGTTGGAATAAGCTCCAAACCTTCATCTCATGAGAACATCTATCATACGGTTGATAAAACGTAAAATTTACTTTATTTAGGCATATGTAATTCTTTTCCAAATAAGATATTCAGTCATGCTTTAAGCATTTTATGTTTGTAATTTGCACTTTTACTAGTGATAGGTGAAACATCTAATATTTTTTTATTAGCCAGACCTGGTGTTTGAACCTATGTCCACGGGTCTGCAGCCTTATACATAGCTACTGGACTAACGAGACTGTCACTAGTGATTCAAAAAATACTTTATTGATTAAATTGTATTTTTATAGTCACTTGTAATACATAAATGTTTTAGCCAGTAAAATCTAAAGTTAAAACGTAACCATCAAGTTTTTTCTAAAACAAAAATTCAAGAAAGGTAGCCACGGGTGAAAATAAGTTCTATATAATATTATTATTATTAAAATTATAAGCATCATAAACATATTTTAATTTCTTATTACTTTGATTTCAAGCAGATGCTGTTGTTTTTATCTCATGTTCAAAACGAGATAATCTACCAGTCTAATCAAGACAAAAAATAACAGGAATTTTGCTATAAAGATAAAATTCCATTTCAAACATTCTATAATTTTTTTTATTTGTAAAAAAAGTGGATAGAATTAATAAATAAATATTTCAAACATTTTTGGAATAAAATATTATAAACATTGTTATAAATAGCATTAAAGGTGACATTTTATAATTTAGCTTAATCAGTTTGGTTCAAAATGAACAGGTGAAGTCACAGGGAGTTTTATTGTAAGTATGCCAAAGGAAACAGCCTGAAAATATTTTACTCTTAAGGATACCGCAAAAAAAAATAGTTATGGGGTGAATAAAAAATCTAAATTATTTATAAGCACAACAATTTATTTATAAAACAAAATCAATGGTATGAAGCGTACAGCGGTAACGAGTTAACAACCGGTACAGTTTCGTGCACAGTTGAGCTTTGGTGAGTTATAGCAGAGTCGCCAGTTTTGTACGAGACTATCGGGGAGGAGTATGAGGTGTAGTAAGATGGTGCATGGAACACTGGAGCGTGGACCACTGGAGCGTGGACTACTGGGGCATGAACCACTGGGGTGTGGATCACTGCGGTGCTGCCATGGTTCACAACTTGGTTGCTCTTTGTGACGGTGGTCTTTCCTAACGGCACGTGGTATTCAACTTCATGGGTCGCCAACACAGGCGTGTGTAAAACGTGGGTGCTTCCGTGATCGATAGATTGGCTGCTTGCTGTGATGGTCGACTTGCCAAGAGGTACATAGGCGTTGTATCCTAGGTAGCCTGGTGCGGCGAGGGCGACTGCCAAAATGGCGCTGAAGATGATCTAAAAAAAAAGAGCAAGTTTTTCATAATTGAATATCTACTGTAATAATAATATAATTAATATAAACTAATAAATATTCCCAAAGTAAACTTACAATTTGTTGCATTTTTGCTTGTAATGTCTGGTACTACTGATGGCTTGTATAGCCAGATCGATCTTTTTATATGCTGTTTAAAAATACACGCCCCCGTCTGTAACTAGATCGACCTTGAAGATTTCTCGTGATAAGGAATAGCCTTCATTTATATTTCGTCACATCCGAATCATTATATTAATTTTTGAGGTCAAATCTATGACTTAATTTTGAAAAAGAAAGGTTCAACCTTTATTATATTATACAGTAAATATATTTTAATATGCACATCGAATTTTGATTTATTATATTGTGTTATTGTTACAATAGCTTTTCTTACTTTGCACTAATCATAGATTTATTAATATTTCTTTGAAAAATTACAAAAACCTTTTATTCTTAATACGTAACTTCAACTATCGCTGTCAATCTGTTCATTCATTATTCTATCGCCAAAAATTTATATTCTGTATTTCAAATTAAATAGCCAGTGTAAATACAGCCTATAATAAGGAATAATATACATAATAGCTTATGATAATTAAACTTTGTTTCACTGACGGCGCAAGAAGTGCTTTTCGCAGCGCCAGTGTCAATGGATGAAGGTGGTAGAGCTTTGTGCAAGCTCGTCTGGGTAGGTACCACCCACTCATCAGATATTCTACCGCAAAACAGCAGTACTTGATATTGTTGTGTTCCGGTTTGGAGAGTGAGTGAGCCAGTGTAATTACAGGCACAAGGGACATAACATCTTAGTTCCCAAGGTTGGTGGCGCATTGGTGATGTAAGCGATGGTTAACATTTCTTACAGTGCCAATGTCTAAGGGTGTTGGTGACCACATACCATCAGGTAGCCCATATGCTCGTCCGCCTTCCTTTTCTATAAAAAAGATGACCTTTTACAATCAGTTTACCCATATATTGTCTTTTTTTTTTCACGGCCATCTGATCCCAAACTAAGCAGAGCTTGTACTATGGAAACCAGACAACTGATATACTACATATATTACTTTTATTTTGTAAAAAATATCGTTTCAGTTTGAAGTTTATTATGTATTTCGGATGACAGTAAAACAATTTGGTATCATCAATCTGATTTATTGATGAAGCCCAGATACAGTAAAACTCTTTAATAGCGAAGATTAAGGCTTTCCACTTTGGCCTTATTTTTGATAATGTTAATAGACGTACTTTTTAATTTGTTTGTAAAGTTTAATTTATATTTTAAACTTTTTCAACTACAGACACAGCGTACAATAATTAATGAAGTATATGTATGTTTGTGTCGAATTAGATGACCTTGTTTCACGTGTCTCAGATAGGCCTATTTGCATAATCATTTTAATATTACAAATTCTAAACAAACAACTTTGGTTGGACACATTTGGCACATACCTGATTTTACAGCTACGTAAGTTATATGCTTAATTGAGTACAGTTTTGGCGCATACATTTTAAAGTGTTATAGTAATTTTACGATAGAAAATGAGTATTATCTTTTTATTGTGTGGGTAATAGTAATAAGTGTGTGGGATTTTTTTTATTACATATAACAATATCGTAATATAAATAACCAAAATATACTAATCGAGTAATACCAATGTCAGTTACTTGTTTTAATTTTTGAACTGCATATACTGCGGAGTTACCTGTAAGGGATGATAATACATTTAACTTTGACTTGTATCTCAAAGGAAACACTATATAAAATACTATAATATAGTAGTAGTAACAACTTTTGAATGTTCCACGGTTTCGCTAAGGCCTTCTCTCCTTTTTTGAGGAGAGGGTATGTAGCTTATTCCATCACGCTGTTCTAAAGCGGGTTGGTGGAATGCACATGTGGCAGAATTTCAGTGAAATTAGACACATGCATGTTTCCTTACGACATTATCCTTACAGTAAAACACGAGATGAATTATAAACACAAGTTAAGCACATGAAAATTCAGTTGTGTTTGCCTTGGTTTAAGCCCATGATCATCGGTTAAGATTCACGCGTTCTAACCACTGGGCAATCGCAACTTAAATATATGTAATGTAAGTGATATATATATTTATACTACTTATATTCCATATATTAATAGTACATATATGCAAGATTATAAGATATATACGTATCACTCATCTAATAGCTAAAAGATACAATATTACGAATTTTAAGTTGAAATCATATCTAAATATTACTGGTTGATACACCAAAAGTTAAAACATTTATATATATAAAGCTAATGTTTTATTAAAGAAATGAAATAAGAAATAATTTAATAACAGAACAATTTATTTATAAAACAAAATCAATGGTATGAAGCGTACAGCGGTAACGAGTTAACAACCGGTACAGTTTCGTGTACAGTTGAGCTTTGATGAGTTATAGCGGAGTCGCCAGTTTTGTACGAGACTATCGGGGAGGAGTAAGAGGTGTAGTAAGATGGAGCATGGAACACTGGAGCGTGGACCACTGGAGCGTGGACCACTGGAGCGTGGACCACTGGGGTGTGAACTATTGGGGTGTGGACCACTGCGGTGCTGCCATGGTTCACGACTTGGTTGCTCTTTGTAACGGTTGTCTTTCCCAAGGGCACGTGGTATTCAACTTCATGCGTTGCCAACACAGGTGTGTGTAAGACGTGGGTGCTTCCGTGATCGATAGATTGGCTGCTTGTTGTAATGGTCGACTTGCCAAGAGGTACATAGGCATTGTATCCTAGATAGCCTGGTGCGGCGAGGGTGACTGCCAAAATGGCGCTGAAGATGATCTGAAAAGATTACTAAAATAAATAATCTAATCTAAATGATGATTCTTGAAATCTTTAAATTTTTGTTGACTAAAGTCTCTGTTTTTAATTACCAATAAAATTTAATTTTATAAATTATAAAATTTAGTTTAAATTTAAGAAGCATATATTCTACTATTTCTTTTTAGAAAATTATTACAACATCAACATATTTGAAAAAAACTTACGATTTGTTGCATTTTTCTTTGTAACGTCTGGCGCTCAACTGATAGAGTGTCGGTTAAGCAAGCTCTTTTTATATACAATATCAAAATAGCCGCCCCAGCCCCCAATCCACAATTCGTACTTGACAATTATTTCGGTAAGAAATCGCCCTCGTTTCTATTTCGTCATCTCCGAACATAGATTGAAATTGTAAAGGACATATAAAAGTAAGGCAATGAACGATAAAATTTATATTACTGATTCTTATTAGTTGTCTTCGAAGAATCTATATTCCAAGTAGTAGCTTTATTCAATCTCTAGTATTTCTATAGTATTTTATTTATTCATTTTTATTTTTAGTATTTCTAGTATATCAATAGAATTTCAGTGAAATTAGACGCATGCAGATTTCCTCGAGATGTTTTCCTTCGTCAAGCATGAAATGAATAATAAACACAAATTAATCACATGAAAACTCAGTGGTTCTTGCCCGCGTTTGAACCTGCGATCATCGGTTAAGATTTACGCGTTCCAACCACTAGTTCATCTCGTATACGTATTTTAGTAAAAAAATATTGTGTGTTGATTTGTTTTATGTAAGTAAAAAAAGTACTAGCTATGTAATCGTTCTTGTCATCTTATATATCTACAATACACTATTATTTATATGTTTATACTATATATAATATAGCTCTGTATATTTTGTAGCAAATTATATGTGTACGTATTTATTTTTTGTAATGTTGAATACATAAATTACTAATTACCGCCTTCACGGATTTCTCCTTAGCCTAAAGATCGATTGGCAGAGAATGCCTTCAGGCATTAAGTCCACTTTTGTTCTAACTGCATATTGGTGATCTCACTGGTGGTCAATAAAAAATTTGAATAAATAAAAAAATAAGAGCCACTTAAGATAATACTTATATTCATATTTTCCGTTGGAATTAAGCGTTAGGTTTGTGTTAGGAGTGGACAAGAGGTGTCCGTATAGAACATTAGACTTTACAGTTTCTAGCCGTCCTGTACTCCTGTATATAGTTGAACTATTAAAGTATGAATGAGGTACTTTATTGATTTATCAGAGACGAGATGGACAAGTGGCTAGAACGTGTAAATATTAACGGACAAGCACCACTTAATTTTTCATGTCCTTAATATTTTTTATTATTCATTTCTTGATTGGTGGTCCTGCAATGAAAATATCGTGAGGAAACTGGTATATGAAATGGAATGAGCTAAGGTCTCCTCTAACTATGAGAAGAAGGTTTGGAGCTTCCATCACGCTGCTACAATGTGGGTTGTTGGATACACATGTGGCAGAATTCAGTGAAAATAAATACATTGACTTCACCTCCAAGCATGAGATGAATTATAAATACATGATAAGCATATAAAGCTTCAGTGCTGCTTGTCCGAGTTAGAATTGGCGATCATCGGTTAAGATTCATGCGTTTTACCCACTGGGTCATCTTGAATCTTTTAACTACACCAACTAGCATGTGAGGATTGAAAATTTTCCAGGCGGTTATCCATCAACCCGAATTGGAGCAGCTTGATGGAATAAGCTTTAAACCTTCTCTTCAAAAGGAGAGGACGGCTTAGCCCAGTAGTGGGAAATTTAATGGCTGTTTTTTATCCTTGTTTTTAGTTTTATTATATGAGATCACGCATTCTTTTTGCGATGGAGTTAAGTGCTTGCGGAAACGTTTCAATATTAGTACTATTAACTATCGTAGCACACGAATCTTGAGAGCGTACCGTAGCGCGAGAATCTTTATAGCATAATTTTGCCGATATATTTAGCGTTTTTTGCTGATATTTTTTTTTTGTTTTAAAAATAGAATAATGAATACATGACGTCTATTATTGTTGAATGATAACTGTCACATATTAAATTTCCCTTAAAATTTTAAGTATTTCGGGCACTTTGCTAATGAAAATAATTAAAGAAATCGTTGAGAAGGATATAGCTTAGAGGATCGCAGTATTTAGACTGTTTTTCATGAAGATTTAAATTAATTATAATATTCTAGATAAATGAAAATAATAATAAAGAACTTTTTTTTAATAAATCATAATTTGTGTTTATACAAGTATAAGGATAATTAAAAAAAAATTAAGTAGAATAATTTATTTATAAAACAAAATCAATGGTATGAAGCGTACAGCGGTAATGAGTTAACAACCGGTACAGTTTCGTGCACAGTTGAGCTTTGGTGAGTTATAGCGGAGTCGCCAGTTTTGTACGAGACTATCGGGGAGGAGTATGAGGTGTAGTACGATGGAGCGTGGAACACTGGAGCATGGACCACGGGAGCGTGGACCACTGGGGTATGGACCACTGGGGTGTGGACCACTGCGGTACTTCCATGGTTCACGACTTGGTTGCTCTTTGTGACGGTTGTCTTTCCTAACGGCACGTGGTATTCAACTTCATGCGTCGCTAACACAGGCGTGTGTAAGACGTGAGTGCTTCCGTGGTCGATAGATTGGCTGCTTGCTGTGATGGTCGACTTTCCAAGAGGTACATAGGCGTTGTATCCTAGGTAGCCTGGTGTGGCGAGGGTGACTGCCAAAATGGCGCTGAAGACGATCTATAAAAAAAAAAAAGGATTAAAATGTATTTGTACATATCATTTAATCTAAAATGAAATTTACGAACAATATAATAATTATTTATTACATAATTCAGTGTTAAAATAATAATTATTAACTGGAATGTGGCTACTGGGAATGAAAATTAAAATAGTTATCAAATTATCAAATTTATATCACATAACAAAAAAACATACAAATTGTTGCATTTTGCTTGTAACTTCAACGCCTGGTGCTCAACTGATGTTTAGCAAGTCCAGCTTGATCTTTTTATACGCTGCATTAAAATATATCCGTAAATCAAAAGCCAGTATGATCTTGATGATATATTTTAATAGCAATTCGCCTTTGCTAATTTCGTCACATCCGATTAAGTATATTATTTTAAAGGTTATATCCGTTTATATTTAATTTGAAACAGTATTTTTCTGTATTTGATTTATTTTCAGAGATTTTTTTCAAATAATCTTCAATTTTTTTTTTTGTTATTTTACTATATTTATTAAAAGAAGGTTATTGATTTGATAGTCATAAGGTATTGCATATATTTATATAACAATATTTTATTCCTAGTTTTTTTTATTATCCATATTTACTAATATTACGAATAGGGAATTTAAATAAAATTTATAATAGAAGCAAGCTTGAACCCCAAGGAAGGATACCTAATACCTAACACTTCCCTCCATCATAACATGTGAGCGAAGCCGCGGGCGAAAACTAGTAATTTACATAACATATAAAAGTTCAAGTTAAAAGTCCATTATCTGAAAACAGATTTTCAGAAATCAATCAATAAATGTGACCTCTAAAATTTGAATCATTTTTCTTTCGTTTCGGATATGACGAAACTGAAACGAAGGTGATTTGTTATCAGAAGAAATTGTCATGTACACACCGGTTAGACTGGGGCGAATGTTTAATACTGTATATAAAAAGACCGAGCTGGACATACAGTCCATCAGTTAAGTCCCAAGCTACAAGCAAAATGCAACAAGTTGTAAGTATATTTGCAAATTAATTAAAAATTACAAGATATTCTATTATAACTGTTGGTAGGGTCTTGTACAGGCTCGTCTGGGTGGGTATCACCCACTCATCAGATATTCTGCCGCTATACTTAGTATTATTGCATTTCGGTTTGTAGGATGAGTGAGCTAGTGTAACTACAACCACAAGGGACATAACATCTCTGTTCTCAAGGTTGGTGGCGCATTGGCGAGTTAAGTAATGGTTATTATTTCTTATCTCTCCTGTGTCTATGGGCGGTGCTGACTATTACCATCAGGTGACCCAATTGCTCGTCCGCCTGCCTATAACATAAAAAAAACACTTTGACAATTTATACTACCAACTTGTAAAATTTTATAACAAACAATAGAAACAATAATAATATTTAATTTTGTTCGCTGCTAATTAATCGTCACTTAAGTAAATTTTAGAATCAGTAAATAATTTTAATATTATCTGCTAATACCAATATGGTGTATAAAAATACAAGATATGAATTGTTAATTTTCAACTGTCAAATTCTTGTTCAGATCGTCTTCAGCGCCATTTTGGCAGTCACCCTCGCCGCTCCAGGCTACCTAGGTTACAACGCCTATGTACCTCTTGGAAAAACTACCCTCACAACAAGCAGCCAATCTATCGACCACGGAAGCACCCACGTCTTACACACGCCTGTGTTGGCGACGCATGAAGTTGAATACCACGTGCCGTTAGGAAAGACCACCGTCACAAAGAGCAACCAAGTCGTGAACCATGGCAGCACCGCAGTGGTCCACACCCCAGTAGTCCACGCTCCAGTGTTCCACGCTCCATCTTACTACACCTCTTACTCCTCCCCGATAGTCTCGTACAAAACTGGCGACTCCGCTATAACTCACCAAAGCTCAACAGTGCACGAAACTGTACCGGTTGTTAACTCGTTACCGCTGTACGCTTCATACCATTGACATTGTGTTATAAATAAATTGTTATGTTATTAAATAAAATTTTTCAATTGACTCCATTTACTATTATATATACATATACAAAAAAAGATATATGAAATAATTTTAATATAACTATAATATAATGAATTTTAAATTAGCTATTTAATAGACATCAAAAAAATTGTTACACAAACATTTTAGATGACGGAACCAAGGTCTTTAACATTATTAACGTGAAAAAAAAAAGAAAACAATTTAACACCTCTATTCTTAATGTATACAAGTATATTTTTAGAACAATAATAATTTAAAATTCAACGGTTTTTTTTCTGTATTAAACGGTATTACTTCGTCCCCGTGAGTGTGTTTGTGTTCTTAATATATAGCCAAAAACCTTTCTTAATAAAGGGAATAAATAACGCCAGAAATGGTTTTTAATTTGGATTTATATATTCTAATCTTACTGCGCTCAAAACAGAAAAATAAATCGATTTATTATTATTATAAAATACTATAGATTATGAGATGAATGTGCTTGTGGGTATGGAGTTACTGAAATAGTAAAACGCTAATGTACCATTATGGATATTTTATTGATACTACGTATTCAGAATCTATGGGTTGGAATAAACATTTAGTAATAGTTTAAGTGTTTTCCTATTGATATTTATATTCAGGTATCACTTTATTATTATATATATTATTAATAACATTTTTATTAGATTTACAAACTGTAACGATAACGTCCATATACAAATATCGTAACACGTTAAAATTAAGATATAATTTTATATTTATTTGATTTCTTTCTATTTGGTTTGTCAATTGAAACGAATTTGGCAATTGATTTTAAAGTAACCACTCAGTAAGCTACAGTTTCACTTATAAGTGTTTGTTTGGCGAGTGATTAGTTAAATAATGCTGTCTTCTTCTTTCGAATGTCAAATCAATAATGGCAGAAAGAGTAAAATCAGTGTTTATCTAAACAGTTGCTAAGCAACGCTTATAAGTAAGGCCGCAGCTAGTTACTAGTTATTACTTAGTCCTATGTAGTTGGTTCAGATGTGTTGTCTGCGTCGTTAGTGTATCTGCCTATTGGTTTATAGTTTAATCGTTTTATGTTCATGCATGCTTTCATTTTATCACAATTATTGAGATTCTGTAATTATTGATTATCAGCAATTTTTCGAGTTATATTCCGTCATTTTTAACAGTGTGAATATGTCCCAATGGTCCCAAAAAGTCTAATTTTCTCTCGAAGTAAAGGTTTGGATATTACTCCAAAATTTCATTCGAAACATGGTTTTCTCGCGATGTTTATCTTCACCGTTGAGCACGAATAGGTAAATAAAAATTAAGTGGTGCTTGCCGGGGTTTTTAACTTTGAATCATCGGTTAGGATTGACATCTTCTGACTACTGGGTCATCACTGAGCCACTGGCGTCTGTTTTGTATTTTATAATTGTATTTCAATTTACATATAATTGAAACACACACAATAAATAGTATTTGAATTGCATTGATGACTATTAAATAAAAGAAACTCGACCAATATTGTGACAGCTACTTGCTCGCTACTAACTTATATATTATCGGAGTTATTGAAGACAATATATTTAGATATTTATTTTTTTATTCACTTTACCGTACTGTAACAGTCTGTAAATGTCCCACTGCTAGGCTAAAGGCCTCTCTCCCTTTTTGAAGAGAAGTTTTGGAGCTTATTCTACCACGCTGCTCCAGTGCGGGTTGGTGGAATACACACGTGGCAGAATTTCAGTGAAATTAGACACATGCAGGTTTCCTTATGATGTTTTTCTTCACCGTAAAGGACGAGATGAATTATTATCCCAAATTATGCACATGAAAAATCAGTGGTGCTTGCCCGAGTTCGAATCCACGATCATCGGTTAAGATTCACGCGTTCTTAGCACTGGGCTATCTCGGCTTCTTAATTCTTATACAATTTACATAAAAATATTTAGTGCTATGTTTAAAATTGATGCATGATTAATTATTTTCCCAGTTCTAAGCTTACACAGTGAGCTTAATCTTTAAAGATATATTTGTAAATATGTACACATGTAATAACTTGTCTTGAAAGTATAATTGATTAAGTGTAAGTTTCATAACTATTAGATCAGGCGGAAACGAAATAAATGTATTTTTTGGTATAAGTATGTGATTATTTTTTAAATGTTATTTAATGTTTGATTTAAAAAAATTGTTCTAGTTAAGCTCTCGGATTTTATGTATTCGTATGTTATTTATCGAACAAAATTATATATCGTACTAATAATTACGGCTTATGTTTGTTATAAAAGTACATGTTAAAAAAAAATTGTATTCAAAAATCAATCTATTTTTAACAATCAAAGATGAGGAATTTGTTAAGACTAAATATACCAAATTGCCACGAATCATGGAAATTAATATTAAAAAAAATAACATTTAAAAAAATCTGGTATTAAAAGGCTTGAATTCATACGGCCGAATAAATTAAAACGAAATCCTATGCTAGTATCTGAATGTCATATACTCTTAAATTTTTTTTAAAGACACAAGGAGAATTAATAAATAATAATATATCATATAAACAGAATTATTTATGTATTTAATAAATTTATAAAACAAAATCAATGGTATGAAGCGTACAGCGGAAACGAGTTAACAACCGGTACAGTTTCGTGCACAGTTGAGCTTTGATGAGTTATAGCAGAGTCGCCAGTTTTGTACGAGACTATCGGGGAGGAGTAAGAGGTGTAGTAAGATGGAGCGTGGACTACCGGGGCATGGACCACTGGTGCGTGGACCACTGGGGTGTGAACTACTGGGGTGTGAAACACTGCGGCGCCGCCATGGTTCACGACTTGGTTGCTCTTTGTTACAGTTGTCTTTTCCAAGGGCACGTGGTATTCAACTTCATGCGTCGCCAACACAGGCGTGTGTAAGACGTGGGTGCTTCCGTGGTCGATAGATTGGCTGCTTGTTGTGATGGTCGACTTTCCAAGAGGTACATAGGCGTTGTATCCTAGGTAGCCTGGTGCGGCGAGGGTCACTGCCAAAATGGCGCTGAATATGATCTGGAAACGAAACCACACTAGTTACAAACTAACCTTATATATACGCATATATAATCTTTTTTTATACATTACGGTTTTTGGTGATATTAAACACCTTGACGATTGTTTTCTTTTTGGTAATCGAAATATTAAAAAGTAAATGCTTTATACAAATAAATTATTTTATGTATTTTAAGATGAATATTATATAGTTTTAAATGAACTTACGATTTGTTGCATTTTGCTTGTAACGTTTGGTGTTCAACTGGTACTTTGTAAGTCCAGCTTGATCGTTTTATATGCTCCTTTAAAATAAACGCCCCAGTCAATAACCGGTGTGTACGTGATCATTTCTTCTGATAACAAATCGCCTTCGTATTTATGACGTCACGGCCGAATCTATTTTGATTGAAATATTAGAGGTCATTTCTGTTTATTTATTTTGTAGCTGTTCTGTTATTATTTTGTACCTTATAAATTTATTTTTTTACTAAAGTTAAAGCTGACGAATGAAACGATTCAGACCATTCGAGCAAAAATATAATTTAATATATATTTCTATTTTTTCATTTTATTAATACATATTTGAGGCAGTAAAAACCATCCAGATGATTTTCTTTTACTGATCCTTCTCGGGTCTTGAGCATTTCTTTTCGAGCTGGTGTTATTTTTTTTGACAATCAATTTACTTGTCCTGGTTTCACCGAGCATGGAATTATTTTAATAACGCATCAGACTCGCTTCGTAAATCTCCCGATGCTCCATAAAAATGATGATCAACCCATTGTTCTGAGATTTGTACCAAGAGTTTTAACATTCAAGTACTGATTTGTATTGCCCATAGGTGAATAAAGCATAAGATCTGACATTAAAACGATAACAGACTACAAATAAAATATTGCTTATTTGCCGCAATATTTAAACTTAATTAACGCTATAGCTCAAAAAAAATATTATTTTTATAAAGCCTTCTCTGCTCTTAAGGAAGACGTTTCGGGCTTATCCCAAATTACTGCTCCAATGCTGATTTGGTGGATAATGCTATGTTTTTATTCGAGATAAATTACAAACACAAATAAATAAGTAGTATTTTGAAGGTAAATTGCAAATAGAGTACGCAGTAATTTTGTAACAGAGCTAGTGTTCCGAAGCACGAAAAACGCAAGTCATTACGTTTTCTTGAAGCGACTTTACACATACCTCAATATTCTATTGTCCAACAATACCGTCGAAACGTGAAAGATAAAATAGTCATTTATTAGATAAACAGATGTTGTTCTGGATGGATGCGCAGCCAAATATACACCTTAACTTGGAACATAATATCATAAATTTACTGAATTTATTGACTTTTTAACGTCTCCTTGTGGATGGCGAAGCGTGGATGGCGAATTTTACCACATGTATGTATATCCATCATCCCTTAATAAAGCATGGTGAAGCTTTAAAATTGGAAGAGGCCTTTGCTCAGCAGTGGGACAATTACGGATTGAAATGTTATGTACATGCCCCTTAAAAACTTTTCACTTCTATCGTCTGATTAGAATCTATTACTTCATTGTGATTATTGTAACCTTCAATTTAAGTTTATGTAAGTATTTTATTAGTATGAAGAAATATCTGATGAAATTAGACAACCATTGTGATCCGATTGTTCTTCGACATCCCGCCGTGCCCAAAAGGGCATACTCCTTCCACGAACCTTACCTGTTATCATAATTGTTTTAAACATTAGAGATTCATTTTCATGATATGGATTTTTTTTAATTACTCGAGGCGTATAATGAAAGCTTAAGTATCTTTATTTATAGCGAGGGTCGTAGTTTCGATTCTCACCGCTACATATAGGCGTCCTTCTTTTTTTAATAATGTTAGGTAGATTGGCGAATGGCCCGCCTAATAGGAAGTGGTTTTCACAGTCCCAATATTTAAAAGTGGAACTGTAAGAAATAGTAAACATTAATTATATCACTAATACGCTACCAACCTTGGGAACTAAGATCTTACGTCCCTTATGCTTGTAGTTACACTGGCTTACTCACCCTTCAAACCACCAAGTAATATTCTTAAAAGGTAAGAAATTTAACTCTTTGAATCAAATGGCTAAAATAAAAAAAAAATCTAGACATACGAATACAACACGTACTTATTGAAAACACAAACTTGATACTGGTTGCCCTCTAGCGTGTATTTTGAAATTTATTGAAACAAAATAATTTGTCAACGTAACCTTCCGGATAATAAGTACTTATAAGCAAATTAAACGGATGAAATTAATGCTGGTCCAATTACTGTATCATGATGTAACTGGTTTGCCAAAACAAGTACCAAAGTACTGATTATAATTAATATCAAAATGCTAATTTAGATAATCTAGTTTCATATACAACATATAATATATTATGTGACGAAAAATAAATTATACCGAATTATCTGTCATTAAATACGGACATAACGATAAGTTGATAACGTTTTTATTGATATATCTTGTTAACATTATAATGACGAAGATTTTAATGGTCGTCACGGTGTGACGACAAATCGGAGAAGAGGAGTGTGTGGAGGGAATCAAATGAAATTTATCTTGGAAGTCGACTTTATAATTCAATAGGATAATATTGTATTTTTTTAAATTGTTTTTAAAGGTTAATATCTTATTAGACTTGATAGGCTCCGCTATAGCGCCTAATCCATGCGACAAAGTTCGAAGCCGAGGTGCTCATACAGACATTTTAAGACTTACATATAACCGCTAGCTATAGAAGTCCTCAATGATTTATCTAATCATATAATCATACATATATTAAAAACCATTGCAATTATATGTGTATTCGAGTTGTGTCCTTGATTTCGACCGCATTAAGTATATTAATAAATTAATTATAAAAATTAAATTCAAACACCTATAGTATTTTATATAAAAGCAATTATTTATGTACATACATGCTAAAAGTGATCATCGTTAGGCAATAAATATACGATATTTCTTTCTTTGTTGCTCTATTAAGTAGTTCATCCTCAGTAGCCCGGTGTCTAGTACTTCGAAGTGTACATGCTCCCATACCTCGGAAAGCACGAAAAGCCGTTGGTCTTGCACCTGATTTCCGGTCGTGTTGGATTACCATCCTATCGGATTATAAGGGTGAAAAGAGAGTCCTGCGCAGCTGGATAATTTTCCGCGAGTTTGGCCACCATGGAAGAAATCGGTCAGGACTACATTATCAAGTGGTTCATACAAAGTAGTATTTCAAATTAAAAAAATGCCTTCCAGGCTATGAAAGTGGGTCGGGCACCCCCAAGAATATTTCTACAAAGAATTCATCTTTGTAGAAATATTTTATTCTTCTAGCACACTGCATAACACGATCCTAAAATATCAGAACGTGATATGCGATATTGAATAAAATAATTATAACATTTCAGGAATACACGCATCAAAATAGCGTAATCCCGTATTTTGGTTTCCGATTGACGATTAGTATCGATTAAATTTAGCGACACCGTTTTTTACCTCAAACGCGGTATGATTTACAAGCCCGCTATCATGTCCCTTAGATCAGCGGTTCCCAATTATTTATGATCACACTTTTTTGGTATCCCATTTTGATAATAAAAAAAGAGTTATATCTTGTACTTTGTAATTGTTTTATGTTTAAATGGAATGAATAAATATAACAATTTTTTTCTTAATGTCTGACAATAAACACGAAGATCTATGAAACTCAAGCCTTCTAATCTTCCCAATTAGTGTTCAGACTATCTTTTGGCAAGACTTAAAGATCCGATTCTCATGATAGCGCTTGAAAAATAAGACATGATACTTCTCTTGAAACAGATCGTTATTTATTCAAACTATACATGATATGACTTAATGGTAATGTTATACCATAATGGGTGCTTATGCATAAACGTCTTTATTATACATCTCTGCCATTAGATAGGGTTATGGTATAATTGTTTAAATGTGAGATTTAAGTATTTAAGAATAAGGTAGGTTTTTGCTTATTAACGTAACAATTAACGATAAGGATGAACCAGTGAAAAATTTGGTGTCAAAACTCCGTCAAGCAAGTCAAGTCGAAATTGAATTCTTTATATGTTATTACATTTTAAACGAAGTATAAAATTACTTTATTTTAAAACGGCTACCTGTTAAATGCGTGTTAAAAGGCAAATTAAGTAAAATCGCGTCAAAATAAAAACGTTGTAATTTGACAAAAAATTACAGTTATCATGTAATTTATTACTGGTTTTACTTGCACTTCAAAATGTTACGACATCGAAAAGAATTGCAGTAATAACATTATTCATCGGCTTACTTGAATATTTTTTAAAACACCGCAATAGTTTAACGGTAAAAAAAAATCTGGATACATATGAAGGTCGCATATTCAATCACATGTTATGATTAAAATAACAGTTAATAACAAAATGCTCCAAGCTAAATAAATATTAGGAACTTGTCGTTATAGTTTCTATCTTTCAATGATTGCGATTTTAAATATATTACAAAATATTAATAACATTTCATTTCATTTTATAATTATATCAATGATTTATGTTAGCCTGCACATTCTCAGGAGCAGCATGCAGGTCGTTGGCGGTATTTAAGGTCATGTGTACTTCCAGCTGTTGGTACTGCGTTTGAACTGTTTCTTGACTTGCTATCTCTGTATATAGAAATATAGTCTTGTCTTGGTGTTTGTAATGTATGTGCATCCACCCACCTCTAAAAGTAATACCACATTCAATACAATACTTAATTAACCTTAATATTTAATAAAATACAAGAAGAATCTCAATAGAATATATGTAGATATAAAATTAGCTCTTTTTGTAAAAGAATCCATTTTTAATAACGTTGTTTTTCTCATAAGTCGAAAGCCACCGGATTGTATTAATGTAACTCGACATAGCGTAAGTTTGTCAATCAAATGAATTTATCTATTTATCGATAAATGATAATTATCAAACTGAAATATCAAGTCAGTAACAATTCAAAAGATGTATAGTTTTATAAAGACGTTAATATAAAGACGATATTTCTCCATTGTCTTGTTAAGTAGATAAAAACAAGCCATAACCTTTATGAGAGACCCGCCTCTAGATTTAAAGACGCTGATAAACTCTGAGTTCTCGTAAACAAGCGTCTCTTACGGAGAAACAGACGCAATTATAATAATTATGCCACCGTAAGATTTTCACTTAAAAAAAACATAATTTATTATTTATAATCTTATCTCCATACATTTAATTCCATTACACGGCGTACCTTAAATCATTTCTGAGACCTTTGACCTCGTTACTGTAACACAAAAGGTGTTACGACTGTGACTTTCAAGCTGTACTCATGAAAGATTGATTAATGTTTATAAATATTATTTAACTTAATATACCGCGTTTTGTAATTTTGATATTTTTAAAGGTTTTGCCAGATGTCATATATCAATTTTTATATCATTTATCGCGTGTCGTTAAATTTAAAAAAAAAGTATATTTTTTCCGGTTCTCCTTGAAAGGGTTTTATATACTGCTCTGATCTTTTTGGAAAATATTGTCGAGATTCGAACAAATCAATACTCAATAAAAATCTGATTCATTTCACGCAAACAAAACTATATAACACACATAAAAATAAACTGATCATGCTAATACTTTGGTAGATTTTGTTTGTTTCGTGTGAATTGTTTTTAACAAATTTAGAAAGATATATAATATTTTTGTCCCGCGTGTGTACATCCCGCATTGGAGCAGCGTAGTGGAATACGCTCCATACCTTCTCCTCAAAAAAGGGAGAGGAGGCCTTAGCCCAGCAGTGGGACATTAACAGGCTGTTACTGTACTGGTACTGTGTGTGTATATCGTCGCCTTTTATCCAGAAACCGCTTGATCGATTTGAATGACTTAAACTTTATACTATTGAGAGGTCTCGAAGTTTCATATTATTTTGAACTGTAAAAAAATCAGGAAAAAGATTCTAAGATATTTGACATCATTTTATGACAACGATAAGACATAAAAAAATCTCAGCCATTATTATTTTAAATTTATTACCAAAGTTATATACTTAAAACTTAACGGTCCAATTTACCTAAATTGTACTTTTTTAAACTCTCAGTATCAGTGGTTTTTTTTAAATATTTGTATTGAAACGTATGAATGATTCAATTATAATTTGTATATATTATAAGTAATTAAAGAAATGAGTTAATTAATTTATGCTAATTGAAATATGTCAAAATTATACCCAAGTAAAAAAACAGCTTGAAGATAAAAAAATGGAATGTGGTAATTGAGCAAAAAATTTATTACTTTACCAGCAGGGGAAGCTCTGATTTCTTTAACATCTTCTTACTAATAAAAAACTTAGTTAAAGCTACTTGCTTGGTTGATAAAGATGTATCAACCTTATTACAATTATATAAGGTTTATTTTATTTCTGAGCGAATTACACACATGTACAATTATGCTATTTTTGATGTCAATGCCGCCGTCATACAACCCAGACTGCTGTCGAGCGTAACTGATTTTAGGGCGCCAAAAATTCTTTATCAGCGCAATAATTATTGAATTATTGACACTTAACAGAAATCTTGAACAAAACACTCGAATTATATGGTTAATTGCAATATGTTTATTGAAATCAAAAGTTCTTACAAATGATGTTAAATTTCTCCTCACTGTCATTTGTACAAGTTATGGCTAAATGGGTAAAATAAAATTGAATTTCATCGTTATACGGACCAAACCAATGCTCTCATCCGGTTTAAATGAACCAGTGTAACATCAAACACTTGGTTTTTTCTATCAAAGCGGTAACGGTGAATTGGTATATATGGTTCTCATCAATCATTCCTTTGTCTACAATGTTGTGTTATTAAAAAAATATTATAATAAAAAAATTTTTTCTTGACTGTTTTGCATGGTGCACTTTTTACAATTTATTTATCACAAACGACTAAACGTTGTATTAAACTAAGTATTATTATTGAAATGAAGTTTGAAGATACCGGTTAACAATTACCGGTATCACTTTTCCTAACTGGACTATCATAATTTAAAAGAATTGGTAAAAAAATCCGAATTGAAAAAAATAAAGCTCAAGAAACGCCATTCGTATTACGCAAAACGATGATTCATATCACTTATACGCTGAGAAAAGGGACGGAAAAATGGGGATCTTTATGACTGCGATACTCTAAAACATTTCACAACAGACGCTTACATCTTTTATTATCTCCGAGACAAGATTATCTTCAATGCGACTACCTCATTTGGTTCTCGAAAATTCTTTGTAATAAGACAATAAGACTGCTGATTGTCATATAAAATCTCCTACACCATTGAATAGGGCGTAATGAGGTATTGTGTTACCGATAATATTTGGTAATTGGCGTCAATATCATCGTCTACACCACGTGCCGATCAGATATATTTATCAAAATGTATTTGCTTTTAATGAGTTCAAAGAAAAAATAATTGTACAGTACAGTAACAGTAACAGTTTGTTAATGTCCCACTGCTGGGCTAAGGCCTCCTCTCGCTTTTGAGATGGTTTGGAGCTTATTCCACCAAGTTGCTCCAATGCGGCTTGGTAGAATACACGTGGCAGAATTTAAATGAAATTAGACATATGCAGGTTTCCTCACGATGTTTTCCTTCACCGTCAAGCACAAGATGAAATATAAACAGAAATTAAGCTTATGAAAAGTCAGTAGTGCTTGTCCGGGCTTGAACCTACGATCATCGGGGTATCAATTATACCGTACCGTAACCGTAACAGCCCATGAATGTCCCACTGCTGGGCTAAAGGCCTCCTCTCCCTTTTTCAGGAGAAGGTTTGGAGCTTATTCCACCACGCTGCTCCAATGCGGGTTGGTGGAATACACATGTGGCAGAATTTCAGTGAAATTAGACACATGCAGGTTTCCTCACGATGTTTTCCTTCACCGTAAAGCACGAGATGAATTAGAACCACAAATTAAGCACATGAAAATTCAGTGGTGCTTGCCCGGGTTTGAACCCACGATCATCGGTTAAGATTCACACGTTCTTACCACTGGGCCATCTCGGATTTTTTTTATTATAGTTATATAAAAATTATAATTTCATCACTAAATTTAACATTAACAGATTTCTAAAACATTTGATAAACTAAATTTATAAATATTTATGTGTTTTCCAAAGTATTTTATAATACTTAAATATACTAATATATGAATTATGTGTATATGCTGCGATGAAACGAGCCGACGTGGTATATTGGTAAAGCTCATTGAATAGGATACATGGGACCTAACTATAGAGCAGCAAGCATGGTTTTTTTTAAAGCGCGTAATTAGTGTTCGCAATTATTCAATTGCTCAGCGCTGAATGATGAACATTTTATTAAAAAATATTTACAAGGTATATTTAAATCAAAATAGTTTCATAGTAAATTTGAATGTTCAAACTAATCCTCTTTTAATAACAAAGCAACTCAGTCAGAAATGTTTAAACTTTATCAGCCAATGTGTCATGTGCCCAAAACTACTTAAGAAATCTGACAAATCCAAGTAAGAAATAGTATTAAGTAGTCCTAAAGATTTTTATCGCTTGTTCGTAATTAAAATTCATGAAACGTGTCATGACGCTGATTTAGCATTAGTTAAAGCACACATATCTACATCTTGATAACGATATCATTAAAAACGTCAATAATAATCAATGTGCTTTGCATATTTGGAAATTAAGATTTTTAATAATCGTTTACTTCGATTCGGTTTCTACCATAATGGTTAGCATACAACTCGATTAGCAAACTTGAATTAAAACACACTAAAAGTAGCTTATAATACACTGTTATCGACTTTATTACAATCAGAGTAAGGGTTATTTTAATGGTGTATGAATTAGCATGTATAATTTATGTCATTTTTTATGTCAATGCCGATGTCGACCAGCTCGGACTGCTGTCAAGCGTGACTGATTTTAGGGCGCCAAATTTTTTTTTTGTTAACGCAATATGTATCGAATTATTGTCACCGTACAGTTATATCGATTAATCTAGAAGAGAATTCATTTTAAAAGAATATTTGCAATATGCAATATTTGCAATATCTTACTGATGGTAGAGCTTTGTGCAACCTTGTCTGGGTAGGTACCACCCACTCATCAGACATTCTGCCACAAAACAGCAGTACTTGGTATTGTTGTGTTCCGGTTTGAAGGGTGAGTGAGCCAGTGTAATTACAGGCACAAGGGACATAAGATCGTAGTTCCCAAGGTTGGTGGCGCATTGGCGATTTAAGCGATGGGCAACATTTCTTACAATGCCAATGTCTAAGGGCGTTGGTGACCACTTACCATCAGGTGGCCCAGGTGCTCGTCCACCTTCCTTTTCTATAAAAAAAAAAAATGCTGTGAACGAGTTTTTATGTTTCGCTAACTTGTCGAAATTACGTTTTGACGTTAAAGATCGCGTGAATTGTCGTTTCGCGTCGTTTCGATTGGATCGAAACGTGTTATTGACTGTTAACGACAATAAATGGGCTAGTAAAATGTTGTGTTTATGTTAAGTTCGGTTTTAATAAAATAAATTTTTGAGCAATTTGTACAACTGAGGTGTGAGGACAAGTGACTTTAATTTTATATGAACATTTTTTTTTACATTTTTATCGTTTTATAAATATAATATATACGTAATATAAAAACTTTTATTAAAAATATAACACCTTGTTTTATTGCCTATAGTGGTGACAGAAGGACTGGTTCATTTTTTGCCCCGAGAATCGGAATTGCGATTCAAAAGGGAAATACTTACTAGCATTCTTGTCACCATTCCACGAGGTCACGATTTGTACATGAGCTATTTTTAACTGTTTTTTTTTATATATCACATATTAATATTTCCACTCCACTGTAATCCTCCGGTCTCATAATCTGATGGGATGGCAACACCCCTTTACTCTTATAATTGTTAAAGAAATTGAATATAACAATTCTATATGAATTCCTTAGTCTAATAAATGAAGTATTTATTTAAGTAATTCAGAATGTAGATTCCACTGGAACCGGTACGAAATTCAATAGTTCCTATTAACCCCAATTAAGTTATACAGGTATCTTAATCAAATACAATTAAATTATAATTTATCTAACATGATAATCAGCGATAATACTCCGCGCTTTTTATCATCTATATAATATTTTATCGACTAATAGTACGCCTTCTTTATTAATGGTTTTATAGTGAAATTTTAATTTATTATTAATTGTTTAAGACAAACTCATTACCCATATGAAGGAAGATGAACAGCTTCTAGTCTACTCTTCTCAGTGAACATTCCAAACTGATGGAACTGTTTTGACATTATTTGTTATGTGCGCCAAAATTTCAAATCTTGACATAATATGTTCTGATACCTTTGTTTACGAAAAAAACGCCAACAATTATTATCTTAATGCTAATTTATTTTTGTCTTTGTATATTTATATTTATTTTATGTATTTTTCAAGTTAATTTTATGAAAGCGGGTAGTCAATAAGTTCCATTGTTAACGATATACGTCTGTAATTATTACTCATATCAGTTGTCTAAAATATTTTTCAGTGTTTATGTCTATAAGTGTTAAATATGTGTAATGTTGATGTGCCTTTTGAAGAAATAAATAAAATAAATTGGCGATACAAAATATATATAAACTCTGAACGGACGCTATATAGTATACTTACAACACCGGTTCTTTCAAACGAGGCCTGAAGAGGCATCTTGCGGGCCGGCAAGGCGGGAGCAGCTACTGCAGAACATTCTTCCCGACGGCACTGGCCGTCGTCGCGCTTGGACTCTACTACCACTTATCATCAGGTGGAGTAGAGTCATTTGCCTTCCCAGATATAAGTAGTTTAGTAGTTTTAGTAGGTATTCCGGAACCTTCAGTGCCGGCTAGTCCCACCTCCCCATCTCATGTAGGGCAATTTAAAATAATCAAAAGACATAAATAATTTTAAGAAACGTGCCAATAAAAATGTCTACAGTATTTAATTAATTCAATTATTTTTACCAATGAACCGCTGTCGGTTTCATTATGCATCCATGGCACCATTCATTATACAGTAAATCGAGGCTTCTTTTTCATTATAATTATAGCATTTTCGCCATTATTCAAGCTTTTGTGTTCGTTATTTAAGATGTCTTAAGTGAAAAGGGCGTACGTCACCTTGCATCACCAACAACATAATGTCAATCGGTTAACAAGATGGATAGTTTGATTTTTAGGGTTCCTTAAAATTTATGAAATACAAACACTACAACAATTTATTTATCTATTTAATTACGGAATCCAGATAAGCAAGTGATCGTTTCTATAATTTCAATTGTAATTCAACTCATTTTTCTCATAGTTCATCTTGTTATCACGGAATCCTGATAAGAGAATTGTAGCTTGAATTTCAATAGAATTAGCTAATTTTAGAAGTATTACCTCGATTAAATAATAAGACAACAGACTACGCGCATTACCAGCAAGACAATTACTATTTTTTCGCTAAATTTCGTACATAGGACATAGGTATCAATGAAATTTCATGTGCTTAATTTGTGTATATTAATTGTTATTAACTCAAACTTATATTTTTATTTCTAAAAGAACGCTAATAATAACTAAGAATACAAAGAACGCAACAATATAATAAATCTTATCGTCTTTAATAAATGTCTTTTATTTTCAAGACAAAATAGCTAATATTTTTTACAAAAATTTCTATTCTCTTCAAATTGCTATTGATAATTCTTCCAGAGAAAAACTTAATGTTATTTTAATCGTCCCGACCTAGGACATGAATCCAGTACCACGGGATCTGCAGCCTTGTATTAAACCACTAGACTAACGAGGCGATAAAATAAAAATAATTAGATGGTTATCTTATAAGATACAATTTTATCCTTCACTACAAACAAGTAACTTAAGTTTGTCGTAAGCAAACGGAAGCCGCAGGCAAAAGTTATTTATAAAATAAATGAATATGTCTAAAATATTAAGTAAATTGATAAAAATAATTGCAAAATATTAAAGTAAAGAGACTTTAAGCACATGTATGATTTCTAATATTATTTTAAATTCGAAGGAAATTATTGTGAATTCTAATCACACATATTAATCGGATATATTTAAAGAACACAGGAAACTAACGCCTTGACATGATAAATAATTTCTGAATATTTTGACAGTTATCAGTATAATGCTATCTCGTATTTATCGGTAATTCGTAATATATTTTAGGTACAAAAATAATGAATTCATCTGTGGGTTATTTAAGACAATGTATAAATGCTATAATGGACTTATATATAATCTATAATCTATTTATGAAATATAATATCATTTTTTTTTACATAAACGTTTATTATTTGTGATTATGTAAATTTCTAATATCGGTATTATAATTGAACAAAACAGAAATATAACTCAATTTCAATGTAATTTTTTTTAATAACGTCAAATTATTTTTTAAATAATAATATATGAACACTCGTCCTGAGATTTCTGCCATGTCTGAATTTTCAAATGTTTTTTTTTGTGTTTTTTGATTTGCGGTTAAGTAAACCACCATAAACCGTCAAAAAAATCACCCACGATCACTTACGAAACTATTACACTTCAAAATTTTATTAGTAAAAAGCGATCTACTGGACCCAGTGATGATTAAGTCAAATGCCTCTTCACCTTTTCCGAATTATACGTAATTTATTCGTTGACTTCGTGAATTATGACCGCGTTTAACCCAAATTGCTGATCGGGTTTATGAGATCAGCTAACATAAGTGTACGGGTTATGACTGGAAACTGTTGAAATTTTGATTTATCCGAAAGTTTAATTGTTACTTTAAGATATTTATTGTTTTTTTTTTTTAAATATATAAACAAGATTTTGGATTTCAATGCAATGTAAGCTCCAACGTTTTTGCGTAATCTGTTTTTTTATAAAGAATTCTAGTAACATATTTTTAAGTTATTACCCTCAAGTTGAACGTAAAGATTAGGTGACAATTGATATTCTAATAGGCCAAAAGGTTGGGATCTTATTTAATTTTAACAACGCTAAGCAGCCCATATACCGTTGAGCTAACTAGCTCTAGTTTAGCTCTGCAGAAGACGAGAAATAATATGTCCCGGAATAATAGTTTCAATATATTTTTTTTTCACTCAAGACATACTTTTTATCATAATGTTTTCTAAGAAATGTATTTAATAATCGATATAATCTAAGCAAATATATAACGCACACATTCGCTTTATATATAAATAATTTATAATTAAATTATATCCTGTATGAAAATCAATGAAAATTAATTCCAATTTACAATTTAGAGAATATAAATATGCCTTATTTATCAAAAAATTCTAACATGATATTTAATATAATTCATTAAAAAAAAATATTTATTCTTTAAAAGTAATATAAAAATATATAATCTTAACCTTCTTAGTTATTCGTCGAGTAGCGAAACCATGAAAACATCCTATAAACGAAATATTCAAGTCATTAGAACATCTGATCTCTTACAAAACGCTTGAAATACAAGCCATCGGTCATTGAACCTGAAAACAATAAAATGCATAAGGTCAATATTCTGTGGGCCTAACAATACGACAGGTCATTTGTCAAGCCGTCAACTGCCTTTTCTCAGGTTGTTTTTCTGTTTTGGATCATCTATTTCTGAGTGGTGTCGGTTGTCGGTTTTAGAACCTTTTATCTCGTTTTCTTGAATGAAATCAAACATGAGAGGTTTTTTTATTATTTTATATATTTATTTTTAAATTTCATTTTTGTATTTGTTTTAATATTCAATAATGTTCTTTTATTTAGTTTGAAATTTATAAGGGAGTGTTTTTGTGAGGATAAATAAATCTTTATTACTTTTATACTTAATATTCGCTTTAGATCGGGCAAAGTGGAGGCAAAGATGTAGGAAAGCGGACCCTGGCATAACTAGGCCGGGAAAACGCTAGGAAGAAGAAGAAGACTTTTATACTTAATATATATTTGAATTTTTAAATTAAATGCTATAAATGAAAAATTGCAAATTTTCATCGCGTTTTTAGTGGTGGCACACGTGAAACCAGCATGTGCCAAATAAAATTCTGCAACTTGTTGCAGAGCCCCAAGCAGCATTAGAGTAGAGTGGAATAAGTCCAAAGCTCAAATGGAGTGGAGGTCTTAGCTTAGCCGTATACATCAAAAGGCTGTTAATTTTTTTTACTTTAATCAATGATAACTATCTCAAAGCGAATTGCTTAATCGCATAAAACTTAATTATAATAATTAATAAGTTTTGTTTTAACGATATCATAATAATCATCCTTCCTTCGGCTATGTAGTCTTGTGTCACAACTTATAATAATTGGGAAGCTTACTCAAATGCAATTGCATTTAATTAATTAACACATACAAACAATCAGTGCAAATACATTACCCTACTTTGTACTCAATTAGATTACATAAATTGTTTACGGGGCACAATTACACGTTAATATTGGCCTAGATTCATTTGAAAATCATTGATTGAATGCTGTTACGAACTTGTATATTAATTGTGACACTTGAAGGTCGATACGTATTAAAGCTTGTGGTACAATGATCGATTTTAATGTAGTATTTATTATAACCGGTTCAAGTGTCAGTCAGTCAGTGACTAAACCAAAAAAACTTATTTTATGAAGAAACGAGGTGAGCAACGCGTTTGCTATATGCGTGTGATAGAAATTCATATTACTTTTGCAGGTTAATTCGCGATCAATTTCTTCACCATCGCACATCACCAGTGATACATCTTCGGATTGGTCAAAATTTAATTTTATCTGCACATAATACACGCAAAATCACGAACTACGGCAATGCAATAAGCATTTCAAATAAAATAGACGTTGAGGTTTAGGGTTTATATAGTAATATATGTACATTGATATCTTAATCATGTATATACTTATATCACGTACATACATATATATATGTATGGTCAAAACATGACTTGACTATAAAAAAAAGTTACTTCAGGTGTAAAAGTAGATCATTTCATTAAATTTATTACACAAGTATTTTTTAACCAGCTCATAAGCAAAATTGTTGCGTATCGTTATCATATTAATTATATTTGTACTCGGTGTGCCACCAACTTTTACGCGAAATTTCATATGTGCAAAAAGCGTACGTCAAATACTATAGACTTAAGACGTGTTTGTTAATCATTTTATCGAATGTCAATCGATATTGATCAGAACTGTAATACAACGAAGCTTCTAATGTTTGCTTATAATGTCAACTATCGTTTATTTAAATTAAGACTAGTTATCTCGTTCGTGGTTAAAACGCTTAAATCTTAAACAGATATGTTGGGGTCAATCTCGGGCAAGCACCACATAATTTCATTTGCATTATGATTTATATATAGCTCGGCTGTGGCATCGTAGAGAAAAATGATGTAAATTTGTTGTGTCTGCCAACCCTTCTAAAAACAACGTGGTGGAATAAGCTCCAAAACATTCACGACAAAATATTTACACACAGTTCATTTCTGTGAACAGTTTTTCTCCTTTATCTAATACTAGGTTTCTGCGACTTTGTCCGCATGCTAGGTACCCGTGACATCGTGCACGCAAAGTTCAATGAAAATCTGTGCAGTAGTTAAGGCATGAAAGCGTAACGAACAAACAGGCAAACTTCCGCATCTATAACATTAGTAAGGATTATGAATGCTTGATGATAAGCTTAGTTTAGTTTGAGTTCGGATTTTTTTTATAATATGCGTGATCATTTTAAGAACTATTTAACTTAGCCGAGATGACCTAGTGGTAAGAACGCGTGAATCTTAACCGATGATCGTGGGTTCAAGCACCACTGAATTTTCATGTGCTTAATTTGTGTTTATAATTCATCTCGTGCTTGACGGTGAAGGCAAACATCGTGAGGAAACCTGTGTCTAATTTTATTGAAATTATGCCACATGTGTATTCTACCAACCCGCATTGGAGCAGCGTGGTGGAATAAGCTCCAAACCTTCTCCTCAAAAGGGAGAGGAGGCCTTAGCGAAGCAGTGTAACGTTAACTTGTTACTGTACTTGTACTGTACTATTTAACTATTCAAATTATTCATAACTTATTTTTTTCTCTGTCCTTGTACATTGCTATATACTGAATGAATTGAAGGTTCGGCATGACACCTGACATGCTTAAGCATTAGTTATTCGATACGATAATGTGTTTAGGATGACATTGAACTATATTAGTTTCCTGTTGTTTGTCTACATTTATAACTACACTCAAATCACTTTGGAGACGTTTTTGCGTTTGTAGTAGAGCACCGTCAGCAGATAAATAAATATTTATTTTTTAAACGTACGTTATTATACATAAAAGTATTTTTTCATAATAATTATAAAAACTATACCATAGATAACTAGTCTGTTAGTAACGATCTGTAATATACTTATTGAGTATTATTATTGAAAATAACGTCATCAGGAGAAAAGTTTGGAAAACATCTTTAAAACGGGGTCTCTATCCTCGGAGTCTGAGAGCCATCAATCCACATCTTCATAATTTCCTTGTTTTTTACTAGAGCCAATTACCCTCCCAGACTGTATAAGCCGGTTGAGTGAATTTACGTCTTCCGAGCGATATCGTCGGTCGATTTCAGAAAATTTACTACTTTAATCTCGGTTGCAACTGCAGAGGGTGCAATTAATGGGTAATTAAAACTGTACGTAAATTTATAGCATTGTTTCCGTCAAGAATTACAGCTTAAGAAGTGATCTTATACAATCATTTATATTACAACAATATATTTAACGAGAGGTTTATAAATAAAAATGAAATTAATAAAAGGAAAATGATTTAACGATGCATAGTGTATTATTGTTTCAGAATTTATTCGTATTTAATAGCTCTTATATATCATAATCAAATATGTATACATAAAATGAATTTGCGTGCAAAAAAAAAATGATTGAATATGTATAACACATAATAGTGATGAATAGTTTTAGATTTTAATTTTAGAATTATGTGTATTTTTAAAACAAGATTGATTTGAAAGTCATAACTATGAAAATACTAGTACGAATATATTAAAATCATTTATATATATATATATATATATATATATATATATATATATATATATATATATATATGTAGCTTAGTAATAGGCTTAGCTAACAGTTATAAATGTCATTACCGTCTCTAAACTTGACCGTTGCTCATAAAAGTCAAATAACCTGAACCTTAATTGAATTTTCTCAATCTCTAATCAAGCTTTCTTCGTATAAACATGGAGTATACGTAATGTACCCAAAAACCCGAGCAAACAAAAGTTTCGATCCTAATTCTGACCTTTAGAATTAGAAAGACCATGTTTTTATTATTTAGTAAAATAATTATAAATTTCAACATTTAAATAACAGTATGTATTTGTTTCAGATTTCTGGCCATTTGGTGGCCTTTGAAATGCCAGATCACGAAACGCCGAGCCAGGATGATGATCGTCTTCATATGGATCTTCGCTATACTCGTCACTACGCCTTGGGTGTTTTTCTTCGACTTGGTAGTCGTGTTCGACGACAACCCTCACGTTCAGCTCTGCCTGGACGTCTGGCCTAATCCTATCAGCGAAGTCCTCTACTTTGTCATCGGAAACCTGATATTCTGTTACATCCTACCCATGGTACTGATAACAATGTGCTATATTTTGATCTGGATTAAAGTATGGCGTCGATCAATCCCTACTGATACCCAAGATGCACAAATGGAAAGAATGCAACAGAAGTCCAAAGTCAAAGTTGTGAAAATGTTGGTAGCTGTTGTGATTCTCTTCGTTCTATCCTGGTTTCCACTTTACCTAATCTTTGCAAGGATAAAATTGGGCGGACCGGTTCAGAAATGGGAGGAAGAAATGTTTCCAGTGGTAACGCCTCTGGCTCAATGGCTTGGAGCTTCAAATTCTTGCATCAATCCAATATTATACGCGTTCTTCAATAAGAAATACAGGAAGGGATTCGTCGCGATTATAAAGAGCAGGAAGTGTTGCGGCAGGTTGCGTTACTATGAGACGATCGCATTACAATCGTCAAGTACGTCTACGAGGAAATCGTGGCATTACAATAACAACAACCACGCCTCGATGACACGACGGTCACCGCCGGTCGATAAGAACGCGGTATCTTTCATATTCAACAACACGGGTGTTTAAGATCTTTATCTAGGGTATTTGGTGTTAAAATATGACCTTCGGTCCCGAGTCTCGTATGATTTGCAAAGCAAACAGAGACGTTATTCTGCATATCGACGTAAGAATTTTGTGCTTGAATTTAAGTTCGTCAGTTTGGTGTCGTCCCGTGTCATAATCGATTACTCGACTCACGTGACAATTCAATAATCTAGTGAAGTAAATGATTGTACCATGTTTTAATGTAATATAATAAGTAATATGTAATTTTATACGTAATTCGATAAAATGTATATAAATAAATAACTATGGAGTGAAAACGCACAGAAAACACGATGATATAATAATTATTGTATTTATGATTTTTTGTTCACATGTTCCATCACAGATTCTAAATTAACATATATTTTATATGTTTTAAGTATCTCATTCAAATAGATTGCCACAGTTGCATTTAGTTTTTCTATGATACAAATCGTTCATTTAACAGATTTCTTAATATTGAAATAAAAACGTGGATTTCTTAGATAAATCAAACTGAAATAGTTAATTGCATGTACCTGTTTATGGATATTTTTCTATGATAGAGTAATTCTCTTGTATCTCCATGCATAGTATATGTATAAGATTTGTAATCTGGTTGAAGTAGAAAATAGGTTTTTTATAAACTCTAAGCGAAATTGTCGTCATGTACGTGACATTTTTATTATATAAATAAGTACAAAATTTAACTAGAACGTGAATTTGGTATTTGTAGAGAAAATAGATTTATTTCCTTGACATTACATTCATATATATTCAGCACAGAATCTGAAATAATATTATATATACATACTTAACTGTCGGTCATTACTATATGTTATATTTTCTTGATTATATATAAAGATGTACAATACCAAAATGTACTCACTCATTAACTGGTTTTAAATATTTCGCTGATATAACATACTCATCATATATGAACAATTAAATATTACTGTTCCTTAAAAAGGATTCTAAAATTAAAAACATATATTTTACGTAAATATATAACTAGTGTTCTCTTTTCCTAATTCATACATACAAGTATATATACCTAATAATAAATTACTTGGGAACATAAGCCCTTTACGCAATAAATAATAATCAATAATATTTATCGACCAGTTTCGCACAAAATTCATTTGTAGCTTTATGTACCGTATGTACTTATATACTCTAAGATTACATAAAATCCATTGGATGTTACTGTGTTGAAATCACAATAAAAAATAAACAAATCTAGTCTATAGGATAATTTTACCAGATGTTTGTAAAAATGATATTTTAATACAAAAATAATATCGCATTTTTACAAACAATATCGACGCCTTTATAGGCGAAGAGCCGCTTTGAATGCACAAAATGTTAATAATTATAATGAAATTTCGTAAGATTAGGATAAGGTAATTAAAGAAATAGATATTAACGAGATTTAAATATTATATTTTCTTGTATGACATTGTAACCTACCGATGTATTAATAAATAAATAAACTTACTAAGAATAAATGAAATTTGAATAGTACACAATTACAGCACATAAAAAATAAATTTATATAAAAAGAAAAAAAAGAAAGAAAACAAATCTATATAAAAAAATAAATGTATTTTTCTACTAGGAATGCGGCGTCGTATGTAAAATGCGTTAAAAAAATAATTTCATTTCCTAAATAATTTGAGCTTTTTCATTTTTATGTATCGATTTTTTTCTTATTCAAAATCGTATTTTCGCTTCATTTTATTTTTGAATAAGTCTTATAGGATAGAACGTGGTAGGCATGAAAATGAGCTTTTCATATTTTCATTGTATGTGTGACATTTAGAGAAGGTCAAAGCTTGCAAGACTGATGAGAAAGCATATAGATCCTTCTAAAGGAGTAAAATTTTCGTGATAAATATTTTCAGCTATTTTTATATGCTTCCTAATTAAATTTGTTTCGAAAACGGATCGCAATGAAAAGTTAAAACGAAGGTCGATATGTGTAGATACAAAATTTATAGTTTTATACGTTACTGAATAAAATTAATGTTTTAATAATTGTTTTTATTTTTATCAATGAATGTAATTATATATTTATACAATGATTCATAATCACATATTTTCACTTTATGTAAATAATATCTAGTGTAAGGTAGTTTAATGATTGTTTTGGATGGACGCATTTATGTATCATACCGCTAATATGATTTGCTGTTTTTGGTGTTAGATATAAGATTATAATATATATAATTTTACATAAATACATAAAGGATCAAAGACTATTGTGCTAGAAGCGGAAATGTTGGCAATATAATTCTATAGTACAATACAGCTACCACCACACATGTGCGATGAAGGGATTGTAAAGTTTCTATGGCGTAGTTAATCGCGCTAGTGTGGCTAAAACTTTATAAGTGACGTCTCGTTGTGGTCGCTTTCATGACGCTTCTCCTATATGTCAGATCCTTATTCTAAATCGAAAGTTCCATTCGCGACGTAACTCATTGAACACTGTCTCATTCTAGTATTATTCATTTATATTATGCGTGAAAGAGAATAAATATACAACGCAATCATAAATAGCTGATTTTGTAAAATCCATTATTAAATATTATACTTAGAATGAGATATTTGTAAATAAATATGAATAAGTGGAAATGAAAGAATTATAATACAATTGGAAACATATTATATAAATATTAATAGATTTGTCTTGTTTTGTTTGTTTATCACTAAGGAGTAAGTTACATGAATGTAAATTAAGAAATGAATGAGTCGGAATGACTGAATGAAAAATAATACCTTCATTACTGGACTCACCCCTACACTGAAATCTGCGTTCCTATTCTATTTTCTTCAAAGCAATCCAAATATTATACATTCATTTTCACAGCCAAGAAAAATATAAATATTATTATATAATATCAAATATTTATCAAATAAATTTAAGTACAATTTAGTAATATGCTTTTAGTATTTTAAGAAATTTATTAGAGAAATATGTAACATAGTTATGTATAGTTTGTAAAAATAAACGTAGTTGTTGTTCAAAGCAATGTTAGTTGATTATTATAGACGGTCTTTAAAGAATTTTAGTGTGCTTTTTAGTAACAACTATTGTAGCGACGGCTGACTCGATTATGTGATATGAAGTTCACTTAATATTCAAATTATATTTATTCGACATTGAAGCGTTTAATGTTCATATTGATTTTTAATGTAATAATTACTAAAAAGTGATTAAATTTTTTTTTGTCATTTTCGATTATTTTTCAAGTAATAGCTCTACGTAATCAACCGGTTCACAAATAATATTATTAAAATAAAATAAAACTATATAAAAACTTTTTTTGTGTCACATTTTTTTTTTAAATTTAACACAATCGAGTCAGACGTGTTGAATTATTACAATATATAAAAACATATTTACTGACTATTTGAAATCAAAAGCAATCAAAACATATTACTGTCTAAACTTTTCTACATATCAATCGAGTAACGCCCTCTATTCCTCTCTTTTTGATGGACGTATTGATTTTTAAAAAAACACATAAAAATAACGAAAAAATCATTTAAACGATTAAGACAGTGAGGTCACGCAACGATTAGATTTTTTTTATTTTAATTTATTAATGGTATCATATTTCTATTAATGGCCCTAGATACTTAAAAATCCAAGTTTTATCTGACGGATTTTATACAGCACAGTTTAATTACGCGTTTAATTTTATTTATTCCAATAACCTTTTATTATATAGATATATTTATTTTATTTATTATTGCAATTTTTAATCTTGTAATATTTATAATTATGTCTCGGTAACGATTCTTTTTATAGATAATATTTAATAATAGTATTAATAAAATTCAGTCTGTTTCTATTCTTATTAAATTGTGAATACCTATTGTTTAAATGTGTATTAACTTTCACGCTGTCATTATTGACAATATGTTATCTTTATTAGTACTTTAATAGTACAGCACAATCGATTCTGTTAGTCACATTGATCAATGTAACTGTAGCTTTTGAGATGCTCAGAGTCGATTTTATTCAGTTTTTAATTTACCAAATTGGGACAATATTTTTACACAATCGAACGTCATTAGTAGTGGGGTCAAATACGTATGTTTGTGTCATTTATTGACAAAGTTTGTATATTCATTCTAATTTGTGATGTAAGTTACCAACAGCTCTTAACCTACAGTTGATACGTTTAATAAGAACTCACTCTCTACTCTCTCTTAACTCTCTTTAAGCGATTGCGATGATCTTTAAAGAAATTAATTTCCGATGACTAAATCAAATCAAAATACTCTTTATTGTACACCAGTAAATAAATCACATATACACGGTTAGATGAAAGATGTACAAGAGGCGGCCTTATCGCTAACACAGCGATCTCTTCCAGGCAACCTTAAGGTAGAGGAAAACAGATATATAAAGAGGTAGGGGTGTACAGAGAAGATATAAACATAATAAATAAATGCAGTGTAATATTAATATATTAAAAAATAAATAAATAAATAAAATAATGTACAGTACCTGATATCTAAAATGCATACATATATGTATCTATCGAATTCAATTCAAATTATAATATACAAAAATTAAATTAATGTCTCGCGAAAAAAAAAAACAGTAAAATAAGTAAATAATTCTATTAAGTACAGCAATTAAAGTGCAAGATAGTATTGTCTCAAGGAATTTTTAAATGAACTATGACTAAACAAATCGATTGTGCTTAAACGCTCACAAGATAACAAATGAATGATTTACGGTCTCACTTGATAAGTCATGCTTAGCGGTGTTTTGTTAAGCAATGTTTTCTCTCTTTCGATTTTCATTGATTTGGTATTCGAGAGAAGGAGACAGTAATATACCGCTAAACAATCTTTATAAGTAAGGTATCTTTTATTTTAATGATCGATCTAATTTATTTTTTTGCTAATTTTGTGTGATATTATTGTTTATCTTATATTTTATATTATAATTAAAAAATGTCATCGTATTACGACAACGAAAACTTTGTTTTGTGAAATTTTCTAAATATTTTTTCCTTATAATTTCCAGATGATAATTATTATTTTATAATTATTTAAGTAACTTATTTATCACGTGTCTTAAAATTGGAGCACAAGCTTTTTAACTTTTATATAAAATGACGATTTTAATATTTTATAAGAAAAAACAAAAAAATAACTTGTTGGATTTATTTTTTAAATTTAATTCTATTGTAAATTAAGAAACATAAAATTTTATATAGATTTAATTTCAACGAATTGTTTTCAATGGTGATATATTCGTTTAAATAAAATTTGGAAAACTGTAACTAATAATGTATATTATAACATTAAATAATATTGTGCAGATTCTATCATACATAATATTGAAATGAAACTTATATGTCAACTAAAAGACAAAAGCTATTGATATCCTTTTTGTGCCTCCACGTGAGAGAGAGATGGCAATGTTCTTAAATAAACAGCTTAGTTTATAGATTGTATAAGTTAGGATCGGCACAATTAAATTGCAAATAAATTAAAGTCCGTTAACGTTTTCCTATTATTTGTAATGACATTAGAATTATAGACACGTTATATTTATAATATCCAAAACAAAGGTTGTACCTTTTCCAAATTACCCTAATTAGTTACGATAAAAGGGTTACGGCGTTGTGAGACTTGTCGGTGCACTGTCGTGTCCCAATACATGCTAGCAAATCCCGGCAGGCGATACACATAGATTTATGCCTTGTATGTTGACGAATACTTAGTTTTGTAATAACGAAGGGCATTAAGAATAGAATTTGCAAATCATGTTGATAATATTAAATTATTTTACCAAACACACACACACACACACATAAGTATAAAATATTAATACACATACAAACTTATACGTATTGCATAAATCGAGAAGATTATTTCTTTCGTTTAATACTCAGTATTAAACGAAATATATCTATATATGATCTGACAATTTATTTAATTTAGAGAGCAGTTATTAGATAAATACCTAAATTAAATATATGCATTAATATCTAAAAATATAAAAGTTTCAATATTATAGCTTGATTATATTAGTTGTTATATATAGTATCTAACTATTAACATTTCATGAATTATTTTGTGATATGCCAGGATATAACATTTAACTTCATTGCTTGGCTCATTTGCCCATCTTCCTGTTCATATATTAAAAAAACGTGTACTGTTCTAGAACATTTGTGCGCCTTTTTTAAACGTTCTCCTTAGTATAAATTTTCTATAGATGATATAAAAGATAACGTGTCTAGAAATTAAATGACGATAATTATGTATTTTTTTAATTAATTTTTTCGGTCGCACTTAAGTTAGGATTCAATTAATGTTAAAATTAAAAAAAAGTAATGAAACGGACGCATCAAAGTCCATCCTTCCGTATTGGCGATTGTTTATAGAAACAGCGTAAGTGCAAATTTAATTGTAATATTATAAATACGGCTCATTTATTAGTAAATATAATGTTTTAATATTATTATAAGAATAGAAAAATTGTAAAATTTTATTTATATTTGAAAGTTGATTAAATTATTATGGAAAGTGTATTAGTTCTGAGGGTGCCGGTGTTTTGTAAGTCACAGTGTGAATTCAATACGAAATAGTCGTTTTTCATATTGTAAACGCTTTTAAGAGATCACAATGCAACTATGAAATATATTTGAATAAATTAATTTGATGTAAAAAGAAAGAATTTGGTTTTATTCCGAGTTAATTATTTACCCATTTTATGTAAAATGACCAGTACGTTAACAAGTATAGACAGTTGATAATCATATATGTTCTAATAAGTATATCGATGGATAATAGTACGTTAGTAGCCAAATAGTAACTGCCTTGTTGGTCTAGTGGCTAGATATAAGGTCACAGATCCCGTGTCTTGGGTTCAAGCCCCAGGTCGGGCCGATGAAAGGTTATAAGTACCTAGAATACAATGGTGCTTGCCCAGGCTTCAACCCACGCTCATCGCTTAAGATTCAGTTCTCCTAAGTGTACTACAAAATTCTTAATTTTGCTTGTTATCTCTATAAATATTATTAAATACTTGCAATTCGCAGGGTTAATTCTTTAAATCGATTATCATATTAAGATAAAACAAGACGCTTGATAAGCATTCATTAATAGCTTTACGAGATTTACTGAAAAAGGCATATTCAAAATTAAATAGCACCAATGTTGGACCAATCTTAATAGAATGACCGAACTATTGAAATCAGTAAAGCCGCTTTTACAAGAAATTGGTAAAATTTGACGAACAACTAAGTCCTCATTTTTTAAGTCTGTTTAAAAAAATTAACAATAATAAATTGTACATATTATTTAGGCTAGTGTTCGCCCAATAATTGAAATTCAACCATAATTATTATTGAAAAGCTAATCAAAACATGTAAGTGTTTCGAATTTAATTTTCTACTCTTAGTTTCTATTATTTTATTTTATTATTGTAACCAAATAATAAAAAAAAGGAAATCGGTTGACAAACAGAGTAGAAAAAGTCAATAAACCGATTTGTTTTTGCCTATTTATGGCTTTCGAGTTAGCAAAAAAAAAAAAAGAACTCCAAACATCAAATGATCGCGCAATACTTTAATTCTGACAAATGAATCAAATTGACACCGGCAGACAATTGTTACACGAACTGTTACCCGTCTTATCGTTTCAGCACTTAGCCGATTGGAACCTGGATCAATGGAGCGCTTATTGCCTTTGTATTAGTCTTGAGAATTATTAATATTTTATTTTAGAAAATTATAAAGATCTAATACCTAATAAATTAGTTAATAAAACTTTAAATACAGCATGTATATGATGTATTATTCCACTGTAACAGAATAATTAATATATTATTAATTATTTATATATATTTGATGTTTATAGAAATGGTGAAGTGCAACAGGGTCGTGACCTTGAACTGGCGTCGTATATTGGGTCACGCTCGGGCCACGGCCGGCTCCGCTGTGGAGCACCTGACTCCGGAGGTGTTGGAGATTTATTGTCGTATACGTAGAATTAATTATGTTAAATGTTTAAATAACAAATAAAAACGTTTTAAATGTAAAACGTTTTTGTAATCGTCTCTTGTTTTAAGTCAACAATCAAGACTTCCATACGTTCATTTATTTATATTTATTAGTACATTAGTGGTAGGGTATTTTGCTAGCACGACTGGGTAGGTACCACCCATTTATTTCATAATCTACCGCCAACGCAATACTGCCACAGAAGGGTGAGCGTGAGACTGATACGGAAGGGTGAGTGACATCAAGAGAATTACAAGTGTTATGATGTAGAAGTTACAGCACGCATTTTAGACAAACTAAATCGAATTATAAAAATGTAACTACAGGCACAAGGGACATAACATCATCGTTTCCAATGTTTGTGGTGCATTGGCGCTGTAAGGGTTGGTGTATCTATAACATCGCCAATATCTATGGGCGGTGGTGACCACTTAACATCAGAGGCCCTAGCCAAGTTACTTTCGTTTCATATCGAATCTCTCTCTACAATCGTTAACGCCTCGGCGTTAGCGATTTTAGAAAACGATAAGTTGGTAGCCAATTTGACACGACTGAGTCGATCGCTCATTCTACAATTTACTTAGAAAAAACCTACACTTTAGTCTATGGTGAGTGTTCTTACAAACGTCAAACAAACGAGCCCATTTGCCCGTCCAATGTTAAGCCAATTAATTAATACCAATATTATTGTTTATGCTAAATGTTATTCATTGAAGTAGATTTTATATTAGAAGTACTTTTAAGTCGTCGTGATATAGGATTTAATTTAATGTATATAAGCTTACGAGTAACTAACAAAAATGTCAGAAGTTACACTATAGTAAATTATATGCAATTAAGTTTACATAATATGTTATATGGAAATCAATTAGTTATGAAAGAATGTTTAGTTTGATATAAATATTTTTCATATATCTTATTATATCTTTCAATGAAACTGTATACAAAGTCTCTAAGTGCAAATTATTTCGCGTAAAACATGTTTGTTTCGTACTAAATTGTTTCGAGACAGAAATTTAAAAGGTCGTTATAGTTATCTAAACGACATTATTCACATTTCGCCCTAACGATACGCTTGTCCCTGAAATCCTGCACAAATAAAACGCCTACCTCGCTGCAACCTTGCACCACTGACCCAAAATCGGGTTCAAGGCCGCTTGCAGCGCTTGCAACCGCTTCCACGCTACTTTTTAACATTATTTACATTTTATATACATATTTAAAAGCCATATGATAAAACGGTAACAGATTACTATCTTTTACGGAGATCACGGAATATAATATATAATTGCATAATAAGTCTTGTAATGGTTTTCATTGAAATCGTTCAGTTTTTTATTTGACAATATTGGAGTGTGATTACTTACCCTCATAATTTTTCTAGAACATCACCAAATATATAACACTAATAAGCTATATGTATTAAATATTATTAGTATTAGATTTAGCTTGTAGGTTAAACTAGTATAATTAGACACATAACCCTGAAAGGCTTTGCACAGGCCGTTGTTAATGAGCAGTATTGGACAAATTTTATCCGAGGCTATAGAAGTTCCCATGGGACAATCCAAGTCGACCAATTTCCTCTTAATCGTAACCTCAGTTACAATAACGATAACCACAATGTCTTAGTCGATCAGGTCATCGACCTTGCATTTTCACTTAGTACGTGTATTCAAATCCGGGTAAGTCCTTATTTTATATATTAAAAATGAGTTTATAATTTATCTTGAGCTTGGTGAAGAAAAATTTCCTGATGATGAAAACAAGAATCTATTATTACAAAACTATGAACACAATATTGTTGAGTCATATTGTAAAATATTTCAAACCTTCAACAAAATGTAATAAACAAAAATTGGTAAGGACCCTTTGAATAATAGGGGGAAATATACTCGTAAAATATAAAAGTATTAAGAAAACAGCATATGGTGCTCTTACATATGCTAAATTTTGGTCGCATATTTTTACATACATTTTCAATAAACCTATTTACTAAGTATTCTGCTATCTGTTACAGTTTTGGCAGCATTCGCTTAGAAAACATTCGGAGCGACAATTTTGCCTCTATCTACATTAACACAGGCATTTTTATTAGTATTTTATGTTAAAGGATAAAACAAACAAAACATACATATTAACTGATTATTTTCCATTTAATTAGTATTTTACATTAAAAAGGCTTCGAGGAAGTAATTGTAGAGATCAAAGTGAAACCCAAATAAGAAACTTTTTTAAATTTATTCAAGGATAAATTTATTAGCCTTATATCAAATAAATACTATACCGATTGATAACTAAGTCCGTGGCCCGCGCTGACCCAATATCGCTATTTCAAGGTCTCGCTCCTGTTGCATACATACATTGTTTTTAATTAACATTTATTTTAAGAGCACTAATAATACTACTTTACGTTAAAATACAAGCTTTTAAATACAAGTCACTCCATTCGGATTCACATACAATCAGCTCTGCTTCTTATCTGGTTGGCTAGCTATCCAGAACATTTTGGAATAACCACCGGTGACACCTGATACACAGCGGTTGTGCAAGGTAGAAAATACTTTAAAAATCGCGCTGTTGTGCAATGCAATATATTGAAGTCTACCAGTATTTGAAGCAGCTATCTTCGGTTAAAATCTTCTGGACTATCTGAGCTCTACTGAATAGCGAATCGTTAAACACGAAGTTTAAAGTAGGAAATCTAGTTGACCGATGACTTTTATTAGTTTCCGATTTAATTTAAGAAACTTCTAGAGATTCCAATACAGCTATTCCACATCGAACAGAAATAGTTCCGATTTTATATCAAGTTATTACGAACGATACGCAAGACTTCGCTTGGACTTCGAAATAGAGTTTGTCTAAGCTATTAGATTAAAAAGTATCATGAAATTACATTATCCTGGCATAATTATATGGGATCTAAGTTTTCTTACTTTTTTTTTTCGGCGGAAGAGCATATCGGCATTGAAATGAGAACCATCGCTTACATCGCCAATGCGCGACCAACCTTGGGATTACCATGTCCCTTGTGACTGTAATTACACATAAGAACTTGTAATAATTTGTCTTAGTAAATGCATTCGCTAAAGTAAACATCGTTAAGAAACTTTCATGTGTTGAATTATACGCATCTAGCGTACATATACGTTGGAATAATTTCCAAAACTTCTCTTTTACATCCGTAAGGTCTTTTTCAGTAAAAATATTAAGAGACTGTTTCTGTTACTTACTGTGAGATCTCCACCTTCCGCGCTCAATTTTGTAACGCAATTTTCTTAAGATCTTAGTTTAATATCTGAAATTCTCTGAATGTCTGATTGTTTTCATCAAAATAGGAATATCCTATTTTCCTGGAAAGGGAATAACCTCGAACATAACTAACATTCCATGCAAAATTTTCTTTTAATAAATTTTCTTTATGATATAAGTAATTGTCTGCAAATGTGTTTATCTAATAAGATAATTAGAAAATATCTATGAAGTTTACCATCAGTCGCTTATAAAATAACATACTATGAATAAAGTTGAAGTAACTACAATAAGGTTATACTAATTGGAAAAACAATGCAACGTTATGTTCCTTTTTTTCTACAAAATACTTGACATGAATAAAAGTAAGAAATACAGCATACATTGTTGTATGAAATTGCGATACAATTTAATTACGAATTTCGGTAATTATTCATACACGGCCATCTGATCCCAAACTAAGCATAGCTTGTAGTATGGAAACTGATATACTACATATACTACTTTTCTTTTGTAAATACATACTTATATAGATAATTACACCCAGACTCAGGCCAAACAGACATGTTCATACACACAAATGTCTGTCCTGGGTGGAATCGAACCTACAAGGCATCTACCAACCACGCCAACCAGTAACGCCAACGCCAAGTTAAAACCTAATTTATTTTTTTATATAAGAAATGTTGTCGACTCGAATTGACTTGAGATAAATAGGCTTCGACACCATTTCGTCATGAAAGTTGAGATCATCATGAAAGTTGGTTCGTATGTATCTTTTTACTGGTTCATCTAGTATCCATTTTCTTGTAACTCGCTGCTAGATGGCGATGCAGCACTTCTATGCCGTTTAACCGATCGCCATGACACTTCGTATATATTTTTTATCATATTAGGAAGGCAGCCCGATAAGTGGGACGCCAGATGTTAAGTGGTAACCACCGCCTAAAAAACTTAGAGCTGCAAGAAATATTTAGCATACCTTATATCGCAATTGTGGTGCTAACTTTAAGAACTAATATGTGCCCTTGTGCCTTGTGCGTAATTACACTGGCTCTCTCACGCTTTAATCCGGAACGCAAGAGTACTGAGCATTACTGCTTGGTAATGCTTGAACAAAGCCCTACCACCAAGTGAACAAGCAAGGCTACGTCTGCCGGTTAAATTTATTGATATTTATATTTACAAATGTATAGTATACAATATAAAACTTTCTTTATAATGACTATGATTAAAAATTGTTTTTTTTTAAATACTAAAATTATTTTATGTCTCTAAGGATCTATTTATTTTAAATTAAAACGATAAACATAAATGATCAATCGTAAATATTTTTTTCGAATTTCCTCATCGTTCCGATCATTCCAACATTTCAACGCAGGCTACGTTCCCCGGCCCATATCCAACGCGACCTACTTCCGTATCTGGTTCAAGGTCGCTGCACTGAAATCCATAACGTTTTAAATTCAATGTACCGCTATCAAACGGAACTGAAGACCAGGAATATCCTGGCTGCTAAAGTTATTTTAATTCTATTTAATATTAAATAAATTTAATTGACAAAAATTAGTTTTTTGTGCTTACCTTTCTTTACTTCTATATGTATAATAAAATATGTCGTTAATTTTTTCACTTTAATAAGGACACAAAATTAATACGAAACATTCAGTCGTCTTTGCCTGGGTTTAACTCGCGTACTTCGGTTAAGATCCACGCGTTCAATAGTTATAGAAATAAGCGGGTTTTAGCACAGAAAATGAATACAGAACCGTACCTAACCGCTATATCGTCCAGTGGTTTGCCGTTCATGCCATGGTGCGGCGTGTTCGCCGTACTGTCATGAAACCGTGCCGTGAACAACAGGCCTGAGAGAAACTCTTGCCCAGCAGTGAAAAATTGGTTATATATATTATAATTATTTTAAATACATAAATCGTAACCTTGACTAATGCAGCAGTCAGTCATTATCAGTCACCAAGATCATTAATTGTTTAATCGTATAAAAAATGTTATTTGTATGACTTTGATCTTTCGCAAGCATTTTTTTACAGCAGTTATGACGTCATTCTGTCTGGTATTTGCTTGACATTAACGTTATGAAATAAAAAATCGTTTACAATTTCTACTTCAATAAATTTTCTTTAAAGTTGTTTTATCATATTAAAAGCCCTTTTAGCGCGTCACAGCACAGTACCGGAACTAGAAGTTTTGGGGTTGCAACTAATTGGCGCTTGATGGCCAATTTAGTAACTTTGCTTAGCAGGAAGTTTATAATTGAATTAGTTCATGTTATTTTGAAATTAATTGAAATCGTCAGTGTAGTTAAGGATTGTTGCGTTTTTTTATAATATTATGATTATAAGGCATCATAAACCAGTAAAAGACAAATGGAATTGGCGTTTCGTTTTGAAAAGTAATCGTTTTAATTTGATAATTTCAAAAAAAAAAAAGAAAATTATGTAATTTTTTAACGAATTTAAAACATCTTTGATTCTCGCTAATGTTAATATTATTGTATGAATATCTACCACATGAATCCTCCTCCAACATACGTAGGCGAAGCCCTAGGTGGATACTGGTACAATAATATCCTTAGACTATCTAGCATTTTCATCTAATTTGCATTTGAAAATTGTCAAAGCCATTTTGAAACGTGCTCTATATAAAAACTAATGTTCATTTCTTCTAGTGTTAATCTTCTAGGTCATACGTTAAATGATACGAACTTACATTATTTTAAATTTTAATATCGTATTCATATTTTTCAGTACTAGTAAATACTAGTTACCATGGTAATTAATGTATAACAAGTATTTTGTATTTCTATTGAAATCGATAGGAAGACTGTCAAATGTACCACCTGATGGTAACTGTTCACCCTCTCTAATCGACATTTGATATTGTAAGAAAATTTAACTATCATTTACATCGCTAGTATTACGCATTGTAACCAACCTTATGACGAAGATGTTAAGTCCATTGTGCCTGTACTTATACTACCTAATTCACCCTTCAAACGAAAATACAACATGCTGTTTGTCGGTAGAATATATGACGAGTGGGTATCTACCCAGACGGTAACCTTACCACATCACAACACAACTACTACAAAGTACTACGTAAGTATGACTGCCTTATCAAATAAAGAAACGTTATTAATACTGATAATCTTTAGTTTTCAATTATTTAAATCAGATAATTATATGTAGATTTGCATTGAAGTGATTATTTCGTTGAACATTTAAAAAATCGCTCGCAAAGCCACGCTGACAATTTAATTTAAATATAATACTCTAATTTGGAATTCGATATAGGTTTTATATATATATTAATATTGAGAAAACTCCTAAAAGATATCATTGAACGGAATTATCGAAAACAAACTTTCTTTACCACTTGTCATCAACTTAACTTAATAAATTAAACTTAATATAACTTAATTTAACTTAGTTCGCCGCGCCCCATGTCATTCTAATGTTATTCTAGTTAGTTAAGCCGTTTTGGTATTTTCCCTTAACGATTCAGTCGTTCGACGTGTACTGTATATATCTAGGGCTACAAACATTATGATACGAGCTCTATTGGATCAGATTGATGCATCTGTACTCTCAACCTATTTCCACTCTCCAACCGATTTACTGCGGCTCGGCGAGGAAATTAAAGCCAATATTTGTTATTGGTAATTAAAATGAAATAATGAAATACGTACAAGAATGTGTTTTTGAAGAATGAATCGTCAGTAGTGGGGACAACAATTTAGCCCGAGGGGATCAGGATTGAACCTCCGACTTAAACATGCCTAAGCCCGTACCGGCTTAAGAGACTTAAATGAATGAACGAAAAAACTAATGAGAAAACTTTTTAGGTTATATTAAGATTCCTCTTTATATTTTCACAGGAATTTTTTTTAGGCGAGTCCAGCTCACGCCTGCTTTGTAAAGATTTGTTTTGTCCGGTTGTTTTTTAATAATTATCTCGTACAACTTCAACAACACTGTTAACTTAATACTGTATGAAGGTAGTCGCAAAAAACTGCGTTAATGCATTGACCATATCAAGTGGATATGCGGAGTGCTGGACGGAAGGCAGACTACCCACTAAAAACCAGCGGTATTCTCACCGTCATAATGGGTCCCTTACTCAAGCTTTTTTACGTAAAAATACAAATCAGCTAATTTTTTATTCATTGTTTTTAATTATTTGTACTAAATGTGCTTAATTAGTTGTATTATTTTTTATAAGTTGCATTAGAGTTGTTCTTAGAAAAGCAAGGCAAATCTATTAAAATATGAACATTTTATAATACTGGGAACAATTCTACTAACAAATTGTCATTTTATCACAATCAAATCGAAGCGGGATCGTTGCCCTTTTTCTGTTACCCTATTCTTTAATTTAATTATCGACTATTGTACAAGAGTTAAGAATTATGTTTGGTTTTGACACAACTGTATATGTTAACATCATATCGGTTCGGTATCGATTCGAATAAATACAGATGATACAAAGTTGGATCGGTATTGAATCGGGAACGTATCGTAATCGTTATAAATTAGTAGAATTTTGCCCCTGTAATATAACAACCTCTCCATAGGGAAATCAAATCAAATCAAATGATAATATTTTGATTTCAATTTTTAATTTGACTTACAAGCAAATATTCATGTTACATGACGTTTTCACCATTTCATATATTTTTTTCAAATTAAAAACTCGAGATAAATTATCATAAGGATTATAAATTATTATATAAATTCTGAATAATTATAAGACAAACTGAATCACAGTTCCATCATGGATCTAGACTTCACGAACACGTAGCCTAGACATTTCAATATACGATTTCCCTGATTCAATAGGAAACGTTAATACCGGTGCGCTGACAAACAAATAAGAGGTACAGTCAGCCTCGGATAAAACGTTAACAACATCGAATTCAACAGATTTTCATCAACAATGTTGAAATTAAAGTGCAAGCAACACTGACATTCCTTTTGAAAGATGAACTTTAAATTTTATCGTATAAAGATAGTATCTCGTCTTATTTATATTTTAAAACAAACATGAATAGCTATAGCTTTTTCGAAATTCGGCATAAAAGGCTAGTGAAAGAAATCAACCAACCACGCCAATCGGCTCGTCTCTATTTTGAGATTAACTCTGTTGATAATATTTGACAGTGTTTATATTTTATGCGGCTGCCTGTACATTCAAGGCTATGACCTAGATGCGGCAGGTTGCCTAGGGCTTGCCTTAGATCTCCTCCAGGGAGTAAGCATTGTTTAAACAGTATTCCACTCCATGTTAGGTAATCGACCTGGATTTAATAATTATTTTATATTTGCACATTTACATAAGGGGTTGGATTTAAGCAAATATTATAGTTGTATTAGTTTTCTATGAAAATAGTTAAAGGCGTTATTGTTTGTGTACATTAATATAGTTAGTTATTATAAATTATATAAAATCACGTAATAATATAAAGTCATGTACATAATAAGTGATAAAATGACACATTAATTTGAATAAATAATTAGAATTTATAAAAAGTACTTTAATAAACAGCTTATATAATGTCATTATTATATATTTTTTATAAATCTGGGTATGTATCTAAAGATGGTAACTATAGTCCGGATTTGTTTTTAATTAGTATTCGAAATACTGTTTAAAAAAAAATTAAGAATATAATAGAAAATGAAGTCTTGAAATGTGACAAACGCAATGTTATAAAAATCAAAATCTTGATTCAACGTGTATAGATTGTATTACACTTGAAATACTTCAGACTTGAGAAGAACTGGCTAAAGAAATCATAACGTTACTTTTTCTTTTCTATCATCAATTACTTTTAACAGACATACAAACTTCCACATTTTTTTAAACTTTATAATTAAAAAAATTGTACATATTTACAAATCCAGTTGTGAAAACGCCCCACAAAAAACCACCGCCATCATCCACCCACCAACACTGTACAGCAGAGTTGACAAACTTGTTTGTTCTTTGTTTTAGTGTAATAATTAATCTCTCGTTACGTCAATAACATTTCATCCTTCAGATCGACCTTCACACAGATTAGTTGTCCGCAAACTTTTAACTTATACGACAAAAAAATACTTTTAGTACTTTCTATATATACGGAAACAATCCAGTTACAGAGCTAAGATATTTGAATATAAACTAATCTATTGAACGGTAGTTGTGCTCATGAACCCAATAATTTATTTAATGTCTCAGAAAAAAAATTCCAAAAAAACATTCCGTAGTTCCTTTTGACACCTGTTACCACTACGTTATAATAGCCATAAAAAACGTTCCAAAAATCCTAACTGGATATTTAAAAGATCGAGACACTATATGCATCGAGGTGAACCAAACGTAAGCGTGATTCAAAAACTTGTTTTTCTATATAAAAATATTCAATTTTGTACAGTTTAACTATATGATGAGTTAGTATAATGTAACATAGAAGATGTTGAATAAGGCATTAAGTTTGAACTTGTAGCTTGTATGCATATATGTATGTTGTATATAATTAAGTAGTATACCTAAGACACACACAAGTATAGTGGATACTTTAATTTATATGGCCTCTGTCATGTGAAGTTTCTTTGGTAACGGCACAGAAGTAAATAAACTCAGTACCGTTATTTTGTTCTTATTATGTCAGTTCCTTAAATATGCTACTCGTCAACAATCTCACCAAGCTGCCCATAGTAAAATAAATAAAGTCAACAAAACATGATATTTTATGCGGATGAAGTTTATCTAGCTTATATTACAGAGTAAGTTTAAGTGACTATTATTTTAATTCAAGAGTGTAAGACTTGTAATAATTGTATTAATGATGAGTAACGTCAAAACGTGTGTAAAATTTGTTTAAAGCTGCGCCAATGTGCAGCAGTGCAGCTCTTCGCGAATCACCCCAAAGATGCGATTAAAATACAATTTCGTCGCATCGAATTTATTTTCAATGACGTCACTGTTTATTGGCTTAGCATTCAAATTTACCAGCATGCAATTATCTTACTATGAATTAAAATATGTTAAAATATACTGTTTCATTTTGTTCGTAGACTAACTTTAGCTCTTTTGGTTCTACAATAGAAAATGACAAGAATCAATATCTTAATACACAAAAACAATATCTTAATACTGGATAGTAGCTTTTATGGCATTCGCTAACCAAGTATAACTTTTAATCCATTAACTGGCTAATAGATTTAGTTCAAGGACACAAAAAATATATAACCCTTAAAGAAAAGAGCCGAGATGGCCCTGAGCTTTGAACACGTGAATCTTAACCAAAGAATTGCCTGTTCAAACCCAGGCAAGCAAGCAATTTAAAATCTATCTATAATAACATGGACAATATTCTGCCATTTGTGGAATTTAAGTTAAGTCTGTAATAATGGAATTAGTTGACGGAACAGATCTTAATCGAAGATTTTGAGTTCAAATCCGAATAAGAAGCACAGAATTTTGCCTGCCTAGAGCACGAAAAAATATAAAATTTAAATTTATCCGAAATAAGTATGATAAATTTTCTGTCATAGTATGTGCACCCACTGACCCAAATTGGAGCAGCGTTGAGCATTAAGCTGCAATCATTGTTTCTCTAAAGGACAAGAGGTCTAAGCGTAGCAATGGAATACTATAGGCTAATCAGGTAATTTTAAAAGAAATCGTAATGTATCTTAGTTTCTTATTATAATTGCCTGTTTATATATCACCTGTCGAGCCTACAAGAGAGTATTAAAAATGTTATCGTTTATTTTGTACACAAACACCAGAAAAGGCCATACCTCGTTTTAAGTGTTGACAAATTACACAAAGGACCGCATTTGTTACCTTTAATTTGTCCTTTTATTTCGTTATGAAAAACATTGACGATTGCAGCACATTTTGTTCTTCCTGAAATTCGAAATGATATTTTATACAAATTTCAAATATCGGTACGCTTCCTCAATTCGAGTTGGTCAATTTGGCCGTTGTTGTACAATTGGTACTGAGCAACAAGTGTGAACCTGTCACCTGTCCTGGCAATCGCTAATGTTGATTGGTATTAAGTTGATGTGTTGCAGCGCCATCTTATAACAGCGTAAACGAGTTGTAATTGGCCAAAACAGTGTCGATGTCGATGATTAATCTCAAACAGACAAATCACCAAGATACGTTTATACATAAAGACTATCAATTTATTTATGTATCTTGATTTAAAGGGTGAGTGAGCTGGTGTTACATACTCGATTGTATTATATGTGAATATGAATATATATGATAATATTTAACTTCACACTTTTTTCTTGTAATTATTAATTGTAATAGACAATTAAGATTACGACACACAGTATACATACTTTATTTATTAATGTATTATTGTGAAATGATTTATAATAATAAAAGAACAGATTATCTTTAAGATTTTGAGATGTAATATATGACGAGAGACTAAGCCCGAGGTAGCTTTTAAAAAGAGTTACGCCAGAACAACCGAAAACAGAATCACCATTTCATATATATATATTTATCTATTTACTTTTTTTGTTTATTTTTAGTAATACTAGAAAAACATTCATTGTTTTAGCGAAATGACACGACAACTCTATATGCACAGACAGCTCGAGCAAGTATAACTTGCGTTGTGTCGGGCAACCGTATTGATAATAAACTGAGACTATAAAACAATATTTAAAACAATGAAATTATTTCTGAGTGTCTCAGTTTGATATTTTGCAATAAATTCTAGACAAATAATTATCTGACGATTAAATTTAGCCGACATATATATAAATATATCTCTTTTTGTGTCAACTGTATTGAGTCTTCGTAATGTTTGCTGAAGATAAGTTTATGTGTCACAATCATGGTCCAATAATTTATTAATCAATATAATATAATAGTGTGAACATCACGCCCTCATAATTTACTCTCCTTACTTCGAAACCATTGGTGTGACATCTGTTTATTTTCCGTTCTTGTTCATTATATATGTTCTTATTCGTTATAGAAAAAGGTTCAAGTCAATTTATCTTATGGATCTCTTTGGTAGTGCGTGTGTGTCTGTGTGTACATGTGATAACGAGAGCTTAAATGGTTAGCTAAAAACAACATTTCTGTTATTTTAATCAACGAGCAAAATTATTTTTAGTAACCGAAAAACCACCATCACAACCTTTTCACCACTAACCTTGGGACCAAGTGTGTTTTATCATTTCTCACTATAGGCAATAGTTACACTGGCTCAACCTTATATACACAACAATACTAATTATTGCTGTTTGGCGGTAGAATATGTGATTAGCGGGATTAGTACATTGCCAGACGGGCTTGAACAACGCCCTTCCACCAAGTAAGTAAATGTGAGACAACTAAAATATACTTCTCACGCTCTTTGCCGTACAGATGAGCCAGTAGCTTAACAGATGTTTCTGTAATGCGAAGGTTTGTCGGTCCTTTATTATATCTCCGCCATTAATCTTATAAAGTGACATAACATGTTACGAAGCTGAGGGAAATTTTAACGCTCGAGAAGAACGTTATTAGTGTAAATCAGGAATTTAAAACATTTTATACTTTAAAATATATTTTTAAATTTACGATGATATTATATTTTTTAAATTTAAAAGTAAACCCTTTTTTAGGACGTGAATTTTAAGAATAAATTTCAGTGCATCGCTAATACAACTTAGGTAAAAAATATTGCTAGCTCGCTTATGAGGATGAAAATCACAGTCGTGGGTTCAACCCGCATCGGGCCACTAAAAAATAGGTTTTGTCAAAAAAATCCCAGTAACAATTCGGAGCTTGGAAGTTTATAATATTTACACTCTAATATTATGCAAGAACTACTTACTTTTCATATATCAGATATATATTTTACACATTAACAAATATGTAATAGGAAGTTAGCAGTAACAAATACATAATAGGAATGCATTAGAGGATATCTTCAAGACGTTGCACTGGGAAGATAATGAAAAAAAAAAAGGAAGAAAAAAAAAACCAAGATAATGCTCTTAACGGAGTTCCTCTCGAAGTTGTTCAGGAGTATGTGTACTTTGGGCAAACTTTGCAGTTGGGTCGAAACAACTTCGAGAGGGAGGCACAAAGAAGAGTACAGCCTAGCTGGGCAGCGTATAGAAAACTCGGTCAAGTCTTCTCGTCACGGATACCACAATGCTTGAAGACAAAAGTCTTCAACGAATGCGTCTTACCGGTAATGCCCTACGGAGCCGAGACTTGGACACTGACAGACCATTTTAAAGCTGAGGATCGAGCTCAGTGGCATGCCATTGGAGAGACCTTTGTCCAGCAGTGGACGAGAAAACGGTGATGATGATGATGATGAAGTTAGTTCTCTAACTTTTTGGAGTGGTGAGAGTTTTCTTTCAAAAGAACAGTGACTTAGAATATCTTGAAAGAACCTGATAACTAATATTCACCCGAACCTAAATCTGAATCACGTCCAATGTTACATAAATGAAAATTACATAAATTTAACAACTTCATTTGTTAGTGTGAACATACTTTTGTAAAATCATCGTGTATATAACATGATCTCAATCATGGGCATCACTGCGATCATCTATTAATATTAGACGACACATAAAAAAGAAGCAACAAACATTTAGATCTGAAATTTCATTTTGGAGATGTTTTTGAACGGTTTACAATATAGTAAAAGCTTAGTATTTCGAAACGATTGATTTCCGATCAACACCCCTATCAAATTGATATAATGATAAATTTATTTAAGTGATTCGATAAAACTTGAAGTTTCTTGCTTATAAAAAAAGTTGAATGATAAGTGACAGTACTTCAAGTAAGTTCAAGTCGTTGCCGAGTTTAATCTTGAAAACATAAAGAGAGTACGGGGCATCGAACCGAGGGTTTGAAGTAGCCTTAATTATTTGATTATCGTTTCTGCGTTCCAAAGCTAATAACAAGAAATTTAGAGACAAGTTAATGAATACATTGATACATATTTGCTGAATGATTTATATAACTTGAGAGATTATTTATACTAAATTACATAATACAAAAACAACACAACATGTACAACGAGTATTGCAATTTGGTAATATAAGTAGTTAGTAGAAGCTAATAGTGTTGCTAAGAGGATAAAGGTAATTATTTATAAAATATATATGAAAGTAAATAATTATGAAATATGTTATGTATGTTATGAATATGTTGCCATTGAGGCCTATCAGCTAAAGAAGACCTACCAGGCTATGCTACTACCATCCACTACTTGCACAAAGCCCTGCCACTGGTAGAACATTTACTTTCTCTTTATTGATTTTCTTTTAAATTTTTAAAAATGGGATTATTGGTTATTAGTTTTTTTTATTGCAATATACTTTGATTATACATAAGCAATCTATTGAAAGAAATAATATTTATGTGTGTGTTTAAATTGATTCGACTTTATTTTCCAGGTTCCTAACTTTTCAAATCAAATAATCAAAAGTAATTTTATATGACAATATTGAAAGCGAATACATCAATTTAAAACAGTTCATTGTTTTTCGAACAGACTTCAATCACTTAAAGTGTACCTATCGAGTTATATTGTGGAGATTTCTTTATCCGTAAAACTGCTTTGTAAAACCCACGTTAATCTCATAACCGACATTTTGTCCTCTCCAACAATAAGGTAAGGTTTATTAATTAGAGCGTGTTTTAATTTTTTATATATTATATCATTTTGTTTACATTTCCAGGCAGCATCATATCAAAATATTAGATTGCAAGTTTTGTGTCAATTGTCTTCCCTGTTTTTGTCAATTTCCCTTAGTGGGAGTCTGGATTCATAGGGTGACCAGCCTGCCCACAAAGGGGTCGTCTTTATTATGAATCGCCATTCTATTCAATTGTACTATGTATGTTTTTTTTTATTTTTTTTTAAAATATAGGCTAGCGCTTGACTGTATCACACCTGATGGAAAGTGAGATACAGTCTAAGATGGAGCGCGCCCGCCTAGAAGGTGCCTATTCACTCGATACTTGAAAGTACCCATATTGTAGGTGGTGGGGAAAACGGAGGTCGGGAGGGTATTCCAGACCTTGGCGGTGCGTATCAGAAACGAGGAAGCAAATCGTTTCGTACGTGTCTTATATACGTCAATGTCAACCACGTACGGGTGCAGATCCTTTCGATGCCTCGCAGTTCTTTGGTAAAAAGGTGACGGGGGAACCAAATCAAATAGTTCCTGAGCACACTCGCCGAAATACATCTTGTAGAATACCGACAGACAGGCAACCTTACGACGATGTTCTAAGGTCTGGAGTTTTGTAACCAGTGTCTGGTCGCCAATGAGTCTTCTAGCACGACGATCCACTCAATCCAAAGTATCAAGCTGGTACTTAGCAGAGCCGTCCCATAAATGGCTGCAGTACTCCATGAACGATCTGACTTGGGCTTGATATAGAATCAGAAGCTGTTCTGGTGTGAAGTACTGTTTGACCTTATTGAGGATGCTAAGTTTTTTACCAGCAGTTTTAGCTTTGGATTCAATGTATTGTCCAAAGTTGAGTTTGGATGTTATTGTAACTCCTAGAAGCTCAATACTGTCGGTGATGGGTACAGATACATTCCGGAAAGTCGGAGTCAGGTGGAATGGACTCCTCTTGGCAGTAAACAAACACGCTCGAGTCTTGGTAGGATTAAATTTGACTTTGTTATCATCGCCCCAATTTGAAACCTCTTCCTAATCTCAAATTGATGCGTTCTACCAAGGCCTCCCTGTGCTCTCGAGTTTCTGTTGCGCTAGCTCGGGGACCGGATATGTATCTCTCCGTGACAGTGCTGTCGTCTGCGTACCCAAAGATACCGGGTTTCAGCAGATCGTTCATATGCAGCAGGAAGAGTGTGGCGGAGAGAATTGAACCCTGAGGAACACCGGCATTAATCGCCATTAGATCAGACGAGAAGCCATCTAGGACGACTCGAAACGATCGTCCACTCAGGAAATCTGATATCCAGTTGCAAAGGCCAACAGGTATCCCATAGCTAGGAAGCTTGCTAAGAAGGCCCGCATGCCAGACCCGGTCGAAAGCCTTGGACACGTCAAGTGAAACGGCTAACGCTTCACCATACTTGTCCATGGCCTCGCCCCAGATGTGAGTAGCGTACACTAAGAGATCTCCAGTTGATCGATTCCGACGAAAGCCGTACTGCTGGTCCGATAGGAGATCGTTTTCTTCGAGGTACGCCTGGAGTTTGTTATTCAATACACGCTCCAAACCTTTGCAAAGTATGGAGGTGATTGCTATGGGTCGGTAGTTGGCCGGGTCGGTACGGCTATTCTTCTTAGGTACTGGTTGTACGTTGGCAATCTTCCAGGCTTTAGGGACTTGAGCGGATTTAAGAGAGAGGCGGTACAAGCGTGTTAAAACAGGGGACAACCCAGGTGCACAATTCCTCAGGACTATTGCTGGAATCCCATTAGGGCCACTGGCCTTATTCACGTTCAAGGTGCGCAGAATTTTTAGGACCTCTCTTTGGCGAATTCGTATCTCTGGCATCATTGAGTCGCAAGGTGGTATATTTGGCGGTGAGGCACTTCCTGCATCGAGACGCGAATTTTCGGCAAACAGGGCCGCTAATAAGTTAGCCTTTTCTGTTGCCGTAAAGGCCAAGGATCCGTCCGGCTTCAGCAGTGGAGGCAGCGATGGACGACAGAAGTTCGTCTCAACTGACTTGGACAGAGACCAGAATGCTTTACTACCACGGGGGTAGGAAGCTAATTTGGCTCCAAGACGTCTAGTTCGGTTGAAACGAACCTTCTTGAGAACCTTCTTGTAGGACTTGGCAGCAGAGTTAAAGGCTCTCTTCTTAGTCGCAATGTCCGGAGCTTTGGTGGTGCGGGCTGCTGCCCACGCTACAAACGCTGAGTTTTTACGGGCCTCAGCTGCGGCGCACTCAGCGTTGTACCACCTAGGGATCTTGTCATCCAGTGATACGTCAGCATATGGAATAAAGAACTCCATAGCCTGACATATCACTTCAGATATGGCTTGTTCGCAGCTCGACGGATCAGTGGAAGAGAAGCATATCTGCCGCCAAGGGTAGGATGCAAAAAAGTGTCGCATCTCGTCCCAGTCTGCCGACTTGTATCGCCACACCCGTCTGGTTCCAGTGGGACCGGAGTCCAGAGGGTGGAAGTTGAAGACCGACCTGATCACACAATGATCAGAAGTGCCCAAGGGAGCTGCAACTGATAAACCGGTCAGGGTCGGTAGTCAGCAGAAGGTCCAGACAGTTAGGTGTATGACCGTCCACGTCCGGTACCCGAGTTGCTTCATGTACCAGCTGAGAGAGGTTTAGGGATATTGCGAATTTGAGCGCCTCTCTCCCGGCGTGGTCGGTGTTCTGGTATGGGAACAGCCAATCTTGGTGGTGAGCGTTGAAATCCCCCAGAAATACCATTTGAGCAGTCGGGTAACGACGTTGGACGGCATCAGCCGTCACGCTGAGGTACTCAAACATCCGAGTTGTCTCCTGGTCACCTTTGTGCGACCTATAGACGCAGGCGTATACAATCTGCTCCAATCCTGTATCCGATACGCACCACATTACCGAAAAATCGGGTACCTCCAAGTTTCGGAGACGCCGGAAGCAGACGTCATTACGAGCGTACATACAGACCCCAGCACGAGGTTTGAAGTTGTGCTCGAGAGAATATCCGGGATACTGTGAGTACGCTACATCCGCTGGACTGGTGATTTGTGTCTCCGTGAGAAAGAGCAAGTGCGGCATGGCGGTCTCAAGGTGGTGGTGGACCGCAAAGAGATTGGAGTGCAAACCTCGTATATTAGAGAGATGCACTGAAAATGAGAGGTGGTGCAGCCGCTGTGAAACATTCTTCTTGCTTTTTTTATAACTCATTGATTGTGGGCGTGAATAGGTATAAGGAAATGGAAGTTGTACGAGGTGCCGCACTTTGGACACCGTGACTTTTACCGCAGAGACGGAGATGGTAGACTCAACTGGAGACCGCGGGGACGCCCGAACCCCCCTGGGAATCGCCACCGGGACCTCTCTCTGGTCGCCAACCAGCACGGTGGAAACCATCCCAGGATTTTTCGCAAGTTGGCGGGGCAGCCTTTCGTAGATGGCGAGCCTACTAATTGGGCCCCCTACTAACTGCGGTCGGCCAGCGGTGCACCGTGCTTCGGATCCCGCTGCCCTCCAGATTGAGCCGCCCGGCGTCACTGTGACTACGGTCAGAACCTGTCACCAAATGCAGAGCACAACTATACAGACCCAATCCCCCATGGTAAGCTGCTGCAAACTTCGCACCGGAACACGAAGTGCTGCGCGACAATGTGAATCAAGTCACTTGACAAATCGCTGTGGCGATGCGGCTTTGTTCGCAGGGTGGTAATGCTAGCTACGGCCGGAGCCTCCCACCTAGAATATGTTGCTCAATTAGCACCACCCAGGGGCCACGTGTAGGGTAATGAGGTATGAAACCTGTTTTTGGTGAGACCTACGGACGTGAGCAACTTTGACCCCCAAAATTGTATGTATTTTTTAAGAGTAATTAACTTCAATTTGTATGATTTTATGTTAAAAGTAATTTGAATTTTTTGTAGGATCAGTTTTGCTTGTGGATACCAAATGTTTGCTAAACAAAGCCACTGACGAAATAACAATGTTTGTGTAACTACAGAATATTTCTATAATGTCACGACTCGTTGAAATTGACTTTATGTATATTTAATAATTTAAGAGGATTTTAAAAGAATCGATATTTTGTACAAGCTTGTTCTACTAATAAGGCTTCAGACCGTCTGGGTCACACCCATTGGCAAAATTATTTAATCGTCAAACGCCGATACTTTGTAAAACTTCGTTTGATAAGTTTTACATATAAAGCATTTATTTCATCTAGACACACGGCAGAGTTACAGTCTAAGTGAAAGTCAAGAATTTGAACTGTTGACGGAACACACCCTGCGAATGAAATGATCGCCTCAAGGTTATTTCAAATAAAAAATGAGGAATAAACTGAGGTGTTTATTTTCAAACCAGAGGTAGATTTATGACAATCAATAAGCAAGTGTAATATACGCTTCTATATTGAATAAAGATTTTTAAGTACGACTTTGACTTTGGCAGCCATTTGTTATTATTTCTAGTAATGGAAATTATTAAGGCTATTCATAAACTCAGCGGGCGACTCCCTTTGGGATGTTTTTAACAAAATTGGTATATGTCATTACAGTATATTAACAACAATATTATATTTGTATATGTTCATAACTAATTATCCATAATTAATCGAAAACAGTGATACGCATTGTATATACACAAGAAGTAAAGAAAAACTTACTGGTTTTGTGAAGCTCGCCTGCGTAGGTACCACTCATCAGATATTCTACCGCAAAACAGCAGTACTTGATACTGTTGTGTTCCGGTTTGAAGTGTGCTTGAGCCAGTGTAATTATAGGCACAAGGGACGTAATATCTTAGTTACCAAGGTTGCTGGCGCATTGGCGATGCGATTAACACTTCTTACAACGCTGGCCCATATGCTTGTCCATTACCTATACTATAAAAAAAAAAAACCTAATTCTTTGCTCCGTTGGTGGCCTAAAAGAGGTCACTTTGTAGCGATAAGGACGCCAAAGTTGTATACTCATAATTAGGTTGTGTCCATGTTTTGTAATTTTTTAATCTTTGTGGTGTACAATAAAAGTATAAATAAATAAATTTAAAATATAATGATTGAAACGTACCCGCACGAGCTAACTTGAATAAAGTCTAATTTTGATTTGTTTTGGTCTAAAGATAAGGTTAGCATTGCACCACACCTCTCAACTATAACTGTTAACATACCGACATACGTGATAGAATTACATCTGTAATACGCAGGTTTCCGCGAGATATTTTCCTTCATTACCGTGCATGATATGAATATGTAAACACAAATTAAGTGAATGAAAACTCAGCGACTGACGGATTTGAACCCGTGTCGTTCGGTTAAGTAATTTCAGCCGTGTTTTATTTATATAACAAGTTGTTTGTGTTTTATATATAACTATTAAGTAATTCGAAATAATAATAGTGTATGCTTTTCAAAACATGACGATGCCTGGTTTAAAGTACTAAGGGAAAAACGCGTTAGGCGTCATGAGCGGGCTTCAAACCCCCGCCCACCTGGGGGCGCATACACTTGTCGGGAGTGCGGCCGAAGAATCCTCTCTCGCATTGGACTCTTTAGTCATGAACGCAAGTGCCTTCGTGCTGCTTGAATCATCTGTCATAGATGCAGAGGCCTATATATATGCTTTTCAGTATAATATTAGTACCTTGAGAGAATATGTAAGAATTATTAGCGGTAATGAATAACATACCATTACTTTAGTTTTGTAATAAAGCATAAAAAATATTTTTCTATTCTAAATTTAAAAGATACAAAATGAAACTATATTTATTATTCTAAGATATTGCTTCGTCATTAATCTATAAGAAGTAAGATAAAATGTTCGAAAACAAAAGATGATTAACTACACAGTAGATAGAGCTTTCAATGGAGCTTTTATAGTTTCTTTACACTTTCATTCTCGCTATATAATACGTATATATAATATCCATTATCTATATAATATCATTGACTACTTCGTTAGTTTAGTTGCTAGATGTAAGGCCGCAGACCTGGAGGGCCTGGGTTCAATTCAGGTCGGGCCAGTAAAAAGTTACTGGGTTTTTCTGTCAGAAAATTCTCAGTAGCAGCCCGAAGTCTGGAAGTTGGAAGTATGTACACTCCCGTGCTTTGGAAAGCACGTAAAGTCATTGGGATTGCCGCCCCATCGGACTACGAGAGCTAGGGAATAGAGAGTGCACTTGTGTTTGTGCACACACTTGTGCACTGTAATATCTCCTTCACAGTTATGGCTAATCTCTCTTGAGATAGGCCAGTGTGGTCGGAAACGGTCGGGAGGACATTAGTATTATCCATTGTCCTGAATATCAAAGTACACCTTAACCAATAAAATAGGAAATAAAATTTTGAGGAGAAGTTCTGTTTTAAATGCAGTTTTTAATATTGAAAGTAAGACAAAAATGTAAATATACAGGCATGTTGACGATATGTTATCTCAAATATAACATCGGGTCAATTGCTCTTTTGTTACGTGAAATAAACTGACAAACACACGGCATTTGTAATACTCGTAGGCATAAGAGATAAAATTCGTTAGAAATAAATCATGAAAAACATCCTGTTGACTTAACGTACTTAATTACATTCCATTAATCATTTTTAATGACGAATTAACTTAATTTAGAAGTCGATGACCGAGACACTCACGAAAACTCCACTTAAAACGAAATAGTAATTAATTAAATGATAAGTTGTATCATAAACTTCGTTCGCGTTTCATGAAAATACTTCGCGTTATTTTTCTTAATCTATTAATGGAGGGGAATGTAATAAAATGATTAACACTTGCGAATATTTGCTAGTTTTTTTTTTTTTTAATAATGACATTAAATAATTAATTGTAGATACTTTTCGGCCTTAAATAAATACAAATAAAAATTCAAAATAGACTTTACAAATCGTGACCGCGTGCAATGGTTACAAGAATGCTAGCAGGATTTTGCTAAATTAAAATATTGGTCTTAAAGGTTGCTCCTTGGTGTTGTGCTACTGTGCTGTGGCTAAGTTATACGGATACATGTCAGATGGTCATGAGTTCGAATTTTGGGTAGAGACAATAAAAAATAAAGGTTTTCTGTTTCAGTGTCACTTTCTCTAAAAATAATAATATACGCGTTAAAATGAATGAGCATTTTTCAATGAATTAACGCGTATTACATGTACGTTCGCAGTTCGCAATCGCGTTCGGAGCAGTATGGTGAGATATTCAAGAAACCTTTGACCAGGAGAAGGATATTTACAGTAAGATGTTTACTTTTATAGACTAAGAACTAACATTATTGTGCCTCGAAAAATTCACGGCAGTGTTAATATATCTTTCTTTTAATAGAAATGTAATTTATCTTAAGGCGATTTAAGATGAGATTATGAAGCAAGAAATGCCCTCCAACCCGCATTATCAAAAACCAGGCATCCTATCTCATTACAGAGAGGTGTTTGCCCTTTGCTTAATATGAGACGGATCTTTATAAAAATATACTGGAAAATGATAAACACTGATAACAAAGCTAAGTGATATTTTACATAACTTGAATATTTACTGAACTGTTGGTGAACATAGAAAGCTTTAAAATGGCTTATAGGTGTATTAAATATCATGAATAGTTACATTATCAAGGAAATTAAATATTGACAAGTAACAGATGAAATTTTAAAGTGTCAGAAACATTGTACTCAAATTCTTACTCGTTACTAATAATAATAAAAGCTTGTATTGAAAAAAACAAGCGTTTATAAAAAAAATTTGGTGTCTGCCGTTAACCGTTAAGGAAATCTTTCGGGCACCAATCGTGGGTGTAGAATAAGGTCATTTTCATACAGTACTGTAACAGCGAATGTGAATGTCCCACTGCTGGACTAAAGCCTCCTCGCCTTTTTTTTTTGAGAAGAAGGTTTGAAGCTTATTCCATTACGCTGCTCCAATGCGGGTTGGTGGAATACACTTGTGACAGAATTTCAGTGAAATTAGACACATGCAGGTTTCCTTATGATGTTTTCCTTCGCCGTCAAGCACGAGATGAATTATAAACACAAGCACATGAAAATTTAGTGGTGCTTGCCCCGGTTTGAATCCACGATCATCGGTTAAGATTCACGTTCTAACCACTGGACCATCTCAGCTCATGTTATGTAAAAGTCATGTTCATATAAAAATACATTATCATCGGAACTGAAACAACATGTAAAATTTCAAGTGATTCTAATTCAGCTTCTAAGATTTCATCTAGACAAACTAACAAACATTGTAAGTTAAATAGAAGCTTTTAAAAATTAAATTTCTGTGTTCCAATAGTTTCATTCTGTTTCATCATCATAATTATTATGTGTAGCATATTGGACAAAAAATATGATTAACATTTTAAAAATAACTTAAATGGTCAACATTTATCATCATAGGTCATAGTTTATTTCTTTATTGTCACCGGGAAAGACTTTTAGATTTTAGGTGTAGACGACCGGGTAGGAAATTGTAAGCAGTTAATGAAATGCATGACAACGAAATATATTAATTGTATCGTTTCTAAAGTACCTTTCACATTAACTGAACACAAGAGTTTAATATTTTATGACAATTAACAATAATGCTTGGTAACGTAATAAGTTAGAACGATGTATCAATTTGTTAAAATGTAAATGTGTTCGAAATTAATTAATTAATAATACAAATTAAATTATTAAATTGAAATAACAAAAAAGTATCTAGGTTAAGTCTTAAATATTATTAAAATTAGTGGAAAATTAATTGTGACATTAATTTTAATTTATTAATTATTTGTGTTTTAATAACTGATTGAACTTGTACCACATAGATGATATGTATCTATGTGGTATAAGTTCAATGTAGATATGAGTAAATTACTTATAAATGATTATCGATTAAGATGGCAAAAATATTGTATTGAGAACTTAAAGCGAATGTTCATTTTAAATATTTCTAAAGAAAGCTCGAAGTCGAAGAAGGCGAAGTCGGGATGGGTCGCCATTTAAATATATTTTGTAATATGTCATTCATTGTGAAACGGTCTCCGAATGGGTTGGTCTCATCTTCACAGAAGTTTCGAGATTGCTGTCGGTTCGTTAGTTTCGAGTAAATATTGAAACTGAGTATGGAAACGCCGGGAGTGATCTCTAACGCAGACTTTAGTGTTTAAACGCAGCGAGTTTACGACTAGATAATTTATTTACATAAATGTTCTGAGCAATAATAAATAGTTGTTCAGTAGCAGCCTGTTAATGTCCCACTACTGGGCTAAGGCCTCCTCTCCCTTTTGAGGAAAAACTTTTGGAGCTTATTCCACCACGCTGCTCCAATGCGGGTTGGTAGAATACACATGTAGCAGAACTTCAATGAAATTAGACACATGCAGGTTTCCTCGCGATGTTTTCCTTCACCGTCAAGCACGAGATGAATTATTAACACAATAGTTGTTCATGTTTTTATAATAATAATATATAGTAATGAAGTATATAGTGTACACGTCACTTATGTTTAAGCAAATAGAGTGCGAGGGCATGACGGCATACGAGAGCGTCATTCCTTATGCCGTCACGGCAAACGAAACGTTCGCCTGGGGGGAATCTAAGGCACGCCATGATGTTTTAGATCAAATCTTGAATAAATATTAATATTATAGTATATAATTATTAGAATTTATTATCGAAAACAGCTCTTACGATTTGACTAAAATTTGTATTTAGATAATATCCTGGGACATTTTTCACACATGGTCATCTGATCCCAAATTAAGCTTGTACAAAGCTTGTGTTATGGAAACCAGACAACTGATATACTACATATAATACTTTTCTTTTGTAAATACATACTTATATAGATAATTACACCCAGACTCAGGACAAACAGTTCATGCACACAAATATCTGTCCTGGGTGGGAATCGAACCCACAACCTTCGGCGTAAAAGGCACAGTATCTACCAACCACGCCAACCGGCTCGTCATAAGATAAGGTTTTACTTTTTAAGTTTATCTATGTAGCTGTATCTTGGTATTCTAGCGCAGTCGGAGTCGGCGAGTTCGACATACACCCCCACTTCATGTGTTGGAAACGCGTGACTGTGTGTTTCAATTGAGATACAAATACATACTAATAATAATGTAATTATAATAATAAAATTATAATAATATAATACACACACTACACTATAGATACTATAAAAACATTTATAATATAATGTTATTCTATATCTATAGAATAAAAACCATTTCTTACCCAATAAGAGTTTTAAAAAAGGCCATCAATTAATGTTGAAAATTCAACAATAGACGTCCTTATCACTGTCACGCTGTGTTTGCACGTCGGTGTTAACGACCGCTCTGCCTTCAAATTGATTTCTCATTTTTAGATCCCTCGAGCAAGGCTTTGTGGTAAAAAATCAAAGGGGAGTAACCACTAAACGAACTCATTATTTGCTGGGAAAATGAAGTGATTGGCCATTAAACATGGAACAAAACGCAGGGGAAGTGGAAATTATATTTATTTAATTAAAACCAGTAACTTTCTGGTTATAACCGGATACATCCACCACGTTGCTTTATTAAAAATAAAGTTTATTACTATAATACTTGTGTAATATAAGGATATTTCTAAGCCCCGAACCTTCTCCTCAATAAGGGAGAGGAGGCCTTTAGCCCAGCAGTGGGACATTCACAGGCTGTTACGGATAAGGATATTGAAAATTATCTAAGTAACATGTAAACATAATACTACGACAACAAGTGTCTGTTCAATATACGCGTTATTTGCTCGTTACCAGTATATTGCTCGGTGGCTCTAATTTCATTCGTACTCCTGACTCGAGATTCAACTTAGAAGAGTAGCTGACTGACTGAAGAAAATTATTTGTATAATGAAAACATCGAATCCAGCTGGCAATAAAAAGTATCAGTTTTAAGTTGAAATCAATCGACTATTACAGCTAAAGAAAAATATAGCTCTCGAGTCACAAATTTGTGTACATTTTTTATTAAAATTTTGATAAAAATAATTATTATTATCATCTATGTGTATATTAAATAAATTCGTCAAATCAATGTATTTAATTATAAAACGGTCAAATACCTTTTTATCCCCCTGTATATAAGTCAATGCCCGATCCTCGTTATAAAATTTGGTTAATAAGAGCATCCTGTTTGCGTCTGTATCATTCAATGGTTTTGTGGGTCGAATCATTTCAAGCCGCGTTCTTGGCCTTTAATTAGAAACGAAATAATTTATTTGCTAGTAAATTTTACCTGCCGGTTTGCTTGGTACACCACATATACTATTATCACACCGACAAAAAATTGTGTTGTTGAGGGTGTTAAAAAAAACTTCCAATCAAAATTGCAACACTTCCTATGAACTCGATGTTAATAACAATCTAAAGATAAAAATAATACATATATTTACGGCAAATTGAATAAATACAATATTCCAGCCGTATAATCTGTCTGATGATTTTAATCCAGCTGAAGGTGAACAGGATGAAGCTGAAAGTGAACAAGTGAGGTAAAACGATGATAATGACTTCGACATGCACCGAGTGACACATAGGCGATACGACAGCCACTCATATATATATATGAGTGGCTATGTGGCTATGAGTGATATATATATCAATCGCAAAGACCGGAACCTGCATTTTCATTACCGTTCACAGCATCAATGCTAGGTTATTATCTCTAACCACACTTCGTGCGTACCAATAGTCAGGCCTATTCCAACACTTACTTTAACATCCGGGGGCCGAGGCGTTCGTAGCTTTTAACCAACGCGAACGTAGTACTCTTCTACTACTTGTCGAATCATAGCGACTATTCTTCTAAAAATTTTAGGCTATTTATTGCTTTATAAGTCTTATTAAAATAAAATCATTTAAATCAAAATGCTTGTATTTAAATTAACTTTAACAAGTACTTACGAATCGTCAAGCGTTATTGCCGATTTGGTATGTGAATTTTTCGGAAGAACCGACAAAAAACTCAGTAGACACAATTTTTTTTATTACGTATTTGAATAAGTTTCATACACTCAGTTCTCACACGAGATCCAGCCAATCATTCAATCTATGCATTTTTGTTATATATATTGAGAAATAGAATTACAAATTATATAATTCGAATTCAAATATAATGTCTGAAAAGACCTTCTATTCAAAGAAAAAGGAGAGAAGGCCTTAGCCCAGCAGTGGGATATTCAGAGGCTGTCTGAAAAGACCATTCAGGTCTAGCTTAAAGCTATATAAACTTATACAAATAACATTAAACTCGCTAATCAACATATGAACACAAACGAAAATAAAATTTCACTTAATTTTCACCATCCCAAGGAAATGCCTTTGATATAATATCATTATATACTTGTTTGCATCAAGATGTCAATGTATCTTCGTACCATAACCGACGGTTATTGACCTTTAAAACGTTTTCCTGTCATTATAATTTGAATTTAGAATTTTACTTTTACATTGAAGGTTTTATATAATTTACATGGGATTCTCACGTGTATTTACGCTTCGTAAATTAGTACTGGGAAGTTAGTTCGATTTTTGAAATTATTAAAAAAAAAAGAATCTAAAATGCGTATAGATAACAACGTGATATCGATCAAATGCCTAGGGCTATTCTAATCCATATACGAGTTGCAAGAATACATTTTTTTTTAATTGTATTTTTATAACAGTGTTTCTCTAGATTTTAACTAAAAATATTTGGTAACCAAATAGCGTATCTTATAGAAAGCAGACTCGTCTCCAGATATGTTATATTTATTTATTATAGACCTTAAAACAAATGTTATAATTGCGACTTGTAACTTTTTTCTATTCAATTAAATGTATAAAATCAATATTTATTTAAAATTCAATTTATAATTCATTCTTTCAATGAATTAATTTAAACAACAGTTCCTCAAACTTTGTTTCGAAGATATCCATTTTGGTTCATTGAACTTTCAAATAAATACAACTTTAGATTGGAAACGTGAACATTTCAGTATGCTGAAGTTATTTTCTGTGTTTATAATACGAAGAATAATGAAAGATAATAGAAATTACATGTGGTCTGAAATGGTACTTTTTTTTTTAATTTTGACATTAGGCCGGCATTATTCCTTTTCAAATGAGATAGTTTTAGACTTAGTATACTGTTATATACTTCCATTTGATGGGATCAATTTCATTTTGTAACCAATTGTTGACGTTTTACTTATTTAACCAAATAGAGGCATTCCATTTAAAAATGGAAAACGACTGAAATCGTAACTGATCAACTTACTGTAAATATTTAAATACCAATATATATAGTCATATATATTCTGTTCTTACAAAACTTTCATCAACGTAATTTAAAATAGTCTAATTAAGTATAAGTATTTACTTTGAATACGCATTCCTTCTGCATTTTAAATATATACGTAACTTAAATATTCCATCCATTATTGTGTATGTACTGGAATATCTCTTAAATATAATTTCCACAACCTTTGATTATTATTTGTAAAATACTAACGGCCTTCTTTTATAAACGTTGCTTAGTGGTTGTTTAGATAAACAGAGATTTATCTCTTTCTATCATTATTGATTTGACAGATGAAAGAAGAAGACAGCATTATTTAACTAATCAATCGCTTAACAACATTGATAAGTAAGCCGTAATATACTAACAACATATGTGGTATGGTATGGTAACAGCCTGTGAATGTCCCACTGCTGAGCTAAGGCCCTCTCCCTTTTTGGGGAGAAGGTGTTAGAGCTTATGACCTAAATTAAATATATATATCTAAGAGATCCCAACACGCTGCTTTAATGCGGGTTGGTGGAATACATATGAGGCTGAATTTCAGTGAAATGAGACACATGCAGGTTTCCTCACGATATTTTCCTTCACCGTAAAGCACGAGATGAATTATAATAACAAATTAAGCACGTGAAAATTCAGTGGTGCTTGCCGGGGCTTGAACCCATAATCATCGGTTAAGATTCACGCGTTCTTACCACTGGGCCATCTCGGCTGTATAATATATGTATGTAAGTATTTTTTTATGAAACATGAATGGGAATTATTGATGTGCGCTAAAGTGGCCGTATCATACAAGTATATGATCGTAAATGGCTGGTTTAGTGACGCTAAAAATTAATGGACAATAATGCGACGGTCCACCCCGTCGTTAATTTATGGCAAGTTTTTTAGGTTTACGTCGGTTTTATGATGCTCGGGTAAAACAAACAGTTGACTCTAGATTTCCTTATGTCAGTTTTTAGTATAAATTAATAACAATCTCTATTGGCGCAGTTCATAGAAACACTGCTTCCCACTGCATGCAGCCCCGAATCTGGTTATTTTATGTATATATCCAAATTTCCCGTTATCCAATTGTCACGGTCGTGCAGCAAGCGATCCCGTGACGATGAAATGGGTAACGCTGGTTTTCCAGCGCACTCGGTGCCGGTGAGTTCAAAGCGAACATGGACGGCTCGCTTCTCACTGCAAGCCGTGAATTTAGAGACTAAGGTCTCTCTTCGGTTAGGTCGGATTTTAACATTAAACTACAATACGCAACATATCTATTCGTAATAAAAGAAAAAAACGACACAAATACATTTAGTATTTATGGTTCGGATTTAAATCAAGGCGATCCATCATTTTTCGGATTTCAAAATGGATTAAAAAAAAAAGTTTATTAAAAAAATTACCAGCACGAATTGTATCTGTTCTACGAGCCATCAGCTTTTTTAGAACATATCGTAACCATGGATACATTGATATCGTATGTATGACAATGGGCCGGTTGTCATTTACGACACTTTATAATAAATAATAAATAAAACTGAAAATTCCAAAATAAAATTGTTATTAAAACATTAAGCCTTCGTAAAACGGATAAACAAAGGGGGCAAATAAATTAAACAAGGAGTGGGTATCCAGAAGCAAATTGTAATTTCAGTAGTGACGTAGTTAAAAGGTTCATTGACTCGTCTACGTTGTACCCGCATCAATGGCGTAGGGATACCAGCGCTTAGAATCTTTTGAAACCGGTAATAACATATTATCATCAGAGCAGTTATTTATCTTCCCGAAAAATGAGAAGAATTTTAACTTAACTAAATATAATACGCTAGCATTCTTGTCACCATTCCATTGTCACAAGATTACATATTATATATAAATAAAAAAAACTGCAATCTTATTAATTAAGGTTGACAATTCTTTTTTCAAAGCATAAAATACAAACATAACAGACTTTAAAAAAACTTGTAACGCATGATGAACGAAAGGCATGTTACATGTTTCTTTATACGTCAACATTTGTACGTGTGTTTACATAGTGTATCTCCTGCCTTGATGGCATCGTTTAACCTCCTCATGTGTTATCCTATATGAAAATGCGAAATAATCTCCGCACTGCTTTATACATCTAAATGAATAAATTTATTCTGGGATAATCCATCCAAACTACTAGAATCATGGTCACCACATTTATACGCGACTCATATTGTTAGCGTTGAACAAACACATGGAACAGTGTCCTATAACTGTTATTTATGTTACACAATAACTCAGTCACATCTCCTCAATTGCTCTATTTATTCACAAATGTTTGCTTTCGTTCGTATTTGGTTATCGACATCGGAGATATCGACTGGAAAATCTTTGTAAAAATGATTTATTTCTAATTGATCTATTATTAAAAGCTATTCAATTTATTATAATTTAATTTTTGTTGTCATATCGCTATTCATTGCGTACATATTGATTTAATTGTATATAATTATTAAATATATAATATGATTGTTGATGAATAAAAGGAACTACTACAAATTGTCTTGCTTGGTTCTTCTACGTAGAAAATATATGTGGTAATGGTAGCCTAAGCAGGTACGAGCTTACTTGAAAAAAATAGAATTTTGATTTGATGACTATAAAGCATAAAATAAAAATATTTTTTAATTGTTATAAAATTATTTATTTTTACACTTATGTTATAGTTAATTTACATTAGAAATAAACAAGGCTTTATTGTATAATTTAAACTACGAAGATGGTAATGTCTCGATGAACAAAAAGCATTTACCAATGGCACAACTGCAAAATATAATAATGTATCATCGAGCGACCAAAATGTAGGGAAACAATATTTTACTGTTATATAACTTCCTAAAGCCTCATATGTATATACATCTATTTAAATTATATTTATTTACATAAATACATTTACCATAACTAATTCAATATATCACAAGTTATTTACATCTTTAAAAACAGTACATATTAAGCTAAACGTGTATTTACATCGGTAGGTACGTATCCAGATAAAAAAAATTAATCATTAAGAAAGTTAATTTGTTTTCAGTGCTATAAAGGTCTTGCAAACATGAACCTTTCACTTCCTTGTCTCCTTATTATTTCAGCAGTGGCTGGGGTCGCAACGAAAACTGTTGCTTGGCCCAGATCCATAAAATTTCCCTTCCTATTATTTTTACCACTCAACCTTCTATCTAATCTTGTATCAAAGACATCATCAACTTCACTATGATCATAATCAATCATTGGTTCATTTATGACTTCTTTTTTTCTGTAGTTTTTCTTACCATTTAGGAAGTATGAAGGTTGTGTACTAACATTTGGCGTAGAAACCTGTCTGGATATTCTACCTCCAGATCCAATTCTTTCAAACGATGGGAAATGACGTTGTAAATTTTCTGAAAAAGATTGTCGCCGATGGTTATATCTTCTGGTATCCAGGGGCTGGTGATTGAATGAAGCCCGTCGAATGAATCTGTTATCTTGATCAGCATGGAAGGATTTTCTATCCTGATTATTATTGGACTTTAAAGAGTCTTCGTAGCTACATCTGCAATTTTAAAAAGCAATGTGAAAATTAGCTAGAATTAACAAATAAAAATTTAAAATTTTAATAAAATCAATTTGAATAAAATTTATATTATATTTATATTACCACATAATATCTTTTGACTATTTTAAACATCATCTATCAAATGTTATTTAAACTGTTTTATATGATTTACTGTCTGGTATATTTTAATAATTCATAATGTAATATCATCCATACCCGCTGCTCTCCTCAGACGTATGAGTGGACTGCCCACAAGGACACCGCGCTTCAGCGATTCCGGAGTCCTGGCCACTGGAATTCACTGATGTTATCGATGTGTCTTGACCTTTCCTATGTTTGATGTACGTGTGTTAAATTGTTGTTCTTGTGAGATTATTGTATTTGGAGTATGAACATGATGGATGTTTGGTGGAATTTGATTTGTTGAATTTGTCGAAGTAAATTTCGGTAATAATATTGATTAATGATTTTTATCGGAATTGGTTTTGATATTGTATAATTTTTAATTGAATAGAATAGTAAAGTGAAAGGAAACATGTACAATTTAGAGATCACTACGAATACTAGTAGTAGGATCTTTTGCAAGATTATTTAAAATTTTATATTACGTTTTCTTACCTCTTCTGCATCGATCGTTGATTAAACTTAATACACATTCGCTCATGTTTTTCTTTTCCATTAATATCTGTGAACTGTCCTTTTACACATTTCTGATGCGCCTTCCCAAATTCTTCCACGGCATTTCCATGGGGACACGTTTTCTTCAGCGTACTTTGATTAATAACATCGACGTATGAATCAGCTTCACTAAACGATTGGTTGAGTTCTTGGCACTGATTGTTTCCAGATGGAAACAAACCTCCGTATTTAGTAAGGTGCTCAGTTGAGAAAGCATTAAGACGTTGTTGGGAAAATGGTTTGTGGCGGTTTCTGTTAGGGCAAAGATAGAAAAGAATTCAGTCAACAGAAGCTAAGTGTTATTAAAAAAATTATGAGTGATTTGAAGATGTGGATAGAAATAAGCGTTCAGAAATAGAAATAAGGAATCATTAATATTTACACAATAATAAAATCATTAATCAATTATTATAATATTTTTATTTCAATTAAATGACAAAGTTTATAAGATTAGTAATAAATTATTGCGTAAAATCTAGTTGAAATAATGATGTGCATGCTTTCTTTTGTGATGGTGATGATGTCTGAAATGTGTAAGAAATAAAATCGCTTACCTTTTGGAGATTTCTATATAGGGTCTTAATTATTTAAAATACCTAAGCATAATTAAAATCAGCAAATAGTTTTGAAGCTACTTTTATATATAATATAAAATTCTTGTTTTTATTCAAAATTCATAACTTTCATTAAATTAACTATTTTAACACTTAGAATAGTATTTCCTATTATTTACCTTCTCGTTTTCCTAACACATAATATGCAGATGGCAGTCGTACAGGCTCCAATAAATACAATACATCCTAAAGCCACCACACTTATTTCCATAGTGCTTAACATCTGACCGCTTCTCGCTTGGACCATGGCCGTGTCTCCAACTTCCAAAACCTTAAAACCCGCGAGATTGTTGCGTAGAAAGACATCTCTTTTTGTTAGAGATCTGTAATATTACACATTAAAATATTTATAATCATAAGCATTTGAGATAATCGATCGGATTTTTTTTTTTTATAAATTAGTATTTATAGTAGTCTATACAATATCACTTACTTTTGCAGCACTTCCATATCAATGATCGCGTTAGATATGGGATCAACGGCATAAATATACATATTAGTCCTGGAAAGAAAAGTTCAAAGAATAAATACTATAATATATTTCCTGCTCTTAATTTACGTTTCTTATTTAATTTCATCTTATATTAAGTGATAGTTTCCAGCCTCGGCCTCGATTAAAGAAGTTAAATTTCATCAAAATCAATTCAGTGGTTGTCATGAAAGCGTAACAGGGTAACTTTCGCATTGATAATATTTTATTATATATACTTAATGTATGTATATATCATATGTAGTTAATCTACTGTATTCATATTTTATACTATTTTATAAACTTTAACTTACGCGTAACCATCCATAGCTCCCTTAGAACTGGTCTCAATTCGTCTTACGCGAATATCAAAACCTGTCATGTTTGAAAGATGTTTCGTAATGTTATCCATTTCTTTTTCCACCTCTACTGGTTTGCCTCCCAATACCATAACCAATTGCTTGTTCTCATTCAAGACATATACCTATAGGAATAAAATTAATAATGACTTAAAAATGTATTATTTGGTAACATAATAATTATGCTTTATCTTTCTCTTATAACACTCACTCGTTTTCAGTAATAGTAATAGTTTGTATTCAAAATTAACTTACGAATACATTGACAATAGCAGAACGACCGTCATCGGCCCCACGACGGTCAGTGGCTTTGACATCAAAACCAATAACTCTTCCAGCGTCCCTTAGAAAACTGCCGGCAACTCGGACTCTTCCACTGATCGAGTCTACGCTAAACCGAGCTCCTTCAGAGTTAATCACTTGATATCGAATATCGGCGTTTATACCAATATCTGCATCAGATGCCTGTATTAAAAAAAAACACTTCAATAAAAAAGTAGTTAGAAGTAAAAATAAATAAATGGAGTATTACGCTTGCCTGTAACTGTATAACTTCGTAGCCAAATGGTGCAGTAGTGGGGATGGCTGTTACCATCGGTCGCCCACCGTTTATGAATTTCGGGGCATTGTCATTGACGTCCTTGATCCTCACTACTACTTTGACGTCGTATTTTGACATTCCTTCTAGAACATCGTCTGCAACGGGATAAATCATATGCGGAAGTTCTCTACTTATTTTTTGTTTTTCAGCTCGAACAATTATTTCATACGTGTCTCTGATCTCACGATCAGGACTTCTTATTAAATATAATGTCCCATTACGGGGATCAATTACAAATGCTTTCTTGATATCTGTATCATTTTCGTTTAGAACAAAATATTTCATTTTAAAATTTTCATAATGCTCAGTCAAATTGAGAGTGACCAGTTCAACTGGTGTGTGGACGTTTTCTTCTATTTCTAATTCATAATAACGTGAAATGAATACTGGCTTATCAGAAACTTCTACGTCATCAGGAATGTCTTTGACAGTTAACATAACTATAGCAGTAGAACTTAAGCTTGGCGATCCCAAATCTGAGGCTACTACTGTCACATTATGTACCTTTTGACTTTCATAATCTAATCGTGTTGTTGTTGTTAGTATACCTTCTTTTGAATCGATAGTAAACATGTTAATTTGATTTTTTCTTTGAGGTAAGCTGTAAAGAATTAATCCATTTCCATTTCCAATAAAGTCTGAATCGTTTGCATAAACTCTGGTCACTGTTGTACCAATAGGAGCATTTTCTTCCAATGTTGCCTTGTAAACTGGCATCATCATGACTGATTCAAAATTGTGATTTGAAAATTCATCTGCTTCTGGGTGTTTCCATTCCAATAATTCATCATAAGCAAAAAACTTAGGAGCATTATCATTAACATCTAGTACCTGAATTTCCACACTCACTGAGGAAGATAATTTTTTATCTTGACCATTGTCGCGTGCTACAACAGTTAAAGTATATTTGTCTTCTTTTTCTCTATCAAGAATACCATTTACGCTTAATACACCATTCAACGAGGATATTTCAAATGGAATATCTTTACTTGATGGTTGAAGAAAATATGTTAAATTTGAATTTTGACCAAAATCGGCGTCTGTTGCATCAACCTTTCCTAATACTCTTCGGCTGTACTGAGCTTCTTCTACATTAAATATATACCATGCCTTTTTGAACATCGGGAAATGATCGTTAACGTCTTTAACAAACAATCTAACTGTTATATGATCACTTAATTCTCCACCGTCCAATGCTGAGATGTTTAAACGAAATTCTGATTCTGGTGGAAGAGATCTTGCTACAACAATATGACCATGCCTTTCATTGATTACAAAATATCTTTTCACTTGCAATTCATTAGCAGGCAACGCGTAAGGAGGTAAAAATACTTCCGACACAAATTCATATCGTATCTGGCCATTCACCCCACTATCCATATCAATAGCATTTAGCTTTAATAAAGTAGTCCCCACTGCAATGTTTTCAGGTACTAAAAATAATGGAGCATTTTCTGTTACAGGAAATTTATTTTTCGGTTTGGCTTCCAGTTTAGACACAATACCAGTAATATTATTAATTTTTTCTTTATATATTTTTAATGAACTATGTTCGTCTATTTCTAATAACTCTACTGGCTCTCCAAATGGAATTATAATTTTGTTATATTTAGGTCTATTATCATTTTCATCTAAAACGGTAATAGTCATCTTTGCTTCTGACTTTAAGCTGCCCTTGTCTCTAGCAACTATTTTAAATAAATAAACACTTTTTTCTTCTCGATCCAAATTACTTCCAACATATGTTACGGTCCCTGTTTCTTCATTGACGTTGAATAATTCATGTCCATCACCGAATAGAGTATACATAAAGACTGCGTTTTGACCTATGTCAGAATCTTTAGCTTGTATTCTATTACTCATTTTTACTTCTGTTCCAGTTTTGGCATTCTCTGTGATAAAACCTTCATAAACAGACATATCAAATACAGGTGGGTTATCATTCTCATCGTCAACGTGTATTACAATCTGATACAATCCGGCACCGGATATTACACCTTTATTGAATTCAGCAATGACTGTCATTCTATAAACATCTCTTTTTTCTCTATCCAAAGACTTTTGTGCGTAAATAGTTCCATCCGGTCCTATAACACAAATATTTTAAAGAATATATTTAAACGACTTATACATATAAAAGTCATATACATATTTACTGTAAATTTACCAATTGCAATTTCATCCGCGACATCTAATTGATTTGCAATAATGAAATTAATATTTCCACTATTATTTGAAAAAGAACTTGAGTTTACTGGAAATATATGCCCAATTATAGCACCAGCTACATTTTCCTTAACATGAAACACAAACGGTGAATGCGTTCCCCTGAAAATGAAAAATATTGTTATTGAGAATCTAAAGGTTTACTTAGTCATCTAAAATATAAAATATTTACTTCAAAAAGACACCTCTCTCATCATTAACATCCACAACATGAACTGTGGCATTTGTTGATATCGTGAGGTTGAGCTTTTCTTGTATTGCCACAGCTTCGAAATCAAACAAAGGCCTATCAAACTTAGATAGCTCATTTATAACTGTGATGACCCCCGATCTTTCTTCTACTGCAAAAGGTACTACAAAAAAACAGATATTATATTTATATTACATTTCAAAAAAATATATAAGAGCTTTATAAGAAAAATGTTTTAACGAACCTCCTTCTTCGTATCCATGTAACAAATCGTATGTAACGTCGCTCTTTTTCATAGCATCATTTACTTTAATTTGGCCAACACTGGTTCCAATACCAACATTAGATCCAACCCAAAATTCATACGGTGATCCAATAAAATCTGGTTTGTCTGCTTTTGAACCTAAAGGATATATATTAAATATTAATAACAGTAACAGTATTAATATATTAATAACAGAAAAAGTATTTATTCAAGTAATAGAAACTGAATTACTAAAAAAGCTGTGATAGTAAAAATAATAGAAAAAAGATAAAATTAAGTAAAAATGAAATCTAGAATATAAATTGTAATAGTATTTTGTTTGTTAAAATTTTACCTTTGTGATCTCCGATTACATCGATTGTAACTACTGCCAAGGAGTATCTTCTTTCACTAGGATTAGCTGGACGGTCAGATGCTTCTATAAACAAAGCATGTCTTCCTTCTAATAGTGGTGATTCCACTAGAACAATCATTCCAGTTTCAGCGTCTACTTGAAAAGGCGACGTAATAGTCAAGTTGCTTGTTCTCTGTAAATCGTAAAGAACCATTCCATTTCTTCCTAAATCTGGATCCACCGCTTTAACTTTACCAATTTCAGTACCAACTAATGCATCATATTTGACTGTGAATTCATACAAATTACTTGGTATAAATACAGGATTATTATCGTTGGCATCTAGTAATGTTACTTCAACAGTAACAAACGACATCAGCTGATGCGAGTCTTCAAAATACTCTATGTTTTCACTACTAGAACCAGTTTTGTCTGGAAAAACATAGGTTGTTTTGTCTTTTGACGGTATTCTAGAGGTAGAAGGTGATCGATGCCATTTTGGCAGTCTTTGCTTGTCTAAAAATGTTCCAACAACACTAGGTTTTTTTTCATTTGCATAAACTTTCATTCGTAATGATGAATGTTGTTCTCGATCCAATTCAGTCTGCAATGAAAGTATTGTAAGTATATGTATAATTAAATGATAATAATTATATACAGTCTGTGTACTAGTTGTACATGTATGTATGAAGTATATGTTCGTTACTGTACATATATTACACTCAATATATTAACTTTACTAACTTGATTCCTAACAGTAAGCCAGCCAGTTCGTGGGTCTATTGAAAATGCGCCTTTTGGATCAGTTAATTGATATGTAAATTCGCCGTTATCCCCTTGATCTTTGTCAGATGCCATAACTTGCAAAACGCTGAAACCTAGTGAAGTAACAAAAATGTTTATATTATTATGGTGCTATAAAAAAAGTAATCATTATATAATATTATATATTATATATAATTATATACAAATTGAATTTAAATTAAAGATATTAGCATAAAAACACTTAAAATATTTATACTATACCATTTGGCAAATTCTCAACAATACTGATATTGTAGAAATCCACTTCAAAATCTGGAAGGTTGTCATTCAAATCCATTATCTCAACTTCGACTCTAGCTTGCGCCACTTTTAGAGGATTGTCCACTTGAGATGCTTGAATTTGTAACACGAAGGTGTTGCCTTAAAAAAAATCATCAAGATAATCTTATAAACTGATTTTTTTTCGATTTCAATGTCAATAAACTTTTTTCTCATTATCTGTCATTATAAGTATCTACAATATAATATGAGTCTTCAGTATATTTAATGTACTAGACACTTAAATTTTATTTAAGATTGTTTATATGTCAACGAGTCATTGAATACTTAACATTGATAAAGTTTTTACCAGGTAAAGCGATCTCAGCATCTAAGTCCACCTCTTTTTCCAAGAACAAGCTACCGTTGAGAGCGCTTAGCAAAAACAATCGACGGTCGTTTCCTGATACTAGCTCGTATCGGACAGGCGCCGCGACACCGGCGTCCTGGTCGAACGCACGGATCGGATGAGAGAACACGAGTTCTTTGTGAATCCTTTTGCCCTGAGAACATTGACGAATGGCGGTGAAAAATAATAACAAAAAAGAGAAGAGCCTCATTCGAAATTTGAATTTGACTTATACAATAAGTGGTAATTTTAAAATTATTTAATACATATTATTTCTATAGAACAAGTATAAATATAAATTAATGTAAATGAAATAAATTAAGTCGAAAAATACAATCCTACAAGTTAGCATGCACATTTTCCTGTAAACATTTTATATATACGTATATACATATTTCCTTAAATTATTTTTGTTACTTACAAGTATGGGATAAAATTCCGGTATTTTAGTTCTGTAGACGTCAAAAGTAAATTTTGGAGGAAGATCATCATTATCCTGTACCACTATATGTACAGTGGTATTGGAGCTGCGAGGCGGTGAACCACGATCCTGGAAACCATTTAAAGTATACTTTTATTATATAATTATATACATTATCTCGACTTCGAAATAAATGCTGTACTTTAAAATATATACTTTTTATCAATAAAATACATAATTTTTTACATTTTAAAATAAGAAGATTATTGTTGAACTGCAGTCCTGGACAAGAAATAAACCACCAAAATGTAAATAAAAACCCTAGATTTAGATAATACTGCAAACAAATTGTGGACATGATTCTTTTGGGTGTAAATAAAAATTTATTATTATTATTATAATTACCAAAATATTATGTGAGAATTACTGTAATAATAATTATGCCATGAAAGTAATGATTGACGAATGAAAAATTACGTAGACAATTATTTGCTTATAAGCAATTGGGTTGTTCAATATCTAAAGAGGAAGATATGATTTATTATTATACAAAGTTAAAGACAAATAACCATTTTGAAAAGCAACTTCTTTGTATTACCACTATTATCAAATACAATATGCCTTAGTACAGTAACAGTAACAGTTTGCTAATGTCCCACTGATGGGCTAAGGCCTCCTCTCCCTTTTGAGGAGAAGGCTTGGAGCTTACTCCACCAATCGATCCACCAATCGCTGTTCCAATGCGAGTTGGTAGAATACACATATGGCACACTTTCAATGAAATCAGACAATGCCTAGATCACCATAAAATACACAATAAATACTTACAGATGCAGTTATAACAAGAACGAACTCCTTATCTCCGGTGTCGAAATCCAATGGCTTGTTTAATATAAGTGACGGCTTGTGAGAACTTTCAAGTACAAATCGCCCTTTATCATCGCCAGATGTAATGCTGTATTGAACATCAGAGTTGGGCGTGTTCGGTTTATCACGGTCAAAGGCACGGATACCTCTAAAGATCGTTAAACCTGTGAAAGAGAAGATATATAGTCATTTCTGTTTAATATACTATAAACAATTATACTGAATATTTTGACTTAGGAAGCAATTCATTATTATATAATTATTAAACATAGTTATATAAATGTTACTATTTAATGAAAATTTGTTTTTGTTCTCTAATCTATTAAGTTATCGTTACATGAATTTGGTAAAATTTGATTTTATAATAATAAGGCATAATGTACTACGAAAGGTTAATGACATCAACCATCATTAATTATGCAGATACTATTTTAACTAATGAATTTAATGTAACTTACCTGGTGGAGTAAGTTCGTCTACCGTGATTCTGTATGGCGTATCCAGAAACATAGGTACGTTGTCATTTATATCTTCTATGTAAACTGTCACCGATAAATATGCAGATATCTGTAAAAAAGAAGATTTTGGCTAAAATTATTTTATAACTACTTATATTTCATGTAGTTTATGACTGGTTTACAATATTTTTAATAATATATCTCATACATTGAATAAATAAATCATCGATAGGGTATTGTATAATATGAGCTAATTTTTACACAAATTATATTATAATTGCACTGAATTTTTCCCATTGTTTTAATTTCGTAACAAAACGAACCAATTTCAATCAAAATATTATTTCTCGATGATGACATTAAAAATACTTACAATAGATGTAACTATTGTAAGAGGAACTCATACAACATGCTACTTTTAAGAGCGAAGCTTTTAATGACTTCATTCGTATGACTTCACATTATTATTATTATTTTCGAAAGTATAATTATACGAGTATCTATTTTTTAGAAATTACTAACTCTTAAATCAAGAGAAATGCTTGTGCGAGCAGTTAGGCTTTTCGCTATGTACGCCTTGCGAACTAAACACTACTTAAAAAGCGTAACAATTTAAAAAGTTGTACAAATTAAAAAGAGGAAATAGCCGATATTAAAATATCTTAAGAAAGTTTTCTTCGTCGAACGAGCGCAAAAACTCTTAACAGTTCAATGTTGCCTACAGTATTGTTATGAATTTGCGGTCAGAAGTTCATACTTGAGATTGAAATTCTTGATAGCGGGACAGAATTATGAGAATTTCTTAAACTGGGTGAAGGTTTTCAATATCCCTTGAGACTTACAATGCCTCGTTTGAAAAATAATTTAACTCCATCCCTTGACGGCGCATTTTATTGTTCTTAGTAACAGCTTGATAAAAATACAATGTTTTATTGAATTATGAGAATGACAATATACCGAATAGAAGGATTTTAAATTTGAAACATTTCAATTAACGCACCTCGGGTGTTCTGCAATTTATGGTATGGGTTTTATAAATGATAGCAGTATTGGTCTACGGGGTGCTTGGGTGGCTCGCCCAGAAACCCTCGAATAAATAAATTGAAATGTATTTTAATTACTACAATTTTTATTCCTACAAGATGTAGACAAAAGATATATTTAAAAAAAAACTAAAATAAACAAGAATATACAGCTAAGTTGCCTTAAAAAGTTTAGTAGTAAATTCTCGATGCAATCCATGTATTCGATATTTTAAAAAACTTGGTGTTATCTTTAGTGGAATATTTAAATAAACGAATACAATTTTAAGTAAAATATCTATTGACTCGTCATTTTATTTAAAACGTATGTTGAATATTACAGGCAATGACATTTAAAGAATTATTAAATAAAGTTTTTAAGACATTTATTTATTAATAAAGTTATAATCAAAAATAAAATTTTCTCTGTAAATATCTACGAATTAGTTAAAGTGTATAATACAATTATTCCTATAATATTTGTATATTTAACCACAAATATTATTAATAATATATTTACATTTTAAATCCGATATAGTTTCATTCGTACAATAAATCTTGGTGTCAGTTCTTGGTGAAATAAACTGTTCTGTCCCTTCTAAAAATACCTCAGTGATTTATCATTTGAGTTTGTGGTTAAGGGACATTTTCCATTTTCGTAGTTTCTTGAACCGGATATAATGTCTGTTTTATCAGCAGATTATATTTGAATAAGAATTTTTACTTGTTTTTCATACAATAGTGTCACATATGTTTATTCGAAAAACTGTTTTTCAGTACACTTAACCGCGTTACTTTTAAGAAAACCGTTTGAAAAATATGTATTGAAAATTTACTTTTGAGAAGATTTTTGTTCTTTGAGATTTTTTAGTTTTTTATTTAATAATAAAATAATAAAAAATATCTATCGTTTGACATTATATTATAACAAATAAATAACTTAACTTTTAATTAAATATATCAAAAGTTATTTGTGTAAATCTTAGTCAAAGATTGCGATCTTTAAAACCAGAAAAGTTCTTCTTCATTTTAATGTTCTTAATTAGAAAATTTTACTTTTATGTATATCTCAAGTATACGATACTTAGCGGTAAGAAAACCTGCATGTTTCTGACAAATTCCGCCACATGAGTGCTTCATTCAATACACATTGGAGCAGAAACTTCAAGAAAAGAGGAAGTGTCCATAGGACATTCATGAGTTGTAAATTAAGTATGTTACATTTTACGCACAAAAAATTATCTCTATTGTTAATATTCACGCGAACACTTGGTGTTAGAGCTCTGTACAGGTCTGTGTAGGTTCAACTCATCAGATATTCTACTGTCAAATAGCAATATTCAGTATTGTTGTGTGTCAGTTTAAACGTTGATTGAGCTAATATAACTACAAGCACAAGGGACATAACATCTTAGCTCCCAAGGTTAGTGGCGCATTGGCGATGTAAGAAATGGTTAATATTTCAATGAAATTAAAAAAACAACATGACCAATGTCTATGGGCAGTGAAGACCATTTACCATTAGGTGGCCCGTTAGCCAGTCTATCTACCTATACAATAATAATAATAAAACGCCGCAGTAAAAACTCTCTTCATCTTAAAACGATTTATGAGTTTCGTCGCAAAATCTTTCGTATCGATTTTTATCATACTTGCATTAAATTATATTTTGTAAATTTAATTTATTCAAACGTAGCCAAACTGAACTGCCACTCGATTATAATAGAATTAATTACTTCGACACATTGTTTTCTAAGTCATAACGGCTGTTTTAAGAGCAATTATGCAAATAAGCGGAGTATTTACGTAAACATACGGCAAGCGAGTCTCTTGACAGAGTAATCTTACACTGGATGAGTCATTCGAATAAAGATTATTTTTAAAAACAAACGGTTGTTTTATTTTAAGTATATATAATCAGATATATTTTGACGTATTGTATAAAGCTATATCTTAATTTATTGAGCCACCAATAGAGCCTAATTAATTTTTAGTTTAAGCTACTTTTAAGTTGCTTGTGTTTAAGCGAGGGGAGCTAAATAAGTTTGAAGATATACCACATCTACATTCGTAATAGAGCAGCCTGATAGAATGAGTTCAAACCTTTCTTATAAGAAGTGGAGCTTTGTGCCCAACAGTAGGATATTTAAGGAGTATTACATTGACTTCTACTTTCCAATTAAAAAAAATATCATTAATAGTAAAGGTACGTGACGTCACTCAAAGAGTACGCACAGCGCACGCTGTGTGACGAATCCATAACATTTAATTCCTCGCACGCAATCCGCGGGGTTCCTGTCCCAAGGTTCAATGAACTTCATCTAAAAGGCGTTTTTATACTTTTTACGCTTCAAGTTGTAAAAGTAAACGTAAACCTTATTGGGTTCGTAATATTTATAGATATTCATTGTTTCCTGCATGCCATTTTTACGATTATGTATTTTGTAAATAAAGACGTTTTTTGCATAAATTATATACCTGTTATTTGACTGTTTACGTGCATAAAACACTTTTGGAAAATATAAAACAATCTAATCACAAAAAAGAAAAATACATTCAAATCAGAAATGTTTCGGTGTAAGAGATGTTTAGCCGATAAAAATTAAAACCATTCTAAAATTAATTAACTACGATTAATAATTTCAGAAGTTTTATTATTTAAATTTTCGTATTCAAAAGTAAGATGTTTTAGATAAATATAGACAGATAGGCAGATACATATGTCAAATAATATAATGATATCGGATATATTTTAGGAATATAGTTCAAGGCTAAGAGGAATCAAAGTTTATTCACCGCGATGCCGTTTGATGTAGGTGGAATTTATCTTACATATAGGAATATCTTTTTTTAGAACACGAGATTATATGAGTACGAGCACATCTGATATATGATTAAAAACCCACTAAGCTGCTGTAGCTGTAGAGTTAAACGAAAACATCAAAGGTATAACAGTATATGCTATTAAATGTATTTATTTGCAACCATACTTGTTCCTTTATAAAAAATGAAGTAAGTTTTCCTACCTTGTTGGTTGTTGCAGTTTAGTCTGATATTGGTTTCATTGTATTTTTAATTGGTAGTGTTTACACCCGCACCGGTTTTACTGGTGGTAGGGCTGTGTGCAAGCTCGTCTGGGTAGGTACCACCGATCAGATATTGTACCGCAAAACAGCAGTACTTGGTATTGTCGTGTTCCAGTTTGAAGGGTGATTAAGACAGTGTAATTAAATGCACAAGGAACGTAACATCTTAGTTCATGGTTGGTGGTGCATTGGCAATGTAAGCGATGATTAACATTTCTTACAACGCCAATGTCTATGGGCGGTGACCACTTACCATCAGGTGGCCCATAGGCTCGTCCGCCTATCTACATTATAAAAAATATTTTAAGAAAATCACAAATTACTAGGAAGTAATGTGGCGTACCAAGTCATCGCCAGTATCGAAGTCGCAGCCCAGCCTGAACTTGACGACATTCTGGGGGGAGTCATTGTCCACTAATGAGTCCACGCTCTGGGCCAGCACTACTGAGACATGGGTTCTGTTCACGTCTCTATAGGTGAACAGGTTGGCATCATCTTCTCTGTCCACTGCCTGTAGTACCAGGTTCTTCCTAAAATTATTTAAAAGGTGATTAACATCATAATAAGTTTTCTGGTTTTGGGGTACCATGCTTTTGTTCTCCATTATTGTCATGCCTAAAACTTAAAATTAGAATTCTTAATAATACTTAATATATATTATATTAATATTTCTCTTCTGCAATAATTCTTAACTGACATCTGTAGTCGTTTAGGCGAACTTTGATTTGAAGGTTGTTTTGCGTACACGTGAAAATCAGATGGTTTGAACACTGTTTAGTTACGATTGACTCAGATAGATGGCGGTAGAGGTCAACTATATTAATTATACAGATATTTGGTATGGCGTATTATATATTTATATATATTAGAAAAAAAATAAAGAAGTAAATTACATTAATATTTCTAATCTTACTGTAGGTATATATATTTTTCTTCATAGACTCATGATCTGTCATGATTTAAATTTCGTAACTGTTCAAAACGTCAACTATTTAATCGTTTGTTTACGTTCAATGACATTATAATATTATTACTTAATTATGTTTAATTAAAATAGTTACTTATGTCATTTAATCGGTGGAAAATTATAATTACTCATTTTCTTGCCGGTCCGTTGTAAGATACACTCCGAAATACCTCTATCGATACTATTTTTCTTTTAAATTAGATATTTCTTTGGAATAACTACATATAAAAAAGCGTATTATAATTATAATGCCTTTAAATAAATCAATTTTATGAACGTGGCCGTTATATATATATCAATGTTAAAAAGTCTAGGGATGTTAACTTTTGATTTTTGAAGCTGACCGAAGACATTATTTTCTTTTAAATTGACAGCCCTAGTTATAACATTCCCATAAAGCTACTTTCTATAAGGCAACTCGGCGTTTTATAATCTCAATCAATAACAGTAAAGTAAAACTGTGACATGACGAACATCTATTCGCAACAGTTTTAGAAATTACATATCAATTTTTATTTATAACGATCTGCTGTACCCAATGCATTTGCGTTATAACCCTTTCTCATAGAAGCGACACCTGAGTTTTTATTTTGTATCCTATAATGTAATCCTAGTGTATTTAGCAGCAATGAACAGTAATATATTATAATAGTGACATTTGATTAACAGACATACATATGATAAGTGACAGTAGTAGTAGTAGTAGTATATACTCTCAGTATATGTTTTTTCAATTATTTTTTTTTAACAATGTAAATTTTTTTTTTGTTTAAAACGCCCCGTAGCTAGTCGGATATTCCTAAAACTAATATAATGTTGTATTGTAAATTATAAAAATATCTATATCGTCATTTTCACAACAAACATTCGAACATTATATTTTGAGGTAACAACACATATGTTACTTATTCCATTCGAAAAATGAGTAAAGATGAACAATACTTAGATTTAAACATTCCATGAATTTTTTTTAATAGCTCTGATATGTTATGCACTACAAACAGATTGAAATATGATTTTAAGGTATGTATCAAAGCTAGCTTTGTTAAAGCCCATCTAAGAAGTTATCACCCACTCATAGGCGTTTCGTATTGCCATGTTACGGGTTGAATCATGACTGAGCCAGTGTAACCAAGGGATGCAACATATTAGTTGCCAAAGTTGGTAGCGCATTGACGATATAAGAAAGGACGGTGGTAACCATTTATCAACATGTGGTCACTTTCCCTATCCGCTTGTATAATACAATAAAAAACTAATTTATTGATATAGTTTAACAATATTATTGTAAGGGTGAAACTAATAAGAAATCTATAGAACTACAAATTTGAAAGTGTCGCGTTGATTACTTACTTCCGACCGACATTGGACCCATTAAGCATTAGTGTTATTTAATAATCTGGTAGAATATGATTGTTAAAATATATATATACATTTGTCTATACCTAAGCATTTTATTTGTCAACAATTTTATTACCATAACAGCATAGCTGTAATATTTGAATTATATATAAATAAATGAATGTATTAAATTATTTACAACGCAATAAATATGTAATAATAATAAGACTCAATTGGGTCTTCAAAGACCTTTTTGCAAGTTTGTCGTCAATTGTCGCAATTACTTAATGTTTGAAATGTCAAGTCATGTTCTAGTATCTAAGTAAATGTCAGACGTTAATATTATTGGTTGCAGACGGACGTCTTAAACGCCGCGTTTATTATTATAGTATAATCGTGTCATGTTTTCATTTTAAGTTATTATAAATAACTGTAAGATTTTGGAAAATCGTTATAAAAACGGCAATTTTTTTATTATTATACTGGTAATTTTTATTTTATTTGGTATATGAATTTACTCGTAGAATTGGACGTATTATGTAGTGGAGATTTATTACTTTATGATTGTAAAAATGTAAATATAACACTGCTGGATAAGGCTAACTTTTGCTGATATGGTAGAATACCACTAAATATTTTTTTCTACATATTACCAAGTAAAGAGCTTTGTTTTTTTTTATAATTTTGTCATGATAGATAAAAATTCAATATTAAAAGATGGATAAATATAACAAATAACGTTGATTAAATATAAAGTCGATTATGTTGTACAGCATTGTAATGACCGGGCTACAAACTTTTCTATACCCTGTTCAAATAAAAGAGATAGCCAGTCTTATTTCACATAGCTACAAGCCCTGAAAAATAAATAAATTGTGTTCTAATAATATGGGTCTAAGTTACATCCTCCCTATATATTATAAAATGAAATATCCCCACCGCATGTCTGTTTGTCTCTGTGCATGAAACTCAAAACTACCGAACGGGTTTTCAAACGGTTATCACCATTGATCGGAGTGATTCATGGGAAAATTTAGGAGTAATTTATAAAGATTTTATAGAACGATAATTGTTGAAGATATCGGAAAAAAAAATGAAGATTGGGAGCTTTACTGGCCCGAGTCACGTAAACCAATAAATTTATATGTATTGCTATATATATATATATATATTTTTTTTTTTATGTAAGCCTTTTTTTACTTGTACGTGTCGATACTCTGTAGCTAACAGATATTTAGATTTGTATTAACAATAAAAAAAATGTAACAAACATTACATAATAAATTTTATTAATATCAAAATATTAAACAATAATCACCAACAAAAGTTTCCAATGATAGACTAACACATAATAGGCGTAGATGCAACAAATAAATGAATTAGAAATTAGGACCAAAAGAGAGATAGCGATCAGCGTTTACTGCTTGATTTAGCTGGCGGTTAAAAACACGCCGAACTACGCTGGTCCAAAACGATGTAACATACGAATATAACTATCACACTTTTACTCTCACCGTATTGAGCAATAAGTGTGTCATTATGTCTGTAAGAGGAAATTTAGACGGGTAGAGTGTCTTTTGTTTGGTGTTCTATGAAAAAAAAATTTAACAAAATGAACGACCTGACCAACATACAAATGTTATCTTTAGAAATGTATCCATCTTATCTAGTCTAGCATCTTTTGTTTCGTAATTATTTAAGGTGCTCTAAAAAAATATATCAATACTTCTTTAAGAATATACTAAAAAACAAAATAAAATATTTGATAAAGATTTATTTTTATACATACGATATAATATATAAAATATTGTTATTATAACGTATTTTTTGCATACATTTTTAATCATATATATTTTTAATGTTAATAATTTCTAACAAATAGTTAACATCAAAATTTCAAATGTAAGCCAAAATATTTGAAGGACCGGAAGTATTTAAAAATCGAATTGCAGTCAAACCGTTTATTATATATTATATTATAAATAGAAGATCGTGACACCGGATCGGACATTCGTTCCAAATCATAAATAAGATAATTACATTACAGCACGTTGTTACTAATAGCATTACGGGCAAATTTTAATGAGAACACGCAACAACGCTATTTTGATTTATAGCAGCATATACCTACCTGTGATAAAGAAAAACTTTTTATTATATAGTTCCTTGATAATATTTTTTGATAGCAATGCAGAAAAGCACGAGAGGTATGGTATAAGTGTTCATTGGTGCTAGTGTATAAAGCTCTAGGCTAAAATCCTGGCTAAAGCCACTTATACGTTTCTTGGTTTTTGCAGTCCAGATTTTTAGTAGCAGTCCGGAGTCTAGGTTACCATTGTCGACAATCTCGTGTCTCAAAAATCAAGTAAAGCCATACTTCTGTACCGGAATTTTATTAGTTCGTGTCAGATTGTCATATCATCCTTCTATATGAGAGTGAGGGAATGGAAAGTGTAGCTGTTTTTGTACTCGTACTTGTGCAAATACAGATGTATTCCTCTCTGTTTCTCTTTTGCAAATTGCTATTCTCATTTGAGAATGGCTATCGTAACCGAAATCGGTACCATCATGTTTAGTGACTCATCATGTATCAAAATTAAAGACATAAGATAAAATATTTGTAATAGACGAAAGGAGATACAACATGTTACGACAGCCCGTCCCCTAATTCTTGAGGATATAGTTATGTAGTGAAAATCAATCGCTTGAAGACAATAGATTAAACTCAAGCAAGGTTCCAACCTTATAACCAGAATTTCTAGGGAATCAATCACGTTGACACAATTGTGCAACACGAATTAACATGTGAACCAGGGCGAAACATCGCGCAATATTTGCGTTACTCGTCCGATGCGTAACGCGTTATCGAGATATTATCAAACTATAACCGGTTCGATGTTCATGTTTATTTCACTTAATAAGTGTGTAAACGGCTCTTTGTTAAGTGAATCCTCAGGTACATTATCATATGTCAAGCAACCTGACAAACTAAGTAAACGTCATAATATCTTTTGCTGGTATTAGCAATTATTCAAACGCCAACATCTTCACTGGATGAAGGTGAAATTGTTGAGAAACGTTTGAGGGTGAACGTAAAGGATGTCACAAAAGCAATGAATTTTTAGATGACGGCTCACCTTGAGAATGAACCGATTGCCTTTAGTAAGTTACAAATAAAAATAATTTTCTTAATCTCCTTGTTACTATTATTGTTGTATTTGAGATTAAAAAATCCGCTGAGTTTTTTCGCCACTTTTTCTAAGATCTTAATATATTCGAATCGGTGGTAGATTTATAGATTCAATAAACATGTAGCTCGTCCTCCCACATGATTCAAATTTAGCCGAAATCAAATACACGAATTATAATATTAAATAATATTTCATTGTTAGTCTGATGTAATTATAATTTAGTTTTTAGTATTATTTATTAATTCTACTGAATGTTGTCGATGTTATTCTGGTGCGTGTTGTGTTTAAGAGTAACTTGTGTATACTATATGTTAATCTCACCAACAAAAATATCCACAAATTGATATATATATATATATATATATGTGTGTGTGTGTACACACCCTAGGAATGATATAATGGCTTGTACCCGTATCATATTTTTAATAAAACTATTTTTGTGTAATAAAACCGACTTAAATTCGTACTTTTAACAATCGAGTCACGAGCTGATTCTGCCTCGACTCGTGACCACGACAAGTGCAGAGGTCGAAACATTAAAAGTGACAATTTAAAATATACAAGAAAAGGTTAGTTCATTTTAATAATAATAAAAAAATGAGATTTATTCTAAAATTCTGTAAATACGTTGCATTAAATAATCGTAATTGTTTCTCACGTTATTGATAAATATAACAAAATCCAAAGCCATGAAAATGATGTTTTGACGAATAAACATAATTTAATATAGGTCTATCTAAGCACCATCTTCACAAAACCAGCATGTTTTATTGACTAATACTACTATTACAAAACAGACTATTTTTTTCACAACCATGTATTTGTCAAAGGTAAAATAATTATAACACTAATATGATATTGATTGATACAAAAAATAATCGAATTCCCTTGCTATGACTTCGTTTTGTGTATTAAGTAATAATTAGCTAGTATCATTATTTAATTTTCATTTTGTGTTCTGTTTATTGTAAAACATGGACATATTAGAATAGAGTTTCAAAATCTCGGAATAAACGAACTTCGTGACAGTGGAATTGTGTCCTCGTTCACATGATCGTGGTGTTCTTTTAGACAACATGAAGTAACATCTTGATCCTAGATATGGGCAAGGTCTGACGAAAGATTTTTGTTTTGAAAAAATAAAAATAAGTTAAATAAAGTATGACTACTATTTATGTTTACATGTGACAATTTGTATTTTTTTATTACCACCATGTATAATATGTGTGTGCAATTATTGATATTCTACACACGAAGATTTATAAATGCACACCCAGCAGACTAGGTAAGACTTGAAGTGACTACATGATTAGGTGATAAATTGCAATAGTAGCAACCTGGTCATAATCAACGGCCATTAGATTTTTTATTAACGTTTTCTCATAGTAAACTTAATTTGACAGGACTAATCGTAAGATTTGCTATTTTTTTAACCTCGCAATCAAGAACGAGTTAGAAATAACATTTATTTCTATTTAGCATAGCTCTACAGTGGTATGTAAACACATAATCGGCACCAATATTTAATACAATTTACATCTAATTTTATAAAATGTTTCTAAATAAAATTTTCCTTAATATAGATAGTGGATCAAACTAAACACCATATGTGGAGCTTATGATACTGTGACACAGGAAATCCATATATCGGATTACATCAACTTGCACGCGCTTGTTATGATGAAACTGTCAACTTATTTTCCAAATAAGTCGTTCTTTTCTTTGATATTCCTTTTGACTGAGACCTAAAATCTTTTTTCAAGAATACATAGAGGATTTAGTTTCTTATTCATTCTATGAACCATATATAAGTAAAGTAACAGCCGATAATATCCCACTGCTGGGCTAAGACCTACTATTCGTTAAAGGAGAAGGTTTGGAGATTATTTCACTCTCTCAAATGCGGGTACCATAATTCCATTGAAATTATACACATGCAGATTTTCTCACGATGTTTTCCATCACCAAAGAACACGAGATTAATTATAAACACAAATTATGCTCATAAAAATCAGTGCTTGCCTGGGTTTGAACCCACAATAATCGGTTAAGATTAATTTTTTATCACTAGATAACCAGAATATAATATATTGTATAAGAATTATATATCAATTTGTAAACCATGAATTTTGTTGTAATACAAAGTCAATGAATAATTATTGAAGGTTTTTTATGGTGTTAACTTTCAAGCATATTTTTATCAGACGAACTTTTAAGGCTTTAATGAAATATTCCTACCTCGGATGTACTTCAACTTGTAAGACTTCTTCTCCAACGCTGAGGTTTTCTGGTATCCTCACGAACTTTAGATACTCGCCAGCTGGGTAAAAGTTACAACCTGCAACAATAAAAATGTTTTAATTTTGCTTTTGCTTGCTTTTGTACTAGATTATGGGTCCAATTAAAATTGTACATTTTATTTAATTAATACATGTTTTTTAGGTAAAAATAACATGCAGGCACATTAAAAACGAATAGTGTACAAAACATTAAATACAAATAAACAATGATTATTGATAATAGAATTGAATTATAATAATGTTAATTATGTTTAATTTTTCTATATGTAGAATAAAATTACGTAATATTACACATACGTTAGAATATAACACTTATATTCGTAATTAACGGAGCGAAACAACAAGAAAATTAAACTCGAAAAATACCACGGATAAAAAAGTCTGTAGTGATGCAATGAGTTAAAATAATAAAAACAAAACGTGCGTTTTTTTCCGGTCGGGATAATTCTCGCACATGCCTTACCACGTTCTAAGATATGCTCATATTAAAGCCACCATAGTCCATGTATGAACTTTCTATCAATAGAATATTCTATATCGAATCTTTGCCTAAGGGCCAAGGTTTCAGACCAATACCTTGATTTTATATAGAAGTATTATTTACTTATTGATATGTAATTAAAAAAAACTACTGCCAGTTCATTTAGACACAACTCAGCAGGTCTGAGGAATCGACGAAATACTTCGTGAGAATTTTCTTTTTAAATTATATTATGAGGGTATTTTGATTTTGACGGTACATTTTAATGACATTTTGTATTTCAGTTTGTGTTTATCTCTGATTTAGTTATTGTATTTATTTCTCTTTTGACATTTTTGTAAATTATTTCTGGGATGTATGATAAAGTGTTAAAAATTAAATATCATTAACATGTATGGCTTTGTGTTCTTCAATGTGAGTATCTTAATAAATCTTTTTGAGGCGAAGGCTTGGAGTTTATTCCACTACGCTACTTCAATGCGGGTTGGTGGAATACACAAATAAAGCAGAATTCACCATCAAGCATGAGATGAATTATAACACAAATGAAAATTCAGTAGTACTTGCCTGGGTTTGGGCACACTTGTTTGGTTGTGATATCTGTAATTGGTACATATATCTATGTATATGATAGATGTTACTTAATTGTTTAGTATATGTATGTACGGCCGATGTGCCTTTTCAAACAAATAAATAACGATTCAAAGTGCTTATAAGACTAATTAAATAAAGAAGTTATATAGAAAAATAGTCCATGATGTTTATTGAAAGTTTCTGTCTCCAAGCCGTATCACATTTCCACAGATTGTTACTTCAGACAGTCACAATAGTTGCTTGAATTTAATTATCCTACAAGTTGTTCGAATCAATATAATTCTGTTATAAAAAAAATCTATGATAAATTGCCGCAATCCATGCATGGGAAACGAATTGAAAGTGTACCGTTCATTGATAACATACATTCTGTTGGGAAATCTCTGGTACTATTGGATTGAGAAAGTTCGTCTCAAAGGTGTTCTGCGAGTAGATTTAGCGATCATTTTTATTGTAACAAATTCATTTATTTATGTTTCAGGTTAGTCTTATATATTTACACTATTAGCTTATAATATATTTTGATGGTAAAGCTTTGTGCAAGCTTGTCTAGATAGGTACCACCCACTCATCAGATATTCTACCGCAAAACAGTAGTACTTGGTATTGTTGTGTTTCGGTTTGAAGGGTGAGTGAACCAGTGTAATTACAGCCACAAGGGACATAACATCTTAGTTCCCAAAGTTGGTGGCGCATTGGTGATGTAAGCGATGGTTAAGATTTCTCACAATGCCAATGTCTATAGGCGTTGGTGACCACTTATCATCAGGTGGTCCATATGCTCGTCTGCCTTCCTATTCTACAAAAAATAATATCCATCAGTCTGAGACTAGCTATCATAGCCAAAGTTAATCAAGGTTCAGGTATTCATAACCAATTCGTCTTAAGTATTCCTAAAAAATAATCTCAAGCCCAATTGCTTAACAAATTATAGGGACAAAAAATGGTTTCATAATAAATCTCATTGGTGAATTACCGTTCGCGACTCGCTCCACTGATCAACTCTTTTTACTTTCAATCAAATATTTGTCGACGCTGATGGACCGTGAAATTTTCAACCGCAGAGATATCTTGAAGATTCACCGTAAAATGTAATAGTGCCTCAGTTTTCTATTAGAATTTGTCATTTTTTTAGAATTAATTGACATAAGAATAATAATAATTGAGTTGTAAATTACACCGGTTTAAATTTCGAAATTTAATATTATGTATATAATTTAATAAATAATATTCGTATTTTTTACTTGTAGTTTTAGTTTAGTAGTAGTAGCCGGATATATTAACATGCTTAGTTAGAAAACAATCACTAAAAACCCATATTTGTCAATGTCTTACTCAAACCACCCATTAAAAAGCTATTCCATATCTTTGATTTTAGCCAATAGGCTAATAGGCTTTGAATAATGACATATAAGCTAGGTTAGGCTAGTTTTATTTCTGAGATACATTTCTGACTATAAAATAATTCTATTTTTTTTATAACTATTATTTAATTGGAAATTTGAAAATGGAACAAGTAGTTTGAAATATAGGAAATAAGAATCCTTGCGAAAGTCCGAACAGATTACCTGTAGCACAATACCACACGATGACAAGAAACTAAGTTGTTTTGAATTTCGTATTGAGTAATACAAATCTATGGGAAACTTCGAACATCTCGCAAGACCATTAGATACGGCTGTACGTAATATGAAAATTGTGAACCCAATAATGAAATTTAGGCTCTGATGATCACTGATTCGCTAGACAAAAATTATTTAACATTCCGCAGCGAATTGATGCAATGTTTTTTAACTTTTTTTAGCTCAATGAATATGCGAGCAAGTTAACGGACCAACATTGCGTCATGGCAATACCTCTCTTTAATTATTAACAAAAAAAATTGCTTAGGCTTGATAATTACCGTTGGTCGTTCTTTTTACCATCTTAATTTTAACTATCGACTTATAAAATAACATTGCTAATACTCATTGGTTCTAAATCATGAAAGAATATAGAATAATACCAACATCCAGGGACATTATTCACACACGGCCATCTGATCCCAAACTAAACAGACTTTGCACTATGGAAACCAACTGATATACTATATATATATTACTTTTTCCTAACAAATACATAGCTATTTAGATAATTACACTCAGACTCACTACAAACAGACATGTTCATGCACGAAAATGTCTGTCCTGTGGGACTCAAACCCATTACCTTCGGCGTAAAAGGCAAGTATCTACCAACCACGTAAACTGGCCCGAAAATCTCGAGTGAAACTCTATATTCTTTGGATCCAACCTTGTATAAATGACTGAATGTGTGGACATATATCGTCGACAATTAATTATCCACTGCTGGACATTGGACAATTTCCAATCCAATCCAATTTGTGGCAAATCTCTCGGTTCTTCACCTTCTGTATCCAGTCGGACCCCGTCACCTACTTCAGGTCATCGGTTCACCTAGCTGTGTATGTAAGTACATATATTTCTTAATACATCTTCAGTTGTGGTCTTCTTATGTATCTTTTAAACTTGTACACTTATACCCTAACTACTCCATTTTATTGCCTAAAGATTCGATCATCGCTGGAAAGAGATCGCTCTTTAATATAATAAGATAAGATCACCGTTTGTAATACCTACTATATTATTATTTGTTTTTACTGTGACAATTGTCTTGGTGTATAATGAAGTACATTATACTTGTTGTTATTATTATTATTGACTAGACGTTTTGTTGTTGTTGCTGTAAACAGTCGCCAAAGGTAACGATGGTTGATATAAGTATTGTTGTTGTGAACGTAATTGAACGATCATTCAGTTAGGTATTTACAGTACGAATCACTCATCAGATAATTTGAGGAGATATCACATTGACCTTCATGCAAATTTCCTCAAACAATACGCAATATTTATCTGATCTCAACAACAATGACTGTTGTTACATAATAAAGATTCCCCATCGGTAGCTTTCGATTGGAACGATGTATCTTTTCCCATAAATTAAGATGCCTAAAACACAAGCATTTGAATCGTTTATCGTTAATCTTACTTGAAGCTGATTGGGTGATAGCTTTATAATGTTTTTTAATGATTGGTACAAAAAATAACTTGGTAATAGACTCATTGAAGACTTCTTATCTGTGTTGCTTATGTTTTGTTTTTAACCATATAATATTTTCTTGGCATGTATCTTTTACTGATCGTAATATGATTAGTAAATTATCCCAAGAATAATAATTTTGTTACTAAATAGCGACTCGCAGTCAGATGGTGAGAACTTACGTAAATGGTTATATATATTTTTTACTAATAACAATAGCAATACCCATTTTTCAGTAATTACAAATATTACTATTTACCCTTCAATAAGCGTGCAGCTTGTGTTAGGAGTGAAAAAAATGGCCAGGATCAATCTCATTATGCTATTGACGCTTAAATTTACAAAAAATGTATATTCAATGATTAAAAATAATAAATTTATTGCGTTGCTCGTACTCGGCGATAAAAAATATAAATACTTTATAATATTTATTTTTTTCGTTTTATACAACAACTTTATTTGAATGTTAAATAAGCTTATAATTGGTATGTATTGTAACACTATTTTTAAAAAAGCCGAGATGGCCCAGTTGTAAGAACCCGTGAATCTTAACTGGTGATCGTGGGTTCAAACCCGGGCAAGCACCGCTGAATTTTCATGTGCTTAATTTGTGATTATAATTCATCTCGTGCTTTACGGTGAAGGAAAACATCGTGAGGAAACCTGCATATGTCTAATTTCACTGTAATTCTGCCACATGTGTATTCCACCAACCCGCATCGGAGCAGCGTGGTGGAATAAGCTCCAAACCTTCTTCTCAAAAAGGGAGGGGAGGCCTTTAGCCCAGCAGTGGGAAATTCATAGGCTATTACGGTACGGACGGTACGGTACTATTTTTAAATACGCAATGCAATGAGAAAATGTATTTCTTAATATATAACGTTGGCTTCCTAAAAAATAAATAAATAATTTAATTCCACTAGACAGCGTCTATATTTTTCACTGTAATTTGACGAGAATATAATCAAGATAGATAAGATAAGTTTCACCGTGTGAAGTGTGAGGGTATAATTTAATAGCTCAAGATATACTATGATACCGTACATAGTTGGAAGGTGAGAAACCGAAGGCTGACCACTCATAAATACTTTACACTTTTCGTAATGTTTGAACGAAACTATATGATTTTTGATAAATGAAACCTTCATTATTGTTTAACTCTGAGCTTATACAGTCTATAATACATTTCTAAATAATTAAGCTTTGAATTGCAAAAATATTTTCAAATCAGAATAGACAGAATAGGCTATTAATTGACAGCGTAATCTAAACTACACTATAAATATGTTAGATTCGCATAAAACCGTCATTATTCACTGTTACTTTTATATTTACACTGTTGAGCTGTTTCTATTCTAACATATAATTCTCCAGTTCGCTTACATTGTGCTCAGATATCACTCAAAGGGCATAAATTTCTAGTGCTATAATAACCAATAATAAAGATCGATCGAGAAAACTTCACATTTTCATATAATTTTGTAGCAACGTCAAACACTATCATCGCTTTAACTGCTTAGTAAGGCTTGCTATCCACTATTTTTTTTTTATAGAGTGGGAAGGCGGACGAGCATATATTTCACCTGATGGTATGTGGTCACCAAACGCCCTTAGACATTGGCACTGTAAGAAATGTTACCCATCGCTTACATCGCCAATGCGCCACCAACCTTGGGAACTAAGATGTTATGTCCCTAGTGCCTGTAATTACACTGGCTCACTCACCCTACAAACTGGAACACAACAATACCTAGTACTGCTATTTTGCGGTAGAATATCTGATGAGTGGGTGGTATCTATACGAGCTTGCACAAAGCCCTACCACCAGTATTCATTTGTAAATAGCATCTAGTAGCATGAGTTGCGTTTTTTAGGTATAAAAAAAGCTAGTCGGAAGGGTAAATGGGCCAGTTGAAAGTTAATGGTCACTACCGCCCATGGACATTGGCGCTGTAAGAAATATTAACCATTCCCTATTACCTGTAGTTACACTATCTCACTCAGCCTTCACACCGGAACACATCAATATTGAGTATTGCTGTTTAGCAGTAGCATATCTAATGAGTGCTATTGGTATCTACCCAGATGGGTTTGCACAAAGCTCCACCACTAAGTAAAGAGATAGACAAGTGGTTAAAACAAGTGAATGTTAAATAAAAAATATGATCTTGTTTATACTTGTAATATTTGGTATCAATAACATCATCAATGACTCGTTATAAATACTTTGACAATATGGCTTTTGCAATAATTACTAAGATCGAGATGGCCCAAAGGTTAGTGCGCGTAGTAATCGTGCATCTTAACTTATGATTGCGGGTTCTAACCCAGGCCAGCTGCACTGAATTTTGATGTGCTTATTGTGTATTTATAATTCATTTTATAGGTAGTTATAGTTGGCAATGAAGGAAAACATGAAAATATTATTTCAATAAAACCTTAATAACCTTAATGTTTTTTTGGGTAGTATGAGTTGGCCGATTTGCCAGTTTTTTAGCATTTATTACCTTTATTCCCTGTGAAACATTAGTCTTATTTTATGAATCAAGTAGTAACGGTGTTCACAGTAGATAACGTGGGCATATAACCTGTAAAGCCTGTAAATGTCCCACTGCTGGGCTAAGGCCTTCTCCTTTTGAAGAGAAGCTGATTCCACCAAGCTGCTTCAATGCGGGTGTGTGGATACATATGCAGGTTTCCTCACGATGTTTTTCTTAACCACCAAGCACGAAATGAATTATAGACACAAATTAAGCATATGACAATTCGATAGTGCTTGCTTGAAGTGAACCCGAAACAATTGATTAAGATCAACGTTTTCTAGTAACTTAATATTTATTCATATTCTTTAATATTCATTAAAACTATTACAACATTATTAAATGTTTTTGTGTTAGTAAATAAAGTTTTTTAGTTTAACATTAAATCGCAACTAAAATATTCAGAATCTTATCTATAATCTGATCCATCAACTAATTCACGAAAGTTTTCTGTTAAACCTGCCATTAAAGACTTTACATAATTATTACTTTCCTCAGTTCTCAGCAAACCCGTTCTATGATTACCATATTATTGAAGTAGAGCCACTCGATACATTTAAGTGGAAATATTAGAATCCCGCATTCTAGGAAGCAATTAAAACGATATAAGACAGACCAGGAAGCTCGGGGTGTGTCAATTATCTTAAAAGGAGGAAGTGAGAAATTTAAATTGAGAAACGACGTAAGCACCCTCTCGTAAGCGATTAGTAATTGAAGATAAAGAATGATTTGTTTACGATGTAAATAAAATAATCACTTTACAAATGTAATGATAATGACGATGGAAAATTCTGACTGGTTTCTGCAAAATCAAATAGTATCAACGGTTAATAGCCATCAATATTAGATATTATAGTGCACCAGTGTGTGTGTACAAACATGTCCTCTCTCAACAGTAAACATGTCCGGAGAGAGAGTGATTAGATCAGTTGGGATTAGAACCGTGGACCTCATGGTCTGGAACCGAACAGACTACCCACAAAATCAAATATAAATTATAAGATAATAAAAAATGATTGTATATTAGCCACTTCATATTATCCGTAAGAGCAAGTAATAATTTCCTGTATTTTTTTTTTGTAAATTTGACATTTTAAACCTACAGGTAGTTTTACTTTTACATAATTTCATAAATCTACAATTAAACAGAACTTTCAACACCCTGCTTGAATAAAGTATGAATAGCTATTATTTCTCAAATGTATATAATAATGATTCAAAATAAAAAGGTAAGTGTCCACATTTGTAAGTCGTTTTAAAATGACTTGCATTCCTGTTGTGAGACCTTCATATCAAAGTGGTAAGAAAGCGGGAAAGTGCAGTGAAAAGCGAACTCGTGGCCAGCGATATGGAACGGACAAAGTTAAGCAAGGTCGAGACGAGATCGCATCTCATTTGCATATCGAGATAAAATTTATTCGCTAGACTCGTGGATATTTTAATTATGTAAATTATTATGTAGATCTGTTAATTACTGTTGTACATTCGTTTGTTTGAATAAACACTAATTGTGTGTTGAAACTTAATAAATAATTTATTTGTATTATTTTTTTTGTATTGCACATATTCGTAAATTTGTGAAAATTAATTCTATTTGTTTAATTAAAATTGAAAAAAAAACAATATATTTTTTTTATTTTATAATATAAAGAAACAAAGTATATTAAATATGAATGTTCGCGTTTAACATACTTTTAGATAGTTCGTTTGTTTATAGAAATGTTTTAAAATTATATTAAATATGTTAATGAAGGTTCGTTTTTAAAAACGCAATGTTGATTGTATCGAAAATTAAATTTCACTTGATCTGTCGTGCTCCTTTTACAACATAATTCACTTAAGCACTAAAGCACTTTTCTCAATTGCATTTATATTGTATACAATAAAGTTTAATATAAGCCGTAACCGTACCGTAACAGCCTGTGAATGTCCCACTGCTGGGCTAAAGGCCTCCTCTCCTCTTTTTGAGGAGAAGGTTTGGAGCTTATTCCACCACGCTGCTCCAATGCGGGTTGGTGGAATACACATGTGGCAGAATTTCAGTGAAATTAGACACATGCAGGTTTCCTCACGATGTTTTCCTTCACCGTAAAGCACGAGATGAATTATAATCACAAATTAAGCACATGAAAATTCAGTGGTACTTGCCCCAGTTTGAACCCACGATCATCGGTTAAGATTCACACGGTCTTACCACTGGGCCATCTCGGCTTTTTTTAATATAAAATATAACAATAAATAAATACAATTTGTCTCATATGTAATGACCATTTTTCTTCTTCTAACACTTAAAATTTCCTCAATAAATGATCCAGTAATTTATCAGTCATGACCTTGATTTCAATCAAACATTGATCACCTATCTCTTTTACACATATAAATAACAATATACTATCCCTTTCATTCAAATAAAACGTTTCACTTATAAAATTATAAATTAACTAAAAGTTTAATCAATGTGGGCGTTTGAATTTCACCTTTAATTTATATAATCGATTACACATATTATGCTTAAGAGTAAGTCTTATTTAGTTTGCGTTTAAAAAACGAAAGTTGTAACACAGGTTTGCGTTCAATGTGAAGGCAGTTCATGTCCATAACAGTCTTCGCTATATAAAAACAAGCTCTTGTCAGTGACTTTGTTACCCTGGAATGATACCTTTTCGGGTCATAGTTTTAAACTTTCTAACTAGATATTTTTGTTTTGTGTGTAGTACTGACATAGTAGAGACAATATTGAATTCTGATTTGGATCGAAATATAATCGTTATTCTTGAGTAATGCAATAAACATATTTTTAACAAATATATATTATTATTATAGTCTCTTTATTTTTATATTTCCATAATGAATAATATATTAAGCAAGTATATCATATGATTAATTATTATATAATATGTTCATGCATTAAAAAATAAAATATTACTATTAATAATCATTAAATTTAAATTCCAATCATAATAAATAATTTCAATGTATATATATTTTTAAATGATAAATAAATTAAAAAGAATCAAAATTAAAATAATCAAACAAATATAATGATTCGAAAATGTAAGGCTCAATCCAGGGCAAATAAAAAGCTATACAAAATTCATCAATAAATTCTCAGTAGGAGCCTCTCCCGTGTTTCGCAAAGCACGTATAGCCTTTTTGCGCCTGATCTCTCTCCAGTCGTGTCGTGTCAGATTTTCATATTCATCAGATTATAAGCGTGAGTATTGGCTGGTCCCCGTAGCTAAAATCAGTCAGGAGAACAACATCATCGTCAAATTACACCATTAATCGTAAAATGTGTTAACTAAGTAGTAAACACGATTTAAACCCTTTAAAACTAACAGGTACTAGCTCGGATTTGAACCTACGACCTTCTCACGTACGTGTTATATCCACATGGTGTTATCTTAACGGTATAGACAAAAACACGCAAAGGCCTCCTCTTCCTTTGAAGAGAAGGTTCGAAACTTATTTCATCACGCTGCATGCTTTAAGAGATTGAAGTAAAATTGCAAATCTTTTATTTGATTGGGCGTGTGTTAATCCAGTTCAAAGTTCAAAATAAAATATTGTATGTAAACTATATAATATTTTCAAAGCTTATGTTCAATCAAAAACATAAAGGAATAAAATTTGTCGACTGAAAAAAAAAACTACAATTTTTGCTTAATAGTATTAATACTATGGGTTATTGAGGCAAAAACTGAATAATGAATTATAGTTATTATTAATCTTATCTTCATATTCTGTTGCATGTCACCCATGTCGCTGTAGAGACGAGAGAACCAGGAAAAAAATTTACAGCACTTTGTATTAAATATCATATTATAGTTAAGAGAACTGTACGATATTTATTCTTCAGAATCATTTTATAAGTGAAACATGAAAAAATACATTACGGCCGGCTACATATAGAATGTATACAAAAACGCCTTTGAGACGGGCGATCATCTGGAATTGTGATGATATGACGGAATTTGATCTAACACGTATTTTCTTTCAACTTCCAGCACGAAAATAATTATTAAAACGAATTATGCACATGAAAACTGATTGATGCTTGCTTTGAACCCATTCGGTTCAGGTTACGTGGAGCATCGCCACTCATTTAACCTCCTAACATACTAATTTCAATGTTAATCATGACATTAATTAGACATAAATAAAATTAGAAATTATTTTAATAAAATATTACTGATATTAATTATTTATTGGTACGCGTTATACGAACATATAATAGAAGAATTTCCTGATTCCCATCCAAGTGGAACCGCGTTAAGCAACTAGTAATAAAAGACGAATTTAAACCAAAAGATTGAAGATAGTGAAGGGATACACTTCACGTCACTTGCGTAATAAATGTAATTGCATTTAAAAAATGCTTTTGTTCTGTGAGTCTTACTGTACTCATTTCCGGCGTTCAATCAGAATTAAAATAGTTACAGATATTACATAATTACACTTGTCTAAGTACAGTGAGTAGCAAATTATTATATGTGTAATTATTGTAAGTAAGTCACGGACTTGATTTTGCTAATGGATTATACTTTTTTATTATTTAGTAAACTTGTTAAGAGGTGAGATGGCCTAGTGGTTTGAGTACGCGAATCTTAAGCGAAGATTGTGAGTTCGAACTCGGGAAAGCATCACTGAATTTTCACGTGCTTAATTTGTGTTTATAACTCATATCTTGCTCTGTGGTAAAAGAAAACACCTGTTTGTGTGTTATTTTCTACACGTGTATCCACCAAATTGTATTATAGCAACGAATTATGCACATGTGAAATAAGCTCCAAGCCTTCTCCTTAATGAGAGTAGGCCTTAGCCTAGCAGTGGGATATCTACAAGCTGTTACTTTACTTTTATATCTATTAGGAAATAGTTAATTAGCTACAATACGTAAATCCGAGTTTGCTTTGAATCCCATATTTTAATTAATTCGCCTCACGCTAGACGATGAAGGGTTTGAATAAGTTTAAAATCATAAGGTTTGTAAGGAGTAAAGTCTTAAACGGACCTTTGTCCAGTAATCCAATCACAACTGATACTTATTTTTTTATTATTTAGTAATATTTTAATACAGATCATAAAATGTGAAACTATAAATAAATAAATATATCATGCAGATTTTAACTAACATTATCTATAGCACTACCTAATGGATATCATTAGGTTAGTTAGCAATATAAAGACATCAAATTATAGTCATTATATACTTACATAGCAAGACTTTTCCGTTAAGTGGAAGAGAAAATTGAAAAGAAACTAACATTTGATACAATGCTGTGCTTAGAACCAATACAATTTGAATAAAGGTTCAAAACAAAATGATTCATTAAAAGAATGATTCTCGCATCTTATGACAAAACAATACGTTGTCTAGGGAGTAATAATCAGCAGAGAATGCGGAACACCGTATCCGATCACCAACAATGTTCTCACAAACTTACGCCTTCGATTTTCCTTGTTTTTGCGGCGAGTGAACGACCGGGTAGAGATGCGAGCCCACGGGAATGTTATCTTAGTGAATTAAAAATTCTTTCGTTGAATAGTTAAATAAAGTAACTGTAACACTTTACAATTTACAAAAGAATCTTGTTAGATATTTAATAATGGTCAAACCGACAGTCGCATACTTAATTTTCTGCTTTGAAGTATTTGAACTCTTCCTACAAAAAATATTTTTAATTAATAATTAATTACTAATTTTTATAATATAGATAGGTGTACGGGCAGTTGGGTCACCTGATGGTAAGTGGTGACCACTGCCCATAAACATTAGCAATGTTATAAATATTAACCAATCCTTACATCGCCAATGCGCCAGCAACCTTGGGGAATAAAATGTTATGTCCCTTGTCCCTGTACCTACACTGGCTCACTCACCCTTCAAACTGGAGCACAATAATAAGAAGTGTTGCTGTTTGCCGGTAGAATATATGATGAATTATCGGTACCCAGACAGGCTTGCACAAAGCCCTTCCACCAAGTGACGGCCATTTTAATTACATTTTTTACTCTGCTTAAGAAAATGCTAGTCATTTTTAGTATTTCAACACTCATACGCACACACATACAAAGCCACCGTAGCACTTGACAGTCATTACAAAAGTAATTTGTATGTGTGTAATTTTCGACGTGATTGCAGTAAGTGCGTAACTCAATCGTAATTGTATGGTGTTTGAACCCAGTATTACAGCAGATATTCCATGGTCGCATGTCACAAATGATGAGTGTCGTGTCGTGCAGCAATGGGGTTGATACGGGGGAATGTGTATTCACTTATCTTATAACGGTGGTTGAATTATTTCTTACTTTATTTAATATCAGTTAATTTTACATACAATTACCGTTAGGCTTACGTGTCGTGGAACAGTTTGATACTTTTCAGACGGACGGTGAAATTTCTTACCAGAATTATTTATTTAAATCAAAATATACTTTTTTCAAGTAGGCTTTTGCAAGCACTTTTTTGAATCATCATTTTACTACTAAAATGATGATTCAAAAAAGTGCTTGCATCTACATACTAGATATCTAGTGTAAAGTATTTGTGAGATTTTATTGTAATACTATTCACGGATGCATTGACTTCGAAGGCCCTTAAAACTTAGTCTATTATAAGTATATTTATTTTAAATCAAATAAACTATGTAATGTTTGTCGGTTTGTACAGACACAAGTATAATATGTATGCTTTAGTGTGCCAAAGAATGAAATAATATAAATAGATAAAATAAATATTATAACCGCTACAAGAGCGATTTATTCTAGACAACCTTAAGGTTGACGTAATAAATTTGAAAAAATCGGTAAGGTGTACAAATGTTCATTGATATTAATTAAAATAAATAAAACAATATTTTATTACATTTATTGAAATTACTAAAGTATATTTATTTTAAAATCCCGTTAATGTTTCTTAAATGTATGGAGAACGTGAAACTGTCTGTCCAGCGATTACAATAAATTCTCTCAAAGAACAGGAATTTGTCAGATCAGACGAGTTAAATACCAGCCAGTGCAGCTAAAAGAGATAAATTACTATTTAAGATGTTTATAAAGATAACATACGCTTGCAGACATTTTTAATAGTTATTAATAACATATTGTATATTCACATAAAGCTTGTAACGAACTTTGGGTTCTCAGATATTATTTGGATAAAAGTATGTATGTATGTATGTATGTCAGATACAATAAATACCGCAAAACTGGATAAATAAAATCAATGCTTTGAATTCAGATATTTTCCTTGATACGATTATTTTTAATAACAAGTTTATATAATTGTATTATTATTATTATGTATTATATTTATATTCAAATTATTTCATTCTACAATGACATATGTATAAAAATACTTCTATAGGATTGCAATAGACATACAAAAAACAATCTAGATATACGACTTATGTATTTAAAAACTCAGAAAAAAACCTACGTCTAAGTAAAAACCATTATTACACCGTTCATTTCCCGGACATACTTCCAACAATACGAAACACACTCGACCAAAGAAATCACATAACGAACTGAATATGAGAAAAATACTTCTTAATATTGTATAGGCGCTAAGTAAGGCGGGTCCCACGACCGATATCAGAACAGCAACAATAAAATTAAACCCTCCGCAAACGATATTAGAGTTTAATTTCGTTTGTAATATGAAATGATAATACAAATAAATACGTGCAAATTTCATAGACTTTATTACGTATGAAATAGATGCAAAATTGCATAATTAAGGTGCACAATATTAAGTAATAATACTCCAGCCTTCTCGGACTAATTAATTCGGTCGGCTTAGAAATCCATGGGAGCTATGGATTTGTTTTATTGAATGGGAGTGAAGCAAAGTACTTAAATTGAGGTCACTATTGCGTGTCTTCTTAACTAGCGATCCACCGTGACCTCGCTTAAAAACTAAACTGTTATTAATGGAACTTTATGTACCTAAATCTAGGTCAGATTGACGCATGCAAACTCCATCCATCAGTGTAGATGGACCACTACGGAAGATTGATAACCAATTCTAATCTCAGGAGATTATAAAAGGCATGGCAAGGATTATACAAGATTCGTTTTTAGTTGAACGATATTTGTTGAGCACAAAAAAAATTTAAAAAAATGTAAATTGAATAAAAAATACAAGCTGGATTTTTTTTTATTAGATATTATTTAATAAAATAACTCGTGAGGACTCGGTTTTATCCGAATACGTATTTCTTATTGTATGTCACTAGATGGCGTTGATTATTTTTTTGAAATTCCTAAATTGCCATTTCTAAGTTTTTTTTTGTAAATAGTACGTACGCGTATTGTCAATGTTGGAATTTCATCAATTAAAGTTTCATGAACAGTAAAGTATAGTTCTTATTTCGTTCATCATTTGGACCCCGTATACTTTCAGGCGTTCAGACAAAGTTATATTATTGTGTGCGTTTTAATACAGGCTGTACTAAGTGACTGACACACAGTATTAAATGAATTTTAAATTAGATGAAAATCAAACAAACTCGACTTACACTAATTTTGAAACATAAAATGCTATTCAAAAAACTCACTTATTTGTCACTTTACTTTTATTATTTACTTTTTTTGTCACTATATCATATCTTTTAAATTTTAAGCCCTTCAATTTCCAAGTTGGACATCGATTGCTTTCTTAAACTTATGTATTTATTATTCATTAATTATATCACACATTCGTTATTAAAATGAAACGAAAACCTACGAAATATTTTGTGGAAAATTAAATGCAAATGATCTTGAATCGACCGCGAGAGTGGAGCCCGTCTTTAAAATTGATTTAAAAATTTTATGTTCGTAAAAATTTCATTCCAATTTCACTTTTGTATATTTCAAACGTTTTCATCGTTAAATGTTATATAATTTTTATGTTTAGTAACTTTCTCGCTTGAAAATCGAATTTAAATAATTAATTGACTCATTTCCAATTTAATTATTTGATTCATACTTACTACATCTTGGTCGACCTAATTTTAGTATTTATTATTTGGACATTCAAGAAAAATTTGTTTTGTTAAATAACAGTATCGAAGTACTTACATAATTTTATAAGAAGAATTCGACTTTATCTGAATTATATTTAACAGTAAATATGTAAACATTTACTTCAATCTTCGCATGTGTTATATTAACTTTTGCAAAACAATTATTAACAATATCTTGCTTATCTGGATGTAAAGCTGGGATCTTTAATTAAGATTCACTTTATTTTCGCCTCACTCATTGTCATCTAAATAGCTGACAATGAGCTTAATATATATTATTGTAAAGCTGCAGAACTTGTATTGTTTTAGCGTTAGATAGTTTGATAATTGAGAAAGACTAAATTAAAAAAAAAACTACAAACGGCCATTATATGTTATGATGTACGGCTGTTGTCAAAGACGTCAAGGAATTTGCTGTTGTCAAAAGGGGCATAATTCAGAATGGATACACTTGTGATTGTATTTCATTCGGCATGTGCAGGTTTCCTTATTATTGTTCTCCACTATCGCGCACAAGATGAATTATTATTATTACTGTCATATATAGTATAAAAACTTTGTGGATACTATTATTTATATTATATTTTTCTGATTTTGATTCGGTCATTCGCACGGAATGCTATCATATATGTTTATGTATAACCTTTGAGACACCAACTTTTTTAACACTTCACACATTGAAAATGACATATTCCCAAAAACAAAAGTTCCATCAAATTTTTTCTGCTTTTAGGTGAGCATATTCAGGGCAGTTACAGTTGTACAATGAAACTGGTGATGAACCGTTGGTCGTGGTAACTACCAGCATTAAGTTAATATAATTTTCCAAGAACCAGTTATAACATGTGTACAAAGTTAGTTCAAATTAACCTACTATGTACACGGCGCTTACGACGCACGTCCCAGACATTACGAGATTGGATCTCTTCGCTCCACATAATGCAGATCTGTGTCGCTAGATGACTCGCTTGTAACAAGGGAGCTTGAGATTATTGTAAGTTTTCTCATCATCTTCAGTACTGTGATTGAACTTTTTAACTAGCTGTGACTCGTGGTTTCACCACCTTTGAATTGTAAAATATGCACGCCTGATTCATATAGTTTGGTTTTCATTGGCGTTTCTGGTCACAGCTTAGGGTCGTAGTGTGAAATTTAGGTCTTTCTCAATAAAATTTAAAAAGAATTATTATAAGCAGATTCGTAATTGAAACGCAACAGCGATTGTGATATATAAATATATATTTATTATTAAAGATATCTATTCTCACTAATGGAGAACATAATTACTAATTTATGTTATATACAATATAATACAATACAACCAGAGATAAAAAATATTATGCATTTACCAATCCACGAGAACTTACCTGCCTGACTTACTCAATATATTTGCTTGCCTAGATATCTTTAAATATTTCGAGCTAGATAGTTATCAAATGCGTAATGCATGTGGCTCTCCTTATAAGTGCCCGTTTAATTGTGATAATTTTTTGTCATAATTTGTCCGAATCTTATGTAAAACTAATAACATAGCTGCTCGACTGCTGATTGACTATTCTGATTGAGCTTAATTAATTTTAAATTTGGATGTATGCTTATGTTCTGTTATGTTATTTTTTAGTGAAAATACTTTATAATTATATAACTAAAGTCCCAAAATAAATGTTGTTTGTTTTTTAGATAAAAAGAATTGAAGGTGTAATATGTCTAATTGTAGTTATAATATATGTGCACTAAGAATATTTTTTGCATAATTGACGTCAACATTATGTCAAAAAGTGCCAAGGCTATGTGCAGAAATATTATAGTTTGCACACACAAACGCACTCTTTAAGACAATATGATCTGACAGAGAACAGGTCAGATGGTTTATTTACTTTCAGACGTATGGAAGTGATTACTCGTAATTTCTTAAATTTTGGCTCTTATTTTATTTTGTAGACGGAAAAACTAAATTTACTGACTTCACTTAGAATTTTAACCCAAAATCTTAAATTCTTATCGTAAGACCTGATGCTTATAATCAAGCGACAGTTACAACTCATTAAAGATTATATCATAACGCTATTAGAGCAAAAAATACAACAAATCAATTGATTAATAACAAAAGAAAAACTAAAGTATTATAAATTTCGTTAACAGAATCCTGTTGGCGATAGCAAATTTAATTTTGTAAGATAACAAGACAACATGTTTCGGAACGTGGAAATGCTTTATAATAAAATACAATAACATAATATTAAGGAAAAGAACATTGTATTCACTTTAATTCAATTATCATGTCAGAATTCCGTGACACGTAATAATTAAAATAAAATTTTATCAACAAACAAAGGATAGATGATCTCGAAACGAATCGTTCATTTTTCCACAAATAAGTTCCGCCAGAGAAAGTTGGAAAGTTGATCTTGTGAACCCCTGACCATAATTAACTGTTTTAATAGACTTGTAATATTAAGGACAGTCAGTACTGTAGTTGTTTTATAACGCTATTAAGTAAGTTTTATACTGGATTATCTCAATTATAATTACAAGTGAAACTTTTTGTTGCTTTGTTTAACATTTTTACGCAGAATTACTTACTCGCTAGATTACTTAATCTAGCCTAACAAAGTTAGTTATTAGTTGTTTATAATCAAGAAAACGATACGATATAGTACGTTTTTGAAGCTCAGACATTTTCCTTTTTACGATTTGTCGCATAGTTAGTGAAAAGAATACCGTGAGAAAACCGATGCTATGCTTCGACAAAAATACTACTTTATAAAAATATTAAACATCATCAATTTTATACCATATAAAAATTCAAACGATATAAAATAGGTCGAGTATTTTTGTTATCTTATAATTATTAATTTATATACAATATAAGCAAAATATTATATGTTATACTCACAAATCGCAGTCTCAGCCAGTGCGAACAGCACGAAAACGACTCGAGCGCACATTGTCATAGTACATTAGATTTCAACGGGCGCGCATCCACTTCACACAACACAACACTAAAATCCATTGGGAAGTCTTCATTAAATGGTTCCACTTGTAATCTGCAAAAAAGTGAAATATTTTATTTGTCAGAATACAAAACAATTATTCTTAAGACGGTTAATAAGATGGAATACAAATATCACCCGTAACATTCATAATTTCACCCTTTTTGATATTCTTATTTCTAAATAAAATATTGGATCACGATAGTAAAAAAATACACGGTAAATTGTACTTCTGATTCACTTATCACACCGAAGAACGCTAGACATGACTGTGACAAGACATGATGTGTCAGATCTTATTGTCTTATCTACTGTATTTGTTCCAAAATATAATTATGTAATATTATTTTATTTTCTTGGTATAATGTGGTCAAATTATATTGTTAATAGCGGTGATTTCTTTACTGAGTGTAACTGGGTGAATACAGCTCTATCTATAAAGTGAACCGTTTTAACCATACCATATGTTATATGAAAATTACGAGAATATGTGTGTAAAGTTGCATTAAATTTTCCTACTCATTGCTTATTTTAAGTCTATTGTCTTAATGTATGTTTCAGAAATTTGAAGGAAGACATGTCATGATCTACATGCACAGTATCTAGATCGATTTATCAATTAAAAAAAATATACCGTTTCATTGAAATCGATAGAGAAGATCTCGAGAAACCGAAACATAATCATACAATTGTTCGTTTAACACATTAAATTATATATTTGTTTTTATTATCTATGTGAATTTATGTTTTTACATTTTACATGCTAAAATCAAAGTTAGTTTTTGATAAATAAAACTCGATTATACGATAATTGGCTAATTAAATGATAGATAATCTTAAGATCATAAATAAACAACTATATTTTAATGGATTACATGATTTAATTTAGTCAAAAATGGTTACAGAAATCTTTGCTAAATTAAAAAAAACAAAACTGCCATTTCAGTTTGGACTGATATATAATATATTTATATTATATTAGTATTCAATATGAAAACGTGGCCACGTAAGCGGATCGAAATAATTAAGCACCCCAATGAACCGTGGCAGATAAACGTGTAACGGGAATCAAACCCGTTACACGCCGCCGCCTCCCTCGGGCGTGCGTGTAATGATCCTTTGTAGCTCGCAAGTATTATAATTTACTATTGTATACATTTAGAGTCTGTGTTCGAATGATTTTATGTCGTGTTGTTTTCTATTTCCTAGATTTTTTCGTTTGAATTTACGGTATTATAAGTGCTTTAGGGGCTTTTAACCCAGCAGTGGGAAATTCACAGGCTATTACTGAAGTGCTTTAAAAATCCTAATTATAATGTCAAGTATATATGTTTTTAAATAAAATAATTTTATTAATCAATGGACACAATTATAAATATGATCCCAATCACAAAAGAGAGCTTTCCTTTTTAAGTCAGTAAGGCAATATGTTGAAATTGAAATATACATTTAGCGCTTCTATTTTTTAATGTAGTAATATTTATTAGTATATTGTCTCATGAATATAAATTAACCAACCTACACCGGTAGACTAACCAATATTAACCATCGTGTTACTACTTAGATCTGTCTAAACTGTGATGTCAGAGATGATGTTCATCTATGGGCTTAGTTAAGCGTCATATCTATATAGATAGATAACCGGACGGCTTGATAACTTTATCAAATACTTTATAAAATACTACTACTACAACTAAATTGATATATATTCTGATTACTTTGGTTTTGACTTAGCCCAGACTTTATTGACTTTGTAAAGTCGGAAGATCAAGGTTAGCAAATGGACCAATGATAGTACTAGTTACTCTCCGACATGGAGACTATAAGAAGTACAAATTACTTACAAGTTTTGACTCTGCCTTAATAACTCTTCAAACCGAAACTGAGCAATACAATTTGCTCTTGGATATCTGTATGTTTGTCTATAGTATAATTCCAATAACATTGATGATATAGATTTTTTTATTATACAAGAACGTAATATTCATGCCTGTCTCATCAATAGCCTAAATTTAAAGCGGAAGGAACTACGAATCACAGCTACTTAAAAAAAATTATATAATAAAACCTCCTCCAAAACGCGCTGTAACTTCCGGTGTAGCTTTATATGTGTTAGCTTAGTACTTGTTTTCATATAGGCATTACGAAAAACAACGTCTCCCCCATTAATCAGTAAAGATAATTAATTCATATTATTCTTAAGACCCGTGTCATATTATTCCTAGTATGTCATATAAAGACACGACCCGGTTGCAATTTGCCGTCACGGTGCTTTCTAATATCGAATACATTATCGGTAACGGAATGGTTCATTGATCTGAGTTACAACTAGTGACTTCCAGCAGATTCGCACGCTACTATATGTTAACATATTATGCGTACTTGAATACAAGCGTGATACGTATCCTCTATACATCGCCTCTATGGCTGAGGTGTTGGTCTAGTGGCTATCTAGCCACTAGACCAACTCCGGCTTTATAGATTTATATCTATAAAGCCGGAGATTTCGATGTCCTCAGTTCAAATCCAAATTCAGGCCAATAAAAAGTTATTCAGTTTTTCTTTTGAAAAATTCTTAGTAGAGGCTAAGAGGCGAAGAGTCTGGAAGTTAGAATTGTCTATGCTCCCGTGCCCCGAAAAGCAAGTAAAGCTCGTATCCAAATTTGCCGTCCCATCATTTTATGAGAGTAAGGGAATAGAGAATACACCTGTGTTTATTTCAAACATACTTGTGATACATAATATGTCATGCGCATTTGGGTAATCTTCTTTGAGAATGGCTGCCGTGGCTGAAATCGGTCAGGGGGCATATTTACGTTTCCTCTTAATAAGCTTAAAGCTTACTTTATAAGACTGTCTGTCACGCTCTTCAAGCCCGAAAATTATTTTTGTACACAATCTTCTTTATAATACAACGTAGAGTAAATTTATTTTTGTTTATTTACTAACTTTATATGATTCACTCGTTACGAAGCATGTTACGGTTATAATTATTGAATAATTCGAAGCGGAAAAGATTGTCCAATTTGCAAGTTAGACTCATATTGCGATATTTCTAAATATACTGTTATAAATATGTATATAAGTGTTAATAAATACTAAAAAATGCGGTAACAGGTTACATTTTCATTAATGATATAATAATTAATTATTTATGATTGATTTGATTCTCGGACTATTTATATTGTATGCTTACATATTACGTAAAAAAAATGTGTAGATAAATTTAAAAAAAATATTATAACATTGGTAATTTAAAAAGTTGGAAATAATTAGTGTTTTAATTACTAAGAATATTTGATTTTTTTATAAGGGTACGTATATACGGAATGGGAGTACTAAGAGGTATACACGGAGTGACAATTTGCATTTTATATAGGTGTACAAATAAGTTTTGGCCGTTTGACAAAAGATGGTTTGAAATGTTCAAATGCGTATTTGTATAAGCATTATATACTTTTCTTCGTGCGAAAATGTCCAATTTTGAGCCAAATAAGAATCTATAATTTTCGCTTTGGAAGCACATTTTTGCTTGTAAAAGTACATGGTAAGGCTGCTATAAATGAGAAAAGTCGTCGTGAGTACTTCCAAAAGTTTCGGAGACAAAGTCTCGGAGACTCTCTTATTATTCTAGTTACGGGAGTACACAGAAAAGAAAAGCTATTTTTATGTATACCACTTGTTTACGCCAAACTAATGTCGGGGATCAAATGGTAAATGAAACTAAGGAAGAGCTTTCCATTGGTCACATTATAATTTATTTTTTGGCTGATCATTTTAACAAGATCACTTTCACGCTTATATATATTCGGTAGCGAATCTAGACAGCGCGATTCAGAAAACTGACAGATTTTATTACCGCCATCTATCGCTACCGAGTAGTAATACACCGCTTAAGCTCTAAATTTTATCGAATTTTTAAAAAGAAAATGAAAAAGAAATATGTTCTTTTTAAACCAGCTTTTGGTGTTATAAAATTTAATGAAATTGTTTTCTGATCGGGATTGATGGAGATTGGTAATAATTATGGACATTCCCCTTCAATTGTCGACTATGTAAATATTCCTCATTTCGTATGTTATGTAAATATATATTAAGTAGGATATGAGATTATATTTTTTCGAGTGTCATTAAAATTAATCGAGTTATTTAATAATAAATGTATCCAAGCAAAATATAAATACAAGCAAGAACTTTTTTTATAATTATTATATAAATCATTTCTGCATCGATAGTTCAATGATATATAGAAGTATTCTGGTTTTCTAAACAAGATTTTATAACAGTTTTGTTATATATAATTATGCTAAGATGATAAAATACATTACTTATTCATTTGACTTTAACGGTAGATTTGGGTCAATGGACACTTTGATAAATTATTATTATGTATATATAAGAGCTTGATACATAATACTTAATTAAAAAACTGTAAGTATTAAATATATACTAATATTTATTATAAACACTTAATATTATATTATTTTCGAAATAATAAAATGTGATTTGCTTTGACCGAAACTTTTAAAACCTGGTTCGTATTTTCTCACCTTCACTTGGACGACCGAGCATCGCTCATCTTTAATGATTAGTTATAAAGATATTTGTGAAAAATAGTTTTTTAAAGAACGCGTATATAGATAAATTTAAAAAGCAAAACCTTATATTAATACAAATCGTTAGAACCATTTCCGAGATACACAAAATATATGTATATGTTATGTATATACAATAATTGCTTATTCATATTATTAGATCTTATTACATTTTATTTATTTTTATTTATCCTGGAATTTTATTCAAATATTAACACAATGAAAACTACAAACAACAATATCAAATACCGTTACGTTTTTAAAAAAAGTGATAAACCTAGATTTTTAACTCGAGCGGCATCTTAAATATAGAATTTATTTTCTGTTTATATAACTGGTTTTTAGAAGAGTATTTAATGTATCTAAATGGTTCTCGTGATAAAAATTTATTTAATACATAAATTTACTTTTGCATGAGACCGCTTAAACGTTATCCATATTTGAATTTTGTTTTTATTATTACTATTATATATTTTACACTTATATTCATTTAAGGATCTGCCGAAAAATACTGTTTAGGGGATGATGAGAAAATTCTGTGTCTTTTTCTTTCTAATGTAGAATCAATATCGAGGAAGAGAGAAATCAGTGTTTAATAAACACACGCTAAGCATTTTGTATAAGTAATACCGTAAATATTTATTCGTATTTTTTATCGTTTCTAGAATGTATTATTCAATTATACAGCTGGCTAGGTATTTTATATGAAAGTATGCCATTTATAACAATATACAGCATTTTCGATAGTAAAAGAAAGTCAATTAGAGTTATTCTTTTTATAGCTCTAATTGTCCAATAAAATTATATTGAAAATTTATTTTAATTTTTACAATAGTAAAGTAATTATAATTAATGTCAATCAAGTTTAATAGCAAAGTTTAACTTTCATAATATTATAGTGAAATGTGTGTAATATATTATATACGTACATACCAGCAACCCGACCCGGCTTTATAAGATTTATATATATATATATATACAAAAAAAAAACACTGCAGCGGTAAATGTTTCAGCACGTTTTTTTTATGACATGACAAACATTCGACATTATAATTATTTAGTTATTATTACAATAACTACGCAATAACTTTTCTTCCTATACTAGATATTAAGACGTTAAGACTATTTTATTTTGAGAGAACACTTTCTGAGACACCGAACACCTATAGACATAAGAATTACGTCCAGTAATTGTTTCCAGAGAACTGACAATATTAAACCCTTTAAGAAGTCCAAAGATTTTATACTGGATTTATTATAATTATTTAAAACAGAGAAGTTTCCAGATATAACCGTGAAGTAAGGAATAAGTATGGGAATGTGATTACGTGGTGAATTTTGAATTAGATATCACTGAAGTTGCTAGATAGCATTGGACATATATATTGACGCTTAGACTAAACCTTACACTACGCGTGGTTGGAAAAAAAAACTGCTAATGATTATAGATACGGTTCGGTTACAGTGTATAGTAAATATTCGAATGATTTTTTATATAATCTAGGTAGGTGTACGGGATAGTTAGCCGTAAGAAATATTAGCCATTTCTTATATCACCAATGCATCACCAACCTTAGGAACTAAGATGCTATGCCCCTTGTGCTTGTAGTCACACTGGCTCACGCACTCTTCTAACCGGAAAATAACAGTACAAAGAATTGAAATTTGGCGGTAGAATTTATGATGACTGGGAGTTACCAACCCAGGCGGGGTCCACCCATGATAGATATATAGTCTATAGTTCCATTCGTACTATTATATCTGCCGTAGAGTACCATTTTCCCAATTAATTAAAAAAAAAAAATGACTTGACTTGATACTTTGTTTATTATAATATTAGCGCCAGTATTGTTATTGTTAACCAAAAATATACAAGGGTGAGGATGAGACCATAATTATGAACAAAACGAACATATTTTTTTTATCTAAATACAGGAAAATATTATTTACATATTAAAATTTTAATATAAAAATAAATCAAATTATTACATTCATCAGCATTGTGTGCTTAAATAATTAAATATATTAAAAATTAACTATGTTATATGTATTAGGTTTTTTTATCAATAAATAATAATTTTAAAACTCACCAAATATAAAAAAATCCACACACAGACACTGATCACGGTTCACAAAATTTGACATCAAGTTTCTCGCAAGAAAGCGTCAAATTCGCTACATATGTACATAGAGCGCGTGGCGTGCGCACCTCCGCGAGTCCCGGTGCGACTGCGCGTGCGCCGACAGTGTCCGTTGCATCTGCTTACGTATCGGATATGGTGGTAATTTCTTATTGCGAACTCTTATAGAAGTTATAACTAAAGCAACTTTAATTGTTTGGTTTATTTATCTTTAAAGCTGAACAATAATCTGTAAAATCTAAATATGTGATTTATTTTTTTGTATTTCTTCTGAATTAAGATAAGCTTTATTAATTATGAACCTTGCTTCATTTTGGTAACAAACAGCAATCTTAAACGTTTGTACCAATTTTTTTTAATAAAATGTTTTATTAGATAGCACTCTTACAATATTATATTGAATGGTAAGAATCAAAACTTAATACCGTCTTTAGATAAAAGATTTTAGATTATTTACATAATATGTCAAGTAAAAATCAAATAAAATATCTTTAATATTGTCAGAGTAATGTATTTACATAACAAAATTTTAATATTACAGATGTAAATAACCATATTTATACAAATCAAAATTAGCTATTGCAGCCCTAGTCAAAAATGAACCCGGCCCCCCGTTGCATGTGAAAGAGAAAAGGTTTTATAAAACTTATTTTCTTTTAAATACAAGTATTTAATTAGATTTCCTATTTATTTATGTTTAAGCTATTGAGTATTAAAAGCCTATGCGTCATAGTAGATGTAATAGAATCGATATGACTGAATTAATTTTAGATATTATGTTATTTAGCTACTATATAAATAAAAAGGAATCTATGATTATTCTCTATGCATTTCTAGACCGTTCATACGATGTTTCAATTGATTTTCAATTTAAATGTTGAACGTGACCTTTAATTCTACCCGTGCAAAGCGGGTTCGGGTAATTCACTACCTTGCATTCAAGCATGCAAATAAAATATATGTATACTTAAAGGAACTCTAGTAAATATCTTTGCCATATCAAATTAATGTACAATATTCAACACCTAACGTATTAACGAAGGTGATATTATTTTTTGTAATTTTACAAATAACCTTTCGCGATCGTGTGAAAGTTCTGACTCGTGGTCACGACCGACACAGCCCGCGGTACGCTCTGGTTCGCATCACGACATGTGTTTTGGTAAAATTTCCATAGAAACTATTCGAGTAATCTTCACGATTCGTTACGCTAAATCTTTATACGAATATAGTAGAAATCTATACGTCGACTTTGTTTTTATTATAAACTAGATCAAAGTTTGATATTATATATTTTACTCATTTTGGTGAAAAAAAATGCTTTTTCCTTTTTAAGTAAAAGTTAGACCTTAGATATAGTTGTTAGTATGATGTCCTCCTGACCGATTTCAGCCACTATGGCAAGTCTTCTTCTTCTCGGTCGTTTACTTCATTGCTGAAGGTCGTGTCCACTCTGATCTAGGGTCTGGGTCACGATCTCTGTGAGTTTTCTCCAGTCCTTCCTGTCCTCAGCTTTCCTCAGGGCTGTGGTCATTTGGAAACCAGTGAGGTTGGTAACTTGGTCCGACCATCGTGTGGGGCAGCGGCCACTTGGTCGTTTCCCCTCTATTTTGCCAAGCATCATCAGCTTGTCAAGGCTGTCAGGCTGCCTTTGCGCTATATGACCAAAATAACGAAGGACACGCTGGTAGCAAATACTTGACAATCTCGTTTTTATGTGCAGTTGTTGCAGGATCGAGACATTGGTTCTCTTGGCCGTCCACGGTATGCGCAGCATTCTTCGCCAGCACCACATCTCGAACGCGTCGATCTTCTTCCTCTCCAGTGAGCGCATTGTCCAGGATTCCGAGCCATAAAGAAAGATGAAGAATATCATAGTCTGAACGATAACGATGGCTAGTCTAAAAAGTGATTAACCAACTGCGCAGGCCATATTATAGTGCACAAGTGTGTGCGCAAGCACATGCGTACTCTCTATTGCCTCTCATAATCCGATGGTCGGCAACCCGACACGACCGGAACGAGTTCATGTGCAAAACCAACGGCTTTACGCGCTTTCCAAGGTACGAGAGTGTCCACACTTCCACATGTTCCAGAGTCTGGGCCCTGTTAATTATTAGCCCAACTTGGGACTTGTACCCATGACCACGGCCTCATATCTAGCCACTAGACCAACGAGGCAGTCAGTTGTTAGCATATTGATAGATGGAATAACTAATGACTTGCGATGCCACTTTACTGGACGGAAGAGATTCATTATCACGTAACATAGTTTCCTTCCTGATATCTATAAAAAACAGCTTTACTAATGTGTTATATATTACCATATTTAGCATAACTATTAACTAGAATCATCATAATATTATGATGTAATTTTTGTCGTATTAAATGATATAGAAATCGTTAAAGTTCATCTAATCCTACTGTTTCACTTTTAACTCGTCAAACGGCTTTCCGTTTTCAGTATCGTTTTGAATCAAATGTCAGTAATATTCGTTAAGCTGTCTAATAATAGGAAAGGCTTTGATTATGACGTGTTTATCCGCTTATAAAAAATGTGCTCTAAATTCTGTTTGCTCTGATCTTAGGTAGAATTTAGTGGTTTCAATATTATTATTTTTTTAAGATTTGTTAATTGTTGGCATATTTCCACCCGCACATGCTGTTTTCTTCATGATGTTTTCCTTCACGAGATGTATGGTGTTTGCTCGGATTTGAACTCTTAATATTCGTTGAAGGGTGACGTAAACCAAACCAATACCCCTGGAACCTCCTAAGGAGTGTATGCCCGCAAGCAGATCAAACGTCGGACCATCACGGTATAGGCGCAAACGATCTAGTGACGTCCTCTAAAGAGACGAAATAGGTAGCGCTAGTATTTTAGTTCCACACTTCACGTGGGGAAAACGCGTAAACACGTTATTCTAGGTGGAAATAAAACCTAACCAGTTTGCTTGTGCAAATATTAAGGAAAATAGCACTTGAAATTTTATGTATTACTTTCTTGAGACATAAATATTGGAAAACATATTCTGTATTGATAATACTATCATAAAAGATTACGTATTTTCTTTCAAATGAAGACAAAGTCCAAATATAATAACGTAATATGTGCCTACTCGTGTTGAATATTCTCATTATATAACAGATGTATTGAATTCAGCGGTTTCTTTTTATTTAAACACCAACTAACGAGTGACGTATAAAAAATACTTTAATTTAATAAAATGATTCGTTCTTGTAATAACAATGGTTATGTAAATAACAAAACCTGCTAAGAGAGAGAATTGTAAACAATTAAAATCAATTACAAACATTATTTATGAGTAGATTTGTATCATAATGTATTTAACATAATTATGACAAATGACTTAATTATATTCATACAGATCATAATTTTAAAATTATGTATATTATAACTACGTGAAACTATTACAAGAATGCATTTTTGCCATTTTACCAACATCTATTTTTACCTTGTAATATAATGTGAAGGTTATGTTTTACGGGTTAGAGCCCGCGATATTCGCTTAACGTTTAAGTGTCTTTAAATACCTACTTGAATTTAATAATTTAATAAAATGTCATTAATATAGTGAGGTTCAATAGGTTGTTTGCATATATGAATTGATATAATTAATCTCGTGCCCGGCGATGAAAATATCGTGAGGTAACCTTTTTATTTTTTAAGTGGTCATCAACGCCCTTAGACATTGGCATTATAAGAAATGTTACCCATCGCTTAAATCGCCAATTCGCCACCAACCTTGAGAACTACGATCTTATGTCCCTTGTGCCTGTAATTACACTGGCTCACTCACCCTTCAAACCGGAACACAACAATACCAAGTACTGCTGTTTTGCGGCAAAATGTCTGATGGGTGGGTAGTACCTACCCATGTATGCACCCATGCATGTGTCGGATGCAAATCTGCCACATGTGGCAACCTATATTGAAGCAGCGTGGTGTAATGAGCTCCAAACCTTCTCCTCAAAAAGAGAGGATGCCTTAGCCCAGCACTGGTAGAGTAAGAGGCTGTTACTTTATTACATTAACCAGCGCTGCTAACAGTAAATGACTATTATCACTTTCTTACATATAATAACATACTTCTACGTCGATACTTATGTTTGACCTTTGAGATCAGATCGACTAGTTTAATTCAAAACACTTCAAATTGACATGTTAGTGTTTGTTAAGCAAGAATGAATTGTATAAGCCATCAAATATTAACGACCAAATTATCGTTTTATATATATATATATATATATTTATCACGTTAACTGGTGTCCATGAAATGTTAGCACAAGTATGAGTTTCGATATGGCCCAGCGATTAGTACATGCGGAAATATTCCGTTAAAATCCAGACAAAATAAAAAATCATAGGAATTTCTGCAAATATAATATCCTAGGATAATATTATATCCTGCGACATTGTTCACACACGGCCACCTTATCCTAAACTAAGCAAAGTTTGTTATATATATAAACTTAAAAAACTAAAACCTTATCAAAATACAAAGTTTGTGTCAAATGCCGTTGTGCCGTTTCCGAGATACACGACATACATATACAAGAATTGCAGTCAAACTGGCATTGCCGTCTGGACGTTATTTATATGTACTCAGGGGCCACCAAAAATTAGCGTCTCAAAACCTTAATGGTCTCCCGTTTTAACATCAAACCACTGTACAGCTTACTGATGACGTAGTTACATCACGTTGTTTCTAATGTCACGTCACTTTTTTAATTTATTTTTGATTTTATTTCTAGTGTTATAATTAGTTAGCTTTTGTATTTGCTTGTATTAATTATATTGAGTATAAATTTGTGTTGTATTGTTGTGTTTACAATTACAGAATTATGCTATTGTTACGAAGTCGAATTGCTTCCTTAGACAATGTTATAACCAAAGTGTTGTATTGAGTTTATTAGTCATAATTTATACCGTTAACAATGATAAAATTAAAGTTTTATTGCAAAGAAAATCCAAATATATTATTTCTGCTAATTACGTGGTTTTGACCAACATTGGCGATTCATTCGTGTAAGTGTAGCGTAACCCCGATATTTATGTAAGTATCCGACGTAATATATAACGCTGCAATATATACATAACTAAAACAAACCTTAAACACAAATGAGAAATAGTTAGCAAATTTATATCACTATATGACATTTTGATGTTCTGCAGTCGAGTTTACTTAGAAAATATTTTTACCTGAGTATATGTGAAACTGTAATGATGCTAAAAATGTAATACATTTTAATATTTTTCTGTTTGTTTATTTGCATATATATCTGGATAGGCATCAAGGAAGCTTATCCTTTTTTTTTACAAAAAATCGTTCTCAATCACAAAACCACGTTTTAAAAATAAAAAAACAACTACTTATTTTTTCATTGCTTCGTCTAGTTCTCATTTCACGATTAACATTGAACTGACCCAGCAATGTATGCCGTATCAACTCACAATACAATTTCACACACGAATGTGAACGTCCTCATACAATGATGTTATCTTCAAGAGGCATTTGCATAGTTCCGGTTTTTGGTGATTCCGTTCTCACTTTCGCAGGCCGGGTCACAGGTTATGTCAGCTTGCGTAATATCAGCGGACACTTTGTTATTATTTGTATCTACGTTATAATTTATCAAGATTTCCAAATATATGACTATATTTTTTATTATGTAATATTATTTTATTAACAAAAAGTTGTGCCCCGTGGTAACACCTGAAAACAACGCTTTTAATTTCTATTTCGGGAGAATTTCGAAAAATTCTGAAAATAGTTTATAGTTAACTAGTGCTCGCACGCGGTTTCGTAATAATAATAATTAATAGGTAAGAAAAGTAGCCCATGTATTTCCTCGGGATTCAAACATGTACCAAATTTCATTAAAATCGGTTCAGTGTTCTAACCGTGAAAGAGTAACAGAGTTACTTTCACATTAATAATATTAGTATAGATATAATTACCAACGCCTAAAATAGTGGTAAATAGATTATGATTTTAATTCTCAAACTTTAAACCAATCACTAAAGATAAAACGAGTGTCTTCTAATTTTTTCTTATACAATCGATGAACTTTAACAAGATCTTTTTTTAAATCTGTTTTGTGTTCGATTGGATTCATTGTATTTGTAATCTATATAATTATACATACGAAATACCATTGACTAACTTATAACGGCATTGTTTGATTTGACATATAGCATAGTGACTCTTTTCGCGGCGTAAACATTAATTTAAAATGGATTTCACGCAAATTCCAAAATTAAAGGGTTTATTTTGTGAGAGCTTTAGCCAAACTAGTCTTTATATAAGATCAACGTGTTTAAAACATAAGTCCAATCATGATTCTATAATGCAATTAATTATTTAAGCAAACATCGATCATTACAACAGAACAGTGCGATTCGTTGCCTCATCTCAAAATTGGGCAACTTCATTACGAATTATAATTCTTACAAATATTTTGCTCTATTTTTATTTGCGGTTCTGCGCAATCGCCGATGCTATGGATTATGCAAATTAATCGAATTTAATTTTTAAGCCGGGATGGCCCAGTGGTAAGACCGCGTGAATCTTAATCGTGATCGTGGGTTCAAACCCGGGCAAGCACCACTGAATTTTCATGTGCTTAATTTGTGATTATAATTCATCTCGTGCTTTACGGTGAAGGAAAACATCGTGAGGAAACCTGCATGTGTCTAATTTTACTGAAATTCTGCCACATGTGTATTCCACCAACCCGCATTGGAGCAGCGTGGTGGAATAAGCTCCAAACCTTCTCCTCAAAAAGAGGAGAGGAGGCCTTTAGCCTAGCAGTGGGACATTCACAGGCTGTCACGAACTTTTAAGAGGCTTGAGTTTGTCCAACACTTACGTTAATAACACTAAACACAAAGCATTATAAAATAGATAATAAGAATTATAGAATAGCATAATAAAGAAATTTAGAATCTGTCAATTAAAAACATTTATTTGTTACCAATTATGATATGTTTTATTGATGCTATACAATATATATGATAAGTACTATGATAAGTACCAGAGATTAGATTAACACGTAAATAATATGTTGCGAATTGGGTTACTAAAAATAAAAAAAGTAACAGCTTATAAATGTCCCTTTTGGGCGAAGGCCTCCTCTCCTTTGTAGGAGAAGGCTTGTGTATAAATTATAAGACATTGAAAGGAAGGACTGTATATAATCTAATATATCCCTTGATATTAAACTCAATTAGTCCCGTCAACGATACATACAAAAACGCAAGGATAATAATAATGTATTGCATCACAGCGCTATAATCAAAAATAATTGATTTTTTACTACAAAATCGATCGATCTTCCTAGCGTATTATTTAATATCAACGAAGAAACACTAAAGGCTTCTTGCAAGTTTTCATATAAACAGAAAAAATATACTTAAGATAATGATATTTATTTGTTAATATACGTAATTAATAAGGCTTACCTTTATCGGGTATTAACTATATTATTATCAATACTACACTCAAATAATATGTATAGAATATAATGCATGGAATTAACTTAATTAAGTATATATTAAAAATAATATAAAAACACTAATTATTCAACTTAAAAAAGCACACGTAGAACATATTCTATTTAAATTCAAAATCATTTTTGGAGGTTTTTGCTGTGAAACACATAATGTCTCGTCCTGGGGGTAAGAACGATTCGTGTGCCGTGACGGTTAACGGCATGACGCTCTCTTATAGGTACTGTCATGCTCCCTGCCTTTACTCCCTCATGTGTGCATGGAGCATCAACCATATATTTGTTGCTATGTTATTATAATAATAAGAAAATATATTTATTTTATATTTAGTCAAGGTTTATTGATTGATTTTCTTTAATTATAGATTATTTAAATCGTCAATTTTGATTTTCACGTCTGCGGGAAGTCTCGTGATGCACGTTTGTTTTTTTTTTCCAAACAAAGTCGTTAGTATTTCCTAAAAACCATTGTTTAGCACAATTTGCCTTTTAGTACTTATCCTGGACAGTGAAAAATAAATTAAAACAATGCAAAAATAAATAACATGATAGCTTTCGTAACAGAACTGACAGGCGGTAGCAATAATTGGCATCGTACCGCGCTTCATTGCAAAATATCTTATCCTATCATTTGGGACCAATAATTTAATATACCTCTATAGACTGCAGACCTCCAAGCCCTGAGCACAAACCCAGGGTCGGGAAAATAAAATAGAAATGGTTTTTCTGTTGAGAAATTCTTAATAGCACCCCGGAGACTGGAAGTTAGCAGTTTTTACACTCCCGTGCCTTTCCGATCATAAGAGATGTAACAGTTAGGGAATACAGATTGTATCTAGTGCATACATTTGTGCACTTTATGCCTGACGTAAATGGCCAGTCTCTTTTTAGCCGCCGTGAAAATGGGCCGAAATAGATCAAGAAAACATCATAATGTACCAATTTAAGTAGTAGAGATACATAACGAGCAAGCTTCTGAGCATTTCGATTTCCAAATTGTTAGATATTTCAAATCGTTTTGTCCATAACTCCCGGAAGGACTCGAACGAGAACGACGCATCATCGTAATCGCCATAGATGAAAGCTGCTCTACACATCTATTATCGATTTGTTATGAGTTGTTATTACCACCGCATTTCGCGTATTCTCATCGTAGTGTGAGATTTGGATTAATATTAGTGTAAAAAAGTTAATCTTAAAATAATAGACTGATTCATTATATTATTATAAATAACCACAAAACAATTAAGAAGGAAGAAATTCTTTTTTTTTGTCCTTACTAATACGAAATATTATACTCGATGGGCCGGATATTTATTTATTTAATGTACCGACATATATAACGAATATATTTAACGAATGTGTTCTCCGTTGGTCCTCGAAAGTGTTGCCAAACAGTATGTGTTAAGTAATAAAGGTAATAAATACTAAAGTCGGAAATATAATTAGATTAATTAGTAACAACAATAAACTTTAAATACTCATAATTATGTATGTGGTTATTATTTTACTGCAACTGTTATCAGTGATTACTTTTTTGGAAGGATGCTTCACGAAGTAAACATGTAACACATAATTTTCTCGATCATTCTAAAGAAAGTATGAACAAATCATATAATCAGTCTAAAATGATTAATATCACACCAAAAACGGCTCGTAGTCTTCACAAGTTAGTTCAATACGGAATACAATAAAAATGGAACTAAGAACTTGTTTTAGAAATGACATCCTACTAAAATGTACCACGCAATTTTAATTGACTTACTTGTGACATTGAGGGAGCATCCAATTTGAAACACCACATTTATATCTCGGGTTCAAATCTTGGATAAAATAAGAAGTTATTTGGTTTTTTGCCAAGAAATCAGTAGAGCCCCAGAATTTGGACGTTTGCAGTGTTTATGTTAGTCAGGAAATTTACAGTTAATTTGTGTTCCTTTACATACTTATACTGTAATCTCTCCTGGTAGTTATGTAAGAATGCCCGTTTGCGACATCACTCAAAAAGATATTATCCCTTTTAAAACAAATATTTTTTCAAATAATATTGGTCTTCATTTAATATCGACTAATCGGAAGCAAATATAATGACAATAATTGCTTCAGTGACAACTCAAGTTTATAATCACAAATTTATCTCCAAAATTGACATATACACGATAATAGTCATCAGCTACTTGTGTTTAACACGAGTATAATTTGACATATATCACAGTTGTCATTTCTAGTACACTTAACTCTGTGGCAATAAGTAATGTGTGTTACGACATTATGTATACATAGTATTGTAAGTTTCGTTGCGTGAAATTGTCTGACCGTAGCGATGCTCCTTCCTGCACCTGCGAGCGATTTACTATCAAGTGACATACTGTTTACAATGCAATCATGTATCATCGCTCTGCAGCAAACACGTCATTTTATGGAAGACGACGAAACTTGATGAAAAAATAATTGTGAAATCCAAATCGAAATGTACTTTTACAAGTAGGCTATTAGGTGCACTTTTGAAACAGTTTTTGTTTAAGATTACAAAAATGTAAAAATAAAACCTTTTCAAAATATAGATTCTAGAAATGGCAAGAAATTAGAACTTATAATCAACGAATACTAACTAAGCTCTTTTAATACAAAAACATAGCAAAACTCAGAATTTAGTAAAAGGGAACTTAGCAGATGAGATGTTGTTGCGTGTGTGGTCAGTGGACACCGTTATCTGGTGCCATCACTATGAAAAATAGTAGCAAATGATATATTACCTAACTTGTTAACTGAGCTATGTGTAACTGTACTAGTCCTTCCGAGAGCTTCAGCTAGACGGTCATTCTTAAGTAATTTATTTTATTAAATATAGAATACAAGACAGGCAACTAGGTAGCCTTTTGATTATTGGTCATAACGATCACTAGCTTTGACAGTGTAAGTAACATTAATCAACATGAACTAAGACGTTATGTCCCTTGTACCTATTATTATTATTATTAAAAGTCCTATTAATTGCCACGTTGGTATCTATGGATTATTAGTTGGACTAGATATAAGGCCGCAGATTCCGAGGTAATGAATTCAAACCCCAGGCCTGCCTGCTTAAAGATTTTTTGTCTTTTGTCTGGAAGTTGAGTGTGAACACTTCCATTCTTCGGAAAGTACATAAAGCTGTTGATCCTGCGCCTAAACTATTTTCGTTTGCGATTGCAATCCTATCGGATTCCAAGAGTGAAGGCATACAGAGTACATCTATGTTTGCACACACACTAGTGCCCTATAATATGTCCTACGCAGTTACTTGAATCTCTCTTGAGATTGACCGCCATGGACGAAACCGGTCATGAAGGTCATCATTACACTGGATCAATCAACCCATACCGGAACATAATAACACAAGTTATTGCTTTTTGGCAGTAGAATAATCAATTTGAAGAAACTTACTAATAACATTTAGAACTAGAGAACATATATTGCAAGCGTTTGGAGAAACTCAAACGTACAACATACACATATTCCTCGTTTAATATTAAAGGATTAGTAACTCAATTGTTATCGCGCTGTCAACCTAGAAACCTAAATCGTTTTGTATTTACACTGGCTCACTCACCGTTCACACCGGAACTAACAAATACAAGGTACTCGTTCGATTAAATAATATTAAAGGAACGGTTGATATTTATCAATTGGTAAGCCCATTACCAATTTATTCATTCAACTCAGCGTTGAATTTCTAACCGATCAATAATATATAAAGTATTTATCTTTCATTTTCCATTACTAAGCTAACTGCATTTTGTTTTTTAAAAGAGTAGAATTTAGTGCTTTTTCTAAGACATTGTTAGAACTCCCAGTGCATATTGGTATATAACACTAACTACGTGCTTTACCCGCGGTTTCTTCAAAAATGAAGGAAATTCATAATAACATTTTATCCATATTTTAGGGGTCAGTTTTTCATAATTTTCAAAATCCTGCCTCAGTGCTAATCTACTATGTAAAAGAAACCTGTACGTAAATTTTCACGCTGCTAGTCCCAGAAGTTTGGGCTGTGCGTTGATATGTCAATCAGTTAGTTAGTCGGTTATTCTTTTGTATGAATATAAGATATAAGTGTCAGAATTGTACACAAGCTTCTTAAACAACTTTGAGCTAATGTCGTGTTTGATTTATAAGCATAACATAGAACATGAAAAATGATTGTCTTGTAAATGAACCCGTGACCTTCGGTTCAGAACTTCTGTCGATAGGCCCTACGAAATACCACCATAAAACTTATTTACTCGTTAGTTCAAAATTATGAAACATATGAACTAACGAGTGATAAACATGTGAAATATTTCATCATACGAGCCCACTAATGCGTTTAATATAACAAAGATTTGTCTTCAATGACACGCTGCGTTTAGATCCAATATAATATTTACGTCACACTCGAGCTATCACACTAGTGTTTTGTTTTTTTATTTTTATAGAATAGGAAGGCGGACGAGCATATGAGCCACCTGATGGTCACCAACGCTCTTAGACATTGGCATTGTAAGAAATGTCAACCATCGCTTACATAGCCAATATGCCACCAACCTTGGGACCTAAGATTTTATGTCCCTTGTGCCTGCACTTACCCTTCAAACCGGAGCACAACAATACCAAGTACTGCTGTTTTGCGGTAGAATATCTGATGAGTGGGTGGTACCTACTCCGACGAGCTTGCACAAAGCCCTAAAACCAGTAAATGACGATTTTGTCTACAAAACATAGTTATGTAGGTAAAGGAAACTGTTTTTTTTATCCGCGCAGTCACACTACTGAGACTAGAAAGCTGAGCTTTCGACAAAAGCTTATTTTATATCGTAAGCATCCACAAAGGATGCTACTGCTGTAAAAAAAGGGTTTTTGGAAATTTCAACTTTAAGGAATGGCTTCCTTAAAGTTAAATAAATCTGAATTAATTTTACCCATACGAGATTTGGAGAGTCAATTAGTTTTATAGAAGATCTAAAACTTCGCTATTACATAACTAACGTTAAATCAATATGAGCCAGTGTGATAGACAGCTACTAAATGAGGTTCGACATCGATTTGCGAGGCTTTCGTTTTTAATATACCACCTAATATGCATGTGCTAATGAAGCGGCAACAGTAATCTCGCTACCATGAGCTTAATTTAAAATATTTTTGACGAAAATGTTACATAAAAAAAAAACGATGAGCTGATGTTCTTTATATTTTGTTTATACGTGAATGATATAGTATATAACATTGATTTTTAAAAGAAAAAAAAATAGACTATGTTTATGATTAGTTTATTGAACCTTATCTATCGAAGTCAATGGAAGCTGATATAACCCAGTGTATATAACTCGTATTTATCATCAGTGTATATAATTAACCGTACCGGCACCGGCAGAATTTCAGTGAAATTAGACGCATGCAGGTTTACCTCACGAGGTTTTCCTTCACCGTAAAGCATGAGATGAATTATCCCAAATTAAGCACATGCAAATTCAGTGGTGCTTGCCCGGGTTTGAACCCACAATCACGGTTAAGATTCACGCGTTCTTACCACTGGGCCATCTCGGCTTCTTTTTCTATAATTAACCAAGAGTAGTTAATCGACAATTTAAAAAAATAATAATGTATCCTGAAAATCATTCAAAATTAGTTGAAATGTAGGAAACATTTTCAATTATTTTTTTTATTCAATTCAATTGTACTATGTTTTTTTTAATCTAGACCATCATTCTCGATTTAGCAATTGATCGATTAAAATCGGTTGCTCTGTATGCGATTAAATAAATCCAAAATTACTATTAAATGCATTGTATATAAGCCGTAATTGATTACTTGTCTATTTTAATTCAAGAATTAATCTTATTTCAATCTATAACTTTCAACTTGAATTATCAGCGTTTCCCGGATAGGCTGCCATTTTGAGTCTAAGGTTTCACAACATGGCGATGCTTTGACCGTAACTTCCTTTAGACATGGATTTTATAATGAGTTAGTGAGAAATTAGTCACGGTTGGAATAGTTTGATCACTTATTTAGAAAATTAACTTGATGGGAAAATATTTGATTGAATTTAATATTAAATGTGAAAAAACATCTTGGTTTTAATTCAACAGCGATATTTTGAAATAAACTTTCGTGGTGGTTGAGTAAATATAAAATAACGTTTTATATGTAACGTTTCAAAGTTCATAATTAATTAATTTTACATTATACTTTCATAATAATATATGAAAAATAAATTATATATATATATATATATATATATATATATATATATATATATATATATATATATATATATATATATATATATATAATTTATTTTTCATATATTATTATGAAAGTATAATGTAAAATTAATTAATATATATATATATATATCTTGGAGTCTCATCTTTTTTCATTCATTGTAAAATATTACTATTTTTTACGAAATATTAAATTCGAACCCCAAATGGTCCCGATAGCATCCCCGACATAGTTTTAAATATTTTTCACATCAAGTAACATTTTCAAAATATGAAATTGATACAGGTTTGATACAGTATTTGTCAACTGCGTGTGTTAGTTACAATCAATACATATAATACCCACTTGATTTTTAAACATATGTATACTATTAAATTGTATATGAAAGATTTCATAACCATCTACCAAAATACCATCACAACGCTTGAGTACCCTCTGGTAATTATAGACGCATCTTCCAAGTTTTTACGGTTGGTAGCGTCCTCTGACGCGGGCGTAAGAGCCAGTCGAATTCAAGGTTCCTTTCGATGTGTAATCATAACATTTTTGATGAATGCTGGCACAAGGGACATAGCATCTAAGTGGTGACGCATTAGCGATGTAAGGAATGGGTAATATTCCTACAGCGCCAATGTTTAGGCTGACCACTTAACATCAGCTGGCACAATTAATGGCTGCACAAATGAATATTTTTTCTTGCTTTCTCATAACTCATTTTATATATTAAAATTAAAGCTGATGTTTGTTTTATATATAGTCTTAGGACAGAAGTGAAATATCATATAAAAATAAGCATGTAATCACAAAATAATGTATTTAAGGACATTTTATCAAGACATGAAAAAAAAATCCGAATCAGCTAATTGTGTGATAAAAGTCATTTACAGATCACATCGACATCTCACACTACAGACAGATAACAACTACCATGGTGACTAGCTGTCACGTGTATGCCAGGCCAGGCCACAGATAATCGCTAATAATTGCTTATAATTTAATTTAAATATGGTAAACTATATTGGCCGAGATGGCCCAGTGGTAAGAACGCATAAAATATAACCGATGATCGTGGGTTCAAACCGGGCAAGCACCACTGAAGTTTTTCATGGGCTTAATTTGTGATTATAATTCATCTCGTGCTTTTCGGTGAAGGAATACATCGTGAGGAAACCTACTTGTGTCTAATTTCACTGAAATTCTGCCACATGTGTATTCCACCAACCGCTATTGAAGCAGCGTTGTGGAAGAAGTTCTGAACCTTCTCCTCAAAAAGGGAGAGGAGGTCTTAGCCCAGCATTGGAACATTTATAGGCTGTTACCACCAAACTAAATAGTTTGCTCACTACGTGTCTAAGTATGAAAATTCTAAATCACAGCGCATATAATATACGCAATCTAATAAAGCCGGTATGAAGTGAGGCTCTCTGAGGTGTTGGCGCATGCCACTCAAACACTATCTGTATACCTAATAACCATATAATCAACTAATTATGTAATTATAACCGCGACAGATATAAACAATTCTCTGGCGTCTAGGTTATACAGGTTTTTGTTTATAAATTTCTATATATTCTCTACTAATCTAATATTCTCTATTAACAATCATCTCCAATCGCTCGTACGTGTTGTGTCTCTTCTTTGTTGGCTTATTTAATTATTGGGTCGATACATAGGTAACTTAACATTAAAGCTATTAAGGATCTAAGTAACCTATAACCTGATTTAAGTAACCTGTTATTACCATTTCTATTTTAAACTCTAATGTCATAAGTCAAGTTAGTTCAGTTAGCAAAAAGTGTCGAACGACAGGAATTAATCGTTTAATGGGACCGGTTTTAAGTCAGTCGGTCTCCCATTCAAACACGTGTTCAGATTTTTTTCACTTTCACTCATCGGTTTAAGTGCAACGAATATTGACGTTCGTGATTTTCATTACCGCAATTACAACTTTTTTTACCTTTAATTTTTTTCTGCAAATGGCATATATTTGACTTTAAATAATGACACAATGCAGGCCATTTGTTTACATACTTCAAACTATAAAAAGTACAACACTTTTTGACCAAAAGTAAGTGGCGTACATTATGATAATGTCCTTACGACCGACTTCGGCCACGGCCGCTATTTTCAAGAGAGATTAGCCAAGACATGTTATACTGTATAAGTGTGTGTGCAAAGACATGACACAGGTTCATAATCTGAAAGAGTTCAAGTGCAGCAACAATGGCTTTTCACACACTGTGCACACTTCCAACTTCGAAATAAAAATCCAATAACTTGTATCGGCTCAACTTGGGGTTTAAGTTCAAGACCAAAGAGGCGGTCGGGCTACATATTAGAATCAAAACTACTTTTAGCTTACTGGTGGTAGAGCTTTGTGCAAGCTAGTCTGGGTAGGTACCACCCACTCATCAGACATTCTGCCGCAAAACAGCAGTACTTGGTACTGTTGTGTTTCGGTTTGAAGGGTGAGTGAGCCAGTGTAATTACAGGCACAAGGGACATAAGATCGTAGTTCCCAAGGCTGGTGGCGCATTGGCGATTTAAGCGATGGGCAACATTTCTTACAATGCCAATGTCTAAGGGCGTTGGTGACCACTTACCATCAGGTGGCCCATACGCTCGTCCACCTTCCTTTTCTATAAAAAAAAAAAAATGCTATTTTCAACGACAGAAAAAGTGTTCCTTGATTCAAACAGAGCAAAAGGAATCTGAACATTTTTCGTGGTTTGTACTTCCGCTTAACGCCATCTAACGGAATTTATATTTAACAACAAAAGTGAGTGTCACTACACCAGCGCACTTTTTATTGATTCTTTGCTAACTAACTAGATGGCGTTCTCTCACAAATTACTTTTTAATAATTGCATTTAATAATAGATGTCACTGTTTTAATTTTGTTTGACATTCTATTCATACATATATGTTTAAACAATGAAGTTTATCAATTACGTGGACTTTAACTCAAAAATATATTTAGTTGCTCGTACTACTTATACGAATTGAATTTTTACTTTTAATTTACTATCAGCATAGGTATTAAGTATTAGGTATTATCAATATATATTTAAAATGCCCAAAAGAAACCATTTAATAGATTTAGGCAATCTTTTTGATAGAAATGCCGGAAGGTAAACAAAAATGTACATAAACAGATATATGTATCATGTTTACATATTCTTTTTTCAGTAAACGTATCTCTATAAAGACTGAACATGATGTCCAAAAAAAGCTAAAAAATATAAAGCTAAAGCTATAAAGATATTGAAAAAATCGAATCGAATAATTCTGAAGTGAATAAAGTTCAGGGGAAAACGTTTCAAACGCTAGAAAAGATGAAAGATAAACAGCAATTAGTTATAGAATTAAGTGACGATTCTAATTAAAAACTTAAAATGTTTTCAGATGTTTTTTTTCTTATTTATAAAACATGGTGGTAACTAATAAGCACTAGCTATAGACAGGCACTGTAAGAAATTTTAACCATTCCTTACATAATCAAAACACCGCCATCACAAACCTTAGACGACGTTATGTCCCTTGAGCCTTTAGTTACTCTTGGTCACTTACCCTTCTAAGTGGAACACAACAAAAATAGGTGCTGTTTACCTACCCAGGAGGTTCTGCAAAAAGGTCCTATCTTAGTTTAGAGTTTAAATATGGATAAAATAATCTTATCTCATTTTTTCCTGCTACTTACTGGATTACTTTATCACTGGTGGGGCTTAAATTTTTTCGATATCCTCAATTTTATTTTATGAGTTAGCTAGTGCCAAAAGTACAGATTTTTGCTAAAATTTTGCTTTCGTTCCAGAAACATTAAAGTATTAGTTTTACTGTACAAAACATTATCTAGCTAAAACTTAAATGAAATCTTAATAATAAAAATCTAAGTGTTAGGTTTAAAGCGCAGTCAGTTTAGAGCGGTCGTTGTAACTAAAAGCAATCCCGTGTCTCGGAGTGTGAAGAGAAAAGCAATTAAGACATACAGACGGCGGTGCCCATATTGGCAGAAAATATATAAATTCTTTCATTACTTTCTTAAAGCGCTTTCTGCTGTTTGATTCAAATTATAAATAAAAAAAAAACAAATTAGACAACACCAATACTTAGTAACTACTTACTATCATGCTTAATAATAATTGACTTTATTTTTCCTAATTATTAAGCCGCCAGCACATTCATAGATAATGGCTGTTTTTTTATATTAAAAATAAATTGAAAAATGTAAGTAATTTTCAATATTTCATTAATAAAAATAATAAAAAAATTTAGTTATATCAGACTCTCAGGAAGAACTGACATTCTATATAGGAAGGAGTCATGAAGTCAACGCTTCGCAATAAGTAACAAAAATAGTAAAGCTCTGTTTAACAGTTCATCTTATTGATTTTAACTTATTATATAGTTATGTTCAATGTCGCAAACCTAAATATAAAGTTAAATGTACTAATATACGCTGTAACGTATTACTTTACATAATTAAATACATATTTTATTGTCTTCCTAAAAAGAGAACACTTTTATGATTTTTGAATCACCGTCGATAACGTTTTAACGAAAATAAATTAAGTAAACATGAGGAATTTTCTCCAATATATTCTAAGCTTTACAACTAAATGGTCTGTCCAGTGACCCATAGCGACACTTACATCGCCTCATTTCACCATACGACTCCACAGTGGACACTAGACCTAAGTGCTTTCAACATGACCACAAGTGCCTTGATCTTACTTACTGTAAGTTGTTTTTCATTATTTCTGTCATGATTACGAGAGGTATCAGTTTTAGTGTGGCGTGCTTAGAATTTATATGTATATTGTAAATTTTTACTTGGTGATTAGGCCGTCTGGATAAATACGACCCTCTCATCACATATTCTACCGCTAAACAGCAATACTTAGTATTGTATTGTTACCGTTTGAAGGGTCATTGTAACTACAGGTACATGGAACAAACGATGTAATGTATAGTTAATATTTTTTAGATTGCCAAAGTCCATGGGCGGTAACCGCTTACCAACGGGTGACCAATTTGCCAGTCTACCAACACCTTCACCAATATATAAATATATATATATCCACTAAATACTTCAATCCGTTTTTACAAACCATTTAATTTGTGCGATTGTCCATTTTTAATTTATTTTAAGAATATATGAATAAGTAATGGCACCTGTAAGAAATTTATATTTCTTTGAAGAATAAGAAGTTAAGCTACTTCCGACGTGTCGTTACCAACAACGTTATCTAAAATGTTATGTTTCTTGTACCTCTAATTACTCTATCACCATCATCTTTGGAACATATCGATACATAAAGTATTTCTGTTTGACGCTGTAATAAAATTAATAAATGGGAAATTAGTACCCAGAGAGGCTTTACAAAGCTCGTTAGCTTAATGCCAATTAATTTAGATAGTAACATTTTCTAATTTCCACTAACAATTGTTTCAAAATGTAATATCAACTGGATTATACAGTAATAACGTTAAAACCTTTATATATAAAAGTAACAATACAATGTACTCAATTATCCTCAAGACGCGGACAATTATACACATTATAATTATAATAAAATTAATTTCTTTTGTTAAAGGTGACCTGTTTCTTTGTAAAAGCTGATTCAGACGAAAACAATTATTCGGACAATGGCTGGAGACCCATGTCAGATGAAAAAGTGTTTGCATTACAAAGAAAATTCATTAAAACTCCGATACAAATAAGTAATGTACCGGGAAATTCGATGGATAATATATATCAAAGAAACGCTATAAAAATAGTAAGACCAAATATCGTTCATCTGAATAAGGAATCAATCAAAGAGCACGAAGCCATTTTTTCTTTACAGAAAGAAATTGAAAGGAATGGGAGAGCTTTTGAAGGTACTTTGAAAACGAAGGGTTTCATGATTTTTAAAAACATCTTTACAATATACTGCCATCCCTTATAGGTCAAATTTCAGTACTTTGTTCTAATTTATATAATTATTACAATATTTTTTTTTATTTTAGGTTCAACTAAATCAATAACTACAAATATGACACAGAAGACGTATTACGAAGACTCTAAACTAGCAAGGAAAGCTAAAAATATTGCAGAATCTGATGTGATCACAGATAATGTATTAATAAATACTATCCAACAAAATCCTGACGAAAAAAATAAAACAAAGAAGAGTAAAATTTCATCTTTACATAATGCCACATATGATGTTTATGAAAGTTTGGAACAAGATAATTTAATAACAAACGAAAATAATTTGAAAACAATCGATAGCAACGGATACAAATACGAAATACCCAAAGTTGAAACGAAACAAAAAAATAAATTAACATCTAACCTTTTTAATATTCTTTCAAATTACAATATTCGAACAGATGACAAATTGCCAAACTATGCCTTATCATTAAGACAAAACAGTCGAAATTCAAATAACAACGAGTTCGTATATATGCACGTTCCTATAAAAATTCCATTTAAGTACAATAGCCCGAATCATCTCCCTATTGATCCTTTGCTTGCCGTTTTTCTTTCAAACTATGGACATTATTTGCCAAGACTATATGGATTTCAAAGAAGCTATGGAAATCTATATGGCTATCTAGCTTCTAACAATATTCACAACAATAATCCCTATGGTTCTTATAAATTATTTTCAGACGTAGATTCATCTAATTGAAATTTTAAAGGCATAGACCTTAATTTTTATTATTATATTTAATATATTTTATTATATAATTAACGTCGCGAGAGAATTTTAATCCGCGTTATTGCCTGAACAATTCATAATTATGGTGGTAATCTACTCACCAGCATAAGCATTCCTTAAGAAGGTTGACGTCAACCGTTTGAAGAGTTTACCAAATTATTTTTTCTTTCCGAGTTAAAAAAAACATTGCGTCTATCCCATACAAAAAGGTTCAAGATAAGCGAATTATGATGTTTTAAGTAAAACTGTTTAAGTTTTATATATTCAAAACATAACACATTCGCTAAATATTTTCATAAATGCTTAAAAAGAAAAGAAAGGAGATATCTACATTTAAATAAAATCATATAAATGCTTAGTACGTATGTACTCTTGGAACCCAGACTAAATTAAGGCTATACGCGACAGTTTCACGACCCGCAGTGAAAAGCAGCTATTGTATTCCTCGCTGTTTTTCGTAAAAATAAACTTTTAAAAATCCTTTTGTTTACCATTTGTTGGTTCCGAACCGTTAACTAGACGGGCTGCGGTTTAAATGACATCTGTTTGTTTTACATATTTTTGCTTAAATAAGCGTATTTCTGTTGTATTGTATTTTTTAAATAAGTACAACTTATTATTTAGACAATAAGCATGCTAGTATATAAGCTGTACTATTTAGCAAACTGTCTGATCTGATAATTTTAGTTAGTATTTTCTATAATTAATTTTTTTTTCTATAATGTAATTAAAAGTATATTATTGTTATTAATTACTGTGGTTTTAATTCCTGTTTTTAAAAGCATTTTTTTTTTCATTTTAGGAACTTAATATATATCATAATATATAATAACAGAATACATAATATGTTTTACGATTAACATGACTTTGGTAGAAAATATTTTTAATTTTTTTCAAACCGCCAAAGAAGTGAAGTAAAATTTTTAACCTACATGAAATAAACAAAAACGCTATCGTCGCCAAAATAAACTTATAATTGCCGGAACTTTTTTGGAATATTTCCAAGTGTTGTAAAACTGTACCATTTTTAATGGTTTGAGACAATTTAGAACACTTATATTTTGCAAATTTATTGTCCATAAAAGTTACAGAACTTTAACCGCAATACTCTATGATTTTATTAATTAAAAAGGCGGTTATGAATATTATAATAAATTAGCTTTAGCATACGGCCTCGCTCCCATGCATAAAAAGAGTATACTTTGGTATTCCTGTTTACGCTCCCAAATCAAATCAAATCAAAACACTTTTTTTAACATAGAAACATTAAACTTACGTATTAATAGTCAAAGTAGAAACTACCACTAGTTTGGGAAAGAAATTCCCAGCCCGGAGAAGAACCAAGGAATGAAACAGCGAGTTTCTTTTACAAAATGTAAAAAAAAAAGAAATAGCCAGGAGGCGATCATATCATTCCCATGGTGGGCTATGATACATAAATTCATTAATATGTCATGTAATGCTTCAGTCTTTAGCACACAAGCATTCCATTATTATTATTTTTTAATTTAGCAACTGAGGCATTTTGAACGTTTTCTGGGATCCTGTTGAAGAACCGTATACATTTCCCATAGAATACCTGTATGAAAAAAATTACCGCGATCTCTTGCTCCATAGCTGCCTGCAAGGAAGACAAACCACAGACGTCAAAATTTCCTATTTCTAATATCTACTCCTTCATCCTCAATAAGGATAGAATAGAATAGGAAGGAATAAGCATCTTTTCCCGAGTGAAGGTTTCCTTACATATCAAGCTGAAGTCCAGTTTTTAAGGATATTGCTCCAATAATTTCCCTCTGAGCTGGTAAATACATATAAAATGTTCCTTCAATGGAATAAATAAATTATAAGCACATAAAAACTGACGCTCTTACGCTGTTTTGAAGCTACAATACTCGGTTTAAATTTGCGTGTTCCTCCATCAAGTTTTACAGATCGCCCAAAACAAGTTAATTAAAGTATTATTCAACTCTGACGGACTGACACACACTCCCTTATTATACCAAAAACTAAAATTTTTAACCTGAAACAAACACACATACATAACATATGCGTCTTAATTTTAAAAAAATTGTCCGGGGATTTAAAAAAATGTTCGAGCACTCCTTCCTTTAAATCAAAGTTAAAGTTTTATTTATAAAAATATTTACGATTAAAACAACACACATTTAAAAAAAACATAAACCTTACTCACATACATACACACACACACACACACACACACTCATCTACACGTGCACATATAAAAGATGCACAAACAGACATACAACACCAAAAACATTATTAAGGAATAAAAATCTATTTCTTATTATTTTTTTTGTTCTTTTTATTGTTAGTTTCTTTTTCTGGTCATTGATTTGTACTGTATTTTGTCATCATATTACATTTTCTATCAATTTTTTTTATTTCAGATTGTCTACCCTTTTTACTACAAGAAATTTATTAATTTGCTCTTTAAGTGACCTGTATTTTCTTTGAGTAATAATAAAGATCTTTAAACTGAAAAAATATTATATATTTTAATTAAATATTTTATTAAATATATATTAATATGTTAATTAAATATTTTATTTTTATTATAATTAATTTTTTTCTGCTATGTTTGAGGACTTATCGTTTTTTATTCGTTCTTATTGTTTATAGTATATATTTATACTTGTAATTATATATGTATTTATAATATAATTTATTTATTGATATATATTATATGTATTTTATATTTACATTTTTTTAAATCATATATTAATATTATTTTATTTATTATTAGAGCACCACCTACCTCATATCCTATGAGTTATCTCTTAATCCGTTGGTTGCCTGGAAGAGATCGCTATGTAGCGATAAGGTCGCCAAATTTGTATGCTACTTTTATTATGTATGTATCCATGTTTTTGTATTATTTTTCTCTTTGTGGTGTACAATAAAGTATAAAGTAAAGTAAAGTATTATATATTTTAAAATACTTTCAGTTCGATTAAAGAGCTTTTCAGTAAATCCGTGATCAGTCACGCTTAATAAATAAAAATACTGTTTTCATTAAACCGTAAGTCTATAGACAATAGCGAACGCAATAAACCTCAGACAAAAGATCGAAAAGTATCGATGGCCAAGCGACAGGAGTGAGCGTTTTATTTACTGTACTTTGTTATAATATCATTAATAACATCAATAAAATGTTAATTTGGAACGTCAGTAACTGCAAAATATTGTATCATTGTATATCTACGCTAGTTATTATCGAAAACAAATGTAAAAAATTAGTAACGTGATACTATCACAAAGACTTAATAACGAATTGTCACAAAACAAGTGATGTCTTTGCATTACTTGAAGAATTATAAGTGTCGCAAAAATATGTAACCGCCTTTAAATGTCCCAGTGCCGCCATCTTGAGGAAAAGGACTGTAGCTAATACAACTACGGTGCTCCAATGTGGTTTGGTGGATACACATAATGGCAATGTTTTCCTTCGCCGAACACGAGATGAATTGTGAATAACGACATTGAAGTACATGAAAACTCAACAGTGCTCGGGCTGAACCCGGAACTTTCGGTTAACTATCACGTGTTCTATATGCCACACGTGTATCCACCGACTTGCATTGGAGATCGGGATGGAATAAATAAACATTTTCCTTAAAAGGAGAGGATGCCTAAGATTAGCTGTGAGACATTTACAGGCTGTTTACAGATAATATTGTTGGAAAGTGTAATTAAAAATTGATCGATAAAGATTTCACATTATTAATTTTGAGATACGCATAAATAGTAGAAAGAATCGCAGTAGAACTCAGCATTGTGATACCTGTTATGTAAATGATAATTCCGAGATAATGAGATAGATCAAAGGAACGAGAGTGTATCTCCGTGTAAGTATATAAGTTTGTTTCTTTATGAAATCGCTACAAGTGCAACACTCGACAGCATATCGCAGAGGTTATTGGTTCAGTCGATGTGTAAACTTAAGATTTTCTTTCATTTCCGCCGTACAAATAGTTCAATGAGTACGACTATAACGATCCAATAAATTAATGCGATGAATCGTGTTTGTTCTACATTGCAATTATAGATTAAAAATAAATAAGGAATATTTATCATGTATTATATAATTGTAGGATCATTAATCTGGTTTCGATTAAAACCCGATTTCATTTAATCTGATTTATTTATTTAATTATGTAGGTACACAAACAGAATATAATGTATGGCATTAAAATTATGAACTTATACAATTATAATTACTTCTGATATTTATAACAAATTGTCGATATATGATGTAAAGTGATTGAGTTAACAATAAAACGATCTGTCAATACTTTGTGTTATAATAATAATACGTTTTTTGACAATAGATATTTTGTTCAATATTTTATATTCTCACGAGTATATTAAGAACCAACTCGTAGGTTATTGTCTTCTATGAGAATCGTCTAGAAATTGAGTAGTAATTTTCTTTTACAAATAAATTAATTATATAGCTAAAAGTTGTACGCCTATATCCTGTATGAAAATCAACGGCTAGTAATTCCACACTTAATATTTTTATCTTGTTTTGTTTATTTACACTTATCAAGACTTTAGACTTATTAAATAGTAAAGGCAAAAACTTCGGTTAGTTTGTGGAAGATATGCAGCTGCAGTACAACGCATGCAGTGTGATACGTGTGTAGCAGACCGAAAAATGCAGTTTGCCATGTCTGCCTTTTTGTGCTTTTTGCAACGCCGCATTCCGTTCACCCACTTAGTGCGGTGCTCGGAAGTTGTCAGTTATCTAGTTGAGGTATTTTTGTAAAGCATTGTGTACTTTAAACGTTCAACTTGTTCACTAAAACAAAAAACAAAGTTTGGTGCCTACTATAAAAGTGACGCAAAACTTTACAGGATAAATATTGCTATATGTTGCGCCTGATTTAATAAATACTTACAATATTATTGTAAAATTAAATTATTTTTTTATAACATATCTTGTTTTAATAAATATGTATAGTGTAGTTGTTTTAGTTATTTAGAACTTATGTAACAAAGGAAAAATGTATGCCTAATTCCACCACTCTGCTGCAATAAGGGCTAACCCTTGCTGCTAACCCAGATTTGTATCCAACACTGGTTTGCCCATGATCTTTTCCTTCATCGGTATGCACGGTCGTATGCACGAGATGAATTATAAACTCAACTTTAATTCATGAGAATTCATTTGAACTTCTCTGGGTTCAAACCCGCAATCATCAGTAAGATTCACGTATTCCATATCATTGCATTATATTATAACCATGGGACCATCTCGGCTTACGTTTCGTACATAGTTATGCATATTACGTTAATATTATTTTAAAATTAATCCTCTTCCGTAGTAATTATTATTCTAACGATTATTCCGGATACTCGTATTAGCGGTGGAATCGTATTTTTCAATCGTTAGCCGGCTTTATTATTTAGAGACGGAAGCTTTTGGATCAGCAGTCGTCTGCGGATAAAATGGTTCATAAAATTCAAATTTCGAATGAAATCTTTCGTATTTATTTTCCTTTTAACATTCGCTTTTTATATGGTTATTTATACATGTAAAAATACTAGCTTAGGGTACTCATTAATATTACATTATGTATATTTATAAAATATAAATACATTTTCTTTAAATAAAATTATTTATTCTAGTAGTAAAATCACAGATTGTGAATATCCCATTGCTGGTCACGGGTAACTGTACGCTGTTTTCCTTCACCACCAACGAGTTTTAGGTACATCACTGGATTATCTTATCTCTTTTTATTATATTTAAAAATCAAATTCAATATTTTTCCTCAGCAATAATTAGTTATGCAAAATAATAATAAAATAACTCAAGTATTTTGACGTATTGATTAATTAAATACATAAATTAAAATTAAATACCACCTACCTGTACATAACTAAAACTGTTTCTGTAACCCGCCATGCTTACACACTAATAGCTTTATTAACGATCTATGTCAAATTTGAACCAATTTTCATAAAGATGTATCGAATCTATAAAGTACATGTCGAAAAAGATCATTAACGTAAATTAGGAGACTTGAGAGAATTAAGAGCATTACAATTGATTTAAAGACATGGAACCTTGTACGTAGAAAATTAACTAAGTGTAGATAATGTGATATGCTCTGTAATGCTTTTATCAACGTCTACTCGATTGGGTAATTAGTGAATTAATTGCTGGAGCGACGAAATTAGCCTCTGAAGATACAGTTGGCGACACAGCACTAAGTATTCGACGTAGTGTTCAGCTATTGGATATGTAGCTTGTGTCGTGCTCCGTACTTTGCGACTAAATGACATCCATTTACTGAAAGCCCTGGATTAAATGACGGCTTTTAGGCAATTTTTTTATGTAAGAAATGTATCAAAGAGATTCTTAATTTAAAAAAATACTTTATTATGATATGATTTTTTAATCATTTAATCATAAAATCTAATTAGAATGTATGAATCATTAATTTAAAGACAAGACAATCTTAAGAAACAAGATTTATCGAGTTTCTTTTTAAGGAATGAGAATACTTTTTTCATTCATAATAGAGGAAAACGAATAAAGCGTTCCTATCGGTTAGACGCGCGACTACAGCGCCGCATGCGTTGACTACTCTCGTCTTATCGATATCCGAACTGACTGATCGATATTTTACGCCCTTTCAAAAAAAATACCTGTAATCTGTGTTCTTGTGAGCCCCTGTTTCTTTCAGCAACTGGTAACCTATGGAAGACACGTACTGGGCCCAGTCTACGTAAGTAAGTTGGTGCTGTTAAAGGTGCTTAGGCTCAGTTCCATGTTGTACGCTACAATATGAATTGCATTATCAAAAAGAAATATATTTCTCATCTAAGAGCTAACCTGCATTGCTCACTCAAGAAATGTTAACTGACTTACGATATACGCTATTTTGATACGTAAAGTAAAGTAACAGCCTGGTAATGTCCCACTGCTGTGCTAAGGCCTCCTCTCCCTTTTGAGAAGAAGGTTTGGAGCTTATTATTTGTGTTTATAATTCATCTCGTGCTTGACGGTGAAGGAAAATATCGTGAGGAAACCTGCATGTGTCGAATTTCACTGAAATTCTGCCACATGTGTATTCTACCAACATGCATTGGAACAGCTTGGTGGAATTAACTCCAAACCTTCTCCTTTTGATACGTAAATTCTTTAAATACTATGATTACAGTAAATGTCACTCTATTTGTTCTTGTATAATAATTGTACTGATGCGATGTTGTAAGAAATTTTGTTATGTATAATCCAATTCGAATGACATGAGACAGTGAATAATCAACAATATTGTAGTAATAAATTTAGTATTTCAATGTTAGTTATCTTCCTACTTACTATGAAATTAGATAAAATTACAAAATTCAATAAAGTTAGCAACAATATAGGTATAATACAATTATAGGTAATATTTATTATAACAATTTTATCGCTATGAATTATTGTTAATTCTATCTTTGAGGTAGCCAGTTCTTCAAGCACCGAATTATGGATCAATTAATCTTAATATATATAATAGATAAATTTATATGATAACCGTTTCAAATCACAGCCCGAAAAATTATAGTATTTTGAAAGAGTTTCGATTATTTTTTAAATCTTTTGTTTTTTTCTTTCGACAAAGTTAAGCACAAAGTGTTAAGACGAAGATTTAACTAAATCTTTCTCTGACAAATACGTAATTTCAGGACTGGTGTTTTGACAAGTTTCATTGATATATACTCTTACAAGTGAAAACAGACATAATTTATGTCATCAAAATCTTGAAATATGACGATAAATCTTAGAGACGGTCGGTCGGTTACGGTCGAGTAACCATAAAGAGAAAAAATATGTGTTCAATTTATAATTTCTCGCGACTACATTCATCATAATATTTGCTAATATAAATTAAAACCATATATTTTTACGTATATAGCTATTTTGCTAACAGTGAATAATATTTATGATAGATGACAAGCGGTTGTGGGTCCATTAGTTGGCAGTAAATTTATATTAAAAGTGCGTTCCGTGACCGCCAAATGCAACACATGATATGTGGTGAACGTAAACCAGATAAACTAAACAATACTATGGAGAATTGATATTGATTTCTCATTTTTGTAAAATAACAAACTACGAAGACAAGATACAAAAACATTAAGTTAGTGTGTATTCGTTGATTATCACGCAGGATATACGAATTTAATTTAAGTATATTTCTATGTATGGTATTCAATTGGTAGAAAAAATCGAGTAAACTGAGTATCGCGTTCCTTCTTCTTGATCTTTACTCCAAACCGGCGAAAGTAAAATCTAATTTAAATTTTATGAAATTATATATATTTTAATTTTTTGCTTAAATGTATTTGCAGAGGACAAGTGGACCACCTGAGGTTAAGGAATCACCACCACCCATAGATATTGGATATAAGAAAGAATAGCCATACCTTTCATAGCCTATGTGCCAGCAACTTTGGAAACTAAGGCGTTATGTCCCTTGGTTCTGTTACATTGGCTCACTCACCCAAACCGGAGCACACTTAGTGTTGTTGTGACAGTAAAATATTTGTATATAATAGGCGGCCTTGCAGTTCTTAAGGGATTTTTTCTTGTAGCACTTCTGATCAAAACAAACCAAAAACAGAAATCTAAGGTGATGACTAAATCATAATTTATGCATAAAATTCGAATAGCAAATACCCTGTAAAATAAAATCTTTGTATATATACATACATACCTATGTATATATATTTTAAAATATACAACGCTGATCGCGATTTGAGTGATGGCATTTTATGTGACATATGAAAAATGAATGTTTCTGAATCAAGCTGGATAAATACAGGTTTACATTGAAAATGTTGTTCGTTTTTTTATCCCTTCTGTTTATAAGTTAAATAACTTTTGGGCCGGCCGTAACAAAAGTTCTTTAAGCCGTATTATATAAACCGTACTTTAACCTTGAGAAATATTCCTTTCCATACATAGGGGATGGTTAGTAAAATTGTATCACCATGTCTATATGAAATTCATACTAAACTAAAAAATACTGTAAAATATTTGATCATGTTGTCATTGAGACAACGCTACTTCATGTTCGACCGAATTGTTTTGTTAAATTTCCCGAACAATAATCGTTAGATGTTGAAAATTAAACGAGTGTGTAATGCAATCTTGTTGCCTTGTCCCAGGTAACCCATAAATTAATGGCACTTACCATTAACCTCATAACAATTTGAATGAAAGGCGCAATCGCTATGGATTACACACATTGCCTGATTTATGAGCAAATTGATTTGTGCTCCTGTTCTTTTTCTGCAATGTAAAGCGACATTGTTATTTTTTTGGTGGTAGATACAATATCAGTGTAGTTGAGGGTGACCCCACTATAAAATGGATAAGGAATTTTAATTTACCCTCGTTAGAGACATGTTTGGGTTCGGGGTGTCGTTTTGTAAAGCGGAATAATGGAGGCAGTAATGGCGAGATTGGACAGACGTAAGAATGTTATTAGTTCTATTTTAGATTAAAATCACTTTAAATAGCTTGAAATGCGCCTCGTCTTTTAATAAAGAATAATTGAAAGTGCTTTAACTAAAAAAATAGGTGACAACAAGCATTCAGCATTGAATTTGATGTTTTGCTTCTATATGAATAACAATTGTTTCACTGTATCATACCGTACATACATATTGTGATATATGCAAGTAATAATCGAGGCTTATCAATTTACATATATAGATTATTTGTAAGTTTTTACGTATGAACTCATAACACCACAACACTTAGTAGAATAATATGTAGATATTGCTATTTGACAGCTTGGTAGAATAATAATATGTAGGTAGAATAATACTTTTTTTCACTCTAACCATACTTTTTCCTTAACATTAGGTTTTTCTCTCCTTGCCTGTATTTGCTGAGCAGTGGGTGATTTGCATACTGTCACTTTATAAGAATCGCTGGTGCGTTTTCAAATTCAAAAAATTTTGTGTATATATTTTTTTTTTCTGTTTAATATCTTTTTTTAAATGATGAAATAATAAAAAGGAATCTAATTAATACGAAATTCAATTAAAAATCTAAATGGCGTGGTTGATGGTAAATGAGTAACAAATACTAAGAGCAGAGCTCAAACGGGTAATTCGATTAAAAAAACGAGAATAGGCCTTAATCGGAATTACCCGGTCTACTGAACTAGGTATTGGATGTTTGAAAAATACATCGACGACAATAGCACTCTTATGACTCTAGCAGAAGAGGTCAAATTCGTTTACGTTAGCTGAGCAATTGATTGTGATACAATTCATTGCACTATGAATCTTATGTAAAACTGTTAAGGTTGATATTTAAATTTGTGTGATACAGCATACTTTATCTTTTTAGCAGACACCTCTTTGTGATGTAAAACTCTGGTCGCAGGTTTTTCGTCAAGTCGAGGTATGGGATATTGGAATTTTCGATTGAAACATTTTGTGACAAGTTGTAAAGTTTCGATTTCCCTTTAAGAAAATATTTAAAGAAACTACTATTTTTTTGCTAAATTCAATACGTAGTATTTTAAATTTGCATTTCCAAGAAAATTCTTTTGAAAAGTATTTCAATATAAAACTTGTAAGTGGTGGTAGGGGTTATTGAGTTAAGTTACTTGTAGATTGGTGCGAGTACCATTACCTTTATACTATATATATATATATATATATATATATATATATATATATATATATATATATATATGCCGTGCGGCTTATATAATTTAAATAATTATTAGGTTTAAGAAAAATAACTAGTTGATATCGGCACTCGCTGCTGACAATTCCAACAATTTATGTGAAATATCTATAAGATATTTTAACAAACAGTTTAACGGACATAAAGTTGAAGCTTGAGTCCCAATTATGAAGTCATACATTCTCCCTAATCCCGACGTCTTGACGAGAGTGTGACCTGCCAACTCCAATGTCAATCCAATATGGCAGGCGTCGGGATGAGGAAATTCGATTCATTTCCGCCAGGAACTACGAGCGTAACGTACTTTCCGCTGTTTCGCACATAGAATTTATGCATGCTTTTATTACAAGCTCCGAATTCAGTACAAGCGAAACAGGACACGAGGGCAATCCTGAATTTAAGTTTCATATTAAATTGAAGTTTTATTATTTTAGCTGTCTTCAAACTCAATCAATCTCATTCGTGAAAACAAAGATCGATTTGAATTTAGAACATACAATGTTGTTTATATTTAAACTTAAACTGGGTTCTTTCAGCAAGCTCACTTTCTTCAAATGTTTCCATAACTTCCCCGATTATTTTCTCATTCTGAATTTATTCAAAAGAGGTGATTTTTTTTTTTTTTAGTTACGACTAATATTATTTTTGTTTAGGTAAAATTTATTTTGGGCTATTTTTAAATTGTATATTAGCATTTTTTCGTACAGAGAACCGTGACGAGAGCCGAATATATTAATTCGTCAATTAAGAAGTTATTATTACCGGTTGTATTTTTGGAAGATCATATATTAGTTTTGTTTTTTAAGAAGGACGTGCTTACGTTTCTTTGTATACCTATATAGGTGCTTATGCCTATTGTTATAATTTGTCGTTAAAATGATTATATTTAAGAGCGCATATCGCCACCTCTAGGGAATAATTATTGTCAAATATTGATATTTATGACTGAAGTTTTTGTTTAAATTATTTTATTTTATAAATGTCTAATACACAATTTATATTCCATAGTCATTGGAAATTATTAGATAATTATTTATCAAGATATGTATTAATATTTAATTTATAGTAGACTGTTTTGATTGTTTGAAACTTTTAAGGACAATTTTGATATTTTATTTATTGTTAAAATATTAAATTTACTGTGACAATATTTAAAATAAAATCCGTTACAATTAATGTAATTATTCAGAATCAAATGTAATTATTTTATGTTATCGGTAAAAGTTAATTCCATTTGAAATCTGTTAGTAGCGCCACCTGTGAACAGACTATATTAGAATAATGTTTGTTAATTTTATTTGTAATATTACTTTAAAAATTTAAAGTAATTTCTGTAAAATAAATCATCACGATCGAATCAATAAATTATGTAAACTAAATAAAATATTTATTTGAAATATTAAACTATATTTCAGGAATTATTTAGCAATCATTCAATTTATCTGTTTTAAAAGATATTGTTAGTCGTTAATAGTGGTGCGAAGGTCGTTTTGAATCGATTTGATGACAAGAAAAAGACACGGTTGTATCACTGGAATTATAAAAGGACGTTTCTGTGTAATTGTTCTGATAATGAACGTGTGTGTTTATTAATTGTGAGGGAATCTAAGCATGAAAACTGACGCAGCGCCGATGTATACGTGGCTGTATAAGAATACTGTAATGTTAATTGTGAATACTAGTTAATTTCATTACGTAGGTTTACCTAATGTTAAACTGCTTAAGTTTAGATTATCTGGAATTTATAGTTTCTTTTTATAAAATTGTATTATTGTATTATTACAATATTCAAGTCATTGTGTTCTTATTTACAGAATTTCATCACGTTAGGTTAGGTTTTTCTTTTAAAATACAACACAGCAGTTTTATATTTAGTGTAAGATGAAAAAAATATATAATTTTTTATTTTAGCAAGGCAGAGTCGTCTTTGCCAAAAGACAGCGGCACTACGAAGAAGAGATCTCAGGTGCTTATAGTGACCGATTACACCCGCTTTTATAACTTCTTTTTATTTATGTATACTGATGACAATATTTATGGCTTGTACAAGTCAGTTACGAAGTGAAAATGGATAAAGATACAATTTACGTTAGCATGAATAACGAAAAAAAAATAAAGGGATGCAGTATTAAATTCAAATTCATCACAATACAAAGATCGTGTTATCAGGACAACAGAAATCCACAGCACGTCGACTAGATCAAGATTTATACTGGGGGAGACATTGTCCCGTAAACGACCCGGAGGTTAAAGTTACGCATTTGCATTTTTATCCCGACCGTTTTAGCCTTTCGTGATTAATGTAACGATTTTAAATATAAATTGTTTTGTTTATCATAATATTAAAAGTGAAAGTTAATATTTTTTACTCAATCTCCGATTCGGCTTAACGGATTTGGATGGTTTTTTTAAATATTTACAATTTAAATATTCTTTTTTATAAGAATATAATAATACCTAAATATTAAAAATGAACGAGGCAGATTTTAGATGTTTGTAAGTGTGAAATAAACTAGATCTTTACCTGATGGTACGGCGTTATGCTAGCTATCTGGATAGGTACCACTCTCTTATCAGATATTCTACGGCTAAACAGCAATACCTAGTTACATTTTTGTGTTCCGGTTTTAAGGGTGAGTGAGTCAGTGTAACTATTAGCACAAGGGTTAAAAGATCTTAGTCCCAAGGCTTTTTCCCGTCCGTCTGTTTTATAAAAACACCGAAATGTATACATATATGCAAACTCAGTGAATCTTCTCCGAGCTTTAACACGTAATCTAAATAAAAATAAATATACTGCTTATTTACCAGTTACATCGGGCCAGTTATTTATTTAAATATTTTCTTGAAAGAGAAGGCTGAAGCTTATTTCACCAGACTGCTCCAATGCGGGTTAGTGTAACTTGTGACAGATTTTCATTTGATACATGGAAGTATTTTTATGCAAAATTAAGAAAAGTTAACATTTACGAGCTTTAACAACTAGGCCATAGTGCTTTAGAAAAATATAATGCCTGAGAGTCAAATTCAGCGAAAAAAAACTATAGTTATGTACGAGGATATGAAATATATTACTATATATATAGGAATTAATAAAGAAAAAATCTTTGAATAGGTGCCAACAAGGCCTCCAACGAAAGATTAATTTGTCAATCGTTAGTACCCTAAGATATTATTCTTTATGGAATACAAGAAACACCATTAATTGCTGGCTCGGTGAATGCCATCCACATAATATGTAATATATATGCTAATCACTCGTAGCGACACACTTAGGGTCAATAAATTAAGGGTTATAAATTCATTACTATCATGTTAATGTAAAAAAAAATCGCACTATTTGAGTTATTCACAGGGGAGGGAGGGAGGTAAGTATTAAATGAAACAAGTATTGACTTTAAAAAATATTATGAGTTTTCAAACGAACACAATACGACTAACAAAAATTTTCTTTTACAATTTTAATTATGTTTGTTTGTATTGAATATACATTGTGTCGCGGATCGCAAAATTATTGTTAAATTCGTGAAACCATAATTATACTGAAAGTTTCGTTTTGATAATCATTGTTAATTTCATACAATATTACAGACTAATGCAGTTAAATTGTAACTACGTTAATTTCATACAATATAAAATACTAATGCAGTTAAATTGTAACTAACTTTGGTTTCAATATTCAAAATATTCCACACAAAATCAAGGCTACTTGATACCGAAACCCGTCAACATTAAGCCGTAAACATCCGCATCAATGTGACACGTCTATCAAGGTTCGGTACTCGACGACTAATCGACACAACTAGAAGGGCAGTTAGCGTTGGACAGGCGACTTCCTTTCCCGAGGGACCGCGGTACTACTCCGCTCACAGTGACTGTCTACCGTCTATCCAGACCACACGGTGGCCAAATAATATCAACTTTCTCATTAAATAGTGTTCACCAAAATTCAACGTGGTATGCACATAACGGACTTTGTCCAAAATTATCAACCATTCGTGCAATGCAAATTTGAATTGGTTGAACAGTTCTATTGAAACAAGTAAAAGTCGCGGAAAAAAGGTAAATTGTCCCAAAATTAATCCGTCACTGGATGGATTGGACAGTGAAATGGTGTAGAAGAAGTCGGGTCGATTTTGAAAATGGGAAATTCAAGTGAGAAAAGATCTTATTTAAATAGTGTTGTGCAGTGGGGTGTCTGTGTGTTCGTTTTGATGACATGTGGGTACAGTTTGGTAAGGCAGCAAAAGCTAGAACAGCGACTGAAAGCACTGGAGGATTGGCATTTGCGAGTTGAGGAAACACCCTTCAACTTCCACCAATCGAAGGAAACCGCATTGAAGAGGGAAACCAGAGATGTGACCGACTGCATTTGTCCATCAGGTAGGCTTGGATGTGATATTTAATTTTTTATCTGATCTAATGACTTGTGATTTATTGCATATTGAATATACTACGAATATTATATATGTTATGTAAAAAGCTTCATATTATTAAAAGAAGATGAAACCAATTAAATTGTCATAAAATAGTCCGTTTAAATTTTATCTTTCATGGGTCGTAATTTAATGGAATGAAATTCGTTCACTTGGAGCTTACGTTGACTGCTCCAGTAAACTCAATTTGGCAATTAATGAAATTAATTCCGGTTTACTTCCAAACACAATCACCGCCGCAATCCTGCCGCAGCCGGTCACATCAATGCCTCCCGACACATTGTGTAGTAACTGCGACCACTTTACAATATCCGGCTATAAACTCAATTGGGACACCATCGAACTCTCTAGTACCCAAAAAAACACCTTCCACTGTTTAAAATAAGAGTCACATTGTCTTCTTTTACGGAAGTCTACTTTAAGTCGATACGCTCCTACGAAACGACGCGACGAGACAAATTGTAATGCTCTATTGTCGCAGCCATTAGACCTAATGGTTCAATAAGGAGTATTGAAAACGTTCTTTCAGATCGTGACCAGGCCTACAAATCAGCCTTTATTCAATTTAACACGAGCGAAGCAGGCTGCAGGGCCGTGTGAAGGGAAGGATGTTGACCCCGGGCGGATATTAAAAATGGCCCCTTAAATTGGTTCACAGATTTGTTATCGACGGCATATTGCGTGTTTCCGTCGAACTTCCAATTGGGCTGAAGTCCAATAAGGCGTCATCAAACGCTTCGTTCTGATGTTAATAGATTTTTCTCAAGGGTCATCCTGAAACGGAATTGATGGAAATTTCGTTGAACAAAGGATGGGGAGTCACTTTTTTTAAATCGCCAGACACCAACGCGTTCGCTAATTACTTTTCATTGTAGGGAACTTGATATAATGGCTTAATTATTAGAAGTTCGCCAGAGAGTTACGTCCCGTCATATCTGGAGCGCGGCGAACTCGACGGCCAATGGTTTTACTTTGTAAGTTTCTTCAAGATATAGTTACTGAAGGCCAACATGACTTGCTCATAAGATTTGACGCGTACTAGAATTGTGTTAAAAATTTAATGATCGTTTCACTTCAGTAATATCGGTAATATATCCTCTTATACCGTTAATAGTCAAATATTAAAGATTCGTTTAAACGTCTGTGCAAACTCTCGAAAGTTCGAAATTCTCTCCTTGACAATTTTTATGAAAAGACAAATGTCAGAAATAAAGTTGTATGACATGATATTATAAAAATAACTAAAATATAATAATCGAGCAGTAGTATCAGTATTATCAGTTAATTGTTTAACATTTCCAATGGCGTTTATAGCATACTAGTTTTCGTCCAAGTATTCGCGTTTTTCCAAAACTTGAAAGCTTGAAGCATGCCGCATACCAAATTTCATCAAATTCAGTTCAGTGATTTAGTCGTGAAAGCGTCACAGACATACGGAATGACTTTCGATTTATAAACTTTCGCATTTATTGTAGTAATATAGATAATAAATATTATATCGCACAAATATCCTTCGCATACTTTATCGAAATTCTTACGTATAGAGCTCTCCAGGGAGCGATATGCTTGTAATTGTTTCATTGAGTGCTCAAACTCGTCGTTATTACTTTACTTTTCTAACCAATTATTACTCTGTATTTGTTCCGAAACTTCTATATTACTTGAAGAATTCCTGCGAGAACATGTATGTAGGTACAATTATCAGAGTTGATGTTGATTTGACTTTAACGAAAGTACGTCTAATCAAATATTCCATCGGTAATAATATACTGACAATTCTGATGCTTCAAACATCTTCACGATTAAGTATGAATATAGTCTTTCTGCTTTTATATAAATATGTGAATTATTTTATGTAATTTAGATCGCGGTTTACAGATATTTTTAAATTATCAACTAAAAAAGCGACCCATCTCAAATTCGCATGATATCATTAAGTTTTATAATGATGTAAATTTAAAAAAATAAAATGTTAGATATACATAATCATTATCACGTCAAGCGACTGAGATCGCTTGAGCACAACGCTCTACGTGTTTTATAGTAACTTTTTGTCATACTGATTAAATAAAGAAACCGTGTTTATTTGTTATATTATATTACGACATCAAAAACATTATTAATGAAAATATAAAAAATAAAATCTTCCAATTCAAATTTATTTAATAAAACATAAGAAAATGGCGCATGGAATGAAATTTAAAACTGTGAATGTTTAATTAGAAAAATTAGGATAAGCAAAAGACAAATATGGCCACCACCGTTTTAAAATGTAGACTTCACAAGGGAAAACCAGCTAGAATCTCAACTACTATTTTTCAAATAAAATGAAATAACATCAGCAACTATATACAATTAAATTTATATATTTTTTAATCGAATACATTTATCTCTTCATTATAAACTTTACGTAATAATATAATCCTTACTAATATTATAGATGCAAAATTTTGTATGTCTCTTTGTTACGATTTCATGTCTAACTACTCAACCAATGGTCATGAAAACGTTGTCATGGGTGATGAAAAAGACAGGTTTCCTATCACCTCCCCCCAGACGCCAGAACAGGCGCGAGCTGAAACTTATGTATGTATATAAGCGAAATACCACTCATCACTAGATCTCCTACACTAAGCACCCGATTGATTTGATATTTGTCCTACACCGACGTAGACACTCACTACGGAACGGATTTTACGCAAATCGTACCCAAAATACAATTTTCTTCTTATCTACCCGTGCTAAGCCGGCACGATTAATTAGTAATAGAAAGAACAACTTGGATTGAATACCTTAACATAATACATAGTTTCTGCGGTGGTTTTATACTTAACTCTCACTCTCCCATGACTGCCTCGTTGGTTAGTGGCTTGATGTAAGGCCGCAGACTCAATTCCCAGGTCCCAATAAAAAGTTATTGGGTTTTTCTGTCAGAAAATTTTTAGTAGCAGCCCGGAGTTTGGAAGTTGGAAGTGTTCACACTCCCGTGCCTCGGAAAGCACGTAAAGCCGTTGGTCCTGCGCCTAAACACTTTCCGGTCGTGTCGAATTGCCGTCCCATTAGATTATGAGAGTTAGGGAATAGAGAGCGCACCTGTGTTTGTGCACACACTTGTGCACTATAATATCTCCTGCGCAGTTGGCTGATCTCTCTTGAGATTGGCTGCCGTGGCCATAATCGGTCTGGAGGACATTACTTAATTATCTTTTATGTAACATTTCTTCGTTTTTTATTTAATGAAACACAAGTTTTTGATGAAAATATAATATTTTCGTGAGTGAAATGTTTTTCTAAGCAACGCTGCCTTATATAATATTTTGTTAATCAAAATTCGGGTTTTCATGTTTATTTATAAAACAAGGGCTTCTTTATCATCCAAAATGTAAAGAATATTTGTATTTTGTATATCCCTTAAAATTGTAACGTCTGTGTTGAAATATTTTGAGAGGTTTTTAACCGGCTTTCAAGTAAAAAGAAGTTTTTAATTTGTCTAGTATATATTTAGATATTGTATGTATACATCGCGTATGCAATTAAGCACTAGAAAAAAAAGTGACTGAACCAACCAAGTGTATCGAACCATTTTTTTCTCATCTGCAATCATGTAAAGATTATTTTGTTCTATTCACTGTACCAATGCGGCACACGATTAGTCTTATAACTTATCTTTATTCGCGGGAATGAAGTATTAACCGAAAAATATAACTCTAATTACAACGAAGGTAGTTATGGCCACAATCTTATAATATGTCAAAAAAAAGTTAAAGATGGATTACGTTTAATAATAATTAAGATGTAAGGTTAAGTAACAGCCTGTGAATGTTCCACTGCTGGGCTAAGGCCTCCTCTCCTTTTTCAGGAGAAGGCTTGGAGCTTATTCCATCACGCTGCTTCATTGCGAGTAGGTGGAATACATATGTGGCAGTAAAGATTCACTCGTTATAACCACTAGGCCATCTCGGCCATTAAGAAGTATTTTGAAAAAAATAACAAAAATACTTTATTTATCATCCGATGGATTCGTAGACAGTTTCAACTGTTCTTTTTTCGTCTTTAATGTGTACTGGATACTGAATTTTATACTAAACATTAACTTAATTTATTATAAACAAAATTAGGCCGTAACGTGTTATCCAGGTGATGAAACATAGAAATTAAACTTATTTGGAGTAAAATAAATAAAAACATAGTACAACGCCAATAAAATTAATAAATTTAAATCGAATATACCAACTAAGTACCTATGTGTACGCACCACGCACACACAATGAAGTAGACCAGCGAAGGGGCTTGAAAGCATAAGAGAGTATCATGTTGCTTGCTGTAACAGCATACGAGACGTTCTTACCCCAAGGCGTGTCATTGAAAAGACAGTTTCACATCAAAACACATAATTGAAACAAAACCACGTTGATTTATATTACAAAAAATGTAAGATCTACGAAAATTGTTTTGTCGTTAAACTTGGATTATCGAGAAATAATAACTTTCTTAATAATATTATAAATGCAAGGAGAAACCCACAATCGCTTAGTCTTTTCCTTGACAATGCCGTAATGGATTGTCGTAATTTTTTTCATAGATATAGTTTATGGGCTGGAAAGAGAAATGAGTTAATTTTTTATGTTTTATCACGATCACATTGTATTAGCGATTTTAAACTTCGAGGTCCTGGATTCAAATCAAAGTTTAGGACAGATTAAAGTTGTTGTGCTTTATTGACAAAAAAAATCTGTGCAATCTAGATTTTTAAAGGTTTTTTTTTTGTTTTTTATTGTATAGGTTGGCGAACGAGCATATGGGCCAACTGATGGTAAGCCATAAAATGGTCACCAACGCCCATCGACATTAGCATTTTAAGAAATGTTATCCATCGCTTACATCACCTATGGGCCACCAACCTTGGGAACTAAGATGTTATGTCCCTTGTGCCTGTAATTACACTGGCTCACTCATCCTTCAAACCGGAAAACAACAATAACAAGTACTGCTATTTTGCGGTAGAATATCCGATGAGTGGGTGGTACCTACCCAGACGGGTTTGCACAAAGCCCTACCACCAGTAGTTTTTCCTGGAGGGACGATTAATCACAATTCACATTTGTACTCTATACGATCTCGATTAGCTAGCCTCTTTTAAAATGTTTACCGTGACTGACATAGTTTAGGAGACCATCATTCCAAAAATACTAAAGGTCAAAGATGAGGTAAAAAAATATATGAAAAAATATAGATTATAAGTGATATAAGAATGTAGAATGGAGAAGAAATGTAGCAATAAATTGACTTATTTTAGTATAAGAGATCTTCAACTTAATGTATAGCTTCGTATATCAATGATGATTTGATAAAATTATTCATCCAACAATGACATTGCCATACATTACTTTTATGGCTCATATCGAAAATAAAAACAATCACACTTGGATTTCAGCCAAACTCAGCGTATTCGATATTCTGATTGAGACGAAGGCTTACAATTCACTGGTTATATAGCTTTTATTAGCGCCTTTGGTTTATTATTGACTGAGGATTCGGATTCAGCAGAGCAATTTCATAAGGAATAACTTAAAACTCACTGCTGATCACGATTGTGAAATGCCAAAAAGTTTTCTGCGACATTGCATATAATAATTTTATTACTATAAATGACACATGTTATTCTTCCTAATTTCACGAGTGAAAAGAGAAGTGAGGTTGTACAGAACTGTGATGTTATTTATTAGGTTTATTTTTCGATCTAATGTGATCGCTAGCTTGAAGAAACTTCACACGTACAGACAGGTGTTCAGAGACCTGGACTGATTGTATGAACCTTACACATACTTACGTATTATTGTATTTATGTTAAAAAGGTATTTAAAACAGGGGTTACCTGTCACAGTACTAATAGTGACATATGCTCATAAACATCACTTTATAGGACAAATCATTATTTACACTTAAGCCTAAACCTAAGAGTGTTATGTCCTTTGTATTGGTAATTGCTCTGTACGCAAATCGTACTAGAATACACACACATAAATATATATTTATGTATATACGAAAGCCGAGATGGCCCAGTAGTAAGAAGATCTGAATCTTAACCGATGATCGTGGGTTCAAACCCGGGCAGGCACCACTGATTTATTATATCTATTATAGATTAATTTTCATGTGCTTAATTTGTGATTATAATTCATCTCGTGCTGTACGGTGAAAGAAAACACCGTGAGGAAACCTGCATGTGTCTAATTTCACTAAAATTCTGCCAAATGTGTATTCCACCAACCCGCATTGGAGCAGCGTGGCGGAATAAGCTCCAAACCTTCTCCTCAAAAAGGGAGAAGAGGCCTTTAGCCCAGCAGTAGGACATTCATAGGGTGTTACGGTTACGGATGTATATACGATAAGATAATCATTAAATACCTTATTAGTAGTAGGGCATTGTTCATGCCCGTGAGATCCATCCATTTATGAGTTATTTTGCTGCCAAACCATATTATATATTGCTATGTCTAAGAGTATAATACCCACACTTTAAAAAAAATTGTATATGTTGTGTGTAGCTACAAAATAGTTTGTCTTCTACTTTTGAATGTCAAATAACTGATGTAAGGTGGAGAAAAATCTTTGTGTAAGAATTCATCTGACTTATAACTTCTTGTAATAAGCCCGTGTACGTATAATATAATCTGCCTGACACTGCATTAATAAATTACATTTTAAAGATATACATTTCTAATATTAATATTTTTCAATAAGTGATATATATTTTTTGTTAAATATAATATTTTATATATTCAATGGTTGCTTCTGGTGGTTTTTTTTATTGTATAGCATAGAAATATCGTACATGATACGCATGAGACCTTGCGATAGTAGGTCGCGGTTGACAAACGAGCGATCAAGAATACGGGCTCTTATAAATTCATCTGTCAACGGAGGAATAATGAGTCGTCGGGGAGATTAGTCGACGTCATCTCAGTTTTTCATCGAGTGATCTCATTTGTTAGGCGTTTCGATGTTTAAGGTAAAAAATGTTTTTTGCAAAAGCATTTTTTGTTATAATAGATAATGACAAATATCTTTTACATACATAGCATTGTGTTGAAGATTGCTTCATTGGTTTAGTGGCAAATTTTTAGGCGTACATATTCTAAAGTTCTGTTTTTATTTAATTAAATATTTAAGAGTTTTTTTTAAAGAAACGTTCTCAGTAGAATCCACATTACGTACCGCCACAGCGCAACCAGCGCTTGACGATTCAAAATTACTTGTATGTCTATTCCATTAAAAATGACTTGATTTTACTATATTTTTATTTGATTAATAATGAGAAAGACACACGCACACACGTGTACACTATTATTTCTATCGTAGTTATGTCTATGTTAGCTACCATGATAGATATTCAGACAATAATATCAATAGCATTTATTATCTTCATATTAAGTAGCAGTGTCTTGCTCCACTTTAAACTTAGATTAAACACTGTTTCATAGTCATGTTGCCATATTGCGATATAGTTACTGCTCTGTTCCTTAGGGTCATGTGTTTAATCATTAATATATACAGTAGCTCTTCAGGTTCGGTCAACCTTACAAATTATACGGCCTTATAAAATAAATGAATACAAATAAAAACATTTCGCCTCCTTATATTACGCATATAAAATAGTTTAATCAAAAGACGATAAGTTGTATATTGAAATAAGAGATAAATCAAGTTGAAAATTTTCTCAAAACCCGTTCGCATATATAATGTATTTATTTCGACTCAATGTGCGCGCGCCATAAACTACGTATAAATCTTGACGAATGTGACATATCAGTGTATCAGTGATCGCGTTATTTATTTAGAACTCAATCGACTCATTGACTCAGATAAAATATATACTAAACTTTATTACATGATAAAAAAACACTGAAAATTAAAATTTTAATAGTTTATTAACGTCATTAATAATATTTTTGCCATATTTAAATTTCGAATTTTCGAATGAAATGTATACATTTTTTTAAATATTTAATAAAATTGATAAAATTGAAAACGAAAGATACATATAAAAATGTTCAATTAAATTAAACAATATCTATGTTGGTGTGTAAATAATTGTAATTTTAAAACGGGCATATAGTTCCGCTATTTCCATAGACATTAACGCAACAATACTCCCAAGTCCCTTTACACAATTTTCACGTAGTTGCTGAAACTACCCAGTCAGAGGTCGTTGATGGCACGCACATTATACAACTCATTTAAAACTTTATTGTGACGTGAATATGTGAATATTGACCAAACATTGTGTATTCGTATCAGGTCAAGCAATATTTGATTCTCATCTGTTTAATATGTGCTTATAATTTGTGAAAACCTGCATTTGTCGGATAATATACTACTACTTGTATCTACCAAGTATCCTCCAAATCTTCATGTATGGGTAGATGATATATGTATACTCTTAACTTGATTATTATCATTCACGTATGTGCTGTTCGTTTTTAAGATTTAAATTTCATATAAAATAATTATTTATTTAAAAAACAAAATTGAGTTAAAATAACATTAGCCTTTAAAGGTGGTATTTTTTTTCAAGTTTAAATGGGACCAAACGGAAACTATACCCTCCTATACTACAATCGAATTGAGAACCTCCTCCTTTTTGAAGTCGGTTAATAATATATATATCAACGCACCCATCATTCACGCACATAAGCGCCTCGTCCACATACCAACTAAATCATTCGCAGAGGGTTAAGGTTTCGGGCAAAAAATCTGCTGAACCCAAAAAACTGGGATAAGAGCAATGGTATGTTGACGCGTATAAATTCGTGGACAAGAAATTTGTTTGTATAGTTATATTTGTATATATATTGTATAGTTGTTTGTGTATTTATTTATATTAAAAAATGCTTTTAGACTATTGACTTAATTCAAATGGAATAGGAATCGAAATAGTAAATAAAAATAAAAATTGTCAATACAATTAAAATTTTGTAGTGATAACAATTAATATTTAGACTAGATTGCTATTAAATCTTATGAATATATCAGAATAATAAAAAAGACAAACTACAGTCGCTGATTGTGATTTTTTATGAATAAAGAACAAAAGTCAAATAAAAAGTCTAAATACTATCTTATTTTAAATTGAATAAATAGCATTTCCTAAATAACACAACAAATCTTGTTCAGTTGTAGTCTTTTGTAATTCAAATTTCAACCGTGTTATTAATATTTCCTCTTAAAAACACGAGGCTTAATAAAACGTCACTAGTCTTTATATCGAACAAATAAATGCAAAAAATGAATGCAAAAGTAAAAGTATTTTTGTTTTCTGACTTGAAGAGTAAGTAAGTGATAAGATTAATTCCAAACTATCTTAATACAAATCATTATCTTCGTCTTCAATGGCTGTGAAAGTTATAAAGCAAAGTTGTTAAATAAATTGCAATAAAAACTTATCTATTTTATCTAACATAGAAGATCATTGAACTAATTAGACGGGCAGTCGACGTTGCATCGCGAGTAACTCTATCTAATAGAGATTGAAGCTTACTTGCGGTGCTCTCTCGGTCAATACACTTAAATAGAAAGGGATTTGTTTTATACGATAGTGGGTTAAAACGATAACACAAAAAACACAAGTTCAAAACTAAACAAATATAAGGAAAGAGATAGATAGATGTATCTATCTCTATATGTGATGTATATGATAATTTATATTAATCTTAAAGTTAACAAGCCTGTATATAACCCACAGCTGGACAAAAGTATCCTTACCTCTTAAATTTAATTCTACGTATAAAGGTCCCTCGATCTTCGGTTTAAATGCACGTGTTCTAACTATTTTAGATACTCAAAGAAATTTTGGTATATTGTTAAAATGTATCCAAATTTATATAGTTGACCGATCCAATAATAAAGATCTTAACGATTTAAAGGGTAAAATAGCGCTAGCGTAGACAAGGCTATACGAAAATCTTTTGCGTGAGGTGTACTATATTTTTTTTTGTAATATAATTTTTGTTTGTTTTATCAATTTTACTGTAAATAATCCGATTATTGTTTGATTATGAAAATGTTTAAAGTACTGCATAATTTTTAGTCCAATAATTAAATATTTATTACTATACATATTTACAAAAGTCTAAAATTCGTCACTTCACTTTTAATCCTTCACTTCTTATTGTATAACGAAAACTTTTCAAACACAAGAAAACTGAGTCCCTTTACTTGGGGGACGTTAAACGACCGTCCATTTACATAAATCAGAGGGTGCCAAGATATAAATCTCGGAAATAAACAGTTTCTAAAGAAGTCGAGCAATAACAAACTTATATTGTATCGAAGTGTCTGTGTTCGGCTTTTGCCAACTCGCTTCATAGCCCAGACTATTACCATAAAACTATTTAAATTGCAAAAACATTCTTTGGGTTTTTTATTGCTTATTGCATATCAATAAATACGGATCCAAAGTCAAGAGCTGAACTCTCGTGACTGTTAAATATTATAGCATACATCAGATATTATACCAGAAAAAAACAGTACTTGGTATTGTTGTGTTCCGGTTTGAAAGGTGAGTGAGCCAGTGTAATTACAGGCACAATGGTCATAACATCTTAGTTCCCAAGATTGGTGGCGCATTGGCGATGTAAGCGATGGTTAACATTTCTTACAATGCCAATGTCTATAGGCGTTGGTGACCACTTACCATCAAGTGGCCCATTATCTCGTCCGCCCACTTATTCTATAAAAAAAAACACGCTATACAAATAATAATAATCGTTGTGGTCTCAGCGTTAGTCATAACTCCAAAACTGTTCCAAATTTGAATGTAAAAAGGAAAATTTATAAACCTACAACGCTTAATAAATTTATAATTCATATGTTACTTATTTTCCTATTAATCTTGACATCATAATAGCTCTTAAATGTTATTGTGGCTTTTGTATTAAAGATAAATAAGCTATGTCAAATAATTCTACAGATATTTTGCGATATATTTACTTAATATTGTAAGGATGTATAAGAAATTGTGATTGCTTGAGACCGTATGGAGTTACTTAAGACGCGACATAGCCTTAAGCCAAAGCTGATCGTGAAATGTTTTGTGTGTTCTCCCGAGACTTGATCCGAAATAATTAAAACCAAACAATGAAAAACATTTCAGTAAATAAAATTGTTTTTATCATAATTTTTGTCAGGAAAAATACTCCACCAACATAAACAACTTGAGATTATATAATAATATGCAGTTGTAAAACAGTATATAATAAGTTTAAACGTTGATGTCAATTATTGCGTTTTTTTTTTTTAACTTTTAAATTTAAGTTATCTTACAAGACAACATAGTACTTAGTTAAGCTTATAATCGGTACGGAATCGGAATTACATCCACTAATCAATTGTGAGCTATTAATAAATATGCAATGTACTGGTTGAGTAATATATATATACTAAAATATACTAACATTCCATATCGTAGCTTAATATATAATTTGATCTTGTAAAATGAAGATACAAAAGTACAACTTGAAAATTCCTACAGGTATTTTTATTTTGTATGTAAATTCAATAATCAGTCTGTTTTAATACATTTTGTGAAATATTATATTTATATAAAGAATAGTAATATTAAAGAAAGCGTATAATTCTAGATAAAAATATCTGCGGTTTTAAATTTTTCTATTAAGTTGTCGGCTTTTGTGAAGCCAAAAGCTGAGCAGTCCATTCCCCATACAAAGTAAGCTGAAGTTGTATGAGATGCTCAGATTTAGAAATTCTCTAAGATACGTGCTCCTTGCGACGACTTTACGTGTATTTTTAATTAATTTATTAATGAAATCAGGGACTTGTTTATACTTTGTAACTTTTTATGTGAATAAAGATTATTTATTATTATTATTATTTTAATGATTAATGATACGAGACATTCGTTTCAGATACAAGATAAAAGCATTTCTTTGCGTTTTTATAGTATTGCAATCAACATGAACATTCCCTCCTAATCATTTTAAATAGACAATTAATAATATATATTAATAAATATATTGATGTAAAAACAAATGTTATATAATTCATGGTATATGATTAGTTAAATAATGATTTCTTCTTTTCTATCTTTATTGATTTGACATATGAAAGAAGAAGACAAGACATTGTAACTAAGTGCACTTCTTACATGTAGAACTTACTTCTTACAAAGACTGAAATTTATTATCCTGTATGGATTATTTATAAACCTGTGATAAGGATAATTGTTATTAATCAAAAATAAAAACTATTAAGCATGTGTTGTGTTTTATGTGTTTTAACACATATATAATAAAACATTAATTGCTGGTGAAATTTAAAATAAGAACGATATTATAAAAATGATTCGCCTGTCAGCTCAGCTGTCTGACTCCGAGTCAAAAGTGCGCGAGGAACAAATCATAAAGTTCGGCAAAAGTTTCGACAGCTCGGCTTCCTTCGGTTCGGCTCGGCGGTAGTCTATCTTAGAATTGCCAGTATCAATAATTTAATTAAAAAATGTTGTGTATCTTTTTAATATGTACTGGTGGTAGGGCTTTGTGCAAGCTCGTCTGGGTAGGTACCACCCACTCATCAGATATTCTACCGCAAAACAGCAGTACTTGGTTTTGTTGTGTTCCGGTTTGAAGGATGAGTGAGCCAGTGTAATTACAGGCACAAGGGACATAAAATCTTAGGTCCCAAGGTTGGTGGCGCATTGGCGATGTAAGCGATGGTTAACATTTCTTAATGCCAATGTCTAAGGGCGTTTGGTTACCACTTACCATCAGGTGGCCCACATGCTCGTCCGCCTTCCTGTTCTATAAAAAAAAAGGAATTTGGAATAGCGAATTTGTAGTCGTCATTTTATTAGGCTTCACCCGCGAGTATGTCGGTGTTTGAGGAGGTACGCTATGTCCTTTTTTGTACCCACAAACTCGCCTAGTTAAGACGTAATAGCGAAACAAACAAACGCATTTATAATGTTAGCAGATATTTGTTAATGTTTATGAGTACTATCATCATTTCTTATATTTGAAGCGAAATATTAACGTCCTTCTATATGTCATTCGTAAATTCGTCACAAACAAATCAACAGACAAACAAAATGCGATATATATAAATGCGCTCATATCCAGTAGCAAAGAATTCCCTTTGAAATGCTCCTTTGGATTTCCGTTGGAAGTTTGGACGCGGAAGGATTTATACGCTCCAATTTAGTTTACGTATTTCTTTTATGAATTCAGTTTCGTAAGCATTCCGATAAATGTATGTATAATCAATTCTATACTGAATTATAAGGAACAGGTTACTGTTAAACTTAATTTCCACTGTTCAAAGTCCTCCTTTCCTATCGAGGTTTGAAGATTGCACCAGGTAGCTTCAATGCATGTTGGTGAATACACATGTAAAAGTTTCAACTGACGTATGCAAGTTACCTCACGAGATAAATTAACACTAATTAAGTGTTCGGTCAGTTATGATACCCCTATTCGTATTCACGATTTTCTATAAGGCAAACTACAAAAAAAAAGCCGAGTGGTTAGAACGCGTGAATCTTAACCGATGATCGTGGGTTCAAACCCGGGCAAGCACCACTGAATATTCATTTGCTTAATTTGTATTTGTAATTCATCTCGTGCTTGACGGCGAAGGAAAACATCGTGAGGAAACCTGCATGTGTCTAATTTCATTGAAATTGTGCCACCTGTGTATTCTACCAATCCGCATTGGAGCAGCGTGGTGGAATAAGCCCCAAACCATCTCCTCAAAAGGGAGAGGAAGCCTTAGCCCAGCATTGGGACATTAACTAGCTTTTCGGCCTTTTGGCTATGATCAAAGTATTATTAAAAGTAACTAGTTTTTCCCAAACGGCTCGTTAGAGGGGGGCTCCAGTTAGCACTAGGTAAAAGCAGCTTGTTTCTCTCCGTGGTTTTCAAGCTATCTACAGACAAAATTTCATTAAAATCGGTTCAGTGATTTAGCCATTAAAGCATAACAATAGAGAGTCAGAGTGACTTACGCAATGATATAAATGAAATGTATTTAATATAGAAATCGTTAAAACTACATAACTCATTTAATACATGTATTTGTAAATGTATCAACGTGTATGTTAAAATATAGTTTTATTTTCGTAAGAATATTTGAATTATTAGTTTTTATATAAAGAACAAATATAAATAATACTAATTCATCACAAAAACACATTATGTATTTCCTGAATACTTTACCACTATACAAGTTAATTTAATTAAAAAAATATATATATGATGAAACAACATACTCAATATCAAATAAAAATTCTAACATTTCCTTGAACGTGGCTCTTGTGTCAAATAACTGTGACAAGTGTCAGAGGCATACCCTGCAACCACATGGACAGGAAAAACTCCACACATCTATATTTATCCGTATAATCTTTCTTATTACTTACACCATAGAGTTGAAATACACCGCAAAAAATATAATTCTCACGTCTCGCCCGGACTTCCAATATTTTAACGCAACATGCATTGCTCTGAAAATTACGCGACAACGTCTGAAAATAGACTTAAATGTACGAAGTTTAATGTCGAAATTTCGTTGGCCGGTTTATGTATTGTTACACACGTTGAGCGTTGAGGAAATTGCTACTTACAAGGACTATTCACACAAAGTTTTTTGTTATTCGATACAAATGTGTTGAAACGATTTTATTTTACTCAACCCCCAACTTTTCTACGACCAAAATTTTAGAAAAAAAAAATATTTCAAAGGAACATTTTATTTATTTTTATTGATAATTAAATTGGAATATTACATAAAAATAAAGAGAGGAAAAGTAGATAAACTGGTTTTTAAGACAATCTTATTAGTAAAACAACACTTATTCAGAAAACCTTTAAGTACGGTGACAACATACAATATATCAGCGGCTAGGGTTTTGATGTTGATCATTTCATTAATAATAATAATTTAATTAAAAATTTAAATAAACTGTGACAAAAAAAAAAATACTCTAAAAAGTAAAAAATATAAGTATAAAGTAATATTTTAAATTAGAAATTGAAATAAGCTGTGACACAAGAAAAAAATACTCTAAAAAGTAAAAAATTAAGTATAAAGTAATATTTTAATATAAGCGTGGTCACGTCGAGGGACTGCAATACCAAATCAATCGGACCTGTGAAAGTTGATAAGAAATTGTTAAGTAGAAAATAAGCTGATGATCTTCAAACGCTTGAACATATTTTCATAATTAGGTGCTAAGAAGCATCTTGAGTATATCAGGTCTCAGAAAAAACTGCATCAAAATCAGTCCACTCATTTGGAAGCTACGTTAAACTATTATTAGGGGTAGGGGGTATTATACCCCTCTTTTTTCTTTGAAGGTTAAAAATAAAAATTGTATGTATTAATAATATTAATATATAAAAATATATACAGTTTTTAAAATATATGTATTTATTCCGAAGTACTTAAAATGAATATTTAAATAAATAATATATTTTGCTACATTTAGCAATTTCAGAAACATTAAATCTTCCGAGCCTGATTTTATTAACCGACCCCTTTATAACGTTGTCAAATTTTATTCACCCTGATGAGAAAAGAGAACATTATAACTGAATAGCATAACACTGTCTCACTCTTTGTTCTTATGCAAATATGAACTTGTAGTAAAGCAATCCAATTTGACTCTAAACCCCATGAGATGCACAACACCACAGTTTTAAATTAAATTCCTCGATTTAATGAATTTATACTTTATTTAATACATCATTGGGTTCATTTCTAATTGTTTCTTTCTTAGCAGAGATTGTAATGTTTTGTTATATGTAGATGTTTGTAATTAAAATGTCATTAAATATAATGATATATACTTGATACAATAAAATATTATACAATTAAATATTTAAAAAAAGGTTTTAATAAAATAGTAAAGTAATAACCGCCTTAGAAAGATTAAAGTTTATTCCACTAAGCTGCCCCAATGAGAGATGGCGTCTACCAATACGGCAGATCGTCAACCGTTTTCCTTCACCACAGATGATTTATATACACATACATAAATTAAGCACATGAAATATTGCTAGTTTGCTCAGGTTTGAACCCGCTATTTTTGGTTAGGATTTACGATTACTTCTTACCACTGGGCCATTTCAACTCGAACTAAATATAACCAACTTAATTTTAAATAATAAAATGCAAACGTTTACCATTTTTAATTTCTCTATCGTACAATTATGTTTTAAAGAGAAAAATGACTATGATTTGCATATGCAAAGGAATAACCCCTTACCTCGTAACCAGGGAATGCTCGTAAAAATGCAGCCAAGTTTGTTTCAGACGTCGCTAGGCAAGGTTCCGTGTCCATGATTGTGAAGTAATGGAACTTACATATTATATGTTCATACATTTTCATTAAAACATTTTTTTTATTAGATAGGCAGACTGGCAAGTGGTCCACCTGATGTAAAGCGATCACTATCGCCTATAGCGACTAGTATAAGAAATATTAATCATCACTTACGATGGGGCCACCAACCTTGGGAACTAAGATTTTTGTCCCTTGTGTTTGTATTTACAATGACTTACTCACCCTTCAAACCGGGACACAACAACATTAAGCATTGCTGCTTGTGGTTAAATATATGATGGTACCTACCCAAACGAGCTTGCACAAAGCCTTACTACCAAGTGTAACTTTAAATATTAAAGTAAATTCATGACGAAAGAAAATCATCTAGGTTGTATAGAAACGTCACAATTAATCGTTACATATGTATGCTCGTATAAACGTAACATAAATTTCCGATGCATAAAATCACATGTATGATGTAGTTACTCTTATTTTTAGTGTGTTACGTAAAACATTTTATAATTCCAATAACAGTATCACGTTTGTATTTTAATTAGCATTCTAAAATCGTTTCATATGCTTTAAATGTTCCAATAATTTAAGTATGGCAACTAACGGTTGGTAATGTATGGTGTGGTAATGGTTGGTTACTTTAAAGATTCGACAGTTTTATTTACTATTTTAAATTGTAATAATCAGCTCGTTATAAATTCCAATATAATTTAAATATTTATAATAATTTAGCTTAAAACGAACGAACCCTAACGTCTACTCGAAGCTTTTTCGGTATTACGAAGCGGTTAGCTATTATTTTTTTGTACTCGTCGCGTGCTCGAGTGCTCAGTCGGTAACAAGCGCTTAATTCGATTCTATTGAATCGCAAATCACCGTACCGACTTTTAGATATCGATTTTTATGAAGGTGACTACGTCCACTGCTTCGTGAAGATATTTATTTTGTAGTATATAAATAAACTTCTCATTTTATTTACAAACAATTATGTTTGTAAATAATATGAGTACATTATACACGTTATACACGTTTATATACCTTTCATCCCATTGAAAATAATCTTTGAAGAATTGTTTTTAAAAAATTCGGATTACTAACAGTGTCGCACTATATATGCAATAATATTAAGTTCAGATCAATATAGATTATTTTTGACGAGAAGAAATGACAAGCTTTTAATACCAAGATTCCGTCTTCGCAAAATCAATTTATCATACAACAAAATCTCGCAAATACTTTTAGCTTTGACAATCGTCAAAATGAAATTTAACATTATTAATCAATAATGTTAAATTTCAAGTTCAATGTTAATTTTCAAATTATTAATTAATAATGTTAAATTACACGTTAAAAAAACAGAAGTAAATAAGTCGATAGGTGTTTAATCATATGAAATAATACTTAAGGCTCCAAAGACTATTTCACCCACGGCTTGCATTAGAGGTCCGCGCAAAATTGTGCATATAATCCTAATCGATTTGATAATATTACGACCTCACCGAAATCTTCAATTTCCTAACATGACCTACAATATGCACCAAGTTTTTAAATCCAATTACGATCTAGCTGAATTATAATTGAATTTCTCGATAAATGTAATTTAGCGCGAACTTGCCGTCAAAAGCGTAAACAACTCGGTTATGACGGATTGTTGGATGGATCGGATATTATTCAATTTTCTTCGAAACAATCTTCTCGGTTTCCGAGTATTTAAATCTGTTTTGACGTAAACATATTCAATTATATATTAACGTATAATGTCAATGTGGCTGCCTCGTTGGTCTAGTGGCTTGATGTAAGGCCGCAGACCCGATTGTCCTGGGTTCAATTCTCAGGTCGGGCCAATAAAAAGTTATTTGTTTTTCTGTCAGAAAATTCTCACTAGCAGCCCGGAGTCTGGAAGTTGGAAGTGTGTACACTCTCGTGCTTCGGAAAGCACGTAAAGCCGTTGGTCCTACGCCTGAACTCTACGGTCATGTCGGATTGCCGTCCCATCGGATTATGAGTTAGGGAATAGAGAGTGCACCTGTGTTTGCGTACACACTTGTGCACTATAATATTTCCTACGTAGTTAGCTAATCTCTCTTGAGATTGGCTGCCGTGGCCGAATCTGTCGAATCGGTTTGGAGGACATTATTAACATATAATGTTTATATAACAAAAGCAATTTTATGATTGAAACAATGAATATGAATTCTGACTCCTCTTATAAATTAAACGAAATGCTAAAATACATTTTCTTGTTAAACTACATGTAACAGCGTTGTGGACCTCTGATCCTTCTTCTTAATTGAAGCCTTCTTCCCCTTGTAATGGAATGTAAAAGACATAAAAGGCGTACTAATTTTATGGAGTATTAAGCAAGTATAATACAATGTAGAGACAATACGATACGATAGTAATAAATAAAGACTAAATTGAGTAACACTGGACCAACGACTACGTACTTTTTAATACTAGCAAATTTATTTTCCTACAGAAAACAATATTTGAGACAGTTATTTAATACCAAGGTATCATAAGCCCGCTGTTAGACCAACGAGGTAGACAGAGTTTCAAGTAAAAGTCGCACAACGCAACTCATAACACTAGACATAAGGGTCTGACGACCACCATGACGAAATTATATGGGTTCTTTGTTTGGTTAGGGAGCTCGAACAAGTTTATTAACATTCCTTACGGTTCAAGGGATTTTCTTATTTTTGAGACATTCGACCACTCTGAATGTTGAATTTGATACGTTTTCTATACAAACAACTTATAATCTTACATAACTTTCTCGCAACAATATAAAACTTGCGATTTTAATATTACGTCCTTTCATATTTTAAAAGCCAGTTCAATAAATTAAATGAATAAGATCTTTAAATAATTACTTAAATATTTTTTACTTTAAATAATTAATTACTTAAATATTGAATAATTTATGCAGTTATTTTTAAATTGTATATTACATAAAAGCGGCTTTTTATTAAATTGAAAACTAAACTGTCACTGGTGGTATAGGGCTTTGTGCAAGCTCGTCTGGGTAGGTACCACCCACTCATCAGATATTCTGGTTAGATATTCAAGTAATGTAAAGCGACATCGCCAATGCGCCACCAACCTTGTGAACTACGATCTTATGTTTCTTGTGCCTGTAATTACACTGGCTCACTCACCCTTCAAACCGGAACACAACAACAGTAGAATATCTGATGAGTGGGTGGTACCTACCCAGATTGGTTAACATTTCTTACAGTGCCAATGTCTATGGGCGTTTGGTGATCACTTACCATCAGGTGGCCTTCCTTTTCTATTAAAAAAAAACATGACCACGTCAAAATAAAAAAGGCGAATTGAAAGTTATCAGAAATAAAGAGGAATCATTAAGAAAACTGTAACAAATCGTTGTTCGTATAAAAGATGACCCTTTTCAAAAGAAAAACAACGTCCATCTATGTACTGTATACTAAAGATTTTTTCAATAAATCAATGGAGGGAGCGAATATTGTCAGTTTACGATGACCGTCGGTTGAGAGCTACTTGCCCGTGAAACTAGAGGACGTCGTACTAAAGGGTTTTCTGCGTCATTGGGCATTTGGTTTATTTGTGTGGTTGTTCCTTTGAGATAACTCATTCTTTATATTTAAACACCATAAATATCTTTAATGTGCTATGAAATTTATTGGACCATTCGCTTATATTTTATACCAGACTAGCTGTGTGTGGTAGTTATTTAATACGAACGAAAAATATTCTGGTATAATCTATTCACCTTTATTATCCAGTAGTACTATGTTTGTAGACGTCCTAGAACAGATATTAATCGCCGAGATGCCGAGATGATTCACTTAGAACACGTGTTAGTTAATTTCTCTAAGAGCTCTTATACTTGTTTCTCAGAGTAATAACAGAAATATATTATGTATTTAAGTTTAAAAATCTATTAATTCAGAATTTTCAATAGATTGCTAGTTAGCGTCTGCTTGATTTTGAAATATTTTCTATTCTAATATGCGCATTTCTGATGATGCAAGTGGATTGCCAAAGTAACTGCCTGTAAATGTCAATATGCTGCAATAATGTCAATGCTGGGCTAAGGCTGCTTCTACTTCTAAGGGGAAAGGTTAGGTACACAATTTAAGCATATGAAAATTCAGTGGTACTTGCCCGGGTGAACCCACGATCATCGGTTAAGATTCACGTGTTCTTACTATTGGGCCATCTTGGCTAGCCAAGATGTGAGAGGCTAACAAATAAACAAACTCACTTTGACATTCATAATATTATAATAATGTCCTCCAGACCGATTTCGGCCACGGCGGCCAATCTCAAGAGAGATTAGCCAACTACGCAGGAGATATTATAGTGCACAAGTGTGTGCGCAAACACAGGTGCACTCTCTATTCCTTAACTCTCATAATCCGATGGGACGGCAATCCGACACGACCGGAAAGAGTTCAGGCGCAGGACCAACGGCTTTACGTGCTTTCCGAGGCACGGGAGTGAACACACTTCCAACTTCCAGACTCCGGGCTGCTACTGAGAATTTTCTGACAGAAAAACCCAATAACCTTTTATTGGCCCGACCTGGGAATTGAACCCAGGACCTCCGAGTCTGCGGCCTTACATCAAGCCACTAGACCAACGAGGCAGTCATTCATAATATTAAGATAGTATCATGTATGTTGAGTCAGCACCACGCTGCTTCATTGCGGATTGGAAAGATACTACAGAAGTAAGGTACATATCATCATTCTTATTGTATTACAAAACCAGATATTATGTGTAATACAAACTCTGCCTCAAAACCTCAGATTTTTACTGAGAATCTCTAAAAAATCCAGATAACTTTCTATAGGTTCGGTTAATGTGAATTAATAACCTCGGAGTCTGCAACCTTAAAGTTAACTACAATAACAATGAGTTGCCGCGCTTTTGCAGTGCTTCACTGATGTTTGCTGAAGCCCGTGTGGATGACTTCTATGCCATCATTAGAAAGAGAGCAGCGTCTATAATGGCTAGGATGCGCGGAGTTCCTAACGGTATCCTGAATACATTGATGCTGAAAATGGATAATCCATTTGTTAAGCATTGGGGGGAACTTCATGTATTTACTCGTTGTTTTAGACCCCTTATGTATGCTAAATAATAGTTAAAATATCTACTAACATAGTTTTTAAGCCTGTAACTAACACTACGGATATTTATCTGTAAATAAACATTTATTATTATTATTAATGAGATATTCAAAATTTGTATCATTATTACGATATTATTTAAATTACGGTACATTTGATAAATTAATATAAAACGAAGTGAAATTACATGCAATTACTACAAACGCTTGTGCGAATTTCTTGAATAGCGAAAGCAATTCCGAAACGCTAAGTGAGTTGGCTCCTTGCCTGGATAAACAGTTCTTGCAATTACACGAAAACAAGAGAAACATCGATTCGTAAAACTCTACCGTAAGAAAATAATAAGAAAAATAATACATAAGTAATATTAAATTCGTGGATTTTTACACATTTCGCTCAGTTCGTATAACTCATGAATCTCTAACGAAGATTGCGGATTTAAACCGCGGGTTCTCATGTGTTCAATTTGTATTTACATATCGCGTGCTCGGCATTCAAAGAAAATGACATGAATAAAATTGAACTTCTTTATGAAATTTTGACACATGTGTGTCAAATTTGTTTCATCAACTTGCATTGGAGAAGCATGAAAAAATAACTTTAATTTTTACTATTTTTAAAAACCCTTATGGTCTTGGATATTTTTACGTATTTTTAAGACTTTGAGAAGGAATTATTAAGAAATAGCGCTATTTGTATTCTATTGTCTACTTTAATGCAGTTTGTCCTCATAAAAGCTAATATAATTTTATGGCCACATAAATCAGAGTGCATTCAGATACATCGTTTTGCAAAAACTATTTTAGTGCGTGTAAAATTATTTATAGCAAGCATTCGCCTTTCACTGCTTACAGGGAATATTAAATTGATAAGTTTACGTAGAAATATAGAATTAACAATTTTACATCTATTTTGTTTTATTTAATACACATGGAAAATAATTGTCAGTTAAATTTGATAAAGTAGAAATTTTATTTTATCAGGCAAAATAATTTATGAATAAAGAACAATTATTGTATATTAAAAATACAGACACACACAAACACACATACATGAATGCGCATGCACAACATGTACATGTATTACTTTGATTTTCTATTAAAATAATTAATTTTTAATTTATTTATTATCTCTTAGTTTTTAATATAATATTTAAATGTGTTCTGTGTATTTTTATTTTGGTTTTACGAGTAAAATAATATACAATGTTATAGTTCTATATAAAAGCTGTAGGATTACCTAATAAATTAACTTGAAATAGTTATTTAAAAAAAATGGAAGTCAGAATTCAAACACTCGCACATCCGACTGTTAAGCGCCCACCGAAAATCTTTAAGAAATTCTTCCGTGAAATCTTTCCCGGAATTTGTCCCGGCAATTTAACGTCACCGGCGCCTTTATGGGGCTTCTTTATTGGACAATATATCCCCATGCCCCCGTGTAACCATCTATAAAAAACACATGTGTTATTGGACGCCATTGGCCTCGCTAGAATTTACAACATGACGAGGTAGCTTGTTTCTTTATTAACTAGAAAATATTGGCTTCAATATTATACAAAGGTACAGCCTTCAGTGGAAGATAGATTACCTTGCTATTTAAATATAATGATTTTTGGACAACATAAGACAGATCTTGAAGATCTTGTTGTCGAAAAATCTAGTTAAAAAATTGTTAAAAAGTTAATTTGTGATTATAATTCATCTCGTGCTTTACGGTGAAGGAAATCATCGTGAGGAAACCTGCAAGTGTCTTATTTCACTGAAATTCTGTCACGTGTGTATTCCACCAACCCGCCATGGAGCAGCGTGGTGGAATAAGCTCCAAAACCTTCTCCTCAAAAAGGGAGAGGAGGCCTTTAGCCCAGCAGTGGGACATTCACAGGCTGTTACGGTATACTATATAATTTTGAAATGTAATAAGATTAAGTAAATAATATAATCCATTACTTCATAGGCGTTATTCCTCAGTAAAATAAATAACTAAAGTATTATAATCATTTACCGTAAAAAATAAATCTGTTCGATATATCGTAAATTGGATCAGCATTATATCGTATAATAAAAAACGTTGTGTAGCAACAATATAAGAAGCGTATATCGTGTGTTAAGATAAAGTATTAGGTGTGGTTGAACGGCTCGGAAGATAAAATTTGACGTCATAATTATTGGCTTATAAAATACATATACACAAGACAGTATCAATATTTAAAAATGACTTGAGTATAACCCGAATTTCCGTTTTAAGTCGGAAAAAGTAATCTCACTGCTGGTCTTCTTATATGTAAAGGAGATTGATTTAAAACTCAAAGTACAACTAATAGTAGTAACGTATACCGTATACCGTGTAACCCGCCTATATATGTATATATATATATATATATAGGCGGGTTACATACAGTGTATATATATATATATATATACAGTAGGCGGGTTTTCCTGGCAAAAAAAACTATTACTATTACTATCTAAAGAGATAGTTAGTAATAGTAATCATTTTTTAAGTAATTATAACGAACATCAAACGTGTCTGTGGAAATTAGAAAGATTAAATAAAAAAAGTATTTAGATATTCTTAGAGAATCATTAACCGATAAAATATATAAGAAATATTTGATATCAGTATTCACGTACTTGAGTAGCCTTTTCGTATCTCTCCACACTTTTATCACCGATTTCCCATCATACCCGACATTATTCCATGGGGTGTGTTGCACCCCATATTTCAACTAAACAGCTACGCGCGAGATTTTATTTATTTATTTTTTTTTTTTTATTTTTTTTATTTAAGGACCACTAGTAGCTACTACATGTTTTAATGTCAAATGTATAACAATTATGTGAAAATAGCTAACATGTGAAGCTTTTTAAAGTAGCCACAACAATTACAATATTTGTTTTAAAAATACATTAACACATAATTATAGCAACATGAGTAGAAAGATTTGAAATAAAAATAAGTCCAAATTGGTACAAATTAAAGACCATAAAAAATAAACATGCACATAATAAAATTAAAATTAAAAACACAAATAGTTTGAATTGATATAGGTACAAATTAAAATTAAATAATTCATTAAATTCATGCAAAGTTTACGTTACAAAAAATCACTAAAAATATACTAATTAATACAAAATAAAATTAAGATAACATTATTTATTATTTATTAATTTATTATTTATTTGCATCTCTCAACAATTCTAGAGCCCGTTTACGATAAATCATGGCAGAGTCATTAAAAATATCTAGATCTTGACAAAAACCATTGTACAACCGTGATGATCTAGGTATTGGTGCATTACATCCTAATTTCGTTTTTGATATTCTGACATCAAAAGTACCCAGAAAACTACGAACATTGCGCCTTGGAATACGATAGTATATCTTTTCAAGTAAGTAAGTACAGTCGATCTCGTTACGAATTATCTTAAATAGGAAAGAGAGATCTAATAATTGTCTGCGTACAGAGAGACTATCCATATTAAAATCTTTCAAGAGATTGCTGTAATTTTTATTAGATTTATTGTATGAGATTTTTTTGTTTCTGGATAGATGATATACAAATCGCTTCTGTATTCTCTCTATACGCAGACGATGTACATTGTAACAAGGATTCCACACTACACTACCGTATTCCAGTACACTACGCACGTAAGCGTTATAAATTATTTTTTTAGTGTTATTCGTGAAGTGTTTACCATTTCTAATTAAAAATCCTAACGTTTTGGAACTTTTCGTAATTATTTTATTGAAGTGCGGGACAAAAGTAAGCTTGTCATCAAAAATGACACCCAAATCACTTATTTCAAAAACTTCCTCCAACTTGATGTTATCAATGCTATATATTGTTTTGATTTTATTGAGCTTTCGCGTAAATTTTATATGCTTGCATTTACTGACGTTTAATTCCATTTTATTATTTTTACACCAATTATATATAGCATTAATATCCACCTGTAAGAGCTCTGAGTCAGCTAAGTTGTTTATTACTTTTGTTAATTTTAAATCGTCCGCAAATAAAAATACTCTACTATAATGTACCGTATCGCAAATATCATTAATGAAGATATTAAAGAGCCAAGGTCCTAAGTGTGACCCTTGAGGAACCCCAGAGCAGGCTTTATATAGACTCGAGCTAAAACCTTTTAAGACAACAAATTGTTGTCTATTGTATAAATATGATTTAAACCACTCAAGCATATTACCATTGAATCCGTACTTGCTTAGTTTTAAGAGTAAAATATCGTGCGAAACTTTGTCGAAAGCCTTGGTTAAATCGGTATAAATTGCGTCAACTTGCTTGTGGTTATCGATAGCTGGCACAATGAATTCACTGTACGAAACAAGATTTGATGTTGTAGATCGACCCTTTATAAAGCCGTGCTGGTTATTATTAATCATTTGCTTAACATGACATTCTAGATATGGGTAAACTATTGCTTCAAATACTTTGGCAAAAGTGGAAAGTATGGAAATGGGTCTATAATTCTCAATGCACTCACTACCCTTGGACTTATATACTGGTACGATCCTAGCTATTTTCCACTTATCGGGAAAAACACCTGAACGAAGTGATTCGTTGTATAATAAATATAAAGGGAAACTTAGTACCCATGCACATTTAGAAATAAATATAGGAGGGATATTATCATAACCTGTCCCTTTAGTTGTATCAAGTTTTTTTAAGTATTGATAAATCTGCCTTCGCGATATTACAAAATTAGTGAACGCTTCAAAGTCATGTTTACATTGATTATAAGATGGTAATGTATATGAACTTTGAGATTGGATAGGGCTGCTATTTTTCAAGTGGGAATTTTGCATACGTTTTAGTTTCAAGTAGATTTCATTTCGTTGATGCTTTCAGCGGTTTTTACCACGGAGTGAAGCGTGCTAGACGTGAACTAATTATAATAATAGGTTTACACAAGTACGTTAGAATCTTATCGTTAGTTTTGATTTGTTTATTTTACCAATAAAATGTATGACACTTCCAGAGTTTTTGTGATCTTAGGTTTTAACCGCATTGTATTTTTATAACACTCTGAATTTGCAACGTCATGTGATTTAGAATATGGCTTTTATGAAGGGCGGTTTGTATAAAGGCGATTTTAGTAAAGTGCTTAAAACGTATATTGTTTCATTAAGTAGTATCGTTTTATGTGGCTGCCTCGTTGGTCTAGTGACTAGATATAAGGTCGCAGATCCCAAGGTTCTGAATTTAAGCCCGGGCCAGTAAAAATTTATTGCGGTTCGAAAAAAGTTATTGGGTTTTATGTCGAAAAATTCACAGTAGCAGCCCGGAGTCTGGAAGTTGGAAGCGTCTACATTCCTGTGCCTTGGAAATAACGTAAAGTCGTAGGTCCTGTGCAAAACCCTTTCCAATCGTGTCAGATTTGCCGTCCCATCGGATTATGAATAGAGAGTGCACCTATACTTGTGCACACACTTTTGCACCATGACATGTAGTTTGCATTTTGCACAATTAGTTCGTCTGCCGCGGCCGAAATCGGTCAGGAGTCCTCCTGACCGATCATGGTTTTATTTGTTATATAGTTTTGAATATCTCGTCAAATATAATCATACTTCCCTAATGAATATCTAAATGACGTCTAAATAACTTGAATTGTTAAGATTGATAGAATCAGTAACACGACGCTACTAAGGAAGTCTGTTCATGAGCTATAATATCGAGAATCTTTTTTTTTATAGAATAGGAAGGCGGACGAGCGTATGGGCCACCTGATGGTAAGTGGTCACCAAACGCTCTTAGACATTGGCTCTGCAAGAAATGTTACCCATCACTTATATCGCCAATGCGCCACCAACCTTGGGAACTAAGTTGTTATGTCCCTTGTGCCTGTAATTACACTAGCTCACTCACCCTTCAAACCGGAACACAACAATATCAAGTACTGCTATTTTGCGGTAGAATATCTGATGAGTGGGTGGTACCTACCCAGACGAGCTTGCACAAAGCTCTACCACCAGTTTCTCTTAAATATATTTTGTATTGTTGGGTCGTTGTTGTTACAATATCATACAATTTGTTTATCATTTTTATTAACTAGCTACTTTTCACGACTTTACACGAGTAGAATAAAGGTACATAGAACGTAAGAAATTTTGTAAAGAATTCTTACAATAAAGATCGCGTTTGTAATATTCCTAATTATAAAAATATATAACTAACAGTAGATATATAATAATATTTACTAAAACAGTTGCATTTTTTTTGTTTTTTTTTTCGTACATGCGATAAAATTGCAACGACGTATTCTATAAAGGCTTGCTATCGTGTCTAGCCGTTTCAGTAGCAGTTTATTTTCTCCGAATACACTAGAAATATAAGCTTAGATTGATACATGACATACACAGGGTATTGGTTGTGTGAGACAATCATTAAACTCTAACGTTGGTAGAAAAAATTAATAAATTAAAAAAATATTTTTTTAATAGCATCACGTGGTTTAGGCCCTACATGGCAAATGAAATGGGACGCTATAAAGAACATATTTTTTAAAGTAATTTTAAAATTTATTTTTTGATAAATATCAAATAAAATATACTTAACTGTTTGCTCGGGGTTGAACCCACAATCTTCTGCTCTATAACAATATAATTCTATCTGCTTTATTTCTTACTAAATCTAATTCAAGATTCATTCTTCAACAAAAACGTAAGATGGTTATTTAATGTCTCATTCGTTTACTATCATTTATTTTCTCGTATCCTATATTCTAAGTAATTGGATTCTGTGGACCACACGTAAGGGGTCCCTGGTTCAATTCCAACACGGTTTGGGCGTAGCGCTGTCAGTTAAACGACGTGACGTACTGGGTAGGGGATAAATACTATCGTTTTTATTTAAGATAAAAAGATAAATACTCAAATAGAATGAGGAAAGAAAAGTCTTGGCTGATTTAAAACAAAAATTGTGTTATATACTTAGTGTTATTTGTTTAAATAAGCTGATATAATAGATATTTAATATTGAGTTCTACTGCTTAAAAGAATCTATACAAATAAATAAAACTGAAGTGGCTGTCTCTGATTTCAATATAATTTCCTCTTTTAAGGTTAATATGGCTATTTGCGAGTTGCCGAAAAAAATCTTTTTTTATTATTTTTGTTTGTCTGTTTTTTTGTTCGGGATATTCTTTAAAACGGATAAGATTTACAAAATGAAGTTAGTGAATTATTATAAGAAGTATTTAAAAGCACCATCAAGTCTTTCATCATAATCGGTTGATTCTATCAAAAGTAACAAAAAATTTAAATGACACGTACGAATTTTTGTTGTTTTTTTTAGTTTGGTTTACTAGCGATAGGAATTTATACAGTATGTTAAATCATTTAAAATCTAACACAACTTGCTGGAAATAAATTAGTGTAAACATTTTATCACAATTCAGTTTCAAACAGCTGTTAACATACGAAAATAAGTACTTATAAATTAAATAATCAAAGTGAAACTGCGTAACTTAATTGCGATAAATAAATTATTATAAAAAAAGGAAAGCTTTTAACATCTAGAACAATATGAAACCTCTTAAAATATTAATAATCAAACACCATGTAACCAAATCGAATGTAAGGTACAGTTTATAAAAACAACAACATGAATTTAAAGTAATATATTAAGTAGATATATTTTATACCGTAACAGCCTATAAATGTCCCACAGCTGGGCTAAAGGCCTCCCTTTTTGAGCAGAAGCTTATTCCACCACGCTGCTCCAATGCGGGTTGGTGGAATACACATGTGGCAGAATTTCAGTGAAATTAGACACATGCAGGTTTCCTCACGATGTTTTCCTTCACCGTAAAGCACGAGATGAATTATAATCACAAATTAAGCATATGAAAATTCAGTGGTGCTTGCCCGGGTTTGAACCCACGATCATCGGTTAAGATTCACGTGTTCTTACTACTGGGCCATCTCGGTTTTTTCTACATTATTTTATACATTATAACCTAATATATTGATGATTAACTCACCGACTTAAAATGATCAATGAGCTTTTTTTTTCAAAGTAATGAAAGTCACGATAGATGTCAACGCCATATATTATTTTTGCCAATTTTCCAGCTAGCTAGCTTTCCAATTTAATCAGTTTATGAACATGTTATAATTTTTATATAATAATAAATAATACACTGACAAATATTATTTTCTTTTGAGTTCAATCTTGTTTATCTAATAAGATCTACGAGGACGCTGTTTTGAAGTGGCACGGAGCCAGGACGTAGGATTTGATTGTACAAAGATTTTTCACTACTATTTTTTATTTACTGAACTGTTTATAAATTTTTGTCTCTTAATATTCGCCCTCATTTTAATTCAGTAACAAAAAAAGAAATTCGTTTTAATAGATATTGGCGATAAAATAATTGTTCATGAATGGTAATTTCTTTGGACTAAAGGAAAAGAGGTTTATCAAAGTGGAATGTGTACTTGTGTGTGTCGTTTCAAAATTACACATTTTTAATAAAAATGACATTTTTGATTGTTTTTGACACTTGAAAGTTTTTCGGTACTGCAGATGTCCCTGGGTGGTGGTAGTAACTTTCCATCAGGTGAACTTCCTGTTTGCCTGCTTTAACATTGAAATATATAACATACGATATATAGTTTGAAACACACAAGCAGCTACACTGGAGTTACGTGACCGTGATTATATTTGTGCCACGAAATTGCTGCTATTTGTTTAGTAAAAATTGTTTACTTTAGCTAACATTGTTTTATTTCAAATGTTTTTACACTAACCGAACCAAAGAAAATTATTTTAGTTTTCATAGTTTATAAAACATTTTTTGCAAGCGAAATAAATTTTAACGATTGTGAATTGAAGTTGAGCAGGTATTTTTTTTTATTCAACCTAGCCATGTTTGTAAATGTTAGTATTTTTTAAATTTAATGATGGTTATATTAATCATCTTGACAATAAACAGAAACAAAACAAAACATGGGTAGTATTGAGTGATATGCATGAGTAGATATTTTTTTTAAACTATTAATACTACTACTAATATAAATGTGAGATACATTCGTCTTTTCGTCTTCGTTTTTATTATATACATAACGTTTAATATATTCAGTCTAGAAATGTATTTTGGCATTATTTAAATATTTTTTCGCGAGGAATTATTCTTAATTGTTGATAAGATATATCAGTATACCGATTTGACTGCCTAGTTGGACTATAAGGCCGAGGATAAAGATGTAGGTTCGAATCAGTTCAAGCCGATAAAATGCTATTGAGTTTTTCTGTCCAAAATTCTCAGTAGCAGAAGTCTGGAAGTTAGAATTATGTTAACTTCAGAGTCGCGGAAAGCTCGTCGAACCTTTGCTGATGCCTGAACTCTTACCGGTAGTATCGTCCGTGAAAAAACGTGTACATTTACAAAATTGATGGCGTTTAGTCAAAGATTTTTAAAGTATATTTATTCCAGAAAAATTATATCAAAACGAAAGCAATGTTAAAGTTTTAAAACGTATACAACGTCCTGTTAACCCGACCAATTCGAGAAGACTTAATGCCGTAACGTCGTGCATTCAATATAGTTTACACGAACCAAAGTTTTAGCGTTCTCCCTACTTTGTTTAAATTATTCACGAAGTACGAAATACTGCGGGGTAGTGTTAAAACACAACCGAGTATGTAACAAGCGTGGTGCTACTTGAGAATGCAACTTACAGTATTCATAGGGCGGTAGTTAAGGAAAAAATGATAGTCGCGTCGTGGCTGTAAACTGCACCTGACGTCATCGGCAAGTTAGCGCTTTCATAATATGTCTAGGGGGAGTTTTTTCCTTGTTATATTCGCGTTGATGTTCGTTATTTAGACACTTATTCCGAATGTTTATTTATTTATTTAAGATTCACCAGTGGTAAATACATCAACACGTACAAAGGTATACAATTTTAATACAACTTAAAACTAAATGCATTACCTATTAAGGTGAATACCACTTGCAAAGATAAAGTTGGAGATGACAAACTTACAAATAATTAATTGTTAGTAAATCAAGGTTAAAAATGACAAGAATTAACAATAATAGTAAGATAATAAAATACAAATATAAACAAAATAAATTAGTTAGCTGACAATTTTGACAATATTTTTTTATGAAACTTGTTTGATGAGTCTCCAAAAGGGTCTAAAACAGCACTGTGCTCATTCAAAATTTTACATAAGCGAGATACAGGTGAATTGCTTCCTAAAACAGTTTTGCGGAAAGGTCTTACTAATGGTGTTATTGGTTTACGTGGAAATCTAATGGGAACATTCAAATTAATTTTTGATATCAAAAACGAGTTATCATAGTTGTTGTTAAATGTTTTATAAAGAAATTTTAAATCCAACAAATCCCTCCGATCACTTAGTGAAAGAATTTTGAAAAAATCCAATCTTTTTTTGTAAGAAGGAAGTATTTTCCCTTTGTTGAATGTTATAATTATTTATTAATATTTTTGCAAACAATTGACTTTTTGTTTGTTGTGTTATTTCGCTTCGTGAGATTCGATTAATTTTTATATAAAAATATACGACCTTACTTAAAAATCATTGTTTAGCGGCTGCTTAAATAAAAAGTGATTTTGCTCGTCCTGTCATTATTGATTTGCCATTCGAAAGAAGGAGACAGCATTCTTTAATTAATCACCCGCCAAACAACATTTATAAGTAAGGCCGTATGTATTTACATTATGTTTATACACCATTTCGTGTCCGGCGATTAAAGAAAACATCGCTACATGTGTATCCACTAATCTGCATTATAGCAGCGCAATAGGATCAATGACATTTACTGGCTGTCATTTAAATTTTTTTCATATTTCAATTTTTTGATTTTTCAAGAATCAACCACAGACGCAACTATCTAAGCTATGAATATAATGAGGTAACATGATTGTATTAATATAAATAAATGTAAATGTAAAACCTTAACGCGAGTGCTTGCATCGCACAGACCAAGTTCCAACATCTGTAGCGCCGATTTGTCTCTGGCGCAATGACGTGGCTTAGCGCGCACGTAATTTCTGTATGAGTTCTGTCCTGTTATATTAAATGCCCGCGGCATACAAATATCGAATTTACGCAATGTTTACGTGTTTCTTGTAATATAATGCCTAAAATGCCGCATCCATTCTACCGCAAAACAGTAACGTAATTTTTCCGCTGTATTGTAATATAAAGACGGATTTAGGCAATCTAGAGGCAGGAACTTAAATCATATAGCTAATTGGTAGCTTAGTTTTTTGTTAGTACATCTAAGCAGCGTTTGAACGTTGAGTGATCTTGTGTAACTTTAAATAATACATTATTGATATGAATGAATGTATAAATTATTGTTTACATCTTTCACAAATTAATTAACCATTTTTTTTTATTAAACAGGATGGCGGGCGAGCTTATGGGCCACCTGATGGTAAGTGGTTACCAACGACCATAGACATTGGCATTGTAATAAATGTTAACCATCGCTTACATGGCCACCAACCTTGGTAACTAAGATGTTATGTCAATTGTGCCTGTAATCACGCTGGCTCACTCACCCTTCAAACCGGAACACAACAATACCAAGTACAGCTGTTTTGCGGTAGAATATCTGATGAGTGGGTGGTACCTACCCAGATGAGATTGCACAAAACTCTACCACGAGTAAACCAATTTTACCGCCCATCTTTTTATTAAATAGAAAATAAAACAATAACGATAACAGGACATAAGCAATGTAAAAATAACAATGGTGAATATTTATAAGCACATACGACCAGATTCAATTCGCTGGTGACCCCGCTCAGCACGTTCACATTCTGTTACCGCAATGAAAATATAATATCCTACTGCTGAGCAAAAGTCACCTCTCCTCTTAACTAGGCAATATAGTTCCATGTGACTTTCCAATATATGCAAGTTCACCGCCGACTAATTATAAATACAAAAACTAATTTTATTATTGTGAAGTATGTACATTACAAATAGAAACATTAAAAATGTAGTTTTATACAAAATTAAAGCAAATACTACTTATACTCTATGGAAGTTTCTCGAATATGAAAACGAAATGTCTATCGTATTTGTAAAGAATCCTAATAAATTGACTTCTCAACGTGTGTTTATTTTTAGAAGATTTTCCGAGAATTCATAATAGAATAAACGTTTGTCAACTTTGAAAAACTTGTATTAAAAGTTGTTTTTTGCGAAGACTTAATCGATTCGTAACATATATTTGTTCGATGAAGGTAGAACCCCACGCGAACTTTTCACAAGCCCATTAAAGTTTTTGTTCCATATGACACGTGTCACCGGCTGCCGTGATGACACTTTGATGGATTCCGGAACCCAACCGGAATAATAAATGGAGTTTTAGTTGGCTCTTCCGTCGTTTTTGCGCCATATTGTTTTCTTAGTTAAACACCTATTGACGCGTTTTGGAATAAGACCGACTCGTGTGCCGTGACGACAAACAGCATGATGCTTTCTAACAGTCTCCATCTCGTGTGTATACTTCGTTGCTACTTCTTGTAGTAATAAAGTAAATAGATTTATTTTATTATATAGTATAAGATGGCGAACGAGCATATGGGTACCACCTGATGGTAAACAGGCACCAACGCCAATAGATATTGGCCTTGTAAGAAATGTCAACCATCGCTTACATCGCCAATGCGCCACCAACCTTGGGAACTAATATGTTATGTGCCTCGTGCATGTAATTACACTGGCTAGCTCAAACCGGAACATATCAATACTAAGTACTGCTGTTTTGCGGTCGAATATCTGATGAGCGGGTGGTACCTAACCAGACGAGAATGCACGAAGCCCTACCACCAGTTTACTTTAAAATATAAATTAATTACTATCTCTTACGACACTGCTGATCTTCTGAAAATAGTGTGTGTTTCTTTGTTAGTGTGTTTTCTGTTTGTGTCAAATTTACATTCAATTAAATCAATTAACGTGAAGATTCAATCACGCTGCATGTAATAAAGCTTTTTTGATTTCGATTTCTTAAACTGCTAAATAAACTTTGTTGGAAGGAATTTGATTATATGAAACCTCATAGGTATTATATTTTTTGAGACATCGAAATATATTAAATATTGCCTCAGGGCTTCGGGACTGTACTATCAAATTTAATGATCCATACCTTTTGTGACGATAGTAACTCGCCGCTCAAATTACATTCGGAACAAGACCTTTCAGGTAACTCTAATACATTCGTCATATTTCATGTGAAATTGAAACTGAAATTGATACAATTCTCAGAAGACGTTACGCCCGATACACATATATACCGAACGATGACTGATTCGATTACATGTAGTAGACATATATTATTTGTATTTTTTATATTTGTAACGGGACGGGTAATTTTATTGATGGTTAGTGGTGACCACCGCCCATAGACATTGACGCTGCAAGAAATATTAACTATTAATAATAATAATAATGTCCTCCAGACTGATTTAGGCCACGGCGGCCAATCTCAAGAGAGATTAGCCAACTACGCAGGAGATATTATAGTGCACAAGTGTGTGCGCAAACACAGGTGCATTCTCTATTCCCCAACTCTCATAATCAGATGGGACGGCAATCCGACACGACTGGAAAGAGTTCAAGCGCAGGACCAACGGCTTTACGTGCTTTCCGAGGCACGGGAGTGAACACACTTTCAACTTCCAGACTCCGGGCTGCTACTGAGAATTTTCTGACAGAAAAACCCAATAACATTTTATTGGCCTGACCTGGGAATTGAACCCAGGACCTCCGGGTCTGCGGCCTTACATCACACCACTAGACCAACAAGGCAGTCAATTAACTATAAAATATATAAAAAAATAACGATTACTTACCCACTGGACTGTTATGTCCCTTGTGGCTGTGGTTACACTGACTTCTTCACCAAAGTATTGCTGTTTAGCGGTAGAATAAAAGATGACTAGATGGTACCCAGACGGGCTCGAGCAAAGCCTACCACATAATGACTATGTCAATGATAGTAATGCAGACCTTTGCAACTTGAGTTAAGGTTGATGGAAAAAATAACAAATCTAATGGCTTGCCTTTATTTAAAAAAAAAGACAAACATAATTACTTATGTATTTATAAAAGCTACATTTTTCAAGAACCTGTGATAATCGATAGATTTTACCGCCTTGGAAGATGTTAATCGCTCATCGCGTATATTGAAAGCATTGCTTTGCCCAATGAGTCAGAGTTATATCATACACTAGAAACGTAACAATCAGGTATTATAATAAATTAAAAAATATATTGTCAGAAAATCTACTCATTAATATTTGACTACGTTGATCAAAGGTGCCTCTCCTTGTCGATCGGTCTCAATTCCGATATCAATCGATCGAAAATAAATCGGATCGAATTGTAATATCGATCAAGTGCAACTTATTGTAATTGGCATAGCGAAATGGCCTTACCCAATCGAAGCTAATCGACTGAAGTGAAGTGTCCAGTGTCAGCAATCAGCTTAAGACACGTAAATTTCAAAAGCAGTGAGGTTTCCGTCATCCTGTCTTCCGCAAATCATGTTCATTTCACTGTACATTTCGTTCCGAGTTAGTCAACCTCTTATGACTGAAATATAAGTTATATTTTTAAAAGTAAAAATAGCTAGATTTAACAATTAAATACTTTCTTAGTTATATTTTTATGTGTAATTAATAAAAAATAAAAAAAATTAACGTTCCGAACCGGAATAAACTTCAAATTTATTTCTTATCATGAGTTTATACTATAAATTTAATTATTAATTTTAATTATTATTTGTAAGATAAAACAAACTTAATAAACAAGATTTTTCTAGTTTTTTATTTCTTTTTTGGGAATGGGTTTGAGTACTTTCTTCGTTCATAATAGAGGAAAGCGAATACTAACGTATATATTGGTTAGACGCGTTTAAATAATATGTATTCCACATAGTATGAAAACGATATAAGCCTAGAATTGTTTATTGACAATAGAATACGAAATGAATTTTTTTTCGTATGATTTTTACACCTTTATACACCTGGTTTAGAATTTAAATAATAAGTTACATTTAGAGCAGAATTATATTATATGACGACTGAGCAAACACGATATGACATTTGCTCTGCGGGTCTCCACAGTCTGGACGTCTGACGTAATCATGTATATAAAAACAAACGGATTTGTTAATACACGCTTTACATCAGATTACGCTGCATATATCTCATACAATCAGTATGAGAAATTCGATTTTAATCTTTGCTTCATATATTCGTTACAGCTTATGAATGTCTCACTGCTGGGCTAAAGGCCTCCTCTCCATTTTTGAGGAGAAGGTTTGGAGCTTATTCCACCACGCTGCTCCAGTGCGGGTTGGTGGAATACATATGTGGCAGAATTACAGTGAAATTAGACACATGCATGTTTCCTCACTATATGTATAACATATATATACAGCAAATATTGGTGAGATACTTCGGATTAGGGTATTGTGCGAAACCATAATATGGGTAGGGGTAGCATACACTGCAATACTAAGTACACATACACATCAATACTAAGTATTTTTGTGTTCCAGTTTAATATGTCGATGTTTGATACTAGGACCTTCGATTCTATATAGATATTCACTAGATCAACGAGGCTATGTTAAATAAAACAATACAAACTGTTTATTTATATACAAAAGAAATATATGTTCCATACAAAGATCGTTTATAATAAATATGTCCATAAAAGAAACTTAATACAATATCGTACGCTATTTATATTAATATCAAGGTTTTATTACTCAATGGAGTAAGTTTATGTTTTTATTATGATAATCACACATACATGTCTGTTTCAAATGACAAAAGGGGCGGTAAGCCGAGAAGAGCTTTAAAAGGAAATTCTCAAATACGTGTAATGGTTGCTACTTTAATAATGTTATCGCTTTTACAACACGTGTGTTATATAAATGGTAGAATTACATTCTTCGAACATAAGAACTGAACTTTAGTTGATGATCTGATCTGATCCGAAGATCGTGAGCTTAAATCCGGAAGACTCGAATTTTCATGTGCTTTGCTCGAATTTTCTGTGCGTCTGTCCACAGACGAGCAGCTCGCGGATTACTATTCAAAGCAATTGAGGCGGAGACAAAACCAACTATTCTTTGTTATTTATTGTTTTAAAATAATAAATCTTAAAGCCATTTGCTATCAGTATACATACATAGACGTGTCTTTGATTAATATTATTATATGTGTTTGTCTTAACATATCCGAAACTAATGAATACAAAGGAGATGAATTAGGTATGGACTATCTACGTCTATTTTTAAGATGATTCCAGGCTTATTTCAACCGTGAATTCCCTTATAAATGGAAACAAAACGAATTGCATAGACTTCTTGCGTAGTTAGCTAGTTAGAATATTATAATTTATAGTTCACGTGTGTTTTGAGAGTAGACATATTTTTTATGTTATAGGTAGGTGGACGGGCAAATGGGCTAACTGATGGTGAGTGGTCACCACCGACCACAGACATTGTCGATATAAAAAATATTAATTATTCCTTACATCTCCAATGCCTCATTGATTACATGTATTTTTTTTTATTACAAGAAAACACGCGAAATAGTATATCACAAGTCAGTTGTCAACATTTCACTCGTAGATAATCTTGCAGAATCGCACTGCTGTTAAAGGAACTCCGATAAAATCTTATACTTAACATCTACAATGGAACAATGTAATAAAATGTAAGATTTTACAATTTTCATAAGACGAACAATATTGCGAATAATATTTTAGTACAAGTGTCGTGAGATTAAATAAATGAAAACCATTATGGTTTAAAGTTTTTGCATTCATTGTGACGTTGACGTCTGCTGCTACACGACGGAGCATTTGTTGCTTAACTAGTTCGGAGCTGTGGTTCTACTTGTATTATATTTCAGATTTGATTTTGACATATAATATAAATAAATGGTTGTTAAATAGAGCCTCAGTGGCAAGTACCTCTGCGTTATCATGTGCTTAATTTGTTACTTGTTATTCATCTCGTGCTCGGTACCCATTAATCCGCATTGGAGCAGTGTGTTGGAATAAGCTCTAAATCTTCCAATAAATAGAAAAACATTCATTTCGAGGCACATTTTTCAATAATTTATTTATAAATGTTCACGTATTTTTAAATAAGCAAAACCATTGCTTATTTAAAAATACGAGAAACATTATAATTACAAAGAATTACGCAATGGAAAGCGTACAGCCTAACAACGTAATTGCATTGACTTACATTGTCGCCTTACTTTATACTTTATATAACTTTATCTGAAATAGAAATACATGGATGTTTTTGCATAAAAACTGTTTTTATAAAAGAAAGATATTCTACAATGAATATAACACATCGCAATAGAGTTGCATGAGTGAATCGATGAGGCGCGGTTGTGAACATTCTACAGAATTCAACATTTAATGAGGTGACAGATTGACTGTATGTTTGTTCGGGATAATTGAGAGACGTGACGTCATTCGTGTTATGTCATGTTTACTTTGATTGGGGTGTCCGTCTGTCGTGTTCGTATCTGATACAAACGAATATTACATTTGAATACAGCCTGGATGCGTTTTATTATTATGTGACGTGGTTGGTTTTTGTTTATTTTTGTTATTGTTTACACTTTAGTATATACATTGTTTTGTGATTGTTTTAATTTTTTTAAATCGTGTTCAATTTAAAAGTTTAAATATAAATACAATACTATCAATAAACGAGTACAATAAATAAGTAGTAATAACTTTTTAAGGCAATTTATACTTATCCAGTGAACACAACGTTAGCGCGATTCAGGAAACGTTTTTGTTAAAAATCAGTCTTGATACTACTATGCTTCTACGTGGACTAGAAGTTTCTTCATTTTATTTCACATACATTTTTATGTTCCGTTTTAATTTAAACATATTTTTTAATTAGTTTAACTGATGTTTGTCATGTTCTTTGATAAAAAGTTGAAAACTATTCTTATGTAGTATGACTATAGAAATGAGAGTTATTTAATTTCAAATAAATGACTATATATCTGTATCGTAGAATACAATAACTTTATTTGTAAAATATATTTTCAAATTCGTAAAACTCAAAGATACTTCATGACTTCATGTGTCCATTATAACTGTCTTTGGAACTAAAATTAACTTTTAAAGTGTAGAGATTGTTTTATTTAATTTTTTTTAACGTAACTTTTATAGACAAAAAATAAATAAATATTTAAGCGAGACATTTTTGTATTAGATGTATATATAAGGTTTGTATATTCTCACTTCTTCTGTCATTGGAATAGGCTATGACGAACGAATGAGAGAATGAGTTCTAAATAATTTCAAACATACTATTTAACTAGTATTTCTAAATACTAATCTAGAATCTAGTCCAATAACGGAACTAATTTAAGAACATGGCAACACCAATGAAATCCCTGTTGTCTTGTTACATTGGATGTAACCATTTGCATTTTTAATTGAATAAGATTGTGTCACGCGACTGCCGGGCTGCGTAGGCGCATGCTTTATTAGGATGCCTATCTTCGATCTGACTTTACTTAGCAAGGCTCTATTGACTCGACCCAGAAATCATATAGGACAAGATTACTAAGACGAATAAGATATCTGCTTTAAATTTACAAGATATAAGTGTACACGTTTACGAGATAAATAAATAAAAATACTTGGTTCTGTAAGCATTTACGTTGTGGTACAGCTTGTGCAAATAGTACTCTGGGTAGGTACCACCCCCTCAACAGATATTCTACCGCTAATCGGCAATACTTAATATTGTTATGCTACGTTTTGAATGAGTGTAATAGTGTAACTACAGGCACAAGGGACATAATATCTTAGTTCCCACGGTTGGTGGAGCATTAGCAATGTAAGGAATGGTTTATATTTCTTATGATGCGAAAGTCTATGGGTGGTTGTGACCTATCATCGTACTGTCCATCTGCTTACCTACCTATTATAAATAACAAAAAGTGCTGTCACTGCGAATTGTTCGGCGGAAAAACATTTTAACGATCTGTGATTTAACAACCAAGACCACGACGCTGTTACAATAAATCTTGATTGCAAATATAGGTCATAGGTTAATTGTATGTACAATAAAAAATTAACTAACTTAAAATAGGCCAATACTATAATTGGTATTATGTAAATGTAACTTATATTTACTAGAGTTATCTTGTAGTTTATTGCTTTCAAGGTAAACACATGAAACGCACTACAATATTAACATTTATTTAAATCAATCGATACGACACAACAAAACATTTACTTACTAACCCAACAGATATTATCTTAATTAACGCCCGATGGTCAGAGGTTCATTGACATTTTGTAGTGGGCTGGTAATTAAAAGATCGTGTGCTCCTTGCCTAACGAGCACCGAGGAGATTGGGGACAAATGTACCTTATTAGAGAGCCAGACTGATAACATTATATTGGAGCCGAGGTGGTTTATTAGACAGAGGACTTGGATCATAAATAAAAATTCCAACATCAAATCTGGGTGAGTTTCACTTAATTTTCAAATTATTAATTTGTACATAAAATTCATATGATGCTTCAATTTTGCACGTCTCAAAAGAAATTAAGCGTGTATCGTTTTCCCAACAAATCAAATTTTCTTTATTCACCGAATACCCGAAGACTTTTTCCCAAAAACTACATTATATCGTTATATACTTTTGTTTATAGTTTCATGTTATCTTTTAAAGAAAGCTCCCTTAGCAAATATATGGCTATATTATTGTTTGTAAGGCCGATGCGAGAAGGTATTAATTGTGATATAACTATATCAACTTATTATAGTTGAATAACTGTTTATCCTGAATAAAAAAAAATCGATTTAAATTTAGTATTTGGCAAAACTAAAACTGGAACAGTGATTCGGAATAATCTCAAAGTTTTCTATTTAAGATGAACTAAGGCCTTTGAGCCGCGATGAATCATTAACTGGCTGCTATTTTTGCTTTTTTTTTTTATAGGACAGGAAGGCGGACGAGCATATTGGCCACCTGATGGTAAGTGGTAAACAAACGCCCTTGGACATTGGTACTGTAAGAAATGTTAACCATCGCTTACATAACCAATGCGCCACCAACCTTGGGACCTAAGATTTTATGTCCCTTGTGCCTGTAATTACACTGGCTCACTCACCCTTCAAACCGGAACACAACAATACCAAGTATTGCTGTTTTGCGGTAAAATATCTGATGAGTGGGTGGTACCTACCCAGACGAGCTTGCACAAAGCTCTCCTATTGTTTAGCCTTCCATATTGAAACAATATGTATAGTACTTATCTAATTTGTAATTAGGTTAAGATGTTTTATAAGAAACCTTATAAAACCCTTTACATCTATAAATCTTTAGTAAAAGAAAACCTATTTGTAAATAATCTTTATTTTTTGTAGGCAAAAAAAGGCAAATATCTTGAAAATAAACGAAACAAATTGAAACAAGTAGTGTGTGATCAGTAAATCCTCTTCACAGCGGCCTCGCTCGTACGCTCTCTGCCTAATTAAAACTCATTCTGCCGCAGTCATTTTAATATTTAATTGCATTCGGATTGAATTAAACATATAAATGTCCCATTACCCCCACTTCACTCCCAGGTCACTTGCATGAACAAAGCTGGAATTGTAAATAAAATCCTTAAGAAATACTCGGAAAGCTGAAATTGTGATAACATTTAAAGCCTGTAATTGGCTCTCGTTGTACTTTTGTGTAGATTTTAGACATTAGAATACATGACCTATTGATGTAAAAAGTAAAGCCCTAATTGGCTCAGCTACCACTGATGATGACAGGTTCAAAACCAAGGGCCACGGAATTTTTATGTGCTTAATTTTTCTTCATAATTTTTATCACGCTCAGCGATGAAAGACAGTTAGGAAGCCATGTAACGGGTGAAATTGCCACATGTAAATAAGCTTCAAAACTTCGTTTCGAAACCTTTGCCCAGCAGTGGGACATAACAGGCTGTTAATTTTTTAAAGAACTATCTTATTAGTGTCAGAATATTATTAACAGATAAGAATGCAATTATTGTGATATTTTTTTTGTTTTATAATCGATGACAAAATTAGACACAGAAGTTAGGTATGTATAGTTTTACTGATTTTAAATAATTATTTTGAGATTTTTAGAAAATAATGGTAATATTTTCAACTAAATTAACACTGGTAGGAAACTATTGAGTGAAAAAAACTACGCAAAATATAAAAAAGAATAAAAAAACACGGAAAGATTGACTCGTTCGATAGTTGTCAGGGTGATTGCAGGAATTCCAATAACAATTGTGATAGAATTGTAAAATATTAATTAGTATTAAATGATATAAAGAGTTACGTGTAGAAGAAAATGAAATGTTATAAGTAAATACGAAGGATTGTTTTAGTGGGATATTCTTACAAATATGACATATCACAAAGTGAACAATACATTTGCAAGGAACTTAGGCTAGTTTATTTTGGCAACATTTCAACATTAGAATATTCATGATATATTAATTAACAACACAAAAAGCCAGTATAGCCATATACTGGCACATTCATGTTTTTTTAAATAACTATTTTCCGCAACTCTGAATTTATTAGAATATAAATGAATATTTTATCGCGTCAAAGGAGAACGTTTCAAGTGAACCCTAGAATCGAATAACACACAAAGTGCATGGCAATATTTCTCGCCTAAAGCCTTTATAGAGAACATTTTTCACGAACGCTACATAAGTACCGATACATTTTGTGTTATATTAGCCTCAACGCTCTCGGGTCTTCGAGGCCCATAAGAGTTTCACTTAACTTAGCGCTGAGTAGAATAACTTTTCCGCTACATTACCTTAAATGGCACTATTTGACGAGAGCATCTCGATAACCCTGTCCCACTTCACGTTCCCGCACTAAAATCCGGAAAAATCCGGTCGTGTCCGGCTCGGACCGTTCGGAACTAGTTATTTCCTGCCTTCAGATTAGAAATCGTCTATCTTATTCCAACTTAAAGTATCATGTGAGTGAGAAAGAGATAGGAAGCGATTATTTCATGATAGATTCCGATACGAAAAATGTTGGTTGCGGGTAGACCATCAACACTCAAGTCTGATTAAATAGCGGTCGGGTCGTTAAGGTCCCACGGAAATTTGTTTCGCTCCGCCTTTTCCCAATCTGCAAGTAAACAGTGTCGATAGTGGACTCGGGCTGTCGAGGACGAGCTCTAATACGTAGAAGATATCGCTCGGTGTTCTGTGAAATCGACACATTCTTTATTGTTTAGATTCACATCGATTCTTTACGATTGGAATTTCAAATATTTTGACAAAGTTGTGCTTTCTATATATTTATATATAATGGCACATTAATAAGTTTTTTGCACAATATTTTTTTTATTCACTACCACATATGCCCTAGATTCATCAAGCTTATATCGAATTAGATATGTCCAAATAATTATATGCACCTACAAAATATTTATGTTCTAAATTTGAAATTTTCGACTTGATATCTTTTGCCCAAGTAAGATAGTGTTTTAAAAATTGATTTGCTTTATAGAAAATTAAATGAAGCAGTTTCCATTGGTTACCTTAACAGACGTACGCCCACAGACATTAAAATTTTATTACGTAGATAATCTTCACTTAAGCATTTATCGGGCTCAAATTTTATGGCATCAATAAAAATAACCTCAGTTTTAATCGTTGCTTTACCGAGACGATCCGTTTTTATTATCTTTGAGTAACATTAGACTATATGTATTAAATTTAATTGCCGTTTCAAGTCAATATTAGTTTATTCAAAATACCCCGGTGGCAATATCGTGACATTTATTAGTATGTATGAAGTTCCATAGAATATTTTAATTGTAGTTATCATGCAGGATGGCAATGGGCCATGGAATTAAAGAAAGACCTAGTAGTAGTTTAAAAAGCCCTTGCTTCTTCTGTTAAATGTTTATAGTTGTCACCTTTGATAAGTGTATTCTAATAATCTGGTGATATTACCAGAAATCAAATGAATCAGCTTCGTTCATTAAGTTTTCAAAGAAGTTATAACTTGAAAAACAACCTCGACCTACTTTTCAGAAGCAGTGAATTACGGTTAGAGTACCGCGGTAATAAAAATACATATTTTTTTAGTAACATATAAATGCAATATAAATGTCCTTTGGCGTTAAAATATCGTACAATTCCCGAGTGGTACGACATTATACACGAATAAAATTGGTAAACACTGGCGTAATTTACACGTATTTATATTTAATAACGATTAAGGCATGTTTGTCGCCATAAATAAACGGCACGTGCACGCAAATTTGTATGTCCCTCTTGATTTATAAATTTGAACGCTGTCCTACCGGGCCGTCCGCCGCGCATGGGTGTCACTGGGTAACTGACAATATATTTTTATTACTATTTTCAAATAAATAAATATATAAATGACATACCTGTTGGTTCAAGTTGTATTGATGTATAGCAGTAGATTTTATTTTATAGCATAGGAAGACGGACGAGCATATCGGCCACCTGATGGTAAGTGGTCACCAACGCCCTTAGACATTGGCACTGTAAGAATTGTTAACCATCGCTTACATCGCCAATGCGCCACCAACCTTGGGACCTAAGATTTTATGTCCCTTGTGCCTGTAATTACACTGGCTCACTCACCCTTCAAACCGGAACACAACAATACCAAGTACTGCTGTTTTGCGGCAGAATATTTGAAGAATTGGTGGTACTTACCCAGACGAGCTTGCACAAAGCCCTACCACCAGTAAAAAAAATAAAGTAGTATGAGTAGGTGGTACCGAAACAGACGGTTATGCGTCAAAATCTACCACCAAGTAAAATAATTAAGGTTAATATCTCCACCATAAAGTTACGAGTAGCTATGGATATTGTATTCATTAATAAGGCCATTACTGATGCCGTCTCAATTCCTTATGTCAAACATAGGTAGCATATATATTACGATTTTTAACGGTCCTACTCACGAACGTTACTTAGCGGCTGCTATTTAAACACTGATTTCGCTCTGTCCTCATTATTGATTTAACATTCTAAAGAAAGGAACACGCTTTTGTTGAACTAATCTCATGCCAAATAACGTTTATTAGTAAGGTCGTAATTATGCAACGGTTTTAAATGTGAAAGAACCAAAAATAAATACTAAGCATGTAATATCTTAAAACTGTGGTTGTCTTCTAGGCAAGTGCTCTCCACCATAGACGGTATAATCACTTTCCATCAGGTGTGATAAGTTAAGCGCTAGCTTATATATTTAAAAAAAAAAAACATTGTCGGTATAAGATGTAGTTCTTGTAGTGTCAATGTCTATTTGCGGAAAATTCCAGTTTGCATGTCTGCCTACTTGCCTAATTTGATTGTAAAATGTATGACAGTCTATTTTTTTATAAACAAAATATTCATAAATTTTAAGCCTCGGCCAAAGTTATTATACTATTAATATTACAATTAAAAATATCAAATGTCATTTACTCGGTTACAAGTACCGTCGGTCACCTGCGGCGCGATTCGGTCGCTCGACGGTTAAAAACATAATTTGGATGGAATCAATGAAACGCAGGGTCGGAGCGAAAAAAAATGGTCATGTTTTAGTTATTATTGAATGACAAAAAATCATATATCGAACATTGATATATAACGACAAAATTGAAATAAATGATTAATTATATTAATTAGTGCAAGGGTGTCCTTTGCAATTATATTTACAGTTCTATAATAGGTTTTACTAGACTAGGTTAACAGATTGTTTAGGTATGAGATTATATTTCAATTGTGAAAGATATATTTAGTAATGCATGTTTTGTTTTTTAATTTTAGTTATAGGATAAAAATGACTGTACATAGTTTATTGAAACATATTTTGTGACCTTAGTTTCTAGGTATATAACTCGCTAAGTTACACGTCATTGATATCCCACTGGTATACTTATTATAAAAAGCCGAGATGGCCCAGTGTTAAGAACGCGTGAATCTTAACCGATGATCGTGGGTTCAGAACCGGGCAAGTACCACTGAATTTTCATGTGATTAATTTGTGATTATAATTCATCTCGTGCTTTATGGTGAAGGAAAACGTCGTGAGGAAACCTGCATGTGTCTAATTTCAGTATTGAAGTAATGCCACATGTGTATTCCACCAACCCGCATTGGAGCAGCGTGGTGGAATAAGCTCCAAACCTTCTCCTCAAAAAGGGAGAGGAGGCCTTTAGCCTAGCAGAGGGACATTTACAGGCTCTTATGGAATATTTATTATGGTTTTTAAATAAATTAAATATATTTTTAAACAATTCTTATACTAAAAATATTATTATGTATGATAAAAAGCATTATGTATCTATCACTATGTATGTATAATCTTCATTGGTACAGAATAAATAAAAAAAATACTGTTTTTATTTAACCTATCAACAAAATTTCTTGTCGGTTCTTCTCGGTAGTATCGACATACATTAAGAACCGAGGGTAGTTTTACATTTATTTGCATTTATTTTTACACTGTAACAACGATTCAGAAATGTTAGTAATAGGTTAATTTAATAAAACTTTTTATTAGTATAAAGTATTACGCATTTGTCATTGAGTTTTTTTAACAAATATTTTATGAAAACATTAGCAGAATGTTCTGCGGTATTAATTAATTTTATTTCCGGCTGGCAACCCTCACTCGATGTCAGTATCGACAATACCGGAATTACCAGAGCACCGTTTAGACGAGTGTTATTTATATTCGTATGTATGCTTTTAATTTGAGTGTTGTCGGCATGTTTGATTGCGTTCGTTATAACACCTCGGTGGACGAATTTATGGAGAGATTTGTCACTGGAGCACGAGGATTCTTTTTTTTATGTTCGGTTCAATTTTAAACATTTTTGCACAATATTTATTGCCAGCGACCGTTTCTATTTTTATTTAAAAACGAATACAAAATTTTCCGTTTATTTGTCAAGTAAGAAAATATAAAAATATAGATTAGTTTTCATGAACATATTAAAGTAACATTGATATTATTATTAATTTTCTTTACTATTTACCACATAGACAACGATACAGGAAATTGCATATGGCGCCTCACCACTTAGACGTAAAACTTTGTGCAAGCCCGTCTGGTAGTTACCATCACATCACATATTGTATCGCCAAACAGCAATATTTAGCATTGTTGTGTTCCGATTTGAAAGGCAGCTGAGCCAATGTAACTACAGACACATAGGACATGTCTTTGTTTTCAAGGTCGGTGGCGCATTGACGATGTAACGAATGGTTAATATTTCTCATAGTGTCATTGTCTATCAGCGTTGCTGGCCACTAGGCATGATTCATTTGCCTGTCGTAGCCTTGCGCCAGTAAATATATTCAGCCGTTTCACCGTAAATAAGTAATTAGAATCGAAACTCATCACACCTATAATACTTCAAAATAATCAGTAAAACTTCGCTCTCTCATTTGGCTGATGTTAAAGCAAAAAATCCATAACGAAATAAAAATAATATAAGCCTTCCTAATCAAACTGTCAATTTGACAAGGGATCATTTAAGATTGAATGTTGACCCTCAAGACCATCGTAATTTATTGTCATAATAGTATTATTAAATATTCTTGCAAAGAATTTCTATTAATAAACTGAAAATTGGATTTTTTTATATTAAGTATTTATATTTTTTTATAAAAAAGTGTTTATAAAACGTTAATTTATAGTAATATTTCTTGTTCAAGTTTGAAATATGATTATTATTTATTATCAAAGATACGAGTACTTTATGTGAATATCTCGATATGCTGATATCGCACTTTACTTGTTGGAAGTTTACTGAAAATCGACCCAAATGTTATTTGATTTATATACAACACGGTGAATTGATTTACCGGATATTTAATTAATTTTGGTAGATACGTAATCTTTTATTAACGTGATCGTCTACGACTATTACTAAGTACTGATTTTACAGGTTGCCTTATCAGCGAAAACATTTTAATCAATTTAATAAAGTGAATGATTTTATTAAATATACATAATAGAAACAATTATAATTATCATTTTAAAATAATAAATATATTTTCATTACTTACATACTTAGTCTTTATTAAAAAATCGACGCATATTGACGTCACCCATTTTTATTATTCATATCTATGTATACAATAATTATATGTGATTAGCTTGTATTTTTGTCAATCGCGTTTAAAGCACTTCTTCTAAAAAGGCTAAGAAGTCGATTATATCATGAAATATAAGTGTTTTTTTTATTTTCATGAATTCTTTTTAATTTTTTTTTATCGATACATCCTTATAAAATATGATATAGGAACAAATATCGTCAAATGAAACTTCCGATCGAACTGCTTTAGGGGGCTGTTTAAGAAAATCAAGCGTAGTCTCCAGGGATGGGCCTAATTTGATGCCGTGGCTCGGGTGCTCTTATGGCGGATTTATGGCGTGGAAGGGACCGGGTATATACTAAATTACTCGCATCATTAGATTCAATGCAATTAATTCTATTTCTATCTAAAATGGAGTTATAGATGGAGAGAAATATATAATATTCTCAATAAGCTTCATATCTGTTAAATAAAACTGAAATCTCGAAATTCAGCCCAGAAACGGTAGTGAAATTTCAGAATGAAATATATAACGTAGTAATTATACCATTTCACGCATCACAATATTATATCATCAAAAGTATATCTTAGTGAAGATTTTTGTTTTTTTATTTTGATTTTTAAGATTCCAAGTTTAACTTTTTTTTTTTTAAATGTCGTGTCATACATAGTTTGCTTCAATATAATATCGTAGTGGTTTTTGTTGTGAGATAATATAACATACACTGTAACAATATTTTTAAACGTTGAAACATAAATTAAATCTTTACTCACACACATGCCCAATAAACCTCTACAGTACAACCAACGTATCCACTAGGGATAATAAGGGGGGTAACGTAATATTTTCGCATTACGGGCCCTCCGTAATCAGAATACTTTGGGGACCGTACTCGATACTAAGCGAAATTGCTAAAAATATATTAAGCTAGCTACCCGCCGTGACATCGCGCGGATACAATTAAGGCTCTTGTATGGATCTGGGCAAACAAAGCTGGAGTCTTTACGGTTCAGATTAAAAATCAAATTCAAATTACGTTATTAAACATGGAAGCATACTTATTTATAATTAGTGAGCCGAGATGGCCCTGTGGTAAGAACGCGTGAATCTTAACCGATGATCGTGGGTTCAAACCCGGGCAAGCACCACTAAATTTTCATGTGCTTAACTTGTGTGCAAGGAAAACATCGTGAGGAAACCTGCATGTGTCTAATTTCACTGAAATTAGACACATGTCTGTCTGTCACAACCCGCATTGGAGCAGCGTGGTGGAATAAGCTCCAAACCCTCTCCTCAAAAAGGGAGAGGAGGCCTTTAGCCCAGCAGTGGGACATTCACAGGCTGTTACAGACAGATACAGAAACCTATAACCGATTCGATTAAAATATGTGACGAAAATATGTGAAGCGTTTAAACCATTATTTCACGCTAAGGAATATTTGTCTTATAATGCTTTTCAACATTTTTACCATCCTAACTAGTGGCTGTACCATTCTCATAACTCAACATCTTTATGATAATGATGAACTGCTATTAAATTAACAACAATATGTAGATATTAACATAAAAGTAGCAACAGAGCACAAATAAAATAATTATAAATATATTCTTTTTATTTTAAGTCAGGAATTAATTTTAACTAGCTCTCCATGTGTATTCATATATAGATAGGAAATATATAACTTAAAATATTATTAAAATAAAGAATATAAGCGATGAGAATAAGTTTCAATGCGTTAACATAAATATCGACTTTTTAGAATTTCTTTCGACACGAGCTGGTTTCTTAACAATATTTCCCTTCGCCGAGTATGAGATGAAATGTTAACACGTATTGAATACTTAAAAACTGTTTCGATGGAATGCGAATTCTAACGAGAATAAACGATAAGAGATTCAGTAATGTTCCACCGTTGTGGTAACGTGTTCGACATCGAGCTGAATGGTAGCCAAGCTGTACATGTTTTGTAAAACTAAATTATTATTTTTTTCAGCCTATTACCGTCCACTGCTGAATGAAAGCCTCCCCCTTAGACCGCCAACCATCTCGATCTTAAAATTACAATATACACAATGTAATTTAAATAACTAGCTTGCTGTTAAGTGCTATTACATTGGACTTTAGGATAAATGTAGATATTTGGTATTACCTATATTCTGTATTTGACCTACGTATATGCCAGGTATGGATTACTGTTTCGCCTTAAATAGCAAGTATATAAGACTGAGTGATTACGAAAAAATTAGCAGCACAAGCGGTAGAATATAAATCCACAATTGATATTCCGGATGTATTTACCCAGGAATTGGAGACATCCGCAACTGTCCCATTGCTGCACTATTAGCTAGGGGCAGTTGTGAATTATATATTTATATATATTTTTCAGAATCCAACTTACTTATTTAATATTTATATCATATATTGTTTTAAGAATTTTGGCAAATGAAACTTTCGTGAAATCTTATTAGACTTTAAAATAACTAATTATGCAACGCAATTTGTACACGCGTTGCGCACGAATTGCGAGTTTACGAGATTAAGGCAAAATGGTATAAGTCTAAAACATTACTCAGTTGTAATTAAATGCGAAGTACAAATTTGCTTATCTCTGCTATACCGCCATATTTCAATGCGAGGGACAGATGTAGTAGTAGGTAGGGCACCGAAGCTTAGTGTTGATCGATATCGCTGACGTAAAGTATATTGAGTTCAGCCATTTTCGTGTACATTTTAATATGGCTGTCGGCTAATGTGGCGAAATTTAATTATTTTAAATTAAATTTATTATAAGCGGATTCAATTCTGAGGTCTATGGTAATAACTATATTCATTATAAGATATAGTATATAGAGTACATAACAATAGAACAGTATTGCTAGTACTAAAAGTTTACGATGTTGCTTCGCGGAAACTATTTTTTTGACTGGTACAGTCAAACTCAACATGACATTAGTATAAGACGGTATTTAATAGAAAAATTAACATAATTAATTCACGATATCGTAACCATAAATATCACAATATTCGAGATTGACTGTACAAGTCAAAGACACCTCAATCATCGTATTTCACATTACGTCATTAACAAGTCGTGAAGCAAATCGCAATATCGATTCCAGAGATATGAATAAACAAAATACTCGTAACTTATCCGAGAAATAAAATTATTGGAGTTGTCCCCATTAATATTAACGACGTTTCGCCTCAGGGCATAGGAAATATAGTGAAATTTGCTTGTTACAATTATTTCAACGTCAAGCTCCATTAGTTGTATTTGTTGGTGATTTTCTTACTACGGAATGTAAGGCCAATGTATTTAGAACGACATATAAATCAATTCGTATTGGACCTCTGTCGGCTCCGACGGTTGATTTATTTCCAGGATTATTAGTGAATGTTGATTACGTGGACAAAACTTTATTTCTATACAAGTAATGTATGTACATTATTTTATTCTGTCTTACAGTAAATAAGTTCGAAATAATATTTTATTATCAATCATCAATCGTGGTAATGTTCTCTTAAAATATTATTAGGCGAAAGACTTCTTAATAAATAATAATAAGTAAAATATGAGATATTATAAGCTACAATAGTTAATTTTCTTATTTAACCATACATAAAAAGACACTTTTTAACATATTTTCATATACGTTTATTTTCCGATTTATTAATTTAATTTAATGAAAAATGGGGTTTAGTCACTTTCGTCGACGACACGTGTCGTAACACACGTATCGTCTCAAAGTAGTGAGACAATTTGCTCAAATAAATTAAAAGATCACATGGCGCGGTGTTCTCGGAGACTGTTCGCTTTGAATAAGACATGAGGCAATTATTCGAAACCATCTCTAGACACTCGCATAAACAGAGCTACTGTGAACTCTACGAAGTTTTAAGCCCTTGTATTCATAGGTATCGTGCACTGCATAAAATTAGTTTTCTGTCTCATCTTCTATTAATATAATATAACTTGCTGTTATATAATTATCTGATTACCAAAAAAGTTCAATGGCCTTATTTTTAAACATTTATCGGGTGATTAGTTAAACAATGCTCTGTCTTCTTCTTTCGAATGTCAATTCAAAAAAGACAGAGGAAGACCGATATCAGTTCTTTACTAAATGGCTACTAAGCAATGTTTGTAAGTAACTCCGTTAGTCTATAATTTATCTTTTGCTGAGGCAAAACTTTTCTGGTGGTAGGACTTTGTGCTAGCTCATCTTAGTAGGTACCACCCACTCATCAGATATTCTACCGCAAAACAGCGGTACTTGGTATTATTGTGTTCCGGTTTGAAGGGTAAGTGAGCCAGTGTGAATACAGGCACAAGGAACATAACATGTTAGTTTCCGAGGTTGATGGCGCATTGGCGATGGAAGCGATGGTTAACATTTCTTATAATGGCAATGTCTATGGGCGTTGGTAACCACTAACCATCAGGTGGCTCATATGCTCGTCCACCTACCTATTCAATAAAAAAAATACAACTGTGCTTAAGTGGAGGTAACAGTTTAGATATTTTCGAACAATTATTTCGATACGTTCACGTTACTTAAGATGTATTATTAAATCAAAATCTTCATTTAAAATAGAAGCACTTTCTTATTAAAAGTAAAAATCATGGATTCTACTAAATGATTTTGGAGTTTATTGCCTCGCTGGGTTAATTTCTAGTTACTTTGTAAAGCTGCACATCCTGAAATTTTGATAAAAAATATATTTGATTTGAGTAATCATTGAAAAGATTAAACTTTAACTTGAATAAAATAAATTTTAACATGAAAAATCACCGACTAATAACATGATATCTTGGATAGTTGGCTAGTTCATTGAGAGTAGCCGCCTTAAACTATGGACCATGAAGACATGGCCAGTATTAAATAAATAGCAAAACCAAAATGCGCAATCAAAATGAAGTACTGTGTGAAGTATGATGCTATTAACTAAACCAGCTTGGTTTATTATCCGATTGCTTCAAGTAAACTAAGAGAATCTTACCATATTTACATGAAAGTTAGTATGTATAGTATCTTCCAAGCACCGTCGACTATTATGCAATGTGATCAAATTCCTGCTGTGGTGGAACGCTGTGAAATAGAAGATGAAGATGTACAATACATCGAACTCGTTATGAATATTATATTTAAATTTGTTCGATTGAAAACATAATATAGTAAAATGTTTAATCAAGTTTTCATTTTTATTTATCTTCACCAGTTCAGTTCTTGATTGATTTTTTTATAACACGAATATTGGAAGGCGTTAAGAAATATTAACCACTTCATACATCACCGAAATGCTACCAACCTTGTTAACTAAGATGCCATGAAACTTGTGCCTGTACTTACACTAGCTCACTCACTCTGTAACAACAATACTTACCAAGTAAGCATATAATACTGTGTATAGTAATAATAAGTTACTTACGTTAGTTTAAGTTTTCTACCATTTAAATAACATAGCTATGTTACAAGTCCATCAGGGCTCTGGAAATTAACTTTCAAATGCATCTTGGTTCACTTAATTGTTCAAGTATAAAGTAACGAATCGCATATGATCACTCAAGTACTAAGTAAAGAATTACCGTGAATTATTCAAGTGTTGGAACTGGAACAGTGGTCCTAATTGAGATGTAATGGTCTTGTTAACAAGTCATTATCTAGATATCAACACGGTTTGAAGATTAATGACTTGTCCAGTGATTGATAAACCGTTTCCTATACAATATCAGATCTAACACCAATTCCCACTGGTACATAGGTGTCTAGACGCCTAGGTTATTTATCATCTCTCAATGGCTGAATATTCTGTAGGTTTATCGCGAGATCATTTATCAGTCTCGCCTTTGTTTAGGAATCGTGGATGGCTGAGTTGAATCGTAAATATGGAAAGGATAGCTAACTCTAACGATATCGCTGGTTCATTTAAATAATAGGCTCTAAAATTTCTGTTAAGTCTTTGTTGTGGGTTTTTGGTAGTTATTTTAATCTTGTGCTTGATATATTTTCATTGTTTATAGCAATTATTATAGCTAATAGTTAAAGTGTTACGTAACAAATTTTACTTTTTGTGGGTGTTTCCTTCTTTTTAAATATTAATATATATACTTCGATTTATATTATATTTTACTTATATCATTGATTAAGTATATTTACTATGGATTTAGTAAAGCTTATAATCTCAATATTAAAAGAATTGTATTAAATTAAGATGAATAAACTTACTTGTCAAGAATCTACTCTACTATCTACTCGACAAAAACCTTTAAAAGACACTTACTAAGAATATATGGCTTGGAGATAATCTTTATTTCCAATTACTGCTTTCATTTCATAATCCTTAACAAAAAAAAGTAAAAACAATTTCTAATGTTATATTTTTAACCTACAACAGACTATAAAGTCGTTGATATCATATTTCGTTATCAGATAATATCACGATGTTTCCACGCATCCTAACTCGGAGGTGCAAAAAACATCGCTTTTATAACGACTCACCAGGATCAATTGAGAAATTTTAAAGGCAGGAATACACTTACTAATTGTTATTAATTTGATTACACATGTCTTTAAAATACCTGTTATTTAATTTCTATAAAAGAATAACTACCGAGTTTCATGTACTTCTCGATTGAATTCCAACCTAGTAGTAGTTGCTTTACATTTAATTTGTCTTATAAAATTACATTCAAAAATAAAGCAAATGTAAGAACTGACTTCAATTGAATTAATTATATTAAATTTTATGCAATGACTAGCTTTCTCATAATTTCTGAGGAAATCTAAAAAACAAAAGTAGTATTGCATTCGTATATACAGATTTTGGTAAAGAGAACTCTTCCAAGATTTCTCTTCAGAACAATACGAGACAAGCGACGTTCAAAGTTTGTTAAGAGTGAGTTGTAAACTCGAAGAATTTTACCTGTTGTTCTTGTGTCTTCTCGTTCAACAGAGCGATCTCCACATATGCCACAATAGCTTAACTTCACAATTGGAAAGTTAAAATACTTCTTAACTTTTACGAACGAAGTTCACTAAAATTTCGTCGAAAATTTAGTGATTTCTATGCATTCTATATCGTTTGATTTTACTTTTACTTTTATACTTTATTGTACACCACAAGGAGAAAAAGAATACAAAAACAAGGAGATTTTTTTAATATATCAGTAATAACACACTGAGGATGAGAGAGAGAACCATTTTAAATAAAAATAAAATATACAGAAATAATTGTGTTCACCATATGTTTAGTTTGGAAATTAAGTATAAAATGTTATTGGGTTTTTCTGTCAGAAGATTCTCAGTAGCAGCCCGGAGTCTGGAAGTTGGAAGTGTTTTCACTCCCGTGCCTTGAAAAGCACGTAAAGCCGTTGGTCCTGCGCCTGAACTCTTTCCGGTGATGTTGGATTGCCATCCCATCGGATTATGAGAGTTAGGGAATAGAGAGTGCACCTGTGTTTGCGCACACACTTGTGCACTATAATATCTACTGCGTAGTTGGCTAAACTCTCTTGAGGTTGGCCGCTGTGGCCGAAATCGGTCTGGAGGACATTATTATTATTATTATTAGCTTGGAAATTAAATATTGTCTTCTTGACAATCTTCATATGTGGATTGTAACATACATACCCACTGGGGCATCATATTGGATTAACTTTGAATTTTCTTAATAATCGAGACGGTCTTTGTGCGGCTGTGGAATATCAATTTGTTATTATAATATAATAAAGAATCAGACACACATTGTTTAAACACGAAAAGTAAAGGTAAACTTATAACACCAAGTCTGAGTACCCGCAGTTAATACATGCTTTCTTATCGCAGAGTAATTAATTCTATAAGATTTCGCATTTTTAACTTTTATTAATTAATAAATTTACAGTGACGAATAAGCCTTACTATTAATTACGATAAATAGATATGGAGTCTTGCTAGATTTTCATGAAGCATAAATAATAATTTAATTATATTTCCAAAATGTATATCATATTCTTATAGTATAGGATAAGTTGCTTGTTGAAAAGTGTCGTAAGCATGACGACACGACGACCCGGTAGGAATAACATACGTTATCATAGGTTATATTTACGTGCCTATTTGAATAAATAATATTTTGTTTTCGATATATTAATCCTTCTCCTCAAAAAATTGAGAGGAGGCCTTAGCCCAGCAGTGGGACATTCACAGGCTGTTACCATATGAATCCACATTTTTTGACTTGCAGTAGAATAAACCATATAAAACAATTTATGTTAATAGTATTTATTAATACCCCAAGAGATATAAGAGTAATATTATGAAAACAATTATACTGATGTATGGGTGTAATTACAGTCATCAAATAGCAATCTTGAGCGCGCTGCATGAAAGCAAACGAATTTGAATATAAATGGCGTCACGGGCTACGTGCTTGTAATGCATGAAGATATTTTTATATATCTAGTTGCGTATAAAATCGATATCATTTATATTCGAATATAAAACGTGTCAATATTTTAAAGTAGATGGTATTCGATGATTTTTTAAAGGATATTATTGGAGGTATATAATAGTGTCATCTTCCTGATCGAATTTCGAACACGACAACAATTCTCTTATAACCATTTGTGTGGGAGATATTAAAGTGCACAAGTGTGTGTGCAAATATAAGTGCAAGCTGTATTCTCACACTCTAATAATCTAATGTGGTGGATTCCAAATACTAAGCTCCAAGCTGCCCAGGATTTTTGTCCAGGGCCTCAGTGTCTGCGCCGTTACAAGTTTATAGGCGAGTTGACCGATTACTAACAGGTTGCTTATAATTTACACGTCGGATTTGCAATTCTAAATTTAAAAGAAACAGCTCGACTCAATATGATATGACAATTTGCGGTAATACCGCTCTTCTGGCAGATTTCCATCGGACACATACACGAGAAAGAGATGAATTTTAACACAAATTAAGCACTTCATAACTCGCAATCTTCCATTACGAGGGAGTTATTACGTAAGTCTTACGAAATTAATCCTAATTTGAATATAATTATAAAACTACTAAATAGACTTTATAAAACCCAAAGTATTTTTATAATTTAAATTCCATCATCATCCTAATATCCTCGCAAATTATCTCCTAAAGTATTTTTTATCTTAAAACTGTAATTGTAAAAAGTGCTTGGCTCCGGTGATATTAGGGAAGGAGATGGGGAGGGGGGTTAGAAGGGGGTTTGCTAACAAAGGTAATTAAAGACGTTTATCTGCTGCAGGTGTTGTGAGCGCTAATTCCTGAGAGATATGGCCCGGCTCCAACGGAGATAAAAAATTAGTTTGCGAAAATGCTAACATTTGAAAATTCGAATTACCTGCAAGTTTTATTTTTTATTTTTCTAAAATATACAAGAGAGATAAACTGGAGCTATTAACTTCCGTATTTTACACATGTGACACGCTCACGTGCAACATTGATTAATTTTATTATTTAACAAAACAAACGCGCTAGACTGCGTTTAACTGAGGTGATTTACTTGAATATATATTATATTATATATATTCTTAAACCAAGTTACCATTATTACCATTCAGGCCATTCAGTCTTTGAGTGAAACAGTTATTCATTAGTTTTATCAAAAAGTCTTTTAAGGCTTAGCATAATGCAATAACAGTGATAAAGTCAATAATTTCAAATATGGAACACGAGTTATTATGTAGCCACTGTTAAATCGTATCTAGGTATATAGGTATATATACCTATATACTCGATTTTACAGTGATTTATGACATTACACATACCATTATATTCGTTTATGTATCGTTATTCAATAGCAAAATATGATATTAACTTTTCTATTACTACATTACCGGCTGGATATCAGGCTGGCCCGTCTGGGTCCTTCTACCACCATATATACTTGTATGGATGTATTTTATAAAAAAGTGTGAGTCTGTATTCGTTGATTTTCATGCAGATAAATAATAATTCAGTTGTATTTAATTATCTATGTAACTTAATTGTCGATAAAGAGTAACTAACGAGTTTCTTGCCGGTTCTTCTCGGTATCTACGTTCCGAACTGATGGCAATTAAAAGCTATTTAATTTAATGTAAATGTACTGAATGTAAGTAAAATACAACAGTTATATATTAACCACGAATCAGACTTAACCTGCACTCGACGCACGCTACCACAAATAATAATTAAGATTCGAATTCGATTTTCTCCGTCGAAACTTAAATGTATCAGTTCGATATAGAGTCAAAACTAATTTTCTCACGATAAGACGTTCTCGAATGAGTAAACATAATTTGCAAATATATAATATGTATGATTGTACATGTTTATTACATTTATATGATTGACTTAAAATAGTAACTATTCATTTTTTTTCTATTTCTTATTCTATCGTATATATTTCTTCAAAAATTAAGGATTTTGATACAAACTTTTAGACTGTTTATTTTCATTACGTTAGGGGTTATATTTTAAAAAGTTTGTAAATTTTCGTGGTGCTGGCCCCACTGGTTTGACCTGTGCTTTGTTGTATATGTCAGTCAATGAATCAAATATTCTTTTAGACATATATAGGAATAAGCATATTTTTGATAGCAATCATTTAAATATTTATCATTTGAACACTATGATTTATGCGATCATTTCAAATGAAATTCAAAAACAATACTCTCTAGATACCGCGGGGATAAGTTGCAGCACTTCTGTATATATTGGAAGAGGAAGGCAATGGTTTTTTAAACTTTTATATACCAAGTTTGAATTCTTAACTTGAAATTGTTACGAGTCTGTTTGCTGTAAAAATGAAAGGAGAATTACTTAGCGCTATATTTTATTCTTTGAATGGTAAATTAATGGTTTTCACTGAATTTGAATTTCAATAAAGAACACTTCACTTCTTCTGTAACTATTTTATGATTTTGTGTTATTTTTAACTCATTCATATTAAATATTCGTTTGACATAAATATTAATTTTCGATGTCTAACTTTTTTTAATTTAATGCTACTATTCTATTTATTTATTTATTTATTTAAAACTTTTTTGCCCACCACATTGTGTAGTTTGACAAAAGGCGGACTTAATGCCTAAGGGCATTCTCTACCAGTCAACCTTTAGGCTAAGCGGAAATTCGTGAAGGCGGTAATTGATTATGAAAAATATAGATACATACAAATATAACGACAAAAAATAAAATAAAATACAGAGCTATTATATATATGTGAATAATATATATATATATACACATACATACACACATACATACATCCATACACACACACATACATAGACACACATACATACAAATATACATATAAATAATAATGCATTATAGATGTCAGAGATGAAGAGAACTAGGAGTTTTCTGACAAGATATGCTCACGGAGACGAGTCTTGAAAGTAAGTTTAGAGGTGGCTTTCCTTATATGCTTAGGTAATTTGTTCCATAATCGGACAGCTTGAACGGAGTAAGAATTAGAAACGAAACCAGAAGTATGAATAGGAACAGAAAGAAGGTAAGAATCGTTAGAGCGTAGCTGACGATTGTGATTATCACGCAAAAATTTGAACCTATCTTTCAAATAATTAGGAGAGAGAGGGTCAAAGAGAATAGAGAAAAGAGAAGACAGTAATCGGAAGTCTCTACGTTGTCGAATAGTAAACCATTTTAATTTGTCACGATACTGAGAAATATGATCGAACTTACGAAGACAGAAGATGAAGCGCAAAGAGTTATTTAAGAGACGGTCAAGTTTATTCAGATGAATTTCGTTAAGGTCGGAATAACATACTTCTGCATAATCGATTATGGGAAAGACCAAAGCGTGCACAAGTAATATCTTAGTCTTGATGGGAAGGAAATTTCGAAGTCGATTGAGGCACCTTAGCGTGGCTGTGACTGAGCGGCTGATTTCGGAGATATGCACAGACCAGCTTAATGTGGAATCAATATGAAGACCAAGGTCTTTTACATGATGGCGGTAAGGAATAACGATGTCATTGAACAGAACGGGAGGCAAAGATGTTAAACCCAGATTAGTGACAAAGCGTGAGCTACCAATAACGATCGCCTGACATTTAGATGTATTGACCTTTATTCCAAATTTTTGAAACCAAGTATTTACACTAGTCAGATTGTTATTTATAGTTGCAACAGCATCACTTATATCATCCAGCCCGGTTTGACAATAAAGCTGCAAGTCGTCGGCGTAAAAATGATAAGAGCAGTTGATGTAAGTTGTAAGTAGGTTGATAAATAGAGAGAAAATTAGAGGAGATAAAATACCACCCTGCGGCACGCCAGTTTGAAGATCTAACCAATCAGAGAGAGATTGGTCCAATCTAACTGCTTGCTTGCGGCCGCGAAGATATGAGGAAAACCACTCCAGAGCTGATGGTGAAAACTTGAGATGCTCGAGTATAGCAAGGACAATATCATGATCAACCATGTTAAAGGCGTTGGAGAAGTCAATTAAAACTAAAATGGTGACCATTCTATTCTCCATACCATCCCGAACATCCTCCGTAACCTTCAGAAGAGCGGTAGTAGTGCTATGACCGGACCGAAAACCAGACTGAAAAGAACTAAGGATATTGTTGCTATAAACAAAGGAGGTCACTTGCTTGTAAACCGAGAGTTCAAGAACTTTGGAAAATTCTATGTGTAAGAGGTTAATATTTTATAGCGTATATTTATTTATTTATTTATATAAGTGTACAAAATATTTACAAATTATATACAAGAACCTTCATCTTTTATCTTTCTTCCTGTTAATGAAAACCTTATCAAAATTTGTTGCGTGACTTAGACGAAGTAAAAGGAGATACAGACAAAGATAAATGAAACATAGATATTATTAACTGTTTTAATTAAGTTTAAAAGTAAATATCAATTATTTATCCACTGACTATAAATGATATAAAATTGTCTTGTCTGCGAAACTTAAGAAAAAAAACCTGTTTTTATTGTTAGCCGTTTCACTCCGAGTGTCTATACTGGCATTGTTGTACAAGGCATATCTAGCGCCACCTGGATAGATAAAAGGCCTTAATTACGCTCCGGGGACGCTTCGTTAGCGCGGATAACGACAATGATTGCAATACATTGGACTAAGAGTATTTATAATAGGAGACCATTATAATAGAACTGCCTTCTACGTTTGTATTCATTTTTTCAGTAACGAAAAAACTTATATTTTTTTTAATGATAAATATTATCAAAATAAGTAAGTTTATACTAGGTAAAATCCATTTGAACTAAATAGTGATTTCGTTTATATCATTTATATATAATGCTGTTTTGGAACTACTTAAAAGTATATTAATTTAAAATGGGATGGTTGACAACTGAAGGTAATGATTTTTGTCAACATTGATTAGGCAAGGTTACCTACCCTGCTCATGCGCATAATTTTTATTTCAGATATTTCATTAATCTTAGTAATTCGCATCTAGACTGCTCTGCAGATAGCTACAGACCGACCACGAATACCTACCACCTATTTGCACATCTACTTCTATTCTATGACTATCTGACTATCTCTATGTTATAATTAGCAAGAAAGCTCGAACACTACACCGAACAAGGCAGACAAAAGTACAAATTTAAGTGCACATTCAATTGGTATTTATTATAAACACCATAAAGGTCATATTTGTGTACGAACGTCTTCTTACTAACAACCTCAGTCTGCTATGGTAACGTAATCTAAGGCTTAATTAAATGTGTTTTTACTGTTTTGCTCGAAAATGTCTTTACACTAGACGGTATTGTGTATTGTGTATTGTGTATTGTAACAATGTTTTCAAGCGATCTTGTATCGCTACAACGGGAAATACGGAAACAAAACACATTAATAAATTAACTATTAAGTACTTCCAAGTCTGTAGAAGTTTAAGCAATTGTATTATATTATTACCCTTTACAGTGGAAACTGTATTCACTGTATTACTTGGCTCGATGTTAATATAATGATTTGTTCACATCTCATTATTTCAAAACATATCACAGTGTAAAACATTTGACGGGCCAATTGGCGTGTTTGGTAGGTACTTGCCTTTCACGCTGAGGGTTGTGGGTTCGATTCCCACCCAGAACAGATATTTGTGAACATGAACATGTCTGTTTGTCCTGAGTCTGGGTGTAATTGTCTAGATAAGAATGTATTTACAAAAGAAAAGTATTATATGTAGTATATCAGTTGTCTGGTTTCCATAGTAAAAGCTCTGCTCAAGTTGGGGACATTTGATTGTGTGTCAATAATGTTCCAGGATATTATTATTATTAATAATAATTTATTATGTGCGAATTGCATGATATACATATAGTGTATATAGTCTAAGTTAATGGCAAAGAATTAAAATACGCTTTTTAGTCTTATAAAATTACGTCGTATACATTTTTAACCCTAATATAGTCGTACAAAAGGGTATATTCTTTCCATATCCACCGAGCCGCACATTACCGTGACTTCGTTAACCCTGCGACACAACCTGTATCTCTTACAGGTCATTACATTTCAGGCGCGGGGTATCGTTTACGTATTTTTTGTGAAATTTTGTTACTCGTCACTCTACGTTTATAAATAATATGTAAATAACATACCGATATTATTAATTTGTAAATACGTTGTTTCGAAATACATCATTGTTTAGGCTGGAAGACAGATTAAAATATACTTTGTTCAAATAGGCTGTTGCGAGTACTTTAAAATCGATATTTTTACAAGATTAAATAATGAATTGACAAAGATAATTAAAAGGTACAGACGAGAGAGAGGTTTTATAATTACTAATAACAAATTATATAAAGTCAATTTGAGGAATATTGACATAACATAATAATAGAAATTGGCTTTCAAAATTGAATGATAAAAAGGTAGTAGCCGTAATTGAATCTATCTCGATATTCTGAACTTGTTTTGTATTATTAATTTAATAACAATAATATTTATCTTTAATTTAAATAACTACTATTCTGTTGTTGTAACGTTTTACTTACATATATACCAAATATATACCAAATGTTAACCGATTCTCATCAAAGGCCCATACATGTTATATTGAGAGTTTTCATGAGAGTTTTTATAGTTTTTACAGTGTTGACTTGACGCTAGATGATGCTGGAGCGAAACTAGCAGTGATTGTTTATCGTTTGATCGATCTACATGACAATCATTGATGTATATAAAGGCAGGATAACGTCTGCTGGGATTCGCTAGCTCTGTATAATTTAATAATTGTAATTCTTATCATTAAGAAGTTTCCGCATCGCATGAATAAGACGAAACCCAATCACGTTATATAAGTTGATTTCCTTTCTTAAATAATAATTTAACGAGGTTTATTTTTGGAACATATCAAAGAGAATAAAGCTTTTGTTTTAAATTTTATTATAAGGGATAAACCAGCTTTCCTTTCTAATTTGCGTACAGCCCGCGGCGAGCGCGCACTCGTCCTATTGGAGCTAGTTGAAATATTTATAGCAAGTATTATAATGTAATTACTAACATTTTAATGAATTATGTTTTATTTGAATGAATATTATAAGTCGACCAAGAAAATAATATCGATATTTAAAATTAAAACCTACTTCTTTTTTTTTATAGAACAGGAAGGCGGACGAGCATATGGGCCACCTGATGATAAGTGGTCACCAAACGCCCTTAGACATTGGCACTGTAAGAAATGCAATAAAACTTACTTCAGAATACTTAAGAATAGCATGTAATAAAACTTTGAAAATACAACACAATACAGAGACTACTAATACCAGTTTGCTTGGCTGAATTTCGCATAAAATGTTATAGTGAACAAGCTCAATGTGGGCACACATACAACGACCAACTGAAAAGTTTCATACGATTGTTTTCATGCTAAGCTGAGACATCGAGCTACTCATCCCTATTTAAAGCCAAGCTAGACCAACGAGGAACTTTAACTTAAAGACAAGATTTCAGCTATTCAATACTACGACTACGTAGTGTATGATTTTTAATATTGTCATATTTATTTTCACTTTTAATAAATATATGTATACATTTTACTAGTTTTCACGCGCGACTTTTTTCGAAGGAGTTAGTGGTTACATTAGGGTTCAAGTTTGCTCACACTAAAGTTCATCAAAATCGGTTTAGTGGTTTAGCTGTGTACAATTGTTAATCGTATAATTGCATTTTTTTACAAATATAATCTTACTCTTTTTCATGCTTTTATACAATAATATTAAAAATATATCTTTCGCCAAAAATACTGTATGCTTCAACCATCCTACACGCTATAAACGAATATGTTTTGAATAAACACGTTTTACGGGAGGGTATCGGTATTTTCGGCTCATTGATTGTATTATTTTCCCGTTTACCATAAAAACTGTAGGGTTATCCCAAATCTTCTTTATTCAATCTTCATTTAAATACAAATATATTTATCTTAAATCCAAAAAACATTTTTAAATAGTTTATTGAGTTAAGTAATTTAATTTAAATTTTCTGTTAGCTGACGTATGTTATTTTTATATTTTAGTAGCTACTCGTCCAGGCTGCGCGGGCAGAATAAGTTCCTACGTAGATACGTATGTTTATATTTTAATTCATATAAACCTAATGGTTGACGCTGCATGTCAGTAAAGTTCGCCGCCATGATCTTTGAAACCAACTAATCAACCAACAATCTTCAGTTAAGATTCACGTGTTCTACAAACTGGTCCATCACCGCAAAACAATTACAGAATATTAAATAATGTTCAGAAAAAAACAAAATAACAGGAAAATCGAAACAAAACTGCAGTATATTGTAAGAAATAACAAGCAATTGTTTTCGTTTCAGAAACTTTCGCGTTTCTAACTTTTTTCATATGTAGCAGTACACCCTTCTGTCCCCAATCATCGGCGTGGCCTCGGACCTCGCAAGACATTTATCAAGACCTTTCCGGGGGTTATTTCGTTAGTTTCGATTCGTTTTTCATTTTATGCAAAATACGATCCAATTTCACGCGGGTAGCGGGGGCGGTGCCGAAGCCTGGGTACGGGACGGGGGCAGGGGGCAAATCCAGTGTACAGAATAGGGGACAGGGGGCCATCGGATGGGATAATGCTATAGAAGAATGATCTAAATTGAATTCGTTGAACTTAGGCCTCGACTATACTTCGATCTACGGAATACCATCGCGTAAGGAAAGGTACACACGAAGATCATACTCAAGCTATTACATTGCCTTTTTAAAATAAACTAATCTTTATTAGTATAGTGGACAGCATATATTACACTACGTTAATCTTTTGAAATATAACATTATTTGTATTTACTAATATTTTAAAAAAAGGCCGAATCATATTTAACTATTTGGCAAGGCACAAAGATTTTACTTTGATTGAATTCACCGAATCGCAGCCGAATATTCATCGCAACTATAACAATAAAATGTTTAAAGTCATTATGTAGTTCGTGTGTGTTCGCCCTTAAAGGGCCGCGACTCGGCGAAATGATTGCCGCTTGGTTACGTTTTTTATTAAATTTTTCCGTGATATCCCGCGTGAGAGGACACAAGCGATGCGTGGACACAGCCCTTAAGCGTTTTTATTTTCGTTTTTATAACATTTTTAGTTTATAACTCAGCGTAGAAATGAAAAAATTAAATATAGTACTGTTGTTGTACAGGTTTTTATTCCGGTTGCAAAATAAAACAAAGGAAAGGCAATCACAAAAATTCTCATTAATTCAAAAGAATAAAACCTTTTTGGATTATAAGTGTGTTACACAAACCTTATATCCATTTATAAATAAATTTCGATGTGTGGGTGTAATTTTTGTCCTGCTAAATAGCTTGACCGATTTTGATTTTGACTTTTTACTTTATCATCCTTCCTCATTAATCTCAAGAATTTTTAGCTATAGTTTTACGCGGTAAGTGGCATCGTTTACCAAAAATTATTCATTTTTTTTTAATTTTTCAATTTTAATTAAAATTTTATTTTTATTTTTATCACTTTAATTATCAGTCCCGTGACCTATAAATGAAGCCTTTTACTTATAAAATATCTCGGGATAAGATAAACGAAGTCGGGATATGCAGCTTATAAAAAACATATAATGTTGAAATTTTAGCCACATGTACGTATTTTCCATTATATATTTACGTATTTCCATATTATTTTTAAAAATATAATACAGAAATAGTATCTGCGTAATCAAGGATTAACACGAAATGGATTTTTAAAAAAAATTGTCTCGCACTCGTTTTGAGAGTACTCGTACAGAGATAAGAAAAAATACGAATTCGAAAATACGATTTGAGTCACAATATTTTATATGTTTACTTATTTAAATAAAACAAAACGCTCTTATACTTTGACTTTAATATCAGTTTTTTTCATTACTGGGTTGTATCTTAGGCGATCAGATTCTTTTAACAAATTGTCCTTTATCGCAATCAAATCCAAGCATAATCGTTGCCGTTTATCGTGCCGTGAATCGACTACTGGCAGAGAAGTTAACAATTCAATATATGTTAACATCATATCGGTTCGGTTTCGATTCGAATAAATATAGAATAGTCAAAGTTGAGTTGGAATTGAATTGGGAACGTACCATAGTCGTTATATATTAGTAGAATTGTTGCCAGTAATCGCGAAATGGCGGTAAGCCTATTACGCAGATAGCTCCAATCGCATTAATATGATTATGAGTGTAACGTAACAAGCACTCTTGAGAAATTGACAAGTTAAATTAAGTTAAGCTTATATTATAAACATAATATAACATTATAAGTATATTCTTGACGTATAATTAATAAATGATGTAATATAAAATGTACAGATTCTTACGAAGTCTTTAAATGTTTAAACATAATTTACCGTAAAACACTGTAAATCAAAGTAACCTATATAAAAATTAAAACGAATTTAAATGCACTTATTTCATGGCGAAGTGCACTTATTTCGTGTATTCAAAAATCTCAAATTGTTAACGTAGCCAAGCATCTACATATACGAAGCAGCATGTTTCGTATAGAAATTCAAAAACTATTACTTTGAGACTAATCAGAATATTGTATCATTGAATACGCGATATCCAAATAAATTGTATATGCCACCGTGTAAAACAACTCTCTGCTCAAAGAGTTGTGACCGTATGGTAGTGAATATGTATAATAAGTTGCCTTTTTTTTTTTTTATAGAACAGTAAGGCGGACGAGCATATTGGCCACCTGATGGTAAATGGTAACCAAACGCCCTTGGACATTGGTACTGTAAGAAATGTTAACCATCGCTTACATAGCCAATGCGCCACCAACCTTGGGACCTAAGATTTTATGTCCCTTGTGCCTGTAATTACACTGGCTCACTCACGCTTCAAACCGGAACACAACAATATCAAGTACTGCTGTTTTGCGGTAGAATATCTGATGAGTGGGTGGTACCTACCCAGACGAGCTTGCACAAAGCTCTACCACCAGTTCTGACATTAAGGATCTGCCTTATTTAAGATTTAAGAAAAAACTACATGACTGGTTGGTTGACAAATGTTCTTATACGATAAAAGAATTCCTGTAATAAATAATTGACATTTATATATCGATTTTATAAATATTATTTAAATGAAGAATTATAATGTAATGAAATTTCTCGTAACGAAGTTGAAATAATTTTAATGTATAATTTCAGTTAAAATATTTGCATGTCATAAATATAGTGACTAAACATGTACATTATGTTTAAAGCAAATAAATGGAATTGAATTGAAAGAATAAGTTGATTTTAACTAAAATTCATGGGTTCAAATTCGAGTAAGCACTACTAATTTTTGAAGATTGGGTCCTGGTAATTGAAATAAAAATAGTAAAATTTTCAGTTTATAATTAATGTGATCCAATTAAGACGTCATTGTCTCACGTGATGTGTCACGTCATTATTTATAGTCTTCGCTAAAGCAATTGTTAATATTTAACAATTTATTTATTTAATTTAAAAAAAAAAATCAATCAATCAAATCAAATACAATACCAAATTATTAAAGTTCAAAGGGTGGACTTAATGTCCGAAGACATTGCCTTCCAGTCAACGTTAACGCTAATCTGACATATGAAGGTACTATAAAAATAAACAAATTTGAATTTCAATCAATCATCGTTTTACATTTGCTTGCATTTTGCATTTTCACCTTCTCTATTTGGTACAGATGCATATAGATAGTAAAAGTACGGAAGAATTGTAATACAATCCTGATAGATGTTTTATAACGTCCGAGATCACTGACCGCGATGCATTAGCTACGTAATCTGATCTGCCTCCTGTCTCTGGCTATCTGTCTTCATGTATTTACATTTGGACAAGTCACCGCTTATCTAAAAACCAGTAATACAATAACATTCGACACTGAATGAGAGTGAAATGATCTTTAACTGGTTGTAGAGCTTTGTGCAAGCTCGTCTGGTACCACCCACTCATCAGATATTCTACCGCAAAACAGCAGTACTTTGTATTGTTGTGTTCCGGTTTGAAGGGTGAGTGAGCCAATGTAATTACAGGCACAAGGGACATAAAATCTTAGGTCCCATGGTTGGTGACGCATTGGCTATGTAAGCGATGGTTGACATTTCTTACAATGCCAATATCTAAGGGCGTTGGTGACCTTTAAGTGCCCATATGCTCGTCCGCCTTCCTATTCTATAAAAAAAAAACAGATCTAAATTAATCTGTCAATCGCTAGCATGACTAACATAGTAATTAACCTATTAACAAATCACGATCTCGCAAGTTTAAACGATAACTCACTTGGAAAGAAAAAATATGAAAAAAATCATGTTACATAGTCATATTGTATTACGGTTTATTAAATATCAGTAACTTTTATTATAAGGCATTTGAAATTCAGAAAGAATGCCAATTACATAGTCCTAATTAAATAATGATATGAAAACTGTGTGCATGGTGCAAGTTTTTTTTACCTATTGGAGAGCGTTGCCGTAAACCGGAATGATAACAGTGTTTTGTGACTTGAATATATATAACACACACGCTGTGGTGTGTTGCCAAAGTCATGACGAAATTCAATATACATAAGGGCAAAAAGTACCTGTAGCTTTTTAAAGTTCAAGAATTTACCAAAGGTGGTAGAAATATCTATGGGATAAAATACCATAAAACAGTCAGCAAACCACAATATAGTGTGTACTATGTGAAACAGCATAAAATACTGAGCCTCGCCAGGATATCTACGAGTATGTAGAGATGTTAGACTGATGCAAAGATAGTCTGCCAGTTCCTTTTCAGCAGCTTAAGCAACTATCTACACACAAATTAATGGGATACAACCAATTAATGATGATTTGTATACAGTTTGAATTTAATCCTTTTTATGAATTTTTTTGGTCAACATTCGTCATAATTTTATCTAACCAGCCATGGACTAATAAAAACCATTATTTATTTATTTGATTAAATAACAAAGTAAAATATAAATACAAAAAACTTAGTTTAATATTAATATAGCCGTTGTGATTAAATATAAGTAAACACTTAATGTATGTAATGCTAAAACATAAATACTAAAATAAAACAAAACAGAGAATTATTAATATGAATACAAAATTATATTGATACAATAATATTAATGGTTTTTTACTTAAAAAATATGAGTAAATAGGACACAAGAATGCCACGATTTGCATGACTTTTATAAATACCTAACATATTACAAATGTCCTATGGGCTTAGACATTCTCTACTATTTGAGATGGTTTGGAGCTTACTCCACCACGCCATAATTTCGGATTTGAAATCTGAATCATCACTTAAGATTCACATATTCTAACCACTGGCGCAGCACGGCTAACATTCACATAATAAAGATAAAATAAAATTATGATATTTCTGTTGTTATGTATTAATATTTAATGTCTATTTTTTCAGGTATGTACAACTGTCCATTCCACCTCGTCATCGAGTAAGTAATATTGCATGGTTTAATTTACATGTTTTACAATAAAAATTATTATTGTTGATAAAGATAAAAAAACAAAAATTTGAAATATAATAAAAGACAAAGCCTATTTATTATACATTATATATATAATATAGAATCTATACAAATAAATAAAATTGAAGTGTCTGTCTGTAATTTCATTATAAGCCTCTTTTAAAGATAAAATAGCTAATTTGCGAGTTACTAAAACCAAACAACCATTCGTTCAGACAACCGCTGGTACTAAATAATTATTAGGTATTTAAATAAAATCTTTAATTTCCTGAAACGAATTATTTTAACGATTTTTTAAGCGCCTTTGAAGTTAAGCCGGGCGAGTTTTATTTATTTAAATTCCCATCTCTTGTTTGGGGGCAATTTACCGTTTCACATTTTATCTCGACTCATTGAATAAGGGGATAAAAATAAAAATATACACAGATAATATTATTTCTTCATACACAGAAGTCGCTACACGAACAATTTCACTCGCTTTGATGTTCGATGCGATGTGAGCGATCGAGTGAGAAGTCTACAGCTTTTTTGTGAAACGTATTACGTCCACAGCAGTGACGCAGCTTTAACGAATATGACCCGCGCGGGCTTAGTAGCTTTATTGTATTGGTATAATGTTAATCTTAAGTTTTTATGCAATTGTGGTAGGGTTGGGTTTTTATATAAAATAGGCCACTGAACTTGGTAAATAAGATCATGTCCCATGTCTCTATAGTTATACTGACTCTTCAAACGGGATCAAAACTATACTAAGTATTGCTGATTGTTGGAATATGTGATGAACTCACCCAGACAGGCTTAGAAAAAGCCTTACCAGCAAGTGATATTCAAACTTCTATACTACATTTAACAATCTTGATAAGATTATAAAGTAGATTGACGAGAGTTATACGCCCCTAAAGAACCACAAAGGCCTGACCTCAATGCACATCGGCTTGACCTCAGTCTGTATATAAGTTAAATGTACTTAATTATAATTAAGGAAAATAATAAAGTAAATATGAAAAACATTGAAAATAAAATAAAATACACATAGCTTGGCCGGGTAATATGTTTTCAGATTTTGCTTAATACTGTTGCGCGTTACCGTTCCTGATAAATCGGGGGGCAACTGATTAATAAGACGACAATATAGCTATTTGTTCTTTCGTCGTACATATTTTTTGCTGGCTCAGCGCTCCATCGGTTAGCAGTCACCGCACCTGTACATAATATAGAGTGATATATTTTTCGCCGTAAACTCTCATTCAAGAATTCTTCTTGTAGGATGGTGTATTTAAAGTATTCATGTGCAGGTAGTGTGTTACGTTTAAATAATCCTTATTCATTGCTATCATATTTTTGTTTAACCGGGCTTAAGACAATTTTAAGTTGAATTCTATATATATATATATTTAAATAAGTTTATAAGTACGACCATAACTGCTAATACAGTATTATACGTAGGTTTGTGTAAGACAGTTGTTTGTAAAGTTACGGCATAAGAAGTGTCATACCGTTTACCGTCACGACATACGAGTCGGTCTTACCCACGAAGCGCGTCAATACATGTTTCACGTCAAATATTACAAGCACAACATACTAAGCTACTTAATTTCCTGTGGTTGGCTATTAAGCTACTTACACTAAGAATGTGAATGCAAGAAATGATTAATACAACTTTTAATGACGTCATTTATCAGTGTATGTAGTGCGTTTACCTACGAGCTGAGGCCACGACTCTTGCATTAGCAATGTTAGCACTGTTAAACGTGCTCGTAAGAATATTATTAAGGTATATACTATATATGTATCTTGATATGCATAAAATATGAATATCTATACATATATATAATACATTTAATGTATTGGACTAAGATAAGCTTAACTAAAATTAATATAAAATAACAGCCTTTAAATGTCCCATTGCTGGTCAAAGACCTCTTCTCCATTCGAAGGTTTGAAGTTTGGTCCATCATTCTGCTCAAATAAGGATTGGTGACTGTACATATGGCAGCTGCCCTCTAGTATTCTCATCGCTTCAACACTCGTAGGCGCGTTTCCATTGTTCTAATTCAGGAAGTGGGTCTGTTGATAGACCCTCGCCTCCATATCCACCAGAATGTCCAAGGGTGGCCTGGCCACTGGGCCAACTCGTCTTTTTTTTTATAGAATAGGTAGGTGGACGAGCAAATGGGCCACATGATGGTAAGTAGTCACCAGCACCCATAGGCAATGGCTACCAACCTTAGAAACTAAGATGTTATGTCCCTTGTTCCTGTAATTATACTGGCTCACTCACCCTTCAAACCGGATCACAACAATACCAAGTATGAGTGGGTGGTACTTACCTAGACGAGCTTGCACAAAGTCCTAACACCAGTAGTAGTCTTACAAAAAGTAAACTTAATAAGTTTGTTGTTGACAGCTTTCCTGAAGAATTAATTTATATTATTTATGATTACTTGTCTTTATATATAATACTATACTATACAACGGTGTATAAGGTCGGGCTTGGTGTATTTATCTATATTAAGATCTACATGGCGTCGCCTGCAGCTTTCAAGCTTAGTCCATGTTACTGTTTCCAAATCTAATTCTAATCTTAATTACGTGAACTAGGTATCTATCTTATCTAAATATTATCATAATATAATTATTTGCTTGCAAAATAATATCATATTTTGTAATTAATAATATTTCTTAATATTTATTATTGAAACTAAGGGTTTAAAATAAATAATGTTCATTAACAATTAAAGGTAATAAAATACATGCCGAAACTTTTAGTAAAATAATCATGTTTCAAATAATACAATTACACGCATTCCAAATTTTAATTTATCTATGCGACAAATTTGAATATAAATTTGAAATTTAATTTTAAATACGCTTTCTCTTTGGCTGTACAAGTAATATCCTGGTCTTTGAACGCGACCGAGTTAAGTAAATATTATCTGTAATAATTTCCCGCCATCGTCGCCACAGATAATATTTGCCAGCTGTCAAAACACGCGCCATTACAAGACGTATTGCTTTGATGTAACGTTCAGAATCATATGCACGATATATTTAAATTCTCACATTTTTTTTAAGCTGAGATTGCTTGCAAACATGAATACAAACGATATTAATAAAACGAACCAACGACACTCGTAATTTTGGATATTTTAAAATATCTTATAAAATAACTAAATAAACTTATAAAAATCGAACAAACTTTTACATTAATGTAAGCATTATAGGTTTGTATGTAATTCCATCAAAAGATAGTTTTGAACTTTTCAATACAAGATAATAAATATTATGTTTATTTGTTAAAAAACACTTTCAAATCCCTAATAATCATGTAGGATTTACAAAACTTCTTATAAATAAAATTAAATCGCGTAGCTATAATAAGGCATATACAATACCAACTATATGTAGTATAGTTGGTTTTATATAGTAAGACCTGGTCCATTCGGGTAAGTTGTCAGTAAGTTCAAATATTTCATTCGTATTTTTCATTCAGTCAATATATTTAAAATGATAGCTGATATAACGATTCCCATTAGCGACACGACAAAGCGACTACTGGCGTCATGAGTCAGTAAATCACAGCACATTCAGGGCTCATGAATGGCCACAATAGCGTCTTGCTGCGATTGTCCTCACATCAGCTTGATTTACGTTCAGCGCGGCTTAGTGCCTCTTTACACTGCTGTTTCAAAGCTATTCCTAATATTAAGCTAATAAAAACAATCAAACAACCGTTATATATATTCCATTAATCCAAAATATTTTTTATTTATTAATTCTGATAGATGTCAAAATAATTTAAATACTGTAGCATTATGTTTACACGTAACAAGCAAAATACATGTAACGTGTTATGTTTTGTTATAGCTTTTACGTCATAGGTATTGTTATAGTACGAACTTATAGTTTCTTGTTGGATATATTTTTATAGACACATATATATTTTAGATATTGACTATCTTATTATATTGATTATTATTTATATATTTACTCACCTATGTCTTAAGAATGTCTCTATAAGTTACCTAAAACAACTTTTTAAAATATAAGAAAATATGTCGCAATTGAAATTTATATAAATATACGTATTAATTAAACTATGCAAAACTGCTATATGTATAAATAAAAAAAGATGGAGATAAATAGTACTACATTCTTCATAATTTTGAAAAAATAATAATAATAAAAACATCCAATTTATAATTACGCTTAATAAAAATGTTAGGCCCTTAAAAGTCACAATGAATCCAGTACCTCATGATCCGCAGCCGTATAAGCTACCTATTATACGGGGTAGTTTAAATATTATGTGGCGTTATTATCATATTGCAAATAAGAACATCAAGGAAGTTACTATAATAACTAAGTCGTATTGTATTATTTTACCGAACGTTCGTAAGGTTCGCAGAGTTCGGAGTTATCTTGCAAATTTATTCAAATTTTGCGAAAGTTCTTAATTAAGTGTATATTTATAACTCAAATATATTAAAATTTTAATTTATTTTAAAATTACAACATTAATTAATCACTCGTAACTAGAAATATTATTTATTGTTACGGAAGTTGACAGCGAAAAATTTTATTTTAACATTGATAAGAAACTAAATAATTTAAAACAATTTATATTCTTCCGAACGCTTGTAAAATCATTCAATCAAATGGTACATAATTTCTTAAAATAGATCTCATTCAAGATATACTAACAAGTGCAACAATATTACGTAATAAATAAAATACGCCGCACTACAAATGGCGACGTGACCAACTCGGTATGAAATACTCCGCATACAACGCGACCGGCAACTGCGCGGCGTTGCCAAACCGCTGCGCCGAACAGCACCGTGCGTCACACTCGCTCGGCACACGCCGCCATTTTGGCTACGCATCCACTTCTACAACCAGTCGGCCGCCAGTCTCGATATTGGACGCGTTAAAACGTTTTAAATTTGCGTATTAAATTAGTTTTTAAAGTAAACATGGATAATTTTGATACGGAAAAGTTTATAGAAGAAATAGAAAACAGACCACCTCTGTGGGACAGTACTTTAGAAGAATATTCTAAAAGAGAACTTAAGAAGCAATGTTGGGATGACATTGTTGATATTTTCGGTGGCAAGAATTTGACAGCCACGGAGCGGAGAAATGTTGGTAAGTGACAATTGCATTTTAATATAATACATATATATCATAAGTCATAACAAACCTTTTTGCATTTGCATTTTCAATTCATTACTATATTTTTGTATTTGATTAACTATTATTAGATTTTTTTTTTTGTAATAATCAATTGTAGTAACAACAAGTGTTCTTAATCAATTATTTCATTGAATTATCTTAATGTTTGAACATAATTAAATACGTACAAAAATGGCCTTAATAATATGTATAGTAATTTATAAATATATGTATGTACGTATATACATATATGCGCTCATAAATTGAGCGAGAATGCAATATGTGATAAGATATGTTGAATGTTTATAAATAATTAATATATAAATTTTTTATTTTATAATAGTTAACTAATTCCAGAAATAACACTACAGAAAAAATGGAAAGGTATTCGGGGCTGTTACACACGTGAGCTCAAGAGACAGGAGAAGCTAAAAGCTGGAGATTTTCCAGGTCCGAGGAAGTCTGAGTACACGCATTTTCAACAACTACAGTTCCTTCGTAAAGTTGTTATATCAAGGGACTCAGATGAAGCGCCAGACTATATTTACTACGAAGTCCCGGATTTTACAACAGAAATTAAGAAAGAAGATGAAGACGATGATCCTTTGCAAGAGGATGGGTACAGACGAGCGAAAAAAGCGAAGTATGAGATGGATGATGATGAGGACAAATTGTTTCTTCTATCAATGTTAAGTACCTTGCAGAGTATACCTGTGTCTAAGAAAATAAATACAAAAATTAAATTGTTAACAGTGCTCGAAGAAGCTACAAGAAATGCAGATGATTGATGCGTTCTAAGCATAACGCAATGAGTTCTGTTTTCCTAATCTCGATTTCCCTTAGGTTCAGGTGTTTTAAACACGTGACTGAAAGGGAGTTATATGTATATAAAACGTTGTCCCTCTCGCACAACTGCGTAAAAATATATCCTCTGTCCCATGCCAGGATCATATAGTGTGGTTATTGGTGATGCGTACTAAAGTGGATTTTATAATCTCGTCTTATACATCTCTATACAAGTTTTCTTATAAATATGCGTTGATCTGATTTTCGTCATATCGGTTTGAATAACATGATTTGTGAACTTAGATAACTTATTTGTAATAATAAATTCGTTTTGATTGGTTAGATTTAATTTCATACCACTATAGCTTAAGCCATGCTTCCCTAAAAAATTTTGGTTTGATAAAAATCCCACTAGTGGGGAACTATTGTTCATTGATAACAACAACATAGTACCTACGAAGTTGCTCACCTATATTTCTTAATTGTCATACAAAATGTATAAATTGAAATGTAGATGAATGATTATTACGTGTAATTGATTTAAAACAAATAACCCGGATACTTGCCGGTTACCGTAGAATCTCTATTCCGAGCCGGTGACATAAATATATACATACAGAAATTTAAAGCAAAATATATTTTTCTTATAAAATTACGAATCGAAAGGGCTTGTAAGATTCCCATTCGAATTAACTGTATTATTGTTTTTTTAATCGAATGATCAAAACCAAGCTCGTACTTTCATATATAAGACTGTAAATCATTTGTAATAATTGTTTTATTTTATAGATTGTTTAATTAAAAGGTAAATAATTGATTTATGAATAAAGTATATATTTATTAACTTAATAATATCTAAAGATTTATTACAAGTACAGTGTATATTTAATCCTTCCAATTATCTTTGTATGCAACAATTTCAAATTCAGGCAGTCGTATTTTTATTTTTTGACATTGTCATAATTAACTATTTACTTAAAATTAGCACTTAGGATACCATGATATCCCTGTCATTTATATCCAAATTGTATTTTCTTATCGGAATGTTCTTGTGTAGATGATATTTAACCTGTTTAATATTTATAACATTGTAAAAGTCGTAAAAGAATAGTAACCTGTAACAGCAACAACCTCTAAATATCCTGCTGCTGAGCTATGCTCTCCTCTCCCGGAGAATGCTTAGAGCATATTTTACAACGCTGCTCCAATGCGGGCTACCGTTCTTCTAGATTTTCCGTCGCCGCGATAAAAATCGTGACACATGAGAATTAATATCTAGACGCTTTATATTTTGGGATTCTTATAACAGCGCTATAACCGCAGTTTGGTTATGTTGTATATTTAAAATTGTTTTTAACACTAGATTTACCAGACCAGTCATTTAGACTGGTCGTGCAATTTCAATTCAAAATTCCTGCAAAATAAAACTTTTTTTTTCACAAATGAATTATGACTTTTGTTGCTATAATTAGAGAACACGTTTTATAAAGTTAATGTTATTTTTTATACATTAGTAACAAATATAATTTTTGTTATTGACATTTATACCAGTACCAGTCAAAATGACAGGTTGTGTTTTTATGAAAAAATGTATGATTTTGGGTGAATCATGAGACCCTTGCAGTACATATAGCACAGAAGCGTCTTTTGTATCTTTCGTTATCGCCTTTTGTTTTCTTTCACTATCGTCATTGTGTTGATGACATCATTTTTATAAGCATTTGTTTTGTAAATGCTCTAGACATGTTCAGTCTTGTTTCTAGCTTTGTTCAACTCGCAGCATTTTTCTTATAGACAAAGTTTTTATAGTGATTTTGAGCCCCAAAAAATGTCAAAAAAAGCAAAACTTTCTACATATTTAGAAAATGCAACTAACATACCTCAGGAATGTTCAGATGTAGAGAGTGAATTATGTGATAGTAATGGTAATAATATTAGTGCTATTATCGAAAGTGACGATGAGGAAATTCCTGATGAAGACAATATAGATCAGTCAAGTGACAGTGATTGCGAAAATATTCTAAACAAACGCACACGACGATGTATGCGATTCCCTTCAAGATCTGAAGATGAATGTGGAAGTATCATACCAAATCAGCAAACTGAAATTGCTTTTGACGGAACTATTTGGACGAGAATTGAAGAAGGAGGTATTGCTGGTAGATTACCACTTCATTGTTTTCAAAGATGTACAGGGGCCAACAGCACATGCTAAAAGAAATATTATGAATCGGGAATACGGGAATCTAAGTAGTGCGTTCCTATTACTAATTGACGACCACATTTTGGAACATATTCGAATTTTTGGAACAATTAAATGTTTTGTTATTTGTCAATGTCTATAGATCCATTTATCTATTATACTTAATATTGTTCAACTTTATTTTTATCTTTTTTAGAGTAAATATAGACTGGAAACCACAATAAGCCTTATTTCTAATGCACCTGTAATTTTGACTGGTTTGGTACAAATAGGTATACGTAAACAGCTGGTATATCTAGTGTTAAAATGAATATTTATAATTCTATATGCGTAGACTTATATAAATATTAGGGCTTGACTTGGTGTCATAATTTCTAAAAATAGAAAATCTAGTTAAACGGAACAAAAGGACAAGATATGTTAATTATGTCATATTTTAGCTGTGATAAAGTGTGAAGTAGTAACAAATATTCACAACCCACACAATCTTCCGAATTTATGATATTCGTTCGATTATTATTATTCTAGTAATTAAAGATAAATGGATATACTGACTCGTTATATTTACGGAGGCATATATTTAATTAATGTTAATCAATTCAAAATATATAATGTTTTTAACATGTTTAACATTAATTCTGAAGTCGGTAAGGTAAACATTTAAAAATAAAACATACGGAATTCCAAGGAGTAACCGTTTCGTACCGCAATGCGAATTCCTTGTTTGATGAAAGTTTGCTTGTATTTGTTCCCAAATTCCCAGTCGGCTGTCGGTGTACAAGCCACATCAAATATGCAATAGTCGGAAAATAACCGACTTTACCAAAACGTAGAAGATTTTAAGAACATCATTGAAGTTCTTTTGTTTTAGATAATTTTAGTACCCACGTGACCACTTGGTTAATTTTTCATAAGCAGACTAGCAAATAGTCGGTCTGATGGTAAGTGGTCGTCATTGCCAAACATTGGAAAGACAATACAACTCCTTGGATTGCTAATGCAATTAAATATGGAAACGAAGATCTTATGTCTTTCGTTCTTCGGCTTAACCTCTCTAAACTGCAATACAATTGAAATGATTGTTGTTGGTTTAGAATATTTGATAAACAATTTTTACCAATGCGAATCAGAAAGCCCTATTACAGTACTACTGACTATTTGGATGGACCTGTTGCATAATACAGAAATGTCAGCGATATCATATTATATGTTAGTTTATATAAGTATATATACCAAATTAACTATTTTTATGTTTCTAAAAATGGAAAACATAATAATTTAAACATTGTTCGTTGATTAAATTTAAAATATACATTTTGTTTAAAATATATACTGGTATCTTAAGATATATTACAAGATAACATTTGATACATGAGATAGCACACATGGAGCGAATTGTAAGATGTGATATGACAAGATAATCTCAGGACCCGAGCAAGTATTTTCAAATTACTCTGATTAAATTTCAACGAACATGTTATTTACAATACATTTATTGTCATTCAATTATAACCTCTATTGCAACACTATTTAGGTTTAAGTATTAACTTTACATTATATCCAAACATAATTCATCAAAGTTCGATTGAGTAAACAGCAATATTCGACGTGGGTCAAGCGTTGTTTTTGTTACATTATAACCTTTATTCAGTAGGGCATAAGAGTCATATGGGGAGATCAATTTATTCATTGAGTAGTGGCCGCGAAAGATATACGGGACGATATCGTCCGCGTATGAAACATCGATTTCTGAAGACGTTGTGAATGTGCTCGTACATAGCGAGACTACTTATATTTAGATGATGACGAAACGAAGAGAATCTAGAGATCTGAATAAGTTGTATTGGTAATTTTGATATAATAAGACGTTTTAAAAGATAAAGGTCTATCTAAGTTAATACCTTAGTCATTATACATTAGTATTCCATCTGTGGATGAAGATCAGGTGATAAATCATCCCTGTTATTTAATAGGTGATAATAATGAGTTTGAAGTCTAAGTATACTAAACTTTTATATTTCATTGGGCGGAATACTTAAGGTGTGGTCTCCGACCAGAGTGCGGCGCACTGCTGTCTATATGCACAGATATACAATGTGGAGCACACAACTGAGCTTGTTGGAATCTTGTGGTATAGTAGAGATCTTTACGAACAGTAAGTGTCTCGTTATGGTGTACTACGAGCCGTGTACACAAGAAGGTTTGGATTCGGATTAACAACACCCGCAAACACGACCGACGCGTATTGTCTTGCCTTTACGATACTTCATAAGATTTAAAGAAGAGGTCTCTAACGTTATTAAATTCAACGACAAAATAAGAAAAGCAAATTGTTACTAATAAACGATTCATTATAGGAAAATAAAAATGTATCCCATAATTGTTATTAATTTTAACGCAAATGATGAAATTAGCCTCTCGGAGCACGATTAGTCTACGTACTATAAATTGCGATGCTGTTTTATATAGAAAAATGGCTTTATCAACGTCCAGCGACAATCAAAAAGAATTATCTTTTAAATCGCCTTAGTCTGAACGTGATCGTAAAAGGCGTTCCAGTGTGGATTTATGGCGTTCGATGGCTCCCGGGTGGTTTCTTGTTACTCAGTTCAATACTCAGTTTAACGTTGTTGTATTGATGAGCTGTACGCTGTGTGTGTACTGTGCCCGCAGCTCTGTTCGCGTGCAATGAATTTGAAGATTAAGTTATTTAACTGACAGTATTCGGTAAAAAAAAATGACAATTTTTTTTATTATTATTTTTATTTTTATGACCAACCGTGTCCTTGTTGAAATTATTTTTTAGACATTTTACCTTTATTTTATACTTTGCTAGTAAAAAATGTCAAATGTATATTTCTGTATACACACTAGCTTCCCGTCCTGAGTTTCGAAGATCATATGATGAGTCTATTAGTCAGTGGTGTTGTGCTTATATATATATATATATCTTCTATATATATATGGGTACATATAGATTACAGTAATTCATTCAAAAATTATCTTACGATATAATTCTCTAGTTACAATCACATCATTAAATATTTACATTCGATAACTTTATTTTAAAATATTGGCAAACATTAAATTTCTATTTGGTTATTTTATTACTTAATCTAATGTTTAAGTTTTATATCAACCTCGTTAGTAGATTTTAGTACAAACAGACATACAAGTCTCCTCCTCTTTATAATATATTAATGATGTGAAATGAGAGAGCCTCTTAATAATTACATATTTTTATTAACAATCCGGATAAATCTTTAATAAAATACACTCTTGACTTTAGAGTTAATTTATTGAGTGAATATAACTTAGGTTTATATAGTTTTATTCACTCGATAAATTAACTAAAATGACTAATAATTTAGTTGTAATAATGAATCTCACGTTATCTGACGTCACATAAATAATGTTGGAGAGGAACAGTGTAAAGGTACCGAGTGTCCTTTATTATTTTCGCGTTGCGCCTAATTGCTTGCTGGCCCCTATTAATCAGCGGACTATACGCGTGGACCAAGCTATGGGACTTAGCAGGCATGTTGGGTATTATATGTTCACTGAACCCGACCGATGTTTTACAATCTTTGATCTCATAATAAATCTGAGTGAATCGTGTTTTTTTTTTAATTTCTTGGTGGTAGGATTTTTTGTAAGCTCGTCTGGGTAGTAGTAGTCGTAGGGGTATCACCCACTCATCAGATATTCTACCGCAAAATAGCTGTACTTACGAATTACATAATATATTACTATCCAAGGTTGGTGGCATATTGACGATATGAGGGATGGTTAATATTTCTTACAATGCGATGCTTACAATGGGCGGTGTGGACAAATAACCATCCGGTGCCCCGTTTGCCAGTCCACCTACCTATTTCGCAAAAAGGCTCCTCTCCTCTTATAATTTTACTTCAACGTATGGAGCTTATTCCACTACGCTAGTTGTGATGTGGCCTGCTTAAGTGCAGGTGAGGGAATATCTACATATAAAGCACACGAAAACATACTATTGCGGCAAGATTTGAACTCGACCAGTTAATATCCACGTTCTCTTTCCACTGGGAAACTCATTATTACATTATAACATAAAATGTATTAAACCTATTTGCTCATTCATTGGGCCATATTTTTAGTACGACCCGGAACGAGCACAATAATGTCATAAGCCGGCTAATTACTAGAATATTAATCGAAGCAGACTCGATTACGCCGGCTTAAGTGTTTGTGGAAGTGTAGTCGAATTTTGTTAAATACTTTAGTGGAATCAACGAATTCGTGTTCTTTAAATAATAAACAAAGTGATGTTATTAATCATAAAGATAAATATTCATCGTATATCTTTCATTACTAAATCGATTTTGATGAAATTAAGTTGTGTGCAAGTGTCATATATTCTACACGGTTACAACAGCGGGTTCAGCCAGTTATATGTACATATTATATTTTGTTTCATAATGAGCTTAAACTCGACAATTATTGTTACTTGATACTAATCTGTCTGACGGTGTGGATATTAACGTAAAATGAAAAACATTTCGTTAGTTCAATATAAAGCTACTCACGGTTCCTTACAATTGTACCCAGAAACGCCACCTAGAAGATTGATAGCAGTACATATAAAAGTCAATATGAGATCTACCGGGTATTTACTGAGGCAGTGTCAGTTCCGCTGATCAATACCCTCGAACGTTTATTTCAGTCGCCACCCGTGTGTATGCTTTTCAAATATTTACTCGCCGCGAGAATCAGTCCTGCTGTGTTCCGAGCCATTAACTGAGCGATTAAGCCTTCCTTATAAATGTTAAAATAAATAAATTATTTATACTTTCACGTTTTAACTTTTTAATCGTAGAAGTGAAAACGGACTGCTTTTAATAGAAGCTGCTTGGTAAAAGGAAATAGCAAACGAAAACGTTTTAAATTAAAACAATTGATTGTCACATTAAGATCACTTTTGTGGTCTAATGGAGATTATTTTGTTCTAGATGATGAACTTCGTAAGGGATAAGAGATGGCTAACATATTAAGTTGAAAAAACGCAATCTTTTCATAATTTACTATTTTATTAACTCTGAAGTAATTTCACAAGAAATAATTATGTGATTATAATGTATTCGATCCTTACATCTCTGCGATAAAGGCTAAATTACATTTTATATGTACGCGTTTTCGACGACGTCAGTAACATTCAGTTTTGACCAATATTAAGATAAAAATTGAATAAGTCAATGGTATTGAAATGAAATAAATTGTACTCATAAAACACACATTGTAATTACATTATTTTTACATCATAAAACCATCTAGTCAGTCAAACGTCTATAGATGATATTGGCACGAACAAATCAAAACCAATTTTGCTATCTTCTTATTTCAAATATTGCAACATTTTTAAGAGCTAAAATTTAAATTTAGAATTTACTCAATGCCTAAAAACGTCTTAATTTTAAGCACTCGTGATGGTAATATATAAATACTTGTATTGACCACGATCGAATACAAATAGCGTTTGACTGACTCGCTTTTCTAATGGGCGGATTGCAATTGTGACACAAGTTTATTGGTAATCGAGGGCGCGTAAGTTAACAATTAATAGCAAACAATAACGACGGTTTTACAAGTTAAATGCTACCTTAGTATGTATCTCACATACAATTATACAAACACTATATTCCACTGCTATTTCAATCAAATAAAAGTTTTCTTCATTCAATTATTTATTTATATCTAATAAAGTTATTATTATAAATCTTTATTAATTACAGATATATTGAACATAATTATTACAAATAGGTTTGTAAAATTTAATTCCATTCAGGTGGGTGTAGTACTGTACTCCTCGGTGGGTTATAAAATATTCTGTATTAAGCAGTAACAGTCCCGTTCCAATTTTGTATGCAAAAAAATAGGTAGACGCCTGTCTACGAAGTGGCAAGTGGTCACCACCGCCTATAGACATTGACATTAAAAGAAATATTAACAATCCTTTACATCCACTATGCGCCTTAATAGATGCATTACAGGTAGTTAATATTGGGAACTTTGGGAACTAAGATGTTATGTCGCTTGTGCCTGTAATTACACTGGCTCAAATCCCCTTCAAACAGGAACAAAACAATTATATCTATTGCTGTTTTGCGATAGAATATATGATAAGTGAGTAGTGCCTGACCTTGCACAAAGCCTTACCACCAAGTAAAAATATAAATACAATTAACATATGCGTTGCAATACGTCATTATATTTGTTTGTAGGTTACTATCCTATAGCACTTGCTTAAAAAAACTGTGCACAAAAGTACCTAGTTACATCAAATATCCTGGGCTGCTGGCAATCGCTGAAATGGTATAAAAGCTGATAATCTACTGCGCCATCTAGTGGCGTGTACAGTATATAAGTCTAATGAAAAAATACTAATATATTATGTATTATATGTATACCCCTTACCATAATGTCCATCTCATAATTATAAATATATATAATAAAGTACATTTTGATTTGGCTTTTTATATTTGGCAGAAGCTATACACTACAAAATATGACTTCGAAACCAAGTCTAAATTATAGTTATATCGAGTTGAGAGATTGGATGGCTATTGCAAGTACACCGATGTAAAGGTCGCGGAGTGATTGTTATTTATATGTATGCTAACTGAAGTCTGAATGGACGTTTAAGTAATTAAAGCGCGGGCGGAGAGATATGCCCTACTGACTCCCCGCTGGAATGTATTTGAGGAATATTTCATGTTCCATCGTAGCCAATAAATTCTTGTCTTTATATAAATTACTTAGGCGCTATATACCTTTGATGGTCATTTTAAACAACTTAAAGAAAACTAACCCTTAACATGATTGAAACAAACGTCTCGTCACACGAAATTTCATATAAAAGTTATAATTAAGTTTACGCTTGTGAATAATTTTATCTAATTATCATTATGTGTTACTGATTGCTTTAGTGACGTTTTGGTCATTTACGAAAGATTAGTGTCATGCTTGCCTGGTTGGATGGGTTTCCAGACATTGCTTTGGTAGCAACAGTGTAACACCGTTGTAAATTTGTTGATGAAGCTAAAATGAGGTAAGTTTTTTTATTTTCGCACGTGAAGTTAAATATTAACTATTCGTTATAAAAAAGCCGAGATGGCCTAGTGGTTAGAATGCGTAAATCTTAACCGATGATCGTGAGTTCAAACCCGGGCAAGCACCACTAAATTTTCATGTGCTTAATTTGTTTTTATAATTCATCTCGTGCTTGACGGTGAAGGAAAACTTCGTGGGGAAACCTGCATGTGTCTAATTTCGTTGAAATTCTGCCACGTGTGTATTCTACCATCCCGCATTGGAGCAGCGTGGTGGAATAAACTCCAAACCTTCTCCTCAAAAGGGATAGGAGGCCTTAGCCTAGCAGTGGGTCATTAACAGGCTGTTACTGTACTGTATTCATTTTCAGGAGGAGAAGTTATATATTTAGTTGAAATAAGTTATGTATCTAGTTGGCTTGAGAAGCGTTGTCTGATTAAATTGTCTTAATCATTAACAATATCTCTTTGTATTGTAATTACAGGGAAAGAGAAAACAGCCTAGGTCTCACGGTAGCGAATAAATAAGATCCTTTGAAACGATAATATACACACGCAGTAATTCCGTTATTTCATAAAACTTAACAAATGATTGCAGGTTCACATTCGGTCAAGCACCAGTTTTCACATTTACGTTTATATTTCTTCGTGTGCCCGGAATTGAATGAATGCATGATTATTCGCCTCTCGTAATTTGACAGCATGGTGAAATAAGGTCCAAGCTTCCTCTTCAACATAAAAGGCTTTTGCTCAATTGTGGGATATTTGGCGAAGTTTACTTACTTTTTATCAGTTTTTTATATTCCTGTCAAAAGTAATTTGGAAAAAATATTTATTAAATTTTGTTGCAGTTGTCCATAAATATATTTTTAATATGGATACTACTCGAAAGAGAGGCGGTGACCGGCCCGTCACATGCGAATATGGTTGCGTGGGAGTCGCGCTAACCTTATTGAAAGCGTCGTACAGTGCACTTGTGTTGCTTAAGGAATACATACATTTCGAAAACAACGATCGCATTTAAAATCAGTCATTAGGTCTGCCATTTAAATTCCACAAATACATTTCCATTGTAAAAATATGACGACCGTGTTTACGTTTTCAAATTCAAACATTCAGCTCAATCAAATATTCAAATTCTATGTGCAATATTCATAAAATAATAAAGAAGTATAACATCGAACGATATGTTTTTAGCAATGATGGTGTTGAAGTCGTTCTGTGTTTGTCCAAATCTCTCTCTGAATTGCTTTTGTTTCTTGCCATAAATCTTCTCGTCTTCTATCATATTATTTCAATGCTTACCACAAAGCTTTTGTAGAAGAAACAAAACATTTTAATCAATATCAAAATGAAAATATACTTAACTGTAAAGCACTTTTGATCGCCAATATTATAATCATAATTAATATAATCATTATTGCTGGTTGTGCACCGGCGTTGTTAAGATTGTCAATATTTCTAATAGTGCCACTGGCTGAGGTGAACACTTACCATCAGATGGCTCAGATGACAGTGTATTTTTATCCTATATACATACAAACTGAATACCGCACATGAACACTCATATTTTTTTTAAGGTTAATCCACTAAAATATTTTGAGTTATATATATATATATATATATATATATATATATATATATATATAGTCAATATTTCAATAGTATTTTATTGGCGAGCCGGTTGGCGTGGTCTGTACTTGCCTTTCACGCCGAAGATTGGTGGTTAGATTCCCACCGAGGACAGACATTTGCAAGCATGAACATGTCTTTTTGTCCTGAGTCTGGGTTTAATTATCTATATAAGAATATATTTACAAAAGAATATTAGTATATCAGTTATCCGGTTTCCATAGTACAAGATCTGCTTAATTTGGGATCAGATGGCCGTGTGTGAATGATGTTCCAGTATATTATTATAAATAATAATACTAAGTGTCTTGATTACGTTTTGAATTGACAATTCGACGTAGTTTGTCTCTGCTCCAATTTAGAACAAACGTCCGTGACGTGTCGCATCGTTCTGACGTTTGTTACGGAATTTTCTTAAGTTTTTCACATTTCCGACCACACTGAATATTTTACATTTCCCCTTTGTTTACACTGTCGCCAGTTTCGTTGCAAAGCGCCCATTTCCTGTTACGAATACTTCGAAACTTTGTACTACAATATGAAATTAGTTTCAAGGGTTTTGACAAATGAAATCACTTTTGTAATCAGTAGTTCCGACTTCAATTCCGTATTATTTTATTTCAAAATTCGCCGTAGTTTGTTATGTTTACATTTAAGAAATCAAGTTTTCGTTAAAGGGTTTGTTTGTCAAAGAAAGTTCCGTTGAAACTCTTAAGTGAATGAGACAATGACTACAAAATTTACATACGAACACTTCATAAATCACAAAATCACCTTCGGGTCCAGCCCACACGCTGATCCTGTTCTCAATTAACTCAAATTCGGATGTTATTTTAAACATACTACAGTTTATAATCCTTCGACGTGTTAGGAAAGTAAACTCGCAGAAGTGTTCTTGAAAAACAAACGTATGTTTACAATTGCAAAAGTGATGTATCACACAAATAATACCTTTATTCCTTTGTGATAGCATTGACAATTGACTGCACGCTTCGCATGTTGAATGTAAATAATAAGTTTGTTTGTGTGTATGAGTGAAAAAGTCAGTGTTGCCAGTGGAGTGCAGTGTAAATTTGCGGCGGTCGTTGTGTGGCGCTCGTTTATGGCGTGCTCTCGTGCTCTATATACGGCCTTTGTGATTTATACCATTACTTGTCATTGCTTAGCCGCCTCCATCGCCTCTGTTCTGTTTGTTCTTATTCTTCGAAAGAGATTTTACCCTAATGCTAATAGAACCTTCGTATGTTGTTAATTAGACTCTTGCATTAGGTAGCTTAGTTTTATATCTTCTTGTTTACATTCCTCAATACATTTATCTTTAACTTTATTAAAAATAACACCACCAATGCCTATTATTAAGGAATCACTAATTGTATCTACTCATCATATATTTTACCAACAAGTAGCAATGCTTACTATTGTTGTGTTTCAGTTTGAAGAGTGAGCGAGCCAGTGTAACTATAGGTACAAGGGACATAACATATTAGTTTCCAAGGCTGGTGGCACCTTGTTGTTATACGCGATGGTAAATATTTCGTACAATACCTAAATCTATGTGCGAGGGTTACCACTTTACTTTAGGTGGCCCACTTGCGAGTCCACGCAATTAATACAATAAAAAAAGCAGCACCTCATTTAAAATCGTCTAAAAATGATTTTACTATGCTTCTAAACTCCACAACTAAGGTCATATCCAAATTTGAAGTCTATAGGTCTTATATCTTATCATTAACTTATTTATGGTAATTCTCAAATAATACAGTATCATAATTAAGAACAATTCAGCAACTCTATCCGAGTATCGAACATTAGGCCACCGGCAAGCTGATAGCTGTTAAAACAATAAAGTTATGTTAGCCAAAGCTAAACGCTAATGGTAATAAACGGTTAACAGTAATATCCAATAACTGAGCGATTCGGTTCGAGTCACACGCGAATAGTGTTTTTTGTTATATATTAGTTTTAAGGGAAAATTATTAAAATAAAAACATGCTTTATTTAAATATAACACTTATGATCATTTTTGTATTTCAGATTATATTGTCAAAAAACGACTTACTCAGTATTTACTATTTTCCGACAGCTGACTAATTACATAATAATTATGTTTGATTAACATATTATTATTTATCTAATTTAATAGACGAATTCTAAGCCCACACTTTTTAAAGACTATGACCAAGTAAATATTTTTGTTGACATTCATATGAGACATTAAGATTCATGACGTCTAGACCTTAAAGACAAACCAACCAAGCTTTTTAAAATAAAGTTATAACCAAAAATGTTCTAAAATAAATTGAACATAAAAACGAGTCCTACTAGCATTTTTTCTTTTAATAAAAAAAATAATATTATGTTTTGAGGGCAGAGCTTATGGTAGGTATCGGTACAACAATAGTTTAAAGTAAGGGGTCACGATCGAACCTGCTGCTTTCACATTACGACGGCCCGTTAATCGTTGACCTTTTGGCGCTTATAATACCTTACCAATAGTATTTAATATTTGGTCTTTAATATTTGTTACTCAATGCTACTCCATTATGCTAATGTACATCATGTAAATGTGCGTCAAGAATGTGTAAAGTGTGCATTGTTAGTATATTGGCTATATTGCAAGGCTGCAGACCTTGAAGATCTAACTTAATCTCCAAGTTGGGATACTTAAATAGAAGAAGCCAGGAATTTAGAAGATGATATTTACTCTCAGATGCCTCGAAAAGTTTTCCATGTCATGAGGTCCAAAGCTGTCTCTGTCCGTCGTATTAGATTTTGAAATATATATAAATTAGCATTATTAGTCAATTTTATAATTATTTCGCTTCTCTTCTTGCTTAGGGCGTAGGCAACATTGGCACAAACACTAACTATCACATTACGGAACTGCTATAAACCCTGTTAACAACTGCTATCGTGTGTAAATGCGCGTTCGATTCCAGCCTAAATAAATTGACACATTAGACCAGCTATGAACCCAGGCTTAATAATGCACTCAGAATAAACACTGGTCGACGGTCGACACTGTGGCGTTTAATACCTAACTATTGGAGTTACGGTTTACGTATAATATAAGACAATTTTTTGACTTTATTTATAAAAAGTACAAGGTTATCATGTTTATGGAAATGTGTTACGTAAATTCTCAACTGTAGGCTGACAAGCGGAATCAATTCTTGCGGTATAAAGATATGCTTAAGCATCACATGAAGCTTAGACTCGCCACAATGGGAGACAATGACAGCAGACCGGGCAGAGTGAAGGCATGTGAGCACCAATGTCTTTGAATTTGTGCCGAAATGAAGAAAAGAGCTCGATGCTAAGTGAGAAGTTTTCAAGGCTCGTACACCTACGATCATTCAAAATATCTACATCGGAGGGTTGCTGACATGCAGTGAATATGAAAGTAGACTCTCCTACGATTAGCTACATCAGTCACCTGAGAGCGCATTAACGTCGCTCTGAATAGTCAGTTTTTCAGCCGCTGTGGCCGAATAATGCCCGGATATCCATATATGTAAAATTCCATTTCAAAAACCATAAATGTATGTATTATAAAAAAATAAACTTTACAATTATTATTGCATCGAAATAAATATTAACAAGAAATCAATCTAACTAGACTGACAATACAATTGCTGGTGTGGGACCTCGCCAGTGGTTCGTTTCCTTTGTTTGTACACCGCTGAATTATAGAAACAGCCCTTACTATTTTTATCCTACATTCAAGTTTAAATGAACTCCAAGGATTATAACTCATTTCAAAGAAAAATAGCGCCAATATTAATATATTAAAAAAGATCTCACTGGTTAGCAAATAATTCCCTCAAGGATTTCGACCACGGCTGTTTTTCTTCTGGACTAGCAATCTATTCAGGTGATATTATAATGCAAGCATTTAAATGCAAAAACGAACGTTCTTAATTTCTTTATTTTCATAGTGCGGTGGTACGACAATTCGACACAATCGGATAGAGTTCAGATGCACTACGTGTCTTATTAGCTGCACGTACACCTCTTTCCATAAATAAACACAAAAATATTATAATATTAGCTTGTAATAAAAATAAAAATACTTATTTGAATCACAAGCATTTGCTAAAAGACGATGTGATTTTTACTTATAATCTGAAATAAATATTAAAAAATATAGTTTCAACAGTTGTTTTTAAACTCCATATCAATAATAGACAAGTTACAATTTATGTGTGCAAACTTTCATTTATTCTGGTGACGGCTTTAAAAATGTTGGGCACAGATGCCGCATTAATTCTAAGCGTGTCAATGTCTTTCGAGGGTGAGAAATCAAATGGGTCATTCATCGTCTGTTTTCTTTTATAAATAATAAAAAAAAAAACTAATTAATTTGATGGGTACTTTAATTTAAACTATCCTAGATAACTCATAGTAAGGGCCTTCCGTGCAATATCGTCATGAAACTTGATAACCCTTCATTACCGTTATTACATTCTTAAGTTGGGGTGCGTGCGGCCCCGACCGGCCTTTGCTATTTGAAACTGTCAGTAAGGACCCTAATTGACAGTTGCCCTTTTCTGACATACGATATTGTCAAATTACAATGTATGATCAGGTGCTAATAGCATTATTGCAATGCGTGGGATTTTTATAATCTGAAATAAGCCACGACACATTATAAGATTAATACTGTAATCACAAAGACAAATTCAGAGCCAAGTTGGCCTAGTGGTTAGAAAACGGTTCAAACCCTGACAAGCACCACTGGATTTACATCTGCTTAATTTGTGTTTATAATTCATCTCGTGCTTGACGGTGAAGGGAACCATCGTGAAGAAACCTGCATGTGTCTAACTTTACTGAAATTCTGACATATGTGTATTTCACTAACCAGTATTGGAGCAGCGTGGTGGGAGCTCCAAACTTTCTTAAAAAAAGGAGAAAAGGCCGTAGCCTACCAGCGGGACACTCACAGGCCGTTACTTTTTGTTGTATTCACATCTATCTATATCCATAGACTGCTTAAATATTTCGTTTCTATTTAATTAGCCTCTCCCAGTGTCAGTTAATAATGGCCTATTTTTAATCAACTTCAAATATGTTTGACACGTTTGTTTTGTCAAGTTGGTATGCTGACGGATAAATGGGCAATCTGATAGTAAATTTTCACCAACGCCCATTGATATCGGCACTGTTTGAAATATTAACTATTTCATCGCCAATGTGCCACCAAGCTTGATAAGAAGTAATAAGATGTTGTATCCTTTGTGCCTATTACTCTGGCTCACTCACCCTTCAAACTATAAAACAACAATACTAAGTAGTGTTGACAGTAGAATATCTGATGAGTGGGTGGTACCGACCCAGACGGGCCTGTACAAAGACCTACCAAGTACCAAGTCATATATACGTTCACCAATTTTATATCAAAGCTAAATCGATTTGAATGAGTTAAGTAAGTATTGTATTAACATACCTCCTCTACAGTTTATATTTGTTTACGTTTATCGGGCAATCGGGAAAACCAAGTATACTATAACAGTCCGGTATACACGGAGCGTGCGATTTCGATTATTTTAACTGCGTTGAATTTATAGCGATTCAGTTAAGTGGTTCTTAAAGCCTACGTCGGACGCTGGCATGACAGTAGCGCGTTGTTTTCTATATGTATTCATATTAGTAGTCACACATACACATTACACACACACAGTATGTCTGTATATTAACTAGTACATTACAACTGTTCACGCCCCGTCGCCATCCCGCCCCGTCGGCTGTATGACCGTAGCATTAGTTACATTGTAGTAATGGGGCTTAAATTACTGCTTACTTACTGCACTCATAGATGCCCATGTCATGTCAACTTTATTTTGAATTATTCGACAATAATTTATTTAATAAAAAATTTATATTGACTTCAATTAATTGTCTTTTATAATTCTAATATTATACAATTGTCTATTCTTTTATGATGTATGTCCAATTTACGATGTTAAAAAACAATGTGAAATTTATTTCTCTATAAAAATCTAATTTATAAATGTTGAATGAGATTCTCAGCTGAGACGTGCGAGTTTGTCTCATAAAATGAATGAATAAACTCAGAGATGCTTACCCAGATTTGAGCTGCTAGCTGTGTTGAGTTCTACGTGATTTGTCCGCTGGTCTAACAAGTAGGAGATATTCCACGACGTTCACTTACCAAGAATTGCGCATTGTTGTTCTGTAGCACATTAGCGTAAAAGCCTTATAGTGCCTCAACTCTGTTAAAGTAAAAGGCAAGGGAGTATGTACTCGTGCCATAATCTTTGTTATCCCCCGTGCATTCGTAGCTTCCGCTCCAATTTTGAACGTCAGACATGCGACAGAATTGTCTTAAGACTGTATACTAGTATTTTTCTTTGTTGTTCTTCTTTAGGTTAATATTAATGAAATGAAAACACTAATATATATAAATAAAAGAGACAGAAAACTATCTGTTCGAGAATTTCCATTTAAAAATCGCTACAATACTAGGCTACAATAATCAAGTAGGTTCTTTCGTTTTGAATGGTCATATTACAAGATTAGTTTAAATATGAAGCTATCAGTTAAGAAGATAGATTTTACCGAGAAGAGCCACCAAGAAACTCTTTCATCGATCAAAAAAATATACAAGTATTCACACGCAATTATATCTATACATCCTGTATAAAAATCAAATGCTACCAACACAACGTGTACTAAATATATCCATTTGAATTAGAATATTTACAGTTTTAGTCAATATATATAGATGATAAAACAACAATCGAAAAATACACGAAATAAAGATGTTAAATGTCGAAATTGATGGTTATTGAAATGATTTATAAGTATCTTTACATGATCAATAAGTAAATATGTAGCGAAATCCACAATAACACAGTTGGAATTATTTCTTTTTATAACAATTATAATAGATATCGCCGAAGTATAGAATACGCGTCACGCACACATAATGGAGTTCAGAGCGGCGACGGAGTGACGGCATGAGACCATACGAGAGCGTCATGCCGTTAGCCGTTACGGCATAAGAGTCGGTCGTATTACCAAGCGCGCCAATAATAGGTTCACATCGAAATATTTGAAACTTATAATTAAGGCATTTCAGTCGTCAGTCGAAGCGTGAGCTTAGTTTGATATTATCCGCATTGATACTGCACCGAATTGCAACTTGAAATGCGCTTCAACTGTTTAATTGTTATCGACAACGTCGTGATAACACGAACTCCACTTATAGATAGCATTAACAGTACAAGAATGTATTTTATATTATTTGTTATAAAAGCAACGAAAATTATAAGTCAAAAGGATTTGGAAAGTAAGAGCCCATAAATGTCCCACAGTGAGCAAATGCATGTTAGAGATGTGCATGAGCGCACATTTTATACCAAGCACGAGATGAATAATAAAAATACTCGTGAAAACTTATACATAACTTGGCTGAATTTGAACCCGTAATATCCACGTGTTCTATAAACTGAAACATCCTGGCTTATGATCAATAGATATGTATGGTAAGTCACAGACCTCTATAGTATTTATATAAGTATTATGAATAATGTCGTAAACTCGCTCGTATATAAGACGATTGTCTGCACGCGACAGTATCGTTTGGTACATTTAAGATTTTCATAATTTACTATCTCCGGCTTCGTGTATGAAGTATTCCGCAGTCTCCTGAGATGTTTGAAATCAGGAACTTTATATAAAACATTTGAAGTCGTGCGTCCTTTTTGAACTAGCTCTGTGACACAAATTATATCATCGATCAAATCAAATCGAAATATAATTTATTCAAGTAGGCATTTGTGAGCAATTTTTAATCATTTATAAGATTAAATTAAATTTAAAGCACCACCGGTTCAAAGAAGAAATCAAGAAACTCAGTACTATTTTTCGACAATCAAATTACTTTGATAATTATCTATGTAAATACAATTGAATTGTTTTTAACCAGCATGCAACAAAAAACAATAAATAATAATTAGTATTGTTACGTTCCGGTTGGAAGGGTAAGTGACAAGGGACATAACATCTTAGCTCCCAAGGATGATGGCGCATTGGTGATGTAAGGAATACCGTCTACCATCAATTGATCCCTCTCCCTGTTCGTTTAAACATATATGAAAAAACGCAATCACAACAAAAAATCAGTAAAACATATAATCTCATTATATATAGAAGAGGCCTTAGCCCAGCAGTGGGACATTTACAGGCTGTTACCGTATTATAAATTATTTAACTAGCAATACTAATAGCATAGGTGTCTTGTCAGTTGTGAATAATGTTTTATGAGAAATAATAAGATACAAGAATAGGATTATTGGTTTGAAGACTTACAATATAAATAATGAAAGATTTAGAACTGATTTCTTTCTTATAATTTATAAAATAAGTACCACATATATTTAAATAATATTAGTAATTGTATAAAATAATACTAATAATATTATAAAAGTAACAGTGACAAAGACTTCTTTTACCCTGCTTAGAGGCTATTCCACGATGCCAGTTCGGATCAGATGTCAGTTTAGTAAAATTTTATCCATACAGATTACCTCACAAGATGAATAATTCACAAATTATGCTCATGAAATCTGAATACTGTTTGCTCGGATTTATTGTCTTTATAATCGTATTAATTCGGTTGTTTCTTCTCACATAAATAACTTTGCCTCGTGACCTTTAAACAATGTATCCGATTAAACATTTAAATGTGATTTGTAACACCATTGTTTCACCGCTAACTAATAATTATGAACGACTGTGTAGGCCGGATTGGTAACGACAATACCTCGAGGCTTTCTTATTGTTTTCATGTTTCGGCTTCTATTTACATAAACAAATACTCGCTTTATTAATATAGTAAGGCAAAATTATTGTTTCGAAGTGAAATTTGTAATATTTTAGTTTATTTTTGCATGATTACAAAGCAAAGTTGGAAATAAAGTATTAATTCATATATTATAATCAACGATTTATTTTTGTAGTTGCTATTTGTATCTTTTTTATATGAATTAGGAAAGCGAACGGTCAGACGGGCCACCTGATGGTAAATTATCACTATGGTTTAAGAAAAAATACATGGTTATGTATATGGTTCAAATAAAAATGGACTTATGTATTTAAACGATATAATATTAAGTACATACTAACACACCCGCTCTTACTGGTGGTAGAGCTTTGTGCAAGCTCGTCTGGGTAGGTACCACTCACTCATTAGACATTCTGCCGCAAAACAGCAGTACTTGGTATTGTTGTGTTCCGGTTTGAAGGGTGAGTGAGCCAGTGTAATTACAGGCACAAGGGACATAAGATCGTAGTTCCCAAGGTTGGTGGCGCATTGGCGATTTAAGCGATGGGTAACATTTCTTACAATGCCAATGTCTAAGGGCGTTGGTGACCACTTACCATCAGGTGGTCCAATATGCTCGTCCACCTTCCTATTCTATAAAAAAAAAAAATTAAACGATCATTGGATATAAAAATATATTCGTGTGTACCTAGTACTTGTCTAGACATTCACAGCAATTTGCCCGTAATGGAAGGATTCCATTATAAAGATACTAAATAGCCGGGTATCTCCGGGCGCCGGACGGTGGGCCGGTACCGGCTAGGAAGCCATTACTGCTGTGTGATTCGTCTTAATAGCGGTCAAGTGTTGTTTGCCTTTCAATTTGTGCTGTTTACTTGTTAATGCCCGTAACCGATACATCTTCTGTCTGTACAAATAAAGTTGTACATTAAATGGCTGGACCGAAGAGTTTCTCCTTACCAATAGTACGCACGCGGGGGCTTAATCAGCTTTATTTTATAAAAATGCAGCATCTAATAATATTTTATTACACTTTCCTGTCAATTCTTGTCGGTAGAATCGGTCGTAACACTTGACGTATCAAAAGTACTTCTAAAAGTCTATTTGAATAAATATATTTTGATTTCATTTCATTTAGTTATGTATAGCTCAAAACTTTATTTTTATTCGTGCAAGTTTTAAAACGCGAAAGATTTATACGTTTTGAAGGGAAACCAGAGCCGAGATGGCCCAGTGGTAAGAACGCGTGAATCTTAACCGATGATCGTAGGTTCAAACCCGGGCAAGCACCACTGAATTTTCATGTGCTTAATTTGTGATTATAATTCATCTCGTGCTTTACGGTGAAGGAAAACATCGTGAGGAAACCTGCATGTGTCTAATTTCACTGAAATTCTGCCACATGTGTTTTCCACCAACCCGCATTGGAGCAGCATGGTGGAATAAGCTCCAAACCTTCTCCTCAAAAAAGGGAGAAAGGGCCTTTAGCCCAGCAGTAGGACATTCACAGGCTGTTACGGTTACGGAATTTTCAAAATATTTTTTTTTAAAACTATAATTGTTTAAAATGTAGTAAAAGATAACAAAAAAATCTCCAATTGATATAATTATGATAAACTTAAGCGAATCAAAGACAAGTACTGGCAATGAATATAGAGAATATTTCTAACCATATATTTCAATAAAATCATTTTATAAAATTTTGTTTCTATTGTAGTCTTCCCGAAGAATATCGGGAAATAACTAAAGTAAAGTAGAGCATCAGCCTGTAAATGTCCTCATACCGGGCTAAGGCCCGCATTTCTTTCAGTCGTAACAAAAACCAGTAAATTATTTTGAAAGTACAACTAAATTATTTATAAACAACGGAAATCGTGCAAGTTTCGATGTCGGTGTGTGCGTTAATGCGTGATGGCTTACATTGTATAAAAATAACCACTATTCCTAAAACTAGAAATACGGAATCCAATGTACTCGTAGTTATGCATATCATGATAATATATTCTCCGGAAGAGAACGGCGTGCAGAACGAGTAGATCTTAAGCGGGTCCACATTTAAGAAAAATCGGAAAGGTATTACTGAACTTGTATAATTCATCCAAGAATCAAGACAATCCTTATGGATACATACTTATTTTTACATAGCTTTTTGGTGAGGGATGCATGCATGATCTAAGTGTTCTAGTTTGAATGGTGTATGAACTAAGTTTTTAATTTACAAATAATCATAACATGCAACTTATACCAAATCATATGAATATTATACTGAATTCTACTGGTGCTTTTGTTGCATTTTACAAATTCAATGCTAGATATACAAATAAACAATATTCAATATAGAATGATTTAGTATTAAAATTATTTAAGCTTCGCCATAACTGTTCTTTAGTCCACAAAATTAACTACGATTCCAGTAACTCAAATCGTTTTCACGTTCAATTAAAGCGTCATTATTTCTTGGCTTCATTTGATATACTGCCGTCCGAACGGTAGGAATCCAAAGCGGTAAAGACTCACTGGATACGCTATCCATTAGAATTTAGTTAACAATTTACGTGATCGTTTTGTTTTATATATATAATTGTGTTCTATATTGTATATTTTTATATCAGTCTCTTTATCGTAAATCATAAACGGCATTATCTTAAGTTAGCGCATATTGTATTTTGAGCAAGGAGTGTATAATGTTCACCCTCAAACCGTGCTTTAACTCGAGTCGTAATATCGGTATTACAAATTAAATAATATATTTTATTTATCAGGTCGTTATGCACACACACCGTCTTCAATTGGCGCCTATACCTATATATTTATTCCATTTTCCCGCGCTCCGCCATGTGTGTCATCCGAGATGACAGATGGATGACACTGATAATATATATTCATATTATAAAATACTAATTAATACATTATTGTAGATGTGTGTGCACTACAGTCAGTAAATATTGCATGTTCAAACCAGCGAGTACCTTTGATATTACCGAGTAATTATATTTATTTATAATTTATCATTGTTAATTATTTGTTTCTATTAAGCAATTAATAATATTTAACATGGTATAATTTTTAAAAAATAATAAACTTTTGTAATACCTATTTTCAGGGAATTACTACTATCAGGATCAAACTAGCGACTTTGAAATCGCTAGTCAGCTCGTATACGTTGAGTTTTCGAGGCTTCCAAAAAAAATAAAAATAAACATTGATATTTTCTGTAACGGTATATCTAGTAAAACAAACATCCCAGTTTCATCCCATCCGGTGCGGACGAAGTTCCGGGAGGTGAGGATCGCGGAACGTTACGATGAATGAACTCAACCGATCTCTCTCAATATAAGCCAATTGAATGTGCTTATTCAGGGATCCAACAGATAAAACTTGTTGATAGATTCGTACTAGACTTATTGTGCTTATCACGGGCACCGGCCTTTACTTGCTTTTAGAAAGGCGTCTCTGCCCTGCTTTCCTTTGGTATGTCTTTCAATGCAATAACTGCCGTGTCTATAACCCTATTCAGGGCTTAGGATGATAATAGCATTCCTGACAGCCTAACAGTTATTAGGCTCGGTTTAGATAATTCCAATAATCTCCAATTATGTATAATTAAATTAACTTTTATTATCAATTAGATCATATACCTACGTCAGATTTAAATTTAGAACTTCATTATAATTATTGAATTAAAACTTTTTCAGTATTTTGATAGTGAAGATTTCAAGGTCGAAATCAGATATATATTTTCTCATATGCTCTACGCATTACTTTAATTTTAATTTATACTGAGTATATATGTAGTTGTTCCGACTGACTGTCTCTTTTGTCAATTGTTTAGTTAAAGCTACAGATCTTGAACCCATGGTCCGGTTCATAAAAAGAGTTTTTCTTTTAGAAAAATCTTCAGTAGCCGCAATATGTTTGGAGTTACGTGAAGCAGCTAGTCGTGCGCCTAAGATCATACTTGTCGTGTCGGATTAGAGTCGTCCTAATTAATTATATAATCGTCCCAATTAATATTGAAGGAATAGACCGTGCACTTGTGTTGCCGCACACACTTGTGCCCGATAGGTAATATGATCTGCGCAGAAAACGCACGTATTTATGTTCTCATAGTCTCATAATAAGATTGCACGAACGACAACGAATTTCAGAGACATAATAAACAATGAATGCTTTAAATAAAAAATCCCAAAGATCTACGCTGAAGGCGGAGATTAAACGGTCTTTTTAACTATACCATCCGTCTTGTTAATCCGTCCTTGTAACTAATGACATCTAGCGGGAAAGAGGTAGAAATAGATTTCTATGTTTAAAATACAACGTATTATTAGATTGATTGTGTTACGCCTCACTTGTATGGCTATGTTATTGGATGAAGGGGTATGTATGAGCCAGTGAAAGTATGGGAGACGAAAAATTTACGTTAGATAGTGCACTGACAGAGTACAGTAAAGTGATCACTGTTTGTGTTATTACTCATGTCTTTCTTTGCACTTTTATTATAATATTACATATATTATTTTTTCAGACATAAATAACTTAGTGCGTATAAATACATACTTTATACTTTATTGTACACCACAAGAAGAAAAAGAATACAAAACAAGGATACATATATAATAAAAGTAATATACAAATTGGCGACCTTATCGCTACATAGCGATCTCTTCCAGGCAACCAACGGATTAAGAGAATAACTCATAGGATATGAGGTAGGTGGTGCTCTAATAATACATAAAATAATATTAAAATATGATTAAACAAACTAAAAAAAATAAATGTAAATATAAAATACATATAATATATATCAATAAATAAATTATATTATAAATACATATACAATTACAAGTATACAATATAAATACATACTATAAATAATAAGAGCGAATAAAAACGATAAGTCCTCAAACATAGCAGAAAAAATTTAATAATAATAAAAATAATAAAAATAAAATATTTAATTAATTAATAATATAATACATAATATATACTTGTATACATAATACTCCCAGACTAGGAGATCGAATTGCAACCCCGGAGTGGAAAGCACTGCCAACTGTTTCAATGGGCCAGTCTTTTTGATATTGATTGAATGAAATAACAGTTTGTAAGCTTTCCAATCATGGGTAAAAGCCTTTTCTCCACAAAAAAAGAAAATATGGAACTTATTACACCCCATTGCATCAATACGGTTGGGAAGAATGAGTAAGATTTTTTTCCAACCATAGCAGGTTATTTTCCTTCACCGTCCAAAGCGATTTAAATTATATATACAAATGAGTGCTTAATTAAATTCGACGATGTCGTTCCGGCCCTTAACTTCAAACTTCGTTAAGTGTCACGTGTTGTAATTGATTTGTCATTATTTTCTTTAATTTTTAATTGAATTCTTAATAAAGTCTACTGATATATTTTGTAGAATACATTGATTAGTTCAGAGTTGAGGTCTTGGGAACGCAGTTGAAATTGCTTTTCAATCTGAAACCATTTGCCATAAAAGTCTAAATTAAACAAGCCATAAAAATTTATTTGATTCAGTTACAGTGAATTTAAAAGTATCATAAAAGCTAACCGTATAATCGAACAGAGCTGTATTTCAGGGGTGGTGATAAAAAATTTAAATCTAAGTCTGAAACGCTCGACTGGCAAATGTTTGCGAACGCATTACGCCGTCTGGTTGAGCTGGGAGATGTGAGCTGTGCAACTGTACTTAGTGACATTCGCATCTGTTTTTGGAGTTAATAGGTGCTTGAAAGTTAAAAACTATGATCTAATATATAATCTATATAATTACGAAAACTAACTAAAACTTTATTTTTACTTTAATATATATAGCTAAATAGTTTATTTGTTGGTATATATATTTAAAAAAATGCATTTTCTTGTTCTTTTACTCTTTTTTTTTTTTACTTTATTTATATTGTATGTACAGAAAACGAATCTAAAACTATCTTTAAATGTCGATATCTTTAGTGTCATCTGGTTTCAATAAAGCAAAAAAATCTTTAGTGCTTGCTCAGTTTTGAACCGAAAATTTTTAGTTAATTTTATTTATATTCATGCATGCATCATTGCTATATGGAAGGTGTGTTTAGTTGCTCGCGCTGTAACATTGCTTATGTGTACATATAATACAGTACAGATTAACGGTTTACTTTTAGTTCAAATAGTCAATTGTAGTAAATTAACCAGTCAAAGTTCACGCTTCCTATGCGTATCCTATGATCCCGGAAATGAGTTACGCCGTTCGGCACCTGAGACCTTCACTTAATAAACATATTATTAGCTCTAATCTTATAATATTAAGGTTCAAAATGTATTGGCGAAAGAGGTTCCTATTTCGACATACGAAAGATGTGAAGTAGGGTTGAACACAATCTGTACATTTATAAAATAACGTACATCTGTATGTCTGTTCCCTTGTAACTCGAATCAGTACAATTGTATGTTCACGTTTTGTAAATATTTTATTACACATACATTATACAGACATAAGTTTTGCTGTACAACAGTTTACAGCGCGATCGTGAGTTCACGATGACATTTAAACACCGGCTCCAATAACATAAAGGGCGCAAAGTTTGTGTAATTAATTATTCTCATATTTATTATAGAAGTTCACAGTAGTAGCCTAAAGTTGGCAATGTAATACTTTCTAAAGCTCTATAAGGATTTAAAGCTGTCTACGTCATATCCATCCATCCATATCCTATGTTATATTAGATTACATCGGATTGCCATGCCATCAGAGCATGAGAGCTGTGGAAAACAGAGTGCACGCATTGCGCACACTTGTAATCAAGATCCTGTGCAGTTGCCCATACTCATTGATATTGACCACTCTGTGGTCGAAAGATCACAAAAACATTATTGCTATATGACAACAAAATAATTAAGACACTTTTACAATCTTAAATACAATTTTGCTTATCACTATAAAATATGTTTTATAATTCTATATTAATTTAACTTAAAATTTAATTATTTTTTTAATAATAACTAATTTAACATGTCAGATCAAATAAGAACAAATATTTAGATCCAAGATTACTTCCCAGTTCTAAATAAAAAAAAAAAAAAACAAAAACAAAAATAAACTGCGACGCGATCAAAACGACAGAATCCAAGGCATCGCGGAGAATCTCTTGTTTCCCCAAGAGAGTAAGACTTTCAAAAAACTCGAGATAAAAATTATTTATGACCAAGGACGAGACATTAAAGCAATATTAATTCGTTTTAGTGCCGCCGTCGCTCCCGACAGCGACGCTATCGTAACACGCGTCTTGTTTTAAAATTATTCTTAACGAGCGAGGACCGCGACTGCGTCCGTTTCAACTTTTTAATGCAGCTTATTGATCAGCCTCTAAGAACTTGGATATTTTCCGGTTTAAAATGTAGCGTATGTTTTATATTGGAATATAAGCGATCTCAACGTTGATTTTCAATTAAACAAAAAAAAAAACGTTACTTTACTTTTTTAACTCGGTAATAGTTTTTATATAAAAACTATTTATTTAATGTATACTTTAATAAACAATTCAAAATACATTTTGTATAATAATGCTGAACGAATTCTATAAGAACTTAGGCAGTGAAGGAAATAACTTTTGGAAATATAAAAAAAAAAAATTAGAGTTAAACAAGTTACTCGTATATACTGACACAAACAAAAAAACATACTTACCTCCATAAACAATATTATACGTACATAAATGACTCCATTTAAACGATATTATATATATTAATTTGTTTTATGACGTTGTCTGTCGCACAAATCGCGATTATGTATTAGATTATTTATGAGGCATTTGTCGCCGTAATGAAGAAAAAATGAGCGTTTCCCCTCAGTAAAATATGAGATATAGCGGAATTACCTGAGACAATTGGTTTATCGAAACAATCGTGTGATAACTAAGACATTCATTATGATGTAATGTTATTTATTTCATCTTGAACCTCACTGAGTGTATCACAGCGAAGTGTATCTTTGAACTGAAAGAGAAAACAATAAGTATAAATACATTAACAAGCCAAATGGACTAATTAAAAGTTTAATGAAGAAATTTGAAGTAACGTTTTATTATATTTTTGAAGATCGTATAAATCTGTCAACTAATGTTCAGTGGTTACATTTTTACATAAATGTGAGAAGTAATAACGGAATATCATGTTGTTAATATGGCAAGATCTTTCAACCTTGTGAACAAGCCTCAACCTCCGCTGACAAAAAACAAAACTGTACTTTTGTGTTCCGGCTTTGATGGTAAATGAGCCAACGTAATTACAGGCAAGGTATATAACATCTTTGATCCTTTGGTTTTTGAAGCTACAAATTCTTACAGTGCCAGTGTCTCTGGAAAGAAATGTGAATTTTGGTCGTCTGTACGATGTTATAACCCTTGTGATCCCGAGCCTGTTCTTTACGGAGAAGTCTTACCTACTATTAACATATAGCAATGATTCGGTTTTTTTTTTATACTTTTCTTGCTCTTGTCGTTTTTAATTTTTTTTAGATACAGCTTCAGTATTTTTATAAGCCATTAAAAATAAATGAGCAACAACCCTAAAATATACGGCATATGAATGTGGAAGTGACAGTTTATTTCGTTCGCCACTTAACAACTGATTGAGGGCCGCTCTCCGCCGTAAAGTTTTACAGGAAACGATCTTGTTAACTCCTATTACTGTAACGCTCGCTGTCCTATTAAATAAATATGATGAGTTTAAAAATATAAAACCTAAGCCGCTATGTGTAGGAACTGACAAATGCAGAGGCTAAGTATCAAAAAATATTAGTTCAATTAAAACCAGTTCATGGTTTTAAACAAAATGTTAAAATTGGAGAAGATATTGAAGTCTGTAATTTATTTTATGTGTACCGATAATTTTGCATTTTTTAATTAAAGTACGTAATATATATATTACATTACATATACTTACAGTCCTACATGGCAAAATGGCTCGCGTTTGTTTTATACACTGTGAAATCAATTTCATTTGGTTTAGGGTTGCGTAGCTTACGAAATTTATTATTTACAAATTAATCGTAAACAAGTCATAGTAAGTCTTAGAAATTTCAGAACAAACATATAAAGTATATAACATAACATACCGTTTACTCATTGCTGAGTTAAGACCTCTTTAAATGAGTAGTTTTAGAGCTTATTCCAGCACACTGTTCCACTACGGTTTGGATTGCGCCAATACGTGTCACGTGTGTGTTTAGTATTTCCTTTTACCACTTAGATAAATAATAACAACAATTTAAGTGCATCACAAATCAATGATGCTTGCCCGGATTATAGTCCACAATGTCTGATTAAGATCCACGAGAGCCATGTTATTAAATAATCTAAAAATACAGCGAAATGTTTTCACTAACAGTTGAGTCTAATGATTGATATTTTCATAAACCGTTTCAAGAACTATTAGAGAAACAAAAACATTTCAAGATTTGGCGGGAGTCGAGCGGAGGCGTGGAATTTGCATAAATTTGCGTTAAGTAAATGGGGGACCTGACAAGTTTAATCTTGTCTTTACAATTTATTGTCCCTCGACTGCAACCTCTAGCTTTGCACTGGCTGAATAAACATTCGGTCTTAGTTCAGGCTCTCGGTTAAATCTTAAGGATGTACTCGAATGAGTTGCTGCGGAGATATTATTCATTGCTATTAATCCAACGATTCTTACTTTAATTTGAAAGCTTAATGAAAAATATTGGTATGTAAGTCTTCGATTAATTTTAGACACATTTTTTTATTTTTTTTTTATTTTATGTTTTCATTCGGAGCCTAACGAAGATTAAAATAGAAAACTGTATTCTAACACAAACAAAGCGTTGACCGAAGTAAACGCTTAAGGCTATTGATAATGCCTCATAATATAATACAACTTTTTATGAATAATATATTTTAACAAAAAAAAGGCCTATTAAATAACACCAACAGAGAAAATGTAACACAAATATTATCTCATATACTCCAATTCAAACATGAATATACGAAAAATTACCTACACACGAAAATGTACACAACTTTGTCAATTTACTTCGTTAATTTTATGTATTCGTGCATGAAACTTATTTCTTTATCCAATATTTACATAAAATGCCTACACGAATAAACCTAATAAGGGGAATTCACAAAAGTTTACGTCACAAATTTTACGTCACAAATATCTAAGAAAAATAAAATTTGCAGGATTTCCTACAATGTGTATGTATTCCACAAAGCATAACATGAATTATAAAAAAAAAATTATGCACATGAGGCCTTAGTGGTGTTTAACCGTATTTGAAGCCGTAATCTTAGATTAATATTCACATTTTCCAACCACTCATCTCGACAGAACATGACGACGTGTGATATAAAACAGCGATGAAAATCGAGTTAGTAAGGAAACTAAAACTCAATGGTTTGTCATTGTTCAAACAATCGCGTATAAGGGTTTTATACCATTATGATACAAAATAAGAATAGAAAAATAATGCAATCAGAAGAAACCTATAGATGGAAATTACGGACACACAAATACAAAAGTGGTTATATAAAAGTTAATACCATAATTATTTCGTCTTAATTTATTTTTTATTCATCTCTTCACTATTTCAAGGACAAACTAATTCTAACCATTGTCTATATTTCTGTAATAAAATTTGCATAAATATTGGTGCAACTGTCAATAAACAAAGGAACGCCAATAAAATATATCACATAGTTGTCACTAATCAATAAGTTTCAATTTTGTTGCGAGGGATTGAGAAATAAGCTCAAGTTAATTTGCAGTAAAATTATATTTAAAATAGTATAAATCAAAAACAGAATAAATAATTTTATTTATAAACAACTCTGATGCTGTATTTAAGATTTATACATTTTGAGATTTAAGTAAAGTTTAGAAGTTTCTTAAGTTAGTAGAAGTTGAAGTAGTTTAATAAGCAGTTTTATCTCGAACAGAGCTGTTCGTTGCTAACCTGATGAATTTAAAATCTTATGAGATTAAGATTCTCTTGTTTCACTAAATGTCTCTAGCTTTTAGTTAAAACTTGTATTCAAATTCATTGAATACTTGGATTTGAAATCTCTTAATAGTATTCACGGAAGATTAGATTTGGAATTAGTTTTGTTTTAAAATATTATACTAAGTTTAATAAGTTTTTTATTGCGTACTATTTTTTTATTATTTTCTTAAGAAGCCAACACAATGTACAATGAATATATATTATTATTATATATATAATAATAATAAAATATTTACAATTTTAAATAATGACATTTACTAACACCATACATCGCAATTGTAGTCTATAATTAAAACAAATCTATAATTTGTTAAATTATCCAAACTAAAATAAGAGATCTTAACAAATCCTTCAAAAATCAATACACATTTAATAATTACTTTAACAAATAAAACGTTCATCAAGTCTTTATTAGACGAACATTTTTATCTCCATTGTTTCATTATAATCTCCTAATACATCAATGTAGCTATTAGACACTTTCCCATGTACCACTCGATCTGTTTCATTAATCACATCATTGTGAAAACTAGATGCTTATGAGAAATATTTTCTAATGTATACTCTATATTTTGGCTAATAAAGCTCATTTGAGTTTGTCTGTCGGTGAGCTTGAAGATCAGAATGTAGTATTTAGTTGGATCTTCTTGATTGATTGGCGTCCTGCGGGTCAGAGATCACTGTATACACTCTGATTCATTCTTCGTATTCTTACGATTTATTTGGATCGGTTTATGTCCAATTTATATTCTTACTTTTAACTGAGTTCAAAATATAAGGGGATTGTCAGTTCGTAAGTATCTATATTTTTTTAAATGTATTATTATATTTTTTATGTTTATAGACAGATTTTAATGATTATTTTACATAAGGCTCATGATATACAGGTATAACTTGAAGGAGCTCTCATTTCAATTTCATTGATAATATTTATTTATTTTTGAATTAGATAGTTTTTTTTTTTTTTTTTTGCCGGGAGGGCAAATGACTCTACTCCACCTGATGTTAAGTGGTAGTAGAGTCCAAACGCGAGGACGGCCAGTACAGTCGGGAAGAAGGTTCTGCACTAGCCGCCCTCGCCTTGCCGGCCCGCAAGATGCCTCTTCACGCCTCGTTTGAAGGAACAAAGTTTATGAAAGTATAATTTGTGTTGATTTGGGTATAAAATATCATCATACTCTAAAATAAACGCATACGTGACTCAAACGTGACTTAGAAGTGGCTTGTATTATTCGATTAGTTACTTTATTCATGACTAAGACAAAATCAATAGCACATTACTCGTGTTTCACTTAGGATCTTCGTTTATAAATTAAACCCAATCTACTTTAACAATTGCGTCTAGACGTTTCGCAAACGACGAACGAAAAATTTATCTCAAGTAAAGAGATTAAAAATACGATCAATGATATCCTACATTTCGCTAATCGCTGACAATTCTCTTCACTAATTACCTCTTAGGAATTGAACTAAGCGTACTAATACAATTTTGTGAGTGCGAAAATATAGATGTCATCAGTTGCTGTTATATTAACTTCTATTACCAAAGTGCTAAAGGCTATTATCGTATATATCTTGGTGGCGAGTGTCGCTAAGTGTCTAATTTGCAAATGGAGTCGTGTCGTAGGCCTCACAATTTAGCTTAAGCGAAACTCTTAGAATGCCGTTTGCGAAAGTAATTGAATTTAGTACAAAAATTCGCCCGAAATATTATGTGTATTGCTTGGGCTTCTTTCATTTTATTTTTAGAATATTGGTGTATAATAGCTTCGGTGTGTATTGTTAAGGATTTAGGAAAATTGGATAGATCATAAAGTATAAAATACAATAGCATATTTTTTCTGAAAATTCCATCGTTCTTTATTATTTTTCTTTAGCAATTAATCAATAACGTTATGTTGGGCAAAAAGGAAATTATTTATTACACATTTCGTAATTTATTTTTGATAATATTTTTTCTTGTTCAGCTTAAGAACTCGTCTTTAGAACGTAAGATGTTATATAATAATTATCATTGAAGGAAAAGTAAATAAAAAAATACCGAATACCTGTTCGTCAAAAATCTATTATAAGTTTTAGCGTTATAAAATGATAGTTTGCCTACTTTCATTTTTATTTGGAATTGTTCATGAACTTTATAAAATTACGAAATTATTTTCAACAAAAACGAAAAAGTATTTAAATAACTCCAAATAATAAAACGCAATAAAGGAACTCGGTATAAAGAAATAGAACGAAATCACTAGTTTCAAGAAAACTTAAATGAGAAAAAGCAAGTAACATGAAGATAAGAATGTTATGGACAGTTGCAATTATGGCATTGCATTAAGTGCATGGAGGCAAACGATGCACTCAAACAGAAATACTTATAATATAACAAAGAAATACATGGAGTAGGTTTTGTCTAACGGCTTTACCTATAAATGTTTTGAGCGAGAGATTAGATTACTGGTGGTAGGGATTTGTGCAAGCTCGTCTGCGTCGTCACCACCCACTCATCAGATATTCTACTGCAAAACAGCAGTACTTGGTATTGTTTTGTTCCGGTTTGAAGGGTGAGTGAGCCAGTGTGATTAATAATAATAATACTCTCCCGGCCGATTTCGGCCACGGCGACCGCTTCAACTCCTTGCCTGATGTCGATCGTGTGCTCGCATGTGGCTTATGTAGCCAATCTTCTTACTGATGATCCTCGCGCATAGCGGGCATGTGAGCACTCCATTGATATAATTGTAGTTGATTACCGCGGGTGGTCGGGCTTTCAACTGGTCGCGTCTAGCATCAAGCTCAGCAAGGCGACTCACTTCAAATTCTTGGATCCTCGCTTTAATGCTGGATCTCCATTGTACCCTGTTGGCGCCCTGCTGCTCCCACTGCGCGCTTTTTATATTGCACTTTTTCATGTGCCGCTTAAGCACATCTTTGTATCTAAGGAGTTGTCCGCCATGCTTACGCTTGCCTTCCTCAAATTCACCATAAAAGATGCGCTTAGCGACACGCTGATCCGCCATCCTTGACACGTGACCACACCAACGAAGCTGTCGCCGCATAAGGTAAGCTTCAATGCCACCCACATTAGCTCTTCGCAGCACTTCTGAATTCCGCACACGATCAGACCACTGGATATTCAGGATTTGGCGTAGGCATTTAAGGTGGAAGCGGTCTAATGTGCGAATATGATGTCGGTACACGGTCCAGGTTTCGGCAGAGTAAAGAATATTAGGTAGCACGACCGCCATATATATGGAAATTTTGGTAGCCAGTTTTAGGTCATGTGAGCGGAAGACTTTGGTATTCAGCTTGCCGAATGCCGCGGCTGCAGCACCGATCCTGCTGTTGATTTCGGCATCCAATTCGCACTTGGATGTAACAGTGCTCCCCAAGTAACGAAACTGATCAACCTGCTTTAGTACATCATCTCCAAGTTTGATGACCAGTGTTTCACTGCCGTGGATATCCAAAGACATCACTTCTGTCTTTTTGACACTGATCTTTAGGCCGAACTTGCGGCAGGACACATGGAACTCGGACATGAGCTTTTGCAGGCCGTCTGCGGATTCTGCCACAAAACATAAGTCATCCGCATAAGTGATCTCAGTAATCATTGCGTGAGACACTTTTGTTCGGGCCTTTAACCTGGCTAAATTGAAAAGGCTGCCATCAGTGCGGAAATGGACGCGAACTCCCTCGGGAGTCGTCTGTAGGACATCGCGGACTACTACTGCAAAGTACATGGCAAACAGTGTGGGCGCCAGCACGCACCCTTGCTTTACCCCACAGGTAACGGGAAAGAAGTCCGACTGTTCACCGTCAACCGAATGTTATTGCAGGTGTTTTTATTTTATTTTTTATTCTGTAACGCCGACCACGAAATTGAAGGATGCGAAGGCAGCCGTGGTTACTACCCTCAAAAATAAAATGGTTGGGAAGAGCTTTTGTTTAGGGCACCTTTTCTAGCCCCCTCCCCGGCTGAGCGGGGAAAGCAGTGCCTCCCTAAATAGGGCTGCTTTGTCACTCCAGATGCTGCCGGGTTTACTCTGTCTCCCCTATGCAGAGCAAAAGCGACCACGGTGTTATACACCCCCAGAGCCGCCCATGTGCAGGCCTCAGACAAAGCCCGGATTGCATCAAACCGGACCTCTCTACCTTGACCCATCGCCACAGGACTTTATTGGTATCGGAGTCCATATACGGAAGCAGTCAGTTACGCAGGAGATATTTCAGTGCACAAGCGTACGCGCAAAACGCAGGTGCACACCCTCGTCTTCCCCTTCCTTGATCCAGTGGAACGGAAAACCGCTACGACTGGAGGAAGGATCCGATGATGTGTCTGGCCGACAGTAACTGTGCGCCTTCTACTGTCGCCCTAGGCCGTCCACCTTGCCTAGCTACCTCGCCAGTTCCGTCAAGCCCGAGTGCATATCTGCGTTGGGTTGCCTTCCCCGCCGAGGCAGACTTTATGCATTAAGCGGGAAGGATCCGCTTGTAGGTCCACCATTCTGGCAAACCCCCCTCAACCAGGTTTAGCCCGCGAGCCAACGCGGTTACCAGGGTGTGGCCGCTGCATGCACTACAGCTTCTTGGAGCCACTGGTGAGAGATTGCAGAAAGCCTGTGATTAGCGAAGCCACACCGCCCATTTTGGGCTGGCTGGTGAAGCCCCGAAAGTATTCACAGGCTCCCCACTACACCCCAGTGTGATTACAGGCACGAGGGACATAACATCTTAGTTCCCAAGGTTATTGGCACATTGGCAATGTAAGCGATGGTTAACATTTCTTACTGTTAATACCAATCTCTATAGGTGTTGGCGACCACTTCACATCAGGTGGCCCATATGCTCATCCGCCAACTTATACCATAATTTTATTTTTCGATTATCAATCAATGATGTCAGGTGTAGAGAATTATTTGTAAATAAACGCTCGCTAACAACTTTTATAAGTAAATCCTTAGTGAATATAATATCTTTGATACTGATTATGATTACTTACGCAATTTGTTTGGGTTGAAATTATTATAGAGAAATCAAAATTAGTTTTGTAGTAAATAAGGGTTGTATATAGTTCGTCTGATAACCGGCTCGCTGCTCTAGTGGCTCGCTCTTGTAGTCAAGGTCCTGATTAGAATCCCCGGGTCAAGGCAATAAAAACTTATTGGGTAGTGGTATCTTGGACTTTGGAAGTGTTCGGTGCTTACAAATCCTCCGAAAACACGTTAAGCCGTTTGTCTTCTCTGGTAGTGTCTTAGTGTCATAAATTCAGAATATGAGAGTTCAAGAATTAGTCGTTGCTTAATCGAGGTCGCCGTTTAAAGGAAATAAATACCCAACACCTACATTTTCACTCTTATTTTTATTATATTCTGTGGATTTTTTACCATCGGTTCACAATCGAAAATAAATTATGAATCGGAAATGTAAACAATATTTATTCAAGACAATATACTGACAGCAGTTTATTGCTTATATATGCGAGTATATCAAGAAAGAAAGAAAGTTTTATATTTGAAAAATGATACTAAATATAATAAATAGCATAGCAACCGCTCAGCGAACTGTGGTCACGTAGCCTAACAATAGTTTCTGCTCACGTGCTTAACACAAAACCTATTTACTCTGTGGTTTTGTGTGAAGTTGGTAAGTCGTACAAAAGCTCCACTGCGTACGATTCCAAGTTTATGGTGAATTGGACAAACTTTCTAACTCTGTATGTGAATAGCGGTTTCACATTGAGGATTGTTTTCAGTTTACAACTAGATTTCCTATGAACTTTTCTTTGCGTGACACCGACGACAAAGACTACTACTGTTTTATATGTAAGTATATAGAAGTGTTTTATATAGAGGACATGTCGATGAGCATATTATATTTTCTACAGTATGTAATAATGACAACTAAAAAATATACACGAGCTTTCAAAAGATACAGAGATTAATATCTAAGTACGTAGTTGACGTATTTAAGACACGTACGAAACGATTTGCTTCCTCGTTTATGATACGCAACGCCAAGGTCTGCAATGCCCTCCTGATTTCCGTTTTCCCGACCACCTACATGGGTAAGGTACCAAGGTACCAAGACTAGAGTGAATAGGCATCTTCTAGCCAAGCGCGCTCCACCTTAGACTTTATCTTCGCTTTCCATCAGGTGGGATAACAGTCAAGCGCTTATGTATAAAAAAACTGAAAAATCGAACAAAATACGAGTACAATATTAGATTGTATGATAACCAGCTAAAATATTTGCAAAATTTCCAGTTCAATTCATAAGCGGAACTGTTTTAACTATCAACTGCCAGATTTGACCCACCCATACAAATGTATTAAAAACTATAGACGTACGTGAGATATAAATAAACACACAACACGATATAAACTATATAAATCAATATAATTATATATTTTACTTACCGGTGGTTGAGCTTTGTGAATGCTCGTCTGGGTAGGTACCACCCACTCATCAGATATTCTACCGCAAAGTAGCAGTACTTGATATTGTTGTGTTCCGGTTTGAAGGGTGAGTGAGCCAGTTTAATTACAGGCACAAGGGACATAACATCTTAGTTCCCAAGGTTGGTGGCGCATTGGCGATGTAAGCGATGGGTAACATTTCTTGCAGAGCCACCCAGAGCGTTTGGTGACCACTTACCATCAGGTGGCCCATATGCTCGTCCGCCTTCCTATTCTATAAAAAAATATATATATAACACAACCAATTTTGTAACGAAGTTGATTACAAATAAAAATAAATAAATAAAACTCACAAAGGAGTTCAATATTTTGAATCGTCTATAATCCGCCATGACAGCTATGGATTGTAGGTCTGCATTAATACTGTTATTCTGAAAGAAGGAATGAAATCAGCTTTTTTTAAAGCGTAGTGTCACTTTTATCACCTCTTCTAAAAAAAGCTGATCTGAAGTATCTTTAAATCCGGTAAGGATCTGCGAAGAGGGCGGGAAACGATATATCCTCGTCCCTCGAGGGCCGGCTATCACTTGTAACCTCATAGCGCTGATCAATAGGCCTTTGTCTTTGGTTACTTATTTACTTGCAGAAATTGTAAGGAAAGAATAATGCAAATAATACGAATTATTTTTAACAATATACTACTTGATGGTAGGATTTGAATTGGTACCCACTCACCACATAATAATTCTAAAGCTAAACAGCAATACTTTGTGTTGGTGTGTTTCGGTTTGAAGATAGAGTGCGCCAATGTAGCCCAATGTGTATTATATCTTAGCTCCCAATGTTTGTCAGTCATAGACGATGTAAGTAATCGTTTATATTTTTTACAGCGCCAAGCGTTGGGTATTGGTGACCACTTACCATCAGAGCCCATTTTCACAGCCAATGTAACGCCCAGCATCCATTTAAACAATCCATATTATATATACAATGTAAAAAGCATTTTCTGTACATAAAATATTAGTAATCAACAATATATAAATTATTATTTATAATTTTATAACATATTTTTTTATAAAAAAAAACCTTTCATACCTTCAATACGCCAACGGCCGCGTCATCTAATATCCGTGCTCATCCAGTATAATATTAACAGAACTGTTAAGGGTGTAAGTGGCGGTAAATAAACCTTTAACACCCAGGGGATTGTCATGCAACTATATATATGAATATATATTCATAACTTAAATTCAAGCTAACAAAGTCCAACTGCGTTTCATCATATAAAGTGTCACCGCCCAGATTATTTGCATTATTAAAGTTCAATAGATGTTGCCGCGACACGAGCTAGTCTTGTGTAATCACAAGCAAGTGACGATAAGATATTAAGCCGAACCCACAGGCCTGGAAATGGTTACGTGCGGTCCGGTATGGCTGCTCGTTTCGCGCTGCTCGCCCTTGTATGACACACGCTACATCCGTTGCAATTCGTGGACCGCTGTGCCATACATATTGTTATGAACATGGGTCACACGTTTCCTTTATGAGGAAAATTCTTCGTGATTATTTCTTGTTAACTTTCTGTTGTGGGTCTGATACTGCCAAATTTGACGATGTCATTTAAAATGTAATGGATTTGTATCGCCCATTCTATATCATATATTCTTATTATTATTTTTAGCAATATTATAGTATAGTTAGTATTCCGGTTGGAAAGTGAGTTAAACTTAAGGCCCAAGGAACACAGTATCTTAGATTCCAAGTTTTTATACAATAAAATTAATATATATTAATTGAATGCAATGACTTTTATACTATAACTCTACGCTTTTGTTTATCATCAATAAAATTCAGTATTTTTTTAACATGAAATTCAAACTAATTAAAATGCAAAAAATAAAAACCCATTCGGAGTACTTAAATTAAATGCAAAATTATCGAGAACTTAATTTTAAGCCGATTAATGAATTAAGCCAATTATTTCTATACAAAATACGCATAATTATTTACTGAACATGATTACTGGTCATGCTTCTTATTCTGCTTAACGAATGACGTCACGATTAAAGAATGAATGCCGTACATTCGTCCGTTATCAGTCGACATCACGGGACATGTCTCACGAAGTTGTTTGATTACATCAGATTAGATTGATAATAAATTCGAGTTCAAGATCTCGAGTGAGTAATACGTCGAAATCTGTTCGGCGCTTAGCCGCTTTGTTACATTTATCTATGTAGAATGTAGATGTCTCCAAAAGAACATGTTCGTCGAATTACATACACATATATAACATAATAATAAATGAAATTGATAATGATATACTCTGATTATTTAGTATCTAACAGTAAATTTGTAATCGTGATTTACAAGTCAAATTAATTTTAGTAAAACTGCAGCTAAACTAGAAGGGTGTCCTAACACCAAGGAAGGATTTTTAATAAATATAAACCTGGACGTGATAAACGAGATGAAAGTTTGTTTTGAAGAGAGCTTTGGAAATTTTTATTTAGCAATTCAGAATTATTTGAGTTTATAATGAAAACATTTATTTTTAACTTTGCTACTTAATAAGTTTAAAGCTTAAAAACAAGATACATGAGTTTATATAAAAATATACGTAATAGAAACGCGTCGAATAACTATTCGGCAATTTTTATAGTGTTTATGCACATTTTTATTGTGAATAATTAATATATGTAATAGAAGAATAATAAGTTTCTAAAGAGTTATTCTTATATCTTAAATAACTACATTTCAAACAGATTTTATCTACTCTTATACACTGACCAGTTCAAGAGTGTTGGTATGAGCTGGTCAAAGTGTATTTTTATTTCGATTTCATAATATATATTCTGTCTTAAGCTTGTCTTTAGATAAACATAAATTATATTAATAAATTAGTTTTCTTTTTCTAGACATATTGAGTGAGTAAAATATTACATACAGTTCTTCGAACCTACATTAGAGTATCGCACGAAATCTACTTTTTCAATTTAATCTGAACAGAAGTATCGTCTCAAGGGTTTCGCCGTTTCGGTTTACCTTCTTGCAACTGTTTGTTATTTACAAAAATATCACATTAGACGGCGTATATCTAGTAGTATATAACCATCATCTTTCCTTTAGCTTATTATAATAATAATAATATCTTGGGACATTATTCACACATGGCTATCTGATCCCAAACTAAGCAGAGCTTGTACTATGGAAACCAGACAACTGATATACTACATATACTACTTTTCTTTTGTAAATACATACTTATATAGATAATTACACCCAGACTCAGGACAAACAGACATGTTCATGCACACAAATGTCTGTCCTGGGTGGGAATCGAACCCACAACCTTCGGCGTGAAAGGCTAGTATCTACCAACCACGCCAACGGCCCTCTTATTACCAATTGATTTGTAGTTTTATGCAGCTTGTCATTCTTCGACCCAGCCTCTTGTTGGTTTTATCCATATAGTCTTCCACAGAATCCAACTAACATTTTTGGAGTGAAAACTTCTTTAGGCGCGTTGCGTGGGTTTATCGTAGGGGATAGACTCGTGGCTTCGCTTCACTGACATGCTAATGTTAATATAATGAAATCGTTGAAAGTACAAATAATCTAAGTATTGTGGAAATGAATGAGGATAATAATGATTTAAATTTATGCAAATACTAAAAGTATACACAAAAGTTATAAATCTATTTTAACTATTACTCATTTAAATTAAACTGAATTAACATTTTGTACCGAATTTGCGACATACTTTGTAATTTGATTAATAAAAAGGGATAGAATTATTACTTGTATTGCCAAAAGATGTGGAAATTGGACAAATACATATCAAGTTTTCACTTTTTTCGGCCGTCCCTACTTTTTTACAGCCTGTTTTTTTTGGTTTATCTCTTCCCATGCGTATTAAAATATAAAATATTTTCTACTATCATTATATATAGCGAAAATAATAACGAACGTAATTTTGTTTGTCATATCCTCACATCAGCCTGGTTTTTATTCAAAAAAAAAAATATAAATAACGCGAACTCCGGTAAAAATAAATTTGACACCAATCTGGAATAACAAACACGGCTTTTAATTATTAATTACATTTTTTACTTTTATTATTTTAACTCACACTACCATAACACAGCTATACATGATATCCCGGGATAGTGGCACCTTGAACAGCCGGCTAGCATAACTCCACAAAGCCTTTCTACCTAAATTCCTGGTCAGCACTTATATAAACGTGGAGATTGTAACTGCAACTCTGATCGGGCAATAAATATTGGAAGTCCATGAACAAAGTGACCGATACCTCAGAAAACAGAATATTCAAATATGACATCTAAATATTATATTGATTAACTGATTATTATTTATTGTTGCGATGAGACATGATTCTCTATAGAGATACTCGGTTAAGCCAAAATCGTCGCTTACAACGGATATAGTAAACACGCTATTAAAACCCATATCGACGGCATTTCTATAGCTTATATCGTTTATTTGTGCTGGTGACTATTGGATCACTGAAAAAGTGAACTAAAAAACTGCTTTATTCGAGTTTAACAATTGTGTCTTTGCAATTATCGATTCAAGAATATCCTGCTTATTCTTTTATATGTAAAAAGTGAAGTTTGGTTCCTATATTTAACGAATAGTTATTGTACGATTAATATACAAATAAGAGGTATTAAAGTCATTCCTATAAGTTTTTTCGACACATACATGTGACTTTAAAACTTAATACATTTATTTGAAACATTAAAAACGTTAGCAAATCGAATCAATTCTTGTATATTAGTAACAAGGTAATACAGGTACAAATAAATGCCAATTCTATTATTCATTGTTCTATGATCAAGTATAGGTAATTAGTACTAATCATCGTGATTGCGTTAATTGACATCAAATGCCAGCTAAATTACGTCCCGTCGGATTAGATCGTCTGTGAGTTGTGCTCTAGCTAATTGCCATATTTCCTGTCTAATATCTAGGCTGAATTGCTTGCAAGTAATATGATTGACGGAGATTTTATAAATTATTTGTAAAAGAAGGCTATTGGTCTAGTGCACTCTAGTGGGCAATACTCGTCCCGTGAAGCGATAGCTCGTGACCTGATTTCCATACACCTAAATGCTATCATCAAATAAATATAAAAAATATCTATGAAATTGTTGAGTACACTATTTGAGGAAACATTTATGTGTACATGCGGAAAATAGTATACTTAATTGTTATGAGTAATAATAACTTCAGATATTCCAAATTTGAAAATTGCAAATATGAAAATGAAATAAATAACAAAGAGAAGGATCGTAATCGCAAAGTTTATACAAAATCTCGTACGCGTGTTCATTTTCAGTAAATCAAGCGATTCCCGCAAGCGATCTGCGACGGACTCGAGGGACCTTTAAGTTTAGGGCTGCCTTTTCCTTTTGCTTTGGTATTTTGAACTGCATGCTTTTCTTTTCAGTTTTCTTCTCTTTTCTTATGTAGTAGCGTTATCGTATTGCCTAGTTTTTGTCTCTTTCATCCATTCACAACAATATTGTCACTACTGTTTTTCTAATTTGATTGTATTCTTATTTATCTCTTCTAATTATTCTGATTTAGCATGGCATGATTATTTCTAGCTAATTATATAATATTAATGATGATACAAAAAAATGCGGCAGAAACATTAGATCTGATTCCATAATATTACATAAAGATCAATACAATATTTAAAATGTTCATGAAACCTATGATCATTTATTTATTTATTTATTTATTTGACAACACCAACAAGTAGTACAACAAAAATACACATTAAACAAAAGTCATAATACGTAAATGGGTAATTGCCTACTTTTTTACAGGTGTTCTAAGATTACTTGGAAATTATAAGTCAACATTGTAAAAAGTTAAGTGATAAAATAAAACATTATAGAATTAATAAAAATAAAGAGACAATCGGATACAGTCTTAATACAGTTTCATGTCAAAATTTAAAACTTAATTAAATTAATTAAAATTAAGCAAAATTATCAATTGTGAGTTTAAATACATTGTAAGAGATTGTAAAATGTCATAATCAAATTAGAAAGTTTGAATTATACATAGGAATATTAATTTTCAGTTTGTATGTAACGTCTTAAAACTAGGATAACCGATTGGAGTTACTGAATTATTATAGTCTATAAATTATAATTTATGTACACTATTGTTTTTTTCTTAAAGTAAATGATATTATCATTAAAAATGTCAATGTCTGGATAAACCGTTGGATTATTTTCGTTCTTTTTATTATTATGTAAGGAAGTTGCTATTTTATCATAATAGATATTAATTGTAACAGAACCAGTAAGTTAGATTGTAATATAATAAGGATGTCCGAATAATTGTTCTTTTAGTTCTTTACTAGGTATTTGTATGCAAGGTATTTAATTTTTTTTACGTTAAAGCGTATCAACATTTTTGAATTTAAAATGGAACTCAAAAAATATGACACTTGTAAAAAAGGCCTTTATATCAAATAGACTTTAAAAATATATAGAGAAAAAACCTTTATAAAAAAACACACACACAAAGACAGATATTAAGAAAAGACCATTAAATTATAATCCCGGAAGTCACAGCCCTAACCGCATAAAAACCCTTCGTATCCCGTACCCGGGACATGGCGATAATAAAAACCCCACACGCCTACTCGTCGCATGATTAATGTTGGATCTGACACCGCCTTAGTTCAACATAAATGGCTTTGCGCATGACATGTTTAATCTTTGACCACTACATTTAGTATGTGCACACTCTCGCGTTAAACAATGAGGTTATACCCACGACTTCATACGTGTGGCTGTGTGAAATGCTGCTACTTTTATGTCAATATTTCTACAATTGCTGCTATAGAAACTTAATAAAACTTTAGAAATAGTAAGGTACTAACTTTTTTATACCTTTTCTAACGCAGTGGAAGTTTTCAAATGAAGAAAACTCCACATAACACTCATTAGACACTTTCTTTGCATAATTTAACTATCTACAAACATTGATTAATTACTGCACATTCACAAATTCTAATATAATATTTTATTATTTCTATCGTTTATATGGAATGTATTTGTTATCTCTATCAATGTTTTTTTTAAATAGTAATCTCGTTAACGTTCCACTGCTGGGCAAAGTCCTCCTTTCTTTTTAAGGAGGTTTGGAGTTATTTCATCACTATATATATAGGTTAAGCAGATTCACCTGCAGTAGGATTTTATTCACAAATCTGCATTTCTTCACAATGTTTTCCTTTACCATTAAGCACAAGGTGAATAATTGAGAACATGAAAGCTTAGCAGTGCTTCTCGGTTTTTAACACGCGACTTTCATTCAAGGTACACATGTCTATCCTGGGCGATATTTACTCCGTGATGTCAACTTTTTTTATGGCAAATATTAAAACAAACTAACTACTAAAAAGGTAAACGTGGATTTAGAGCATATTTACGTCCATTATTTGCATATATACTATCGATATGGACTACCATTAGCATCATACGTTACCTTTCCTCTTCTTCTTCTCCCTGCCCTTGTCCCACTACGTGGGGTTGGCACAACGTGTATTGTCCTTCCACTTCTCTCTGTCACTCGTCATCGCAGCAATTACTCCTTTCATACACATATCCTTTCTTACGCAATCCATTCATACTTTCTTCGGCCTCCCCCGTCCCCTATATCCATCAACATTCATATGTTACCTTTCCTATGAGCACTTTATCAGCTTTCATAATAAAAAAAAATCTATTAAGCTCTTAAAAAGCTATATTAAAATCTACTCTTGGTAAGTTCCATTTGCTTATAGATAAACAGAAATTATATTTTATAGAATTACAAGGTCCTCTAATAATAATGAAATATTATAAAATGTTATAAAGTGTCTTATTAGCTAAATAAAAACATTTCCGCTGAAATTTACATCGATGTATCAGTGACCAAGTTCTATCAACCAAACAATGACACTTTATTTAATAGTTTTAATACGTTTACAGTATAATACCGATTACAGTACTACAATGACATAGCTCAAAATTAATTCAATTCAGTTCTTATTGAACATTAGATTTGGCCTTGGCGGATGATAATACGACGGAACAATAAACATGGAGATACAGATTTATGTTTAATCCTCATTTAGTCTTATGTTCAATAGAACTGGTTCACAATAAATATTGCTCTCTTCTAAATTTCCGACTACTTCTGAGAAATATTTTTCCAGAGAAAGCTCGAACTCTGGCTTTGATCCTTGCAACTTGAACTACGAATCATAGATATTACATATACACGAACAAATCTCGTTAAATGAAGTCTGTATTATAAGTTTATTGCTTTCTCCTTAAATATGCAAGTCCAATTACCAGGGCACCATAAATCGTAAGTAAGTGACATAATATTTATAGATACAAGTTTGAAACACATGCCATAATATAGATGGGATCTCGGAACGTAATCATTTTGATTTCATTACTTCTATTTCGATGCTTTTTGAAATATCATTATTAATACGTTAAGGCTCCGCTTATATTTTATTTAATATTTTTAATTTTCATATTAAGAGAATTATAAATGTTCAGTTGTTTCAAATGTTTTTTCATATCTTCCTATGTGATATTACGGAGAGCTGGAACGCTTTTAATGAACACGGGATTGACTTCGCGGATTTGTACGAGTAAATTTTTAGTCGTTCAGCTGCTAAATCGAAATGGATTTTAGCCGTCTGTGCAAAACTTTCTATCAAATTGGAGTAACAAATATTTAATAAAAGACTTTTTTATAGAATAGGAAGGCGGACGAGCATATAGGCCACCTGATGGTAAGTGGCTACCAACGCCCTTAACCATTGGCACTGTAAGCAATCGCAAATGTAAGTTAACCATCGCTTACATCGCCAATGCGCCACCAACCTTGGAACCTAAGATTTTATATCCCTTGTGCCTGTAATTACACTGGCTCACTCACCCTTCAAACTGTTACACTACAATATCAAGTACTGCTGTTTTGCGGTAGAATATCTGATGAGTGGGTGATACCTACCCAGACGAGCTTGCACAAAGCCCTACCACTAGTATTCCGTTTTTTAACTTTTTTTTTGTTGTGCAACAAACATTGTTCAGCAAAATTAGAACGGGCACAACCTACTAGCATCTATTACAAATCTTTATTTTTTAATTCCGCTGCATTATATACATTTACATATAAGAGAGCAAATGAAAACATATCGTACAATTTCTAATAAATAAAGAAATAAGAAAAACAGATTAATTTTTTTTTATTTAACTTCATGAGTGTTAGTGCTTACAAATATACTGTTGTTGTGTAGTGTATACAGTAGTAGAGACTGGTTCAGACGTTAGTCAGTGATTTTAGATCTAAGCGTCCACATTCACGGCAAAAGATTGATTGCTCACATTAGAAGCCCGGCCAAAGCGAAAATTGTATCGGCCATTTATCGCAGTCACATACCATTTATATTAAAGTTCTAAGACATTTTATCTGCTTCTGTAAATGTAATAAAACTCTTAAAGACCATTTGCGTATAAATAAATATCAATAGATAAATTTCATTATACATACATATTAATTCCCAAAAAAACATGAATAAAGTATAGTGAACGCTGTTATGAAAACTAAAAAATGATTCTGTTTTATAGTAATTTGTTAATTAATTATCAGAACGAATGGTCGTGGCTTCAGAAATATGTACTATTGATAATTCACATTAAAACTGGATGAGTGGCACTAAAGAATTTAAAGGGAAATATTACTCAATCCATATACCGTTAATACACCGCCATCCATGGCAACAAAATCCCTTGCGCCTGTAATTACACTGGCTTACCCTTCAAACCGGAGCACAGCAATAAAAAATTGCTTTTCATCGGTAGATAATTAGTGGCACCTACCCAGAGGGGCTTTCGCAAAACCCTAGCAAGTATAAAAACATTTCATAGGTACTTTATAAATAATTATTATAAGCAAACACAAGAACCGCCCCTTAAAAAAATGAAATCATATTCCCCTTACTTAACGGCATCTCTTTAATATGCTGATTGCGTTTAACATCGAAAGGTAAATTAAAATGGTGTCTCACTAACATAAACAATAATGAAGTTATCCCAGCCCAAGTCGCGTAATGAAGAACTATTAACGTTGTAATGACTTACCGGAGATTTTGTTATCTGGGCACTCGATTATAACCCTTATTTATAAGGTGATAAGAGTCAATAATTAGCATTTATTGAATTTGTAACGATTTGTAAGTCGAAGTCAACGTAAACTATCAAGTCTATTACTTTTGAGTTCCTTAACTTTGTTTGTATGAAATATTGCTAACGTTACAAATCTTCATCATATGATTACGTATAATACATATCATACCAGAATTCAAACAACAATGAGCAATTACTAGCTAAATATATTCTAGAAAGTTCTATTTAATACTTCATTCGAATTTAATGTTTTACATATTTTTATCGTCATTTATTTATTTTTATATCTAGGTTTATCTATGCAGCGATCTCTGCCGGGTATACTTTGTAGCAAAAACTTATCAATATGAATAAAAACATAGGGTATGGTTGAAAATCAACTTGCGAGCAGCTTGCACTGAAACCTCAATAGAATGATTATTTTATTTTAAATAAATACACGTTTAAAAAGCTATAAAGATAATATTAGTGCATGTAAAACGTTTTCTTTTAATGAAATGTATATTGGTAAGCAGAATTTAAATGGCGGCGGTAAGGGACCTATTACATTATATTTGGCTTATTTGCACATATAACGCAAAATATGTATATTTTTACCCGTTAAAAATAAATAATGTCTGGCAACTGGTATTATTTTTCACTATACAAAATATAATATTTTCCTTAAGCTGTCAATGTGTCCAGAACACTAAATACAAGATTTTCTAATGTGCTAATAATTAAACTCTTGAAATACAAACAATAATAAAGAAACAATGGTTTAAAAACACCTTTCCTGCGTTTTACAAAGTGATTAATTGACCCCAAGAGAATCTAAATAAGAATATCCGTACGTTTTCGAAACATTTAAATATTCTCTGAAAAATATTTCTATTGAAGAATTAAATATCTTGAACAAAGTTCTAAAGGAAATAAACACATAAGTCGGTCATTGAATTCGGCAATGGTGTGTGAAGAGGGCGCTTTGAAGATATCCGATATTCATATATTGTGTGAAGACGCTTTTATGTTGGCGTCGGTGGAAACTCGTAAACATCTTTTATAATCTTATGAATAGAAAAGCAGGAAACGTGCGAGAATTCCTGTTGCCATTGGATCCGTACCTCGAGGAAAAACTACTAATATTCCTCTTTTTATGTGACCCTGTGACATACCGCCATATCATAGTCATCATTAATTTAAATAACTTGACATGGAATTAACAATATATTTACAGATAAAAAATAATAATAGCTACTGTATAAATTACGACTGCGTTGCGCTAGAATGCTTGCAGCGTATGCAAAAAGTGAACCAGCCATCTTGTCACCAAGGAAGGTAATGAGACGGTGTGTTTTATCTTTAAGATAGATTTTGCATTATTATTACTATGAAGTTGTTATTTCAATGTGACCGCTTAATTGCGTAATGATGATATATATTTTTTGAAACTAGAGCCAGCTGTTGCTGATGATATAATTCACTCTGATATAATAATAGTCACCATGATAGTTGTTGATAAGATGATTTTGGTCATTATCACAAAAACTAATTACAAACATTAGGGCTGTGTACATGTATATGTAGATTGTAGGAAATGGTAAGAAGGTAGGTGGCGAAAACGTGTAAACAAATTTAAGTGGCTATACGAAATCGATAATGATGTTATAGAAAATTGACCGTTGTGTAAGTGGATTGCGATTTTTAATCCGTCGTTTTTAGCATAAAATTCACTGCTGTATTACAAAAACTCAAACGTATTAGTTATTAAATAATATTGCAACCATATTTAATGTAATTAATTTCATTAGAATCATAAACGATTTATGAAAAATTTAAATAGATTCTGACACAAAAGTGTCTCCACTTTTGTGTCAGAATCAAAAGAATCAATCAAAAGAAAAATTAAAATAGCACTTTCGCACGTCAATGTTGGTTTTTTTTCTAAACTGGTTGTTGATTCTAAACAATATTGATTGTAAGCTCTGAGATTTTGATTACAAAATAAAAACATTTTTTTGAAAATGTCAGGCTGTCTTTTCTAGTCCGATTATATACAATTATGAAACTTGAGAAGACAAAAGTGTTTTGTAAAAACCTTTTTGTCTCTTAAAATCACTCAGAAGAAAGCAAAAAGCATTACCTAAATCTCTAAAGTTCTCAGAATAAAGTCTTGGACACAGGTTAAGGACCTGTGATCATTAAAACTTCAATACGCTTACATTCTGAATACATTTTATAGAACAAATCTTTAGAATTCTGAGGAACCCACGAACTTTTGCATCGTAATCAGTCTCTTGTGAAATATATTCGTTTTAAAACAGAAAAATAGCATTAATCTCTCCTTTTGTCTTCATTCGTAAGATGCTAAATCCATCTCACTGTCTTCTTTGTTGTGTAGAACATTCAACGCTATTTATTTCTTGGCCTCGGATTCTTTAAAAAATATATATTTTTTTACTTATTCATTTTTTAATAAAGATAATATAAATTTTTAGTATGCTTAACAATGTATTCGATTAAAACATGTGCTAGGTTGGTCATTGTACCATGAGTGGGCTTCTATTTCTCTCCTTTAATATTATAGCTTATAAAAAGTCAGGTATCATCTACATAAGTTGTGTTTACATATCACCTGGCGAGGAAAAACGTATTTGGGAAGAAAACCTGTCATATATTTACACCAACCTGTGATATAGTCTGGTACAATAATATAATAATAAAACCAAAAAAAGTTCTATAACCTTTTCGTTACAAGGAATAAAATCCTTTTCTATGTCGTTATATTTTCATGCAAATTTAACAATTCAATTACAAAATCGAATACGCTCAAATTTATTATGAAGAATAGTTTAAGTAATTTAAAATATGAAGCACTAATTTAACACAAACAAAATTGCTTGTAATAAAAGCAATTAATAAAATATTACTAAGAAAACTATTGCATATAGATCAGATATATCTGCATTATTGAATTATTTAAAACCGCGTCGATATAAATAATGACACTTTAATTATTTCCATTTGTGTAGATGTTAATTAATGTGGTTATTTACCGTCGTGTTTGTTTAATAAACGCGTTAATCACTTTATGATTAATATATGAAGATTTTTTATACCAAGCATAACATCACAAGGCACCTTCTCTTGTAAAGAGATTTCGCACAAATTTAATTAAATTTAAATAAATTAGCGTCATATCACTTCAAATGTATTTTTATTTCATAAATTTGATTTTATTCGTAAAATTATTATTTAAAATTACGATATGATGTAATACAGTGAGCCACCATTCTTGTATAAAAGAAACTCATGTAACAATAGTATTAAATTCAGGTTTGTCTATATCAATCAATTCTATTAATTATTATATTATTAAGCTGAGAATATTAATTTAAAGACAGATATACTCAGAATTTTATTTTTTTGTTAAAAATAATTATAGCAGCTGGAGATTATTGACTATGTTATTAAGGCAGACGAGCAAATTTGACATATGATGGTAAATGTTGGCGGTGAAGTTGATCACCCATAGACATTGAATCGCCCCTTATTACTATTACGCTTACAACCACACGATCTGTGTATTTATATAATTTACGTCTCTGGCTCACTGAGCCTTTAAAACGAAACATAAAAATACATATTGCGTTAGAATAACTAAAGAACAGTCACACAGACGGACCCATCGGTAACACTAGGACTTTTTAAATTTAGAATTCCGTTTAAAATAAGGAATTGGAAGTGAAGGAAATATCTACGAAACGAAATAAAGCTAACCTCATAAAGTCGAATCGCTTATGCAACATTAAATCATATAATAAAATTTATTGAAACGTTTTTATAAATTTCGCGTTGAACCTCAAACGATCGCGTTTTTATCGGTCCTCCTTTCATAAAGTCTTCAGACTCTGAGGGGCGAATGATTTGTGAATGGCGCGAAATCTACTTAAATTTCCTCATTTCGACTGAAATCGCTGAACCGTTCAGATGGTCACGTAATAAATTATTTCTTTCGAATTGTTGCGGTGAAAAACAGGCGTTGTTTGCGAGTTTCGGGTTTATTTCCATTGTGAATTTTGTATCATTTCATTGTAATTTCACTTAAAAAATGTTGATGAAAATTTAATTATGTCATGGAATCATTAATTTATATGTTTATTTCATTTAAAAATGTCTCATTAGTTGATAACAACACTATGTCCTTTGCCGTCTGCGCCGCTGACATAAGAATTGTAAGCAAAATTCCACGATGATTGGTTGGACAGTCCGACGCAAAAGTGTAACAAGCAAACTCACTTTCACCTTCATAATATTAGTTAGGATAAAATAATCACACGTTCTTCTTCGAATATTACAAAAACATTAACGATCATATGTTACGGGGTACAACACAACATGCTGAAAAAACGCGGATCCGTTTCGGTCCAGGACCGATTCTGAAAGTCGATAAGAGCTCATTCACTTTAATGAGCTTAATTTGCAAAAGTCACAGCAAAAAGATAAAGTCCGGTGTTAATAGAACTTTGTCAAAGGACAGTTTGGCGAACGAGTCACTGCGATCGTTAATTTAATTATTGAGTTTGAATAACTTTATTTGTACAGTTTGAATATACTTTGTTTAATTTAAGGTTAACTTTTTTAATTCAATTGTTTTAATTCTAGAGCTCGTTTAATTCGTATTAATGTAACGAGATAGCTTTGTTTTAGTTATATTATTCAAATGTCGCCGTAATTGTTTTAACTTAGACAATATTAAAAGGCACTTTGTGGCAGAGCTTTTGGCCCGTCTGGATCAACACCACCTCATCACATATTTTACACCAATAGCAATACTTATTAGTGTTGTTTACTAAAGATGCTCCACTGCACTAATAATTTTTCATATGCTTTATTTGTTTATACAATTCATTAAGCGATAAAAGAAAGGATAATAGTTCTAACACATTTGTATCGTTTAAGATTTGATTCATGTGTTTTTTTTACACACTGCCATCGTTGCGAAAATTGCGAAAAAGGGACATGAAATATTAACACAAGTTAAATAAATATTATTCGGTTACGTTTCACGTGCTCCGAACAAGGGACCGTCTCTGTTATTTGTGATCATTCAAATTTTAATATTTTTTTAATTTCCTTTCAGGTAAGTTCCGCTACATAATATGGTGAGATTATTCTACGGTATGTATTATAATTATTTTATATATATTATTATATTTATATTAATATAATTTGGCCGAAATATAATAAATATAAAAAAAAACAACCGTATTTACTATGTACGGATATCAAAGCTGTTAACAATTAGCATAGTGACTAGTTGGTCTGAGTTTTTTGAAAACTGTCGACATAATAGAACCCCATTAGATAAAAAAACGAAGTAAGCTAATTAAGTTACTACATTTATTACTTTAATTATTAGTATTATTATTTTACTACTAAAAGAGCACTAATAATATCCTGGGACATTATTCACACGGCCATCTGATCCCAAACTAAGCAGAGCTTGTAATATGGAAACCAGACAATTGATATACTACATATACTACTTTTCTTTTGTAAATACATACTCATATAGATAATTACACTCAGACTCAGGACAAACAAACATGTTCATGCACGAAAATGTCTGTCCTGGGTGGGAATCGAACCTACAAATTTGCCTGAAAGGCAAGAATCTACCAACCACGCCAACCGGCCCGTCTTGCCAGTTATGCCCTTCAAACTGAAATACAACAAGTGAGTGGTATCTACCAAGTCGGGCTTGCACAAAGCCCTACCGAGTAAAACTATCTTGAATTATTTAAAGTATAAAATTCTAATTATTAAACGAGACTCGATGTATTCCCACCTTTAGCTAAAGTCAAACTCAATTCGTGTAATGTCCACAAAGTCCGCCGCGATGAATTCCGCACAATCCTAACGAAACTGCGCACCGCATCTCATGCGCACAAATTACGTACAATTACTGCTTAACTACGTTAAACCATTGTAAATTTAGCTCCCCGACCCCTCTAGCGCTTAAAGAATCCAGACAAACGCGGAGACCAGATTGATATAGCCGGGGTTCTTCATTAATTGGTCGCTTTTAGACCCCCATCTTCTGGTTTATTGCGACTTCAGACGGTGACACACAGCCGAACATATAAAACGAAGACTTAAGTGGTATACTTAAGGTTATAATTCGTTTGACTGAATCTTTGTTAGGGTTAGACGGAAAGCAATACAAATTGATCCCATCAGCATTGTTGGATCCCAGGATACGGTGTTTAAGGAGCGATCCGGTTGATAGTGTCAGAAATTACGCTATACTAACAGTGGATTAAGCCGCCGGGTATGCTCTGAATTATAGGCGATTTAACCTTAATTACAGCTATCAAGTGATAGGGAAGCGTCGGTATGAAGATGTTTCAGCATTTTACTATTTAGATCGTTACTCTAAGAGACTACCTGAAACTCTGAATAAAATATCAATTTGATTGTAAAAAAAACTACACATATTTACTTTTTTTTTATTTTATTCCAGTTAACTTTCGTACAGCTCGATAGATCTGAAATTCAAATAAAATATAACAAAACAAGTAATCTAAAAAGGGCTGGCGTAACACCGGCAGTAAACTTGCTATCTGCGGTTCGTATCATAAATAAAGACAGCGCCGGTGGGCAAATGCCGCGGTGTGACACACGGCCGCGATGCGTGCGTGCCAAACTACCCTCCCATATAGAGTAGAAACATAGGTATTGCCGTAGGGTTGGCAATATTGACTATTATTTATGTTTATTATACTTCATAACGAAAAGCTTTAAGTAACACTTTATTATTTGGCATAAGTAGAATACGAACGATGTAAGTCTTCTATTTCATATACCGTCTACTGGCGTTCAAGCATGGCATTTAAGATGTTATTTATCTATTGTAATTTTTTGCCGACCTGGATTTCCGTTTCAGCTATACAGACTAATAAAAATTACCTAGAAATCGAATATTCGAAATCTGTATCGGGTTTATTTTTTATTTTTATACGTAATGTAAATATCACACCAAGAGATAGACATAAGCAAATTATATAACACGGAATTTTTTAAATATTTTTAAACAAGACATGAACAAATAATATAGTACTCCATTTTTATTAACAAATTCAAAGCGCTGTCAACTTACAATGTAGCAAGAACATGGTGACCGACGTTGAGCTTAATGTTTTTTATGGCGCTATTTTTACTGTTAATAAAGTCTGCCCTTTGAGCAAATCTTGCCAAGAGTACATATAGATAGTCTATAATGTAACACTATTTTGACACATTAAATATGAGCTAATGCACAAAACTTAGTTATATACTTTAAAACTTAAAACTAAATCTATTCAATAGTTTTGCATGTGATGCATGAAAAGACTAAGAAAAAGATTATTAAGTATCTCTATTTCGTCTATATATAATGTCGCAAAGATATTCAAATTATAATTAATTAAAAGTGTCTGCTCTGATATTAAAATAAAATAAAACAGTGTCAGCCCTACATTAAATACCTACACTGTTAATACAACAAGTCTGCGCTAAGCTTTAGCATGATTTGGCACACATTCAGATTGCTCAATTGCACGGCGAAATAACGTAGCTTTAGATTTCAGTGTACATTTTAAAATTCCCTTTTTCAGCAACAAACTCCATTCCTATTTTTATCATACTTCTTTAGTAGGGAGATATTTTTAAACGTAAACGCACTCTTAAACAATTTGAATCTATATATAATCAATCATCAAATACGTATAAACATTTATCTTATGATTTATAACTGATAATATTGTAAATAATTATCACACGTGACATATTGAAAGCTTATTGTGATGAGTGTGTCCTTTAAATCCTCAAGTTATACGTTTCGAGTTCTTACCTTTACAGGAATTTAAATAAAAATCTTACAATAATAAAATACAAGTTACTTTAAATAATTTTCATAATAACGCTCTGCTATTGTATTTATTTATTTGGACCTCCAACCGTTGTACATAAAATACATCCAACATATGCTTGACATTCACTTAAACTAAATATGTACTACCAATTATAGAACACACCGTTCCCAACCGCAATAACAATGTTTATAATTTACGTAACAATAATTCTACAATAAGTATTGGTAACTGAACATGAAAATTTCTTTTTAAATATTTAAGAACGTCCATAATCTATATCGTACCGAGGATAACTAGTTACATAGATATGATAACTTTAGTTTTTGTGTGATTTTGGAGTCATTGATATCATGCTGTTTCAGATTAAAAAGTAAATATAATTAAAAAAAAAAAATATATAGATATATAAACATATATATATATATATATATGTTATAAGAAAATATATATGTTTATATATCTATATATATTTTTTTTAATTATATTTACTTTTTAATCTGAAACAGCATATATACATATATATATATATAATATATATATATATATATATATAAAGGAAGTTGTTAATTTAGCAGCTTTCTTTGTTGTTGAGAGTTTAGAGAATGTTATACATGTCTTCAAAACGTCAAAACCGTTTAATGATCTATTATATATTTTATTTCTAATCACTTAATAAATATGTCGATCTTAACATTACGATGGTGGATTCAAATCTGAGAGTGATTACATGTTCTTAATTGGTGTTTATAAATCTAACCTTGCTTGGCGGTGAAGAAAAACATCGTGAAAAATCCTGCACGTGCCGGATATAATGCTGACACGTGTGTCCACCAAGCAGATTCGGAACAGAGTGGTGGAGTAAGTTTCAAACTTTCTCATTTAAAGAACTCCTGGACAAATATTATACAGCTGAGATACTTTTAGCTTTATATTATTAAGTAGATTACGCTTAATTCGAGTTACTTACGAGTTAATCGACTTGAAATAAATAACACAAGAACATTACAAACAGATAATATAAATTACTAACAACAAAAGTATATAAATGAATCCATTAAAGATTTAATTGAAAAGTGACAAGCGATAAGACGTATAGCTAGACAAGCCGACAGTGACATGACGGATCAGAAATAAATGGCTCTAACGACTTTATAGATTACACTATCACAAAGTACATAGTTGTGTCGGTACAATTTGAGCGAGTAAAACTCTATTCAACCAGATCAGACACATAAGGCACCAATTTAAAAGCACCAACAGATCAACGCGACAAATTGTCGTACACTAACGAGACTAGCTTATCTTTGATCGGGCAATTGTAAATAAATTTATGTTCCTAGATAACTTGTATACACCCGCATCCAAACTTGCGTTCCTTCTACCATGAGTTTACATTTATGTTCGCGATAAATTTCATCAACAACCATTACTGTTTTAGTAAAAGTATAAATATTTGAATAAAGAATAAATACGTCGATGTATGGTATCGTAGTGTTATTGATTTTTATTTTCGGGGCATTATTTGAAAAGGCATCGGCGACCACGAATCGATTGTTATCACTTGATTGCTCGATGTCATCTGACAACGCGCAGTGAATAGATAGCGAATGGAATACAATGGAATTAAGTTGTGTTAAATCAAAACGCAGCCAGGGTCCGTTCGTGGAATAAATAACGAATGGCATCTGATAGAGATATATTGGCTCTCGTTTGCTATTGTTACGCGATGGAGGCGGAGGATATATGCTGTCACGTGTTGTGAAATGACAAATATTATAATAGCCTGCGCAGGAAGTGATTATTTAACCCCTTGTCTTCTTTCTTCTTTACAATATGTTATCTGTGATGTTATCATTTGCAGGAACATCTAACAATATTTTATTTTCTCACGAAAGAATATCACACACAATCATAGTTATTTACATTTTTGCGTTTCCTTGTGAAGACTGAATGGTGGATCAGTTTTCATCGCAAAATGATATTGTTATTTATCTATAATTTTCTTGAACCTCGCAATAAGATAATAATGATAAATCTCAAAATGTAGTAGTGAAGAGTGTGATTTCATCATACAGGCTTTAAAAGAAAATATTAAATATAATTTATTTTATTTAAAACCGTTTTTAAAGATTATAAGAAGTATATTACGCTGATATTCCCAACCGAATTATATTATAATGAATAATTTTATACTGATACAACTTTTAAATATTTTTCATATGTTATCATTTTTAACAATTTTAATATGTTATCTTATTATTTTATATAGTTTTCTATATAATTTAACTTTATCTAAAATCCTTTCGCAGCATACCCCAGTTCATGTCCTATCACTGTCTCCCATCTTCGATAAATCGGTACTTTAGCGTCGATTTGAACAAAACTGCGACATATTGCTTTTATTGACGAAAAATTTTTATCTGCAAAAATAATGAAACATAAAATGATTTATAAAAGGTAAAATAGAATAAAAGTCATCATCTGAGGTGCGTTCAGAGACTTGTAATGAAAATCACAAGGTTTTTTTTAAATATTACAAATAATTTTGCCTATGTGTTTTTATGATGTATTTAAGTTTTCTCTACGAAAACCTACTATGGTACCATTATTATAATCGTTCTGTTCAAGAAAATTATTATTTTTAATTTAAAAATATACATAACAAACACTATACGAGGTCCGTGTATACTCAGTGAGCCAATGGGTAAATGGTCCTATTACCCACTTGTTATGTAACTGCGAGGATACTTTATCCTGACAGATGCATAGCAAGTAACCGCTGTTGCGAAGGTGGCTTGGCTCTGCTATATGTATCTGTGTAACCGACCATTATCAGTTTATGTGATATCACCATAATCGATTTCGACCCACTATATAATAAATAAATATTTAGGTAAAAGGCTCATAGAAGTAAGAAGTAAGTTGAGAGTGTATGGTTTCGCCTATTTTCTTGTAATCCCCAACCAAACTACGCTTCATGGACACGCTATAACTCGCCGACCACGAAAGACCTCGCTGCTGTGGCTCTCCGTTCCAAAAACAGAACATTCTTACATGTGCCAAAACGCTGCACACTGTTTAACTAAACGTAACAACAGTCAAATGTGTTTGCAGAATTTTTTCGTTGTCAGCAATTAATATATAAACAAATATATATATTTTTTATATAATAGCTACTGAATATTTATTAAACGTAATATTTAAATTCTTCAATTCCAGACATTTCGTAGTCATCCTTATCCTCGCTATCATCCCATAAACCACGTGTCTTAATGAGAATTCGTTCTAATATAGTGTCTAAGGGCTCGTCTCTACCATAAAATTACTTTCGTTCTTCAATAGAATAAATGTATAACTAAACAATTTTAATTTCTCTAAATATATGGCATTAATTGTTTGCTCATTGAATTACGATGGCGAATCACGTGGGCAAATCCGCCGGCGAAAACTATTCTGTTATAAACTACTGAAGTTTATTTACTGTATAAAAATTAACGTAAGACGAAATAAAAGAAGTAAAAATCTTAATTTTTTTATTGTTAAGGCATAAAGAAAAGTTTTGGAGCTTTTTCCACGCGACTGCCCCAATGTGTTTTCCCTCCCAAACAGGTCTCCCTTCGTCGAGCTTTACACGAGAGGAAATTTTAACAAATATTAAACACATGAAAATTAAGTGGTACATTTTGAATCACTTGGATTTGAACTTGCAATCTTCACGTGTTCTTAACACTAAGCCATTTCGGCGTTCCGTAAAAAGAAGCCGAGAACACAAGCTCTTTAAAAATAAACGAAAACAGTAATGATTGAAATACGAGTTCCCTTTTTCGAAATGATGAAGAAGAAATGAATTTTAATAGTAAGTCAACATCACGGGTGTACGGGTTTTGATAATATTGTGTTTGTTCAGAGCGAGGGCCTTGTAAAAACATATCGGATGCTTGTTTGCTGTATCCGAAGACAAACGTCTCAATTTCGGAGGGCGCTTTGTTTAGCAGGGGTACGTGTGATGAAGGGCGCACGAAGATTGTGATTCGGTTGGTCCGCCTTGGGTAATTGGTATGTTAAATTATCGAGTAGAAATATTATGTTATGAATACTTCTGCTATATAGTAAAGTCAAGTGATAATATGCTATTCATATACGTAGTCACACACCACTATATAAAGCATTGCATGCTATTTATTGTATTTTTTTATGTTATTGCAGTGTTATACATATATTATTATTATACCTTCAAACCAGAAGTCAACAATATCAAGTATTGCTGCTTTGCGGTAGAATATCTGATGAGTAGGTGGTACCTACCCAGACGAGCTTGCACAAATCCCTACCACCAGTAAAAGTAAACTAAATTTATATATATATAGTAATTGTCAATGCGATCAGTGGAGTGGTATACAAGTTAAGCCGTAGCGCCATCTAAGGACGTTTTATAACAATGTATATAGATAGTATTAAAACCTTCTTAATTAAAAAGCCACTGGGTCAGTTTGAACCTTGCCAGCCGGGCCAAAATTATACGACACGGCAAGACGACTTGCCGGGGAGGAACTAGCTCGGGTAAAGGGGGCAACCCCGAGGCCCGTACCCAAACTGGCTTTTAGGGCCAGCCAGGAAGAACCCTCACTCACTCTTCTTTATAAAAAAATGCATAATATTATATTTGCTAACATCAATGTTTATCTATAAAATCAAGTAACCACCACCCACAGACCATAGAAGAAATATTAACCATTACTTACATCGCCTGGCGGGTTCCTCACCGTTCCAACCGGAACACAACAATACTAAGAATTGCGGCTTGCTTAAAACCCTATCAAGTAAAGGTACAGAATTATAACAAATAATAAAGCGCCTCATACCACAAGGTTATAACGTTAAAATGGCTCAAGGTTATAATGTAATGGATGTGTTAATTATTATAAGGAAGCCTTTAAACATCAAACCAACGTTTTCTTGACTAATATCTCGCTTAAATACAACAACACATCTTCATAGTGAGCGAACTCCCTCTGATAGAGTCGACCCCAATAAGCGCCCCCATATCCTAAGTCCTGGAGAGAAATGCAATGGGTCATACGCAAATATTTGCCCAACCAAGAGATAGTTTGGCGTTCACACTGACAGCGGCTCAGACGTCCTCGTTGTACATACGTCAATGATTTCATAAAATTTAAGTGCAGTGTAATTTTAAACTCATAATTACTTAAACTCTCTTATATAATGTAAGGTAATGTTATTAAACTTAATTATTGTAAAATGCACCAGGTTGCCTTTAAAAAATTATATATTTATATTTCACCCCTGTAATCTGGTGAATAAAAATTATTTAAATTAAAATATACATTATTTACAAGATTGGGTGTATACTATATTCAAGTATCATAAACGAAGTAGTATATTAAATGATAAATACTATGAATATTTAACAAGAACAATTTAGACGTAAATAAGCAGGCCAAGTAGTTCGTATTAAATATATATATATATATATATATATATATATACCTGAGTGAAACATTTAACTACAACATTTTAGGACACAAGTATATTGTACAAGTTTCGTGTGAAAGTGCCTTAAAGTTTCATCCGAGTGAATTATCGAGATATCCTGCCTGTTTTAACACCAGATGCTATTTAGATGTTCTCGGGTACATTACTTCGCCCCATCCATTTGTCATAGCTGCTGATGGCTTTAATTTACTATGGGATGTGAGCCCAGGACCTTAGCCCATACGGATAGATTTATAGCGCATTATATTAATGAGTTTATCGTTTTAACGATATGCATTATTCTAATTTTAAATTGTCGATACCTTATAGCACTCTTGACATTCCGATCAATGACAGTTTTATCTTTTATTATATTTTGCTTTATAATTCGAACTATTTGTAATTTTTATATATAACTGGTCTCGTGTATAGATCAATGTGTGTTTGAATCGTTAAAAGCACTACACGCCTATATGAACTGAGTATATTTTGCCTTCGAAACAGCGATCGACGATTGACGATGGACCATCAAATCATTATGTCGATTTCATATAAACGTAATAAATAGTGAACTATCAGCCTTAGATAATAGCTTGTCCAATTTCTCGTGAATGAGGAAATTTGATAAAAGAAATTCCTCCCGATCAGAGGGAAACAAACCGTCGATGTCGCCCCAAATGTTCGTGGAAACCGTTCGCTAAATCGGATCGCTCACTACCCGCGCTGGTCGCCATTTTACTATGACGTTTGTTATTTGTTTTCTCCTTGGCTTTATCTGTCACTGTCAGGACGTTGTCCTCGGGGGAGTTTTCAACGCCGACCTTTTCGAGATTATGATTTTCATTTTCTGAGATGAAAAAGAAAGCGACGCGATGCGGTCGAGGTGCATTTGAATAAAATTGTCTTGGTTAAGAAATTTGTGATTCGATAAAAGAGTTGAAACTTTAGAGTATCGTCGTTAATATTGCTTGATTACGTAATTTTAACTTTTATTAATTTAACATACAATCATATATTACTTAAATAATATTTTATTGAATTAAAATCCTATATTAAATAACTACAGTAAACGTTATTTTAATATCAGCGAAGAGTCTGCATTATATATTCATAGATAAATAATCTTAATTATAGAACTTAAAAAATAGAACTTTATATACTATCCCGAATGAAAATCAGGAAATACTAAATTCCAAAGTTTGTTACAATCTATATAATCTTGTATATATTATATGTCTTGTTTAAATATTTATGTATGCTAAGCATAATATTCAAAATAAGTCTTGAGGATTACGAAAAATTATTTGGAAATAAATTTTATTTATTGATTTTGCGGAGTAGTATACCCACTTGATACATAAGTTTATTAAGCAAAACATTATGTATTCATAAGTAATTTACAGATAGTAATTATGTTGATTTAATTAAACAAATATAAATTTAAGCATTCAATTTAAATGTATAAATCATTTCATTGAAAAATTCAATCCCGAGTACATTAAATATTTCAGTTATAAAATCTTATTCGTAAATACATTTGAAATAGACGTGTCTCGCAAATAAAACGAAACGAAATTGGATCAACTCAAAACATTTCCATTAGCGTCTCAATGAATTTTTTAAGTCCGATTAGACAGATCAAAGTGAAAGAGAGACTGTCGAAATGAAACCAATTTATGAAGGCCAGATGTAGGAACACGGGCAGGGCGTTCGAATGGTGTACACTGTAGGGGAAGTGTATATCTTTACACAGACGAATGAGTGTGAACAAAGTGCGCCGCGTGGCCGCGGTATCGCTGGACGGAGGCTGGTCCCTCTTGGAAGCGCCATTCATTTCCTTCTGTGTTTGCTTATCCAATGAAGCTCGGATTAAAATATCGGGATATATTATGGCAATGTTTATTTATAATACATTTGCCAACGAAAACATACAAAATTCAAAGTCGGTTTTATATAAGATTATTACATATAGCTATTTGTGCCGTTAAAGCCGAGATGGCCTAGGGATTAGAACGCGTGAATCTTAACCGATGATCGTGGGTTCAAACCCGGGTGAGCACCACTCATGTATTTATTCATGTGCTTAATTTGTGTTTATAATTCATATCGTGCTTGCCGGTGAAGGAAAACATCGTTACGGTTAAACAGGCTGTTACGGTTACGGAAAAAACTATTCTTTTGTAATATTAAGATGACAAATGACATAGCTCCCTTTTTGCAAATCTAAAAAGGGCAAAAATAAACATACAAAATAATTATTTAATCTGTCGTGAGATATATCATATCATTTTGCAAAGCTAAATATGTAGCTAAAATCATTAAATTCTGGTAGAATAAGTATATATAATAAATATTTTATTATTTATTATATGATAAATTCACAATCTTCACCTTCTCCTCAATAGTGTTTAGATTCATGATAAATATGGCAGACATTTTACGAACATAAAATATAGCTTTTGTAACACTATTTCCCGCTCTACTTATGTGAATAGAATAAACACTTACAAAGTGTAATACAATATCGTTAAATTGTATATATTTTTTTAAAGTTTCTCAATAGAGTCTCAATGTGGCAATCAAATAAAACCATATAAATTATTGCTAAACGTAAACAATATACAATCGCTACCACCCACTTTTCACATACGACGGTCCAATGTGTGTGGGAAGTAAAACAGATATCCACTCTTATATCTATCGTATATAACAGTTTCGTATCAGCAGGACACCGTGCCTTATTTAGTAGACTTAAGACTTAAACATTTTATAGTCATAAAGGTCGCTATCACACTTAACTATCACTTAATATAATGGCGCCTTCAAATCTTACGATATCTGTTCTCGTAACGATGCTGCAATATAATACGCGTGTATCAGCTGAAACGATATTAGTTATGAATAATTATAAAGACAAGAGATGAAGGGAAATATGTCATCGTTTTTTTTTAAATTAAACAGATAATGATAGTTAATATTGAAACATATTTTAAAGACAGTTTTTGGGAGAAAATTGTAAGTGTTAATTAATTACGATATTTATTGTCAGTTTGAATAAAGCACCAAAAACTTAATACTAATCGCCGATTGACCTGGCGGGTTTTGCTTGGATTTTATCCCACCAATAGTTAAATTTAGAATAAAAAATATTAATAAACATTACATAATTGATATAAAACTCAAAGATAAAATACAATCTGAACTGTGACTAACAAAGACTGGCTGACTTAATCGTTTATTAATACAATTCAAACGACTGCAGGAAGCTTGCAATTTTGCAAATATCGAAATTCAATTTCTATTGATAACATGAACGTATAAGTTTGTATACCTTAAAGTGTATTATTATTGATAAAATTTAAAACTTAATTTAAAGAATGTCCAAATATTTAGGATATTTTTAAAAAGAAAACGACTTATAAGAAACTCTTACGTAGACATAATAGGAGAATCTCGATGATCCCAAATGGAAAACGATTTCAAAGGCAATCTCCATATGATAATTTTATTTGATAGTTGACACAATAATGAAGGAGTCATAACACGCGTGGAAGCAATACCAATAGCCGTGGCTACAGTATCGTTAACGCGCGCCGGCTCAGCAATAAATGTAAATAACATGCCAACAATGGTCTCGCAGTTTATGAACCCAACGATCTTACTAACTGATTTTAACAAAGCGTTTTCTGTTACGAGATTCGTTTTGAAACGACTTCAATTAAACGTTTATTTATCTCTGTGACGGTTGGGTATATTGATTAGACATATTTTGTAATGGCATTAGTTATTGATAAACAAATTAAATATATCAACTTATATACTAAGGTCTTGAATATTTTTTCTCCAGCATGAGATAGTCCTTTGGGGATATCACGTGGACCTTAATCGAAGATCATGTGTATCTTAATTCATAAGGTACAACAAAATCTACATATTAAATACCACGTGTACATCCACCGACCCATAGTGGAGCAGTGTCGTAATAACTTCAAAGCCTTTACCTTAACAGTAAGGGAATGGGAGAATTTAAGTTAACATTAAGTATTCACTCTTATATTTATTTGGTGGTAAGGCTCACTCATCACATTCTACCATCAAATACGTGTCTACTGTCCGTGGTGCAGAGGTGGTGTAACGTCTCCTTAACTCTTTGGAGAAGATAACCGCTTGTCATCAGGTCACAAAGGAGTCCCACGTAGTCACAATGGCTTTCTAAAACAAATAATAACGAGAGTTTTATTGTATCGCGTTTTTAAAAGACACATATGTTTAGTATAAAATTGTTATTACTATAAACTTTTAATATAAAATAATAGATATACGATGCTGATGTAAATTTACTCTTTTTGTCCTCGCCCTAAGAGGTCAACCCGAAACATACCCTAAGATGCGGTCACATTTGTCCCGCCCTTGTCTTCAAAGTTCCTAACTTAATTGTTACTTTGCCATTAATTCCAAGCAACTTTATAGTTCAGACTTAATGTAATTAAGTCTTTAATTAAGACAACAAAGCAGCTAAAGCAGCATATCCGACAGGATCGGAGAAGAGATCAGCGCTACTGAGAATATCTCGACAAAAACCCGAGAAAAATGTTTATTGGCTCGACGCAGGGTCGTTGCCAGGAGCTCGGCGTCTGCAACTTTGTAAGCTAGCAACTAGACCGACGGTCGGATGACCGGTCCATCAAGACAAAATAAATTAGAACACATTAAAACATCTATGAATAAAATGTTTTTTTTTTAATAAACTTTCATCTAATTCACGTACAACTTTTCAAAAAGTATTAATTGATAATAATTATTATAAAGAGCTCTTTTATCTACTCCAAATTCGATATTTTAGAACCCACTTTCAAATGTATCGAGTACTTAAGATATCTTCTAACTTAATAGTACCTTATGACATAAAGTTTTAGAATTAAGCCATTAAATAATAATAAAAGGCGGTCCGCTTTAACTAGAACTCAATCTCACGAATTATACATTAGAGAGGCGATACAGTTTAATAAAAAGTATAATAAACAATTCCATAAAGATCAGCGGCTTCATTGCAGTACTAAATACCGTCACGACTTCATTCAAATAACTATATATGAAATATGTAGTTACAGCCCGCATCTTCACTTGTGTTGACTTTTGACATCGAATTTGAGGTCTGACGTTTTTCGACTGTCACCTGGCAGTTTACCAGCTTGAATAGTTGGAAGAGATTTGTGAAGATGACCTTGATGAGTTGTACCCGGATATATGTTGTACTTTTGTTTCGCATAAATACTTGTATAGGCACAGGGTAAATAACACCTTAGGTCCTGTGATTGGCGGTGCATTGACGTTGTGGGACGTGCTATATGTCTAGCGCCAGAGTCAGTAGGTGAAGCTTAGCAGATATTAGTAGTAGGTAACATTTGCTCTTTTGTTTCCCGAAAATAAATTTAAAATCCAGCATCGTTCGTGGACAAATAGAAACAAGATCTTATGTATAGATACGCTGGGATTTGTTTTATTTTTAAGATTTAGGTAGATTTGTGCTTGTGATTAATAATATATTGTTTGATTTATGATAAATATGTATGTATTGCCATTTTATCACAATATATAATAATAACAAACACATACTATAATTGTTTTAATTTTAACAATTATTTTAAGGTTACATTAATTTACATCTAACATTATTTGTTTTCAAATTTCCCTAATAGGATTTTACCTTCATTTAATAGCTATACTGAAAAAATTGTTATTTTCATTGCATTTTTTTTATGGAATAGGAAGGCACGACACGACACGAGCATATGGGCCACCTGATGGTATGTGGTCACCAAACGCCCTTAGACATTGGCACTGTAAGAAATGTTAACCATCGCTTATATCGCCAATGCGCGACCAACCTTGGGACCTAAGATTTTATGTCCCTTGTGCCTGTAATTACACTGGCTCACTCACCCTTCCAACCGGAACACAACAATACCAAATAATGCTAACCTACCCAGACGAGCTTTCACAAAACCCTACCACCAATAACAAAGTTTACTTATGTGTGTGAACATCTATCATAATCAATCTTTTATCAAGTAAAAAGCTGACTAACAGCGAAAGTAATAAGCGCTTACAGCACTGTAAGTGATATCGTTCGCTTTCTGTTTATTCGGGATCAGCGCAGTATGTAGGCTGTGTTGGAGAAAGGTTTTCGTAGATTATTACAGTCGATCGCTTGCCTAACGCCGAATCTTGGAAGTATTTTAGCTGATTGTTTGGCTTCCCTCCGGAAGCGCATTTGTGTGTTATTTATAGATGCTTTTAACAATTATTATTTTTATAAAAAATAGTACGTATATTCATTCGTTGATTCTGGAAATAAATAACAATTAAACAAACATGCTTAACTTACTATCTATTTGATATAAAACTTATATGTTATTGTTATGTATAGTTTAAGAACGGATATAGTCTATGGAGCATGCTTATTTGTGTTGCATGTTTTTCGGATGTACAAGTAGATTAATGATAAATAACAAATTCAAGAAATAGCATTTGTACCTCTCTAAAATATTCATAAAAATATAACAACATATATCTTATATAAATAAACCGAGAACAAGGAAAAATTAACTATGAATTTTCAGTTCTATTTATAGTTTCATAGTCCTTAGTCATTTTCATAGATATTAGATCTTTCATAGATCTTAGTATTCATTATGCTACGTCTGTGTATCTTACTGTCTTCATTTTATTCGAATTCAAATTAAATTACAATGTAGTGGAGTTTATATGTGAAACATTTCATTTGTATATAGTGTTACCGTAAAGCTATTTAGCAAGACTATATTAGTTTAGGGAATTACATTCAAAATAAAGTCAACAGTTACTTGGGGTATTGTACAAAGTTCTAAATAAACATGTTACTGAAGTAACTTGTAATATAATGTAACAAACACGGCAACACCCACATTTCGGTGCACATGTTGTTGCCGGCTGTTACACAGTTGCGGAGTTTGGTGGCTCGAGCGACTTAGCAACTATTCTGGCACCGCCTTGATATATTGTTACACTTCAGGTTAGCGACTTGCGATTTGGGAACCCTGGTTTGGGGATGTTTGGTTCTTGAAGATATTAAAGATTTGAGTATTGCAAAGGGACAGCCTGTAAATGTGCCTTTGCTGGATCTTGAATCCTTTTGAGACATCATCACCAAATTGGTATCTATTACGTAAGGCGTTTAGAAATTAGTAACATAGGCTTAATGTTTTGTTTAAACGAAGTATAATCAATATTTTAAAAATGACTATTTAAAAAAATAATAATATTGTCAATGCCCGTTTTTTAAGGAATCCCTAAATTCCAATTAACGCTTACAATTAAGCGTGAATCTTGTGTAAGTTCTGCATATCCCAGATAACTTGTATACAAAGATTCCTTCAAAATTTTAACCATCAGCTTACTGTTCTACACAATAAACGAAGTCACTCATTGAAAATATATATATGCATTATGTATGTGTATACAAGATTCGTCGTAAAGTATGTGAATCACAATCTACATAGTTGTTAATATTGGCACACAATGTGCTCCAGACTAAACTTTGAATGCAAAACTTTATGATAGTAGTGATTAGAACGTCACGCGTCACCGCCAACCAATTTGAGGGGTCCAGGACAATTTGTCTTCTGGGAGCAATTTGGAATTCGCTTGGGAGTTAATAGTTTCTCTAATTGATGTCACTTTGACACTCCGCTGTGATCTGCGTAATAAATTGATAAGTTGATTGCGGTCCGATCACTTTTCGAAAGGCAATAAATGGGAAAGAGATATTAGGGATTTTGTAACGTCCTTCGCGTTATCTCTTCACACAGCTGCTGGTGACGGCTTTTAATATTCACGCTTATGTAAATGTGGTGAATAAATGTATTTATATTTCTGATTGCTATATTATTTCCTTTTGAACGAGCGTGGCCTCAGAGTAATTAGTTGTCCTCTAATACCAGTAATTTTTATGAGATGATACACGTCGCAAACGATAGCAAAAGTTAGAAACAGTCTTATTGCCTCTGTTGGTTTATATTTCGCTCAAATTTCGAAATTGCGATTCAAGGGGAAAATAAGGCTAGCAGTGATGTGATTTATACTGGAGTTATTTTACATTTACCTATTTAAGTCACATATGTAAATTATTCTTTAAAAATAAATAAACTTAACGTGATTTACACAGTTTTATTATAAATATGTCTCACGTGTATATATTTGAAGATTAGATCACGTATTGAACCTCTTTGATTAATTTTGTTAATCACTGCAGCCACAATAAGTTATGTTGTAAATATAAATTACCTTCACAAAGCTTACAATTCGTATATGAGGTAAGTAATTTCCCTATCCCGAGGTAAACTCCGCTCTCCGAAATTGTTATTTTGAAGTCTTATAAAATTGGTATAATGGTTTTTGTTCACAAACTTTCAGATATTTACGAGGCAATATCTGTTAAACACGCAAGTCACAAGTGGGTGAGCGAGGCGACAATTCATAAAACGCTCAGTGGCTCAATTTGCTCCCCCAAAAGGCTCGACTACAAACTCGACTGTAACTAATTTTTGCGCTTCTTTAAATACTTTTGCGCCGACACATAGTACATAAGTATTAAGCAAACCCAAAAACAGCTGTCGTTATATTTACACAATTTATACAATATGGTAAGTCTTTGATTATTTAAAAAATACTTCAGGTTAAATTGGGAGAAATGCAAGAGTCTTAATTTGTACGACATTTTCATCAGAGTGACGCGAATCTTTTCCGTGACAACCAAAACTAATCTGCCAGGGCAAAATGTTGCATGTAACCAGACCTTAAGCACTTTCCAGACCACTGTAAACAAACCCACGGGCCGATAACGTAGCGTCAACCGTTCGGGCTTAAGGAAGATATTCCGTTTTCTGTGCTTCCCTCCGCATTATTTATACTTCCGTCTATTTGTTTTAGATATTGTGTTATTTCAATATAAATATTGTACAGTATTTGTTTTGTTACTAACCTTTTTAGTAATTACATTCTCAAGACTATGAATATTCATCGCGTCGCGGTTATTATGGTATCGTATTTGTTTTTGCTGGCATTTCGTATAATAGAATATTAAATTATCCTAACCTATACCCGCGACAGCTTAATGCTAACGTTGAAGAAAACACCAGAGGGGGTTTTGTATTAAAATTATAAGCTTGAGAGAAGTCTGCGCTGTGATGACGATAATTTATTTCATGAATTATAATAATGTTTTAGTAAAAGATCACAATGAAAGTCTATGTAAATTACTGCAACAAAAAGTCCTCCTTATAAGGCGATGACTTAGAATTAATTCCATCACGTAGCCTTAGTGTGTGTTAATGGTAGTATTTATAGCGCTGAGTATAAGATGAATAATAAACACAATTTTTTTTATTGAAATCTCGCTGATGTTTAGCTAGTTTTGTACTCGCAACCTTAGTAGAAGTTTATCACAATTTAAATTAATTTAAAGCCATTTCGTTTCCTGTAAGTCCAAATTATTATTTTCAAAACTAGAAAAATAATACACTTGTATAAGTACTCTGGATTTTTAAAGATAAGTTACAATACAAACCACCCTCCGGCGGTATATGTACGTGTTATCATTATATTTAATTGAGCAAATAAAAAACTTATTTATATGTATTAAATTTGAAAATACAATTTCATACAAATAGTCAATACAAGAATAAAGTATTCCGATAAAACTAAAATAAAGATGTGAAGATACAGATCCAGGAAACATCAGTTTAAAGAAAATCCGGCGCTCCACGAGGGTTGCCAATCTGAATTTATATTACCCACTATAATACTTTTTATCCCCAAATAAAAACGGTATAGTCAAAGTTTTACGATTGTTCGACTCAAGTTGAACGATTGGCTCGCTTCAGATTTCCCTTGACAATCGTCCAGTTTTCATAATCATTAACCAAACTCCTAGTTTCGTTCGAGAATATTTTAATGATAGAGTTAGTTACTTGGGTTTTAATTACCATTAACGCTATTAAGAATACAACATTTCGAAATATACCAATTTAATTATACTACGATTTATAACCATTATTAAAAGCAAAATCAGAAAATATTTACTTATGGTAGTATATACTAAATCTAATTACATCCTAGCCAGTAGAAGGATAACATTTTATGTTTTATATTATGCTGTAAACTTGTTATAGAGTCTCGTACAATCTCATCTTTGTAAAAAATATCTCGCTGGCTACTTCAGTCACTTTGTTATTATTTTAATTTTGAGTATAGATAGTTGTTTATATTTGACTGAATGGAATTAGTTCCTCTAACTTTCTTGGGGAAATATATAGTATGGCATAGTAGTTGTTATATTTCAGGTTATACTTTTCGAGTCCCCAGGACTTGAGGTGTATTAGAGCAGGCTTCGTTATGTCATCCTGATGTAATCGCCTTAGTTAATAATAAGGAACTGTCTGTCCTGTCTGTGTTTTCCTTATCCTATTGACATCTTTAACAATTGTACAGCAGGTTAATAGGCAATTATCTAGGATTATGATGTAAGTGCATTAGCTTCGCGCTGATGTAACGTCGTTAGGATATTAAGCGATAGCACATTGTATCATATAGTTTGTTAATTAATAAATTTATATAAGAAAATACTTAAAATATACTTATAAAGAAATCCAATAATCATTATAGCTTTAAAATATATCTATCGTAACGTAGAGATTTATTAAAAAAAATGCGCCATTTTGATTTTTTTTAATTATTTAATGTATCATTCTTTTCAACGCAAACAACAAAAAAGTAGAAATAAAAATAAAAATAACGTTTATAAGTAAGGCCAATAATAATCAAGATTGTAAAATAGAAGTGCAGTAATATTTTGTAAATAATTAAGATTACGAACGAAAATTTTCACATGATATAGTAATAAACTCTTCGTCAGATTGAAACAAGTCGCCCCTCGGAGACAGATCATGCACACGAGCCGTGAGCTTGTTCTTCTCCTAATAGTGCTCGTTTGTCTTGGATGCTGCAGATTGCGCTCCGGAACTGCTGTTTTAAAATGTTAATGAGATAACTGTGCAACATTATACGTTACCCCAGCTCAAGAAAACTTTGAGTCAATTATTTACTTTGATGTAGTGCTGTTCTTAGTTCGCTTTATGGAATATATTTTTAATTTATTATAAGAAGAATATAATGAAATAGTACAATGCTACAGGGCAATCTTATAGACGGCGTGTTTTTGCTATGATATTTTTATAATTTTAATTTTATTTATTATAAAAATGACTGTACATAGCTAAAAAATAAATGAAAAATAATTCATAAGGTAATATATAAAAAAGTTAATTGAAATCTCAGTCTGTAAATGTTCTACTGATACATTGATATGGAACGAATCCATCAGAATACTCTCCCGAATAATTATTAGTACTCCTTTCTACATATTTGACAGCTGTTCCTCTGCCCGAGAATAATATGAGTGAGATTATTCCTTGAGGAACAAGGCCGCCTGTTGCACCGAATGTAACTTTGTACATTCCGGTAACTTATTGTGTACATAAGTGATGTGTTTATGTTTTTGTTAATTCAGAAATAAATATCCCATTGGGGATAATCGAATGGGAGTAATTATTATCTTTACTTAGTACTTTGTTTTTTAACAATAATAATAATTATTGAATCAAATCTTAACTGACTTTCCATGTGATGAAATTTCCATGAATATATGCTGTAAAAAAACACAGCAATGATGATATATCTCTATACTAATTGAGATAATAGGAGTTACATAGAACTTAATGCAAAATTAATCATAAAAACGGATTTTAAAGCGAAAATTTATACCTTAACATACATATATAATCGTACATATAAATTGACAATTGCCTCCTTTTTAAAGTTGATAAAAAAATAATTTATAATAATATTTTTCCCATCACTTAAGCGATTCTATACGGTCGTGACATTAGTTTGTTTAATTATATTGTCATTGTCATTTTGCTCTAAGTGTGACGAAACGTATATTGTAATTATTTATGACTTGAACGACTTTTCTCATTTACTTATCATAACGCTCGCCATAAGAGTCAACAATAAACCTTATAAGCCTCTTGGTCTTAACCACGTTATTTACAGTGTGAACTTGAGACCATTTACTTATTTATTAATTTAAATGCTTAATATATTTTATAACACACCCAACTCAGGTTAAATTATTACAAATTGATATACCGTCTTTTGTTCTTATCTGTCAATATTACGAAACTAGGAGGTGACCCATTATTATGAATACGTGAATCTTAACCGAGGCCTGCGTGTTCAAACCAAGGCAACTTAAGTTTTTAATTCATCTTGCCGGAATTATTGAATTACTTCCCGATGAAAATTAACATTTTAATAAAACCTGCGTACATATGTATCCGCCAACCTGCATTGAACAAGCGTTGTAGGATAAGCTCCACACCTTCTCTTCAATAGGAGAGGAGGCCTAAGCTCAGCAGTGGTAAAGTATAGTTTTCCCGTGCACATTAAATATGTAACTACAATATTATATATATTTATTTATTAATATTTTAATATAATTTTACGAAAAAGGGGTATTATTGTACGTTAAATATTACCATTTTCAGATGAAGATAAGTTTTGACAAGGTTGGAAAGAGACGTCTAAATTACGTCTTCGAATAAAATGTTCAAAACGGTTGATCACAGTCAACGATATTGAAAATATCTTCATATCATATAAGATAAAACTCCAACTATTTATGGCTCGAATTTTATAAAGCCAATTAAAAGGCCGTAACATTAAACCGAGGAACACGAGTTAAATTTTAGAAATGACCATTTAGATATTGATAACGGACTGTTGGTGCCATCTCTGATCGCTTGTTTTATAATTGCTTGAATATAACAAATATTTAACTAACATCTTTGTATGGTTTTGTTTAGAAATATTTCACGTACTTTAAATATTTTTAAAATATAATCTTAATATTTTATCAAACAAATAACTTATGTGTGTTGTTGGGTGATACTCGTAAAAATATGCGCGGCATACTTACACTTAGAAAGTTATAATTCTCACCCTGAGTCAACGTATGGAATAGATTTCATACAGGGATTTCCCTGTACAACGAATATACGTTTGCTGGGGATAGTGATAGAATAATATTTAAATATCCGATTTCGAAGTGAACATTTCGCGAGCGAAGTAAACCGCGGGCTAAAGTAAATAGAATCGAATGTGAGTTCGTTGTCAACTATATTCGAATACAAAATGAATACAACGTAACGACAGTCGATCCGATTTATTATTAGACATTTATGACGGTTGGTGCGTAAAGGTCCGTAACGCACGGTCGGAGAGCGTTTTTTGTGGCGCTCACGGCTGCCACTCGGTTCTTAATGACTCTATTAAAGAGATTAATTGGCTTCATAGATTAAAAAAAAGCTTTAACGTATTTTTTTCATTCCTTACAAATTTAATTAATGTCGATACAGATCTTTGGGAGTAGGACGAACGAGTTATTATATACGATTTGTTTTTGGGAAATTTGATATTTTAATTTCTGTCATAAACATTTTTGATTCATACAATTATTATTATAATAATTAATAAGTAGTAATGAAAGCTGTTGATGTTATCTGCATGTATAATGATAACGGTGTTGTGTCTCTTAAATTTGGTTATGATTGCGGCTAAAGCTCGAATGTAAGATGGATGATATATATTATTATAAAAATATATTTCACTAACTACTGCCCGCGGCTTTGACCTCGTGTGATGGGGGTAGGGGACTGTTAAGTACTCTTTTCTGTACCGCTGATAACGTGTATGCAAAATTTCATAAACAAATAAACACAATTTTGCATTTATAATATTAGAAAGGTTATAAAAGATTGAAACACGAAATGAAAAAGATACCAAGGAATAGTAAAAAACTTGTATGTTTTAATGTAATACCTTAAACCGATATAAAGTTGTAGACAAAGCTTCACGCTCTCACAAGGAAGCAGGGTAAGGAAAGCTGAATTTGAAATAGGAAGCTGATCGCCATCGCGATACGGGTAACCGGACACGCTGTTACAACAACAAAATTCATTATTATTATTTAAAAATGCCATTGTCTGGTAAAAACTATAACAGTAAATTTGTAAATAAAAAAATACATGGGGAATTTAACTTATTTATTTATTTAATCGATACACCACAGTATTTGAAATATGGCATTTAAAACAGGAATACGATAAAATGACAGATACAATTTCAAACACTTAATAGGTATATACAGCATTAATTAACTTAACTTAATTAATTAACTTCACAAATAAGTATTTGATGTTGGTTAATTTGATATAAACGTACGAAAAAAACCGTAATGTATTATTGTATATTATATATTGAACACAAAACTTCTTAAGTAATGTCACCGGGGTGTCCGGCGTTTATACGCCGAATTAAATATTAAACACCCTGAAATGTAGACGATATTTGGGTCGGTAATACCACGAGCTAAAATATAATTATGTATAATTTTAGTAATCATTTTCGTCACGGTACGATGTTATTACTTAATATGTTAAATGTCACCGGCTTAAATACGCTAAAACATAGCCCGAAGTCATCGTAAAAAGAATAAATAATAAATTATCTTATTCATGACGACAATTATTAGTAATTGCAGTCATTTCGATTGTAGCATTAAAGAGAAGAAAATTATTTGCTTTTTATGGAATGATGGTAGAATTACTGAACATCAGTTTTTCAGCGTTTGATCATAATTATTGACATTAATGATCAGTATTTTATAATACCTCTTCTTATTTGCTTGCTAGTATCATTATTGTAGTGCAATTTTTCCTAATTAAAATATAATATAGATTTTTTTTTTCATTCAATAGTTTTAGCGTATTTAATAAAAAGTTTATTAAAATTACGTTGACTCGTAAATATGTATATCCTAATAATTTTAAATAAAGTTATGGGGTAGTCAGTTTTATGCAGCAGTATAGTTTAATAAGCACACAGACAAATAAAAGTGTATGCGACACAAGATTACTCACACAACTTTGCAAATGATGCATCATTTCATTGAACGCTTTTGTTTGCGTGCGTGTCTGACTTTTCTTATTAGTCTGAGAGGTGTTCTTGGTTCACCGCTGAGGAATACGTGCATACATGAATGCAGGAAGCGATTTCGTCCTAATCTATACTGATTTTGTCTACACAAAATTTATAATACAGTAAAGTAACTTTGTCTACCTGTCCGTCTGCTATAATTTCACAGCTAAACCACTGAACCAGTTTTCAAGAAATATGGTATGAACCAAGATTAAACCTTAAAAAAAGACAATGATTCCTTTTTTATACTTAAAACCTACCCCACTGCAACTGCCCACTAATACAAAACTAGTATTATAACTTTTAACGCACCAATCTTAAGATTTATCAGTCCGATTATAATGATTTTCCTTTTGACCATTTTCGGTCACGGCGACCATTTCCATTTCCACGGAGACCAGCTATGCAGGAAATATTATCGTGTAAATGTGTGTGCGCACACAGTTGCGCTCGTAAGAATCTGATGGTTTATCTATTCGACACGACACAGACAAGTGCTTTTCAAGGGACTCATAATATTACTGCTTCAGGTTGTTTCTGAGATTTTTTTACGGAATAACCCTATAAAGTTTTATCGGTCAGCCCTTAACTAATATATAGAACCTCGGGATTGCAACGTTATAAATCGTATCATATTATTATTAGTGAAATTATAGATTGAGAGCGGGCCTACAATTATAATAATACAGACGGTATTGAAATTGCACTGAATTGTAAAAAATACCATTATATTAATAACCAAAGCCAAAAATAACCATTATATTATAGCTATAATATAAGTAACGTAACGTAAGTAAGTGGCAAACGTAGTGTAGGACGCCCTGCGGCAAGGTGGGCCAAACGATTTTAAAAAGGTGGCAGGTACGGGATGGATGCGGGCTACCCAAGATCGGTATGGTTGGCTTTCTATGGGGGAGGCTGTCGTCCAGCAGTGGACGGCGATAAACTAATATAATATAAGTACGTTACCTCAGACTTACATAAAAATATAAGTTACTATAATATAGCTATAACATTAACAAAATAAATTTGAATTAACAAAAGTAACGCCTTAAGGGATATTAATTATTCTTCTAGAAATTAACTTCTAATAACATTTACTTTTTATCTTCACTGATTGATCAAAGTAAATTTTTAATGATTTACCCTCTCTAGTAACGTCTTGACTAGCGCTCGCCCCGGCGCACCCCCTCTTTCCAAGTGAGTCACTCTTTGCTCTAATCAGAGGTTACATGCTTTGAAGAATCTTTACATAATCTTATATATAAAAATTGGATGTTGCTACTACTGTTTGAGATTAATATTATAATTACAATATTATAATTATAATAATATATAATCTAGGCAAGCGCGCTCCACCTTAGACTGTATTCATTCCATCAGGTGTGATAACAGTGAAGCGCTAGCTTATATATATATATATAATCATCATATCAATGGTGAAACTGATTGATCACCGCGATAGTTGGCATATATATTTATGTATACACTGGGTATGTATTAGAGCATGAATTTAAGCGCAATCGTATCGGATACAAGTTTACAAACTTTAAAGAAGCATTACAACGCATACCGGTCATTAGTTACTTATGTGAAATAAGCGTTAATTTAAATATATACATATATAATTCGTGCATATAATAATAATTCATCTTGTTCTCGGCGGTGAAAGAAAACATCCTGGGAACACATGTATGTGTCGGATGAAGATCTTCCACAAACCCGCATTGGAGAAGCGTGGTGGAATTAGCTAAATCTTCTCAAAGAGGAGAGGGGCCTTAGCCCAGCAGTGGCACATTAACAAGCTGTTATATTTGAATCCTATGTGACTTTACTGTAATTTATTTATTTTATTGTATTGTATAGTTAATTTATTATAATATTTTAATAATATTATCTTTCTACTTATTTAGATACCCCACCTATGGTTTGAGTCCGGAAATATTGTTAAGTAAGAGTACTCTACGAACACTATAAGACAGTCTTATACCAAATTCTTAGTGTTACTTTTTTTATGACCTGTTCTTTACACTATGTGCATAAAAGTATAATTAAACTACAAAGTTACTAAGTATAATCAAACTAATAATTTATCAAATTTATAAAATCTGTTGAGAAATAATTACTACCACAAAATATGTACTTAATAATTTTAACTTGATATGTATTTATTTTAAATTTATTCTGAGTTTGAAAATAGTATCAATGGTATACTCTAAACATTGGATTATGGAGTAATTTAACATCGTTAAAAATGTATCCCACTTTATGTACATTAGTGTAGGTACCAATTACTGAGGATAAGGACATAGTGTCCTAGTAGGATGTGATATTCCCAAATATCCGCGTTTAACGCGGGCTGATCCGAAGCATTGTCGCATCAAGTCCGTAATCCAGACGAGGCAGTTAGACAGTGGCGTGCCGCCTGCCGAGTAGGAAGGGTGTGTACTCGCGCTCCTCGCGACGACTGCCGAGAATACGATCGAGTTTCAAAACAACGACACCGCTTCCACTTTTACGTTCTCTTTATACTTTTCTTAAATTCATTACAAAACAAATGCGACTCATTTGTGATATATTTGTACTATCCTAAATTTAAAGTTAAGAGTATATTTTAATTGGCGTAAAAAACCGAACGCGTCCGTCGTGCGTACAATGTGTATCCAAACGAATTAGCATGGAACAGTGGATCCCATGAAACTGCAGCCATGATATTCAAAATGGGGTTAAAGCCTCCGGGCAAGAGCCCTCCGAAAAAAGAGACTAAAGAGAAGAAAGAAGACGAGAAATGTGAGGAAAGATGCCCCGATCCATGGATGTACTGTGTCGTGTTGTGGTGTGCGTGTGCCATGAGTCTGATATCGAGTGGATATAGTCTATACAAGCAGCAGGGGCTGCAGGACAGGTTGTCGTTGCTGGAAGAGCAGCATTTGGCATTGAGAAGTGCGGTCTTGGAGCCACAGCAACCCTTGGTCGAGAGACTTAGAAGGGAAGTTCTCTCCAGACCACCCGGTTTTTGGAGGGCGAAAAGAAGTATTCGTGACTATGGTGACTGCGTTTGCCCGCCAGGTAAGTTGAAATTGTTGAATTGAATAAATAAAACCAGCTTTAATTTTCCTTCACAACTAGGAAGGTCCTGGATATTTCATTTGACTAGATTTGTTATATAAACTTAGTCTGTTTGAAAATAAACATTTCAACGATGCTTCGACACAGCACCTCGCGACCTCCTGACAAGCAAATGCTTGACAAATTGCAGAGTATTTGTAGAAAAACATTAGAAGATAATAACTCTCATAACTTTGTTATTTTATAGTGTTATGTTTTTAATAACAAAAAAATTATACTCAAATGTTTTTTTTATTTTTCTAATAAAAAAAATTATATCTTAGACTATACCCTCTTAATTAAAAAAAATATAAAGTCCTAGTAACATCATTTTTTGCATAACAGATATCTTAAAATATTTAACCTCAAAAATGTAGAACCCATTTACTTGTTAGGCTAAAGAAAATATAAAATGAAAAAAGAAAAAACAAAAATACTGGTGAAAGTATTACATAAACTTACTTAAAATTATTTATTTTAGGTAATTTTTTTTGTTATTTAGCGTACACATAAAAATACATGTGATAATATATAATATTTGTTAAACGCAAATAATATAATAGTTACATTTCGAACTCGACTCAGAAACATAAATATTGAGACTGGTCATACTCGAACAAATTGAATTGACAGGCAAACATACACTCGAGTATTTACCTCCTCTCAATACCGTGGTAAATAACTATTAAAACCGATCAACTCTATCAATATTTGTTCAGTGGTGAAAGCATTTCCATCTGGAACATTCAAATTTCCTGTTAAATTATTTAAGTTTTATCATCTTCGATAATGTGTACAAGGTCCATAAATTGATAGGTATTGAATTTCCTAAAAGATATATTTTTTTAAATATAAATTAATTAATTAATATTAATGGTTTAGCCCACCATGCTTAGTTTCTGATTATTATTCATTTCGTACTCGGCACTATCATAAGGAACCATATTAAAATCTGCCACATTATCTCCAGAGATTCTCGTCAAAAAGGAGAGCAGGCCTTAACCCAGCAATAGGACATAAGCAGGTTGTTTATGTATTACAATAATTGACATTAGAGTATAATATTATTATTTATTAAACAAAGATTTTGTACTAAAATGATAAAAACTATACCATAGACTAGACCATTTTCAATTAGGTATCAAGTATATAAAAAGAAGCCTATATTCTTCCTTAGGGTTCAGGTTTGCTTCTAAATTAAAAAAAAAAATCGGTTATGTTGTTTAGCCATACAAGCGTAACCGACAGTCCGATAGTTTTACTTTCGCACTTAATAATGACATGAATGAATGAATGATAAAAACAATCTATACTAATGTATAGATTGTTTTGTCACAGGCATAAATTGTGTGTAAAATTTCAGCTCAATCGATTGTGTAGGATCGTCTTAAAATTTTATTTGCCTTCAACTCACATATACTAACAGGTATAATGCAAATAAAACAATAAAAATGCCCATCTTTGCACTCTTCTTTGTTTATAATACAGAATACCTGTGCCCTGAACAGCTTCCGCTATACGTTTAATTAGAAACTATCTATTTCAAGTGTGTACATTTTTTTTTAATAATTAAAAAATATTTTTTATATTGACGGCTCTTCTTATTTAACATTTTTCTCATTAAATCTATTATTTTAATAAATCTTACAGTGCGCACAATAAAAAAATCTAAATATAATTTAATATTAACACACTCGTCAGCTAAGATTTAACCACTTTTTTTGTTTTGTTTTTTTTTCTAGAATGAATTTTGTGTATTTTCTCTTTGTAATATGTAGTCGATAATTCATATAGAATATAGACACGACTACAAATACTTTGTAACAGCATGTATATCTAATAAACCAGTTATTTTTCATCTACAGACGTTTTGAACACTTTGTAAATAATAATTTAAATAACAATATAAGAATTTACATTCGTTCAAAAAAACAGCCTTTATTATTTTATACATTATTCAAATACCGACAAAATACATTTGAACAGGACGCGACATATTGTTTCAATCGCAGTATTGTTTTAAATCACATTCGTGTAACATTCGATCACACATTCGATGGCGATTTGCATTCATTCAGTGTCATTATTTATATTATTAATGATCGTACAAAATTGCAGCGCACCGCGCACTATGCACGACCAATAAATCATTCTATTCAATACGAAACGGGTCGTAATTATTCGATCAATTGTATCTTTTATATAATGATCCGATCCCGTTATAACTACTTGTTGATTCAGATATATATAATATAGTACTATATAAATTAACAATATATAATAATCGGATGTTAATTACAGATTTTAATACATAAGCTTAAAGTCTTATTATAAATAGCAACGAATAACTTAAGATGATATTTGTTATGAAATATGTAAGCGGACGCGCACATGAAAAATTTCCAATGCGTTACCAACCTTGGGAACTAAAATATTATATCTCTTAATATAATGCCTGTAATAACACAGGCTCACCCTTTAAACCGGAACACAACAATAATAAGTATTGCTGTTTGGCGATAGAATATCTGATGAGTGTTTGGTACTTCCCCAGATGGGCTTTCACAAAGCCCTACCACTAAGTAATTTTTTACCTTAATTTACCATATTTAGTAAATTAAATATATATGCCATGTGGTTTTAGTTGAGCAGAATATAGCCACTTCATCCCATTCCGTAGGTGTCATAAGAGCCGACTGAGAGAATACTTGTTAAGTGCATTCATTAATCGAACACTTAAGCGTCTCGACAACCCGTGTGTTAACGGGGATACACACCAGGATTTAGCAAAAGCATTGCCAAAGAGGATTGACATCAGACACACCGCAAATATTTTTTACATCCCTATCCCAAATTAATGGGATAATGAAGATGAATGATCAACTTAATACAAGATCTATAAAACTTAAAATTCCCACTTCAAATCAACGATATATTAAAGAATAATATTTTAACACTTTTTCCAATTTTAATCTCTCTTAATCACGGTTAATATGGACCTCTTAATTTCGTACCGGTGGGTCTAAAAGGCCGACCTCTTCAAAAAAGCTATTAATTTTTTTGGGCCGCAATACGAAGTTAATCCCGGGTTGAAAGCTGTCAACTAACCCCATAGTTATCAGAGCTGCCCTCAGGCGCTGATCGAAAAAATGATAAACGGTTCGGATGGCGCGAAAACGCCGGGGGTGACACTCTTATTTAAAGGTTACGATAAGTCGCAGTTAATACGGGAACAGCTTTTTTATTACGGCTTACTATAATACTGTGATTATTAGACCTTTTCTAAGTATCGAGATTGAAGGTTCCCGTAATAATTCCAAAATTTATCGTCGACTTTTATGTTTTTGACGAAATATTTTGTCAACAAGGAAAAATGCCTGACGCAGCCGTATAAATATTGACATTTCTATGTTCATAGCGTTCGGTATATCTTTTTTTACCCTTAATTTATTCCATAATACGCAGTAACTAATATTAATATATTTTACACAGTCAAATTATAATTAATCGAATAAATAAACGGACAAATAATAATTACAATAAAACAATTACTCAATTCAAATTCGTGTCCGCATTATGTTTAGTTATCGTCGTTGCATTTAATTATAGCAGCGTCGCGCGGCGCTAGGTAAATAAATGAATCCACTAATTTAGAAAATCCGTGGGAACGCCGTGCATTCGATAGAAAAAAAAACAAACTAGGGGTACCAAATACCCGGTCGCGATAAAACTGACGCGTGCATTTGACAGCACCCTGCGGGTTGAGCCACACGCTAGGACTTAATGCTGTGTGAAGCTACATAAATACTCAATAGATAGATAAAAAGCAACGTAAATTACAGAGAGAACATAGAAGCATAAGGGTTATATCAGAATACAATAAATATACTTCTTTGTTAACAATGTTGTTGTTGTATGACTCAAACAAATTCTGTATACATGGCATGAAATAAATTGATAAATGGTAACTGCTTACTGCTTACGTAAACTGATTACTGGTTTTATGAATAACGTTTACGTTATAAAAACTATATGTACTATATAGTTACTTTAAAAATGATATGAATACTTAGTCTATTATTCCAATACTTAGTCTATTATAACCAGGTCAAATATTTTTTGGATTATCTTCTCCATTTATAAGATATGAAGAGTCGCCGCTGTCATTTTCACTAAAACAATTCGGTTCGAATCCACATCAAAGTGCTAAATGTTGGAAAAACATGTCCGCGCTGTGTTCCGTAACAATGCTTGACTCGGCCCTCGTATTATCAGCGGCGTTGGTGAGTGCCGCACAACGAATTGATCCCTGATCGCTTTCCAATATAAACCCGTGTCCAGTGTCCACTCATTTGTACAGCTTTGCTCAGTAATTACATACATTCCATTTTAGTCGCAGTGATTACAAACATATTTCGTTTTTCACTGGAATATTGGGCGTTGTTTCGTTTTATCCGTTTCTATCAACAATAGCGTCAATACAATTCTACAATACTACTGCTACGTATCAGATGGAATAAAAGTCATTCCGAATAATATTATCTATATAACAATACAAGAGTTCAATGGACTATATATTTAGATATAGGTACTAATAGTTGGTTAAAATAAAAAGTACTTATTATTCATCGAATCTGAAAGACCTGTGATCTAAAACAAATACGGGGAAAATATATAAGGAAGGGTTAACACCATTTAATGACAAAGACTAATATAAAAAATGTGACCGTCTCGGCGCTCCTGTAAAAACAATAATAAAATTTTTGTGACATTTCCATAGTTTGTACCAAAGAATATTTCAATAGAAATAAAACATAAAAACCAGATTTAATATATTTAATCAAAGTGTTAAAATTAATAAGAATCGAATTGAGTCAGGTGAAGCCGTGAGTGTAGTCAATTAGTTACGAATATTATTCCCTTATCAAGTGAATGTAAACAAAACAAAAAGCAAGAGTAAGAAATAATATATTATATATTAATTAAGTCAGCACATTCATAAAATACTATTACATTAGGTGGTAGAGCTTTGTGCAAGCTCGTCTAGGTAGGTACCACCCACTCATCAGATATTCTACCGCATAATAGCAGTACTTGATATTGTTGTGTTCCGGTTTGAAGAGTAACATTTCGATGGGTAACATTTCTTGCAGAGCCAGTGTCTAAGAGCGTTTGGTGACCACTTACCATCAGGTGGCCCATATGCTCGTCCGCCTTCCTGATCTATAAAAAAAATATATAATATTATTATTTTTTATTACAGGACTATATGTCTTCTAGAGGTCGTCATAATGAACTATATATCCCGTGAGGGACGTCACGTAGCATATTACCAGTAGGCGATCAAGACGCTTTTAACGATTTCGTTCAAAATTATAAAAGGTAGTTTAGAACATATGCGAGAATACATGGACATACATAGCCTACTGAAATAATAACCTTGCTTTTGGCTTAGCTGTAGTCGAGTAAAACTAGTCACGATGATTCGAAACATAAATTCAGTACTGGAGCGTTTCGCATCGGAGCGCTGTACGTGAATCCTCTCATCGTATTATGGGAAGCGCTTGTAAGTGCCAATCCGCATACGAGTCGTCGAATCGTGATCGCTTCCAACACCGACGTCCAATCTTCGATACTATTTATTTGGACAATTTCGTTGATTACTCCGCTATTAGATTTTTACAGCAGTAAAAATCCATTTGCAGTTCTAAGAAATGCAAAGGAACATCACCGATACTGAAATTCAAATTAATTAAACAAATATGTATGTATTTAGAGCGAGAATGTTCTCGAAGCTATTGAAATTAAAGCAGGTCACTACATCACTTGCACCGCATTGTACCACAGCATGATCTACCCGCGCTTTAACTTATGTAGTAATTGTTCGAGTCTTGTTATTAAATCGAAGTTAACCGGTTTTTTTTTTACTTTTAATAAAACAACATTGTTACCTTCGTACAAAACATGCTCAGTGTCTTGTTACACTACAGGATAAAGTTTGGGCGGCTTGTGGTTTTCCTTGAAAGTACTTTTGAGGTTTCTGTGTACTTAGCGATACTTGCTCGTTCTTACCTGTGTACTGCTACTAGTTTCAACAAAGAGTTATTCAATTGAAGCTAGGCGTGCACTATAACGGAAAACGATACCAAATTACGTAAAGTCAGTACTCGGTACGCCAGCAAATTTGAGCGCGCGAACATCAGACGTGGCGATATTTTTTGTTGTCTAATTTTCCGAGATAAAAGTTAATTGTATGAATAATAGTATTAGGTACGGTACTATCCAATGTAATATTTAAACTTAAACGGACTTTGTTAAATACATGTTTCTGCATCCGTATCGACCGTCTCCGTGAAAGTGCTTAAATAATAACATACAAGAAAAGCTCATAACATGTTTTCATAACGCATAATGTATTAGTTTCCCTGGCGATTAATAAACTAAAGTAATATAATTTTCTAGTTCTAAAACAATACTTTTTAACTCATATATCAAAACCGTAATTTTAAAGCGAGTTATATCGTCTAATGAAAATTTGAAGATAAAAGATCCGCAGGAGCCGTCTCCGTGAGTAACAATGCTCAGTGTTGTCTGTTATATAAGAACGTGATTCTTAGAACTTACTTGTAGCTTACGAGTAAAGTAAGCGTAGCAAGTTCTTAAGCTACGCTATTTGAGCTGGTGAACAGCTGTGTTTCTCTTTGTCTCATTATCAAATCAAAATTTACATTTCACAAATACTTGAAAAATCGTGGTCCCACTGCTGGGCAAACACGAGATGAATTATAAATAAATTAAGTTCCTCAGAAATTAGTGGTGTATGCCCAAATTTAAACCTGCAATCTTCGGTTCAAATATTCACGATTTAACCACTAAGCCATCTGAACTTAGCAGGAACTTAATCCTTCCTGACCTCTTAGTCTTATCATTTATAATTAACAAAGAACATCAATATACCGACATAATATCAAAATCCATTGAATGGAGCGGGACTTAAAATTTGGTCTGGAATATTAATTAGTTATTCTTAAAATGATTTTCTACGATAGTTAATATTTTTTATCTTTTGTCATTTACCTGTCATGCTTTATTAGGAGGTATATCTAGTTAAAACGCCTGTCATGTCCGTCCATCAAATGCAATTATTATGCGAGCCAACCGTTTAGGTCCACGATGTTCATGTTTGGCGTAACGCCAGACAGTCTGGTCTAGTGTATGGTACAGATTAAAAGATCGAGATTACAGATGGTATAGGAGATAATACTCATTAAGCGAACTTAATGGCTGCAAGCACAACCGGAGACAAAGTGAAACATGTACATTATAACAAATCTATTATTCAGCCAAAAGTTTTAATATATGAATCATTATATACATTTAATTGTTATGACAAAAATTATTGAAGCAATTCCGAATCGTAAAAGGAAAGGTATACATTTTTTATAGTTTAGTTTGGCTCAGAACTAAATGAGTTAGAAATTCCTGTAATAAAGCAATCACGATATGCTTATTACTGTGTTAAATGGCAATGCTTAAGCTATTTACATACAACGATTGTCATCTAACCTCCATAAACCTGTCAAAGAGCAGTTATCATTTATTCTAATATTAAAATTATCTGGCATCTTAATAAGCTCCATTTACGTATCGTCATTTTCACTGCACCGTCATTACACTATAATAACATCGAGTATAGAAATGTGTGAGACTAAATAAGGGAAAATAAATTAAGAGACACAAAAGGTGAGGATTAAGTGCCTTGGTGAGGGCTAATAAAGGTCCAATGTACATTGTTTTGCACCTCCTACATCCTCCTGATGATAAAGCTTGTTCTTATATTTACCAGTAGTACACGATATATTTATTTGCATGAAAACGAATAACGGCGAACAACAGAAATATTAGTTTTATGATTTTCATAAACTAACTATTTCATGTCAAAAGGTTTATTAATAACTGAGTTTCTTTCGCCGGTTCTTCTCAGAGGTATTTCTTCTCCGAACCGGTGGTAGTTTCTAGTTCGCCTATCAATAAGTTAGTGTAAGTCAACTTCCATGTTGAGTAAAGTATTTATAATTATTATTAATAATTATTTGCATAAAGAACTCAAGTACACATATAATACTCAAAATTAAAAAAAAAATCTTAACAAATGACCAAAATGGTGACAAGAATCATCACACAAATTTCGCGTTGAATTGCAAGCTTCGAAGAAGTAATTTATAATTTTAAAAGCGAGTAAAGTAAGTTGACACGTAGAAATTACTTTGATCTCTTTTATAAATCGTATAGTAAAATAAAAAGAAGCTTCAGAAAGTAAGTCCGTTAATTTCCATAGAAGTGAATTAGGCGCATAACTAATCTGTTCAGTTTCCTAGCCATTGTTTAAAGTTCGCAAAGGATCTGAAATTACTGCGATCCAGTAATTTCGAGTTTACCTAATTGCTCAAAGGCTAAGCTAGAGGATAATAGCCTTTTATTGATTACAGTTTATTATTTATCCTTGCATATTATTATACATATTATAAATAATTATTTACAAAATAATTAAATAACAAAAACTTAAAAAATTATATACGATAGGTAATCATCAAATATCGCTTAATCAAACTTAATTTTAATGAGCTAGCAGTTGACTTCGAAAAATTAAATTTTGTTGTTTTAATTGAAATTACGGTACCAAGCTCTAGTCCAAAGAGGTTTAAGTAGGACTAGCGTTGATGTTATTAAAGCGATCGATCGACTTTACCGCAAAGTAGTAAGTAAAGTAGGGCACATTATAATATTTAGGCAGCTCCTAAACAAGTATTTGCGAAGTAAAATTGCGTTTACCAAAGCTTATTTTACTTTCTCTATTATCTAGAAGGGAGGAAACTAATAGCGTGGCAAACAGAGGATGTTTAATCAAAACTATGTGATTAAACACCATGAGCGGCGACGCGGAATGAAACCTTTGAAAATTTTCGAACCCAACAAAGTTTCCGATTCATGATCAGCTTTAAAATATCCGATTCATTGCCGATATGAAATACTCTTTTGGCCTTTGAATAGTTTTCGCTAAGTTCGAAAGGCTTAAACTTCGCAATCGCTCCGTCTGCACGAGGTCTTCATCTTCGAATTAAATTTCCTGAAAATACAAATTGTTTCCGAAAACTCTTAATCCTTTTCGAAGATAATACGTGAGTACAGGTACGAAAATAACTTATTTTATGACGCGTTGTACTTTATATCTTAAGGACTATAAGTAAAAGTAATCAACTTAGATTATCAATATATTTTCTTGGTTCACGTTTATTGGTTCCTAAGAGATATTCATTAATATTAACACTATCTTATTAGACCTGGTTGAGATAAGCGTGTGTGAGCTAAAAGCTTTCAAAGGTGGTGAGTTGATTCTAATTGAATCTTTGCTGTTGAAGACCAAGAGCTAAGCCTTGTATGCAAACTGGCAACATGGAAAAAATAATTTTACAACATGTACATAAGGATCATAATTGTTTGAAAGTGTCTAAAGAAATAATTTCTAAGTTATGAAAGTTTAAGCTTGATATAACCAAGCTTTGATCAAATAATAACAAGACTTAACAGTACATTAATGTAAAAGATAATCGTATGATTTCAGGGCGGATATAATTTTTGACAATCAAATTGAATTTTGACTCCCTGGGCATTTTGGAAAGCGTTTAAATTAAAAATTATGTTTCAAAGGACGATTTAAAAGGGACGTTTTATTTTCAACATTTATATTTAAACTTAATTACACCCTTAAAATTTGTATGTTTTCGCAAAGCAAAGCCCTTTTTTTGTGGTGTAATTACGTAATATGGAGGGTACGTTTAGACAACCTCAAGTAATTTCCTGAAATAAAACAATTTAACTAGAAGACTTAAAACATTGAAAAGTTAATTTCAATGCAATTTGCTATTTAAATTGTTCCGAAGGTCGGAAAGAATTATGCGGTAGACCAGAAAATCCTCCGTGGCGGAGACTAAATTAAAGCCATCGACAAGCAAATGTAGGAGATACATTAATGGAAGTGTTCCGGAGAATTCGCCGCGGAAAAGGCTGAATCGAGTCATTACGATGAAACGTGTTGAACAATAAGTGTCTTTGCAAAGTACATTTAACATAATATTATACAATAAAGTACTACATGAAATACTTGTAAATAACTCCTTTAACATTGGTTTTGACAAATTTGCATTGTTAATTAAAATTAAATTAAATTCTCTGCAAAGTTTTATTTATACCAGAGAACATTTACAAAAGTGAACTCTATTTTATTTTACTTCTATTTATATTTAACTTGTTTAATTATCAAGTAAACTAGAAGGTTACTGTTTAATTGTATTAATTATTTTTATTTATGTCTTTTTCGTCATGTTTGTTTTTATTGCTTTTATTTATTTCAGTTTAAAACAATAAATCTTTAAAGTATAAATGTATGATTCATTTGACGAGCGCTGATATCTGAAATACAGGTATTATGTATTTATTTATCTCCATCAGACACAGCTGCCTTCTTGATTTATTAGATAAATTATTTATTAATCTTACATAGGTTTTTAATAAACAAATAATTATTTATATTTTATTATTTTTATTTAAAACACATGTTTAGAAACAGTCCAATTTGTACTAAAATGTATTTTTGTATGCGATTTTTCACGCCGTCTTCTGTTTGACTTCACTCAACATGGTAACATTTTCTCTTAAGTGATGCAAGGTGACGTCGTCTCGGTTGGATGCGACGCGTGTTCGTTGACAGTAAGGAAATGGCTCGAGATGTTTGCGCAGCATATCACTTAAAGGGTACTCGCAGGTAGTCGGCTTGTGGTGAATAAATACGGCGAGATTATACTGTAAGAAAAAAAAAAAAAAACTCGACTGTGGAAGCAAACTGTTGATACATGAAATTAACTAATTATGATAATGATAAGTGTTTATTTACAATTAAATTGACATTTTATAAGATTAATTTTACCTAATTTCTAAATAATCGATAATTTTATCCGTTGCATCTATTCCTGTACTTTGTTATATATTAGTAAGTCATTGGAAAGTTTTATTGGTAATGAGATCTAAATATTTAATATTCATGAAATTTACTATGAATTGTTTGTTTCCATAAAATACAAATAAATTAATTACACGTAAATATTCCACGCTTAAACGGTAGATTGGAACTGAATACAGAAAATAAGCGGCAAGAATATCAGCGGTTACAATATTCGAACTATTAAATTATATCGACTTATAACAAAATACAATTACATTTACATATCATGTGTGAAAATCAGCAAATATTAACTCTGCGCTTTCATATCTTCAATATCTGCATGGTATCGTGTATCGTATGATAATATAATCGCTATAAATAACAGAGTTCTGCGATATTTTGGTAAAATGTATGATTAAAGAATCCTGTATTTCGTATGAATTATTATTATGTAGTATAGCTATTTACAATACGAATAAAATTTAAGGAAGAGTTTAAAATCCGTCTCATAAAATAATCTCAATTTTGAATATGTTTGCAATAATGTGTATATTGATGGTATGGTATTGATAGGTATGAATAAACCAAATTATCGTAAATGTTCACCTTTGCCCGTGAGCCTTGTAAGAGGGATAGCGGATAACGAATTTATTACACTGTCGACGAGCTACCAACTACGGGACATACTCGTAGGTTATGATGTAGCAATGTGGCGTAATGATAAGTAGGTTGCTGATGTTTACATTTCGAACTGTTCTCACCGAGTAGTTGAAATAATTTCTGTTTTATTATAATAGTAGCTGACCCGACAGACGTTATCCTGTATTAGCTGTGAATATTTAATTCGAAGTAAAATAAATAAATAAAATATATATATTTCAAACATTGTTAGTTTTATTTTCCGGCGCGTTAATAATTGTTTAATGTTGCTGATGTTCTATTGGTTGCAGAATTTATAATGATTTTATAATAAGTTGAAGTAGAAGTAAGAGCCTCTAACTGTCCCAACGCTGGGCTAAAGCCTCTTCTCCTTGTGAAGTTTTGGAGCTTATGACAATACTCATGTAGTTTTCCACAGAATCTCTTATTCATCACCAAGCTGCTTGCCTGAATTTGAATCCGAGGTTTTCACAAACTTGTTTTATTTTACTGAGCCGTCACGGCTTTTATTCGGCTTAAAAACATAAAAGATATATTCATAAAAGAATCGTAATTAAAATTACTGATTACAGGAAACAGTGCATATAGAGCCACGAGTAAAAACCACTATAAAAGATACTCGAGCGATTAAGTATAATATTAATTTCTCGCACGTCTGTGAGTCGGTGGGATATAATAGATTTCAGCTTTCAGTATCGCAACGCGAAAAGCTCGGTCTGCTCATAGAAAGTTTAAACCTAATTAGCTATTCATTGCGCTCCATGATATTTACATTTTAATTTATTCAGCATTATAATTACTGGAAATTTGTAATTAAATCGTACGTTTCTAGTTAAATACATAAATAAACAAAAGCTGAGTTTGTGTACGTTATTAAAAATGAAGAAAACAAACGTTATTTAAATAAAAGTACTGTAACTGTGTCTGTGATCTCATTGTTGGCTCAAGGTGTGGAGCATATTTCAAGAAGCTGCTACCATGCAGTTTGGTATCATATGTCAGAAATTCATCCGACAGAAGATAAATATCATAAGCAAATGTGGAGCATAAATTATTCATGTTAAGTGGTGCTTACCCGAGCTCGAACGCTTAATTTTCGGCAGGATCCACGCGCCACTGAGCCATCTGAACTCTGAACTTGAAATATAATAATATAATCAAAAACAAAATATATTTCACAAGAAAGCTCTTACAAGTTTTTACAAGCCAATTTAATTTAAAGTCTCCCGTTCGGAATGTGGATTTTACCGAGAAGAGCCGGCAAACTAGCTACTCTCTTTCATCAATCATATTACATTATATATATGTGTGTATGTGTATATATATAATTAAGTATATGATATGTTACTAGTCTTAAATAATTGTACGTATGTTGTAATGTGTAGTTTCGCTTGGTCGCTCAAGTGTGTTCGAAGTTTTAATCTCAAATTCAGCGTCCATTCGTGATATCAAATCACTAACATTAATGACAATCAAAACTGTTGGCTTTCTAAATTTTCACATCCATAATGTCGTAATCACGAGCGAGAACAGGTTACTAATCAAACGTAAGAACACGCTTCACAAAGAAAAGCTAATTAGCTGCAAACAATCTCGTGTAGGGATAAGTCAATTTGGTCCCACCCACGCACAAGAACTTAAAAGTCATCAAGTTGATTGAGACCTTGGAACAGAGACCTTGTAGAACTGACACGTGTTGTAGACACAATTGCCTGCTTTATAATAATATTATTATTATTATTATTATTATTGCCTGCTTTATACCTTGAAGTGCAGCAACAAATAACAAGTTCCTCGAAAGCACCGACCCAAAGGATATTCAAATATATCAATAATTAAAATCCGCAACAACTAGAAAAAATAAATTAGACCTAGATTAATTGTTAAGTCAATATTTATGGACTTTCGTTAATTTTTTTGCAAGGCATGCGAAAGGGTTGAATGGAAATAAACACTTACCAAGTTAAATTTTAAAAGTTTACATTGTCAATACGATCAAACATATAAGATGGTAAAGTGATATTACATTAGACAGTTTTAGTAAAAAGTAGCATCAACTTCTGAACTTAGACCACCTCAATCTCGAGGAGAAGCTTTGGAGCTGATACTATCGTGTCGCTTCTAAGCAAACCCGGGTTAACAAATAAAAACGCATAGTGAAGATTATTTACTTGATACATTCAGGTATTCTTCACGATGTTTTCATTACTGCCACCCTTAGATAAAATCTAAAACCAATTTTGACAAGATGCTTGCGTAGTTACAATCGATGAATAGGTACTTGAATAAGTACCTATTCATCGATTGTAACTACGTGTGTACACTGGGCCACGTCGGTTCGATTAAATTAATCAAATTCATATGTACCAAAACGTCCTATTGACACTATTAGAGAATGATTTTGCTTCAAGCCAATCTGATTTTACTGTTTTCCGAGATCAAAACGGTGCTCTTGGGACGTGTAATGATGATCCCAGTACAGCTTCAGCCATCCTTGGTAAAAACAAGCAAATAATCCCTTTGAAAGATATTTTTAAACCCTGTAAGCTGGTGATAAATTTAACAATGCTATTTCAACTAACGAATAACGTGTGGGTAATTTTAATTGTTAAGATTGATTGTCATTCCAAGGGGTTGGGAAACGAGCTCGCGTGAATACTCATCGGTTTAAAATAATCTTCTTTAAAAATAACAAGAAATATAAATTAATCTTGTTCTACGAAAGCTATAAGAGAAATTAAAAAATAATTTGTAAAAGTCTTCTGACAACGAAGAAGCAATAAGAAGCAATAAGTCATAAGCATTCTACAGATGTTAGTATTTTCAAATTGCTATGTTCTCTGTAACAGTAATATCTAGATGAGTCTTCCCTAGTCCTTCATAGTCGAGTTTTAGTTTATGAAAACAACAAAAGATTATTTACTCCATCGTAAATCTACATAAAAGACAACCAATGGCCACAAGTGCGGCGAATGGTATATTTGCCGAATATTTGGTAAATGTACAAAATTTACTTGAATAAACATATAATTTCGTACAGTTATTGACAATATAACTAATATTTATGGACTATCTATGGAGAGAGAAGACCATATACAATCGGGAAGTTCATTTGCCCGTCTGCCTTCCGACTATTGAAATTTATCTACGCTTAAAATATATGGATCATTTATGAGTAAAATTTGAAACGGGTTACAATGCAAAATGTGCATACCTCATATATATAAAAAGTAAAGTATAAAATAAGTTGTTTAAAATGTACCTCAGAGCTCGTTATGCAGAACACATTGCCAATTACAGTACTCATCTAGATAAGAAAACGTAATTATGTTGGTTGGTGGGATTGAATCTCGCTGGGCGCTGGGCACTGGGCGGGGCCAGTCGAGTCGATAGAGTCATTAGGCGGCTATGTTGTTGATATTTCTTATTTAACCTTCGGTCAGAAAATAAAAGAGAAACTATGTAATACTTCATACAAAAACCTACCTACAGAAAATTCGAATTAAATATTCACCAATAAATAATAGTATAATAGCAAAAGAAAAAAAAAAAAATTAATGTTATTATTATTAAAACAAAATCAACAATTATAGAGGTCATAGCATTTATTTTCTTCAAATGAAATTTGAAGTGTTTTTAAACATAATATTAACTCAACTTATTAACATTTATATAGGTTTTCGGTTGTTTTACGTCTACTGAGCCATTAAACCATTAATTTTAATTAGGTACTTATTTTTAAACCGACGTGATATTCCTGTTAGCTTCACTTGCTACTGTTCTAGTGGTGTCCTAGCGTGCAAGTGCTAACTCGCCAGTTAGTGAGCTTGTTGACTCAACCCATTTTACACGCGCACTTTATTAGACTTACCGGTCTGAAATACCACCTCTAAGACTGTATATTATAGATAGTATCTATAAAGTTTATATTGTAAATTTGTATCAACTAAATTATATCCTGTAACGTAAAGAGATAAATATGTAATAATACGATGTTGAGATACAAAACTAATTACTAATAGTTATAGTTAGATTCAGCAGTATTTTCTGTAAGAACTCACTTCGATCTCACGTGTAATGTTCTAAATCGAGTTAGAGTGATACGCTATTCTGTTACGTATTCTTTAAATGTTATAATGATTACAGTCAATATGTTATGCGACACATACCACTTGTGACCTTTTACGATCGTGATCTGCAGTGAGTTATGAGTTTGTTCTTATAGAATTGTTCTACTCATTTATATCAAATGCCTTACTTTGACCTTAGTAATTGAATAAAAAATGTATTTTATCTGTAACTAAAATTTTATATATATATTAAACCTGTTTTTATATATATAATAATATTAGATACCGTATCGGTCTATAACACTCCACTTAGGTATTTACATTATCATTATTCTTAAAAACTTGACTTACTGTAATGGGACTTATAAATTATTTCAACTAATCATTTCGTACATAAAAGGCTTTATAATCGATATATTTCAAAATTAAAGTATCGGCCTGTATATGTCTTACTGCTTAACAAAGGTCTCCTTTCTTTTTAAGAAGAAGGATTAGAGCTTATTCCACCACGCTGCTTCAATGTACGGGCTCACTTACGATGTTATTCAACACACAAATTAAGCACGTGAACCAATGTTCCAACCCAGATTTGAACCCGCGATCACGGTTCATGCCACTAAGCTATACCGTCTCTAGATATATACACATTGTCAATCAAAACTTTTATGATACCAATAACCACACATCAAACATTTGTTTGTATGTTTTCTTTGTCACATTCGAAAAAAAATTACGTGACTCGCCTGGCGTCACCCTTTGACGGCAGCTTTTATTTTTATTACGCCCTTTATGGGGCTGAGGATTTATTTTTATAGTCTGTGGTAATTGAAATGCTTTTGTCTCCGGTCTGTGTTGGCTCTGTTTTTTTTTTTAAGTATTATACGATTGCTTGAAAGATTTCGAGTATCAATTACATTTTTATTACTTGGACTTTAAAAGTGTATGTAAAAAATATTAATTTCGTTTTTAAATTTATTTCATGAGGCGCTTAAGTTGGTTTTAAAAGGATAGCCTTTTATTTTCATATCCTTAAGGAATGTGAAGCTTGTAAAACTTTTTTTTTAATTCATGTAAGTATAGGTAAAAGGTTTGTTTCTTTTATTTTATTAAAACTAAATACAATTTTATATTGAAAAAGAAACAAATTAAACAAAATCTATTTTTTTAATTACCAATTCTATTAATTATAATTCTTTTCAATTGATCTAACAAATACTTCTTAACTGTTTAACTGTTTTAAAACTATTTTTATAATATATTTACATTTATAATTTATTAACACAAAATATAATCTAATAAATTGCAAACATATCGTCAGACATTTAAAGCGAGCCCCTCACAATGATTCGATGCAAATCACTGCAATAAAAAACCAGTTTCGACAATCGTTTCATTTAATATTAATCCGCAACACACAAATAAATAAATACACACATTACGAACGCACACAAGCGAACGAGTGTAAACGCTATCGACTAACACAATATAACCTACACATACGCACCCCCAATGGTCCAAAGAGACAATGACCTCGGACAGCCCTTTAAAAATATTTGGGGCGATCAACCCTTTATGCGGATATTTTGATTTGTAATTTGCTAGAAACAAAACTTTGTCGATATGTACAACTTAGTTATGCTAGCTTATATTTATTTTAATATTGGAACACGACGATTTGAAAGCGCTTTTACGAGTCTACTTGAATAAGTAATGCCTTTTTATAAACAATCATAAATTAAGTTGTTTGTGTATTTAGAAAAATATAAATTAGCCGAGGGGTCTAAGTGGTTAGAACGCGTGAATTTTATTGAATTTTAACCAATGATCGCGGGTTTCAGGCACCATTGAATTTTCATATGCTTAAATTTTGCTTATATAATTATTCATCTTGTGTTTGGCGATGAAGTAAAACATCGAGAGGAAACCAGCATTTGTCTAATTTGACTCCAATTCTGGCACATGTGTAGCCACTAACAGAGGGAGTCTTAGCCCAGCAGTGGGAAGTCCACAGGCTACTTTAAATGAAAAAATAACGGAGGATATAGTTTTATTGGCCGGCTCATTAGTTTTATCGATGAATTTCATAGAGACTCAAAAAGCAAATCTACAATAGAGATCTTCATTAAATCGATCGCCACTCACAATTAGCGTCCTCTTTGAGACGTTCTAATTATCCTGTCTTGGACTTGAATTGAAAGTAATTCATTTTTTATTATATTCTCAAAGGGAAGTAAATTATTTCCACAAAGAAAACTGATATCACATGCAGTTTCGTCGAGTGGTCGATATTTCTTAGAAGGAACCGTTCTATATATTATTTACGTGCGAAGCGCCTTTTGTACTCAATCCCTATGACTTACCATTTACTAGACGTTTACGGCGTTATGAAACTTTAAAAATAGACTTCGCAAATCGGATGACGGAAATAGATATTTCAAATGAACAAAATATTCGTTTTATTATATTGTTTTTCTTTGTTTTTTTAGTGTACTCTTAATAGCGATAAGGATAGGAGTTTATTCCACCATGCTGCTCAAATAGGGGTCGGTAGGTGCACTCATGGCTAAATATTATCCGGTTCCCCTAACTGTTTTCTTTCACCGACAGTCACAAGGTAAAATATAAACATAAATAAAGTATATAAAAACGCAATCGAACCTGCAATCTTCGGTAAAGTTTTACGTGTCTAACCACTGATCAATCTCGGCTCTCTATTTTATAAGTCTGTTTTTTTCCACTAGTTTTAACTACAAGTGTGCAGATATGAAGATCTAAACGTTCACTTATTTCTGAACTTTGCTTAGTAGCTGTTAAGTTGAACACTGATTTCGCTCTTTCTATCATTATTGATTAGACATTCGAAAGAAGAAGACACAACATTGTTTAACTAATTACCCGCTAAACAAAGCTTATAAGTAAGACCCGAGTCGGAGCTAAAACCATTTTTAGCAGGTTTTATATATAATATTTTCTACATATATACGGTGATTTTTTTCGATAGATTATCTTCTAATTCATAAAATATTGTATAGTTATTATTAAACAATTTATACAATACGATTGCAAAATGTTTCCAACCAAATGTAGACCTTTCAATAAATGTTACACGCCTTTAGCGATTGTTATGTTAATGTAATGAATCTTTTGTAGTGACATGAATAGGAGCGGTCAGTTCACTATAACCACACAAACACACATGACACACACACGCACAGCAAATGAACAATAACATTAAACAGGATATTTATATCACTAATTTAAAAAAAAAACAGTGAATTTAAGGCGCCTAAATTATAATGAAAACGTTGAACGAGGTTGCGTTTAAAATTACCTTTAAAAATCATTATAATTACACTTTGTTAAACATAAAAAAATTAAAAGTAAACGTTGAATATGATAAAAAGTCTTAACCGTCGAGATAACAAAATTTAATTGTTCCTATGTAACAAGTAACGCGAAAAGATCGCAGAGCAGATACTTAATGTACGTTTAATTACAAACAACATTGAATATTTTGAAACGGAACGCAGCGTTAATGGAAACATAACAATTAGCGACGCTGTTACAGAGCAATAACATAATAACAATAAGGTTAAGCATAGCCATCATTAGCCTCTGTTAGAGGGGAATAAGGTTGAAATTGTAAATATTTCAGGTCCATTGAAGCCAGCTGTGGAACGAACGGGAATCCGTCACACGTAAGTGATGGAACATTGGAACGCACGCAAGGCACAATAAACACGTTGCGACCTGTGGAGTAACAGCCTAATATTTCTCCAGTGCGGGGCTTTGATGAAAATAATGATGCATGCCCAAACTGAAACCAATTTTTCTTTACCATCGCTCGAAATACGAGATTCTGTTACTAATTTATACTTCTTTGCTTTTATATAAAGCTCAAAAGTTTATTTTTTTGAATGCGCTGATCAAATACGATTTGAAAACATTTGTTGCGATTAAAAACTCATTTATTAATAAGATTAAAATGAACTATAGAAGATCACTCTGCCACGGCGAATCAACGTTTAACTCAAGTAAAACAGCTCTTATACTCGTATACTCGTTATGAGTAGTTTCAGAATACAAGTTGCAACTTAAGAACTTATTAGATGTTAACCGGAATTTCAAGAATGACTTTGTACTCGAAACCTCTGTACTTTTATATTAAAAACCAAACAATAGGCTATGGACACACCAGCGATGTTTATAGCGACACACACAATGGGGCGTCCATTTGTGTCCACGATAAATATTGTCACATATCCCTCGAAGCACGACATTAAGTCGGATTCACTTATTCTTAGAGTTTTTGTGAGCGAAAATATTTGCAGAGACATTTCCATTTTTTGTTCTTTGTTGCCAGCTTTGCGGCGCGCACTGCGACACAATGCGTACCAAAACTATTCCTCATTGAAGAGAGAATATTGTTTGAATAAAAACGCAGATGTTACTATATCACACGCATCGTTTGATTCACTTATATCTAAAGTAGTGTTATATATTATATTTATATTGGAAAAGTTAATCTATATCACTGATTATAGCTCTATTTTTTGCGACACCTACACATGACTGCGATTCTTTTAATGTTCTATTAATTTTAAATTTTAAATCGAAACATACATTGATGTAACCAAAACTAATATCGGGACTATAATCTCTGAAATAATGGTAAATATAACTTTTACAATAGCCTATTATTTCGTAATAAGCATGTTAATTGTCCTTTCGAATGTAAGCCGTCGGTGCCGACAGACTGTACGATAATCGCATTCGCGTCTCATTTTTCAACTTTCCCCCCTTAATAGTGTTAAAATCACATTTAAACAGCCAAACGAAAGGGACAAATGAACTGTATAGAGTGACAGACGATATCATAAAGATTGGAGTACATTGAGTAGAAAAAAATACGGCGCCCGATTTATTGGAAGGTTTGCAGCTTTAAAATAAATATTTCCTATGCCTTTTGGTATGACGACTACAATGATAAGTGTTTTTTTTTTGTATATTTATCAAGCTTATTTTTTGTATCTTCGCGTTAAGAGGTTAAGAGTCAAAGTTAGATATTCCTAATCTTATGTTCGGTCCTTGATAGAAAGTCTAAGGTTTTGATCAAGTATTTTAGTCATTATTCACGTTGTTTCTTGGTCACGAAAGCAACGTTGTGTACTGACCCTATACAGTAATAAGCTGCAACGTTCAATTTAGTAGCGACAGATGTGAATCAACTCCCCGCTTGTCCCTATTTTCTTTCAGTCACTTCTATTAAGTGCCCGTTTCGAACTATTTTCTATTTATTATTTGTCAGAAAACATACAATTTACAACGAAATTGGTCTTCAAACAATAGCCGGTATTATCCTCTCAATTGACGATTTAAAAGATTGTTAGGGCGTTACAGTCAAATACAACAGCGGTTTTAACATTTAAATCAAATAATAAATTAAAGGGCTGCGTGTGTAATTTAGTCCAGTGTTCTGCTGCGGCCCTTACAGGTGATATTTATGTAACATCTGCCATTAAGTCACTTCGGTAATGGTTGGGTGTTTTATAATTATAGACATTTATCAAAGATTGATGTTTTTCTAGTATGTAATGTATTTAATTTTTATTTAATTGACCATTGAAAGGAAATTGTTTGTTCTTCTGGATGATATTTCTGCTTATTAATTTTTCATTGTTGAGTTTTCGTTTAAAAAGTGATACTCAAGAATAGTTTGTAATATATTTCAAATTAGCTTATTTTCCAATTGATTCATAAAGAATTAGCTGACCCGTGCCCACTTCATTGGGCGGTAAACATTTTTACTTGAGTTGAAAATATATATCCGGTTAATATATAGCCTATGACACTCACGAATAATGTGGCTTTCTATTGGTAAAAGAATTTATAAAATCGGTTCAGTAGATCCAGAGATTACCCCCTACAACCTCATAACCTTTACCTCTTTATAATATTAGTATAGATTAATTTATAATACATACATTGAACGAAATAATTTTTTACTTATAAAAATGCTTCGTTATATTTTTTCTTCTCTTATAAAGGCAGTATTGATTGTAAAGCTGAACAGAATACTCAGACGTTAATTAGTTGTGTATTGCGGTAACAAAATATTTAGTATAATCTTTCCCCGCCTGAAGCTAAAGGGATCAGTCATTCAATATGTTGTTATTTACTGACATCTACACAATGAGCGGTTTCTATTTGTATTTACGTTTTCCTGGAAGATAATTTTGAATATGTTTTACACGAACTTGGGCAACTTGAATCTTTTCTATATAACCTTACAATATTTTTTTGTAATTGAATAATCATAATTGTTAAAATTATTTTAATAACACACTTTATTCATCAAAGTATCTGCTGACTGTGAAACGCATTGATTGAAAATTAATCTCGCAGCGAAAGGAAATAAAAATTCAGTTCCGAAACGGCTGCGCTTGTAAAATATTCAATATCCGTTTATCCGTCGTTGCTTTTAATCTCGAGTAAATTTGTCACCCTTTATTGAGTTAGATCACCCTCGGATGACGCAGCGTAATGATAACAATCAACGGTTGATACAATGGACCTTGCAATGACGTTTTTTTCCCTGACGACTCACTTCGCGCTCGTTCAAAGGATAACGGCTGGAGTATTCATTTCACATTTAACAATATCTTCAACCAGTAAATTTAAAGACAATTCTCTTTTGTCCACGGTTGCTCTTTCTTTTGTTACTTTTTACTTCATTATATTTTAGTAGAATCAATTTCAATACATAATTTACATTTAATAAGTTTTAAAATCGCCGATAATAAAAAAAATATTCAGACTAAGATTTTAATTATCTTCTAGTTCATATCATTTTATGAAAGTTTTATTTTAAGGATAAACAATTAACCCAAAAGCGTATGTAAGGATAATCGATTGTAAACTTCGCATTTAAAAAAGGAAATTAATCGTTTTTTTTATATTCAGTATGGGTACTATGTTCAAATATTGATTCACATTCGATACGTTGAAATACAACCCCTCTTGATATGACAGGTGACGCAACGGAAATTAACGAGCCTTAACATCGACCAAAAATTAACCATTCCCATGCGGAAATGAAACCCCGAGTATAACGGTTTTCTATTAATTGTTATTTAAAACATAAAGCATTACATGGAGAAACACATTCAAATGTTGCTTGTAATCATTTACTGTCTTCATTTACATACATTACATAACATAGTAGGAAATATTAAAATATTCGACATTCATCAAAACAAAAGTGTTCACGTATGTTTTTCCCCGCTACCTATTAAATCTGCGGTTGTGTTTGGTAAAGAAATAATGTCAACGAATATTATATTGCAAATTGGTTTCATCTGAGAATGTTCAATCATATTCGAATATATTCCGGGGAAAAATGTGCAAAATTTAAGAAAAATTCTCCCATTCGTGAGCACTCATAAACCAAATTCAATCACGAATTAGGGCAATCACATTGGCTCAGAAAATTTCGGAAATTATTTTCATTCAAGATATCGCTCGCATTCACGGTTCTTTCATCCCAAAATTTTTCAGTAATATTTTTGAAAGCATTTTAGAATAAAACCTTGGAGTTTCAGATGAGCACTGTAATCGCAGGGCCGGCACGTGGCATCTGTCGGGTCACGGGTCGCCGGAACTTTGCTCGCCCGAATAAATTCAGATGTTTTACAGTTTTACCGCCGGCTCAGTGTTTTGCCTTGTATTGTCTTAATGATATTTTGGCATGTACTCGTTGATATTTAAATGTTCTTAATAATATTTCGTCAAACACGGACTTCATTATATGATAATTAGATATCGTCTATGCTCATTGATTTTAAAATGACAATGTATGCCAATGACTTCAATTGGAAAATAGAAATGCCCAAAGCCTGATTTTTCAGCAGCTTTGCTATCTGAAGCCCTGGTGTGGATAGATTATTTAATTCATGTATCACTCTGCACCGTTGTCGGTGCACCTGCAACGAGTCGGAATGCAAATGACTGCGTCCGGCAGTTCCCACTTATCCAATTTGCAAGGCTGCCGTTACTGTCACCTATACACAAATTGCTTAGCTGGGCCTCTGCTAATTGAGCTCGCTAGGTAAAATTCTTTTAAACCTCTCAGATATTGGTATTTGTTTTACATTTTGCGTTAAAAATCAAGATATATTTATTGTTCCATTTTCATTCGCTAACTCCAATTTAATTTACATGAAAAACTTTTTTATTTTATTATTTATTTATAACTAAACAAACAGTACAATTTACACGTTACATTAAGTTTTAATAACAATACATAGACAAATAAAGTTTCAAATAATGAATAATTCATTATGAAAGAAAAAAAAACCCACGTTATAAATGTCATCTAGAATTATATGAAGAACAAAAAATATAAAACTAATTAATTTTCAATATTTTTAAAAGTTTCAATCGCCAACCGCATTTTTCATCTTTCTTTTCAAATTAATTACTAAAACTACTAACTGTTTTTAAGCCTCAACTTTTTTTATTAAATTATTCTTTATATAATAATCTAGAAGCCTCCCCTTAATTACCATTACTAATAATTCTTTTTCAACAGTATTTCATATTATCATTTGTTTTTTCTAGGAATGGTAATAACTTCGAATATATTTTCCTTCCTAAAGAAAGCTGCTCGCTTTAGATCTTTTATTTTTCATATTCTTATAACATTTATCTGATATTTTTGAATATATTTCTATGATGTTTGTTTTTGTGACAATAATGATATCATTTGAGGAATACAATTTTTCGCACACTTAGAACAACCTGCAGCAGACGCCTAACACGATAGCTTTCTCGCTCCAGCGACCCTTAATACGTTTGGCACCTACAGCGGGCCGTTAGAGGACGATAATATTTCTTTGGATTATAGCCTCTATTCCTTTCATCTTGAGTATTAAAATTACTTAACCGCTTACGATGTTTAACCGCACCTCATTCCCACTTGTTCTTAAATACTTCAGCTGGCAAGGTCCCTCGCCTTTTTAATATTTTCTTATGAAATATTCTTTAAGAACGCGTGAAAAGAACCGTATTTATATCAAGGTTTTTTCTCGCTACCATTTTATATTAAGCTAGTGACTCGGTTGATTTTTAATAAAAGTATCAGCTGATACGAAATATTAACATGATATTTTTGTTGATTACAGTTCACCGCACATTTTAAGTTGTCTTCAATTTAAGCGGCAGTTTGACTTATATGATAAAGCTACGTGTATACGTGCGTCGTTTCGCCACAAATAAGTATGCAACGCTGATGATTTTACATATTACGTATATGTGTACGTTTATTGGCCATTCAGTTAGGTCGGTGAGGTTTCCATGTGGGTTTACTAGGCGCTGGTAGGAATGTACGCGCATGCATAAGTCGACATTGTTACAAAATGTTAAGATAAATCATTAATTTTTAAATTCACCTCATATTGTCCGTTTGTAGGAATGCGTTCGGATAAATACGACCGTTGAGTTACAACAAAATGATATTAAATATTTTTATACAAAAAAATTTAAAGAAAGCTAGCGGAATTATACTTACAATATATAAATGTCAATTTTCATAATCACACTATGGTGTCATATTGTAATTAAAATTTGGCGGTAGACCAATTCTAACCTTAGTTTATTCAAAGCGCCAATGTGGGTTCTTCCCTACTCACTCACATTAATTTATTTTAATACGAGCATTGTACACGCCGTCGTAATTGAACTCGCGACATGGAATAATAATGAAATTATTATATCCCCATTTTATATTATTTTTTTTTTGTTTATATGTACTTAGATGAAATTAAACGTCAAGTATTTTTTCTTTAAGAATATTATTTTCCGATTTAATAAGAGTAATTGTAAAGTGTTATTTTGTTATTCTAATTTAGTATTTACTATATATGTACTAAAATACGTCGTTTAATTCAAAGCGATTATAATTAGAACTTAGAACAAGGTAAGCTATGAGATGATGCGAAGGCTCAGAACACTAATTCCGCCTAGACGTGGCCGCCTACACGTACTGAATATACGCACTAATAATTTACTCGTGGGCAGGTGATAAATATTGAGGTATTAGTACGAATTTAACGTGCTTCGCAGAACTTGTCGCATTCGTTTATTAAAATTAATGTGCTTAGATTTTAGTTTTAGTGCGATTGTATAACACCGACAGTCATCACGACAGAATGTTGATCGCTTCATCAACTTACTATGTAAATGATTTGAATCTGTTTAAATGTTTTCGTAATAAAACACTTCAAACTTTAAGTCAATTATTATGGCACACTTACGATTCCTGAATCACGCTAACATTGTGTTCACCGTAAGAGTATATAGGCGCTCTTAAAATATTTGTATCTCGTGGGTACATAAAAAATCGATTCATTTAGAAACGGATTTTTTTATTAGGTTCAAGTTAATCCCATAACTTGACGTAGTTTATGGACGCGTGTTCTATGTGTGCTTTCTTATATATTTCTATAGCGGTATTTCAAACCAAAAATTAAGATTATTTATAGAAATTTTGTGAGCGTTTAATTAATTATAATTAATTAAAATTGTTGTATACAATAATTTTCTTAACGTTCGAAAAGAACAAATTTTTACCTAAAATGTTTAATATTATTAATTACCGACGATTCAATATTATCAACTAATTACACCATAAAGTATTCCAATTATATAAATTTTGACGAAGTGGTACGCGTGACTTTGTCTACGTGGATGATAAATATGTATAAGTTATTTTGATATCTAGATAAATTCTTATCGTGTTGCTTAATTATATTAACATAGCTTGTATAAATTAATTCCTAGTTCTGTTCGCGTAATCCTTGTAAGTCATCCGTGGGCGGACGTCAAGTGGCCGGGACGGACGTTGATGCGATGAAGTGGTCCAATCTCTACTCAACTTTAAGATTATTTTGTTCACAAAACGTGTGCGCACACGTGCTCGCTCTTACTTCCGATATCCGTAGTATGTAAGCTCTGTTGCTACGTACCTTCCACATAATTATTGTCTTTTTTAGCTTTCGTAAAACGAAACACATAATAACATAAATCTTTTCTTTCTTCTATATTGTTAAAAAATAAGTAAAAAGAAATCGATTTTCGCCTGACCTGAGCACAGTTAAAAATTAAATATAAACAATTTAAAAGACTAACGGACCAATAGTTTTTTCTGTTATTTAATTTAATTGCGTAAAGTGGTTTTAATATACAAACTTAGTGATTTAGATGACTCGTAATTGTACATACGATACTCACTGATATTACTTCAGTATCGACTGGTGAAATACAAAAGTCCCCAGCCGAATACGAAACAACCCACCAAGCGTTCGCGTAAATTCGATAAAACTAGTTGCCATTACACCATAAAATATAATCTAAACGAGTCCAAGGTGTAACATTCAATTACTCGAATAAAACTCCGCTATCCGTACACAATAATTAAACTCGCTATTAAATTATTCATGAGGTGTAAAGCTTATGAGCGGCGTCTTCGTTTCAAAGCCATTGGAACTATTAACATTTTAATTATCTCCATTATTATATAGAAAACTGGGGGCTCGTGAGTTACAAGGCAGGGAGCACAACGAAATGCTAATATAACGTTAGTTGGACCACAAGCTGTGGGTGTTCGGGTAATTGATTGATTTGACGTTAATGTCGCTTCGAAATAAGCCATAATTTTATTCAAACAGGTGATTAAAAACATATGTAATCTCTTTAACATCAAAAATAAACACAATATATCTCATTTACTATACGATATAGTTTTATATTAAAACGCTTAAAATTATTTTAAGTGCGATTTAGCAGTTAAACCATGATATAATAATAATAACAGCTTTTTTCTAAATTTTTAGGATTGAGGATTATAATTAATGTATTGATTTACTTCACAAGTATTAGAGTTCGTTACACCCGCTCTCAGTAAATAAAGCGGTCAGCGCATAGTTCCCACGGGCACAATGCTCTGAACAAAATAAACTTGGTATGTGTGGAGTGGCACTATACTTGCAGAGTTAGGCATCCACATAGTGAGCTAATCGCTTCGACCTTTGACGTGTGCGATTGGCTGTGGATTAACGGTAGTTGTATAATATAATAATTTACGGGCAGGAAATTATGAAAGTGCAAAGTTGAAAAATGCCTCGGGCGTTTGACTTCAAACCCAGTCACATAAACCAATGAAAGCAATAGTAAAGAGTAGTTAATGAGAGTAATACTTAAGAGATGAGAACCAGTCGTCAGAACTAGTAAGCCGAACTAGTAGCCGTAAATCTAAACCAAAGATCGGTTTAGTAATAATAAGCATTAAATCCAAACACAGATTGTAACTTACTAATTAGCATAAAATATACATTCCAATCAAATCATAATAATTATATTGAATTTTATGGATCAGTTAATTCGATATGGTTAAAGAAATAAATCAAATCAAATTTTTAAAAAAATATGATTGATGTAACAGTATCAGACATTAACATATATGAACGTAAGAAGTAAAATTTTCAATCTATTGAATAATACATTCAATTTGAATCGAGTACACAGACATTATTGTAAGTCAGGACATGAATCACACTACATTGATTTAAGTACTGACAGGCGAACCTTTCTGAGAACATCCTCAGAATGGTATCAGAGCTTTTCCGGACCCGGCGCACCGGAGATGTACTTTCCGCATGCTCGCATAAGAAATAACCAAGCTACTGAGTTTTCGTGACCTTATTTTGTGTATCTAATACATCTGCAGCGCGCTGGTATAAAAAAAAATGAGGATATGTGTCAGATGACAGTCTGAGAAATGTCTGCCCACTACCCCGCGTATAGCAGCGTAGTGGAATAAGCTCTAAACCTTCTCTTCAAGCAAAGAAGCTTTCCTGGGATAACGTAAGCTACTTAATTTCTATGCGCTAACAGAAATATCCCTGTATATTTGAAAACTATTATAATATAAAATAAAACATTTAAAATGCGTAGCTATTCTGATCTTATATCATATTATGTAGTTTCGTCATGTATCTTCCGTTTAATTAAAGTATAATAGAAGCAGCATTATTCTCTAATGAACCAAAAGATAAAGTTTAAAGTAAAGGTTTTCAACGTATTTCAGCTCATATTCGCTCAGCGCTGTGTATTCGTCGGACGGTCGGTCTGTTCCCTGTAGGGCAAAACTTCATCGCTTTGAAAAATTCTCCACGTCCCACCAAGTTTCAGATAAGTTTGTTTAAACTCACGACGGAAGTTGTATGAAATTTTCAACGCGAGCTCGATTTTAAGGCTGTGTGGATCCAACGCTGCGTCTTACTTCCTCCATATTTTTTTTCCATAAACTAGTAATTAGGAAAAGTTTGTAATTATTTGTTAAAATAGTTTTAAGTATCCTTGCTTGAACTTAACCTTTGAAGGTGTGGTATATTTAGAATATTATTGAATAGTCAAATATATGTAAATATAAATGCAAAATGTTGTCGTCAACGTTTGTGATTCCGACCTCGCTAAAAATCGTCAACTATTATATACTGAAAAAAAACATAAATATTATTTCCATTTTTTGCGTCTGTAGTGGTTTTAAGCGATAAAGCTTAATTATCTCCAACAACGGCCCCGAGGCTCTATACACTTGTGAGTTCTAAATAAAAAAAACATAAATCGAAATAAAATTTAAATAATGACCCAAAAGAATTCAATTCTGATGAAATTTAAAATACGATTCGGATTTACTTTTTGTGAACCAGTTTTGAATTCGCGCGAAGCTCGCTGCTTTTGGAGCGTTTTTACTCCTGAATCGAATAATTAATTACCACACGGCTGTTTGTAATCAATTCTTCGAATCTCGGTTCCGTGATAAAAACTAACGCAAACTCGGATTCTCTCTGATTGTTTTAGGGAAATGACTGAATATCGTCTACATTTTCTTTTCATCTATTTTAGAGACGCATTTGTATATCTAATTATCATTATATCATCGATTACACGTCTCTAATCATGGAACCTAAGATGTTATGTTATGTTAACCATATATAAATGATTAGAGATAAGATAAGATAATATAGATATTTTATGAAATGTGTATCTTTCTCTCTTTCGATCTTTAGTGGGACTGAACTGGAACAGTGTCACAAATAAATATAAAAATTATGGACGATTCATTGTTGTTGTAAAATTGTATGTGAAAAAATTGTCTGCCTCGTTAGTTTATTTGTAGTTTCTGTTGTGTGTTGTTGTTGGTTTACTCATAAGGCGATAGACACCAAGATCTCAGAGATGAAAACCTGGATGGACAATAAAAATCTTATGAGGTTTTATAGAAATGTAAAGAAACTCTTAGAAGCAGCTTGGAGATAGAATGTTGGCAATGTTACAATCCACGTAAAGCCTGGTTCAGCGCCTGACCTGTCTCCGGTCGTTTCAGATTACCGTTCCATCCGTTAATAAGAGTGCTCCTTTGTTTACGAAGACACTTTTGCATTAAAATATCACAAATTAAAATATAACATTATTCAAAATAATAATATAATATAGTTACAGAGTGCTATGAGAAATTAATTTTAATAAATTTGTACGATATTACGCTTCCTTAATATCAATTACCCATCGCATTAACTGATATGAACCCTCGCCATATAAGCGAAGTGCGTTCAGAAATAACCGTAGTGATGCTATCTCTTAGCTCTTATGAAATTATATTAGAGTTAATTAAAGGTTATCTCGTTCCGGATTAGTTGGTCGATTAATCTTTATTTATTGTTACTGGCTCGCTACCGGCCTGTGTTCACACCTTCACAAACTTGAATATTATATTATTAATAAACTTAGCCGACAATATTATAAATCATGCATTTATTAATATTTTATCGATATTAATTTGAGAACTATGATTAAATGGTAATTTCACGCACAGACATTGCAAGAAGTGACAAATCTTTCCGTTAATCGTCAATGTACTGCAAACAATGCAGGGTACGGATATTTGACGTTGGTTTATTTTTAACTGGGTTTAACCCATACACCGCGAGAATTATAAAATAAAAAATTATAGCACTCATGTTTTAAAGTGATATCAAATTTGAATCAGTATTAATTTTGAACAAAAACATTCCCGAATATTTTACCGGCGTGCTTGTGTGTGGCATCTTTATTTAATAAGTTGGACGGCAAGCGACCGATATCATTCAACCGTAGACAAAAAAAGTCAATGGAGTTCTTCAAACTTCATAAAAAAAGCAACCAGATTTGAAATGTAAACAAAAATAAACAAAGGTCTTCATCGGACTAACAAATCACTTTGTTTTTGTGAAACAACGCGGTATTTTATCGAAGTTGTGGGATAAACACAGTTTTGCTCTCGGTCCGTCGATACAGATCACAATATTGTTAATAAAACTATGGGAATTGTACATTTTGATAGCCGAGAGCTTATCGTTTCGGCGCTATAGCCTTATTATCTCGGGTTTATTTTAGAACGAGTGGTGATAAAATCTGTAGAATTGAACTAGGTATTTTCGTAATATTCTCCAAACTCGATGTAGTTTTTCTTTTAGTTAATAATGTTACAATGATATCCCCCAGGCAAGCATAAAGCTTCTGTTACGAATGGATACGATTGCCCAAAGTGTCGGGATAAAACCTATGGTTCCACATATCTCACTAAGACTCACTTAACCTCTTATTAAAAACAATCAAAGTTACTATAAATATTCCACTGCAGTTTTTGCCTTTTCTTAAAGACAAATAAGATAATGTTTGGAGCTTACTATACACGAATTAAAGCACGTCCAGAGACACAATGTGGCAGAATTTCGGGGGTTTGAACCGGGTTTGAAACTGCAATAATCGGTCAAGATTCACGTGTGTTAACCGAATGGCCATCTAAGGTCGTTATATTTTCAATGTCGTTTCAAAGTATTTTAGTACGAGACATTAGAAAAAACGTTAATAAATTATTTGGTATAAAATATAGTCGCTAATAAATATATTAATAGGAGAGAACAATAAAAATTCATTGGGCACTTTATATTCTCTATGAATAACGAAGTAGACGATTAAATTGGCATATCATTACTGTAAATGTTTGTAGTCAAATATAAAAATGAATTAATGCGCGCGTTTCGCTTTAATATATTCACCAAGAAACAATCTAAAGAGCTTTTAAAAATTTATAACAAAAATAGTAAAATTATTATAAGGACTAATTAAATATTCGTAGTTATATGTATCTTATTAAGCATATACATATATAGATATTATACTCGCGCACACATATGGTTCAAGAAAACCACTTTCGGTTTCCGTGAACCATATCTGATTACCCTACCATGATTGTTGAAGTATTTGAGATGGTTTTATCTCAGTCAGCTAAAAGTCAACAGGCAAAGCGGTGCTGCTGGATTTGGCAGGGTATACCCTGGCAGGGTGGCCGCTTTGTAGCTGCGCTGTGGATTATAATCCACCATGTTCATTCTTGTTATGTATTTGTATGTTTATATATTTTAACTTAAATTTAAGTTATATACATAAATATATATAATTTTAAGTTTTGTTTTTATGTAAGAGCTAGTTATACATAAAACAGTAGTAAAAAATATACAAAAACCGTCGTAGTGATCGAAATAAAAAAACATTTTCAATACCGGTTAAAAGGTCGTGGGCTCACCTTGTAAGTGATTTGCAGTCCACGCCCACACAAATGCTACCAACACAACGCATAAATTGCATTCCTAAAACTGGGCACAACAATTACAACACTGGTACGCAATATCACTATCACTGCTTTTATGATGGCGATGAGTAAATGTGGACAGTTTATGAGCTGTAATAAAACATTATTCTTATTATAAATGTTTATTATACGTACCTACCATAAATATATATATAAACATTTCGCTATATGTATAGATTATCGGCACGTGATTATTCATATTTATAAGAATAATATTTATTGCATAATGAAAATATATATATGAATATCTTTATTGCACACATAAAAACAAGTAAAAAAAAGTGCGTTTCCTATCACTAAAGTAGTGATCTCTTGCAGCCAACCCCACATATATGTATATATATAAATATAATAACAGACATATAAATACTGTAAAAATATATAATAAATACTTTCAATACAGTCGATAAGTAGTAATAGAACTATTTCGTCAGTGAATGATGTGAATGTGTGTTTTTGTAAATACATGTCATAATATCGTCATGCCTATTATAATACGCTCGGCTCCCGGAACTCGTGACAGCGGGATAATAAATCACGATCAATAGAAAAGGAAACAACATCGTTCTGGTAATATTTTTTTATTTCTGCACCCCGCGGTCTCCGCGCGTCGTATCGAACGTCCAGATCACAGCTGAGACAATGTGTGTGCGATATTATCGTATAAAAATTCACCCGGGAATAAAAAAAATATGGATGTGGCATTTTAGTTTTTTATGTATTTATAATATCAATTTACAGACTAGCTTGTACATTGACTTTACTCATATACAATGATACATAAAAATAAGGATAAGGTCAAACCTTATTGTGTATTAGCTTAGTGTCACTGAATTTTATGACGCAACTAGAATTATACTAATCAGCAGCCAATCGCAATCCAATGTAGGCCTCTCCCAAGGTGCGCCAAATCCTTAAAGGTGCGCCAAAGAAAGGAGATTGGTGTACGACTTCTTTCGTGCATAATATGTCGGTCCTTCCATCTGTCGCACAAGTATAGGAAAGACTAATTCACAAAGGCTTAAGTGACACTTACAGTCAAGTCTGCCACTTACTGAAGTTGTTACGGAAAATATTAAAAAAATATTTGAGGGAGTTAGTTGTATAAATAATTGTATTAACTTCATTAAGTTAAATGTTTTTAATAATAAAAATGTCGTACATTATCATTGCGACATGTATTACTGGAGCCTTTGCCGTCGATTCCATTTTTACCCTTTTAAAGTGCCTCATTCATTTGCCTCGTAACCGATGGTAGCGCAGTTACGCTCAACGTCGGTGGTCGTTCGACGGGGGGTCCTTTGCACCATCCTCCGTACTGCCTTTGTCCCCTGAACACGTATAAACGTCCGTAGGTACCTACGTAAGTGGGAATGAGATCAGAGATGAAAACTTCTGAATTTTATGCCGCCATATATCATCTTTACATAAAATAAAACTAAAAGGTCGTTCCCGCGTCTCCCATAATATATTTCTGTCTGACTGTACTTGAGTGAAACACTGAAACTGCTGAACTATGAAAGTCTGCACTGAGACATCTTAATTTGCATAATATATAACATCGAAAGAGCATTATATAATATTGCAGCCCCGTAATTATATACCGTACCGTACCGTAACAGCCTGTGAATGTCCCAGTGCTGGGCTAAAAGCCTCCTCTTCTCTTTTTGAGGAGAAATTTTGGAGCTTATTCCACCACGCTGCTCCAATGCGGGTTGGTGGAATACACATGTGGCTGAATTTCAGTGAAATTAGACACATGCAGGTTTCCTCACAATGTTTTCCTTCACCGTAAAGCACGAGATGAATTATAATCACAAATCAAGCATATGTTAATTCAGTGGTGCTTGCCCGGGCTTAAACCCACGATCATCGGCTAAGATTCAAGCGGTCTTACCAATGGGCCACCTCGGCATATAAATACAAATTTCAATAATATTAAGAATGTAAGAAAAAGATTAAAACGTATAAAACAAAAGGAAAAATCAAAAAAGCACGGATACGCTAAAGTCTGGGGAAATAATTAAATACATATATGTAATAAAAGTAACTAAAGGATTTCAAGAAGATACAGCGTATAATAATCATTATGAATCGTTAAAAATTCATAAGAAATAATTACGTTTTATAAAATAAAAAGTTCCGGTTATTTAAAATTTCTTTTAAAAACGAATTCAACTATGAAAGCAAATTGTCGTTATTATAGAGCTTATTTAACTTTTCATAACTTCGCTAAAGTTTTCCAATTAATAGTTAAGGTTCGAATTTTTTGTCTTTGTTACGGGTATCTCTCTTTAATAGTGACTAAAATGAAAGTTAAACAATACTTCACAAATAATACTATCGGAGTATTAAATATAATACGAACAATGAAATTCAATCAAATCAAATATCGCAGAATCAATCGCGTCGGATTAAACCTTCATCAATTAAGCAAAACAAGCTTTCATTTAATCCATATCGTATATATTTTGCATAGTAAATGTTATCATTTAGTAACTATCACTAAAAATTCTGTGCGAAATATTACAACATAGAGTTGTTGGCTTTGTGACTGTTGGTGATATTGTAAATGTTTGTAAACCGATATTAAACATCGTTTTAAGTTGAATCGATGATAGGGCTTCGTGCAAGCCTGTATTAACATATTATACCTCTAAATATCATAAAATTGATGTAATCCGGTTTTAAGGTTGAGCCAGTGTAACTCCAGGACAATGTACATAACGACTTCGGTTCCAATCGTAAACGATGGTTAATATTTCTACCATTGTTAATGGGCGTGATCGTTCACTTACCATTAGGTGGCTCATTTGACAGCTTAACTACCATATTGAAGAACAGAATACAAAAATGCGAAATAATACATCCCAATACAAATGTGTACGTATTGTTCTAGGTAAAGCGAACGTTTATTACAAACACGGAAACATTTATTAATTGAACTAATTGAGATCAAAGGTCTTAGCCGTCTTAATTACTGACAGTCGATCGGCCATTATATGAACGAACCATTCATACCAAATGTCTCTATCATCTTCAGCATCATTAAGAAAGAATTCCGAAACGTGTACACGATATTCCAATTATTTAATACGTCTTATTGCTCAAGCATGCTATCAACGTACTTATTACGTTGTTAATAAAGGTGGCTATCGCTTGTATTTGTAAAGCAAATAGAACTTAATATTTGTGCGTGTTGTTGACACAATTCTCTAGAGTCCCAAGTTCAATGTGTGTCAAGTGCAATTAGTAGAGAACTGTAATGTCGTTGAAATTATATTATATCATCGAGTATTAGATAAATACCTCGTTTGAAATAGTTTAATGATTGGTTTGTAAAAGGCAATTATGTAAACATTCGATCCTCTAAAGTAGAAGTTGGCTTACACTTTAGGATTACCCGCCCCGATAAAAATAACCTTTTAAGTTATATATTAAAATAAACGTTTTTAATGGTGTTTTGATTGCATTGTTTTAAGTAATAGATTTGAATGTTTATTAGTATATTCGTGTACGATATTCACTCACACATATTTATATCAGTAAAGAAATATTTATCTCCTACATTTATATAGGTACAGTTTCTGGTAAAAGTTATGTTTAAAATGATAGAGAGGTCAGGTTGCTTACACGAGTGAAGTTCGATTAAAACTCTCCCAGTACATACAAACTGGTCACCAATACTGACAATTAGTTAATTGGTGCCTTCGCGTGCCTTCGCTTCGTTAGCTCCTCAATGAACGACTGTGTCCCTCCGTTTGTTTTGTCTAGTGAATATTTGTTTTGTACTGCCTTAAATTTGATTTACTTTTGCGTCATCATCACTGACATTGTTTGATTGTTATCGTTATACGACACCCGTAAGCTAACAGCTAACTATCTTGCCTTTGAAATATATCTTTAAATATATTACCCAAGCGAACGAACCATAAAATCCTATGAGACGACTCTTGTATATCAAATAGTACAGTACCGTAGTTATATATATACTCGTATAGATATATGTATTCATAATATATATTCTATCGACAAATTGAGTCGTTTATTTAAATAAATCTCATGCTAGTTACGACCTAGTTTCTTGTTGTGTATTGCTATTATTAATGCCTATATGAATATTATATTATTTATACATGAATAATTTATTGGTTTTCTATAATTTTTAATTATTTTAATAAACAATGTATAATGTATAATGTTATAAATTAAGAACAAGGCGAAAATAAAATAAGATAAATGTAATGCGCCCACTTGGAGATCCTCTCGTTTTATTGTTTGCATATTTTTGTGACAGTTATTGCGTTAAGGTGGAAACCAGCTGTCAGACACACTGAGAGTAAAAAGCGAGGCATTTAATATTATACCAGTGAGAGTTGAAACGCTTTAGTTTCTTTATTTTTATTTAAGGGATAACATTTTTTTACATGTAAGTGCTAGTGGATAACCTGATAATAAATTGTCAGAAACGCAAAGACATTGGCACTGTAAGAAACATTGCCGTTCGTTAGGCGCCACCAGCCGTGGTAACTAGTAGATGACAAGATGTAGTCTCTTGTGCCTGTAGTTACACTGGCTCACTCACCCTTCAAACAGGAACACGGATAGAACGCCTGGTAAGTGAGTGATAAAGCCAAGTAAAAATAACAATTTAATGATAATGACATATGGTAGTTCTCCTTAACTATTTCTGCTCATCTTAGTCATATTTACAGAATGGGGAATACCTGTTACTCAGTTTATTTGTATGAGTTATCGAAGGTATCGTATTACGACTACAAATACAATCAGACATTACAAAGACGTTTCTATAGAAATCTTAATACAATTTTTTTGAATTATAATAAATTAAACTATTTATTTCTTAAATGTAATATTATTAAATTAAATATTTATGTTTGATAAACTAACTCTATATCTGTTAAGTCGTGTTAAATTTTAATTAAGTAAATTTATTTTATAAATATATTTTTAATTAAATCAACTTTGATATATAAAAAGTTAATAAGAATTTAATATTATAAAACCGCGTAAGAGAATTAACGATAAGTGTGCAGTGCGATTCGTTCGATGTATTCTCGCGTGGTTAACAGCAGGCCGAGCGAGCAGCGCTGGCGGGAACTAGCCTTGTTCACGATACAGGATTACTTTGATCGATTAAAACCTTTTCGTACATAACAACAGTTAAAAAATATATAAAACTATAACAGGCTGACTTAAAATCCTTCGATCCTTCTCGAATCCTAATCTCCGATTATCTCCCAGTGTCAGATAGCAGGATGATGGAATGATCGTGATCGCGGAGCTGCGTCGCAACATGAATAATTCGGTCTCGTGTGTGATCAATCTTATTCCCGTCCCGGCTCGGTTGATTTCTATTAGTTGCGTTGATAGATTCAGTACTGCGGCTGCGGCTGGTATTATACTGTATCATTATAATTAGTCACGGCTCACTCGATGGATATGATATTCCGCTATAATAATAACCTCTGTAGCCATATTGAAAGTTTGCCTCGTTTTCTACAGTTTGAACGTGATTTATAATATGTTTTGCAAACGCTACATTATATAAACTATTAACTGTTTTGTTGTAAGTATTTATTAAATAAAATAGTTAAGATAAAATGCTAGTTTTACGATTATATTTTAATTACTGGGTTGCATTCAAGTGTCACATATTTCGGCTTTCAATCCATGAACTGGTTGTAAGTGAATGAATATTTATTTTAATATGAATATTGAATATTTAATTACGGTAATAGTTTCCGTATACGTAATAAAGCGGCCGATTTGAACTTTCATTCATCTATTGGTCCTTTCTGTTTTATAAATTGTTACTAACTAAAGATCATGAACGGCTCTTGTGTTTTCTACTGTTATTGCCAATCTCGGAGAGTGTCGGCCAATGTCGGCGTAGCGTGGACAGAGGACGAATGGATTGTGAATAATGCAAGAGTTGAGACGAGCGTCAATCCTTATCAAGAGGTGCGACACTGACGGGTTTGTGTAATGTGCTCGTGTTGCTTTTGTATTTATCTTTGTACATTTATTCTGTTCCAGTACAATGGCTTTATGTTCTGGGTACAGGGGTAAGTTACTTTATGCAGGTAACAAAATGTATCATACGTTACGGAAGACTACGACTATTGTGAAAAAATGAACTTTCTATAAATTTAATGTACCTTTAACACAACTTAAACGATTAGTAATAAGAAGATCAGTCATGTATGAATTTAATTATTTTTATAAAACAAAACATTCGTGTTATACCATCAAAATATTTAATATTTCGTCCAACGTTTTGATATAATCCAGCTGACAATTGTGTTATTTTTAACTTAAGAAAGAGCCACCCAATTGAATTGAAGTTCCAATTGTTTACTTCGCTATCACCGGTTGGTTCTCACGATTATAACATTTTATATCGTTTAATTCTAGCATGTTACCAATAATTTATTTTCTTTCTGTTTCAGGTAAGTCACCTACACAAACTTTATAGGAATGTAAGTGTTTCTTCACAGCGTTGAATTTATCAAGACATTCTCCAACGGCCCCAAACAACGTTTCTGTAATAACATGACAAGATACTAATGATTCGATATTCAGTTCCCTTGGCAGTTTTCTTCAATAGTGACCTCTAGCGTCATAGGTATAAAACACAAACGTTCGCTTTCTTTGTTACTGTTGAAACGTGATTATTTACGAAGTGTTCGATCGCTAGTCTGTCGAACAAAAAGTAATTCTTGTATGACAACAACGATATCAGATAAGGCGGTCATGAATTATTCAAAAGAAATTTGTATCAACATAAGGTTTATTTTCGAGTTCATGAGAGTTTATTTTTTCAGCTTCTTCTAAATTATAAAAGATTTCGTGTTTTAAAAAAAAAAAACAAATCATACCATATTTGAACAACAAAAAGGTGGTTTAAGAATTCTTTTATATATTATTTTTTGTACTAAAATGAATAAAATAAAGTATCACAGTTAGTGTTGCCATCAGCACTGAACGTGTGTGCAAAAGTTCTATTCAATTATTTGTACAGAACTGGTTTAATATTCAGCTGAAAAACTTGCGCACACACTAATACGTGACGGTAAATAAAAGCTTGTAAAACTATAGAAAACAATAAAACAAATCTAAATATTAAATTCAATCAAATTTGACAAACGCCTTTAATCGTCATATTACCAGATTTCAATTAAAAATGAGATAAGATGAGAAATGTAGAGTATGTTACTTCTTGTTAATTAATATGAATATTTTCCGCTTAACTAGCGTAGATACGTGCTAGAAAAAAGGAAATACGTATAATAGATATATAACACATATTTTCGTTTCTTATACAATACTTAAATGTTATACTCTTTCTCTATCTATAGTTATATAATTATTGAAAATTATAATTCAATAATGCTTAAGGACAAGTAGGCACAAACTTTTCCAATCGTATTGTTATTTACTGGATATTTAAACTTGCGTCAAGCAGTGAAGCGGTGAGTATTTTATAGAATACGAAACATGTAGTAAGCAGTGTTGGAATGGCTATTGTTTACATTCTGATGTATCTTAGTTTAACGTACATTCGCCAAACGGCCTTTCGGACAAAGCAGCATTATACCTACCGAGCGCTGTAAAACTTTTACTCCTCCTTTTAATGTTCTTGGCCACAAAATGTCAAGTATCTATAAAACGTTGTAATGTCAAACGTAAGCTAACGAAATAAGGTCTTATTTTAAACAGATTTCCCCCAGGATACTGTACTGCGAACAGTAACTTTATTTACCCAATTGTGAATACCTTTTTCTAGAAGCAAGGAGTTTGTAAGTGTTGCCATGTTATTTGTCAAGCTCTCGACTGAAACTGTTGTTCTGCGGGAAAAAAACTTGTAGACAGAATAAAGATAAGCGTGGCACGCTTTGAAGTGTCAGCTGAAGCTAAGTGGAATAGTTGTCGCGGGCCCTCGGAAAACATTTTTATTTTGAGCTCGGTGCGTTGGAGTCGCTTTTGTAAAGAAAACTTGTGTTTTCTTGCCTGGAGTAAATAAAATAACCTTAATTAGCCTTACCTGGTACCAGAGAGATGTTTGGCGCTTGATAGCTGATATTGATCTTTGTCTGTGAATAAAGCTTGGATTATTAATACTTTTAGAAATACAATCTTGCTTTCTCTCAAGTTAATTGTGTCTCATTGAAAGTTAGAATATTAGTAACGGGTAATCAATACAAATGAAACTATATCTTATCCAAGTAGGTTTAGAAGCCAGGTTTGTTGCGACTAACGTGGATTCTACAGAGAACAACCGACTGGAAACTCAATAGTTACACATTTCCAAAAATTAAACTAAATGGCAATGATAATTAAATACAATTGAATTATATTTGTCCTCTTTGCAAACCAATGAATGCATAGAGAACACCTCACCAAAGTTTCATCACATCACGGGATGGATAGTTTAGAGACGTGTCTGGACAAACACACAAACATTAATTCTCATTTATTAAGATTTAATTTAAAAAAGGATTTTAAAATCCGTGATAATTTATCTCGAAGAAACAGGCCGTGTAATCATTAGGATAACTTTATAAAAAGGGTAATATTCCTAAAAGGATGATCGAAGTAATTACGGTCGTCTACAAATTGAGCGATTGTCTTCGCCCACGTATGGCCGTGGGCGTGGGCAGTGGGGTAATGGGTTTACTTTAATAGAGCTTGTCTATTTGTCGGGCCCTGTTATTAGTTGATGTGTGAGGCGATGCTTATTAACCGACCCGTTTGCGTGGGAGTGCAGGAACTGAATGCTTTGTACGTTTTTTTTAGTTGATTGTGTATGTAATAGAAATAGTAAATATCATAGAAAAAATGTTAATCGTTTTGAAATGCACTGTAGCCCTAAAGTCCTGGGTTCGAGTTCGGTTGTAATTTTATAAAAAGTTATTATTTTTTTTGTCGACAAAAATCTGTCAAGCAGCCAACTTTAGATTTGCCTTCGCACCATGAGAGTGCAATGACAGAGATTGGTCAGAAAGTCATCATTATCCGATGTAAAGTTCAGCTATTGCATTCCTCTGTACGCAACAATTATAAATAGAAGAACTAAGTATATTGGAAAAAACTGCAAGTTTACACTTTATTTTATAAAATATAAATGTGTATCTATTCAATTTCAGAAATAAAATTTTATAGTAACATAGAAGAGTAATATCAGATGGATCACAATAATTCTATAAAAGATTGTATTTATAACAACAAATCGGCAGAATTAAATCATTCGACGCGCAAATAGAATGCTGTTTCGTAATTATCGAGTTGATGCGTTAAAGTGATTTGATTGTGCGTGTTAATGAGTTCATGTAGAGAGTACGTGGACGTGTTACGGGCGAGACCGAAAACTACATTCATTTGTGTCGGTAACGTTATTGTATGTCATTTGCTTTAATTATCCTATAGAGTTTTGTGATATGTCACTATTGTCAATAGCATTCGTATGCAATACTAAAGAAGTCACTTCTACAGTACCAGCCCGTGAATGTCCCACTGCTGGGCTAAGGCCTCTTCTCCCTTTTTGAGGAGAAGATTTGGAGCTTAGTCACTTCTACGCGTTTCCTTAAATAATTATTACATTTTCATTTATTTTTCCGCGGCTGCTACACTGATGCCGTACTGGCTGGCTGGCTGGCTACAAGGCAGATCCCAACGTTCAAGGTTCTAACCCGGGATAGTTTAATAAAAAAAGCCATTTTTTGTATGTAAACATCTTGGGCTTGAACACCCTTCAGCTGTACTGTCCTATCTGGTCTTGAAGATATAAAGAAATAATTTGCGTAATTTTAAGTCTAAATCATACTTTAAAGTTAAAATAAATAGAAACAATAAATAAATATTAAATTGCATTTACTTATTACAAAAATATACCGGCGAACTGGCGATAGAAACTCAGCGAGATTTATGTCATTTGAGTCAACATCTGAAACATCTATACTTTAATGAAATAAGAAGTATCTTAGATGGTTTTAAACTCTTTATAATTGTGCTACTGAGAATGAAGTATACACTGTGATTTGTAATGTATCTAAAGAATCAACCTATAAAATAAAAACCTTTAAGAATTTGAATACATTCATAGTCTCTGAAACTACTTGTAATACTTTTAACAAATGTAAAATAATTTATCCCCTTTCCTGCAGAGCCGATAAACGTGCCTCAAAGACTACGTTTCCATAAGCTTCCCTTTCCTCGTATCACGTTCTTGAACACCGTATATTTTACTCCGAGGGTCGCAGGTGTCTTTTTTACTCTGCATCTTTACCCGCATACATTTGACAGTTTTGCACATATTTTATCGCATACGAAAATAGCACTTATTGTCATTTGAATAAAGATGATGTTACTAAAGTGGAAAAAGAATCGTGTACAAAAAGAATCAGAATAAACGCTGAGAATACCTATTTTAGGATCATCTCTGATACTAGCTTCCCATTGGAATTGTTTTTGTACGCGGATTTAAATATGAAATTTATGATGTTTTTAAAACTACTTTAGAAAAGGCTTGCGTCCTTTATATTATACGAGTATCTACAAAAATGTTCATATGAGCATCGCGTTCGTGCCTCGAAGTGGTCGTAACGGCCCCATTACACGGCTAAAAAAATATTTGCTTTTTAATGAATTAAGATGATTTTTAATTGAAGGGTGAGTGAGCCAGTGCAATTCCTGGCACAACGGACATAAAATCTTAGGTCCCGAGGTTGGTGGCACATTGGCGATGTAAGGCATGGCTAACATTTCTTACAGTGCTAATGTCTAAGGGCGTTTGGTGAAAAAAAAAAGTAGGCAGACTGGCAAATGGGTCGCCTGATGGTAAGTGATAACCACCGCCAATAGACGTTAGCGCTGTAAAAAAAACTTTATCAACTCCTTACATTACCACCAACCTTGGTAACTAAGATGCTGTTATACTGGCTCGCTCAGCCGTCAAACTGGAACACAAAAATATTTAGTATTACAGTCCAGCGGTAGAATGTGTGATGGGTAGCCACTCACTACCCAGACGGGCTTACACAAGACCCAACTATCACGTACAACTTCGCCAAAGAAAAATTATTAACAGCAACAAAACAAATGCCTTTTAGCCTTACTATGTCATTGTGGAAATATTATATTTATGTATTAAACATAGTTAGTGGATAGCAGCTTGTCCAGTTGAGCAACAGTGAGATTTGCTTAATTTGTGTTTATAATTCATCTTTTAGGTACGCAAAGAAAAATATTTCAAAAAAACATTCATGTTTCGGATAGAATTCTCCTTCATCCACGCGAAGAAGAAAATAAAAGGCCTCTGCCAAGCAGGGTGATATTCGCGCGCTTTTATTTTAATCAATTAATATAAGAATAAAATAAATGTTATAAAAATTGATGGCTTCTAAAATATTGATATGTAAAGTTATCTAGGGCAAGTTATGTAACAACAAGATTGACTTTAAAAATAACCTAATTACACCTCGCGAGGTGTAAACCGTGAACACGCGAAAAGTTCCCGCACGAGTCGCACGCGAGCAGCGCAGCGCAGCGCAGCGCAGCGCAGAGCCGAGACTCGCGCCTCAAACACCCCGTGATGAATATTTATTAATGTACTTCGCTTAAGACTCGTGATGCGCATTTTATTAAATAATAATTTATTACATAAACTTTATAAAAGCTTAATATGTAAGTAAAACTTTTTTTGCCAACTTTTTTTTTCGTTGTCAAATGGTTATTATTACTTTGACAAAGATTTATTAAATTAGTTTGGAATTGCCTTTATAAAAAAATTATACGTTTGTTTTGGTTTCAATTTGTTCGCGTTCGCGTACGCGTTATTCATTCAATAGATTTGAATCTATGTACAGTTATTATTATTACTTCCGATAACCATCAACGTACAATAGATAGCGCCTATCGGATATTTTATATTTACAACAAAAATGGAATTGCCATTGCAACGCACGCCGGTCATAGATTACTTGGTAATTAAACGGAAATTATCGAAACGGAATTTTAACTGTAAAATGACCGTCAAAAGTGCTTGTCGCCCTACTTGAGTGATGTAACTTTTGACAAGTCTCAACAAACGTTTGCGAATATACTTGCGACTTGATACTGCGTATATGATTGTATGAAATCATCATAGTAAATACGTTGTGTCCTTCTGACCAATCCCAAGACAGGACACCCAATTGTGCAGGAGATGTTACAACGCACATGTATCTGCGAATTTATGTCGCAGTTGCAAATCAAATCAAAATATTTATTCAACAATGCTTCTCGTATTGTTGAATAAATATTATCTTATTGATTATCAAATATCTACCACCGGTTTGGAAAGAAACACCTTAGACCTGAGAAGAACTCAAGAACTCAGCGGTTTCTTTTTATAATAAATATGTATGTTTTATATTATTTATCTTTAAAGACTTTAATTTATTATAATGCCTTATAAACTTAATGATAGTATTATTTATGCCGAAGCCGTAGGTAATAAAATAGAATTCAAATATCAAACTAAAAAGATTAAACTTATTTTACAACAAATTACGACGAAAATTCGAGCGCCCTATACCGAATATATGGACGGCTCTGGACTGATCAACGATGATATCGTTTATTTTAAAGCTCAAGATTTAAGCGTAACAGTGTTACCAGCAATAGTGGCCGATAATGCGATCCGATGACAGCCGCTCGCGAGAGTCGTTCCGAGTGTTTTTACAGCTAATAAAGTTTTATTGGAGTGCATTGAAGGGCTGAGTTGATGAGAAACTTTATTATTGTAGTAACGTGGTTCCTGGCTGTCGCCACACGTAGCGTACGGGACGTCCAAATATACGGCACATTTAATTTTTTTTATTTTTAAACTCAGAAAATATATTTAAATAATTTGTATTTTTTTTTTGAAATCCTATATTTTTGAAAGCGATATTTAAATTTCCACATTACATGTTTCTATTATAATCTCTATGTATCCATTTTTTATAGTCCTAAGACTGTTATATTATAAATGTGAAGCTTGTGTATTTGGGTGTATGTTAACTCTATTGAGCTCAAAAACTTAGACGTTATCTACAAAATTGACGACTTAATAATTAAAAAATATATATCTTTGCAACAATATGAAGTAATATTATCATTAAAAACAATAAACGAGTATTGTATTGAAAAAGTAATTTTAAACGAATGTACACTACTCTTAATAAAATGCTTGCTTATGCAGAAACGCTGCCGCGCAGAAAACTTACAGTGTGTAATCGCCCTTAACCGCTCCTCCACACCGCAGCGCGTTTAATCAGCCGGCTTTATCACCGTGCCTTTATTTCACTAACTTTGTCGAATGGCTAATGTCACAGTGAAGTCAAGTCGACTTTGCTAATATGTGAACATAATTAATTAACTTCCGACCGTACGAACAAAAAATAACAGCCAGATAATATTATATCCATCTATGTAAGAAACTTTTAACTTATCCCACCACTTTTTTTTTTTTTGTTATCACACCTGATGGAAAGTGACATACAGTCTAAGATGGAGCATATTGTAGGTGGTGGGGAAAACGGAGGTCGGGAGGGTATTCCAGACCTTGGCGGTGCGTATCAGAAACGAGGAAGCAAATCGTTTCGTACGTGTCTTATAGTACTACGTAGCTCTATTGCGGGTTGATTGATACACATGTAGCAAAATATCATCCGATACGTCATGGAGGCTGCCTCACAATGTACCTTTCACCACTGAGCATAAGATCAAATATAGTATAATTAGTCACATGGAAACCTAGCGGTGCTTGCCCGGATCTGTACGTATTATATCCGCTGGGCCATCCAGCATATACTTACACCAGTATTCGCTAGCGACTTTTCTGAACCGATATGAAATAGCAACTTTCAAGAAAAAAATACTAATTCCTTAAAGGCCGGCAACGCACCTGCAAGCCCTCGGGTGTTGCAGAGGTCCATGGGCGGTGGTAGTCATTTTCAATCAGGCGAGCCTCCTGCTCGTTTATGTAAGAAGTAAGAACATAATATATAGATATATTTATCTAACACTAAATGTTATTTTTACATAGCATGAGTGTTCCTATCGTTTAAAATATACTAAAATAAAATACCCTGTTTCAATAGTACCCTTGAGAGATTCATTTTCGGAGATAAAAAAATATTTTCTTTTTATATATCTATTACAGATTTCTCTGAGCTTGCTACAAGACTTACTATCTAACGATTATCTATATAATACGCCTTCGTCGACATAATAATAGCGTTGAGTAATTATACGACAATTATCATACAGTATATATTAAATTAATTGTATACTATTATAATGTATTATTAAATTTAATAAATACAAACGATTAACTATTAATTTCCAAAATTCCGAGCCGATGGTAAAAATATATTCAAAGACGTTTGAAGGAGTTCACTTGAATGAAGTATTGGTTTATTTTTGATTTCATAAAACTATATCTCTTAATGTGAATGATAAACAAAATTTATTTTCACTTGTTTAAAATAAAGCCAAGTGTACATTTTTAATAAGAATCGTTATGATGACTTTGCTCAAATAATACGTCGCTTATATTTCCGTCTATGTTAACGGGACGATGTGAAAGCGACCCACGTGATTTATGACCAATAAACGCAATAAGAATAGAAGTGACAAAGATTTCCTTGAACTATAAAAACTTAATGAATAAACGAGAAACTCAATAAATGAAAATATACTCTTTGATTAAAGCCATTGTTTGATATTTTATAGGAAATTTCCTTCGCCACGGGTGAGGTTTGAGATAAGAAGGATCCCTTGTAATTTATTGTCTATAAACGCCCCATGAGACAGTGACTACGCTTCGACCTCCGAATTAAACATATACGTATATAAACAAAATTGCTTGATAGTTGTGTAATAAAAAATAAATTACTTATGAATATTTTTATTTCACAAAATAAAACGTTGATGTGTGTGTGATAGCACATATTTTACATAAGTATTTTCACTGGTAGTAGGGCTTTGTGCAAGCTCGTCTGGGTAGGTACCACCCACTCATCAGATATTCTACCGCAAAACAGCAGTACTTGATGTGGTTTTGTTCCGGTTTGAAGGGTGAATGAGCCATGTATTACAGGCACAAAGGACATAAAATCTTAGTTCCCAAGGTTGGTGGTGCATTGGCTATGTAAGCGGTAGTTCATAATTTCTTACAATGCTAATGTCTTAGGCCGTTGGTGTCCACTTACCATCAGGTGGCTATTCTGTAGAAAAAAGTATATACTATATTAAACAAACGTTATTGATTCTAAGTTAGCTTAAAGTTTTTAAAGGGAAAAATACATAAATATTTATATAATGTAGTCAGTATAACGCTATAATAACGTCACAGTACAAACTGTCCAGGCAAATATGTCTCATGTCCAAATACTGACCCAAACTATCCCCATTTTTGATCACATAACGTAATACGCAAATGCCTCACATATTGTATCATCGGTCATTGACACTGTGATAATAACCATGACTTGCTTCACTAATGTACTACTTACTGTCTGTAGAACTTGGCTAGTCAATAATTGTGTATTATACTACTGCATTAGTTTAAGTAAAATTGAAATTTTCGATGTATTCACGAATAGTATTCCTTCTTTGTATTTTTAGTATACAATTTGCTATTCTTTGCGATCAAAGCCCAACAGTCGTACAAGGAAAGTTTCCTATTATCATAAAACAAAAAATCTCGTTCGACAACTGTTCACCCTCGTGAGGGTTCAAACACCCCCGTAATAGATCGATCGCAATCCGAAGAAATGCGGTTCTTTGTATCCGTTTAATTAGTTCTGATTTGATGACCACTACTTGAAATTACACAGAGCTGAGAAAATAAACTAACATTGAGTCAAAAAATATATTTTTATTTTTGCATCGACATTTTATTCAAAACACTATTTAAGTGGAAAGCCGTCCGGCTCCCAACTCCACATATTATAAACAGTTTGTACAAATTTTATTTTTTATACGAATCATATAAATTAATTAATTTTATATATCCCCTACGTGGAAATTATCGAATATTAACAAAATGGTTTCGTAGTATTTATACATAAGAAGTGCTTTCGAATAAATTAGATGTTAAATTACAAGTATGTAAAAGATAACTATTTGAATCTGTGTGTGCGTAATTCTAAACAGACCATTAAAGATAAACATAAAAGATTGAGCGCGTCCAAGCGCAGCGAGGGTATCGCTAGCACACATCTGTGGACAGAAGGACTTGGAATTAATATACTTTTGTTTTGTGAATTTGTTAAAATTGTAGGTATTTAATCTGTAAAATAAAACTATAGTTAATTAAAGTAGGCTCTTACAAGACCATTTGGATCCTTATTTTACAAGATAAATTAAACTTAACGTTAAGGTTCAGAATATAGGTTCGAAATAGCTGACTAAAAATTGCGTAGTGCCTCTTTTTATTTATCAATTAATTCTTTATTTGATATATAATAATTTGTAAATCCTGTATGCAAACAATGAATACTAACTCCAAGTTTTTATCACCTAGCTTCGCCTATGTAGATCTAGGTATGATGTACAGAATAATTTGCCTCCTTTATTAATATTTTAAAATGAGTTTTAAATTTATTAATTGATAAACGTAAAGACTTCATTTTTAAAGTTGTTTTCAATAAAATTTTGTCTTGATAATCCATAATCGAATTTCTCGTGCTTTAGAAGTACTGCATACCGTCTGCATTCTAAGTTTTAACAAAAATGCACCGCAGACACGCTCTCGAAAATATTAAAAGTGGTCGAGAGGGTAGCAGTCTTCAATAGAGAGGAGCAAAAAGAGGGCTGATAGAAAGCCTAGTCACATGCGAAACAATAAAAGCAAGAACACAAGCGACGTTCTGTAGCGACGAGTAAAAAGAAAAATGCCTCGATAAATCTAAAAATTTCCGATCCTACAACAGGCAGCCCATACACAGAACTGTTGTTGGTTCTACCAACAATAACGATGGAGTACTTTCATCGTGATTATGACTCAAATTCCTCAACATAAGCTTTTAGAGAAATATAAGATAAATATTTTCGTCATAATATGCTAAATTCTAGTAAATTAAATTTAATATACTTAACCGATTTTAAATAAAACAGTATATTAATGCTAAATGTCCTGATGCTGGGCGTTCTAGCCATTAGACGATTTCGGGTGATTATAAACATTCTATCAAAATATTGCCGAAAAGCTGCCACAATATTATACAATTTTTTCAATTTATGTTCTGTTGAAATGAATTGATGAATGATTGATAGTGAAAATTGCATTAAAACCTTATCACTAACTCCAACAATCGCATCTCACATGACCGGCATCCGTCCATTTGTCCGGAAGTAAACGCTAATACAGATAACATTTTAAATCGACGAAAATAATGCTGAAATTCGACCGGAAAAATCATAACAAACTGATTTTAAAATGAAGTTATGCAAGCAACGGCAATGTTTAAGAATTAAAAATTTTGCCTATTTCATTTATGTATATAGGTGTCGTTAAGTGTTTTTATTTGAATAACTATCAAAGACGAGGACTTTTTTTCATTAGACAGACATATATACCTCCACTACGTTTCATTTATATTTGAAGGACTCTATTTTAGGACAGTTCATTGCATTGCGTTGTTTTGGTTGCTTTGATAATAAATTTAGTTACCTTAACGAAACACACATAAAAGTTGTGCTTTCTAAGATCGAAAAAAATTGAATAAGGTAAAACTTGTATCGAAAATTTTATTAATGGAAAAAGCAATATTATTATTTTCTAAAAAAAAAAACACAAATCTAGTAAATACAATGTGCACTTATATAGAATTATTCAAAAAAAGTCATTGTTATTGATTAATCAATGCACAGTTTCTTTCTGATAAAATCCACAATTTGAATCAAAATTTTAATAATCTGTATATTAGGATACATTGTGAATCTAACTGTTATAGCTTTACGCTTAATTTATCTCATAAAATACCGTGTCAAAAGCAAACGCCACAATTTATTAAAAATATTTATATTTATTCTAAACAAGATTATTCATTATTATGAGTAACCTAATAATATCGAACGTTACCAAAACTCAGCGGATCGCAATATAAGTTAGAACCGGTCTCGATGTATGATTGTCCATAACACATGAAGCAGTATCGGAAAACGATTTGACTCCAGACGGAATTCTCGCAACAAAAGGGCCGGCGAGGAGAGAATAAAACAAAGAAAAGTTTTTATAACTCTCTCAATTGCCGCTATCCACTACGAGTTTAAAAAAGGAATTTATAAGTTATCTGTGGTGATAGAAGAAAGTGAGTTTATTTTAACGCTACAAGAAATTCTTCTTAGCATACATATGGACATTTAGGAACTATTTTGAATTTGTTATTTTTTTATTTCATATTTAAAAATGAGAAATTCCTTATTTTGAGTTTTCTAAATCTTTATAAACGATAGACTTTTTATTTTTAAAATCGATTTTTATATTAAATGTCTGAATTAATGACATAAATAAATATCTCTTTGAAATCATTGTGATTCATACAATTTGCTTTCGGCATTACTTACAATATCAAAACAAATTTAGTTTTCAATTATTCTTATTTTCTCAACCATCTGGGATTGCCTGTGCATCTGTCTTTCTCGAGTCTAAGAAAATATCACTACAGATTATAAAATTTACGAGCAGGGGAGTCGTGACAAACGATTTAGAGAAAAACCCCTCACGTCGTAAAATAGATTTTAGATTTCAGCTTTAGAATACCAGCGGTTACACACACGTACGTTTCGATCGTAATCTAGTTCGATGTTTCAACATAACTTCAATATTAATATTTTTTTAAAGATGGACACACCGTCCTGGCTATAATTGCATGGAGGCTGGAAAATCTATATTATATTATTAATCTGTTGCGGCCGACTTGTACCAATTTAGATATTAATATGCACCGTAAAATTATTAATGTTTTTTTATATTAGTGAAATAGCGAAGGTATAATTATATTATTTGTAAATATTAAATTGACCGGATATTTTATCCTATATCAATAAGCCACATGACACTTGAAATAAATACATTTAAACTAAAAAACATTTTAAAACAAATTTAATTAGAATCCGAAATCATGACATTGACACGTCGGACGCGATGACATTCGATTGACACGACAATCATTTATTTCGGACCCACAGTTTATCTCGCATTCTGATCTTAAATTGGGACCAGTTTAAATTCCCAAGATCTTTTCAATGTGAGAGAACTTGCGGAAAACTTGGTTAGATTTTTGTTCCTTACAATCTGTGAAGTCAAAGTTCCGTAGTTATGTTTCGGCCACACTTGTCACCTCGAGGGACGTGTTTCTATTGCGGTGCTCGAGGATCGTGTGGATGCAGTATTTAGCTACACTTTATGGTTTTCATACACGTTTTGATATTAAATTTTCCATTTTACGCTAGTGGAGCCGGTTGACCGTACGAGTCTGGAATAGTTTGGATTGGAAGTGACTGTAAACAACTTTTGTGTTGTGGAATTGTTGGAAATTAACAGTCTTCTTTGTAAGTTCGAAAATAATTAAAGTAAATTAATATGAAAATGAAAAAAATATTAAAAAATCAATCTTAATGCTAAACGAGTTCGCACAAAGGCCTACCACCAAGTATTTAGGATTAGTAAGTAAGTATTTAACTTTAGTGATAACAGTGTAATAAGAAAAAATTATATAGACCGACCTTATGTATGTAAGATTTACGCTGTGATTATATCCATGATTATTCAAATATCGCATTGAAAACATATCGAGATAAGATATCTGTTAAAACTTCTCTCTTTCCATATATATTTTTTAATTGTTTTAGCGGAGAGTAAATTGGCGTACGAATAGCGAAATAGCCTTCTATAAAAACGACATACACGATTAAAAAAAGTCCATGGGGCAAGCTTAAACTGAATTACAGAGCGCGTTAACATGTCGCGGCTAAGCCGGAGTCGGCGTTAAATTAGAAGCCATCGTCGGCATTCAGGATCGACCGGCGACCGGCGACCGGCTATTTGTTACCTCTGTTTTTCTTGCGAATTAGCGCACTTTCAGCGTTCCCTTGGTAATTTCCCTTTAAAACGTTCCCTTTAATCATTTCATTTGCAATTCAAAATTAAAAGAACAAGCATGAATAATTTAAATATAGCTTTTTGTGAAGCTTAACTGAAAATATATTATAATTCATTTAATCAAATTTTTAGGAAATGTTACTTTTTATTACGAGCAAAAATGGACTGCTTGATGGTGAAAGTTCACATTTACCGAGATACACAGGCAACTGTCACTGACTTACCCACACATAAACCACCTCTTATATCGTTGTATATGAGATACAAGAGTGTTATATCCCTTCATTTATTTATTTGAATCTCCAACAGTTGTACATAACGCACATTCAAAACACGCTTTACATTAACTTAAAACTTACTATGTATTTGGTTACAGGAGAACACATCATTCCCAAACACAATTACCAAATGAGGTTACAAAATATACAAATAAAAAAATAGAAGTAAGAAATATTTAAATAAAAAAACAAAAATCAAAATCCCTTGTGCTTATAATTACTATGGTATTTGAGGATAAAAACATTAAAGGCTTAGGTTAAACGATATTGAAGTCGATTACTTACACTTAATTGCTTACAAGTAAACTAATAATCTTATTGTAACGGTGCAGCATTTTATAAGCTGTTGAAAGAACGTGCTAGCTGGGAGTCATGTAAAATTCATCACATCGACTTGCCAAGATCCGTGGTGAAATTATAAGCGTCGATGCACAACTTTTTGTGAGTTGACATTCGACTTCTACGCCTTGAAGGTTCATAACTTTGGTGATACTGTTGAATCTTTCATGTGAATAGTAATGGGAAAAATGGCGCCCTACAATAGCAGCCGATAACGGAGAATAAGTTTGGTACGTGAAGAGTATGTCCGAGGCTCATCAGGCTTGATTTTATTTTAAATTTTTATTTTGAACTTGTTTTTATTTGCAAAAGTTAAATTGGATGCCCCTAACAAGAATTTTTTCAAATTAAAATTGTTAAAAGGGATATAAAATGATATTATTAGTTAAAAAAAAGTAAAAGTATGGAAAAATAACTAATATGATAAACTATATATTTAGTATAATAATTTCAGAATATCAAAGATTTAAATGACGTATCCATAAATTTACCACCACTGGCCAAGACCTCCTCTCCGCTCACGGATATTAGGAGCTTATTTCACCACGCCGCACCACTAAGGGTTTGTGGATACACTTGTAAAACAATATATCCCGATACTTGCAGATTTCCTCACGACGTTCAATTTCAATGCAGATTAATTATAAACACAAATTAAGCACATGAACATTGAACGACATTTCTACAACCTTCGGTAGAAATCCAGTTGTTCTATTCACTGCGTCATCTCGACTTAGGCGGTTACGACTGGTTATTCAAATTTGAAAACCAATATATCATTTGAAAAATATTAATGTAAATATTGAATTTATTGATATTTTAATATTAAAATGCAAAGGACAGGTTGTTCTCGAGTGATAATTCCGCTTGACCGGCAAACTATAAACCTTGAAAAAATAAAATGTCCTTTCGTAGATTTCGTGGCGAGACTCGGAAAAAGTTTAGTAGGGCTGTTACTGCGTTGAACATTAAATAAGCATTTGTTATAGTTCTGTAAATAATTATATGAATATTGTTCTGAATTAAAACTTCTTTGGTTGCTGTTTATGTAACATTTCAAAGTCAAATGGCAAAGTTTCAAAATGTAATATTAAAATTTACTAAAATATAATATTTTACCATTTTATTATAATGATTTCAAATTCACATTAAATAAATGTTATTACACCTCTTATATATTGTACCTTAAAAGAAGAGCTTAATTCGTTCTTGTATAACATGGTTAAATGTACAAGAGTAAAAATAAGTAAATTTAATAATTACTACACCATTTATGTATAACATAATGGCGAGACCATTGTTAGTTTCCATTTCATGACGCAATGCAAAATTCCCATTCTGACTAATAAAACATTGCCCTGTCCAACGAGACAGACGGACCGTGAAGACTTATTCGGAGACTCGTAACTGGTCCATGTCGAGATAGCTATATCGGGAGCAGGTCGTGACGGAGTGGAACTTGAGACGGAATAAAACCGCAGTATTTTTTATCGAATATTTCAAGAAATATGTCTTCAATAAGCAGGTTTAGCGAGGGCTTTCTCTATTGACATGAGATAACTGATGAGGATGAACCTGTCGGTACATTTTCTGAATAGTTACTTAAAAAGAAATCAGTAATCAGTGTCTTTATGGGCGATCGTAGCGCTTATGAGAAAAATTCATAACAAAGGGCGACCGTTACACGTAAAAGAAAAACGAGTATTTGAACGGCTTTTTGCACGCAAACTCTTAATAACCTATAACGATATCAATTTACTATTTTTTTTTTCTTATAAGGTAATGGAGTTAGATCTTCATATGGATAAGGTAACACGCATATACTAGTTGTTAGTAACGTAACAATCCTTCCGCAATTAAAACACGAACAATTTTTTTACTAAAAAAATACAGATAAAATATAAAAAGCCATTTTATTTTAAAAAATATTTCGTAACATTTTCACTTATAAAATGTAAGCATTTATTTCAAATTGTTATAAAAAATCATTCGAATGTAGTTTCATTTTTTATTTCGATTAAACAAGTATTGTGCAAACTTCATAAATAACAACGGTATTGTGTTGGTGTCTTTTGTGTTGCGAGGTAATGATTGTGATTCTTCTACCTTTTTAACCCTAACACTTTATTTATTTCAACATCCGCTCTTCCTTTATTATCAAACACCTCCCTTTACGTTAGGGTCGGTGAAGCTTTTATTAGCAGAACGATAGCATCAACCGCGTTCAATATGACGCTTGCACCCAAACATTCACAAGTGAAACGAGCTACATCAATAACGCCCCACACTTACTTTTTGTGAAGAATCTGAAATTACATACGTCAACGCATTCAATGGGGCATTTAAAAGCATTCCTGTTTCGCCCCACGTGTTAGTCAGCACTCTTCTATTTTTAGCTGTACCTTGACAGATGCAAGCACCGGTGCCAATGTTCGCATGAAAAAATTAAAGGTCGGACTGAGCTAAACCCATTTTCCAGTTGTCGGATTTCTGCATTAGGAGCATGCTAATCCTCAATTACAAAACGTACCCACATCCGCCACGTCACTTATACTTTGTTCGTCGTTGTATATTTTATGTCAAGTTGTACACTAGAAGCAATTTTATATTCTGTTAGAATGTTAAAGTTGCGTCACAAGTTAACATGGAAAATATTAGTTCGTCAACGCAACTTTAATATATTTAAATGAACTGTTTCAAAAGTTCTTTCAAAGTTGATAAGTTTATAGGAGCCAACAATATATTATGCAAGCAGTTAATAAAAAAGGAAACATTAGTTATTTTTTAAAATAGGCTCGAAAATGGAGGTGCCGTGTTTCACAGTTAGACGGTCGCGACAACGAAATCTGTCAGCGAGCGACAGCGGGTGTCGCCGTGTCGCGTACTCGTGTCAATCTGTCGAGCTAATTTACGAGAAAGCCGGTGACTCGACAGACGACACGCGGGTATTTTCAGAACGCAATACGTTTTCGATTGCCCCCATCGGGTTACATGTTTTTGTGGAGATCCAGTGGTAAGTGCACGATTGGGAATTTGTAACCGATGATGAACAACTTAAACGGAAACGAATTGATTTCAATAGTCTTATGAAAGTATAAATATATGAAGAGTGGAATTGGCTCAGTGGCTGAAGCGTGTGAATCTTAACCAAAGATTTCGGTTCCTGTTCGGGCAAGCACCGCTGAGACTTCATTCATTTGTATGCTAAAGAAAACAATTGTTAGAAAACCTGTATGTGTCACATGATATTCTTACATAATGACAGCAACCTACATTGGTGCAGCGTGGTGGAATAAGTGCCATAACTTTACTTCTAGAAGAAAGGAAGTCTTTGCACAGCAGATGGACTTTTAAGGTAAATTTCTTTAAAACCTTTTTACTTAATTATAAAGTACGCGAAGTTTGCATAAAAATCAATCAAAAATTAAATATTATGTAAAAATACTACCGACTTCATTCTTCACGTTCTTATCATCAATAATACCTATTTTAGAATATAAAATTTTACTACAACACACCAATTTCTAATAAACGATTGTAAACCCATGTCGATTGTGTAATTACACGATGCCTTGACTTCTTTATAAAGTTAAATAAGTGATGACATAGAGAGATGTCGGTGCGTAGCTACAATACTACATCATACTAATTCGTAGATTTATTTAGCACAGCGGTTGAACATCGGTAGTAGTAAACCGATAACCTATTTATTATATCATGAGATTTGCTTGCGAATATATGTAGTGTGAAAAATAATAAATCGTGATTCTTCAATCTTCCGTTCAGACTGAATATGGTCTATCTGATTTGAGAACACACCTGCCTCCTCGTTCCCACGTAACAAAGTGCATGCATTCTCAAAATATATTCATTCCTCGCTACGTGGCGCCCAGTTCAACATAGATTTCAAGCTTGGGTTATCAAAACATTTTATAAAATATATATAATAAATTTTTGTTGCGTTGAAGTGATTATATAAGCAGTTAATTTAAGTAAATAGGAAAATTAAATTGTACTAAGCCAGACTTATCTTTAAAACAATTTTGCCAGCCAACGTTTGAGATACTGAGAGGAGAACAAATCAAGAAGTTGCACGAAATTATAGAAAAAACTAAATTATCTAAAAAAAGTCTTGGTACTAATTTTACATGTTAACGATTTTATCTTTTTCTTAATTTCGTTTTTCTTTATCGATTTGAATCTAGTAATTTGGTATCTTACCATTGATTAGAACTTTTTAGTGCTAGTTAATTTGATGAGCCTCACGTGTTATGACCTTAGAAAATATTTTATATCAAACTAGTATTCGCTAAAAGTTTACCAAACTTCCTGAACGCACAGTAAAAAGCTAGGAGATTGCATTCGCCGGCAGGAGACGTGGGTTTTATGACTTCGTTTCGAATAACAGTCCATCAAGTGTCATATTTTAGCAGCAAATTGCCCTTACCCTATTGGCGCAGTTATGTTTGCGAAGCGAACGCTTCCCAAGGGATTGTTTGTCAAGATTAGGCTCGGGACATTGAGATCGTTATTTTAAATCACGCCACTCAATTGTGTAATAACATTTCCACTTGGATGGTTAACGATGTTACTCCGATAAATATTTTTATGAAACAGCAGTAAAGGATTTATGGCCATTTAACTGACAATAATATCGGCCACTACAAAAGAATCGTTCATTCGTTTCGTGCGGACTTTACTCATTTTTTATAACGTCAATGTCGAATTCACTCTCATATTAACGGTTACGAGTATTATCGTCTCAGCATTTTTATGAATCCACGCGCGGATATTTTATTGCATATGAATCTGTAAGGCGTTTTCAATTTTTATAACTTATTATTATATTATAGCATTGATTTGCATCTCCTCTTATTAAAACCTTTGTGGTATAACCAAAGATTTTTTTATTAACAATTTGTGGCCAGTGTATTGTAGAACTTTCGATTCCGAGATTCATAAAAAGAACATCAAGAAGCAACAGATTGAAAAAATATATACATTGTTGTTACATGGAGATATGTCGCAAGATTATTATCACATTTAAAATATTAGAATATTTCCAACATTTGAATTCAACTAAGACTCATTATTTTTATCGGTTACCTGATGATTTTGTCAAACTCCTTTACTTAAATCGTATTTTTAAAGTAAAACACATTTAGGATCGATTTTTATATGGTCTAAAAGTATTGGGAATAAATATTCACTACCAGTAGATCATCTTATTATTTATCTTTGCATTGGGATAGTTCGCTCCAGCCAGCGGGGCGCGACATCTCGTAAACTTTTATCGGCGCCGCCACATCTGCGACGATCGTAATGCCAACTCGATTTGTCGAAGGTTTGTTTAGATTTTCTTTTATATTGCTTATGGAGGATTGACTACTATAAACAAATATATTAAAATGTGTGAAAGCGAAATATCGATATTTCAATCTGACCTTTGTCATGTAAACATCGCGACATTCGCATAAAGTACTTCATCACAAGTATTTCATCCGTGTATTATTATCTATTTATCCTCTCTATTCCCGACACAAGTTTACTTGAAGGAAAATAGGACCATTAGTATTTATAGATATTTTTGGTATTCCTTACAAAAATATTAGCAGTTTTGGTACTTTGGCTTTGCTGTTAAGCTTTTAGGTATAATTAGACTAATTGTCATATTATAAACATATTTATTACATTATATTAAAGTAAAACCTTTGTTAAAACATTTTTAAAATTCTAATCTTTGAAACCATTCTAGACATTTTACTGGTGGTAGGGCTTTGTGCAAGCTCGTCTGCTTACGTACCACCTACTCATCAGATATTCTACCGCAAAACAGCAGTACTTGGTATTGTTGTGTTCCGGTTTGAAGGATGAGTGAGCCAGTGCCGCCCAAGGTTGGCGGCGCATTGGCGATGTAAGCAATGGTTAACATTTCTTACAGTGCCAATGTCTAAGGGCGTTTGGTGACCACTTACCATCAGGTGGCCCACATGTTCGTCCTCCTTCCTGTTCTATAAAAAAAAAAGTTTGAGGGAATGATTCTGATAAAATAGGTTACGGGAGTCGAATCGAATATTTGTATACAAAAAATATAAAGAGGTGCTGCAACGCATGCTTGTCATATCCAAAACATATCGTTAAAATGCAAACATACATCTGTATTGTCATCTTGTTTCATGTTAATGTTGTATTTCATTATTGTCGCAGCGAATCGTTCCATTTTCATTATTTAGTTTTCCCGCAACTTGTTTTAATTAATATTTTTATGTTAAAGTTTAATGAAATTATTTCGTTATATGTAAATATTTACAAATTTTATATTCAACTCTTAGATACATTATCTAAGTACCGTTATATTACTTTGGTTCAGCTTTACCCCTGACTTCGTTTGTCAGTGATAAGGTGTTTATTCGCTTTTTATACTTATACGTTCCCAAATGTATTAAACGAAAGAATTGAAACATTGAGATTTAATATCAAGACAATTAATGAACCAACTTACATATTTATTATATTAGACATACATGTGTATACAGTTTTTATCTGAAAGCATCACATTTGTAATAAAACTCTACACAGGAATGCCGACACTCGACACCTGCGTAGCATTTTTAATCTTCATTACAATTTAATTTAAACCTTATTACAAACACTTAAAGTGTATATATGAACCATTACCTGTCTACAGTTTCGATTTCAATAAGAGATTAACAATGAAGGCTTATACTTAGTTGGTTTTTGTCATCATAGTGAGTATTAGCAGAGGATTGTGCGTCTAATAATATTTGTTATGACATGTTTGGGGAATGCTTTTGACTCGATCACTATTGTAATACTTCTAATGTTTACACGCGGTGTGAACTATTTACGACCGGATCCAATAGTGAAAGAGAGAATTCAAGGGTTCCAATGTTTAAAAAGTTATATCAATAACAAAAATATTTATAAAAGAATTTATCTTTGTTAGTATTTATTTTTAATTGATTTATTTGTTCGTCGTTATGTGTCGTACGATACATTTATTGGGGAGTTGTTTAGTATGAAATAATTCCTGTTTTATTAAGTATCGTGTTAGAATTACATTTAACATTTCGTTCATGTGAGAGAGAATTTCGGATTTCAGTATTTCATTCAATGTTTTACGTATAACCACAGCAATGGAAACTTTATCAAGTGAAACATTTAATTTCCTTTCACTTACAAATGGTAGGTATTTTTCAATGCTCTACACCGCCACTCGGCCAGTCGACGCCGGAAGTGCGATAACAGCTGCCGAAGGCTGACGCGACTTCCTCTTACTCGCAGAGTGCATAGTTCATTCCTTTTCCAAAAAAAACTTAAGAAATATTCCAAAGAAAAGACTTCGCTACAAATGTATTGACTTTGAACTGCACACTACTCACTGAACACATTTTTGAACTAAAAATTATTTTTCCATTACGCTCTGTTAGCGAGGCAACAAGCAAAACTTAAGTTTCAACTAATGCAAGAACAGTAAAGTAAAAGCCTGTAAATGGCCCACCGCTAGTCAAATCAAAATGTATTTTCTCGTTATGAATTATATTAATATAAAGCTCACCACCATAATATAGATTTACCAAGAAGAACCGGCAAGAAACTCAGTACTCTTTTCTAATATTTAAAGTACAAAGAAATTTATATATATAATAAAAATATTTTTTATTCAAGTAACAAGACTCATACAAAATTAACAAAAAAAAACACTACTATCTACTACTTATACAATTTACTGGTCCAGCTGACACTTTACAACAGCGGCTTACAGTCTAGTATGTTAGCAATCATGATTAGAATTTTGTTAGCGCTGGCCCGCACCCTATATATCCTATCAAAAAATCTAATATGTATGTATAAGTAATATGCCTTATTTATTCATGCTTTTTAACAAACGAAACTTAATATTATTAATTACTAAAGTTAAAAATAGCCGCGGAATTTTACTATTGTAACAAATACCTCGCCCCAGGAAGGATTAACTTTGTGGATTCAGAAACTTGGCATTATAAGCTTATTCTTACTTCTCGTGTTTATACTGTGAGTATCACTGATTCTATGGAAATAATTAATGTTATTGTGAATATACAAAATATTGTCGTAAAATTAAACATCCCGAAGGGAGGGGAGCCTCGGGCTCCAAGATTATAATTAGATCGGACAGTTCTCTTTTCTAAAACGAAACAGATGCACTATCTATAGCGTTAGCCTAAAGTAATATGGCATAAGACATAATACTATAAAAAAATATAATAATCGAGCACTATCAATATCTTTTCTAACCGCTTATACTGTGGAGCTGAATCTTCAAAGCTAATGAAAGCGAATCCACCGCGCTGGCTCATGTGTTCTAGCCACTGCACTATCGCGGCGAATTAATGAAACTAACATAATATTTCACTAACTAATTTTAATTGATATGGGAAAAGTTCCACAGGGAATTGTCAATAATTGATATTCGTATTAATTCGAAAGCTGACTGTTAACATTTGGTAAAGAAATCACTTCGCTTTCAACCTTACCTACATCACAAGGCAAATTCAATGGGATTCTGTTACGTACTTTGATCTACTCGGGGGCTTTAGCTCCAAACAACGATTCATTTAGCAGCAGCCGGGGGATGATATTTTAACGCTCCCAAGACATATTAATCCTCGTTAAGTCCGATAAATTATTCACTTTGCTTTGGAGTACCCTTTTCAGGTCAGATACTCTTCTGGGAATACGAGAATCCGAGATTTTAGGCTTTCTTCAAATATTTATTTGACACACATTCGAAACATTACCGCAGACTAGTTTCAAAAATCAATCTTCTAAAGATTCATTCCATGAATCCAAACTCAAGCTCAATGCTCAAGTAGCATTATTTAATTTGAAAAAGATTGTCTTCTGTTAGAGAATGAGTATTATTAAATTCGAGTATAGCTTTTATTATTTAATGGTTTTCTGTATTATTTATAAATTATTTCAGTCGCTGGGCAGTCGCATATTGGGGCGCCTTGTTTATAAGACCGACTCGTATGCCGTGACGGCACTCTTATGTCGTCACGGCATACGAGGCTCTTCGATGCTCTCTACTCCCTTTTGTGTGCGTGATGCGTATATTATATATTTCGTTGCTATATTTCGTCATTATAACATTTTAAACTAAATGACGTCTTATTGTCCTGATCCAAAAATATGAACCCAATACTTTGGTGTCTGCAGACCTATAAGATAGGTACTTCAACATCGAGGGAGTTGAACACATTCAGAGTAGCACTGAATATGTAAATGCCTGGCGTATGTTTGTGACGTTATTATATTTCAAACATTTCTTACAGCGGGAACGCTATTTTCCATAAATGTATGTCAGAATAAGGAATATCGTTTTTTTTCCATTTTGTATTGTCTTGGTTACTTATCCTATTAATCAGTTTAATAAATATAAAATTTGCTGATTTCGGTTCGTTGAATGTGGATTGGAAATTGAAAGTCAAATGAGTCATCAATATCAGAGCAATGTGACATTCGCCAATCAGGTTAATGGAATGGGCGAGTGAATAATAAAATCATCCAAACCATGTAACACGAGACGCTCGTCAGCCCACCGTCCGCCGCCGGCTCGCCCTGTCGTCCGCTGTTACTTCGTAAAGGGTACCTATATCGCTATCTGTGATATATTTGCGAAATGTATTCATTATTTGGATCAGTGTATTCGTCAATGAAATATTTCATTTTATTGTTCATTAATAATTTGGAACAGATAAACAAACCCATTCAATAGAAATAGAGAATCACTTTCATCATCTTTACCTAATAAGAAAAGTTCGTAGTAAATTTTTAGAACAAAGAATAAATATCTTTGATAAAATTCCGCAGTCTCCACTTGAACTGCCTCTAAATAAGTTTTAATTCGTGATGGTGACAGCGGACATCCACTCGCTCATCTAATTCTGAAGTAAATCATTACTTAAAACAGAGGTTTATTTCAATAATTGTTGTATAATCTTATATGCACACAATTAGCTGTAATAGAATATTTAGCGGTAGCCTAAATGTTATTGCTATATTAACGTTATAAGTATGAATCGGAATTTCTGTAGTTTTTTTTTCCAACTTACAAATATTTTAGCATGTCATGCAATAGCCTTCGTCCACAAGTTTGCGTAAAATTTGAAACTACAAACTGGACCAGTAATAATGCTAATGGCACCGGCGTTGTTCTGTAACACAATTATCTCAACTCGGCTCTGCGCATCGTCGTGATGAGTGTCTTGGCATACTGCAGCTAATCGTCTTATTGGATCGCTGCTGCGTTTTCCTTTAAGCTTTCATTATCCTTAAACGTATTAGAAAAAACATTGTCTAGTCGATAAAATGTTCAGGTTTAATGTTTAAGCCAACGACTAAGAATTTGTAAGAGTTTAAATTAGTGTATTACAAAACTTTTTGCTTAGTCTTAAATAATAATGAGCCCACGAATAAAGTAATGCAAGGCAAGATTATATCGACTGTATACTCGTCTTTCCATTGATATTCTACGAATACTGACACAAGTTTAATCTTTTGTTGTAACGAAATAATACATTCCGTATCGATAACCTTTATAACACACACATGCATTCCAGAACTCATCATTTTGAAACTTAACATCGTGTATAACGAGCCTTAACCCTCATAAAGCCACATCGAAAACACTAAATACGCAAACTAACCCATTATAAATTCAATTAAGGGCGTAAGACGCAGACTATTTGAGACGGTACGAGGGGCCTGAGGTGTGGGGGACGGGGATAAACATATTGCGGGCCACTTGGGCTTAAGTCAAGTAATACCTTCCCGCTGGCCCTTTATAGTGAGAACAATATCACCGCGAACAATGCGGACTGAGGACAAGAATGATGTCTAGAGTGAGGGAACACATTATATAAAACTATTTTACTGGCCAATTTATTTGGTTTATATAAGAAATGTTGACAATATTTAAAGAAACAGCGAAAACTCGAAATAAAGAACTGTGAATTAATAATGCTACAAAATACTTCTCGAATAAAACAGACGTAAAACAACCTAAGTAGATTGTAAATGGTATAACGTAAAAATTGCTGTATAAAATTACTTTTACCAAGTTAACTCATATCGCGTATGAAAGTAATATATTTTATAGCAGTATTTCACGAAAGAAAAGTAATACTGAAGTGTAACAATACCGGCCGTTGTGTAATTCGGAACTTCGTCCATTCCATTCGGTTATTAGATATCTAATTTTCTTTACGAGACTTTGGCTTTCTTCCACAGGATACGTAGCGCCACGTAGCATAATTCTGTTAAGTGTGTCTCGTTCCACCATTGGTCTTTGTACTGTCTTTCTCACTCTTACTCGCCGTTATAACTATCACAAAATTAAAAGTCCTGAAATCGATGTTAAATTGAATTTCCATAATAACGACATAAAAAGTATTTTCTTCTTATTTTTTCAAGATCAATTAAATATACCATCGGAACCTACTTTCTACCGAGAAGCATCGGCAACTAAATTTACTCTCTGTCGTCAACCATATACACGTAATAATTATGTAATTGTACATTTATATATACTGTACTTAAATGTTCTGCAAGATGTTATTATAGAAACGAATACTTTGGCCAAGTAATGTTTTGGGAAGTCGGATATATTTTTCGTTGACGCGATCCTCTTGATCGGCGACGTGTTCTCTAGCGACCTTCGTTAATATAACGTTTCAACGATGATATAGCTATACGTTATTGGTAATATTTTTAAAATTGTAAATACTATACTTTTGTAAGCGAAAGTACGAAAATTATAATGCAAGCAAAATAGAATAATCATAAAAATTCTTAGACAGTTCTTTCAAAATATTCGCTTATTTGTTATACCGAAAATTGCGTACGATGTTTTTCTGGGGATTTTTTTTTCATAATTTCTTCGAAGTGAAATCATTTTGTACGATGTAATTTTCATCAGCTCGGGTCCAATTTTCTGACCGTTTTTGAACGAAACTGGAAAAGGGTCGCTTTGTAATTTGTTGAAGGTAAGTGTAACAATGAAGGTTCTTTGATCGCAGGTACCAACATAATGGTTCAATCAGAGCCATTAATTTTATGGATACAAAACGAAACCTATACAATACAGTATGAACTTGATGAGTGGTTTTAATATTATGAATTTGATGAGGTAACATAATGTACGTCATTAAATTTTGCCTCTCTTTTCGTTTGTATATCTATCTTTGTCTGTACTGCTGGCAGACATCATGTGTATATTACTGCCTCATATTCGTTATTATAGTAAGAATATCGTAAACATAAATAATGGAAGGAAAACCGGAATAACTAGTAATAATAAAACAATCTTTATTTATGTAGTAACATTTTAGAAAACATAAATATACAAATAATTTATAATATGGAAGAGATTACATCGGGGCTTGCTCAGGTTTGAACCCGCAGTCTTTGATTTCAACTCGCATATTCAGAGGGAGATAAAACTTGAAACAAAGACTGAGTACTAAGTTTAGAACATTTAATTTAGCATATAAGAAATAAAAGCACTTGGTGTAATTATTCATGAGCTCGTCAGCTCCTCAAACTTTGCTCCTCGCACTCTTTATCTTTCAGCAGCCAATTCGTATATTATTAGACACTTATTCTGAGAACGGCATTTATGCGTCGGAATCTTTTGTAGTGCACGTTGCTTTTTGATCATTTTTGTGCATGATTGTTGTATAGTGAATAATGCCCTTAAAAAATGAAATATCATTTGTTTTAATTTTATATGTATATACTCATTACTGATTAAAATACAAAATACAACTACGTCGAGTGTTACAAAATAATGTTCAATCAAAAAGTAATAAATTGTAAATTCATATTGCCTGCGGATATAATTATTTATTGTTATTTATTAGATATTTAAAAGTATAATGATAGCAAAAGAAAATCGTTTGCTGCATTCGACGTGTGGTAGAAACGTTGTTTAGACCGCAACACAGTCTGCGTTAAGCATTAAACTGACAGCATTTAGTGCTCCCTAGGAGCATGTAGCTAATTCGTAGAGTTAATAGTTTCGTTGCAAAGATATCGTGAAAGACACGAAGGCTATATAGCGACGGAGTCTCGATCTTAACATGTGGCGCGGTCGGAAGTTGTATGGAGACGTAGACGTAGAAATAGCGAGTTGTGTTTCGTCGAATTGGATTGCAACTTTCAAAATGTTAACAATAGTTTTACTCGATGTCAGAACTTTGTAGAGACCTGTTACGGTATGACTTAATCATTCACCGACACACTAATATTGGTGTGTTCCGGTACGGAGTGAGAAAGAGAGAGTATTTATAGGCATAATGGCATTGTAAGGAGAGTATTTAAGTTCATCCATTACCATTTTTTGGTCAAGAGGGCCTTAACTGACCATAAGGAGGGCCATTTACTTGTCACCTTCCTAAAATGTTTACAAACACTATAACTTTTTAATTACTTATTATATTGAGTTTCGTGTGTATATACGTAGGTGTTTAATGTTTCTTATAATGATTTCACGGGTACGACTGCTTAAACATCCGAAAATTAAACAGAATCCATATCGTTTTAGAGATTTCGTGTCCGTCAGTGTTAATATTTAATCAATTCTTATCATGGCGTATGAGATATGATCTTCGAAATTGCAACGATTGCGACCCAATAATATCAATGTAATAAATAAAACCCAAGTTATTTGATATTTGTGCTCGATATCATTATAAGTCTGATTTAAGAGCGAGATTATTTTAATATTTTGATGTCGAAATGAGGTATACTTCGTTTATAAATATTATAATCCGCTTAAGTATTATAATCATTAATTAGACTTATAAATCGCTGGCCGCGCCCGCTCGCAGTGGGGCTGATAAAACACAAACATGGTATTGTTGTAGGCAGCTAAGTCCACGTCTTAGCGGCTTAGAAATTGAACAACGCTTAAAACCCTTGCTTAAGATGCTAAATGGGGCTAAGTGAATGTATTATGCGGATACATTTTGTATGGAAATCTAACATTAGAACATATATGTATCTATAACTAAAGAGAAAAGTAGCCTGTAAATGTCCTACTACTGGGAAAACACTTCCAGACTAAGGTAGATGATTCTGAGATTATTCCCCGTATTGCAGTTTTACTCATTAGATGCACGATTTCTCACGATTGCTTGTCTTAACCGCGAAGCACGAATTAAATTATAAACAGAGTAAGCAAGTGGAACTTGGTAGTGGACACACAGACTCAAGCCGGGAAGCATCTTGTCATATATTTGTATGTATATGTCACTCAAACTAAATATAAAAACTAACAAATAAGTAATCATTTTCAATAGATAAAGCGTATTTCTTTGTATATCCGTATCCGTATCCGTAACAGCCTATGAATGTCCCACTGCTGGGCTAAAGGCCTCCTCTCCCTTTTTGAGAAGGTTTCATATATATTTCTTTGTGAATATTTAAGTTAAATTAAATCATTTCAATTTAGTAATTCTATGTATTCCACTTTTAAGTTAAACTCTTTTTTCCACGTGTACAGTGAAAACGTCAGATATATCGTACCCTGAGTTACATAAACGATGCATTCTCTTTTGTTTCTATCTATCATTAAAACCGTAAATTATAAAAATTATACGTTACCATTCGAAACGGCGGTCTATTTACAAAAGTCCTTCTTTAAAAATTATAAAAACCCGGGCAGTGTATCATTCAGTTGCGTTACCTGTAATTACAGAAGGTGGCTATTAAGAGCGCGGCAGTGAAGTATGGTGGGGTAATAAGTGCAGTTGTTAATAGTACGTCGATTTCAACGCAATCGTATTAAGATATCCGTCGCTCGCCACGCCTGTTGCTGAGTTAAGTCTTAAGAAGAAGCGATGTAAGTGTGTATGTGTGTATGTATGTATGTGTCCAGTCTAGTTCACGTTCATCGACTTCCTCCACACTTTCTAAGTTATGTCTCTCCGTCCTGATGTTCATGTCGACGGAATGATATCGTGGTTACTATATTGTGCATTTTATATATTCCTTGCTCCATCCATCTTTTGATGAATTCTTTAACAATCATCGTTATATTTCAGACAATTTATACTCAACCTTAATTAATTATACACCTAAATATTCCTCGTGAACTACTTAGTTCAATAATGAAAACCGTATGAAAATCTGTTCGGTAATTTTTGAATATATTGCGAGCAGACAGACAGGCAGACAGACGCGACGGGGGACTTTGCTTTATAATATGTACTGATTCTTATTTAATCAAGATTTTTGGATAACTGTCGCGACCACATCAGATGTATTTTGTAAAAAAAAAGATAAAGATCACGAGCAAGTCCCTAATATTATGTATATACACGCATATAGTTAATTCATTCATAGGTATATTTTTGAAACAATCATATTTTTCAATAAATAAAATTTCGATCAATATGTTTATTTAAATTCTAGTTGAAGCTTTACATTTAATATATTCGTGTAAAATGCTGTTTTAAAATTGCTTGTAAGAGTCTGCTTGAATAAAGTATAATTTGGTTTAATTCTAATAATGTTGTTGCAATGTCCTGCTCATATAAAATAATTTGTCGCTGACTTCTCAATCACATTTTATTTAGACAACATTTTTAATGCGTCCTTTTCAAATATCATAAAATGCAAAGGTTCATGTGTTATGTAATAACATTTTAAAAATGCGTTTTATAATTATCGTTCGTTTTGAATTCATCTTATAAAACGCCATAGTCCATGTCTCGTCCGTTCTGTAACGAGCGCCCGCTTATTTACTTTATCAATTTCTATCATTACCTCAACGGCATTAATACTGATCGCCTCTCGCCGCCGGGAATTGTTGTAGCCTATAAAACGTTCATTGTTAACGAGAGATGGAGATACCAGTCGACGGTGGGTGTGGCCACATTTATATCGCTACAATAAACTAAATATTATTAATTTTAATAAGTTTCTCCGCGCTACTTTCCTAAACAGTTGCTTCGAAGTAATTTTCATAAATATATGAAGATATCCGTTTATGAAATAGTGCGATAAATTATTATGTACCGGTAAGTAAGACATTTCTAGAATCTATAATTTAATATAATTTGGTTCTATAATTTAATAAATATATAATTTATTTGACACCAAACTCGATACATTTGGAAATTTTTATTTTTGTTACTTAGCCAATCATATCCGCCATTTTGGATTTATTATGACATCACATAAGTCATGTGACGTAGGTGACACGCGGGACTGTAAAACGAAACTAACGTCATCATCGTCGGTTGTTAAATTATTAGTAGCTCAGGGCCTTCGTGGGAAGTGAGGATCCCACATACTTAGAAGACTAAAATAATAACGCTTCTTTTTGATTTACAGCAGGCGGGTGAAATCTACCAAACAGTTGCGGCAAGTAGTTGTGAACACATACTAGCTAGCTAGATTTGTCTCACTAGCTATATAGTTCTGTTAGGGAGTGTCAAAAAGTTTCGCAGTTTCACCCTGTTCCAATTGTTGTTACAGAATAAAAGGGTAATCGGAATAGTGCATAAATTGCGCACGCGCGTAATGACACCTTACATAGACATTAGCATGACTTTCCCTATAAATATTGTTGTTAACAAGTGACTATCGCGTTAGAATAACGATAAACGATGATATTCCACTAGCTCACTTGATTAAAGTTTTTGACTTTGTCGATCCAGCAGCACATAAACATGCTTACCGGTCCTAGTTAATGTTATAAAAGTCTATTGTTACCAACATGCCAGTGTGTCACTAACGATATCTCCTGTAAGATCGGCTCCACCCCAGAATGTTGTCGTAAATCATTTGTCGCTCGGGGTTGAGCGTGTTTCGCGCTGACGGCTTAATTACAAGCCCGTGTGTATACACTCTCTCGAGATAACCGCTCACAGCCTAGATCACCGGTCGCCATTCTTACTGCGGAAGGTCGTATGTGAAGATTAAGTTCCATGAAATTGTTTCTGCATATTTCATAGATTTCATAATTTAGAAATTTGACGAATTATTAGTTACCATGAAAATGGTATTATATTGGCCCAGTGGTAAGAACACGTGAATCTTAACCGATGATCGTGGGTTCAAACCCGGGCAAGCACTACTGAATTTTCATGTGCTTAATTTGTGATTATAATTCATTTCGTGCTTTACGGTGAAGGAAAACATCGTGAGGAAACCTGCATGTGTCTAATTTCACTGAAATTCTGCTAAATGTGTATTCTACCAACCCGCATTGGAGCAGCGGGGTGGAATAAGCTTCAAACCTTCTACTCAAAAAGGGAGAGGAGGCCTTTAGCCCAGCAGTGGGACATTTACAGGCTGTTACAGTACATAAGGAAATAGTTATTTTTTATGCTCTAGTTTAAGGTGCACGCCATTGTACATACGACATCTTACACTGATAGCTACGTAATATGTACGGGGTTTTTTGTTAGATTTATATTGAAACTGTTTCTACTAAATAAACGCAAACAGTGTATGTTAATATAACTGTAACTAATTATAGTTTGATATCTGAACGAACCGTGTTTAAAATAATATTATGAAGTACTCCGGTATCACTTACGTTATTTATCGACGAGTGTTCGACTCGTTTCGGGAATACATTAGCATTTCACTATAAATAACGTTAATGTGAACGGAATAGTAGGCAATAATAAAATTAATTTGACATTTATTTAATCTTTTAAACATAGAATGGAAGTAACCGTTTAATTTAATATTTCATTTAAATTTAATTGATTTAGTATTTAGTCGCTTTCGTGGTGTTTTAAATTAGTGCGGCTTGGTTGAAATTAATGACATCGACGTCAGAAACTACTCGTGTATTTAAGACGCTTTACCGTTGTTTGTTTCTTTCTCACCGTAGCATCGACTTAATTTTAAAGTGTTTAATTCCAGCTGTGATAGTTCGTCGTTAGAACAAGTACATTTTGACCGAATGTTCCAAGTTCAAGTCCGGGCAAGCACTACTTAATTTGTCGTGTATTTAATTCATCTCGTGCTCAACAATAAATGAAAATACCGTGAAGAAACCTGCATGTGCTGATAATGTGTGAATTGGTGGAACAGGGCCCAAACATATTTTTCCAGAGGATGAAATATACTTCTTATTATGTATAATGAGGTCATTTATTTTTATGAGAATAAGTATTTAATCGCCTTATCTGCGTTAACAAATTGCCTACTATTTATAAGAAAACATTTTATGAATAACAAAAAATATTAGGGATAATTATTTTCGTCCTATTAATAAAATAAAAACGTAACAGCGAGGGCACTCCAAACCTAATTAATATTGAAGGTTTTTCGATTCCGCCAAATTGGAACGTAATTTTTTTAGATAACGTTTTTAGCTGTTGGCGAGAATTAAATTCGGAATTATTCTATTTTGTATTTTGTTGCAAAATCTTTAAGACCAATTATTAGAATCATTAGAATATCGGATTCAAAATAATAAATATTTGCAAATTTTGTTATTTATTTTGACAATTAAGTTAGCACCTCATGAATATTTTTCTTTAACCCGAGTTGTATATACTATAACTATATAATATAAAGCAGATCAAAATAAGTTCGTTCATTCTATACACCTCTACGACTATTTTACTCATACAAATATGATAGGCCCTGTATGTGCTTTTAATTAAAACTACGCAACAGTGTACACACAGAAAATGTAAAATTAACAAAGGTATGAAACACATAAAGTATTTATGCAAATCGTAAAAGAGCATTAAATTCGCAGACAAGCAAAACGTTCTTATTACGGGCCAAATCCAATTAAACTTGGAATCGTTTGTTCCGACCTGACAAGCTCTCCGGCTCGTCAAACTACCGCTCGCCGCAGCCTGAAGTGTTGATGACGTAAAAAACGGCTACTATGAATATTAAACAATACTCGAAATTGAGGCATGAATATATTTTACACGTTTTTTTTTACCCTTGGGAAATTATATTATATATATAAAGTATATAAACAAACGTTTCACTTTTCGTCCGTCATAGTAATGAAGGCATATTTACAGATCTGGTACTAGTTGTTAATTAACGGTAAGGTTATCTCAGGTGATTTTATTAAACAAACTCCGTAACATCACCAAGTTTTCGTTTCCAAGACTGAGCTAATTTATTCAGCAGCCGTTCTTTTTTCCATTTCACACGTGTCCCGTCGCCAATATACATATTTCCTCGACTTTATTCTTCTTTACGCGTCGCTCGTGTTCTACGTGCAGCTGCACTGGAAATTGCCTTCAATAATAATTTAATAACACGCCTCGCGGGAGCATGTTTACGTTCTGAGCTGAAAAATGTTTCCTCATATTCATTTCGAACTTACTCGCTAGTTCTGCGCGAGAATGTGGGTCATATTTTTGCAAAATATTTGGTTTTATGTTAATATGTGAAATCCTCATTTATCGTCTTATCATAAATATAGCAGACCAGAAACGCCTTCTCAAGTAACTGTAGTAACAATTTCTTCATCTCGAGAGAAGTTAAAGTGAGGCTAAGTTGTGAGAGGGATATTAAATAAGTTTCAATATCTGCACCGATTAAAATTTTTCATATTGAGAAGTTAAAACTTTTCACGATACCTACTAATTGTTTCGTGAATATTAAACCTAACCTGCGAAAGATTTTGAATTGTTCTAATGGCTACAAAAATACAAAACATTTTTATAATTTCTCAATAATAAATATTGTCTAAAACCCGATTCGATTTGGACCCGTGTTCCGATCAAATGTTTACAAGGCAATCCAATTACTCTGCATAATATGTGTTTGTACATAATGTAACGAGTCGCTGAGCAGAGCAGACGAGCAGACAAGGCGGGCGGCCACTTCGCCGATTGTTTGCCGACATGTGTAAACTCATCAGGTTACAAAATGTTGGGGAACGAAGAAAAGGCTTGAATCGATATTTTGTTTTAACAAATGCTCAGCAAAATTATTTCATCATTGAAGTATTCCAATGGAAAGTAAAATGTTGTGACTGCTTTGCCGATATCCACTCCACTCGAGCGTTCATTTACAAAATACGTCAAATATCATTGAAACACAAGTCGTCCTTTTCTTTAGTGTGTTTCTGTAGTGTTCTTTTGTGTCGCTGTTGTCACGTTATTAATGATGATATCTTTGTCGCGTTGTTATGAAGACATTCAGTATTGAAGTTAATCATTTATTGGACTCAGACAAATGCTATTCTTAGTTGACAATAACGGACTCTTTACGTAAACCTGTTCATCTATATACCGTGACAGTTATTCAGGCGGTACTGCGGATCGTGTAACAATAAAGCTATTAGTCTGACGGACATGGCCCACAAATTACTACTATTTTATTACTTATTAGTATCGACTTACACGCCACTCACCTCTCAGCCCTTTTAGCGCGGTGTCGGGTTAAGGTCATCGGGTGCTTGTCTGGCCCACCTTTGATATAATTTACTAATGCACAATTAGTGTCGTTTTCACAACTTTTTGTTGTACATCTTGTAGATCCCTTGCAGTTTCATGTTAATATATTTTAGATGTAGCATCAATAAAGTAAATTATTAACCGAATAAAACTAATCGCATCGGAGTCAATTGATTGTTACTCACTATAATATAAAAAAACTCCGTGAGGAAACCATGCATGCATGGGACAGTTAAAAATCTGCCTCGCTTTGGAGCAGCTTGATGGAGTGAGCATCTCCTCAAAATCGCGTGGATACGGTTTGTGGATACACACGTGCGGAGTATACCCCGACAAAAATACTGAAATGCTTGCGCGGATATGAACCCGTGAATTTCGTTTTATATTATTAATTTTGCATTAGTAGCTCGATAAATGTTTGCAGGTTAACTGAGTTTTTGCAATTTATAACATAAATAATATACAACAATATATAATAATGTATAATCTAGCAAAAAATTCGGTTTATTTCGTAAAAAAACTATTTTTAATATAAAATAACGTCCAATATGATAATCGATGTGTACGGGGCCGTTATATTCGTTGCTTATTGATTTTATTATACTATTATGATGTAGTATCTCTTGCGATATCATTAATAACGTAGTGTTCGTAAATTAATTACGAGTCCTCCGTCGCGCGCGTCTTGTTCCTACACTCGAGTGATTTATGCCACTTCATTGTACACTACAGTGTACTACGAGAGTAAAGACACGAGAAGATAGATGGTAACACGCCGCACTGATTGTAGCGCGTTGCTTGATTAATCTACTCACAAGGATGATCTGCTCGTCTCTCATATACAGCTGTGGCTCGTGGTCTCCACGCTATCGCTGACCTCAAATACAAATAATTCTAGTTTGATACAACTTTCATTTTGGATTTACCCTCTTTTATATTTTTTCAAATATTCCAGTCATAGTAGAAAATATATATCTTCATATTACTATGATGTAACCACCATACTAATAATATAAAAATGTAAATTTTCTTCGTTTGTTTTTTCCCGGATAAACGCAGAAATAAGGAGCCACAGGAACACAGGATGGATGTGGATCTCATTTTCAGAGCCATATTTATCTTATGTGAGGTTAGATACAGCCGAAACATAAATGTTATAGTATTTTATATAGTTTATTTCGTCAACGTAGTTAAAAACTTTGTTGGCCTTAAACTATTTCCATGCCAACGATATTAAAGCTGTAATAGATACACGATATCTTTGTTTTTCTGATTTGTAGATCTTCAAAGTGTCTTCAGAAAAATCCTCGACGACATATTACAGTTTAAAAAATGAATAGTTATTTTTTCTTAATTTCATTTACTTTTAGGTAGTATTCCTTCTCAAACCTCGATATCAATTAAAACTTGCATGAGTCATTTGAACTAGGAACTACTTTCGAAAATATTTTGCTTAAAGTAGCACATAGGAAGTAATAAATGAGCTGTTTGTATACATAGTATGATTGTATTGTTATTGGTTTACATCTCATTATTAAATACACATTTATGTATTTTAAATAAATAAAAATATATATTTTATACCTTTCACGTCAGGTCGGGTAGCTAGAATTGTATAAAATTTTCATACAATTAACACGAGGCCGAATCTACTTGTGTGCAAATTTCTCACGTTGTCGGGATAATTCTTCCAATCTTTACAATGTATTTACTTAACTTTCGATCTGCAGACGTCGTTTTAACAGGTCATGCTAGCAATTACCAGAGATAGGCTATCTTCTCATTGGCCACTATTTCTCGGCTGAGATAAGCCAGGCTTTAATTACACTGCTTGTGGCGACTCGCACGCTGTAGGTGTGAAGATTTCTTATTACCTGTTCGGGACGCTAAAGTTCTACCGTAATGGATTAGGGCCATGGAACCTTAATTAAAATTGATTATCCGATAGAAACGACGCTTGTACTTGCTTCTGGTGTGCTGTGGTAAAGTAATCAAATTATTAAATTGCAAAACTTGAACGCGAAACCACTCTTCACATATTGTACCACCAAATAGAAACTTAGTATTGTTGTTTTTCGCTTTGAAGGGTGAGTGACCCAACGTAACGCTCCAGGGTTGCCCATGGTTGGTGCCACGTTGACGATATAAGGATTGCTTAATATTTTTTACAGCGTCAACGTCTATGGGCGACGGTGACCACTTAAATGACTTTTGAAGTATAGACACGTAACTTAATATTTTAACCAAAGCACCATTTAACGAAACCGTCTCAACTGTACGCGGCTCGCTTAGCTGAGACTGAAATGACTCAGTGGTTAAAAAGAGTGAATCTTAACCGAAGATTTCGGGTTCTAACTCGAATAAGTAACATTAAGTTTTGTGTTTACGATATGTAAGTTATGAATTGTGATTAAGGATTTGTGTTAGAAATTCATCTCGTGTACGGCAATAAAGGTCAATATCGCGAGGTATGCATGAGTCGAGAATTCTGCCACGTCACGTGTATCTTTCATCCAACATTGGAGTTACCTTCGAAGCTTCTCCTCAAGAGAAGGCATATGCTAAGCAATGTCGCAGGCTGTTACTCTACTACTTACAGGACGTTATCTCTCCTCGTATCGCGGTGACCATGTTCTTAGTAATGTTCGTGAAAGATAAGCTTAATTCAATTCTTATCACCAACATTCTCGTAATTCACTTCGGTATCGACTTCGATTCAGTGGCCTTATTCTTCAGTAGGGTTGAGATAGTGTGACAAACAAATAAGGCGAGCATTCGATTGTAGGTCGCTACGGTTTGGAGCTGACGCAAGCTGGTATGCACATTTTTAAATTATTAAATAAGTATTTAAATTTGTAATTACGAGTATTCGTAAGTTTCATGACTGCCACAAAGTATTGTATTTTAGATTTCTTGCTTAGCGGCTCATTAACCATTGAAGAAATGATTTATGTCCTTACAGTGCTACTTTCTAATGGTGACGGTGACCACTTACCACTTACATGTGGACCATTAGCTTGTCGGCCTTCCTAAATTATTAAAACCTTTTACATTTGGACAAAATAATCTCGAGAGCTGCATCTTAAGCTAGTGGACCATCCAGGCTGTTTGCAATTAAACATAATTAAGGGCATTGCTTCTACTTTACTGTGAGGTACTAAACAGGTAGCAACGCATTGGCTGTATCTCCCGCCCATCGTTCCGCGCTATCGGCGTTGTGAGAGATTACTGCTATTTATTACTTCTCAATTTATCTAACAAAAGGAATATATTGTTCTTAACGATTAGGCATTCGCTATTTTATAGCGCCGCATTACGAGATAGCTGGTGCTTAATTGGTTACTAAGCTTAGCTCATATCTCACGCTAGCTATACAGGCTGAATTTTAATTCTGAAACTTTAAGTTTTTTTATAATTAAGTACTTATTTTTACTTAATTTAAAATTTTAATGTTTTAGTGGAATAAAATAAGTGTGTGTTTTTGACAAAATTATAGATTCGACTCTCGGTTGTGAAAACCGACTTTTATAAATCTAACTTTTACTACTACACTTTTAGTTTGCGTAAAGTCGCGTAGCGCCTTTGACCATTTTTTTGGTATTGCTTGGATTTTCGAACATAACAACAATTAAAAGAATCAGCCTGTATAACTGCTGCTAAGGTTGTTATACTATGCTATCGCTTCGAGGTAAATTATATGCAATGTGAGAAATACATTGTATGCAATTAGTCGATAAATAATACAGAGAGTGATTCGTGCGGTGTCGCGGTCGGCTCGGCGGTGAGTCTAATTGGGAAAGCTGAACTCACGCCTTGTGCCGGTGGCGTTAAATTTAACTTGAGAAAATCACTTATCTAACAGATAAAATAGTAATTTATTCCTATCCATATATTGTATGAACATTTTAACACAAATTAATTACGATTGTACTTTAGTTGTACGACATAACGTTGTGTTTCAAAATATGGTCTCGCTAAGGTTGACGTTGCTTCGGTGTCTTTATTGAATGAAGAAGCAACACGATTATTGGTTGTCAAACCCTGCTACCGGAAAAAATACTACAAACTCGAAGAGATCTGGGGAATGAAACTCTGCGAAGAATTGAGTCGAATTAAGTCGGACTGACATTTTCGAATAAAAATCAACATTTTACAGACTTCAATAAAACCTACTACTACCTACTACCTAAACTACCTACGCTATCGTAAGAAGTGGCCTCTTGATTGAATTCACCGGTGACGGCCATTCTCAACGTAGACTACTTAATAGAGCAGAATAAATTATAATACACAGATTTAAGCGTACAGTCACTGATATGCACTCTCACAATAGTACTAAAATCGTTGAGTATGTCCGGGCGCACATAGGCTGTAGCCGGATAAACTTGTCACTAGATGAAGTGTAATATAATGTCGTAATATCTTCGTATCGATGTACAGCACCATGATGATATCTTAATAGCATTCGTATCGACGATGCAGCCGTGCGTGCAACCTCCGGCGCGTAACGCCCGCGCCGCATCGAGCATGCATTGCCGATTACTGCAGACGCCGCTCGTCCACTCGCAACTAATGCGGTGGAGCGACCGCCTGGACACAGTACACGACGGTCTAGATGCAATCTATATATTTAAATGTATCACTTACTCGTAGTTATTTCATATAACTCTGTCATACACATTACACATATTTTTATATTAGTAAAGTAATTTAACAAAGTAATTATTCTTTATGAAATATTTCATATACTAATGTACATTATTTCTTTTATTTGTTGGTATCATAGAGATATCTAATTCCTTAGCTGTTTAGGTGGTATCAGTATAAGAATAGTTTTAGTGTAAATGTTATCTTTTTCCACTTGGCGATTTTTGAATAGTGATAGTGTTGGAGATATTACAAGAAGTTTGGATAAACTTATGCGTAAATAAGACGTGGGGTGTGCGGTATGATTTATCAGCAGTTTACGGACGGAGAGATCGCATGGCCTGATAGTGATTGTATTATAATATAGGAGTATTATTTACAGTCCTTAATAGTAGATGTACTTAGTACGGGACGAGATACTTATGTGAATAGAACGTCGCTTGCTTATTGAATATGTAAAGGTTATAAATAATATTGGGTCTCACACAGCAATAGTAACCACTAAAAGGGCTACTTTCGATTGCTATGTCGCTGCTCGCGTGGGAGGGTTTCATCATGTATTATTTAGTGGCGCAGATAGCGAACGAAACGTTCTCTTCATTTTCGGCGAAACGTTCTATCTGTCGTCTCGCTCGTAGGCGGCCGGTGGTGTCATATTTTCGAAACGTCATGCAAGTTTATTGGCGTGGCGTTACTCTTGAACAGTGATTTATTCGACATCTTTATTCGACTGTTAAATGATTTGATATTTCCTGTCGTATTGGGAAATAAACGTCGCCTACTATAGAATGACCTGATTAGAATTACCTAAGCCCATATTAATGGATCACTGGACAAGTTTTACGCAACATAGTTGTCTTCATCCCCTTTCTCTTACATAAAATCGAAACGACAATTCCTTACTGGAGTGTAATATTGTCATATTCTTAACTATGAGCTTTTACTGAAAATATTCGATAGAAAACTCAATAACTTTAGATTGGCCCATGCCAGGATTCAAACTTTGGACCTCATTATCATCATTATCATGGAGATGAAAAACAGGCTAGTCATGAGATCAACGAAGCAGCTAACGAAAGTATAATAACAGTTTAAAAGAGAAGAGCTATTAAACTCAACATAAATAAACCTGATAATATTTATTCTGATCATACTATTATTACCGAAGCTATAACCGCCGAAATTGATATGTAAATTACGCTAAATTCTCAAAATATTTAAAACGAAATGTAGGTTGTGTCGTGGTATTAATGTTCAAGACGTCGGCCATTTGTCTGCAGATCACGTAGCACGATTAATACAGCGCGTTCATTTCTCCTAATCATTTGTGGAATTGAGAAGCGTCTTACAATTTAAGATATTTTATATTTGAACCGCACTTCATTATTCATACACACAACAACATATATTAAAGTGCATATAAATATATTATAGTCTTTAAATAGTCTTAATTATCCTCCTTTTGATATATTTTGCAGCCTATTACGTCACACCGTTCCTATAAACCCCTATAGGAGGGTGCACATGTGTCAGAATGTCATTAAATACCTGCTTTCTCGCGAAGCAAAAAAACTTAAATTTTACTTGAAATACTTTAAAAACAAACAATAAAAAAAACTGTATTTTTTTCCATGTTCACGAGAACTCGGTGTCGTACTTGTTACATTGTCAGAAAAAGATTAAAGTTGTATGGTTACAACGATATAACTCAAGATATGTACATTTATATCGTCAACAATACTTGGAAACAGATCGGTGGATATGTTAATATTTTAACATTTTGTACTAATTATTATTCTTATATATTTGTGTGTCTGTGTGTGTGTGTGTGTTGTATTCTACAATACGGAGCAATAAAAGTGTGTTGTATTATATATGAATGTCTGGACCACGTAGCGCTAATAATAAGGTCGTTTCCTTTCCTCATGTTCGTAGCTGGAGGTAGTAACTTTTTATTTACTCTTTCTATCTCTGAACGTCGTATTTAAAAAGATAATTTTTGAAATTAAATATTCAGAGTTTCGATATTACTGCGGCATTTCGTTCGTTTAGGAAGCGTTTTATCAAACTCTGGTCACGTACCAGTAATACTGATCCGTCCGGGCTCCGAATCGCTCTCGTTAGCACCAATTACAATTATTGTATTAAATTCCAGACATTTTTTTAATGTCATTGCGTGGTGTCAGTATCTCTATGGACTCTTACAGCTGTACTACCCAATTAAAACATTTATATATTATATTATCAATAATGTTACATATATTTACTAATATTAAGACAGCTGTCAATATTAAAACAAGGAACAAACTTATATAATTATAATAAACACTTCTAAATTCTGTTTACTAAATAACCTAGCATTTTCTCACCCCCTCGATAAAAGTGATCGATGATCCCAAACGGCCCTAATTTCGAAACTTTGACCAAACTCCAACTTTTACCAAATGTTCGAATTCTCCTGTATTTTTGACAGTTAAATAGATTTTCTGCCTTTCAATGTGAAACCCTTTTCAACGTCCCTTTCTAAAGTAACCAGTTATTGAGATACTAAGTAACATTTAATCTTACTTATTCAGGACTTCAAATACGGCGAGCGAATTCAGTAATTTTGCTCAATGGTGGTAAATCCTAACTAATACAAATTACAAATACTATATGTTATAAATGATAAAATGTGTCTGTTTGTTACGCTTTTACGTCTTAACTACTCACACACGTCGTTAGCGGTACAGAGAAGGATATAGAGTATCACTTTAAACCACATACGGCGATATAATCCCAATACTCTCAACAAACGATATCTCATTATCAATCTCCTCGGTATCATTACACCCACCATTCAATACATTGGAATCCCCTTTTGAAACTGTAACAAGTTTTCTATCAATTATAGGAACGGGTTCCGGAACGCCAAAGGCGGATAATCCTCATGCAGAACTCGTGCGGCGTGCTGAATGGACACTCGTTGCTCATTGAGAGGATTATGTCTAACCACTCATAACTCGTATTTATAGATCTACACCACTGCTCTTCTTTAGAAACACTTTAACTGACATGGAAAGCCATGATGGATTCAATCAGTGAAAGAGAAGATAAAGATAATTTAAGACATTATACAAGAAACATAATTTAGATAAATATTTAAATAAAAGTTTTGATATTTATTATTTCTAAGAATCATCAGAGGTTAAATAAAACGGTAGTAATTGTAGCCTTCTCTGAAGTTCATATTTCCGCTTAATCAGATTCGAAGTGAGACGTTCGCAGTAAGTAACGACACACGAACAGACGCGGTCGGTTCGCACCTGAACACTATCAGTGATCTATTGTGACGCAACAGCTGCCTGTTATGAAGATGTTATCACCCTCTCCGATTGTATCTCTGCTGTTCGCCGGCCCGAGTTTGCAGATGGCGAGAAGTGAATTAAAACTGGTTACATTCCATTGAGCTTAGATATTTTTTGCTAAGATTAGCTTCTAATACTTGAAGTATTTTGTACCAAGTGTAAATGCAATGCTTTCATAAAAGCTGTTTTTTTCTTGGAAATCGTATTTCGTGGCCGTAAACGGAATTGTCATGTCTCATTATACTAGATTTTTTTTCGATAGCCTTGTTATTCAAACGCAAAATTAAGGACACCTCATCGTTTCTTTTCAACTTTGTTATTTTTTTCTAAATAATTATCTTTCTTATGTACGCGTTTTATTATTATTTATTCCTATTTTTCGTTAAAATAAGTACGTAGTTCAAATATGTTTTATTGTAAATAAATTCTCAGATATCACATACAACACACACATAAAATAAATAAACATTAAAACATAATAAACAATGAAATAAATACATACATAGTAAATAAAAATTAACTTTCTTATAATGTAAAAAATACACAAATACTTTTATATAATTTCACGTTTTAAGCAACAAAAAAAATAGCCGAGATGGCCCAGTGGTAAGAACGCGTGAATCTTAACCGATGATCGTGGGTTCAAACCCGGGCAAGCACCACTGAATTTTCATGTGCTTAATTTGTGATAATAATTCATCTCGTGCTTTACGGTGAAGGAAAACATCGTGAGGAAACCTGCATGTGTCTAATTTCACTGAAATTCTGTCACATGTGTATTCCACCAACCCGCATTGGAGCAGCGTGGTGGAATAAGCTCCAAACCTTCTCCTCAAAAAGTGGAGAGGAGGCCTTTAGCCCAGCAGTGGGATATTCACAGGCTGTTACGGAAGCAACAAATAGTTTTATAATTATGTTACCTGTGTGGTGAGTGTAGTGGTGAGTTAGTCTGTAAGTGTGTGCGCCATGTGAATCATAAGTTTTAAATTTAATTATCATATTTGAATCTGTCCAGTTTGTACCGTTGACTTCTTAATAAAAATAAACAATTACATATTAATCATAACACTCGTTCGAATCGCAATCATAAATACTCGCTCCAAGTTATTGTCATCGCATTAATAATATAAACGCGCCATAATATATATATGGGGGGAGATAAAAACGGATTCAAATCTGCGGCGAACCTGACAAATGGCTGCCGATCAAGTTTACAACTTCCCGAATGCTGCGGAAATGATTCTGATTCAGTCGACGAACTATTGCGATAAATCGCATCGCGTCGCGCCGCGCCGCAGCCACCTCGCTCATTTGTATTGTTCACACGTAACGGCTACTGCCCGATGAAGTGATGCTGTAATCAATATTTTAAATGTATCTTTTAGTGAGAAATCTTAAATTTATAAGTATCATAACCATCGATTCCGAAATAACTTTTTAATAGTTTAGCGGACTTGCAGTACTTTTGATACTTATCACAATTTTCTCTTATCATACGAAATTTATAAGCTCATTCTTAATGCATTATTTTAGATTAAACTATAATATTTATGGGCGAACAATACTAATACTATAAATTAGGCGGAACATCATTACAATTTGTTCCATAATATTTTAGGCATACATTTATGTATGTATTAGCTGCAGAATAAAACAATAGAACATAATATAATATTTTCAGACCGTATATACTTTCATGTACATATATCGACGTATCAAAAGGTCGTATATCAAGACTTTTTAAATATGAGTTTTAAGCTGAGTTAAATTTTTTTCATCTTTTAATTCATTTCGTGCTCAACCGTGAAGAAAACAGTGTGACAAAATCTGCTCGTGGCAGAAGCAAAACGAAGATATATGCATTGTCTAATCCGCAGCGTGCAGTGTGGTGGATTGAGCTCCATATTAGTTCCGTTACGTTCCGTTTTACTTCAACGCAGTAGGAAATGTACGGACAGCTACTTACTTATTTTATAACTAGCAAAACGCACGCTTTGCCAGCGTGGCATCAGTTTGTGACGTAAATCCTTCAAAATCTACCGTTTTATCGTACATAATGCAGGTTTGAATGTACAATATTTACAATATTAGGTAGCAGTGCTAGGCCAGAACTAAAATGATACATATCGTTTCAGTTTTGGTAACTGGCAAATAGATATATTAACTTAAAAAATATTTTGAAATCACAGACTGACAATTCAAGTTTTTTTTATTTGTAAATAATTGCCAGGATATAATATTGTTTACTATGATTAAGTCTTACATTTACTTAATTATTACTTTGTATTAATTGATGTGATTTCATTTATAATAATAATTTATTTTGATCAAAATTAGTATTTATATTTAAATTTTTAGTAATTATAACCTAATCTCACTTGTTTTATAATGTAAATATAATTGTGTATGACGTGTTTGATTCAACATGGGTGTGGACGAAACAACTACGGCCTTAATTATTTATAAAAGTTCCTAAGCGTTGTCATTCGTAAGAACCAGAAAATATTGATTAAATGACCCTCTAAACAACGCTTACAAGTAAGATCGCAAATAAATACAATTAATCATTAATTCAAACGTGTCGCGTACTAGTTAAACATAATGTTCAGAATGTCTAAAATTTAAATGATGATAATTTTATCGCATATCCAGTTAAGCTCGAGAACTAGATCATAATAAACCGATAAATTAGCAAGATACATACTAGCAGGCTGTACTCACGACAGGGACATAAATGAGTAATGGTGGAATAAAACGTATTGTCGTCAATAACTGTGTGATCCTATAAGTAATGGTACCTAGGAGAAAGCTCGTACGTCTTGAGTCACGGAGACAAGTCGAATTAAATAGTTTACCTATTTCCTCAAGCGTGTAATTGACCTAAACATTAAGCGCCAGATTCTGAATGGTGAGTAAACTAATGTAACTAAATACTGGAAGCTCATTGGTCGCCTATTGCGTCATCAGCGGCCACCGACCAATGACAACCGACATTACAACACCTAGATGTAAGAACTTTATTTATCTTACATAAATAAATATCGAAGTATATTATTAAGAAATATTAATATAAGGCTGGTAACAACGGGGTGACTTTTTATCTTCAATAAATTCTTATCTGCTAAGTAAAAATAAAAAAACCCAGAACAACTGGCAGGATACACAAAGATGACATATTAATACATATAATAAATATAACAACCTTTCTAACATCGTAGACGTAATTAAATGTTATCATTAATTTATCGTAAAACTGAATCCGACAAATCGACTGTAATATGAACTGCTACAAGACCTGCGTCTCCCGCATCAATAAATCATTGGATCCACTATCACGTAGCGCCTCGTAATTCATACTCGTTCTACGTAATTTATACTCACCCCCCGCCCCCCGCGTGTGACGATACGAGGTGTCTAATATTGATGTTAATCACATGCGTGATGTGGGAGCAAATATCGTCGAATTTCGATAAGTTTTTAAAATTTTTTACACCCAGTTGCTAATCGGGCTTACCTGTTTATGATTAATTAATATTTCTCTCAGCAGCTTAATTGTATTGAATGTCTTTAAACTTGAGTCTTTAATGTCTAAGCGTGCAAATAATATTCAAATCCAGCCACTTTCCCGAACAATGAGTAGATGTCTGAAAGATGAGCAAAACTCATTTCGATCGTTAACAGAATCTCTCGAGTAATTCAACGTCAGACCGCCTTTATCTGCGATCGCGGTTAGTATTGTGCGTCGTACAGTAAATAATTTCATAATTAAATCGTCGCTCATTCCACAATGAGTACGACGTAAGCCAGTTAAAGGTTTCTGGTGTAAGAGCGCGGCTCACGGCGGATTGCGGAGAGATCATTATGACGACTACGATACACTTTATATTCATTATTCATGGAGGATATTTGCGTTCCATCGAAAATGAAATCATTCAATCATGAGATGAAACATTGCAACAATAATTGTAAGATATATTTTATATAATTATAAAAAAAATTGGACTGCTCGTTTAATTTATCGAAGTGTAAGTATTTAATGCATTATTATATTATTTGTATAACTTAAGCTGTGTTTTTTAAGGTTGTGTGGTTAACTCTGACTAAACTGTAAGAGATCAAATTAATGTATTAGTGAATGGAAGTCATTAATATTTTTTGAAATGACTAAAAATAAATTAAAAAGAAAAATGTAATCGTCACACAATATAATAGATAATCCTCTAAAAAATAAATAGACCAGTAATTTATGAAATTTGAATAAACATATGAAGAAAAATTTGCGATAACAATAAAAATCATATTTAAGTTTATTTATGCTTAATTATATTAAGATAAAACTATTTCCATCAACGCTCATGACTTGAAACTTAAAAACTCCATTCACGATTTTGCGCAGTCAATTCGGAGGTACTACACCGCCGTTTATGAAGTACCGTTTTCCGCAATGAATGCTCGGCGTATTACAATACAATCCGTTGTATGTTATTGATCAGTAATCATTTAAATATCACTTTGTAAGAAGTTTCAAATAAACTTGGTAGATATTTTGAATTGTTCGCGCGCTCTTAATATAAGAATATGTATTCGCATGGGGGGTGGAGTCTGGTGGCGCGTCTTTTGTCCATCGTCGCTTATTATTAAGTGGCGCTTTACCAAGCAATTAAGTGCAGAGCTCGCTTGCGGCTGAACGGTGACACTCGCTTTATAAACTTAATACGGGTTAATGTCGTTCTAGCTTATAATCGTTTTTATTAGATGGTGAGTGGCTGACGCCCGGCATGTGTCGCATTTTTTTAAATATTTGTTTCGACTCTCTTGACGTGTACTATAATCAACTTCATGTTTCAAATTAATGAACGACGTATGAACTTACATAATACGAACAAAAACTATATACATTCATTAAATAAGATCGGGATGTCCTATGGAATCTGTATGTGTATAAAGAAAACAGAAATACATATTTCTTAACTTTGTAATCCAATGTAAAATTGGCTCAACGAGTCAGCTATCAATGTCACTCGTAAGTTCAGTTCCCGTGGCTGATGTACGTCCCACTCCTCGCCGAATATTTACGTTTGAATAGAGGAAAGAAATGGGAAACAAAATTAAAATGACAATTTATTTTGTAATGACAGTAAAGTGTAATAAATATTTTAAAATGTTTATGAGACTTAAAACTAAATTACAAAGCTTATTTTTAAATTATTGGACTAATTATTTTTAAACTAGTAATATATAAAAAGAATTTATCGACAATAAATTAATATAATTAATTAAATATGAGTAGCGTATCTTTAAAGCGGAATACATTTAAACTATTTAAAAGGTCAACTATCGCGCCTCACCATAACATATCGTGATAATGAGGCGTGACGGCAATTATGAAAACTCGAGTAATAATCCGGTGTAGGGACTTAAAACAAAATCGTTGACAGCTCTCATGCGGGAAATAAACATAAATTACAAAAAATCTTGTAACATGAAATACTTATATCTATTTGTAAAATGTCGTATGTCGTATTGAATGGTCGCGTGCAAACTTAAGTATCCGACGGTGGCATTATGCCAGAAACCTTCACACGGGAAGACCCTATCTCTTAGGTCAGATCTAGCCTGTGAGAAAATGCCCGAGAGGTCTCGCCGCTTATACCTAAATAAATATATCGACTTCAGCCAATTAGGAGCCTACAAACGCATATCAACTCAACTGTACAAAGTTTTAACTCAGTCGCATGATCGATGCGCGATTGGATAGAATACGAACAATAGCAATCATTAATTTATATAAGCATATTATGTTTACATTGAGTATATTATTTACTTTTCCGTGCAGGGTTTTGTTCTACTTATTTAAAACACAACGCAGTCACAGTCAGAGCACACACAGTACCGCTGTGGCAAAGGCAGCTCAGCACAGACTAAATAAACAATATAGTATGTGTAGTTCTATAATCGTATTCTTTTATTTAGTTCTGTAGTGTGTGAGTTAAAAAGTTTAAATACAATTAAATTACTACATACATACAGTCTGAGCAAGACAATCAAAACGTAGTGACTTCACGCTTAAATATCTACTCTGTCTTTATTGAGTAATATGCCTTAGTTACTAATGTTTGTTACTTTGCAAATAAAATAAAAAAAATTCAAAACCATATGCGAAGTCTACTCGTATTTTTGTTCTCTAAATAATAATATTATTTTTATATATATGCAAAAAAAACCCGCGATATTTACGTCGAAAACTTTTTCCGTACTTGAAGATGAATAGAAATTTTTGCCGTAAATTCAAAAATGGAAATCAAATTCAGTCTTCCAAAACGCCGTTCAAACGTTGAGTCTTAATTACAGCCAGCTCGAATGCCTACGCAGCACCGAACGTCCAATTTACGTCCGTCCGACGTACTCCAGACGAGCCGACTTAAAATATACGCCCCATAAAGTCACTCTACTTATTTGGTATTTAATTAACTGTCATCCTTTTCTGTCCATCTTATTAGTATGAAATATGACAACCAGCTCGTCTTTAAATATAGTGAAGCACTTCATTCCATTTGATTACGACTCTCGTAAATTAGATGTTGTTATTTTATTCGTGAATAGCCATTTGTTAGCTTGCGAGATACTTGAACATTTGTTTCGTCACTTCCGTGTTATATTTTATCTCAATCGTATCCATTTTATGTTTTTATATGAATACTACTGAAATTAATTGTATGTTTAAAATGCTAGGTTTATTTAAGATTATTTTTTTCGTTTATTTTATATTGAAAGGGAAACGTATAAACTACGCGCAATATTATTTCTATCTTAAATCCATCACTCTGGTGCCAAGCACTAAGATGTTGGAATGATGTGGTTGGTTGATGTATGGAATATGTAATAACACTGGCTCACTGAACATAGCAATACAAATGATGATCTACCCAGGTTACGTAAAGGTAGTCAACCTTTAAAGGTAGCCGTTCAACTATTTGTCGTAAAGCATTTTAGATAAATCGAAATTCTCGGCATATATCTACCACTGTTAACACTAAGTAAAAAAAAGAAGTTGCAAATATTGTAATTCAATTTTTGTGGCGGAAAATGTAATCGCATTACTCCAAATGCCTAAAGCTAATCTCTTAATGATCATAAGTTGGCTGTCGTCTGATGATAATGAAACCCTTTGCCCGCATCTCTATCGCGCCGTGACTCAGTGGAGCTAGTTAGCTCTGTTTGTTCGAATATCAGCCCTTTTAATTAGAATGATGGCGTGAAGGGCACTTTGCGTGTGATGTTGGAAAATTTTCACATTCACTGTTCGCTCTGTCATTAACAGATTACGTGAACATTTGTAGATTTTTGATAATTAATAAGCCAGCGTTGTGCTTTCGTATTGAAAACATGTTTGCGTTGACTTTGGTTTTTTTTTATAGAATAGGAAAGTGGACGAGCATATGGGCCACTTGGTGGTAAGTGGTCACCAACGCCCTTAGATACTGGCATAGATATGGCATAGCCAATGCGCCACCAACCTTGGGAACTAAGATTTTATGTCCCTTGTGCCTGTAATATAATATACTGGCTCACTCACCCTTCAAACCGGAGCACAACAATATCAAGTACTGCTGTTTTGCCTCAACCTCAACCTAACAATGAATATCTGATGAGTGGGTGGTACCTACCCAGACAAGCTTGCACAAAGCTCTACCACCAGTGAGTGGTTTGTAGAGATAAACCTATATTATTAGTGATTTATAAAATTTTATTAAATTATTTTCCATAAAACAAACCCTCTGATCCTGTTAGTTAAATAAGTAGATTACTTGAATTATTTTTAACATAAAATTTAAATTACGGTTACAAATATATTCAAAATAATATAAAAAAGAAAGTAGCAACAAAAAATATTATTACAACCATATTATGTTAAAATATAACAAAGTTATAATTTTATGAATTCAGGGGGACAGATCACCTCTTTTATGGCGACCATGGCTCCATGGCGGAATACATTTCAACGGCCATTAAATTTTACGACATCAACTTTTCAGTCGGGACTATAAAATCATTTCACATTATACACGCGACTGCGATCGGGGCTTCAGACTCATCGACGAGGTGACCACGTGACTACTGACACTACCACTGATAACGAATACTAACTAAACACTAAGTTTACTTAACACGCTAAGTACTTAAGTTACTGTTAAGTACTGTGTTAAAAGGGATTATTAAAAGCATTCACTTATTTTCACCTGTTCGTGTATGTGTGTCTAGTCTTGCTAGTGTACTTAAAACCAATTCACAACTCGTAACCGATTTTGTACTTTCTTATGGGTGACAATTCGACAATTCAGTGTTATGTATAATATTTTTTATGTTTTAATTAAATAGTTTTCGCAATAAAATTGTAAATCACTATCAGAAAAAATTTGGTACTTGCGGCACATTACAGCTTTTATTGTTCCATGGCTGTTTTTCAGACGATTGTTATTGTCTGAATAACTTATCTGTGTAACTTTATATCTGTATAACTTAAGAATAGTTAGTTACTGTTTTTTTTTATTTCTGCTCCGTATACACTAAAGCGTAAAGAACAAAAATCCTGCGTGGCAATAAAAATAGTTAAAATATTTGGTAAAATATAAATAAAAGTGATAATTGTTAACTCTCGAAAATTATTTTAAAAAAATTCGTCTACTTTTTACGCAACTTTTCAACTCAAATATGACCATACTGCATTTAATTGCTTGAAAAACCTTCTCGCATTTGTAAAACTGACTTGGTATGTCAATTTAACTGAAAATGGACTTTAAATTTTCGGCGTTATAATACAATTTCGAATGACACATTTTGTAATTGCACATTTTAATCTAGACTTGAGTTTTTGTCGACTGCAATTAGATGTCCGCGACAAAGCGGAGAAGAGATTTCAAAGGATTAAATGTTTCTGTTACATCGCTTTTTGTTGTAATGTCTTTGCATTTCGTGCGTCCGAAACGTTTTCAATAATTATCTTTCACTTATGTTTTTGTTTCAAACCGTTAAATACTAATTTCTAATATTGGATTTATTTTCATATGTTGAATGTATTGTTTCAGGTAAGCCGATAAAATCTCTTACATCGAACGGGTTCAGCTTTAAGGTATTTATGTACATGTTGTTATAAGAGAAAGTAACTGGGCGTGGGCCAACATGTAAAACGACTTAGCTCTGAATGTTATATAAATAATTTCTTAAATAATATTCTATTAAAATTATATTCGATTCTATTAAAATAAGATTCGATTGTAATAATATTCGAGTTTACTATTTGAATTTTGTTAGAATATAATATATTAAATAAAATGATGTATGCCCGCCCCTACTCTCACATAATAAACCCGTAGCGAACGAGTGCGAACTGCCAACACCTACAATAACGCTACTCATCAATAACCCTTCGTCCCTCGAGGCGGCCGTGTGGACCGTGTAGTGTACAATCAACAACGGAAATGGTAAAACGTAATATCATTTGAGATTTTTTTTCGTTCCTACAAATGATTACACTTCAACAAACATGAAGTTTATTTAAATATTAAAATGAAAGAAAATATGTTAGATGCTAATTTTTTTTTGCAAAAATATGTCCATATTTATTTCAAGAATAAATATTGTACCCAAACTAAATAGCCTGGTAATATTTTTTCTACTATCAATGTGGCTAGGATGACTTCCGGCTAAATTAAATACTTACCAAAGTCTGCTTACAAAATAAAACAAAATTAATTGATATCTATGTTAGTTATTTGTAGATTATGTAGAATACGAGTATGTAGAGTTATGTAGAGACAGAGCGATGGCTGGCTGGTGGCCCTAAGAACTCTCCGATAATTATTTAATGAGACGAATTGCTCATGTGACTTTTATTTCATTCGTATTAAAGAATCCTCCACCGTCTCGATACACAGTTCTTTAGTTTCCTACCGCCGTATGTCGTTAGCTGTACGAGAGTACAGATTTGTAATACTACAGCGTTGCACCCGTAATTGGACTTCTTCGACGACGCCTAATCCGAACCAATTTGTAAAAGTGAGATCGGTGCGAACTTCGCTGATTGCAGCTTGCAAACTGTAATTTCGTGTGTTCTCGCTTTGCTCGCGATTTTCCCTGTGGCTAATGAATTCTCCAAATAGTTGCTACGTTTGCTACGTTTCGCTCTATTACTAAACGAAATATTTAACTAGCCTGGTGTTAGAGAACTGAGGTCTATCTGGTCCAATGGAAAGTGACGTAATGTGGAAGGGGAAGTAACTGTGTAACGGGTTAGAATAACTTTAATGTTTCTAAAGTCATACTGTCAACCTCGCCACTCAAGTTCTGTTAGGTAACAAGTCTTTGTTAGTCTATAGACTCGGATGCGCAAAAGATAACAGGCTTGGTTCACTAACGAAGTTATTGTTAGCTGCTGATAAAGTTGTGCGCTGAATAACTTTTGAATAATAATTGATGTAATTTTATTACTTTTGCGTGGAAAAAAAATTCCATTCGTTAAATGTGTGAAACCGCTTACTAAATATCTAAAACATCTCATGATAATTTTACATTTCATAGATTAATATAACTACCAGATAAAAAATATATTTGTAACAATTTACAGTAATTGAAAATTGCTGAATGCTTCGATTTTGAGTAAAAAGTGTTTTATTGATGCTTCAAGTTTAATTCTAATTTTATCTGCAGAATATTATTTACAAATCTTTGCTATGCGGTTTTGCTTCAGCTTGTAAAGTCGTTAGGTGTACATGATGAAGTTGGCTCTTTGTTTGGGCGCCAGGTGTGGCGCGAGTGTAATGGCGTGCTGATTGCATTAAATAAAGCAACGCCAACGGCTTAGTATTTAGCGACGAGTCGTGAATAAGTCCTTGTTTAGGTTCAGTATTCATGGCATTTACAAAAGGGTTACGACTGTTCTCCGGTTTATACGTGCTAATTTGGCGCATAGTTCAAACAATACGTTTGTGCTTTCGATTAATAAATATTATAGCGATATATTATGTGCATAAAAAAACTCTTTTAAAATAACAGTGAATATTAGAACATCACAAAATTTAAAAACGTTGAACTGTAAGAAGGAGCGAGTGACATGTATTAATTAAGCCTTTACGAAGAACAAAAGCACCATTAGTCAGTGTCCCTCTCACGCATTAAAAAACGAACTTTCGAAAGTTAACGAAGTCGACTGCAACAAAAAGTTGATTCAACGTCACGGGACAGTTGTCCCTCCGTTTTTAGGGAAAGGGTATTTCTGTTAGTGGAGATAACTTTATTTAATTATCACAGCTTATCACAGCTTTTGGCTGCGAGATATAATTAAATACATAACGAAACACGAAATATTTAAAAAAATACGTTTCGTCACAATTATGTATTTTTTAAAAAGATGTGTGCTTTTTTAGTGCCTGAAGAAATGTTGTTATCTTACCTTCTTATTGAATAATTTAAAACTAATTTTATTACATAAATATAATGTAAACTATCAGTGTACAAATAAGAAGACGACTGTCACCGCCGTCACCGCCGTCACCGCCGTCACCGCTGCCACCGCTGGCACTGCACTCCGCATTGAGTTTTCAATTATATTTTTAGGTGTCTTATAAATAAGCTTGTACCATTTTAACGTTTCCCACGCATGAGTTATACATGGCAGTACACACTAAACTCAAACATTACATATTATTCATAGCTAGAAAATAAATATATATATGCTGATACAGATCATACTTATTTTAGGTAAAGTAAGTGATAATTAAAGGTAGCGGTAGAGAGGGAAATGCAAAAATATTTTTAATTCCGTGGTTGGGTGTGCATCTACTTTTATTTTCACACAAAACAGTTAACGACATAAAACACAAATTAAATAAGCGATACAGATTTCGATACTCACAAAACTTTTTTAAACTACTGCAAAAAATAACACGCAAAACAAAAAGCATTAATATTCCTATTGTAAAAGTTAGTTAAAGTATTCATAATAGAGGTTATTGCGTGGAGGGTGGTTATATTTCTTCCAGCGCTAATGTCTTTAGGCTAAACGGACCAATTTTACTTTCGTCAAATGGCCAATTTCGTACCCCACCTCTCTAAAAACACATTTTTAAATATATACTATATAATTCAATGTGATTGCAATTTAAATGTAGCATTGCACATTAAGTTTGAAGAGATTGCGCTAAATGTACTTCAAAGAGAGCCCCAGCAGCCGCGGGGTGCTCCTGTCCCCGGGATGATCGCATTAGCTTAGTTTACGAAAAATGTGCGCCGCGATCTAATTACGGTCTTTTGATAAAACTTTCGGAAGGACTTTCCCGATGAGTTCGTGCTTCATTTTATAAATTGTTCCGCCGACCCTCGCGACCCTCGCCACCGTCGCTGCCGCCGCGACCGTCGCCACCGTCGCCACCGTCTCGCTCGTTCTGATTTTATCTCGTTATGTTTCCCTCCCTTCGTTTTGGACCTTCGCCGCTTGTAACGACACTCGTATGTCGTCGCAAAGATTTTTTCTTAGTAAGACCGTACAAGTTTAGTTTATTATAGCTTGTATGTTTTCCCATGTATTTATGTTTCAACGATTACTTGATGAAAATTAATATAGCAGCCACGTATTCATATTTTCAATATTTATCAAACATATTAGTAATATGCATTAAAGTAGTCTTTTAAAGTTTTTGTGTCATATTTCAACAAGATCTTCTAATTTTGTATATTACTATGGTAACTGCTAAACATTCGGAAACTCATTGAGAACATTTAGATTCCTCCTTCCCGTAATTTAGAGTTAGTTTCATTTTAAAGAGGATTGTTACGCGCGCCTCTTCATGTTTAAGTGGTATTATTTAAAGCGCATCGAGACCTATGAATATGCGTTTTTGGGATGAGTGTGAACTAATATATGTCGTTTTTAATTTTTATGACGCGAAATCAAGACTGTTATCCCAAGTAATAATAATATTTCGCACGTATAGCGCATGAAGTGCATCGCGCCGATTAACGCTGACTGCGGCTTCCTACATAATCGTATAATTTATCTACGAAGGTGCCCAATCGAGTGTAAATCCAAGCTTCCTATCAGACATGATAGAGGGCTTATCTTCAAACAGGATATTATCAATTGCAGCTACACGCGGTCAAATCTAGACCAAACCTCATAGTTCTTATTACGCACGACATAAAGTTCAAAATGACTGTAAATGTTAGAATACGTTGTCTATAGTATTCTCGTACATTAGTCACATTTGTCTGACGTAATCCATTCGACACGGTGCGAATTTTCTCGAATTAGGGTTGTCAAATTTTAACTGAAATAGTTTTATTTGGCTACTAATTTTGTAATTTCAATTACTGGACTATTATAGTGGTCAATAGATTCTATACTAAATATTTATTTAACATGCAAAGCCCTTCGATATACTATAGACACAGAAGAAAGAGTAACAACGTAATTAAAATAGACTTCAATAACGTCTTATTTCTGATTCAACGCGTTCGTTGAATCAGAATATAGATTCTAATGAGTCGAATAGCAAGAAACTAGGTAGGTCTAGGTAGTCAGGTCTCTTCACACATTCCAATTTATATCTCAACTGTAATACCGACATTGATGAAAATTAATTAAAAGCTAACTCATATATCAAATAAATAGGATTTTGCTAAACCAAAATCAATACATTATATATGCGAACGATGAGAGAATCAAAACATTTGTATGCAAATAGACTTTTACGAGTACAATCAAGCGTTGCCATTGATTAGGAACGATTTTTTATTATAAAATCGACTGACCCTGACACCTGATGAGTAAGCATTAGGGCTGTGTATAAAACCATTACTTACAGCGCCAATACTCCACCCAACTTGGGAAGAAATGTCCCTTGTGCCAATAGTTACACTGGCTCACTCTCCTTTATACCGGAACGCAACAATACTAAGTATTGCTATTTGGCGGTACAATGTGTGATGAGAGGGTGGTACCTGCCAAAACATGCTCGCACAAATCCCTACCACCAAGTGAATGTGAATTTATTCTATAGATATATTTAATACAAATAATGAATACCCCGTAACCCTAACCAGTACTTTTCCTTAACCAAACTAAATACGCACAATATATTAAATTAATAATGTCACTATTGAAAATATATCCGCTTTATAAATCCTTATTTATTTATATTAGCATTCATTTGCTAGAGTAATAGATAAGATAGGGATTAGTTAGGTTTATTGAATAGCCAATAAGCATTAGTGGAGGCATTGAGAACATTCTAGAATACCATAAATTTAAACTAGTTGTATAGAACTCACGCACACTACTGAACCTACCCATTGATTCGTATTCTTTACGCCACATTCATTAAAAATATTTTCTTAGGTGCGTGTACCTTTACTTGTGTGTTTAAATGTATATATAACACACACAAGCAAAGGTGTGATAAATATGTTTCAATATCTGCGAGGAATAACTTAATGGCTGATACGTGTGTATCAAAATTAATAAGACGACGTGTCGCGGCGGAGATTTTAATACTTTTCCTCGGCGATTTGACAGCGATTACCCGGCGACGGCTCTGAAACGGGTAAAGCGTTAAGGGCAGGGTGCTCTGCAATTCTACATAATAATACATTAACAGTTTCCATAGTAGTTCGAATAGTATTTTACAGTTAAGATGTGATACAAACATGGTCATTCTGTAATAAGCAATAATACTTTCGTCAAGAAAATTGCTATAAGGTTTCTATTATACAGAAACGTAGTTTTTTTAATTGTCTGAAAGAGATCGATAATATCGATATCGAAAATCGATATTTCGTTAAAATCAATATTCAAACTCACAATTTTATTAAATTATATACAATATTATAAATATGATAATTACTGTTCTATTGCGTACAATAACGCATTAAAGGTCAATAATCACTATAAACAAAACAGAAATGTGTGATTAATAGGTAACATGACCCAGTCTTGTGTATTGAAAATATAATTAACTCGTCTTAAAAATAAACGCTCACATATTCTTGACCTTAACAGCACATAGTGGTAGTAATACTCCGCCCCGCCGCCCCGCCGCCCCGCCGCCCTGCACCGCCGCCCGCGTGCGTGTAATTCATATTTGATTACCGCCGCGCTCATCTCCTGTAATTACCGCGGCGGCCGAGATGACTGTTTTAAAGATTTCAAGCTAATTGTTAAAGTGTTTGCGTTGTTAACTTAAACGGGGCTGCGGAATTTTTGTATTAAAAATATGTATAATATGTTATTACTATAAGATATAAATTATGGGCATTTAGTAACTGTTAATAAATCAACGCCATACATAACTTGTACAAGATAAATACCTCTTAGTGGCCATGGTTCGCGGTGCATCGATGGCGAATTGAATGATTTATATTTCTTACATGGCTAATGTCTATGGGTCACTTATCGCCAGGTGGGACATTAGCCTTCCTTTATAAAATAAATCTTAAGGTTATAATAGAGCTAAATAATAAACTACGTCCTACTCCTCCTCCCCCAGAAGAACTCGAGTACAATCAGTCAAATTATCCCATCAAAGCACCAGTCTGAGGCTCGTAAGCGCGCACGTAGGCGTTGCCGCGACAATGGTAACGCAACTGCATTAGTTACTACTCTGATTACAGGCAACTAGCGCTGATTACCGGTGACGCGATGATTACCGGCGCGCTGATACGCCACACTGCATTACCGCTTCCATCTCAAGAGCGCTAATTTAAACTCATTCACGATACTGGTATCGATAGTAATATTACTTATCTATAGAGACACACACAGAGACACACGCGTGGTTGTGAGGTAGTCTATTAAATCAGCCGCAATTAAACGACTCTAGGTTCATAGGTAGTCTGGGTCGCGACCTGAATGCCAGGCTGCGGTGGGCGGCGGACGTCCGGTGCGTGGCGCGCGCTATAATTGGTGCAATTGACATTCCAGCCCCGGCTTTACGAACTCGTCTCCAATAAATAACTTAAATAGGAAGCATTTAGCCCCAATACTTCCCGAGTTCAGCTCCGTCCGTCGCCGGCGGCCCGAGTGTAACGGGAGAATTATTGTCGATAAACTTGAATCAACATCGTGTTTTTTTATCTACTTTAAACACGATGGCGACCATCAATACGGCTTAGTTGAAACTTATAATAATGTTATGTTTATTTACGCACAGAACATCAAGATGTCGTTAAATTAAGTTAAATTATCAATTCACAGAAATCTTAGTACATTATCTCAATGACTGTTCTAAAATTATTCTTGAAGCTGTCCAACTCCAACGAAGCAGCTCCCGAGGTAGATCAGATAAGTGAATACATTCACCGAGATAAATATTGTCCGTGAACACGCGACGCGCAGTCACAGCGGAGCGTTGTTTTGTGCAAAGTAGTGCGACGCTAACGTCGGTGATCCGCTCCGCGCAGAGCAAATCATCGCTGTGGTCTATACATATATACGAGTATAGCTAAAATGTTGTGTAAAGAAAACCAAAATTAGCTTAAAATTCGAAATAGTGAAAATATATATATTATACACGTACGTATCTGCACATTTATTGTTACCAAGTGGGGACCAAACTACTACGATACTATGATTTGCGTTATAACGCATATTAATTGAAGGAGCACGCATATTTTATAATATTATTCCACGATGTAGTGTACTCGTAAGTGTGTACCCTTTGTTGGATATCCTTGATAAATAAATAAATAACGAATAAATTCGAAGATTGATTTTTTCCCTTTTTTCTATTAAACTAAACAATATAATAATTAATTAAAATAATTTTAATGGGTATCATTAATACTTTCACTTCATTTGGAAGTAAAAGGTAAAATATGTCTAACACTGAAACAGTGATTGCTTTTATATACATTAATTATAAGCAACGCACATTGCAGTCTGCGTAGTGTCTGCCGATGTCGTGCGAGATGAACATTAACTAGCGGTTGTGAATCAACACCTCTTAGAGATAATTTATTAATCATGATTTATGGCAGCAGACGGACGGACGGGCTTGGCATACGTTTTTATATCAGCAGTCGACACTTTGGTGACACTTAACTGTTATCTATTGCAATCTTATTACATTATAAAAATATTCACACTGAAATAATCATGCCACGTGCTTTTAGTTTCTTTTTTTATTACAATTTTTCTTATAAAGTAAGAAGCGAATTACTCGTTTATTAATTACTAATATAATATATAAATTACTATGTTATTTAAAAAGCTGAAGTACTTTTATATAGCAACAAATGTATACGAAATAAGAGGTCAATTATTATTAAAAAAACAAAATATATGCATGTTTCATAATGTTTACTAAACCTTTATGATCGTATAGAATTAGCACACCTAACAGAATTCATAATTATTAATTCCTCACACTCGGCGTATTTAGAGGTAACGCTTGAAGACTACTCGCTTCTATTATTCATAGAGAATTAATTATATAAGCTAGTCGAATAGTAGTCGAGACAAGTACATATAGCGCCTAGGTGTTAATAGCTCAGGCTCACTTTTGTATATTACACACGAGTCGACGTACTCGTAATTATACTACTAATACCAAACAATAAGATATGAATTAAAATAAAGAAAACATAGCACTTATATTTATGTATATTTTCATACATGTATATAATACTTTATTCGATAATACAAAAAAATACTCTACAAAGAGCAGGACAACTTTAGGAAGTGCAAGAAAGAACATATGTAGGAATGCAAAACTCACTCTAAAACACGATTTACTTATATATGTATACAAATATAAATAATTATCGGAATTAAACATAACGTTGAGACCTTTCAGTCGGATTAATAAGTATAAAATAATTACGGGGAGATCTCCGGATAATAATAAACTGATATTCGGTGCCTGTTCCACCGTAATGGTGTAATGACAGAGCGATCTAATATTTGCCACAAACTCGTTTCCAAAACCACAAATCGCTGCGCTCGCGTCAGAACACTCATGCTTTTATGTGAAGCTGTATCGCACGTCTTAATAAGCTCGCGCTGAATAGTCGAGCTTTCTGGTGGATTTGCAAAGCTCATTTAATATCTGCTCGCGCGTATAAGCGCAGTAATTAAACTCTGATGCGCATAGAAAATGAACCTTTGTTCAACTTCATAACTTTATAACGAGGCACGATAAGCAGGAAATATTTGTCACTTACCCGAGTACGACTACGTAGCCACTGGTACGTAGCTTTACTGGGTGTTATCTTATGTGTGTTTCGAATTCCGATCATCAAAGAGCTGGCGTATCGAAATTCGAAACGTCGATTTATTTTTATTGTTTATTAATAATAGTCTTATCAACAGTTGAAGCTAATTTATTATAAAACGTCTAAATAATAAATAAAAAAATATATTTGAACAGAACTATTCCTTTCAATACAATACTCGTATGAGTATAAGTTACTCGTTAGCATTCGACTTCAGGCGTGTCTAATATAACAGATACTTGAACGACAGCCGAATTATTATCGAAGTTAACGCACAACACGCCCTAACGACGAAAAATAAAACACAATGGAAACAAAACACGACAATTTTTTATATGCTGCCCGATGGTAAGTGGTCTACACCACCATTGGCATGGCACATTGGCACTGGTAATAGTATACTGGCTTAATAGCCCAAGAATATAAATAATTGTTGTAGAATAACTGGTGAGTAAGTAGATTCTACCCAGACGTTGTTGCACAAATTCCGACCACCAGTACTACGATACCAGTTCTCTGAGGTGGCCCTCTGGCTGGAGCATGTGGATCTTAACCGAAGACCAGACAGGCACCACTGAGTTCTTCGTTTTATTCAATTAAAATAAAGTCAAACGTAAGTTTGGCTTAACTATTTTTCAGATTAAAATATATACGATATCTAGAAAATCTGGCAGAAAACTCATTAGTTACTATTTTGGCTTAATTAAGATTCATAAATTATATTATATAATAAAATTTATATTGTCCATTAAAAACAATGGAAATTAACTACATAATTATAATTTCCACGATGAATTTATATAAAAAATATATTTTATTATAAACCAAATACAAGCTGGCATAAAGTTAATGTACCTTTAAAAATCCTCTAGTATAATAAATTCCGTAATATAAAAATGTCCTTTTAAAATTTAATCTTGGTGTTCAAAACCTTTTTTTCTGTGTATACTAAAACAAAAGATAAAAAATGTAAGTGGCAATAGGATAGTGTTGCGTTATTAATAAGGATTTATTAATCAAGAATGTTTGTTGGGCAGCAAATGGCATGGAACATGGAAATCGAAGATTTGTTTATCTTTACTACTTCGATTGGAATAGTATAGTCCTGTCATCTTTAGTAGCAGTACGAGAGTGGATATCAATTAAGGCAATCGCTTGCGACACGTCACGCTACGAGCTAAACGCATCGCCTCTGCAGACAATCACATCACCGCCTTGGATGTTGCTGATCAATATCGCTCACGAGGCGAATAGTGAATAGTGAATAGTGATCCGGTTCTATCGACTATGTGTTGCGCTAAACTACTGCTGTATAGTCGACGCGTCTCAGAGTATTTACGCTATGTGGTGAGTTTCGGTAGTTGGGCTGCCTTGCAGTTGGTTGTGAGACTCTAGGTCATAAGATTCGAATCCAAGGTCAGTCAATCTGGGATCGATTCGATACTGAGAGGGTTTCTGTCTAGAAACTTTGACTAACAACCAACTAGAAACTCCATTAAAACATTTATTCCTATCACTCTGCGTAATTAAATGGAACTATGTCGCTGAGTTTGTTCAAAAAGTATAAAACGTACAAATTTAATTTTAATTACCCCGGACCCCCAAACTACGATAACCAGTGAGTTTGTAAGCGAATTAAGCGTATTTCATTTAAACTGTTTATTTTTTTAACAAATAACACTATTTCTACTTTTATTTATTCATTAAATATACACAAGAGTTAAAACCTACAACCGCGATCTTTATTCACTTAAAAATACGTACTCAATTACGTAAAGGCTGCGCCGGGTCGTATCACAAAAGCTGCATTTAAGCCTCCATTTCAACTCCATCAAGCAACGCGCTCCTTCAGACGAGCCTACGTCGAAGCAATTAGTCGCGCCGCGCCTCGCGCTAAACGCATTACCCTCTCGTGCAGGTGAGTCTATGCACGTCTGTTCTAATGTTTAGTCTAAGTCTGCGTAGAGTGCACAATATCACTCGGAGCCATAACACGTGTCCCTATTTCTGTATCGCAGACATCATAACATTCATAGCTCCACGATTATGTTTATGCCACATACGCGGCAAAAAGCATAATATACTTTTCTCGAGCCTTTTGTTACCTTACGAGCCATATAGAACCGTCATTGTCTTTTAACATTATATTATATTAAAGCAAAGCTATAAGCGGTTCCGAATTTAAATTCAATCGCATCCGTTCTTTTATAAATTAATTAAATTACATATTATATAAATGTGAATGAAATAAAATCTTCCTTAGAATTGCATCTCTAATTTTTTACATCTTTTTTTAGCACAATATTTCTGATTTATTGTTGTTTAATATTTATTAAAATGTGAAATAAATGTTAACATTACTGGCCTTACTTATAAATGTTACTAAGTGTTTGTTTAATTAAACACGGATAAATCGATATGACATACTAAACCATATATCGTATATACAAAATACATAACATCGTATATCGAGTATATAGTGCACTCGCAGACTATCAGGCTATCGGGCCTAGCTCATAATAATAAAGTTACACGTGCACACAATGCTCTGTGACACCGCTCGCAAATTACCCCCTGACACACCGCCATGAGACCAACTACGCGCACACTTACATCATAGGCTGCGCTGATGGTCCGCGCGGCGTTCAATTATATCAACAACCCGTTTTACGTATATTACATGAATAGATAAAAAGTTTTTATATACGTCACATTTTATAAAAATACAAAAACAATAGTATTTTTTTTTATGAATGTAACGTCCTATCACAATTGTCTTATTACTATTAAAAGATATAGTAGTTTCAATTGTTTTTTAAAAAGAGTAACTGCTAAGTTTGTTGTCGTTTTTTCTTGATTGAATCCACGTTCCGATCCGATACTTCGAAATCCGAAATTTCTTGTAAAACCTATTTTAAATAAATAAGTAATGTATTTTATTTGATTGATCGATTACAAGGTTATCTTTCTACAATCACACTATGTTTCGTGTGAAATTGAACGAGTGACCTGTGTTTGAGATAAAAACATTCTACCGTTACGCTTTTTAAAATTTACTGATACTTTGTGAATAAAGACAATGTCGTGGCGCAAACATCAATTGAAATAGTTTGACACGACAGTTATTGTTGTAGCGTCCGTCTGTAACAGACTAGAGCTGGTAAGTACCTCGGTGACGCAACATTACAGCGAGTAGCGACCGCTTAAGAGACACGCTTTGTTTAATTTAGAGAATACAAACGATGAGGCTGACCCCACTTAGTTTCAATTTGTTATGCAGATCTTGATAAAATAATGAATAATAATATCATTTCAGGTTATAATTGTATCGGCTTAGGCGATTCGCGTCTTAACAGAAAAATGACTTGAATTACTATCTTGAATTACTATCGGTAGAAAATGTGATGTTTTTTTTATATTTCACTTTTGCTTTAGTAATACTTTCTTAATATTCCAACCAAATTAAAAAAGATAAAGTTCACTGACCCCATCCCGAGGCGAATGCAACGAGGCGAACATATTCAAAATCAGACAAAGGTAGTGTTGCAAGCTCATGTGACTAGCACAATGCCCACTAAAACATAATTAGTCGTATTTCGTTATTCGCAGTCACGAGCCTCTCATTACCGTTACTCATCGTTGTTGAATGTCCCGCTGTTCGCTTTCAATACTGCCCATATGCCTTTAAAACGACTTAAGTAAACGTATCCTAAATATTTGATAATCAAATTTAATTGTTTTAATACTACTGACAATGTCTGTTGTGACGGAAGTAATAATATTTTAAATTACCTGCAAATCAAACGTCAAGCTTGTACTCAGTGTGACAACATACGAAAGGATCAAAGCAACTTTCACATTACTGGGCGATCTTTAAACCAGATATCGAAGCTGCCAGTATCTCAATCAATTTAAAATGTTAATAGTTTTGATAATGTTTTAAGTGCTGTTTGATAAATGTTGTCATCACTACACGACTCATAATAGCGACCGGTTGACCATTGATTTTAATCACAGCTGCATAAATTCTCACTGTAATCGAATGATTCAAATATGGCCAATTTAATTTCAAAACATGAATAATGGCGCTAATTTACTACAATGAATTTATGAATGAGTCTTTAGAATGCAAAGTAATTTGTAATTAAGTCATGATATCGTTGAAATAAATTACTCAGCGTTCCAGATACGAATATTAATTGACGTTGATTTAAGAAAACTGCTGCTTTGAATAATAACATTTTGGCCAACATTCAAGTCTCTGTAAAGGCTAAAGGGAGTGAGGCTTTAGATAGTTTAAAATAGAGCTCGAGGTACCTCTGTGTCACGCACGCATTAAGCATTCCCCGTGAGCCGCAGCCGTCCCCCGAAATCAGTAAAATAGTGGCGTTTGTTGGTCTTGTTTAAAATTCAAGGATCAGACGCGGGCACAATTCTGAAAGGAACGTTTCTTTTTATGGGGGTCACTTGGGTAAATATCGCGTCTTCATTTGGGGCGTCGCATTCGAACCACGTACGAAACCGCCCCAGCGTCGCCTTCTTTGTTGGACACTTTAAATATTTTGCAGCATCCGATATCGTAGATTGTGATCCTAGATAGGGTTAGATCTTCAAAAGCTGAGATTTAAATAACTTATTATTCATGTACGCTACAAAGAAAGTAACAGAATTACATTTTTGTATGAAAATATAAAAAGTTTATACGTAAAATATTGTTATCGATCACGTATGTATGTCTCGTATAGTTATAAGTAGCCATACTCCATATTTGAAGAACAAATTAAAGACTGGTAACGGAAGGCGATTATTATTAAAAGTTCGAATAAATATCTTTAGACGCTGATGAAATTACTTAAACGTCTCAATAAATGAAAAAGATGTTACGCAATCGAAATGGCCGTGTTTTTAGGGAGAGTAATTACAGGAAGTGTTGGCGCAGATGGGCTGCTCGGAGATTGCGTCGTGGAGGAATATCAAAAATGCATTACCGGATGGAAGAGAATAGTACATGAAACACAATTTGCCCGCGTCGGAGCCGTCGGAGCGATCGCAGTCTCATCTGCCGCCATTTGGATGCCGGACGCGTGTCGCGCTCCGCTAATATTTTAGAGTCCCTCGCCCTTATAAGTACCAGCCGGGATCACGACTGCGTTCGATCCGATGATTTTCTAAATTACTTTTATTTATATTTCTTCTGAAATTTTGTCCAATGAAACTAATATATTTTGCATTTGATTTGTTCTTTTTTACGCTTAATAATTTATAAACCCAGTTTCCTGACTACATTGCTTAAAAATAATTAGTATAAAATTATTCCAACATTCTATTTAGTAGTATTTGTCTTTAACTTTATCTTGAAATATGAAAACGACTCAAAATACTAAATTTCAATAAAATGAAATACTATTTCACCTGAGCCATCTTATGCCTACAACGATTAATCTTGTCACCGAATATTTTTGGACACACTTGTCTGTTACCTTTCTTTAACATCACGACATAGAATTTAGAGTATTTTATATGACGACAGATACGTATAATATTGAACTTCACCAACAGTGTTTGAGTTTCAATCTAAATACTTAAAGGAAAGTCAAGCTCTGTATTTTCACCGCATACTATTTACACATTAAAGTGGAAATCACGGGGGATCGCTAACCTTCGAGCATAAAGCGTCGGTATCGACTCGGTGTTTACACAATCCAATCGGAGACTGCAGAGAACTGATTTCCAAATTCATGAGCTGAAATGTGCAATCGTCGATATTGGCCCAAGCCTCAGCCAACGTTCGCTCTGATCACCTTCTTTATAATAAGAAAATCTCACAGATATTACTGCTCTTTTTTCATTTAAAAAGGATTTTGAACCAAATAATTTCATTAAATTCTCTGTTTTTTAATTCATCTTTTGTAAATAAGCATTATTTTTATTAACATCAGAATAATTTATGAAGTATTATAAATATTTTTTTTTAAATTAACTGGTTAAATATATATATTGTTTTAGGACGAATACCTTTGTCAATAGATACCTTTGCCTTTAGTGCCAGTGGGTTCTTTAAGGAATATAGTCCAGTTGTTCCGCCGTGCAACCTAAAACATAATGTCGTTTATGCCGAGCTTATTACTTATATTATAATATTAGTCTAATATTAAAGTCACGATTATCCATTAGTTTAGGTTAGTTTTTTTATGGTTAGATAAGCTTTAAATAATTTAAAAAATGTGGTATATTTATCGCTGCTAATTTAGATGTATGTATCTATAAATTTCGAAATAATGATCAATCGGTTTATATAAGACCACTGTTTTGATCGAACATTATATTATTGTATTTTGACTTTTGCCCAAACGATTGGTATTATAGTAAGTAAGTAAAGTTATTTAAATTAAATTATTGTTATGTCTCGTTTAAAAACGATGGGGCTTATAACAAAGAAAATATATCTTTATTTAAAAGTGTGAGCAACTGTTCTCCCGGGGCGAACTAGTTGATACGACGTGTACTTCTCCCATAACCCGTTTCCGCTCCGAACATCTCTTAGATTAGTATACATAAAGTTTCCTCTTCCCCGGCGAGCGCAGTTCATTTGTTAAGGTTGCGGAGCTCTGCGGAGTACTTTGCTTTGTTTAGGAAGAGTTTGTTGATTAAAGAAATATAATATTGTTGAAAATAATATTATTATTATAAAAATATATTATTATTTACGAATAAACATTTTCAAAAATCATATCAAAGTTACTAATGTTGCAGATTATAACAGGAATCGAGTGACATTATCGTGGAAATATCTTACGTACCGTATGTTTTTTACGACATCCATCTTCGAACAGATTCGTTCCAGTCGCGAGTTAGCCTTTATTTGGTATAAGTATTTTCGTTACAAATAATTCGGGCCGACGACTCGACAAGGAGAGTAATGGATCGCATTGAACACGATTATATTCGCCGCAAGCGAATTCCAACTCGCTGATGTTTTTAACGATATTTATTTTGATCCAATTATAGCGAGACTGTCAATGCTGTCGCTTGTGCTTACACTATAGATGTATGTTTTGTTGAAACGGTCTTATGAGTCTACGATTTTTCTATAATATTTAATCTTGATCAGTACTTTTATGATTCAGCTTAACATTTTCTAGGCTTTTATATACTCTATGACCAACGTACACACAACTTTATTTGATGGTCTATTACAAAACTAGTGTATTGTAAGAATATGTAATTAATAATAACAATAGTTTCAGTGCAAGTATAAATTAAATAACAGACGCTTAATGTGTAAAAACTCTTTTTTTTAGTTCTAAACTTACTCAAAAAAAAGGTGATAGACAAGGCTGTTGATGATGATGACAATCTCTGACTAAGCTAGTGTAAAGGCACTTAAGGCACATATTTTCCTCAAGTGTAACCTTCCAGCTTACACTTGAGGAAAATATAGCAAAATTTTGACTTAATATTTTTGATACCCAATTAGAAGAGTTCGTAATTTACTCTTGATAAAAAATACTCGAAATTAAACGTAAAGACGTTCCGTACACTGAGTCGTCAATCCGTCCTCTGAAACAAGAAAAACAAACCGCGTCCATAAATTTCAAATAACACTGAATTGAAAGTGAACTGTGTTCATTAAGGCAAATTATTGAACGTGACAACTCGTAAAGTCACAATCATATCTCTTGTGTCGCGGCATATTTTTTGTCCTGTAATGTCATTCCTCTGTTGTGATACAGGGACTATTCTTCGTATGAATGTTTAGAGTTCTAAATAACTCAGACACGTGTACTCCGTCTTAGTCTCACATAGCGAAGAGTAACATACGTTAGACGCAGTTTAGTTAATATCTAGGATTTAACGCGGCTCTGAACATTCATCAGTCGATCGCTTTTGCGACATTTATAGTGAATTCTCGGACAGTTGAATTATGTTGTGAATAAATAACGTTCAAGAGAGTTGTTTAAGTGAAGAAAATCAACGCAAATATGATAAATCGGTCGAGTTTACTCGAGATAACCTCTAAGCCGATCGCTGATTTATCAGATATTTTCGCTACCAAGTAAGCCATTTGCTGCAAATTGCGTTAGGAATATTCGTTATTATATTATATATTTACATAGCTCGTAACGATATTCATTGACTATAAACGCTCCTGCGTACTTTTCGAGGGAGAAATCTACGCAAAATCCACAGAGACATGCTCGTACGTCGCGCGAATACAAATCGCCCCTTCTTTCGTATCTGTGGGGAAAGTCGTATACGGTCACTAGTTGCCAATAAAAGCAAGGGAGCCGTCTATATTGGCCGGTGACGTGCGTGCGGCGTGCGTCGCTACGATAGCGCGCGGGTAAGCTCACGATATATCGACGGATACGAACGATGGCGGCGGCGAGAACTGCTCGATGGGGCGATTCTTTGCTTTATATACGATAGAACCAATTCGAATAGATTTATGTTGTTAGTATTTTATAACGCTTACCTTTGGATCGTTCTGTCCTTCACCGTTATAACAAAACTCACGTTTCACAAACTGACACTGTGTCGTTGTATGTTTTTATTTGCAAGAATAATTTGTAGGCAATTGTGCAGTTAATTAGAAATAGCAAATATCACTTAATTAAATTTATTTAATTTAAACTTGCAATATATATATTTATATATATGTTAAAAGTATATGAGCCCCAGCTTTAAATAAATCTGAATACATATGAATGCGAGTTCTCCGATGCGATGTATTCGAAGCTTAATGGTAAGATAACAGAGTGATCTCTTTACTCTTATTAGGTGTAGACGTAAATCAAGTCGAGCGGTTGTAAACTTGCGAGTTACGCTCGAGCGCCGCAAGTACTGGCCGCTGCAGCGCTGTAGGGCTGCTGCGCGACCTCACGTCGACTCGTGGATACGATTTATTTAACACTTTACCACTGGTGTCAAATTAGATGTTACATTTTTTATTTAGAGAACACAAAATCAAGATGTGAAACTTCTCTGTATGCTGTCACAGTATAATCTTCTATCTAGTTAATCTAGTTTTGAGTGCGACGAAACCATATAAAGTTTAAGTGAAAGTTTACGATACAATATATCATATTACTAGAAAATTTGTAAGATTTGTACATTTAGAAACAAAGAACCAAATGAAATTATTTAATATAAAATAAACAATTATTTCATATCAATTTACTTCGTGTATTTCGGAAATGTTTCTTATGATGTGAAATAATTTAGGTAACATTATACTTTTAAATTTATCCTTCCTTAAAAAACGCAATATAAAAAAAAGTTTTTTTATAAATAAAAATGATTAAACCGATTCAATAATTATGATAAGAGCCTCCTTTATCAAGGTTAGTTTTTAATGTGATTTGATTTTGCACTTCTTACCAAAGACAACCCTTACCGTCACCGGTCGCGAACTCCGCTCAGCTGCTTGGCCGGACGCCAGAACGCACACGCGCCCGTCGCGAGCGTCATTAGACAAATTCCACCATTATTCGTGTTGCAATTGTTTTCAGTTTGAAATAAGTCGTTTTGCTTTTAATAGAATTAAAAAGAAAACAATTTACAGTCAAATCAAAAGTGTTTTATAGCGAAGATGACTAATCTTGAGACCTCCCAAGATTAGTCATCTTCGCGTGTAGTTCCGAATCTTTAGAAATTATATTTTATAAAATGTATAATTGTATCAAGTGGTGTGAGACCCACTCTCACATGCATTCTCACGTTCATGCACTCAGTCCATTTCTCTTCCCTGATAACGTGTGCGCAAAATTTCATGATGATCTGATGATTGAGTCATAAGTCACCTGAAGTTAAGTGGTCCGTCGTCCATAGAATGAAATGTTAAGCTTTGCTAACGTCTCCAAAGCGTCACCCACCACAAGAACTAATGTAGAGATTGTGTTTAGTGCCTGTTATTGCACTGGCTCACTAAACACAACCAGGGACATATAAATATAATAGAAAATATATTAAAGTGTAACTACCTAGAGGGCTTGCATTAAGTCATCAAGTCTCAAGTGAATATAACGTAAATAGCAAAACACTAAAGAGCCTTGTGATAACAAACCGTCACCCCTGATTCTGCGCGTGATCTGACGGACATCCAACATTGTCCTTGACTGGGATAAACAGACCTGGTAAGTCAGACCCAGGCATAGTAACCAAATAATCAAATTAAACTTTATTCAAGTCAATTGGCAAAATTAAATTATATGTAAAGATCGGTTCCGAAGCACGAAACTCAGTAGATTTTTTTTACGCTAAATAAGATTTATGAACAATATACACAATCGAATATATCCATGAAAATCAATAATAAAATAATATGACTTGTCTATTAAATATCTTTTAAGATAAGCCTTAAATATATTACTCGGCAAATGTGTCTGCGGGATCTCATTATAGAATCGAAGACTAATTGCTCCGGGAAGGATGTATTTACTTTGCGAAGTCGGAAACATATTTATTTAATACACAGTATGAATATTTACTTTTATAAATCAATTATTGTACTAACGATATCTACTTTTATTTACATTTTCACGTTCAGTTATATCGACGCGTCGAAATCACTTCGCCTACTGAATATCCGAAATTTGAATAAATAACAACAATAATATTATGGATAGTTACAGCTCACTAGTTATTTGTTCAATAAATTACAAATACAACTCTCGAGACTAAATTATATTTAAATACTTCGCTCGCTCTTTCTATATGAACTAATATTATATAGCCTATGTCATGTTAGGTTGCTTATAAATTCGCTAAGGTAATGATGATATCCGTTAACAAGCAGATGAGTTCGTTTGGAAATAAATGATACCTACGTAACATAGATAGATTTTTTTTTCCCCGGACGTTGTCGGGCTGATATAAAGAAGCCGCTATGCAACACAATATTTAAACAGCGAGAGCCATCACTTACGCGAATGTCTCAATTGTCTTATCATGTGTTTAATTTGTGTTTATTTTATCTTGTGCTTGGCGGGTAATGGAAACATCGTGACGAAACCTGCATGTGTCGGATTACAATCTGTTACATGTGTATCCACCCGCATTGAAGCAGCCTAGTGGCCGAAGCTCCAAGCCGATTCCTTCCTCGAAAGGAAGGAGGCCTGAGCCTTGTGGAATTTTACCTGCTGTTGCTTTTTATATATCACGCGTAACTCTTATTATACATTGTCTTTGCTTCAACTTGTCTGAAAGAGATCGCTACTTAGCGATTAGATCTCATTGTGCATCTGTTGTATGTTAATCGTTGTATGTTATTTATATTGTAATTTTTTTGTAGGTCCATAAATAATATGATTATTGTCTATTCACATTTATCAATCACCACTACATCGTAATATTATTGTTGCATACAAAGATGATATGTCAGATTACTAATTAAAATACACCGACGATGAAAATGTTGGAACTAATTGATGCAATCAGTGTGAAATCAAACCCATAAGACGTTACGACTTTTATTTATTGTGATATGAGAGGTTTGCATTAAGCTTTAATAACCTTCGTAGCATATTATTTGTAACCTTTCCCTTACAGTAATTTAATTTAAATAAAATAGTACTAAATAGATTTAGTTGCTTGCACGGTTCAATAACAAAGAGTTATTTAAGGAAATGTTGTTAAACTTTGTGGTAACTTGAGACTCGCCCGGAGTCGTATGTACACATACAGTCCTTGGCTCCGAATGTAATGTTGTAAACACAATAATAACAATATTTTCTTACACTTGTTCTTGTTCCTTTTCAGGTAAGGCCACCGTCGGTTGCGTTGAATCACGTCGTCCGCGCGCCGCCCACGCGGACGTAAATCTGGTTCGTACAAATTATTAAACTGTCAATGATTCGCCGACATCGTAACGACCGTTTAAATCACATGAAAGTTTTAATTAAATTTTTTATAACCGCCTAATGAGGGAAGAGCTATTACAGAACGGAAACGAATCGTCGATATCGCGGCGAATATATCTTATGAATGGACAGTTAGTGTTGTTCGTTGTTGATGGTAATGGAGGAGATTTGTCGCTGCTACCGGGCGGTGCGGCTCTGCGGCGGTGCGGGGGTGCGGCGGCGCGGGGGGGGGCTAATGACGGGTCACGCAGATCGCAGCAATAAATACAGATTAGCTGCATACAGCCGCCCGGCCACACTGCGCATCTGGTAACGGAGCGTACACATCGACGGCAGTCGGCAATATAATACAGACATACTAGTAAATACATGCAACGAAACAGCGGTAGGACTGTAATGAAAAAAACGAAGTATATTATAACAAGTATAAAAATGAATGGCTTAAAATAAGGTCCATGCTTTTCAGTACGACCGTGGAATATAATACTGTTTGTTTATACACAACAACGCCAAAAGAGAACTAAATAAAAGAAGGCATGCTCATCACTTTAAAAGATTTCTCACAACACACCCAAGAGGGAAAATATAATATTGACTGATAAATAAGATGTAGGTAGTCATCAAAGGACATCCTGGTTGACTGTTTATATGTTCAGACTATTAAGCGCTAATGCTGTGCGGTCCTTCTTAACTATTAGGACACACGTCATTTCTTTATTTGCTTGTTCGGGTTTTGCACGACGGTTCAGGAGTTGTTGATAATTTCGTTACTGAATCGATGAACAATTATGATATTAATTTTTTAATAAATTTGTATAAAACGTAACTGGAAAATTTATTATTAGTAACAAAAGCGACCAAACTTCAGTGTGAAAGGGCCGTGACTGTGTTCTGAGATTTGAAATATTGATATGTTTCACGTCAGCTCTCGCTTACTGTTTATAGGAGAATGGAAATTCTATAGGAGTTTTCGTTGTAATAACCGAGCACCGCGCAATACTCGTCGATACGATCTTTATACGTTTTGTAAAACAACATTCGTAATTTATGTGTTTTATCACTGTATTCAATGAGTAAGGTAATTACCATATTTGAAAAACCTCATAATAATAATAAATGACATCTGTAGAACTTTGCGATGTAAATTAAGACAACTAGCTTGAAAACAAATCGTCTTCTAAACAGTATGTAAAGCAGTGGATTTGGCTGTTCCTCAGAGAACGTAGAACAGAGACGACGCGCTGCCATTTAAATTCTGCTGTGGTCGTCCGCGCACGCTCCACGAATCTAAAAAACGCTCGAACAGAAGCAGAAAATAGATGCGGTATTGTCGACATGAAAATGTTAATCTTTTGAACAGCCCGCTCAGCAGTGCGCGTAGTCCTGACGATGTATGATTATATGTGATATACGTTTTCGTTTCCGCAATACTCTCAATAAGTTACATTAAGAGTGGAGCAAAGGGTTAACGACACCCGCGTCGGCGTCGCGCGTCGTACCAGTCGACTTTACACATACCGACTCACAATTTCCCTCTTTGCTTTTAAGGCTTATCGTAATGTATTTATTACTTATACTTCTCCCCCGACATTCGCAAGAAAATTTAAGAAACAAGTCATGTTTCTACAATTTAGCATAAAGCCTCACGTTTTCGCGACATAAGCTGTCGTTATCTGCCCGCCGCGGGCCGCCATTTTTCTAGCTCAGAGTGCGTCGCGGGAAATATTGTCCGTCGCTTAGCGCGTCGCACCCTCCTGCCATTTGCATATATTTACATTATAATCCTCGTTGTTTGGCGGAGTATTCGAGTCGGATAGTATTTAGATTACGCGAGGGCGAGTTAATGCACCGCTCGGGTCAAATAGTTTTATTGACTTTCGCGAACCGCGCTCGCTCCGTGATTAATGCGTTCACTGTTTCTCTTGTTTTTGTTTTTCCGACATTTGCTAAATGGACTATTTAAAAGTTTATTATTAATCACTCCGAGGCGGACGCGGCGCTTTCAAAAATATCTGAGAGTTACGACGCGGCACTGACATGTTTTTAATTACATGTTGTTTGTATACAAAAACAAATAAACCAAATTAAATATAACTTTGCTTCCTACGATGATGAAGATTAACGTATTTAAAGTCATTTATGTTAAAAATATATTAAAAACTATAATCAACTAAAGTGTTGAGGTTTGCTAACAGGCGACAAAGCGATCTGTCGCAGTCACGGAGATCGTTCGGTCCAATCAGAGGCTGTCAGCCGCCGATAAGTCAGCTCTGTGAAAATGTTCGATTAGGCACACTTGAATACGTCGGCTGCGGGAGTTTCAGTCTCTCGTGACGTCTCCGCTCGTCAGCGAGTACTCCACGTACAATCGCATCCAATACACTGAACACACACTACCTAACTCCTATTATACTCTCATATTCCAGTGAGAGCTAACTTGTTACATCTGTCATGTAAAATTCTTCGCCCCACATACTGGGTACGAATACCGGGTCAACGTAATCTTCAGTTTATAATGATCACAATTTTAATTTACGATAAACCAAGTTCTCCTCGTGTAGTATTTTTCTACTGTTCCTAATTATTATTATGGATTAGCCGTAAAAATAATTATATATATTATACATATTATTTAATATTATATTATATAATATTTAATAACTTACTGTTCTCAGTAATATAACACAGCCGAGATGAATCAGTGGATAGGAAAAGTTGATCGTAACACAGAAGATCGCGAACTTTGTGAGTGCGAGTGAACTCTGTTGAGTGGTGCTCAGTTAGTGTGTATATAGAGCAACGAAGTGGAGACAGCTTAAAAACATTATCTGTGAAGATCTGACCCCTCTCAGCTTTGGCCAGCAGTTAAACATTAACAGGTTGATACTAATTAAGTAAGATCCTTTGGTTTCGTATGTATTCCGTATAATAAAAACTTAATTACACTATTTATTCGGTCAATTCCACGTAATATTTGTATATATATCGCACTACCCAATGTGACCCGTCGGGCGCGGGTCGGGACGAGGCCGCGGCTTGTCTAATCAAAGGGCGTCAGTGGTCGATCTGTCCGTGCGAGTGCTGGATTAGGAAGCCGTCCAATTTGTCAGCGGCCGCGTCCGTCACCCGTGACACTTGCTCTGCTGAATCAGTGACGTCTAGTTATACGAGTTGTTCTCTATATATTCGTTACATATAACGATAACATTACATATGGAGATTGCTCTAGATTAGTATCTATCTATTATGTATAGATTTATTAATGTTGTTCGAAACATAAAACACATTGCTTTTAAAATATTTTATATTATATCTATGATGATAACAACAAACAAATCTCAGTATTTTTTTAATAAGTGTTGCTAATTTTTTTTAACTTTGAAATAATATTACTCATTATAGTTATCAGACTCATACGAGTCATTAATATCGACGCTTGGTTAATTTAATCGGCAAATCGTTTTGTTTATGTAGAAAATCTTTGATTTGTTGAGCGGTCTGCTTAAACGATGCAATAAGGTAATATTAACACATATTCCAAACCCTACGTTAATTATAAATAACGAATAAACAAAATAGCTTAGGAATTTGCGATAAACTGAGCAGCAATTAGTGTCTGCCAGTCGTCGATCGGCGCACTCGGCGCACTCGGCGCACGCGGCTCATGCGGCCGGATTATCGAGCCATCCAGCACGTCACCGGCTCGACTGTCACCGCGCGTGACAGCTCGCAGCCGCCCGCCGTGACTTACCGTCTACTGGCGCCGTACGTCGGAACTACCGCGTACATTCGAAACGATATGTCATTCGCAATATTTATCATACTATATAACTTTAGTCGATTTCAAAATGCTATGTACTTTTACACATTATATACTCGTACTGCTCTCGTCATTGATAGTAAAGTAATTTCGAAAGCATGTTTCGTTTCGGCTTTTACAATCAATATTAAATGTCCAACTATCGTTAAATACCTCGTACAGAACTATAGGTAGGTGCATGTGAGAGGATTATTCCGGTACATGCAGGTTTCCTCACGATATATTCCCGCCGCCTGTTACTAAATGAATTGTAAACAAATATTTAACACGACGAACCACCGATGCCCACGATCTACATGTTCCATGAACTGATCACCTCGACTCGTACATATGTACTAATTCGTTACATAATATACATCTAAATATTTAAACTCTTACTTTTTCCTTTACTGATTTGGTTTTGTTTATACTCGTAGATTACGATCTACAAATATCGGTAAAGTAATGTAAGCTGCACTTACTCAGCAATGAAGCTGTAATCGCTGCTAATCACTTATCGTATGTAGTTATATTTAGAATACTATACGGGTGGGGGGATGCAGGGGGAGGGAAGGAGGAGGGGCCTCGAATGTCAAATATGTTAAGCACGGGAGACACGTAATCAAGCGACGTGCGGTTACCAGTTATACCTATAGACTGAGTTTAATGATCTCTGATATTCCTATAGATGTCTAGAACTACATATACATGTGTTGATATTATTTAACTCTTCAAAGATTTATAAAAAAATATAGCAAATATTATATAAATTTAGACAAGTTTAGACAAATATTAAAGCCTAATGGGACATTTACAGACTGTTACTTTACTTTTATAGAAAATATATATTCCCAAGCTGCCTTTTTTGCTATAACATATGATACCTATATTTAAATGTAATATTTTTGATTATTAATCCACGTACAATTTCAATGAGTGATCAAACTTAACAAAACACAGCTCCTCCTTTCTTGAAGTCGGTTGAAAACAGTGACCTGATTTTTCAATTATACGTACATTTACATTAAATTTGATTTTGACATATGATATTACACAAAAAAGTGAAACTCATCTTGCGCTTAAACATAACTCCTTAAAACGTTATCTTTCCAACTTCTAATAAAATAGTATTTAATTTCGAAGAATAATTAATTAAACCGTTAAAAGATTGTGCGCGTATGACGAAGAGATAGAGTACGAGATATCAACATCCATTAATATGACACACGTAATGAAATTTCCAGTGATCAGAATTTAGAGGATCATTAACAAGTTTAGCGCGGGGCCTGCGGGGCCTGCGGGGCTTGCGGGGTGGAGATTAAACTAAAGGCGTAGTTGTAGGAGTGCGTTCCGTTAAGCAAATTATATCGTAACCTCCAGTCGGCAGCTGAAGACCGGGAGCTTAGGGCTGATGAGAGAATATAGCTCACTATACGCTCTTAACGAATATTTCGAAATGTTTTTACTCCCGAAAATAAAGATTGTACGGCATAACGATAAATATCTTGTATATAATATACATATGTACGTATATTGAAAAACGTTACGTATCTAAGCAAGTCATGTTTTTCATTCTTTCATTCATTTACTCATGAACTATATTACATGTCATAATTACTTAAATTGAAGAAATATTAATTAAATACAGACAGCATCCAGTTGACATTATATTTTCAATAAACCATTATTTAATTTGGTTACGGATGGTAGAATCGTCAACGATGGTAATTAAAAAGCATCTCAATAATTAACGTTACGTAACTTTCAAAGTCGCGCTTGTGACGTAAAACCTTTTTGTATGTCTTCAACAGCTCGTTACTTGCAGCTTAAAACTACTCGTAACTGATAACTGATGTACAATAACGATCTTCGAATCTTTAAAAATAGGAACCGAATATTAAAGACCATTATGCTTCTATAAGCAAGCAAATTTGCCATTTTTTAATCATGTCACAGTTGTCAGTAAAATTTAATTTACATTTACATTTATTTTTGTTTAGGCGAGAACGTTTTACTAAATTTTAAGATTCCCTTTACTACTCCATATGACAAAAAATGCTGATTTACTTTTAACTATTATGCTTTCAAAAGTATGTAAATTTTATTAAGATTTAAATTATATATTAAATTGGTCTATATACATATCCGCGCGCCAACCCTGCCGGCGGGCGCGTCGCGAGTAGCGAGTCGCGCTGCAGAGATAGGTGGATTACGTCAAACAAGTTATCAAAACACACACGACCTCCAGATTTCATTACCCCTGAATTAAGTCAGCAGCAGTTGTACCGACTTAATCTTAACTCTGATGTGAGCGTCGCCCACTGTACACGAACACACGTGTGTACACTGTGTGTTCGTGTGTGTGCGCACCGCGTAATCATTTCCGAATTGATATAGATTATGTTGACACAAGTTTCGTGGTACTAATATATACGAATAAGCGAACGTTGTTGACAATATCATTGTATTCCTCGGCGTAAATAAAAATTAATATGTTCACAATACCGAACACATATGTATGTTACGATTTATTAATAAATAGCATTTACTTTTAAATTATTATTTTTACAAAAGAGTGTTTCTGTTCTATAATTCAATTTTACTTTATCTTTTTAGTACGTTTATAAAACTCGTATATTTTTCGCTTCATATACGTACTGTTTCTTATTACTTTTATTCATCTTGTATGACATACAAGAAACTTAAAGAAATAAATTTCATAAAAAAAAACCTTTTGTAATATGATCGTCGGATGTATCAAGGGTATAAAATATCTGTGAAGTAGGGCGACCTCGTCGGGAAAGGGCTAAATGACAAATAAAGGAACAACACTTTCGTATTTCGTACATAAGTACAAAGTTACATTTACATACATTCAGTAATGTACTCGCGGACGCTCCGCAATACACGAAGTACACTTAAACACTATTATTGTTTATGTACCGATGCGTGTCTGTCATGTATGATCATAAACAATATATTTGTTATATTTCGTATTTGAAGAACCAATACGCTTTTATAGATAAAAGTCGTGTAGTCCCTGTGGCGCAGAGGATAGCGCGTTGGACTTCTAATCCAAAGGTCGTGGGTTCGATCCCCACCAGGGATGGGAGCAATAAAATTTTGGAATTCTTATCCAATTATATTAATGCAAATAGCAACTAATTATGACATTAATTGTATCATCAGTAATTTTATAATTAGACTAAACAATTAAATTATGATCGCATAATGAAGTGGATTCAAACATTGTCTACCGGTGTGTTAAATCTTGTTCTGTAATCAAAGGGACTTACATCCAAAACAGAGCCACAGCCCAGATTTCGACGCTATGGCGCTTAGATCAGTATAACATGCATTGTCTAGGATTAAGTTCATATTCTCTTGTTGTATAATGAACTTAGATGTTTACACACGCTTTTCTCCTAAGTACATGATATCATTATATAGAATTCGCTGGCGATGTTCGTGCAATGTGACAGCAGTCAGTCGGCTGACACACACGACCCAACCTTTGAGAAACAACATTATTCCCGACAGTCGCCGCGCCGCGCTCAGTCCACGATACAAAAGGCAATTCAGGAAATAATGTCGAAGGAATGTGTTGCAATAATTCACTACTGGATTAAGAACAAATGCTCATATTTTATTTATTATTTATCTTGTTTCAACATAGATGGTATCGAATTGTCTCGTGACATATGATATATGTAAATATGTACATTCGATATGTAAATTGATAAAATATAGAATGGGTTGGTCGTAACGCATTTGTATTTCCGCACGCTCGCAATATCTGGAATGCCCGCGGCTTCATTAGCTCACTGACGAAAATAGACCAAGTTATAGTTTTGTCTTCTGGTTTTAATACAAATGAATAAATTAACAAATTCTATAAATATCGAAGATTAATCTGAATCATGAATTACATTGTATAATAAGAAATATAATTGTTAGTGAACCGCAGTTTTCAAAAGGTACTCATATGGCGATAAAATCTCCTTAAGAGCGCGATGGTCATCGACTAAATATAATCAGCGAGTGCAGATGTCGTCTCCTCAGTAGCGGTGCTCTGTTTAGTCTAGACTGTCATTATTATTGTTTACTTTACTCGAAATAGATCTTAACGCGGAGGGAGAAAGTTGCACAGACATTAGCTACTCGATTCCTTTGAAACAAGCGCTCCACCAACTTCAATAATTAACATTTTTAATACGGTTGTGTGTATGATATTATGATAATGTACTCGTACGTAATCGTTGCGAGATTATCAATAACAGTAACACAGTATTCTCTTGCCACGAGAGTCTTTATTAAAATATAACATGTTTCCTCCTCTCCTCTCGCTGCTGCTGTGTGAGTGGGGCACGTCTCCTATGCACTGGGCTGTCTCGGCTAGTTACTTATCTTGGTGTCATATACGATATATAAAATGAAAAAAAATTGACGAGACTTAATACTTGCTATTGTTTTTACAAAAAATTATATTTAGTGTTGTCAAAATAGCACAGACGGTATCATTCATTCATATCATTATGAATCATAATATTAGAAAACATATTTTGGCGTCTTATTGATATGACATAACTAAAACAATAATTATTTTTTAGAAATGATTGAATGTATAAACAGATTTGCATAGTAAACTAATAGTAAATATTAACATGTATAGAAAACGATTTTAAGACATTTGTAACAGGACGTAGGAGCTGCTATTTTAGAATACCTATGCATGTGAAACGTGACTCCTTGAGACATGTTATAAATATGCGGGGCTAGGATATGTCCTAGCGGAGACCCAGATTAGCCGATCACGACCGAGAGTTATGCACGCTGAACAGATTGCATTTCAACACTCACAACATTCTGAAACGGATTGCCGACTCAGTGATATCTGTTTCTTGAATAAATTATAACTTACTAGTTCACTGCTGAACTTACTTATCACTAGAGTTTTCGTATTCGATAAGCATCTTTGATCTTGGATTCCAATGGATCGAGTGTCTCGGTCTAACACGTCATGAAGCGATGGGACCTTTTTATTAGACCAATTGGCTTAATAATTGCTATTCATTATCATTAATGTTGCTTTACAGTACAAAAGTTTTTTTTAACTTTATATATTCTTTAGATTATTTTGCAGTAGTTCGCAGTGTCAAGTGTTCGTCTAATTTATATGTATTTTGTTCTTTATGTAGTTGACACTAATAAGAATAATGCAATTGATACTCAAATAATAAAATAAAAAAGTCATCCCGGGTACTTTCCAAATTATTACAAAAAGATAATAATAGTATGTAGTGTCACAATTCGTATGTTGCTTTCGTCCGATATAATTATGTATTATTTGCCTTGTACACGCGCTCATTCTTGTCTTCATATGAAGCACGCCGTTAAGCCGGCAATCTGCTCGTAGCACTTAGACTAAATTACACTCGCTTTTATTTAATTTGGTGGCGGCGGTAGGCGTGGCGGACCACACTTGACGAATTAATGTAAGCCAGTAATACTGTAGGGTGTAATTTATATGAGGCATGGCCTGTAATGCATCATATCTGGCCGTAAACATGACCAGCGCGCTTAATAGCTGGTTTCCTTCGCATAACTCATGCGCCTACTTTCTGCAGCGTGATTGAGATTCAAAACATGTCTTTAACGGTGCTTATATTTACATTTTAAATTATATTTCTGTATCATAAAGAACAGATACTAATAATATTAAGATTATTGCGAACTCACACGAACACTTATTAGTTATTAGCTGCAGTATAATAGAACTACTCGTACAACGTGCAACGTTAGAATTTGACTCGTCTACGAAATTATGAATAAGAATGATTACATGGAGACATTATTCATTTCACGCGCTCGGAAATGAGATTTCCTTTCTTTTAGAAATGTTAAAAAGTTTCTTATTCATAAATAAAATACTTTTGACGGCAACCATAATGGAATTTAGAGCACTGCCTTTTCCTATTAATGATAAATGGCTTTATAATTTTATGTATTCATAGGAATTCATCTTGAAATAAATTTTCTTATATTACTCATTACTCATATATATATATATATATATATATACATATAGAATTAAAAAAATTGGCCGTATTGCAAACACGCAAATGAGTTTTAATAATAATTGATTAATTAATAATAAATGTAATTAATAAATACTAAACTAATCATATATAAAATACTATAACACTAGGTTCTGAGTTTAGAATTCCCACCAAGCTTTTAATTTTCTTACTCAATAGTTAGGTACTCTTTTTATCATAATACAGTAATTATTGTTATTCACAATAATTTATAATTTACGGATTAATAATTTACTCATATCACAAGGTAATCTTGTGTAGAATAGGACGCGCTTCGAAATTGTTTTTAAATTAACTTTAATATTGTAAGTTGATTGATATAATATGTCAAAGAGACAATTCATCAATAGAGTGTGTGAGATATGATACCTTTCGATTTGAAGCTGTGGACCCTTCAGTATCTTGAGATGTAATGGCAGAACCGCAGTTACCCGATACGTGTGCCGAATATTCTGATAAATCTATAAGGTGCAATACCCAAAATTGTTTCTAAGGACGCCTCGCTCTCTCCGATAGCGGAAGGCAGCGAGTGTGTGGGCGGCTTTATCTATTAAGAGGCGATCACACGCGCGCATACAAATTGACGCATTAAAGACACGCAGCGTCGATTACAATCTTAATAGCTTTCTCAAATGAAGCTATATTGAAAATTTATCTATGAGAGAATGTTATGATTGTTCTCAGAATAGACACCGGCCTATTAATATACGATTTGAAAAAATATATGTACGTACTTCACAATTCTATAAATATGAAACCTCAAAAGCCGTATGAATACAATCATGAATATTCAAGGGTTCTTTCAACACAAACACGTTGTCGTAACAAAAGTGATTAACAAAACAGCGTATCTTTGTCAGAGCACTATCTTATTCGAACTATAAAATGTTGTTTTTGCGAAATGTCATCTGCCAACTGTCCATTTGAAGACTTTGTAAGCGTTATTAAAAGCGTATTACCGAAGCAGCGTCAACAAAGTAAAGGGACGTCGTACTTTACTACTTCAGAGCTGAGTCCACGCTGCGAGCGCTTATAACAATGTAATCGGTTATTGGCGCGGGGCGGGTAACGGGTTCAGATCAACGAATGACGAAACAAAAGGAGTAAGTTTCTTGTGTATTGAAACTAATTTAATTTGGAGTGCTAGAGTGGGACGTGTCGGGCGCTTCGAGGGCGGGTCGGTCAACTAATTGAAAAAGTTTTTGTGTCGCCCGCGCTGTGTGGACGAACCTTTATCGAGTAGCGTCACACCGAACACGATTGTCGATTTCATTTTCACATAATTGAATTACTCGGCTAGGCGGATGTTTTTAGCTTTCATTGACTGTTGAACTTTTTGAATAATGGTTTAGAGTTTTCATCACACGACGCCATTCGCCAAAATTTTACTCATTATATAAGAGATCGATTAAAATTGTACGATCCCTTAGTTGTTTGGGGCTTTTCTGACTACTAAAGACTTTTGACAGCAAGGAATTGTTAAAATAGGAAAACCTACAGTCTCACGTATAGGCGTTGTTGAACATCTTCTGCTTTCGAAGGTCAAACAAAAATATCAGAAAAGAGCGAAATCGGTGTTTAATTAAACAACCGCTAAGCAACGTTCATAAGTAAATATAATTAGACCGTTAATATTTATATGAATAACTCAATTGCTATTATTTTCACATTTATTATATTAAACACATAATATATATGTACAAATATATGTAAATAAGAGACTCGTTCATATGAAGTGATGAAATCAACTCAATTAGAATTAAAATCAGATCGTATCGGAAACGAGTAAATTCATTAAAAAGCAATTACACAAAAATAACAAACAGACGTACCCATTTAATTTATTCGTATCGATATGCAAAACCACCGCCGACCGCCGGCCGACCGCCGGACAACTTGTCAATGTATTTAATCCCTTTAACGCTTTGTCGGACCGTCGGAGGCTCTTTTTCATCGCAATCGTTTAATTAAACGCCGACACACAAAGGTGGACCGAGTTTTTTACATTTCCATATTTTCCTGGCGATTACCATCGCATTACGTACGTTATCGGCGCTGTCTGCTCGCGTCGGTTCGTTTTATTGTTCCACCGGAATTAAAATTATCGCAGTCTTTGTCAGTATTTGTAAATAAATTTTATCCATAAATGGTTTACTGTAAGTAAAACTAAAGCTGCTTTTTAAAGTTTTCGACATCCATGCTGTTGTTCAAAAAGTTATTTTATTTTAATAGTCATAGTATTCATCCGTATGTATAAAATATGTTCTATTTTTATTAGTTATTAGGTTGTTTGTCCCTAAAGAAGAATTATATTCTATTACATGTATAATATAACATCTGGGATCCCAAAGATATGTTCGTTATAAGAATTAATGTCACCCAGTCAGACTTGTTTCATTCAGCTGACAAACATACTACACAAGTCACTTAATCTCACTGATAACAATATTTAAATACAGCTAAATTTTGTAGATCCATAAAGACAACGATGAAAATTCATTCGCTTTGTTCATGGAGACACAATATTCCTATAAAAATCATATAATATAACAATCTATCTAGCCTAGCAATTAATGTCCGCAACGAATAATTTTTCAAGAAATATTTTTAGCTATACAGATTCGGCCTCCAATACCACACCGCATACAAATACGATGTTAGAAATATAGAATCCCGATTATTCCGATCGTTGCGAGTTTCGCGTACAAGTCGAGTAACACTTCCATTTAACTTCCCCGTCAACTCATACTCGCGCACGCGCCCGCGGCGCTGTTCCCGAACTCGCTCGCGGTGATTGAGGGATGATAATGAAATCAATTGTGAGCGCGAGCACGTATCTAATCTATCGCGAGAGCTCCCGCTGCTTTCTTCGCTCGCGTTATCGCCTCAGCTGTAATCGTTTCACGGTTAACATTACTACTTTTGACGTAACGCTATTTTTTTTATTTGGTTATATATTTAAAGAAAGTATACGAGCGAAGTGATCGACTTATAAGTGATCACCATCGCGCATGTACTAACCAATTGTTACGTAATCAATGCATTTGTTGTAATACTATTTACCGACCTTATTGGTAGAATAACAGGTAAATTGGTGGTACCGTTCAGAAGGCTCGGCACAGGGCAGGTTGTGTTTATTTATGACAATAGACAGTCATTAAAAAAATATTCAGATATCTTAAGTCATTTTGCAACATTGTATGTAAAATGGACATGTTCATGCTTGACGGATTTAAATAATGAGTAAGTTACTAAAAACTTCATAAAAGTATTCTTAAACTAATACTATTTATCACATTTCGGTAATTTTTTTAAATTCTTACAAAATAGTCTAAGTACGTAGGGCCGTAAACGCGGCTAGTGTAAAGTTCCGATTCCCTGCAGCGCCAGCCCGGGCGCGAGCGCTCGACAAAGAAGCGCGCGCCCGCTTCAAACGTCATTGATAATAGGGACTTAAGATGCAGTTTTAAGAGTGGGTCATAGTTAACTAGATTACCCTTTGTAGACGGTTTTGCCGTTTTTCTATGATTTTCTTTTTAATTTTTCTTATTACTTTTTTTTTAATTTTGTATCATGTGAATAATGTGAATCCGAAAATGAAATTAACTGAATCAAAAAAACTTGTAAGAGCCTATTTATTTTGTGGCATATATAGACAACTAAAAAAATTTCCTGTCTGTCTGTGATTTCAAAATAATTGCGATGCCGCGAGTTTTGCTGGTATATATATTTTATTTATATTAGATACTCATTCATTTATTAAAATTGTTGAACTTGAAATTAGCTTACATTTGTATACCCATACCTGTACAAAACAACTGTGCCGCAGTTAAGTAAAAGAAATTGCCGGTTGTGGTATGTATACTGTTATTAAGTATTTTCCTACAATAGAACGGAAGACGTCCAATTTGTAAAACCTTAAGTAAGTTATCAGAGGCTCAGAAACTCCTACATAATTACGTAGCTTTACTGGAAGTATTACGTTTTTGCACTTGAGTTAGTAACAGATACGTCTCTTGCTTGAAAGAAAAATTACTATATTTAGTCAATGCGTACTAAACAAGTCCGCAGCTAATGCGAGACGAAGGAGTCGTTTTGTTAAAATATCCTTCATTCAAAAATTCCGGTAACACAAATTCTGTCCATTTCAGCATATTTATTTACCTAATTTAACATTTTGACGCAAATTATATTATAATAATTGAACATAATATGACGATCTTGGCCTAATTCTTATTGTCTTAAAAAAATAATGATACTGTCAAGTATTTTCATATTGTTCATTATATTTTCATCCATTCTTTAAAATAAGTTGTCTATTAAATTTGTATATTCAGAAACAAAAGATAATGAATAAGCCCCATTAGGAACGTTCATGCGTATCCCGAGGAGGCGCGGAGCTCAGCCGCTGGCGACAAATGTCCGCGACTCTCATTTCTCAAGCCCCTCGTTTCTTCGTTCTAATGAGAAAATTGTTGTCCGCCAGGAATGTAATATACTCCCCACGGACCGAGCTGCTCTAAGAAAATTTGCTTCTTTGTTTATTTATTTAATACTTTGCATTCCTTTTAGGATGCGATGGGGATTTCGTTCTTGTTACCGCCCGCGCCGCATCTTTCTTATCTACAGCAGCAACTTAGTTTCGCTTCCAAACCGCCAGAGCATAAGGTCGACGTTTCACTACCGACGGCAAAATAATTATTAATTATATATTAATTGCCAACACAAGACGTAGGGGCCAAGATGTCAGTTCGGTTTACAAACTCTTCAGCTTAACTACAATCATACAGCCAGAGAGTTTGTATCGATGATCGCGCTAATCTCAGAAGTTCTGATCAGACTGAACAATTATTTTTGTGTTATAGGGATAGGTTATCGAGGAAGGTTATTGATATATAATTTTGCAGTACGATCTCGTTTACGATTCGAAAGAGCAGAGCAGCAGTGCTCCCCCCGCCGTAATAGCCGCCGGGGCTAGGTGGATTCCCTGTATCCGGGAAATGGATACCGTTGATTTTTTAATGGGTATTCCGGCGTCTTTAGTGCCGGTGAGCTCCACATACCCACGTACTTTACGTGGGTGCGTTACTCCAGCAAAAAAAAACACAGCGGCCATCCTCGACGGAGATTAAACGGAGATATTACTGCGTAGGAGATATTACAGTGTACAGATTTTTAACCAAACGCAGATAAAATATTCTCTCATTCTCAAAAAACATAAAACTTTTTATAGTCCAGACCCAGAATTCGAACAACAGACCTCGGGACCTCCAATCCTGTAAGCTAGTCGTCAGGCGAACGAGTCGAACTTATAATATAAGCCAGATAGTAGCAATGTTACCTTAATGAATACATCTATATCTATACTAGTTCCTTTCATAATAAAGACAATGATAGCGCTCGGGAGGCCGAGCAGCCTCCGAGTCATGTCATGTCTTGTCACGTGTAACGGTTTCATTATAATCTCCGGTAAGAGTCTACAATATTGTAACATTATTTTGTCCGTCGCTTATCTAGTCGATCTGATCGCTCGCGCTAACAAGAAGCTGCGGGTCGTCGTTGGGCCCGACGGCTTGTTAGGTCATATAGCTTATCATTACTTCTAGACAGATTCGGAACGTTGATAATACGCAGACAATTTTGAGATATAGTTTTATTTGATTTGTCCTTTTTCCTATAATTAATAATAATCTCTCATTATCTTGTATTGAACTATTGAATTGTTCCTTAGTTGAGGTCTGAAATAACTGCTATTAATAAATTTAATATGAGATCGTAAAAATATTTTATTTTTATTATTTAAGAAATGTATTTTCTTATCAAGACATGTGTAAGTAATTCTATAAGTCAAGCAAGTAGCGAGAGATGAGCGTTTCAGTTGCGCCCGTCTAAAGCATTTGTCTCCATAAAACTGCAGCCTCCGGTTACTCTAGATGGCAGTACAGAGCACCATGAGCTTATCTTTTTAAAAAGTTTACACTATTACCGCCTTTAAACTTCACAACATAAGAGTTGGAATAGGGTGTTGTATTTGGATGATATATTTGGTTGCATTACTCTAGAGAACAATACAAGTCGCGCCGCAATAATAATTCAGATAGTCTTGTTAAACCACGCGAGATGCTGTTGAGGGAAAATTATGTAAGAAATTCGTTATTGTGTTGTCCTCAGCTTTAGTTTTGTTTAAAAGTAATTAAGTCGGCACATTAACATCACCGCAAGAGTAGACGAAATTACTTTCATTTATATTTAACCGTAACAGCCTGTGAATGTCCCACTGCTGGGCTAAAGGCCTCCTCTCCTCTTTTTGAGGAGAAGGCTTTGGAGCTTATTCCACCACGCTGCTCCAATGCGGGTTGGTGGAATACACATGTGGCAGAATTTCAGTGAAATTAGACACATGCAGGTTTCCTCACGATGTTTTCCTTCACCGTAAAGCACGAGATGAATTATAATCACAAATTAAGCACATGAAAATTCAGTGGTGCTTGCCCGGGCTTGAACCCACGATCATCGATTAAGATTCACGCGGTCTTACCACTGGGCCATCTCGGCTTCTTATATTTACTTAATTTAAATTACGTAAAATATTAGAACATATTATTATAATAAGACGCTTTGATGAATTAAAAATAACGTCACAGAGGATATAAATTCAATACATTAATGTAACCAACATCCGACTCGAGATAACATCAAAAGAACTAATACGGGGGCGACACGGAAATTCGTTTTGGACTGCAATACTAATAAATATTTAGCTTTTTATTGCTGCCGACCACCGCTCCCAACGGCGCTAGCGGCGACTGTTACTTTTATAAGTCCAATTAAACGTGGTCTTTCTTCATAATTCACCATTTGTTTTAACAAAACAATGATTTTTTATTATTAAGGACACATATATAGACTGACTACTTATTTCAGCAAACTGATATGCCCCGCCAAACATTTTTGTAAGATGATGAATGATCTCGGTTTTAAATTTTCTTGTATATGTTATAAGGCTCACTAGCACCTTAAACTAGTTATTGATGTGTATTGGTAGAATAACTTATAGTGATTTACACCAACTGAGGTGAGGTTAGGCAATACCAATCATAAGAGTACTTAGTATAAATAATATAAATAAGAGTATAAATTACTTTATTTCTTTAAACAACTTCAATTATTCGTAGGTTACTTGAACTGTACAAGTGCAGTGTTAGTTTATACAACGAATAACGAACGCTTCATATAACGTTGGCCAGACACAGAAGAGTAGCACCGACATGTAGTCCATCGCTAATACATTATATACACGACATTTTCTTAAATGGAGAAAAAATCCGCTGCTGACAACTACGCCGGTCGTCAATTACTTCTCACAAATGATTCAAAAGATATATTAGTTATTTACCATCGTAGAAGATTTATCGTCGGCGAGTGGTGTTTTACACACAAACTCGCAACAGTATTAAGAATTCGAGGTTCGCGCGTTTTTTAATATCGGGATTATTGCGTCATATCTCAGTTGTATTGCCGTTTGCCGTTCTGCTGCCGATGACTTCGGCTTTTTCTACAAACGTTTATGGAAACAGTAAAGTATAAGTCGCAATATTCATCCCAGTGCCAGTTGTAGCCAAAGGGTGTATTGGAATTTTGCTTCGACTTTCTTCTTCTTCTTCTTCGTTCTTGTTTCTATTTATGATTGTATTAAAATGCAATCCTCTTGGTAATTGCCCACAATAAATAAATAAAAACTATTCGTCTTCTATATCTCACCCATAATTGTCATATTTTAATGATAATGAGAATTTCATGATTTAATACTATTTCTATGACCAAAAATTTAACAAGTAAAAGATTATCTCATAAAAATATAATGGCTCCTTAGCTCAAAGGCAAGCTAAAACTGTCCCATTAGTATCCTTGCAATAAATACGTCAGTGTGTGAGATGGCACCATGTGTCGTTATTATTAATTACTTTTATCTCTTATTTTATTTATGAATTGCTGAACATGCCCCGAGCTCCCAGCCCACATTTGCATAATGTCATGCCAAACTCAATGTTGTCTGGAAAAACTAGAGTGACTTCAGTAACGACCGCCGTTTGAGTCACTTATTTCTGTATTTCTCGTTAATTCTCGCGTTTTGGCTTATAATAAAGTTTGTCTTGTTAGTATTGTAGTAGCGCTTGACGATTCGAAAGAACTTGTAAAACTCTATTTGAATGAAAATATTTTAATTTGATTTGATTGTACTGTAGTGATTGGTTTTAATTTTTTAATTGTCATAACCACGATTGAACAAAAAAGGCATAAACATATAGTTTATCACTTCAAAAAGTTGTTGTTGTTTATTTCCGTTGCTAATAATAATTTTATCGTATCAACGAAATTTTCGCTGCGATCCAAATAGTCGTGGTATCTCGACCGGCTGGAGCAGCGCCAACTTAGCCACGGAGTAGAATGAACGACATTATAAAAACGCTACTACGCAAATTTAACTCGTATTCTTAAAACGGCAAAGCTTATTTCACATCACACTTTAAAAGGATAACCGCTAAAGAAGCTATTAACATTAGTACCACAAACTTGTGCCTTGTTTACGCGTCTTGAGAATGCACTTTCTGTTGCAAGATGTCTAGAATTTAAAGCCCTGGAGCTGTCCGAATTCGGATCCTTTATTATAAGATGATAATTGACTCCGTACCGTTTAAAATTAAAGACTGGATAATATATTTTAAGTATTATAATCATGTAAATAAGGGTTAATTTTCATTGCAATTATTAAAGTAGATTCGTAATTAGGACGCAAATATTATTAACGTTCTGGAACGATCAAATGATCCGATATGAACGGCTTGTACGACAAGTGATCTAGGAATGTTCTTTTAATAGCAACCGTTAAATACGACATTTGTGTAAGATTGAATAAAGCTATAAATTATAGTCCTAATGAGATTCCAGATGTTCCACTTTAATTCATTGAATGTGTAATAAATAATTTACTAGACGTACGGATATCAAACTTTCATGGGAATTAACTCTAACAAATTAAAAACGCGACTTCATTTGAGGTATAATAAGCAATGTAGGTAGTGATCATATTATACCTTAGTTATCTTGAAGCTCTTCTCTGGCTTTAGTATCACAAGATTGACAATTTTTATTTTGGCTTTGAGAGAGAAGTAATGAATATAATGATAAAGTAATTTTAACGTTTTAGGGCGGAGACATCGAAACATTTGTCAATTTCGCTGTTTGCAAAAACTTACTGTTTACTGAGAGTAATTATTACTGATAACAGCTTACAGTAATACCCAGGCACAGCAGACCATACTTTTATGCAGACGCGGCTTTAGGCAACAAAACGCAAAATGAGATGCAAAATGTCAATGACAATATTCGATAACACGGTGTCTTTCTGCTTTCGTCTGGTTGTTTTCGTAAAATGTACTCATTATATTTAGATAATTGGAAAATATATTTAATCCAGATGCTCATCTTATAAGTATAATCTCGTTTATAATTGCGATCCTTTAGAGGCATAGATCACGCTACCAGTGAGGCGCGTAATTACGAAGCTTATTACCCATACCTGTCCGCCCGCGGTATTGTTTTACAGCCACTTTGCAAAATTGCTGCTTCGCCATTATATAAAGATCCATCTTACATTGTACTTGTTTCTTTTTCGTTTTTAGTCTTTTATATAAAATATTACAACAAATTGTAAAGTAACTATAATAAAGATTGTGTGATATATTAAAGTTAACATTGTAAGCGAAGTGAAACTAATGTACTTTCTTTTGGTAACATTATCTTATAACATAAGAATTAGTACATATTTTATATAAATATAAAATAAATAGTTACCCGAGGCAACTAAGACTGACGTAAACTAATTATCTTATATTTGTACTATTTATTATTTTCTTAATTACGTTATATGTGTTATATGCAAAAAATATAGCCAGCGTCACTCGATCAGACCTCAGCTGGCGAAGTGCAGCTCATAAATGTCACGCACTGTGATTACCACTAATAATTTCTTATACCCGTACAGATCGTAAATTATTACTAAGTTAAGTACTCATTCTTATCTTTGAATATCATTAAAAATATTCCCAGTGCATTAATTACGGCTTTCGCACACTTGCTTCACTACCTTGCCTTCAAAAATCCATTAAAAACAAGACGTATTTATTTTATCACCTTGCTATACTGAACGGGACAGTCGATCAGAGATTAAAAGAAGTTGGAGCATTCCGTTGCGCTGAACTCGTCGCAAGTATTTCTTACACCTCGACTCGTTTAACTATTGTTTCGGCGACACTCGCCGCTGCGAACTGCAATGAGACAGGCAAAACTTAAATTGTTCAAGAACGTTAAAAACGCATTTTTTACTAAAATATCTCAAGTAATCGAGGGACGTGAAGTTAAGTTAAATGGTTTCCTTTTTAATGGGAACATTAGCGGATAGCCATAAATTAATTTTATAGCTCCTGAAATTTCTTATTTAGTCGCACAATTCACAAAATTTTAGCTGAGCCACTTATCTTATCTTCATTTGAATTTTACATAACTCTGGCGTTTTGCGCAAGATATATTCTTTAGTCGTGACATTTTATCCTAACAACATCTTAGAAGTATTCGCCGGGCCGAAACCCGAGAGCCGCAGCGCAGCCCCTTTACTTAATATTCTAACTGCTTGTTTGTGATTCTCCGTAAAGTCTTAAAGTCGTAAATAAGGGTGGCAGCACACGCGCGATTATCCTCGTGCGGCGTGCGACGCGATTTGTCTCAACAGTTTAAGAAAATGCAAATGAATGCTAATCGTGACAAGGGTCTAGCGACATCTCGCTTGCCGGGGCGCTGATAACTGGCTTATATCTATAAATCCGCAGTAGCTTTCTGCTCGATTCGATATTTCTCTGCTAGTGATAATACGAAGCACTATTTTTTAAAAGTAAAAATTGAAATCATTTACCCGAAATTTACTTTGCAACTATTAAGGTGTAGGAGTACTAAAAAGTACCTTCACTTTGGTGTATAAATACAAATAATACACCACTGTCATTACTACCAAACGCTTCAGGAAGGGTGAGGTCGTGATGAATGTCACGTTCCGCTCAAGACTCGTTGACGAAATTGCACATAATCGCGGTCTTCCAAATCCGCCGCCTCGTGAGTGTGGGGAAGATATTAAGAACCACCCCCGACGTGAAACGCAATTTTTCGTACTTTATTTTAATGTTACAGGATGCGACATTAGGCTTTTTCATTAAGTTCGCTGACACACCGATATATTCCAATTGAATTTACGCTGAAAACAATCTGTTTGGACAAATTGAGAAGTTGGAGGGCGCATTGATTTGCATAAAATAATACGCGAGCGCTCGCTCCGCCGTCGGCGGCATGTTGTGTGCGCGGCGCGCCGCACCTCCGCGCTCCAGCAAGAACTTCCAATAATATTGTGTCAGTAAGCATATCATGAATGAAGTTAACGGAAACTTTGATTACTCATCAAATAATGGAAGCTACAGAAACATTAAACATTTTCGTTATAAAAACATTGAAACTAACGATAGTTTTATTTATAACCGTTATTATAATTATTATTTTTGTAAGACAGTTAGGGTAAATGGTCACTTTCAACAAGTTATCTCTGATGCCGTAAAAAGTATAAACTATTTCTTATACAGTCACTGCGTCGCTAATAACGAGATGTTACGCTGTACCTATAATTACGCTGGCTTACTCGTCCTTCAAACCGGAACACATAGTTACAAAATGTCGCTCTTTGACTGTGGAATAAATTGAGTGCAAGGTACCTACCGAGGATCACCGGTATCATATAAATAATCTATATGACGTGCAACTCACTATGACGTCGTCTTCCCTGTAGGAGCTTTAGTGAATAACATATACAGGCGGACTAGCCACATGTTTATGTGTAATTAAAGATTCGAGATTGCTCGAGTATGCTCAATAAACTTTCGAAAGGCTAACATAAAGTGAAACGCCGTACATTTTTGTTTAGCGGCGTCGGAAGTCGGAAATGAAAACAGAGCGGTCGGCGGACGCAACAATCAACATAATGAAGAGCCGGATTTATGCCCTCGGCGAGTACGTACGAGGACGAAATAAAACTGCCGTTAGCATTATTTTGTTCTGAAAATTCTCTTTTTATTGCGGCAGCGGTTTTATCCGTTGCCTTATATTCGCATAATAATAACATTTTATGTGTATCTTATGTCGTGCATTCAACACAAATATTATAAGAAAAATCTTATTCTCTAAACGACACGTCGGTTAAGCTCCATTCGTCGTCCATTAAGTGCAATGACGTGACGTGAATTCAAATTATTTTATTTAAATCATTATATTATATTGATAAACATAAAACAATAATAAATTAAATTCCAAAACTTTTACTTAAAGCAATATTAAATAAAAACATCATCTATGAAATGGTAAGAGAAAGTCATATATGATTCCTTATATTGCTTGTACATTCGCAATATAATACTCATATAAGATTTAACGATTCTTCTTACGAAGAAAACTCTCTCGCGGCCATTAAATAAAACAGGAACGTCGCAACAATAAGAACTTCAATGAAAAGCAATAACCTCAGGTATGAGTTCGTGCACACTTTTTGAAATCACCCCGAGCTGTCTCGTCCTAGCCCTGCTCGTGTGCCGGCCTCATGCGCTTTGAACCTTAGCCACCCCGTCCCTAAGACACTCGACGTCTTCATACTGTTCGACTGTACACCGCGTGGAAGTGAGCATTGTCTATGTTAAAGTTTTCGAACTCTATTACGAAGGTAATAAGGAAGGAAATGTTATCCGTTGAATTTAAACGTTCGCCAACAAAATGCAAAGTAGCGTCGTCACTAATTGACAATGAGTTTATTCGAAAAGTTTGGTCCCGCCGCAGCCGCCGCGCGCAGCTCTTAAGTTTTTATTGCTAAACGAGAAATTAACACGAATATTTACGAGCCTATACATATTTTATTGTAATATTTTTGTTTTGCTCCGATATAAATTAGTATGAATGAATCTCCTAATTTTGGTCCCGTTACATATAAATTGAATTTATTACGAGATGATAATTTTTTTTCATCCATTCTGCTACGGATCTCATTCTTTTACAAATCACCTCGACAACTCAATCAAATGACGATCACGATGTAAATATATTTGGTCGCTTATTAATTGAGGCGCGTTTTATTTACCGCAGCGTTTCCATCAGCGCGAAAATTTGATTTCGTTTCCGGATGCCACCTGTTCCTGTCCAATGACTTAGTTCCTACATATTAAGTTGAATTAATATACAAGACATGTGTGGCACCAGATGTTTTGTTTTTTATTTGCTTCTCCCTCGATCCATACGACCACGTTTCATCAATACTTTTACAATTATTCTATTTGATTGATCTCTAGTAATAATATCTTCCGGAGACAAACCTATCTTCTTTTTAATTATTTTTACGAATCGTACATTTTAATTGCTAGTATAGAGGTATGCGAACTGACAAAAAAACAGCAAAAGTACAGTCGCGGATTCACGTTATGTTTCAAAAGCGTGCTCGCGGGCGCAACGACAGTGCATTTTTCATCGTATGCAGAGGCTTAAGTGGAAAGTTTGCTCCATTGCTGGACTTTATCGTTGTCGTACTGCGTACAGTCCTTCATAATAGTAATACAACAGGGTTGTGGGTTGATAAATTCATTTATAGCTATTTTATCGCATTGTCCGCTTTCTTTTTTTTTAAATCTACATTTATCACGTTCTGTTTCTGTTATGAAATAACACTTGCTCTCTCGTCGCCAATTGAAACGATCAGATACCCGGTCCTCCTTTGTTTTGAGGCTGTTGATAACCAAGTTGTGATGTTGACACTCGACAGTGACATTTAAATCTTCGGATTAGAGTCCTCTTGGATTGTATATGTCTATAGTTGTACGTTTGCAACGCGATACTGGTGAGGTTTGGTAATTTCACCGAAAACTCCGAATCTTCTACAACAGCGTTCTACAACACGACGGTTTCCGGAACTTTATGTTACCTCTCCAAAACCAGAAGTCTGTAAATCTGGATATATGTAAAGAGTAACGAGTGAGATCGGTGATCGAAGAAAGTTTTTTCTAAAACAATAGTCAATATTATTAAATAATAATAAATTGCCATGGTGGAATCATAAAGTACACAGATACTTTGTAAGTACCTACAGCTCACGGCTCAAGATACTGAATATATCTGTCTCATACATCTAGTTAGAAATAAAATTTATTTCAATGCAATAAAAAGTCAGGTTCCAGCTTTGTTTCAGGCAATGAGAACGAAACGAGTCTCTCGTTACGGTCCCGCAGCGAGCGCCGCGCAGGCCCGTCGTAGTTTCACGAATTAATTCCATTCCAAGGCTGCGCTGTTTGCCTTTCTGAGTAGTTTCCACAATTTCGTACGCTCTTGTAATTTCTAATGTCTAAACTGATCACTAATGACCAAGTTGGAGAGCGGCGGTGTAAATACACAGAGAAAACTAAACAATAAAGTTTTGGGTTTCGTTTTACTAATCAGTATAATACGAGTATGTTCATTGTGAGGGTTGTTTTCGAGATCGTTTTAAGGTAAATGTTAGTTAGCAGTGTAGACAGTTCAATCGCTCGTTATTGGCTGATTAATCAAAGAGTTTCAATTTACAAGAAATAATTGTTAGGTAATTATTTGTATCGGTTCCTATTATTGCTCACAACCGGGTAGTCGATTCGCAACCATTATTAGAAATGGAATGTGCTTGATGTTCGCAGAGGCTCGAGTTAGGTGTAAAGCTGGTGGTACAATGAAATCGTAGCGCGCTAGCGGGCGCAAAGACGCGATTAATTTATTCATTTAGTCGTAATGAAAAGTCTGTGCATATTTTTCAATATTTTACTGACACTTAATACTAAAGTTAATAGCATGACGACAATTAAGCTCAGATTGGGATTTCAACGTGGCGAAGACATGTGTGGTATAAATGCCTACTCGCGGTGACTTTAAAATACAAAGTGTAAATAGTAACATGATGAACCAATGAATAAACCCGGTTTCAGATTAAACCACAAATTTTCAATCTTAAACAAACTGTAACTATCATAAAGCTTCTCGCTATACCTACTTGTTTTTAAATACCTGATAGTCAAATTAATATAATTTTTAGTTTCGATACTTTATGGTAACACATTAGCTCCTACTACACCCTAAAACCCATTATATTCGATATATTTTAAGACGAGAGTCGTCACTATCGTACCTTTCTATGAAAAGCCATAAACAGAGGAACACGTGTAAATGTGGCGGCAAGTCGTGACAGTGCGTTGTGACGGGATGTTGACGTGTCGCCGCTCGTTGGTGACATAAAACTGTCAGATATATGCGGACGTACAGCTGCCGTTGAAATGGGACGTCAATAGTTCGATACCTCATTGAGAATCAACGAGCCGGGCTTCCCGCCTGGAGAGTGTCTGTGGCAAACGCGGTAATGATCAATTTTCTAATAATAATCACATTTGATTTATATAGATATAATTATATACACTTATGTATGTACATACATTCACGTTGACCTACTAAAATGCATTTCCAAATATTCTCACCAATGTACAAAGTGATTAAATGGATTATTCTCAATAATATTGCTCTAATATTTTTTATCTTCGTATCTCGAGACGTTCAAGTAAGAATATCGCATAGATCCACATTTTTTTCTACATTATCCATATCAACGTTCAGGCTTCAGACCGTAACACGCTAACACATTCCGCGCGGGGCATGATTACGTGTAATATATAAAATTGCAAAAAGCGTTTACCCCGCCGCCCCAGCCCTCGCTCTTGATTGCAAGTAAATACCGACCCCCCCCTTCTTACCTCCTACCCCCGCGCATCGCATCCCCGCGCCGCGCGCCACAGATAACTCCGTTTAGCCAACACTTGCCTGCGTTTTTGCGTATTTCTCACACCACAAGGGGATCATGATGTAAGAAGAAAAATGAATGAAAGTATATGTTTCAATTAAAAAGTGTTAGATCTGATTCTTTATATCTTAAAAACGGTTGTTAGAAAATGAAATATAACTAGACAATAAGAGATCACCATTAGACCATTATATATGGATTTAAGCTTTTTCGTGGCTAGCGATGCAAATTACTAACAAGTAATTTATGCAGTGAGTTCAGCGGAAAAAGAACTAAAACGTAATTAAGTAAGAACTTACTGTTTATTTGGAACTGGTTCGGTTCCCTCGCGGAAACCGCCTGCAATAATAATTCTTGCAGTCACTACAACATCCTTCCTCTATATCAGCTCCAGAACAAAGAGCCCTAACGGTGGCGAAGTTTTCAGTAAATCTCATAAATTAAGTCGGAATCTTCCCGCCATATCTTCCGCGAATGCAAATGTATGCAGACAACCAGCAAACACACCTTGAAGTGGTTGGCTTACCTCGTGAACGCGTGCGATTCTAACCCTTATTATAAAATAACATAAAGATACACAACGGCTATTTATCTCTCGCCATTGACAGGTGGATTCGATTCCTCGACATTCGAACCCTGTAGCGCTCGCAGAAATCATGCGAATGTGTAATGTTATATTTGTGAGAACTTCTTCGTATTATTCGTTTCAGAAGCTCTTAGAAGCCGCCATGAAAATACAAATAAAGTCTTAGTGCTTTTTAAATTGCAGATGTAAAATATATTTTTGTATTCTGAACGCTTAATATCAAGTGAAGTGTAGTTTGATGTACAAAGCCAGCGTCCGGTAAGAAAGGCTAATGGCAGCTGTGTTGGGTTTTGTGGCATTCTCTGATAAGTTAAGTATGAGGAGTCAGTTGCAGTTATCACTCGCTCGAGGCTCCTCACAAAAACTCGTCTGGCTTCGCTCGAGTCTGAGCCGTTTTTACGCTCCATCCGCTTTTAACTGATAATACCTTCAGAACACGAACCACCGCAATAAATAATACGTCTTGATAGATGTAGGATTTAAAAAAAAAACGATTGTCAATTGAGTTGTCAACCGTTACACGTTGTAGTATAACATTTTGTTTAGTGTATATATATTAAATAAAAGCTTGTCAAAAAGGTTTACCTTAGTTACTTTTTATTTAATTATGATATAACGACGTACATACATACGGAAGCCCAGTCATTTTGTCTTCGTACAAAATCACACTTCCGTAGTACCACAATAAAGTCGATGCCGGAATCGTGTGCCATAGTATAGTGTTAATGCAACTGCAGAAATATCTTCATACATTGTACTCGCGCACGGAGTACGGATCCTCAACAATTATCGTAGCTCAATATAAGCCAGCTTGAACGGAGTGTACTCAGGGTTGCCGGCGTATAAGTTTGTCGGTGCTTTTTTCATCACTTTCACTTTTTCGTTTAAACATTTTGAATTTTCATATCAAATTCATTTGTCTACTTACCTCTGATTATATTAATCATTATTTATAAACGTCCTAATATCCGTATTTAAGAGATCGTGTCACATCTTGACTTGACTGATTAAAACAAATAGTATTGATTTTTGGAAAAGATGGCTAAGTAGGTAGCTTGTTCTTGTCATCGTTATTTATTCTGTTGTTTCATATTGTACTATATTATATATTCTATATTCAGAATGACAGAATGCCTTTTTGCTTGATATCTGCCTTAGCATAATATAAATATTAAAAAATATTAACAAAAAATAATGATAATTGAAAGCAATGCCTGGATCCACTATGCGGATCTAGTTTTCTTCTTTTTGCAAGCCCTACGAGTATCCCAATAGTATAATCTTAAAAATAGTCCAAGTGGAAACCCACGATACGATTGCAAATAAACACGCAGATGAAGTCAGATATTAACACGTGCTCACTACGGCCAATATCGGCTCGCCGCCGCCAGCGCCTGCCGGTTGTGATTCCAGCAAATCAGATAAAGCCTGAGTTACGTTTGATCAAACGGATAATATTAGTTTATGTGCAATACTGTTTTTTGATAAACACATTAGTAACGCTGTGAGTCGACTTCCTGGTTTTATCGTTTTACACAAACTATGAAATAATGTGGCACGCATGGTATTTTTAAATTAATTCATAAGATTAGAATTGACGTGCACTTGTGTAAATTCAAATTCTGATAAAATATTGGAATTCATCTGTTGCAACGACGTATTATTCTTATTGCATATTAAGTGATAAGCGAAATTTAACTATACGAAACAGGTATTAAGTGTTTGGTAAAAAAATATTACCACAACAAAAAACCCGAATACAAATAATTTGCAAGAGATAGTCTGGGATGTCACGCGTTAAGTTGCGAGAAACGCGCGTGACGCGTCCCGCCGTGCGTGACCACTGGCCCACTAACGACCCGTGAAATTCACGCTCCGTGGAAATCTCACATCAAAACAACTGCGTACTTACGAGACATCGCCTACATGTTCGGACGAGGGTGTAATGGCGTCGTGGAACGAATGGTTTGATGGGTGAGTGCTCTCTAGTTAACAAGTGACCCATTGTGTGGATCACGAGACCAGAATTGTATCTAGCGTGTGTATCGGGAAATGTATTTTATATCGATTGACTCAACTTTGATACCTTTGATGATGGCCAACACTGCCAACTGCACAGGAGATTACAGCGCAGAGGTGTGCACTCTCCCATCACCAATCATGCGCACATCGGATTACTGCAGACTTCGTAAATCCTTGCTGTTACCGTGAACTTATAAAAAAAACAATACCTTTTACTAGCTCTCAAGCCGGAGACGAACCGGGACCCGTCACCGTCTGCAACTGTATATCTAGCCATGCCACTAGAACAACGAGGTAGTTATCTACTACATAAAACTGTATAAAAATCCATACATAAAACATATTTTTTTTTAATGTAATTGTATATATATTTTAAAAAGTGTATATTTGTATTTCGTATAAATTACTATTATTATATCTATACGAATATTATAAATAGTATTTGTGTTTGCTGTTAAATCGTTACGTCACGTCACGTCATTTTATTTACGAAATTTTTAGAAAAATAAGTTTGACGCAGAGCGAGGCACGGGGAGCGGCCAGTTATCATTACTTTTAAAAGTAAAATATTGAAACTATAGTAAGTTAAAATGAACATGGAACATAGTACACGTATACACTATAATGCAACTCGTAAAAATACCTTTCATCAGGAAGCGAATGAGCCTCTCGGGGATAATCAAAAACAGTATCCGCCCCGACAGCTGTATCTCCTTGAGATTCAAGAGAACACAATTACGGACCATTGAATATAATCCAATTTATTTCACAATTGCAATTGGAACATATTTGTGAGCTGTAATACTTGTTTCTTGCGTGCTTATAAAAACATTGTGTTAAATATGAACTTGTATCAAATTAAAAGTTACGGAATTGCCTCGCCCCGATACATGTTATCGAATTTAAAAACACACAGAAGAGAAGAGTTACGTGTATACTCGTAGAATGACAGTCATCAGGCGCAAGTTTGGTGACATGAGGCGGCTAATGAGGCGGCTTGTATTCAGAGGACGCTCCGCGCCCAGCGCCCTTTTATTGTCCCTACGACCGACTTGAAGAGCCGTCTGTTCACGTTGCGTATAGCGCCGCGTAGCATTGGCAATGTATATACTTACTACTCTAATGAAAATTAACGTCTGCCCAACAGTATGACATTTTCAGATAGTTTATTTATTTTTTCTATAGATCCGTGTCTTGTTCGGATCCCTGGTCGGGCCGATATAAAGCAGCCTGGAGTTTGGAAGTTAACTGATTTTACATTCCCTACCGATTCCTTGCCATCGGATTATGAGAGTGAATAGAGAAGGCACCTGTGCTTGCGCACATACTTATGCATTATATCATCTCCTGTATAGGTGGCTGGTCCATAAAAGTGGTCGCCGTGGTCGCAATAATTATGTTCCGTTAAACCGCTCTAACTCTGCTCGGTGTCGTAATAACCAATTCTTACCGACGATCACAGGACATCAGGGATGTTTGTATATATTTTACTAAAACAACATACCTTCGATTATTATTTTAGTTGAAATTGTATTCATCATTGTATGTACAGGTGGTGCAGGAATGTTAACAGCAACGTACCTATATCTCAACGTAAGTTTGTCTCGTCCAATGAGTTGTTACCTTTATACAGCCTTGACGAATGGCTGACATGTTATATTTAATACTTTGATTCAGTTGAAATTGGTTTAATCTTATAGCGTCGTAAATATTAAAAGAATTATTGCAAAAAAAATTAATGACGTAATTAGATATTTTAAAGATATGGATTTAAATACTTTAAGGTAGGCTTTAAATAGATTACCTTTATATGATCTAGTCATTTACATACACAAATAACACAATGCGTTGACATTCTACCGCGCACTGTTGCAAGGTTGCGTCTGTCCATGAAATATAAATAGAAAAAGTACAGTTGCTAGTATTACCGAAAAATGCTAGTTTTTATTTTGCCTGAAGTAAAAACGATATATAAATAACTTGTGAAATCACTTTTATATGACACGACCAAACACTGAAAGTACGGAGAGCGATTGTTATCGTCCCATCTCGTACTCGTACGTCATTCTTCGCGCGAACGTCGACCGGTCGACACATGCTATTGATTGCTTATCTAAATATATTAATTTATTTTTATTCTAAATAATATAACGTGAAATCCATTCCTTTAAACTTGTGCATCTAAAATAAAAAAAAAACTGCGGTCGTCTGGCGTGCGAAACGTTCTGCTCACTATCCCCAAAAGTATTTACTCGGCTTGTTTAATGTTTGTATAATTCATATTTACATATTCAAAAGTATAGTAATAGATAAATGTAAATTAAATTTAATTAAAAAAAGATATTTTTTTATAATTAAGTATTTGTTTTTCTACCTTTTATTTCTTTGATTCCTACCGTACATTTAGAGTTGTTTTATATAATTTGTCGTAGTAAGAATAAAAATCATTTTATCACAATAATATATTGAAAATAGTTTTTGTTAATAATTACTAGCTACACAAACCGACTTCGTAGCTACGGGGTACATGGTAGATTTAAAGTTTTACAACTTTTTATTTCATATATAAACGGCTTGAAGGCGTTCGTTTCCCAAAGTGTTACGTCACCTTAAAAGTCCAATATTACATTAATTCCTCCCCACAAATTAAACCACTCACTGAAGGTGTTCCATTTATTTATAAAATAATTGAGTCGTTGTTCGTTTACATAGTCTCGTGTATCGCGATAGTAAATACAAACAATGTAAAGTGTCAAAATAAATAAAGCGAAGCCGTACGCGCACTCGCGGCTGTGTTACGGCGGCGTCGATAACATTAGAACGACATATTTTTGCTTCTGTTCAGATTTTTCGTTAAAATTAAGCGATTATGACTAATACGATTTCATGGTATTTCCAGCCATTCCGACGGTGCGACGGACTAACTAATAATGTTTCTATTTACATTGTTGTATAGATATATGCCACGAGGGTTTTCACAAAAAGTATCAAGATTATTTTAAAATATAAACGTTATTCTACCGATAAACATCAACACTGTATCAATGTGTTCTGGTTTGAAGGGTGAGTAAGCCAGTATCGGTACATGGGCCTTTAATTACACTGGCTATACGTACCATTTTAGATCCAAAAGTTGGCAAAATATATTCTTGGGTGTAAGAGATAACATTTTATTTTTAAAGTGCCAATATCTAAAGGTGGTGACCACTTATCATCGAATAGTCCATTCATCTGTGTGCTTTAATGCCAAATAAAATAAAATTAAACACATTATCTTTATTATACGGAACGATATTGACTAGAAAAACACAGTGAATTATTATAATTTATTTTTTAAGAGTTCAAGTGTTGTGTTGATTTTATTGTTTTGTAATTTAATGTTTATTTCTGCACTTTATTAGTTTATATGCTTAGAGAGCATCATTGCACCAAAAGTATAATTTGGTTTGCATTATTGAACTGTGACGAAGAATGGATACCGAACTGTCAAGTCGGAAGTCGGATACGACTCCTATGAAGTAAGGGCTATTACTCACGAGTCACGATACAACGGAACTATAGGAGAGATATCAATATTCAAATTTATAAGAAATCTACCTCGTAATAAAAATAACTCAAAGTAAACGTCGTATATTACCTTTTATTATATGATTAGATTCATACAATAAATAATCATTGTAATCGAATCAGAATACTCTCGGTCCGGACCACCCGCGACGTGCAATCGGATTCGTTCGATAACGCCATCAAAGTATCGGCCTTCACAAGAGACAAGGTTAGCGCTAGCTATTGAATGAACGAAGTAACCGTTTATCTGAAACATCGCCGTAACGCCGTAACGCGCACACGTGGGCGCGCGCAGTGAGATCGCCTCGTCATACGAGACGCGATCGACGAATCGCTTTAAAATGTATATTTCGTAAACCTGCACCGCGTAACACTGGCCTTCTATACAATTACACTTGCGATTCTGTTTCTATGAATAATTGACAACAGTCAACGTCTATCAAATATCCTTTGTATAGTAGTGACGGATTCAGTTATTTCACAAAAACGGTGACCACTCACTACTGTCTTATCGGTTATTATTTGCTAAATTCCAAGTTATGGAGTTTTACGATTACGGATAATTTACTTATCTGGAAATATTTGATTATAAAATACAAGAGGTTTTATGGTGTCAACACGGTGCACGCTGACAAAACTGCCAGACATTATATCGACTTAATAAACTATTGGTACGCGGCTCTTAAACATTGTCTGTGTCAAATTATAAACTTTCCGTAGTTTAATAAAATGTTGCAATGTGGCAGCTTTAGTTAAACGTATTTGCCACGCAGTATTAATTATCCGTATTAAAATTAACATATTCATTATAATGGTTTTCTGTAAATAAAATTGCTCTTACACGTTGCAATTTGGTCATTTGAGATCTATTACAAGATATTATTTTAACAAACGCATGAAACAAGTCGAGGGGCGTCTGATGATATATTAACAGTACCGCGGCGGAGAATATTATGTCATAGTTTTTATCTTGATATTCTTATAGGGTCCCACCCTTTATTTATTCTTGTACACAAAAATATATATAATAAACACCAAACGATATAAAAAATATTTCTTATATCGACAGAATATTATCATCGTTACAGGCTTAATATAAATATATTAATTAATAACATTTGTTTGATGTCAACTGTAATTATCCTAAGTTATATCAAAGTTTATTGTTTTATATATATTAATATTCGAACTATTTGTACATAATAAACATATTTCTTGAAAATTAATAACATTAAATATCTTTTAATCTTGCTGCATTATCGTTAATCATTTTAATATTTATAATCGTACTGATTGTATCGACTACATCTCGATCAGACGCGAGCACTGTGCTACATGCACTCGGTAAATGCTTGTAATTCCATCAAGCATGCTTTGGACAAAAGGACATTCCTCTCGCGACGGCGCTGTAACTGACGTGATCATATCTCGTAGACGGTGGGATGGTATTTTAAAATCTCTCTTGTATGACTCGTAAGTCTCACCGACACGTCGTGCTACGGGAATATTAAATTTATTAATAATATCTATCTGTTTGTTTTACAGGTAAATCAAATAACTCGAAGTTTCTACTTATCTATGTAAGTTAATCTACGACAATTATATACGCATAGCGTGTGAGGGAGCCTTTAGTTCCAAAACTTTCATGCGACCCGGTAATGAAAAACTCCGGCAGTAACCCTTTACCAATTAATTGCTGGTATAAACTGATAAAGCTATCAAGATACAGCTAAGTCGAGCCGAGTTGGCAAACTCGTCGTCGATAGACGCAACTTCGTGTGTACAGCTGAGTTCGATAGCTCCAACTATGAAACAGTCGTTTAAGTGAGCTCCGGTTACCAATCTACATATTATCGAGCCACACATGAAGTTATCGCCGCGGCTGCACCGCTCAGAGCTGCTCGCTATACACCGGAATACGACTACAGATTACCGGACATTTTATTTAGACTATTCGGTATTGTTATTGTAGTGTTTATATATTTTTGTTAATACACTTGACTGGAGCGACAAGCTTACGTATTAATTGTATTTCCGAGCCAAGCAAACACACCAGTTACGAAAATCTCAAAATATTTACCGACCGATTTAAATGTTATCAACAATTAATCTATAATTCAATTCGGAGAAAAAGTTTCTCAATCAGAAAGCTGTCAGGGGGCGAACAACACGTGATCGCGCCCCACACGAGCGCCGCGGCTCTGGGAATGAGAAACAACATTAATATGGCGAATGGAAATAATAAATCAGTCCGCGAATAATATCGATACCGACTCGACAACTTCTTACTTCACCGCAGCACTCCATTATTTATTTTGTCGATTACGTGCGTCGACATATCTCATCTCAGCAGCGCGGCGGGGAAGTGGAGCGCCGTCTTAGCTCTGTTTTTATATCTCTCGAGTCTCTTTCGAGACTGCGCGAGTAACCGAGAAATTACAACCTCACGATAATATAAATTCTGAACAATGCAACATATATTATTTTATACTTTGAAACGTACTACTCTTTCTTAGCGAAATAATGTTGCTTATCTCTCCGTATACAAACACAAAGGACCACTCCGCGCCGACCGCGGGCCGCCTTGCGAGTCGATAGCAAGGCGACTGATTATGATTAAACAACGTACTCTCTCCACATCCTTAATTTAATTAATTCGTACAGACGTTCTAATTTAATTAAGATAAATGTTAATTGATTCATGGAACTGGTTTCACTTCGGATGTTACGTTTATACAATTACATCAATAATAAGTACGGGAATGATTTCTCAGCTGCAAAAGTAGACTTTATGTAGGTCTCGTTCGAGATGACATTGAAATTAAGGTTACCTTATTAGAGCCATTTCTATATTGTTTCGAACATTCCGTCTTGGGACGTTTCTCAAAAGTGAAAGGGATTTTGTTTATGATCGATGCCCAGATAGACAGCGCCACCGGTAGTCGCGCGACGGCACCGGGCCGCGGGCGACCTCATCGCTCATGAAGTGGGCCGTCATCCGTCAGTGCTCGGGCCGCGATTAGCGCCGCTTTTATTTGCCCGTCTTTCCTTCTGCCGTTCTGCAGGAACTAAACGAATTAGCTCGCGATTGCAGTGACGTACAGATTTATAACTCCACGGCCGTATTTATCTCGGCTCGCCTCGACCGGGACGTATATTTATGGGCAGGTCTCAAAGTGTAATTGTCGTAAGCTGTCTCGCTTGACGTGATTGAAATTATTGTCTACTGGCATGCTGCCCCGCGGCTCGGACCGCTCCTTTGTCTTATCTTCTCGGAAATCTGATCACTACTGACAGAAACAGGTTTGGATTGAAGGATCGACTAATAAACGTTAGATCTGCTTCGCGTGCGAGCTGGCGAAGCGTGACTTCCCAGAACATTGTCGCAGCGGCTCCGAGCTGAGCTAATAAATTAACTTAGATTTACAATGGACAGCATGAATATTCTCCAACGTGCTAAGCTGCAGACATTTCGTCTGCAGGTGCGCGTCGTGTGCAGTCTCATTTACATGCAATTTGTCGTCACATTGAGTGCACGAACACTTCCTACTTCATATGAGAATTGCAAGTTGCAGACGATTCACCGCACTGAACGCCGGTTGAACTACAAGTACCTTCGAGTAGAGTACATTATAGACACGATTACAACTAGTACCCAACCTCTACCTTATATTGTATGTATGAAGCCGAGGTCGATATTAAATTAAAAGCACAGCTTTAATAGCAACCTAATTGTTAATAATTAATTAATTGTGTAAAAACAACACAGCGCTAATATTATTACAATCAATAAGTATGGGTCTACTTGCTTGCTACGACGCAGGACAAGAACTCAAATCATAATGCCTCCCCTACATCTTGCCAGCGAGCCGAGTTCAACTTGGACCTCATAACTCGTTAATAAAGTAGTCGGATATGATCGAAGGCCCAGTTCGGCAAGGTCCGGCCGACACCCACGTCACCGCATAAGTTCAAAATCGACAAATAAATACGTCAATATCGCGTGGAAATATTCATAAAGCCGTAACACCGACAGTAAATAGCTCGCGGTGAATAGCACTCGCCGTCCGCATTTATCAAACACCACAATACACGTCACATAAATCGTACGCAACGAAATTATTTATTGTACCCGATTACATTTTCCCTAATACCCGAGCCCGAGCGCGCGTCGCGTCGTGTCGCGTCCGACTCGTAATGATGTTTTATTTTCAAATTAACGTCAAGTAAACGTATTGTAATGGAGACATGCTGTCGAGTCGAGCCCTTTACCAAATTATAATCAAATTTCAATAACGCGATTATTATTTGTCAGAAAGCATCGATTTGCACTCGAGTGCTAATTTCATTTTAATAATAATTCCTGTTCAGTAAGTTTAAAAAAAACATTACAAAATTATTAATTTTAATGAAACAATATATATTATTAAATGAAAAAAATTATCTAAAAAAATTACAGACCAGACCAATTACAGACACACCAGTTAGAAGCTACAGAAGCAGAAGCTACAGCTTCTGACTAAAAATATGTAAATAAAATATAAAATTATTCAAGATGGTAGCAATTTTTAAGAATACGTTAAGAAACCTGGAAGTAATTAAATTAATTAGTACACGGCTAACTGATGACTTACTAGTCGTGATGCGTCGTGTGTCGCTGTAACTCCGCAGACGACGCCCGACCGGCCCGCGGCCGTACCTGCTGCTGCGACCGGAGCTGCCGCGTCACATTACCCTAATCGTTGACTTATTACCGGACGCGGTTGATTTAACGTCATAATCGTTGGTTCCGACGCGCGCCTCTTTGTCATCTCCACCCCACTCTACCCTCCGGCCGGCGCCACCACGTGCGAGATCTTATCGATATTGGTATCAATTATAATTTTAAATTTTACTAGCAGTAAAGTATCCAGGGACCCCTTAACTAAATTTATTGTATGTAAAATGCTAGCTATTTCCAAATAATTTTATTTCTTTATTTGTCCTATTATTATAATATTGGCTATTAGCACGTGAGGCTAAAATGTTTCAATGCTTCTTGACCACCGTAACTAATACGACAAAGAATCTCTAGATCAACGAGACAGTCTGTAATACCGTTAACATAATTACAATCACGGCACACAATCGTCACCTCGTTACTCAATCGGTACGCCAGTCGTTGAAGACTCGGCTGTTTAATTATAAAGGCGAGAACCGCGAGCTGCGAAGTACGGAGACGAGGAGACACGCAGACAGCAGTAGTGTCGAGAGGGTTACTTAACGGATTTATTTATTATAGCTTCGGTCAATACTCAGCCGGACGAAGATATACTTCATATTATCTGTTTCAATGTCTGCTTGCATAGGACCTTTTAAACGTCGTTACACTGCAGTTCTTGTATAAAATATTAATAAAATATGTTAATAAAATTTTTTTTTTTTAAATGCCATAATAGTATATACATAATAGTACGAGATACGATATTAGAATTATATACCGTCATCTGTCATTTGATGATGACAAAGATTATACGTTAGAAATTCTTTATCATCTTACTTTCTCGTTAGGTAAAGGGAAAATACTACCTTCTTACAAAAAGAGATTGGAATTTTTCAAAATTCTTTCACTAAGTGATCGGAGGGATTTGTTGGATTTAAAATTTCTTTATAAAACACTTAACAACAACTATGATAACTCGTTTTTGATATCAAAAATTAAATTGAATGTTCCCATTAGATTTCCACGTAAACCAATAACACCATTAGTAAGACCTTTCCGCAAAACTGTTTTAGGAAGCAATTCACCTGTATCTCGCTTATGTAAAATTTTGAATGAGCACAGTGCTGTTTTAGACCCTTTTGGAAACTCATCAAACAAGTTTCACAAAAAAATATTGTCAAAATTGTCAGCTAACTAATTTATTTTGTTTATATTTGTATTTTATTATCTTACTATTATTGTTACTTCTTGTCATTTTTAACCTTGATTTACTAACAATTAATTATTTGTAAGTTTGTCATCTCCAACTTTATCTTTGCAAGTGGTATTCACCTTAATAGGTAATGCATTTAGTTTTAAGTTGTTTTAAAATTGTATACCTTTGTACGTGTTGATGTATTTACCACTGGTGAATCTTAAATAAATAAATAAATAAATAGAAATCACAGGCCAATATTGTTAATTAATATTAACTTTTTTTGATCATCTTCCATGATTTGTTTTTAATGAAAATCGAACATTAGTCGAGAAAATTCTACACAAGGAATTGGAAAAATATAGATGGTCCACTTTCTCTTTATTCTCTTTATCTATATTTAACAGTATTAGGTTGCCTCGTCAAAAATGTGGCACATCCATGGTACTCACGCTTCTCAGTCACTCTCCTTGCTCGCGCTTGTGACACATATATTCAAAACATATAAATAGACAAGGAATATTGTATACAAGATTATACGGATGATAAAAAAGGTTGTAGTTAGTATTCGTTGACTTTCGTACTGGACAATTAAAGTGAAGAATGTATTCAATACTAAAATACAAGTCCATAATAAATGAGCTGTTGGTATATTATGATTAACTTGAACACTAACAAAGAACGCCCAACCCGCGGCGACCGATTGTGGCGCGTAATTAGGGCCAGATGCGAGCATAACCGCTCGCCAGATTTATGTCTCTTCAGCTGAAATGGGTAAATAAATACGTTTTTTGTTCCGATCCTCCCCAGATCGCAATATACGACTACATCCATCATAGCCCTGATTAAATTCGCTGTTAAAGCGAACGCTACTAATTTATCAATCTAAGCTATTGTGAGCAGTCCGTCCTAAAGCACGCTAAAGAACTTAATTCCATTTCAATTGTGATTTGCTAATACATATTTATTTTAGATTTTATTCCGAAACTTTCCTTTCGAAGTTTCTTTCATGAAACAATAACAGAGCAAGAAAATTAAATCACTTTATTATTATATTGTTCATATGAAATGAAGGGCTCGCAAAATTTGCATTATTTTATATTTCTAAGACTTATTTTAGAAATTTTATCGAAATGTTATACTTGTGAGAATGAAAAAAAAACGATCAAAAGAAACTTTGTTTTTTCTTTTTCAATGAATTCATAAACATCTTACATTAAATATTCAGCCCGCGGTCGTGATTGTTCTTAACAACACATTCTACGAGATACTCAGAAGTGAAGTTTTTATTAACATATTTAGTACTTCTTACATCACACTTATTTACTATATCAACTTATTTGGTTAAATTGAACTTAGAAAACTAAATATATACATGCGTTTTTGTCAATTTGAAATCTTCTGTAATAATGTATTTAATTATATTTAAGTAATTTCTAATTAAACCGCTTTCATTAAGCAAATTCGCTTTGAATTCGACTCTTTATAGATTTACTGCCTACACACCTATCACTCCCTTTCTGACATCAGTAATTTGACATTTGAAAGAATGAGACCAAGCATTGTGTAACCAATACTGTTTGTATAAGTTAATTGCTAATGGTGTTAAGCGGCCGTGCTATGAAAGATATTGAGGTGTATTATGAGTACATTTATTGCTCGCTTTATGTTTTAATAAATGATAATTATCATTTTCATACATGTCACAACTTTAGTCGTAAATCTTTAATATATTACAGTTGCAATGCGTTTATTGTTTCTAAATATACTGTTTACATTACACTTCACTTCACTGTCGTATGCAGGTAGCGACACCACGTGGTGCTTACCTCCCAAGCCGATCGATATGAGATATATATCGAATTAAAAATAGAATAATTTGATTTGATATCTATAACGCATTCCCCGTCTGCACAGACGTAATCTCAAGTGAGCAGGATCAAAGATAAGACGCACCGCACGTCTCCCGAGGGTGGTCCGCGAGCAACTTATTCGAAACGCTAATACTGTACACGAACAGGCTGACATTTCTAAGTTCACTTGGCTTTGTGTGTAGAAAGAGAAACGAATGCTCATTCATGTTTTGGGTGCAATATTACAAATGTACTCATAAAACATTTTATGTATTATACTAGTTACCCGACCCGGCTTCGCAGTATATTGGTCTACATAAAATGTTTATATCGTAATACATACAATTTACACAAAACCTTTAATGAATTACATATTAAACACCTAGACCTGTCTCATGAGTCACTCCTCTTGGTGAAAACCGTAGGAAAACCCGTTCGGCAGTTTTTGGGTTTATATCGTTCAGACAGACGGACAGACGCGGCGGGGACTTTATAATATGTAGTGATTTGGGTTTATTCCGCGATCATACACATTTTTATATTTTCTAAAATTAGATTTTCAACAAAGTTCTCGGTACTCACGAGCTGACTGTGAGCTCTGCTCGCTCGCCGAAGTCGACTGCTCTAGTTTTCTTTACCAAGTTCTATTGTTTTTGTTCTTGTTTTATTGTCCCTATTGCTGCTTACAATATACATATTAATAAAATTTACCCAAAATTATAGAAGTTTGAATCCGACAAAGCAGCCGTCGTCATTTGTACAGTGTACGAAGTATGTGGATGTTTTCATTGAGAAAGAGAACAAGATAACAAATATTTTATACATATTATAATCAATAGCTAACAATAAATATGTACTGTATAAAATATCTGTCATTGTGCACGCGGAGAGCACGTGCTAGGTTTAAATTGTATCTAATAGGTATAGTATTAACTAACATATTCATTCTGAGACAAAATAAGCAAACTTTACATCCCTAAAGTTATACGGTTTTTAGAAATATACTACAAATTTTATATCACATTGTAGAGAAGTACGTCAGCTACACCAAAGCAAAAAATAGACGCATGCTGCTTCCTCCGGTCGGAAGACACGCTACTTGAGAGAGTCGCGCAGTCCCGCATCGCGGGACTCTTGACGGCCCTCATTAGGAACTAGGAGGTATTCCGCGGCCCGCGGGAGCCGTGCGTTGCGATCAAAACTTTGCAAATACTTTCATTTCCATAATTAACTTTATTCCTCCGCCTCGTCTACGTAACGAGCTGAACGCGACGCCGCGCCGTCTCCACGCGCTAGTTGTACAAACAAAGGTAATTCAATCTCGGCAGGTAGACGCTTATGTACTCAGGGCTTAAAATACAAACGGCTATTCCGCATTTATTAAAACAAACAAAATTATACAAAACAAAGTTATTTATAATATTTTCTGTACTATCACTATTACTGTACGCACAATACGCGCCGCATCCGTGTTGGTTGAGCTTAAGTTGCTTAGTCACGTACATGTACCTGTAAAGCGAGTGCTGTACATGTATGTGATAGTAGAAACGTTTCGGCATTCCATTGTGATGGCACAGAAGAAGTAACGCTTGTGTTTAACGTCTTTATGACAAGTCTCGCCAGCCGTCGCCGAGCACTCGTGGACGGAGTTCCGCTCTTTCTCGGCGCACGCCACTGACTCCATATTTATCTGAAACCCGAGCTGTTCGGGATTCTGTCACAATAAATAAGAACTCGTTAACAATGAAATGTTATAAAGTTATTGTTACTTCGTCTCGTCTCCTCTGAGCTAGATGTCCTTTCACTAACACACATTTGTCCAATTGAATCAACTCCACTACACACAAGCTGATGTTGCCATACTCATCATGGCTTGGTGCTGAACTTCTATGTAATTCTTCAACATCATCATCAATATCTCTTAAAATTAAAAGCTGCTTATAAATACTAATTCGGTACTGATAGTTTTACGTGAATACAAAAAACAAATAACCATATAAGAAAGTTAACTATTTATAATATTAATATTAATTATATTGTACAAAACCTGCTTACGAATCATAAAATATAAAAACTAAGTAAAGTTTGATGAAGAAATTATATATAAAAGGGACTACTAATGACCGTTTTCTAATGAAAGTTATTACAATAAGCCCGTCGCCCGCTGACTCCTCCCGCTGCGACAGGACGCTCGCCTCGACCCTAATGATCGTAAACACTTGAATGCAATTAAAGCACATTGTTGATCATTACAGGTTATCATCAATGATTCTATTCAAATATGAAATATACCTTTAAAAAAAAAACCAGTTTAATTCATTTTAAGAACATGACTTTTTTAAGTTTGTGCAAGATTCAAAAGCATTTAAGTTTTTTAATCAAAATGTTGAGACCGTCCCCTGATCCTTAAGATCTGCCTATTAGCATGACAATCGTCGCGAGCGATGACAAGCGTCACTTACACCTGCCCCCTACGACGTCGCCGGCTCCGTCGACTTCCCGCTCATTGCAGAATCGCGCTTACGCCAATGTAATAAGAATTACAATGGTCACATTGTGTTTGTTTACACTAAGACGTGATGAATGTGTCGAAAACAGACACAATCAGACTGATCGACAGACGCGCGGTACATACAGTTGGGACTGAAACTTGTCCAACGCTTGCACCGCTTGCAAACTTGCAACACTTAGTTGCACTGCCCATTTCTTATGTTGTTAATACTCATTTTATTTTTATCTCAAATATATGCTATGCGCGAGTCTTAATTTATGTAAAGAAAGGTAAGCAACCATAAAGTCGTAGTTCACATTTAGTTAAGTATTTAAATCGAACGTTTAAGCGCCTGTTTCTACTTCATAAAGTATACAATTCAAATTTAGATACGTCGTATATCTATTTAATACATGACCATTTTTTTACATAAACTTAATACAAATAAAGTCAAATGAGTAGAAATGTCAAATGCAGAGCTTTCATTTTTGTTCGCATCGGTTCGACGCGAAGCTCCATTGTCATGATAATGCCGCGCGCCCACATGACATCGACACGGCCACGACACCACGCAGCCAATAAAGTCACGCCTCTAGAGATCTCATCAAGGAATGTCACGTCAGGTGCAGCGTCTCGTTTGCGTCGGTAAAGCGCGATCCTGCGTCGTCATCGCGACGGAGCGGCCGCTGCGTGTCGCCTAAGTTGCGGGGCGGCCCGACGCCCACACCGCCACACGCCGACAACGAGACTGCGACACGAATTGTTTTGTAAACATGCAATGTTCGGTTTAATTGTTTTAGTTAGTGTCGTAACAAATGTTCTAACATACAACGTATTCAATATTGAGGTTAATCATTCGATTTACAGATACATATATATTACGTAGTTTTGATATTAATTACAATTTGATAAATATTATACGGCATCAAGACCTCGAAATTGAAAGATTAAGAAATTGAAATACTAATACTTTTCGGTACTGTACCGTATACAGTCACTACGGCTGCGATTTTTTAATTTAATTGCAAATGACGATTCTTAATTGATGTGATTCTTTGAATTTGATATAATTTATTTTGACATTGCCAAAATGTTTTCATTGACAATTTATTACCGATCTAAAGATTTATACCAATATGTCTCATTAATAAGGATGTCCGACTCGTCCCTCACACGAGCGCTCGGCTATAGCTGGTGAGTGCTATAACATCTAGCAAGTCGGTGATACTTTCCCGAGCTCCACGGAACCCTACTGTTTCATTGTCTTAAACCACCTTTGTAGAACGTTTTGTAATCGGCAATAAGTTATTACGCGGAGCAATAACTTCGTGCCAGTGGACATTCTCGACTAACGATTGAATTACTTGACTATTTCTGTCGAACAGACATCTTGGCATTGAAAACATTATGTTCTTGTCCTCATTCAGTTGACTTGACATTATGAACTTTCGAAATAGACGGAACATACGATGTTGTCCCACGCAAAGGCTTGTCTGCCAACATTCACTTTATTTCATTCTACTAGGTATCACTTTATTAGGTAGTGCGGACTATTAACAAATCGATGATAAAAATGCTTAGGCAGAGTGAGATCACATGCGAGTCTTTACGACTCTACGGTGCGGATACGCGTGTGTGTGCGTGTGTGTGTGTGTGCGTCGGCGGTGCACTCCGGGCACTCAATCATTTAGCGGCCCTGCATCATGCATGCGTCGGCCGCGCGAGCACTACTACACGACTACACAGCTCTTGCATTGATAAATACGTGCGTGTCGCTGCGCCCCATTCAATTACACTAAGGTTCGGATCGAACGGCGAGTGCGAGCGTGGGTGTCTGATGATCGAATATGGAAAGAGCAGAAATCAATCGCGAATTCAAAGCAAAATTATCTGTCGGAAATTTAAATTGTTGTTATCATAATTTATTTTGGCTTTAGATATCGGTCACCGATATTAAAAAAAGCTTACATTGAATTTGATAGAATCACTTAAATGATTTCTTACACTTACGTGCTACGTGAAAGTATTATTATCGTGAGCAAATACTTGGCTTCACACAATTTTCTTGGATGAAAAGAAGAAACTGAAGGATGGAAAAAAGCATTCCACTTCGAAAACTAGTTCGTCTTCCTGACTGTATATTATTTAAATGGTATTATTTAAAGAAAATTAATGTACTACCTATCCAGTGTTGAGTCTTTGTGCCGGCCTGACTGATTGTAAAACGCCACTCATCAGCTGACCTGTTATTCTACCCCCAGACAGCAATACTGAAGTACTGTTGTGTTTCCATTTAAATAGTGAATTAGTCAGTAATACTGTTAGGTGAACCACGAGAGACATCACATCCTAGCTCCCGTTGTTGTCGAGGGTCGACACATTGGCGGTGTCAGAAATGGCTTATATTTCTTACACGTTTAATGTAATGTCGGGTCCTTCTCATCATCGTAGGGCGCACACGAGCGGCTCGGTCTATCTTACAATATTACTGTTTCATGAAAATCGTATGTTATGTGGAGACATAAGAACAGGCAATAGCAATTATCATAACTGACGCTTGTGTAATTTAATTTCATACTCAAACAATGTTTCGTGTCACTTAGCAAGACGCCGAACGAGGCGCTGTCACGCGCGCTGATTTACAACACGGCCGACAACTGACCCCGGATCAGATTCAAGTTTTATTAATACCATTTAAATTTATTCAAAGTAAACTTTACATTACAAGTTTTCTCTGAATCCATTTGAATATCTCACGAGATACACCGTTGTAATTGATTATTTGGATCGACATAATTGAATGAAAGCGGCTTAATTGTGAGATTATCGCCGCTAACCGTTTCTGGTAAGGTATTAATCATTATAATTCCGATATTATAACAGCGCTCATACATTAAAGGTTATTTCGGTGACGTCACCCTGACTCTTCTTAATATAATATGTTAATGAAGATTTATGTATTTTTTTATAGGATAGTTGATACCTGTATCGTAGCTTACAAATACGAAGGTTTCTTTAATACCAATGAATGAATTAAAAATGATATAATTAAACTTCACCCTATCCGTCTGTCAGTGTCAAATAAAATATCTCAATTTTGGGTATCTGCATAAATTGAATGTCAATAAACCTTGCCTGGTTTGGTATTGACGTTGCGACAGTCGCAGATGAGATGCGGGCCATTATCTCGCGTTCCAAAGCTCGGAGTTTGTCTTCGCACCAACTCATTATGTTAGCAAATATCTTCGCAGATTTTCATATAATTCTCTTCTGGCAGTTAAGTGAAATCATATGTTTATTCTACGCTTCATTTCAAGTTCCTTGATTCGTGATATTTAAGTTATTTAATTTTAATTATTGTTATCTATATTAAGTAAAATAAGGTTGAAATTCAATGTAATACTAGTGAATTTTTCTGTCACGATATTCTCAGAAGCTGTCTCCCGAACTCTCTCCGAGCGTATTGGGTTATGAGGTTTAAGAAATTAAGAATGCACCTTTATTTGTGGACATACTTCTATACTACATCTTGCAGCCAATGAGAAAACGGCCGCCGTGGCCGGAATCGTGAAGGGGAATCGTAATGGATCGTTCGTTCATCACCATAATACGACTAGTGAGATTTTATGGTTGAACGCATTTAACTTTAAAATCAGGAGCTACCAGTACAATTAATAATTTTGAATATTTTTGAGTTAGATAGTGCGTTTATTGAGAAAGGTTAAAAGCAAGAAGATTTTCTGTTATAGGTGGTAGCAGCGAAACAGTAATCGTAAATATAACTGACTTAAGAAACTCTACTGGGGTTTACTGTTAAAGATGCTCTTGGATATGTTCTCATCGTGTGTAAAACAGACACAATAGTAGGCGAAGTGTGTTGCTACGACATTATATTATGAATGTGAGGTTTTAGGAGTTAATCTCTGTATTTGAGAAATATCATTGAATATTAAAACTTTTTCTTGAAAAGATCGACAATGTGCCAATACTAAAAGTTGAATAAAAATACGCGACAAAACTCGGCAGGCGACCCCCGCGCGACGTAACCGCGTGACGCGAGTCACACAGAGTAACTCCGCTGTAGCCGCGGAATGTAACATTGGGTTCATTCAACGATGCACTTTCACTATGAAAAACGAGATGAACAAAGGAAAATAAGTAATATAAAATCGTCGCTGTAAAATTATATATTCAATAACACTCATAACGTTGATTAAAGTGCTATATTTGAATACAATTACATACAATTACAACTGTAAACGTCCTCCCGCTTAGTTCGTTTTTAATCGATATTAAGACACGAGGGTAGAGGGTCGTCACTCGCGCCGTGACCCGCGGCTACGACGAATTGCACACGCGCTGAGGGAGACGCAGGACAGACGCAGGACGGCCGCAGGCGGAGACGGCGCCGCCTTACCTGGATGAGATGTGATCGACTAACTACTGCGTAATGAAAAACCGAAACATCGCAGTGGTGCAGAACGCGACACGGACACAAATGTTCGTTTTATATATTATTTAAATAAGCACTGTTTATTTTACTCAATAGTGACGCCGCTCGATCTAATTTAAATATAAACATTTCCCATATATAAGCTATATAAGCCTTCTCCTCAAAAAGAGGAGAGGAGGCCTTTAGCCCAGCAGTGGGACATTCACAGGCTGTTACGGTATTTCCCATATTTATATCGTAAGTTTTAAATATTACTATCCAATCTAATATTGTAATTGCAAAGTAAATAATAAACAAATGCGATTGTCATTTCTCATCTAAGGATTCATCGTTCTTACCCAATTACCCGCAGTGGCCATGTGGCGGAGCGATAACAAATATTTGTCTGTTTCCAGAGCTCGTCTTCAGAAATATATTAATCCCGACGACGAAATCCAGAAACAGATATAACGTTCGGTATTTTATAATACCAGGGTAAGCTTTCAAATATTGTTATTCAAACGAATACCAACTGAAACTGAATAAAACATTAGATCCTATATTTCTAACGGCAAAAGATTTAAAGGGCAGCCGTGTGTCCGATAACAAATGTGAATATCCTAATAGCTACTCATTGACAACCCGAGGCCGAGCCTCGACTAAACGAGCTCCCGGGCGCGTGACGGCGGGCGACGAGCAGACGCAGCACGTCGGGCGGCCTGTTAGGTGAAACCATTAGCCGTATCTCGCCCGCTGAAGCACGACACTCGAACTTGTGAAACCGACTTTCGAAATGTTAATAAAACATCGAGCGCACTGCTTGTGAGGCTATAGCTTAATTAACAATAAAATAAAACTTTTGCTTCTTGGGAACAAACTGTCTCAAAACACGGTAGGTACGAATAAAAGTACCTGCGGTGATGTTGGTACAGTGCTTTTCAATAAACATGTAACGCCTCTTGATCTATTATATACAAATCTCAACTTAATCTTAATTCGATGAAACATGATGAAATATACTATACACAATATCATACCTTGCCATGTTTTATTAGAAAAATACACTTACTTAAAACTCAAAATATCCCAGTCATGACTAAATACCTTCTATATACATTCGCAAGAAAAAGTTTGAAGTTTATTCTACCACTGATTTATTATCCGAGATATTTGAAGTAAAATCTACTATTTGGTAGAGCGGAACTTAATGTGTGTTCCTCATTTTTTAACACTGCCAAATATATATTTTATTTTAAAATTAATTGTAATACAATAGCATATATTATACTCAAAGTATTAAGTTAAAAGTTTTAGTTGAGCAATCCCGCAGATGGTTCACTCATACGCCTCATTTTCCTTTAAGAGAGGTAATACTATCGCAATGATTGCGAGTGGAGTGCACTGGTGTTACAAGGAAGCTCAATTACTGCGCTCCGCCGCGCCTGCCTCCGTGTCGACTCCGAGTGACTTGCATTTGTCAACGACGCACTCGCTCCGCCGCACCGCCCGCGCCCTCGTGGAAAAGTATTGGAACTTTCAAAGGCATTGTGCTTCACTCCCGCTGAGTGGTGACCATTAATTTCCGACCCATTGCTATACGCTTCCTTCGTGAATTTAATGGACATATTTCATATGCAGTGAGTTCTTTCGCTTATCAATGAAACGCTTGTAGAGATCTTACAGTGTAGGTATTTCTTATTACATAACATACCCATATGATATACTAAAAATAAATGCACAAATACTTTTTATTTGTATATGGTAGGATATATGATATGTGGCGGCCCTTCAAGTATATAAAAGTATATTCGTAAATTGACTTGTAACCTTATGATTGATTACTTAAGAAATTTGAGAAATATAAGCATTTGCAGATGGAACAGATCACTAAAGTCCATTCCAATTACAAGCAGCCAAAGCAAGACCGTGTCCAAATGACGTCGGAGCTTTATCAAAATGGGCTCTTCAATCAGAGGGACCGCACGTTTGTTCCAACATTCTCCAGAATTGATTAATCAAAGGTTCTCTTCTATTTGTATTTAGAAAATACGTGGTCTCGTTAATGATGCACAGCACCACGTAACGAATGCATTGTATGTTAAAGATAAAATGTTGTACCTATTTAATTATTTCTATGTTTTATATGTGACATAACAAAATTAATTTCGAACTAAGTATCATTGAACGTTGATAGTTAATTCGAAATTCATTCTAGAGCAGTATTTTAAAATTGCGAGGGGTGCTGAATGCCAAAGTGTTAAAATATTCTAAATATTCCCGCGAGCATGCGTCTGGCTCCCGCGCTGGGATCATCCACCACGCTGTATAATTCATAGAGAAAAATTGCAAAGTCCAAGCGAGCGCGACTCGAGGTATTAAGCTTCGGATCTCTTAGGGTCGAGCCCTATTCTCCACGTGTTGTCGCCCAAATCTAATTTATCATATCCTTCTCATAAATCATGCGTTCAATTGAGACACTTTTTTATCTTTTTGCATTTTCAATTTATTTTATTTAAAACTTATATCGGCATATATTATTATCGGCACGTACCAGGAAACATGTAAACATTTGTGCTTGTAGTTACACTGGAAGAAACACACACAATACTAAGTGTTGCTGCTTGTCGGTAGAATATATTATTATGATGAGAGGGTGGTACCTACCCGGACGGATTTGCGCACAACCCATTCGCCAAGAAAATCCAATAAAGTGGATTGTGTTGATGATATTTTCTGAAAAAAAATTTCTGCGATAACACAAAAATTGACGGATATCAGGCGGAAACCTTAGACAAGCCTGCCTGATGTAATTCCATCCGGATAGTCAGTATGAAAGTTAATTATAATATTTGAAATGTCTGTGTGTTGGTACTGCATGTGCCACGTTGGAGTTTTTCATCATTCGTTATCTTTTTGACAGTGAAAGCGAATAAAAGCTCGTAATACAAGAGAAACTATTCTCCTTTAAGTGGGCGATAAATAAACGATGACTCTTATCATGCTCAGACAGCAAATTAATGTTTTACTCGTTTTATATTATAAAAGCGTTTATTGAGGCTTCGATAAGACCTCGTCTCTATTATTAAATAAGTGAAGTTCTATATTGTTCTGGATTAATGTAATATGTCCTCAATCAATAATAATTGTATGTGATAATTATCTGTATCATTACGTTTATTTAATCACGATGTACGGGTCCGACAAATCCGACGAGTTTTCGTTACCCTTTATGAACTTATCCACCGAGCTGGTTCTATGAACTCGGACGTGTCAGATATCATTACCGCTTTACGGCCGTAATCCCTCCATTTTCAGACACGTTCCATAAATTTCTCGGTTTACGACTCAACGCGAACTGCATCAACTTTAATAACAACACACAACATTCTTACTTTCATTTATGAAATATTATATTCATTGTTTGATAAATAAACCAAATAAGTACATTAGTCAATAATTTGTTCAACAAAGGGAACTAGTGTCTAACTTCATCTCTAAGATACTGATGGCTCTGAGAGTGAGAGTCACTATTAAAGGCAATATAAATTATTTAAAAAAGTAAGATTAAATAAAGTATTGTGATAGTCGTCGTTCACTGTACTGCCGTGGGTTTAGATTCTTACAAATAAATAGCTTCCTTAGATTGTGGAACATTAATAGTATACTTCGTTTTACTGGTAGTGGGCTTTGTGCAAGCTCGTCTGGGTAGGTGCCACCCACTCATCACATATTCTACCGCAAAACAGCAGTACTTGGTATTGTTGTGTTCCGGTTTGAAGGGTGAGTGAGCCAGCGTAATGACAGGCACAATGGATATAACTCTTGGAACTTATAATGGACCTCTTACCATCAGGTGGCCCATTTGCTCGTCCGCCTACCTATTCTATAAAAAAAGTAAAAAAAAAGAAAATTAGTATATTAGCACTTGTTGGGTCGGACTTACTCCGCGGGTTATTGCATTCACCATTAATACCTACTCGTACTGGTACAGTCGCGTCTTATAATTATGTTTACATTTTACATTCAGGTCTTAATCGCGATCATACCTTATTTTGTCCGACATATCGACAGCGTAGCAGCTGTTGTGTTCCCGAGCCGATTGGGAGTTTCGAGTTTTTGTTCTTTTGTCTTTATGTATAGTGGTAGTTTCTGGTTTGACAATCAATAAATAATTGTAATGCTCATACAATGTAATGCTATGTTGCATATATGTATGCAGTGTTGCTGCGAACACACTACAGCAAAATAATCGTACCACACGAAAGACGTTCGAGGCAGTTCCGTCGCGATTAAAATTTATATTTTTTTTCTTTTCAATCGCCACACACACTAAGCCGCAGTAGTAACTTAGGTCCGTCGAAAGCACCTTTGGGTGATAAGCTCGATTCAGTGGCTTATTCCTGAGTTAAACGCTTTCACGCTTAGGTACGCTAAGTTTGCCCAATTCCATAACAACCGCCTTCACACATTTTATCCGTTATTATGTATGTCATTTCCGTTTCAAATAGTGGGCGCATATTTATATAACCAGTTCGAGCTTGGCAGTAATTATAAACAGTAACTACTGAGCTTTTTGCCAGTTACAAGCAGTATAACGTAAGGTAATATTAAACGATCCCCAGATGTGTTGTCACGACCACTGATAACAAGTATTATTATGGTGTAAAGTATAACTTGTAACTTATTTCTCATATCTTGTCTCAAACTCGTCAGATATTCTACCGCTAAAAAGCAATACTTAGTATTGTTGCATTCAGGTTTGAAGATTGATCACTCACTCTTGTCTTGTCAATGCGCCACCATGTCTGTAGTTACACTGCTAGATTTTCTTACATCGTCAACCATTTATCACGCGGTGACCACTTACCATCAAGTGGTACATTTGTCATTTCGCCTACCTATAACATAACAATGTGTTTATAAATGAATGCGGTCGTTTTCTTGTTCGTCTGTATTTATTGATTCAATTGTACATTTACTTGGCCGTGCTGTTACACAGAATCACAAAGGGCCTCAACTCGCCTCTCGTATGTGATTACAGCGTTCACGAATACTCTTCCGCCCGATAGCGTAACCTGACATTAAACAACACCATTAATTGCCCCACTCGAACCCTGTCATCAAAACACTTGCTGCTATCATTTCATTCACACGACTCGTCTATTATAGACCTATAATAAATACATTTCTTGTAAGTGTTTTTATACATGCGATTAGGTCGGTAAGGTGTTATTTATATTATAAATTTAGTTGAAAACTTTCAAAAGCATTAGATATGACACGAAAAAAAAAGCTGAACTCTCAAAACATCTGCTTGGCAACAAAGTGTGTCAATTGAGTTAAGAGATCTTCAAGAAATGCATCTCTGTTTAGTAATGCACGACGTCGTTTGTGAAAACAAAGCGGAAATAAAACCGTGGATTGAGAGCGCTCGAGGGATGTGCTGAGACTCGTGACACTCGACGTGACACTCGACGGACACTCGACGGAGCTCTCGGGACGCAGACGCGACGCCACTCGCGACTGCTGCCGCTTGTCGCCGCGTTGATGACTGCGCCTGCAACACTCGCAATGCGCTCGAATTAACCTGCTCCGTGACACCGTGAACTACCCACCGTGGCCTACGAGTCCAAGGATGTTACTGTTCTATTTATTTAAGCAGTTACTATTGACTTAGTAAATTATATTTCATGGTATAATTAATATTCTTGGTCCTCAATCAATATTTTAATTTTTTCGTAAGCGAATTTGATAAAAGTTATATTAGTGTATTCATACATACAAATGTTTTTTATTCATTGTGAATATGTATATTTGTAATTTAATATTGCGATGTTGCAGCGACACGACGTCAGTCGACTCGCGCGACTCGTACCGCTGCACATTATCATGCAAAGTTGCTTACTCGCTAGTCGCAGCCATCGAACTGCGCTCCGAAGCGTCTTCAGCACAACTTTTACTGTCTGCCGACTAAATGAATCCTTCCTCGCGTGCTGGCTCCGACTGCATTACAATATAATATCATAACTGAAGACAACGATGTTCAATTATAACGTGCACTAGTTTTAATTGCAATTAAGGAAATTGCGTGATAGTGTTGTAAACTAGGGGTTGTGAAATTGCTAATCGAATCTTAGGTATCTACCCCTCTACGTTGTACATACAGTAGTTACATACATATGTATCTTATGTTATTCAAGTCACTTATATTTTATATTTATCTTTGCAAATATATTTTTACGGGCCACCACTCATAGCGACTCCGCGAGGTATTTTGCCATCAAACAGCAATACTTTATATTGCTGAGTGCATGTAGAATGGTGTTGGGCTGTCTGCGCATTGAGGGTAAAGAGTTGGTTATATATCTCAAAGTTCCCGTGTCTATGGGTAGAGATAATCACCTACGATCAGACTGCGAGTTTGTTTGTCAACCTACTGACCAAACATTTTATTTTAGCAACCTAAGAAACACTTGGCTCAAGTTCGTAAGCGTCGGAACCATCAAAGTATTTGTATCTATAGAATAGAATAATATACAAATACGTTAGCACAACTTCCTATTTGCCGTTTTTGGTATATTCGATACCGCAGACAAATAGTTTTAATTACATTAAGAACTTTTGGTGACGTCACTTCAACAGAAAGGCCTATAGGCCGTAACACCGTATAAAATATCGATATTAAGTAATATTAACTTCTTACCTAAGCGAGGCGAGAAGGCGTTATACCCTGTCATTATTAGCCGTAATGTTCGGCCGCGGGAACGCTTCTAATCTATTCTTAAAGACCGAAGGGATGAAAAAACTAAATTGCTCTCCATTATACCCTTGAAAATTACCAACTAATTTAAAGAAATTTAAACAAATTATTTCATCATAGTAGTGATGAAATAACGCTAAAAAGATATTACCAAATTTATCAACAAAAAAAAATAGGTCGATTACTTAATATAAAAACATTTATCCTTTTAATTGTCACATTATACTAATGTACCCGCCATTTATATAATGCGACATCTTAAGCGACAGTTTAGCGTCGTTATAACATGAATGACAATAAGTCATAGTCAAGAAAACGATCGCCACCGAGAGAGCTAGTAAAGAGCGAGCGGGAGAACTCGCAGGGATACAACGGCGCCGCTCCGCTACAAACAACTGGCAACGCCAACAACAACAACACAACACAACTTAGACCATTAGCATGCTTTATTTCTTACTTTTCCTATTTTTGTCGTTTATTTCACCCTCCTCTCCTCAGTGCTGGGGAGAACACACCCAGTCGCGTCGACAGCAATATTTTTTTTTTATAAAAAGCCGAATTAGTCCGTATTTTGCAATTGTAAATTACTGAAACATAAATATTATTTATCGATGACCTAATTTTAATATAATCAGTTGGTGCCACGATCAGCGTTGTCTTAGAAGTGACAAAGGCTTGTATCTAGATATATAGGAAAACCATCGTAATAAACGGCAAACAACTAACCTCGACAAAATATTTGCAAGGCAGAATAACTTTAATATTTCTTAAACAGAACATTACATTATATAATAATAAATAGTACATTGTATATAAATAAAACAGAACAGTTAGACGATCTCAAACGATCTCAAATGGTACCCAGTTCGATGAGACCTACCCCCCGCAGTGCCGCAGCCCACTCTTTCACTGCATTATGCAAATGGTATCAACAAAAGCCCTCAATTTTGCACGCAAAACTCTTGTAATCTGACGATTTTACAAAACACAATATTTTCATTACGCACTTCGAGGGTCCTTGGAGAAAAAACAAGATTACTTTCTGAAGTTTGAAGCGAAATGACGCTTAAGCGGGGCTAACTCAATTTGCGCACAGTTCGGGTGGAGGCATATTTACCCCTCGTGGCCACGGCCGGTGGATTAACTCGATTATCAAAATTCACGGGGGCGGTAATGGCCCGATAATACGAAGCGACGCGCACCGCGCACTGTCAGCGAGCGCGTTCCGGTCTAACGCGATCTCGGCAGCACTCGGGACCTTTTCAGGATTCATTCTACCGAACTAATTACCTATTATTGGTGATTTTATAATTGTTAAACTGCTTCAATGTAAATTATTTCAATTTTCGATCGAATCGTATCTGTGAAATACATTTGTATCTTCGCTAATCTACATTAGAGGAGGCGGCGCAGAGTGGGACGAAAGACCCGCGTGTTGCCCGAATGCTCGATATTTAATTAAAGAATCGCTTGTGACGAAGCCGCGTGTTGCCCGCGGACCCGCGCGATTTAACCTTATTGGGGACTTCGAAACACCGCCGGCATGAAATAAATACTTTCTTGAGTCGAGTTTCGCTCCCTGTCTCCTTAAAAACTAATTTAGGTTTACTTCCGCCAAATTCCTTACGCGATAACATATATTACGAAAGACGTTCTTTTGATAAACTTATCTATATAACCAACAGCTCAGCTCAACTACAGCTCAATATATATATATATATATATATATACATTTTGTCAACACGTTGATGACTATATTAATCACACATATTTTAAAAGATTAGTTTAATTAAAAAATACTTATTTACAAATAGGTAAATAAGACTATGTATAAATTTATAAAAGAATTAGCAAAATTAATAAAATCAACATTTATATTTACACAATTATCAATGAAGCACTAAAGCATTGATCTCAGTATTATTTTTTAAATATTTCGACTTTGGTCCGGCTACCTACCCTCTGGAGCGGAGCGGTATCCATAAGCGTCAATCAATCTGGCAAACTGTGAGTAAGTGCTCATCGGGTGGGTGACACGGGAGTTTTCGAACCAAATGTAACCGCGACACAGCTCGCATAATATAATAGCAGATTCTAAGGGCAGTTTAATACACGTGTTATTGCGATTGCGATTACGCTGCGTAAACAATGTCCCGATATGATCGCGCGGTTATTTATATGCAATTAATTCGGCCGCCACTATAATTGAGCCTGCGCCGTGCGGGCCGGGCCGCCTTCAGCGTCGGTTGCCTCGCCGCCCTCCCGCGTGTTTGCTCACCGAATTACCCAACACGACCCTCGCCGTACACCACACACCGACACTACGTAACCTTTGTAATCATTTCTATTCTATTATTTTATTGTGAAATCACAAGACATTAAAAAGAAAATAATGAATTAATTTTATAAAACCTAATTTATTTATACACAACGTTAAAAATATGGAAATAACGAATTCCTAATCGAATTTGTGTTTGTAATAGTTTTAGACTTTTTTTATAAAATAAGTAGGCGAACGACTAATGGACCACCTGATGGTAAGTGGGCACCATCGCCCGTGACATGACATTGGCATTGAAAGAAATGTTAACCATCGCTTACATCGCCAATGCGCAACCAACCTTGGGAACTAAGATGTTATGTCCCTCGTGCCTGTAAATACAATGGCTCACTCACCCTTTAAACCGGAACACAACAATAACAAGTACTGCTGTTTTGCGGTAGAATATCTGATGAGGGTACATACCCAGACGAATTTGCACATAGCCCTACCACAAGTTATATAATACTCAAAATCAAATTATATCGAAGCGCTTTTTACCATTATTTTATTTCCATAAGTAAAAAGTGATAAATTATAATATCCAAGCAACATGCTTCCTCCATGTCCCAGAAGTAGCAAACACGAGCGCGCGGAATTATACTTCAAATGATAAAAACTGTTTGCGGACGTAATTGAATGTGAAATGAATTCAATGAGAGTGGGGAGCTGGAGATCAAAGCGGAGCCGCGGGCGCGCCTTGTATAGACTCCTAATTCATTTCAAACAGTTGCACTCCCCTGAATCTTCAATGCTTTCACCTAAGAGATAATCACTTTATAATAGTTTAGTTAAACAATACTTTAGAATTATATTCTTTCAAATGTGCGTATACGATCGATCGTCGGTTTTAACGGTTTCACATTTGACACGGTAATGTGCATAACTTTACATTTATATTACTTTTTACACAGGTATCGTGTCGGCCTACGTCAAAGCATGGATGCTTCTGCAGATAATCCGGATAATCCGCGCTCCGCCACTGTCGCGCTTTCGCACGTGTCGTCTGTGAGCGCCTTTACATAGTAATGTCCCACCCGCGAGCGAAATCCGCACAAGATATTAAACATTTTCGTATTACTTTATAACGTGATGCCTATTCGTTTTCAACTATACTTGTTAATCATATTAAAATTTGTTAAGAAAGTTTTATTAAACGTAGATACATAATTATGTACTCTGTAAAGCGGACGAGCAGTTTTAGGATTGGAAGACGTGCGTAAGTAATCGTAAAAAGGGTATATTGTGCGGTGAGATCTATTAGAGACTGGTGTCGCCGCGTAGAGGCCGGATTCGTAACGTTCGAACGGCAAATGGGCAAGAAATAAGGTACCCGTATAATGTATACGTTTATAAGTATTTATAACGTTATGTTTTTCTATACAATTACATTCGTTGTCACTAAATTTATGTTTATTAATATATAGGCGTATAGGCGTATCAGGTGGTCGATGTGAGCGGATGTCCTCACCATCAGACACTATGTGTAGGCGATATGAGGGTACGGGTAACAGATAACCAATCCAGAATCACTCAAACGATTTACTAATCACTGTTAACACAATTATAATAACGAGTCGTAAGACAGTTTCTAGACGTGTTGTCTGTACGGCGTCAAGCAATGAAGTGTCGCGTCGCCCACTCGCACCGACCCATCTAGACTCCGTCGAAGCGTTGTGTAAAACTGACAACGCTTGCGGCTCATTTTCAAAACAACTCCTGTATTGTTGACATCACCGACAAATATATAATGATTACTTCCGTGTTTACATATTCTTGTACCATTGCGAGGAGTTGAATATAAGCTAGTTACCCGACCCTTCCATTCGTGACCGGCAATTTGTTTCGTAAATCAAATAACTTCACCTCACCCTCTGTACCAGCGCTGTTAACCCATTCAACCGCGTTAATGTGATAACGTTTATAATATTATATTTAATTTATATTTAGGATTATTTGAATTTGTATCCGAAAATACCTTGAGATCTGTCTTAGCCTGCATCCTCACTTCACTTTGTGACTAACTTACCCTAACTATACACACGTGAGATACGAGAGATAAGAGAATATCCATTCTGTAGATATACATTATATTGTACCAATTAGGGTCTTGGACGAACTAGGCGTCACTCGCTCGCAGTCGATGAATGTAACATCAGCGCGATAAGAATGTTGACGTGACACCTCGTGGTGGCTCATGTCAGACGCCGCGGCTTCGCTGTCCACAACACAGCTTTAGACTATGATGAGCTCCTCTCTGCAGATAAATGTCCGCGGTCCGGTATAATTTAATTAACTGTTTTGTCGTGCGCGTGTTGGCAAGAGATTTGTAGATCGCGTGCACTTTGTACCGAAGTACACATGTCGTCGACGTCGTATCGTGCAGACTTTGCATAAGTTAGTTCCCGAGGCTCGCCGATGACGGCGGCGCAATGACAGCGTCGGCTAGACCGTCTAGACGCGCAGTTTACGACCTGCCTATTGTCGTACAAATCTTCGACTAGCTGTTCTCGGCTATCATAAAGTACGACATACAGGACAAGGGCATTCGTTATAAGGCACCATGATATGTCGGTAGCTCGTTACCGAACCGCCCGTTCGCTCGGTGAGTCCCGAAGGCCGAGGGGCTCGAGAATCACACCGAGTACCTTACCGGAATATAATTTGATTTGATATTTGAAATAATGATGCAAAATAAACGAAATCGAATGTCATCTCATCTCGTCTGCGTCAATAATAATATTTGCCACTGTGGCTGCACAGACGGCTGAGTGTAACCTGTAATATAATAGATAGCCTCAAAGAAAGATTGTCTGCGTAAGAAAATTATTTTTAAATAGTGTATAAAAAGTTATCAGCACTTTTAGATAATATGCGGCAGACGAGAATAATGTCCGCTTAAAAGCCAGGTTGGCAGGGGCGAGCCCTAAGTGTCAGGGTTTGTCAGAAGTATGGATGACAGTTCGGCTATTTGTTCGAGCCGGCAAAGAGGTGCTTGTGCCGAGGCGTCCCGTTTGAAGCGCCTCTCGACGCTGACGTCACGACAGCGTCACGTCATCGAGAGCCCACTTTACCAGCGGCCCAACAGTCTATACCATAACTATAACATATAAAAAATACATATATATTAAATATATATGTAATATATATTAATATTGTACCTTGCGTTTGTTTCATCAACTCTAATATAGATATATATTATGTTTTTCAGGTCCTCCGGGCCCTCCCGGCAAGCGTGGTAAGAAGGGCAAGAAGGGAGATTCGGGCGAACCAGGACCTCCGGTACGTATCTTTCTTGTCTTAATATATTATAATTTTTTTGTCGTAATCGTAAATAATAAGAAAAAAATATTTTTTGTATTTATTTTTGTACCTCTTTTACGTTATTGATGGAGTAAATATTTTTGGATGGTATGTTTTTTTTTTTTAATTTTATTTTATTTACATTTATTTACAGGGTTTGATGGGAGCTCCTGGGAAGAATGGATTCCCGGTATTTGTTTTATTTTTTTAACCTCAACTTAAGTTTTTCTATGTTCCTTTCTTATATACTTCCTGATATTTCGGAATATATATAATTTTCGCACTGTATTTTAATTAATCCCTGTTTTCAAAATTGAGGTAATTTTCTCTTTTATATTTTGACTAAATTAATTCCGTACTGGGTCTATTCTAACGAAGACACTGTCTGAGATTAATCTTCTGCGACGACTCTATACGCTGATACTTGTATGAACGACATGATAGACAGCAAAACAAAAACACAAACAGAAATAATTGTATATTAGGTGTAGCGTTGATGTTAGTGACCTTTGGATACCTCAACGATACGGATTGACGTTTCAGGGAAGCAAGGGCGAGAAAGGCGAACGCGGTTTTATGGTAAGCGCCGGTCGCTGACTGGACCCCGTAGTGCGCCTCACTGTTCCCACTAACCGCTGCAACGGCAACTTACTCCTGCCCTGAGAACCAATGTTTAATAATACGAAAAATTGTAATGTACCGCGAATGTTGATGTAGATACAATATTCAGAACGAACGGAGAGGGCAGTAGTAACGAGCTTGTCGGGTTAATAGCTGCTAGTAACGTAGAGCCCCCGGGCGGCGGGCACTAGTCGAGACGTCCCGTACAAGACCGACGTATTACGTCGTGCGGTACATTAATGGTGTTCTGTAATTTCACGTGAATTCCCTCTTTATGTTTCGTGGTGTTCTCTTTGCCTGATACTAATGTACTTAAATAAGATTTTTTAATTGAAAATTTAAAGTACGAATTCGTGTTTCCTTAGAACTCCTTTCCCAGCTTTATGGTAGTGGATTTAATTAAACTAATATTGTAGCTCGTGAAAAGTCTGTCTTCTGATAGCTCGCTATATCTCAACTCTTTGCCTTTATACTGTAACTTTAACTTAACTAACCTTTAATTACTCGACTTAAAGTGACTTCCGGTGTGTTTCTTTATAATACTAATGTGCCTTTGAATTGATTCTTCACATGATGTAATATCAAATGTTATTTTCCAGGGTCCTATTGGTCTGGACGGCCCTAAAGGGGATCCTGTAAGTTAAATTTAATTTTCAATTATAAACATTTTAATTTTCGAATTTATAACCACTTAACTATAGTCATGAAAAAATAATCAAAAACTACAAACTCAATTGTCGTGTATAATACTTGGTCCGGTAATGTTCTTTTAATTTCATAGAAAGATGCTTTGATCTGCTTTCCAAGATATACATCCTTTGGATGTTTTCCTTTCCCACAAATAAAAACATGTCATTCAATGTTAAAGAACTTAAAGTAATTTAACTCACGAGATGTATGTTGATTGTCGGCTGACTGCTGACTCTGCGCAATAACACATATTGGCTGTTTTGTTTAATATTTCAAACTTGAAAGTTAGAACTGAATATTTACTAAGTTATTGTGTAACTCAGGGTCGAGCCGGAGACAAAGGGCAGAAGGGGGAACACGGCAACCCCGGGTTTGACGTCTTCGCTGCTGTCAAGGTAATAAATAACACACAGTTTATAGAACGCAACATTACAAGTATTTATTATATTACAATCCGATGAAATCAGCTACATAATACAAAATGAAAATGGAATCGGTAGTTGGCAACAAAATGTTTGATGTTCCGGCGATTGCAGGGCGTCAAACGGTCGGTGGACAACTTTAAGATGCACCCGTACACCACCGCGGAGATCATAGCCGTGAAGGTACCGTGACGCATCCTCGTAGTCGCGACTTGGGCTTTTCTCAAATGTACTGTTTGGTTGTGTTCGAGAGAGCGGCGGATCGTGTGCGGCTTTCATATGACGATTATTTTGCGCTTATGTTACGAAACGTTACGCTCACCTGGATTATTTAATTCATTTCATTGTAGATAGATTTTTGTACGTTTTTATCTTAATGTTTAGATTTTATTTTTTGTTTTTGATGTCACTCGGACCTGCGGCAGTGGGTCGTTAATTAAACTATAAGTTACCTCTCCCGCTTCCGAGTGTCGTCAGCTTATCTGGTGTGCGCATGTACTGATGCGGTGTATCCGTAGGGCCTGCAGGCGGCCGGTCACAACATCTCCGCGCAATCCATCATTCAGCTTAAGGTGAGTCGCTGTCTCGTCGCTCGACACGCTCTTCATTAACCACTTCCTTCATGTCAACTATATCCACTCCGCTGTCTACTTCACTCCTAGTCTATTGTTAGCAGCGACTTTCTGGGAAAAGACTTAACGAATCTAACTTATTCTATCAGATTTAGGAAGTTTGAAAATATTTTAATTGCGTGTCAATGTGAAAAACATTAAAAATATTTCTTACTGATAAAATAACAAAATATGTGTTTTTCCTGAACTATCCGTTTGCTATGATGATAGACAATACGAGTATTTATAATGCGTCCACTAATTGCTTGCATGCGCTGTCTGCGGCTTAGTGTTTCTTTTATGAGTGTTTCTGTTGTGTTTTTATATTCTTTGCATGAGATCAAAACGTTCTAATATATTATGCATTTCTCTACTTTAAAAATATTTGTTCAGTGACGAAGAACTCGTGAGGAGTAAAACACGTCAGTGCTTTTGAAAAATTGAAAAATCCATGAACCTTCATATAATCAAGTGTTATATATATACAGGGAGAGCCTGGAGAACCAGGTCCTCCAGGGTCACCGGGCCCCCCTGGTAATGAAGGGATAGCCGGTGCAGAGGGAAGAGTGGGACCTCCTGGTACACCAGGTCCAGCAGGAGCCGTAGGACCACCCGGCCCTATAGGGCCTATAGGACCCGTAGGACCACCGGGCCCTATTGGACACAAGGTATGCGATAGTTTTGTTAAAACAGTTATGTTAAGCGAGAAGGTGACCACTTTGGTTTATGATTTTCTCATGTTTGATAATGATGTAAGTTTTGCGCGTACGAATCGGGTTTGTTTTTTCAACTGTGACCACACATCGGCGCTGAGTTTTTAGGCTACGGCGCTTTAAATTTGTAAAAAGCGGGTCCAATTAACTCGTGTCAACGATTATATCGATATCGATCGTTAGTATATACATCACTGTTTAACAAATATATATAAATCAATAAAATGAATAATAACTATAAACTGTAGGTAAGAGTACGAGGAAGTACTAGCAGTATTTTCCTGTTGAATAGCAATGAAGCCGACCAGTGAAGCCTATAATGATATATATAAAAAATGTATAGAAATATTTATCACATAATATCTGTGAAACATTGATAATAAAAAATAGTTGAATTAACTCTTACATAACCCCGTACTTATATAAACATAACTATTTTCGTAATGACAACGTTTCACTTTCTCACATTCTAGGGCGACAAAGGCGACAAGGGCGAGAGAGGTTTCACGACGACGCTGAAGGGCGACGCGTTCCCGACCGGCATCATCGAGGGACCGCCCGGCCCGCCCGGCCCGCCCGGTAACGCATCGCATTATTAACTCCTAGCCCTGGCGCCGCACACGCGACGCTACGCAGCGCTATACAATCGGAACAGTGCTTCGATCAGTATGATTCCTTCATGTCGGCAGCGTAGCGTCTCGTGGCGGGCAACCGTCTGTCGGCAGTTAAGCGGTGGCATGTTTGGTGTAGGCTTAGCGGCTACGGTGATGGTGCTTTCCCGACAGACGTAACGCTAATCTGACTAATGCAGTAGATTTGCCGGATTGTTCATTTGGTTGATATCGACCCTGCACAAGCTTACCTAGATTTTTTATTTAATTTTGTAACGGAGTGGCTTACATAACAGATTTTTTGTGTTTTTTATGATTTAGCTAACATTTTTAACTAGATATGGTAATGTACCCCTGTTGTTCACCTACTAATTCGTCTACAATTAAGTCTAATCTCAGAGTATAAGCTTGAAGAAACCGATCGAAAGCTCAACCTTCCGTGTCGTCTTCAGCTCGTTTTGCAATATATATGTAAAATCTTACAAAGTGCAAAAACGCTAGTAACGACATAATGTTATACTAAACTTAATTGCAACGTCCGGAGAAGGTTCCGCAAAAGAGGCGAGTAGACAGTATTCTCAGTGACGTCAAAGAGATCAGAGATGGGTGCAAGACTTGTAAGCTATGCCGGTGTGTTGAAGGCACGGAGGGCGCGCGAGGAGAGCGCGGCGCGGCAGGCGCGCCCGGCCCGCCCGGCGAGCGCGGCGCGCGCGGCAAGCGCGGCAAGAGGGTAACGTCCCGCATCCCTCCTCGCCTGCCTCGCTCTCTACTCGCCACTTCCTCTCTCAACTTTTCGCTCCTTCTCCTCGACTCGAGCGGTCACACCGCTACTACAACTTACTGTTTTAGTTTTTCCGTAGTTTCTGTTAAAATGCCTTGAACTTGTTAAACATGTATGCAACCTTACTGATAAAAAAAAACCTATACACGTGGGAAGGTATCCAACAAAGCATTTGTCCGATATTTGTAACTGTAGAGTTTCTCATGAAACCATTTCAATGTTCTCTATTCTATATTCGACGACGGTTCGACTTCAACATCGGTTTTCTATTAGCATGATACACGGCACGTCGTAGGCACGATCGCATGACGCATGACGCATGAGCCACGCCTCCCACTGCTAACGGTTGTGTTACGCGTAGATTGTGATGGTACAAGTGACGACTAACGATAGCTTCTCGGGGTGGCTTTTAATAAGCGACGCGTGAGCAAGTCGCCTGCATCGGCTTCGTGCCTTGAGAACGACCAGCGTCGCCAATACGAAGGTAATTTGTACCGCTTACATTTTTTTTAGTTTTTGAATTGTAGAACATTAGTAGTATTCTAATCCACTCTATACATAAGCGCTGAAAATTTATAGACTTATGTTGTTATATTTTTCTTTGGTTGTTGTATTTTCTAATGGTAAGTTTATCTTTGAAAAAATCAAAAATACATATTATAACCCTAATAAGCATACATTTATGCAGTTAATCGAAAATAAACTTACTTAGGTATTTATTCAATGTTAAAGGTACATCAGGAAAGGAGGGGGCCGCGGGTCCGAGGGGCCCACCCGGCCTAGACGGCCGACCCGGCGACCCAGGGGTACCCGGCCCACCCGGGAAACCGGTATGTCTCTTAAATGTATATTATAACTAGGTATACATTCTCGAATTGAAATTATCATTTGCAAATCATACAATGGTCTCTGTGACTACTGAAACGTTACAGGGCGAGATGGGACCGAAAGGCGAGAAAGGTGACTACGGGGACATGGGCTCCCCGGGCATGCTGGGCGCGCCAGGTCTGCCTGGCCCGCCGGGGTACCCCGGCCTCAAGGGCGAGAAGGGCGACAAGGGGGACTCTGTGAGTACACTCTCTTAATTCCCAATCATCCGCAGTACAACCGACGACAGTAGCACGACCGCCCGCACGATATATATGGAAATTTTGGTAGCCAGTTTTAGGTCATGTGAGCGGAAGACTTTGTTATTCAGCTTGCCGAATGCCGCGGCTGCATCACCGATCCTGCTGTTGATTTCGGCATCCAATTCGCATTTGGATGTAACAGTGCTTCCCAAGTAACGAAACTGATCGACCTGCTTTAGTACGCCATCTCCAAGTTTGATGACCAGTGATTCACGGCCGTCTATATCGTATCAGTGGCAGTGTCTAATATTTGAGAAGACAGAGAACCCCAATCAGCTTCAACATCACCGGTTCATTTGACATAAGTGCGCTGGTCAAGGCTTTAGCATATTTCTTCCTAGTCTCGAAACCTTTCAGACTCTCGACATCCAAAGATGCAGGTTTCGCTCTTTCGGATATTCGGGAACGAAGAAGACGGAGATGTAGCTTAGTGACTAAAAGCCAGTGGTCGATCCAACAGTGGGCACCGCGCATGTCGCGGGTGATTTGGACTTCGGAGATATCTTTTTGGCGCACGATAGCGTAATCAATCAAATGCCAGTATTTGAATCTTGGATGCATCCATGTAATTTTGTGCTTGGCTGGAAGTCTGAACATTGTTTTCGTGATCGCTAGGTCTAATTGTGCACATAAGCTGAGCAGCAGCTGACCGTTGCTGTTCATATTGCCAACTCTGTGTCTCCCCAAGACTTTAGGCCAGGCGTCGTAATCCCGTCCAACTCTAGCATTGAAATCCCCCAAGACTAGTATCTTCTCTTTGGGGCGTATGGTTTTGATGTACCGGGTCAAATCGTAGTCTTAAGACTTACCATTTATGATATCAGATTTATCCAGCGTTGGAGCATAGACACTGATGACATTCAGGTTGCCAGCTTCCTACACAAGCGCAGCCTTCGTGTTTTAGTTGATGGTTGCGCTTCACAATTCTATGTAGTGAATGCTGGGGTCCCCCAGGGATCTGTGCTATCTCCCACTCTGTTTCTTTTGCATATCAATGATATGCTCTCTCTCGGGAACATTCATTGCTATGCAGACGATAGTAGAGTGCATGGTGGATACCACGGACGCGCAGCGGCTGGGCAAGCGGAAATTAAGGAGAGGCGGGAGGATCTTGTCATTGAACTCAATAGGACGTTAGAGCTTATCGTCAAATGGGGCTCAGATAATCTTGTTGAGTTTAATGCCAAGAAAACACAGGTATGCGCTCTCACAGCAAAAAAGTCACCATTTTCCCCCTCTTCCCTCCCTCTGTGGCACTCCGCTGGTGATACAAAGCAAAATCGCCATGCTGGGGATGGATGTTCGCTGCTATCTTAGTCCAAGGGATTACATCGAGGCTGTCAAAAAAACAGCTTCACGGAAACTCGGAGTTCTGAACAAGGTGCGGCGTTTTTTCACGCCACAACAACTGTGCCTGCTGTACAAAACACAGGTACGGTCTTGCGTTGAATATTGCTCGCACCTTTGGGATGGCTCCGCGAAGTACCTACTTGAGGCCTTGGATCACTAACACCCTCGAGCCTTTACAATTGCGTCGAGAGCAGCGCTGAGCGCTTTCTCTCGACTGTATCACGGCGAGTGTTCAGAGGAATTATTCTCCCTAATTCCTGCTTCCCCCTTCCTTCACAAGTCTACGCGTGCTGGCTTCGATGTCACCGACTAACTGTGACATCAATTCCATCGCGCACAAAGAAATTTGGCAACTCCTTTCTTTGTCGCACTTCCAAAAAATGGAATTCCTTACCAGCTCACGTATTCCCCTCCTCTTACGACCCGGGTTCCTTCAAAAGAGGCGTGAAGAGGCATCTTGCGGGCCGGCAAATTCGAAGAAGTTCTCCAGCCAAGACGGCAGTTTTCCTTTCCGGGCAAGCACTGTCATCACGGTTAAGAAGTGTTCGCACGTTCCACGCGCCGAATGTTATTGCAGGTGTTTTTATTTTTAACGTACGCGCAAAACGCAGGTGTACACCCTCGTCTTCCCTTCCTTGATCCAGTGGAACGGGAAACCGCTACGACTGGAGGAAGGATCCGATGATGTGTCAGGCCGACAGTAAATGTGCGCCTTCTACTGTCGCATTACGCCATCCAACTTGCCTAGCTACCTTGCCAGTTCCGTCAAGCCCGATTGCATATCTGCGTCAGGTTGCCTTCCCCGCTGAGGCAGACTTTATGCATTAAGCGGGAAGGATCCGTTTGTAGGTCCACCATTCTGGCAAACCAGGTTTAGCCCGCGAGCCAACGCTGTTACCAGGGTGTGGCCGCTGCATGCACTACAGCTTCTTGGAGCCACTGATGAGAGATTGTAGAAAGCCTGTAATTAGCTAAGCCACACCACCCGTTATGGGCCGGCTGGTAGTCCCGAAAGTATTCACACTAGGCTCCCCACTACACCCCAGTATACTTCTATACTAATATTATAAAGCGGTAAGATTAGAGTTTTTTTATGTGTGTTTGTAATGGATAAACTCAAAAACTACTAAACAGCTTTTCACTATCAGCGAGTAGCATAGTCTGTATGTATTTTTTTTTCAAAAAATTAATGATTCCTAAGTAAATGGCTGTAATATAACCCAAGGATAACAAAAATTCGTATAAAAGTGACTATTTGGCGTGCGCTGCGAAAACTATTGATGGTATCTAAAATATTGTCTTACATGTTAACAGTACTCGTCATCGCCCACAGGGCCACCCACAGAGCACCCACAGAGCACCCACGCCACACAATGGTCCGTGAGGCTACATGACTGACATGACTATTATAGTTACTTTAAAATGTTCTAAAAAAATACAACGGTCGCGGTTCCTCTCGAACTTAGAACAAATTAGTCTCTCACATTATATATTTAATATAAATGAATATCTTAAAAGTTATCGTTTACGAAGAAGTTTACGTTATCGTCTTTATAATTTAGTACGGACAAATATAAAAATTATTTATTTCTTCCTAACCTTTCTACAATGGATTGGTATTATTTTAGTTTATAATATCACATAATGGCTTGTCAAATCTTTCCTAACATGTCGCTTTCTTATGTTTCTTGTTTCCGGCGCGTTGTCTGCGGCCTTGGCGGCGGCTCTCAGCAGAAGTACCGGAAACTGAGACGCAGGCAGGTAACTATCCTCTCCGACACAACAGACACAAACACATACACGAGATCACGCAAAACATACGTACTTATATACCAAGGATACGCATGATATTATTTTGTATACTTTTTTAGAACTGTTAATCTTTATACCCACTGTTGAACTTGCAGGGAGATGGTACCGGATACGAGCTCTATGGACATGAAATCGTAAGTACTACTTTATATTACAATTAACAAATTGGAACTTTAATTCAATTTTATTCACACGTCTTATTGCCTGTACCGGTGACAGGAGGACTGGTTCATTTTTCGCCCAGAGAGAATCGGAATTGCGATTCAAAGGGTAATGCTGCTAGCATTCTTGCCACCATTTCACGCGGTCACGATTTGTAGAGTAACTATTTGTTGAGTTTTCTTTGGCATAATTTTCATTCGCATAATGTTATTAGGCATAATGACCATTAGTTTAAAAGTATTTAGGCATAAAAACCAATAGGAATAACGGATACCTTAAGGTAGGGCGGCGGTGGCCCTTGGGACACCCCTAAGCTGCCAATATGTTTTACATACACAACAAATTTACAAAACTTAACTTTTCTCAAGTGCATTTGGTTCATGATTGTGATTCTGCATATGTTTTGATTATATTTCATGTAGACTTTTTGGGGCCTATCTTAATCATTATGATTTAATAACATAAATAAATGTTTGCTTTAGAATGTTATGCTTATACATTATTATGATTAGAGAAATTAATGAAAACAAATATTCGTATGTTGTTATTCAAAAGTAATGTTACTATATGCGTAAATAATAATAATGTCCTCCAGACCGATTTCGGCCACGGCGGCCAACCTCAAGAGAGATTAGCCAACTGCGCAGGAAATATTATAGTGCACAAGTGTGTGCGCAAACACAGGTGCACTCTCTATTCCTTAACTCTCATAATCCGACGATACGGCAATCCGACACGACCGAAAAGAGTTCAGGCGTTGGACCAACGGCTTTACGTGCTTTCCGAGGCACGGGAGTGTACACGGTTCCAACTTCCCGACTCCGGGCTGCTACTGAGAGATTTCTGACAGAAAAACCCGATAACTTTTTATTGGTCCGACCTGGGAATTGAACCCAGGACCTCCGGGTCTGCGGCCTTATATCAAGCCACTAGACCAACGAAACAGTATATGCGTATATACAATTAGAATAAACAAAGTATGCCACGTTATATTATATCTATGTCTAAAAGTGTATACCAATGGAGAGGGAACCATGTAATTATTATTTAAGAACCATTGATACAGTAGAAGAGTAAATCAAGCTTAATAACCGTTACATTTTTTAAATTTTTAAAAGCTTTTATTTAATTTCGCGTGTAAATATCTTTGCGTTAAATTAAATAAAAACAGTTCATTGAGTTAAAAAGAACACCTAATCAGCAGCAGCAGCAGCGTCAATTCTGTCAATATACTATGTAGTTTATTTTACTGAGTGAATAAAATTATATTTTTAATTAAATTTAAAATAAATTAATGTTTTTTGTTTATGTTTGTATGTTAAAGAATCGTTCATCAGACAGAGTTACAACTTTGTACAGTATCTATTGCCACTTGTGTTAAGATATGCAGCGCACTACCAATAACTTACAAAACATGGCGTGCGAGTCGTATAGATTTTAACAATAAATTTCATAATCCCATGGGACAGTAAATCCGACACGAAGGAAATAATTCAACGCAGCACAAACGGCTCCTCGTGGCTACAGTGCGAGCCCTGGCCGTGACTCGTGACTTGGACAACACTGCCAGTTCCTTACCGGCAACCACTCAAGCCACTAAGCACTACTATATATAATCTGTGATATTCTATGGAGATTGAACTTAATACAATCTGACAAGTTATAAGAGAAGCCTCGATTGCGTCGTTGAAAGGTGGCGTGTCCCGGCAGAAGTGACAACCGCCGTGGTGGCGCTCGTCTGAATGGCCGAGGAAACTCTTGTTAACGACTAAAAGTACAATCAAAACCACTTGCCCTCCGTCCCTGTCCTGTTTATTTAGTGTTAGTGTTTATCGGACCAACGTAGATGTGTTTTATTTAACATGTTGCTCATTGCAAGATGTAAATTATCCTCTAGCACCAGCACCATGTGTGACCAGACATATCGTGACACACACATATATTGTGACCAGAACGGCTACCTACCTAATTTTATATTGACGAGATGTAAAGCGTGTCGTATGTGTACAGATGATGGGCCCGCCGGGTGCGCCGGGGCCGACCGGGCCGCCCGGCGTGGCCGGTCCGCCCGGCATCAAGGGAGACAAGGGCGAGCCCGGCACTCGCGGCAAAACGGTACGTACTCGCTACACCACCGCCCGAGACGAAGGCTACTTGGACGCACCTAACATAAATATAACATTATCAAACGTAATCATACTAATTAAGCATTATTTTGTTGCAAGAACTATAAATATACCACAAGGATTATAAAATTACCACTTTTAATTGAAATATTATTCCAATTTCAGGGTGAAAGAGGAGAGAAGGGTGACCCCGGCCCAATGGGACTGCCGGTAATACACATACAACTTGTTTTTGTTTAATAAAAAACTTGATTTATAAATCTACAATCATAAAATTCAAATTTATTTATATTCCTACATTGTATATCTTGGACTTGTTTTGTTCAGGGCCCAGTAGGCCTGCCGGGAGAGGCGGGCGAACCTGGCCGACTAGGCGACGTCGGACCTAGAGTGAGTATGCCGACAATCCGATTCATTGACCTAGCCGACATGCGTAAATAAAGTCTTACTCATTCGAATAGAAACTAGAATAAAATGAAAGAACTTCAAACATAATTCGTACCAATGTATGTAAAACAAAACGTAAATATCACATGTCCGCCTCAGAGCGACCCCTCACTCCCCACACGGACACACTTCTAACAGACTAACAGCGCGTAGCGTACCGTAGAGTGGAGCTCGTACACTTAGTTTACCTGGCATGTCGCGAGTGGCACTAACACTAACCCGTGGTGTGGGCGCAGGAGAACCGCTGGCCGCCGGACTTCGCCTTCACGTAGGAGCGAGCGCCGCCGCCGCGCGCCGCACGTCCACTGCCTGTAAATTGTAATATTTGTACGTAATTAGGCTAAGTTGTAAGATTTAAGACGTTACCAAATTTAGACGTAAGTGTTGAAATCTGTATAAAGATGATATTTTTCATAATCTTAGGTTGTAATTGTAAACGAATCGACGTCGAAGGCAGTCCCGACGTCCCGAAGTCGGTCGGTTCCCGCGCGGACGGCCAGTAGGTACTCCTTCGACGTTCGACGCGTTCGACGCGGCGTATCGTTGCTCGCTGTCGGTCTACTTGGCCAGCGACACTTGTATAATACCTTCGCCGATAATAACTTAAGGATTTTCTGTAACATTATTCATTCCGTGTAGCATTTCGTTCGTGATGTAAAGTACTCATATTCCGTGTATAATATATCATTACATGTAGTTAGAAATAAGTTGTAAAATGTTCATCGATCAGAGTAACTATTTTGATTCAGATAAGTATATATTTGTATATTAGAGTGATCTCAGGAGAGGGGAGCAGACGACCTCCTCCTCGCACTGTGGCGGTGTCGGGGAGGGCAGTGCTCGCTCTAGTGTCCCACGCACACAAGCGAACGCGTCGTGTCTCCCGCCTCCGTAGACAACTATAAAAGTTTCAGTATTTATCGATATCGCCCAATTCTTAGACTAAGTCCTATATTATCGTCCTATGATTATTATCGTCATTTCTATTCGTGTGTAATCTATAATTAAGATGTAATTCGGCGTCAGCGCACACAGCTTATGCATTTGTACGAATAAATTGTTAATGGTGAGATCAATGAAGATATTGAGGCATTATATTTTAATGTTGTATAATATAAGGCGTGACCATTTTGCATAACGCGAGGCTGCAGTGCGCTGGCGAGCGCGCCCCGCGTCGCCAGAGTCCCGAGTGCTCCGTCCGCACTAATAACCTTCATACTTAAACGTCGTTTCGTACGTATTCGCTTTTACCCTCTTCTATGTATCGTCATGTTCTATCGCTAATGTATTTTAAATGTCGTCTTTTATAATTGTTCTAAATCGAATGTACAAAATGTAACGATTTTTAGGTTAAGTGTTTTGCGGAAACAGATAAAGATTCGAGCCTAGTTACCCGTCGGCTCGTGGCGAGCGATGTGTGCGATGTGTGCGTGTGTGCGTGTGTGCGTGTGCGCCACTCGCCGCGCCGCCGGTCCGATATCCTTCCGTCGTCGTATCGTTATGTGTTACGTTTAGTGTACGTACTATGAATTTACCTAATTAAGGATTTAGTTTTTTTATGAAAATTTAAAGTTGTCATTTGTACCATACTCACGAGAGCATAAAATATTGTTGTTCACAAATTATTTTCAAGGAAAATAAATAAATATTTGCATGCCGTGCATATTCTGGTCTTTCTTTTATCTTCGCATTTCTTCACTTTTTTCCCGCAACATTTCTGCTGTCGATATTCTACATTGACACAGAGGCGTTTGTGTAATCGCGCACAGGCGACTGACGAAGCAGACAGGCTGGTGCATGTATTGACTAAATTATAAATCCTTCGAATCTCATGCTATGAACATATAAATCTGTATCAAATTTTGCATATCACTTCTGACGCATGGACGACTCTCAAGTTGCATCACTTGATTACAAATAAGGCAAGTAAGATTATCTCTACTATTTATACAATATTGTGTGCACCAGTAGCATGTCCGTCCCCCGCGAGAGCGCTATGTGATCTGACGTGTGTATTGTTCCGCAGGGGCCGCCCGGACTCGACGGCATGAAAGTAAGTAGACGGTCTATGTATTAGCAATACGTACAGATGTTAATACAAGTAAAAATAAAAGAAATTTAACAGACAGCAATTTTTTTATAAAAAATATAATGAATATATTAGTAAAATATAGTTTACAAGTCGTGAATATGTGTGTAAATGTGTGCAGGGCGCACAGGGCGAGCCGGGCAGCAAGGGCGAGCGCGGCGACCCCGGACTACCCGTATGTCTTTTTCTTCAACGAGATACTGTATTATTTTGTAGCTGTTGTTGAAACTGAAAGTAATATTGTGTTGCCACATTTCAGGGAACCGATGGAATTCCCGGCCAGGAGGTAAGTCGAGCCGTTGGGTATCGGAATCGCAATTAAGTAATAATAAAAATTAACATCCGCTTTCGCTCAATAGGGACCTAAGGGAGACAAAGGATACAAAGGAGAGCCGGTAAGTGCCGTTTGACCGTTTACCACTATACCGTCACCCCCGCTCACCCACCACTAACTTTCTGTTCATAACCCATCCTGCATGTATTATAACTAACGACAGTATTACACGAGCACACACAATATTTATACATTATATATGCCCGATATATACCCGAGGCTAACATGTGCATTCAGCGTGTGTTTTACTATCAATTCACCTATGAATGGCATATTTTATCAGAAGTAATAAAGCCATTTGCGACGTTATCCTTATCATGCGTAAAAATAAATTTACACATCGTAAGGTGTGCGTCGTACACGTGCAAGTATCGCACTCAAAGCTCGTCGTTACGTTCAGGGTCCGGCCGGGAAGCGCGGACGCAAGGGCGACAAAGGCGACCGCGGCGAGCAAGGCGTGCCCGGCCTCGACGCGCCCTGCCCGCTCGGACCCGACGGCCTCCCGCTGCCAGGCTGCGGCTGGCGACCCTCTAAGGTACCACGGCTTACGCCTTGTCACTAAATGTACTGGCTTTGGGCAGCAACATTTACTTGTTACGGTAAAAGAAATAACTGTAGATGCATGTTCTCCAATAACCATTAATAACTTTGTAGTAAACACAAAAAAGTTATTAAAAATAATAATAACGGGTCAGATCTAATGATAGTTATATAATAATCACTAACTGCTTCTTACTCCGCCACCTACTTCGTCCTTCGCGAAGTGAACTCATGAAAATATTTAGTGTTCAATGTAACATCGAGAACAGAGCTAAACCTCAGAGTTCACTCGTGAAGAACTGGTTGACCCCGTGACCATTCGGGTCACGAAGGAGGAGCGAAGGAGCGCGCAGAGGGAGTAGCGGGAAGTAGTTGTCGGTGTGGCAGGAGGCGGCTCGCGAGGATCGGCCGGGCGGCGCACGATCCGACGAGGAGGGCGAGACGGAGGCGGAGGGCGAAGGCGAGGTGGACGAGGCGGGCGAGTACGACGCGCGCGACGACGAGCTCGACGCGCCTCGCGACTACGACGACTACACCGACAACGCACACCTCGAGCCGCATCGCGACTAGCGCGCGACGCAGGTGGGAGCGCGCTGGGCGCGTTGAGCGCACACTACACCCGCGCACACTGCACCCAGACACGGCACACGACTCACGATCAGCCAGTCTTTTGAAATCAAACATTATTCTTAGATATTAAAATCATATTTTAAACTTTCAAATGATGATGCATTTCCTGTAGTACGAAGTTACGAAATAAGCTTACAACCCTTGCCATACTGACTCGTCCCGGACAGTTATGTATTAAATAATTAGCTAAACATATTTCTTTGTTATATTAATGTAATTGGATATCATAATGGTTCTTGATAAATACTAATGAGTACTAGATTTCCTGTTATAGACACAATAACACATAGTGTTTGTAGGTACCTTACACCGAGAATGTGTGGGGCGTCACGCACACACATTCTTGGCTCATACATACACTCGCTCGTTTATGTACCTACGTACATATACCTATTCGCCATCTCATGTACCTCGCAAGTCACCGCCGGCGGGTGCGGCGCTGCAAATTTCCTCATTGGGAAGGTAGAGTATCTCAATAGTTTACATTTACATTTTCGAGGAAATCTTTCGATTGGGCGTCGTTTAGTTGCACTCGCATCGTAAGTATTACTTATGTTAAAATTTACGCAATATATGTTTGTTAAATGTTATTCAGTGTTGATGGAATTTTATAGCTAACCATTATTTTATTATTATTATTATTGTGTAGCGGAAGTGACGTCATCTGATATTAACACGAATTGGATGTCGGCTTACTAATAACTAATAATAGATATTAATTAATACTAAAATTATTGTAGTTGTTTTGACCTAAATTTTATTAATTGGCATTATCAAAGTTTAGTTAAAGTTTAACGTACAGTATCTACCGGAGTAGTGACACAAACGTACTCGTTACGATAATACAGATTGTTGTTGTTACAATCATTACTACATACGCACTGTGGAACAACAATTGTAGTTTTACTACGAAATGATCCCTCAGCCGTCAAAATATTATTACTGTTATATATTTTAAGTTGGCGACCTAATTCAGTGTTGTTAGTGACTCCGGATTTTATACTAATAATTACTATTTATATAGCTAATGATTCAAACTATAGATGTATCCCTAATGACATCTTAGGCGCCGTCACCGATCTGCTGCGTGCTTTCGACCTGCGCTAACAACGCACCAACTAAGTCCCTCTCTAATGATTGTGTCGCGCGCCAGGAGGCCATGCTGGCGTGGCTGCGGCGGCGCCTGGAGCTCGACGCGGTGGACAACGACCTGCGGCCCGACGCGCGCCCCCCCGCGCCCCTGCGCATACCCTGACTCCGAAAACGCCACGTATCGTTCTAATAACAAATCTGACTGAAGTCTACAGCTTACATCCGTTATCCTTATAGTTAATATAATAGAAGACTTGGAGTCAATAACACATCATTTAATTGTATTTCTTCTTATATTTGTCAAAAAAAATAGAACTGTTAATACAATAATATTTACTTTTATATCACACTTGTCTTATACTTACATACATGTACAAAGAAATGTATTTTAGCAATTATTATTACACAAACTACTTTTGGTCTATGGGACAACCATACCGATACCAGTGCTTCATGAGTAACACGTGGAACACGTGTAGGTACATTTCTAATTAAGTTATTTACATTTTACCTATTAAATCGCCCGGCTAACGCTTATGCGATCGTGTTACCAGCATTTGCTTTAAATCCGTATCCAAATATGTATGATTATTGTTCATCGGAATTATTAGCGCTCTACACAACGCGAAAAAATTGTAACAGGAAAACGACACAAATAATATGAAGATTATCGATGACCTCGAGCCGTCGCTGCCGGCGCCGCACGAGCCGAGTGAATGTTACATGTAAATAAATACCTACGACGACTGCTAAATATTTTTATGCATCCCGTTTGGCGAGCTTTCGGTCATCTTCTCCTGTTAGTTGCGTGTTTTGTAACTGAATTCAAACGGGTCTCGACCTCCACTCGACCGACTCGGCTGATGTTGTGCACACTACGTGTGCTGGATACAAAACAATCTATGCAGGTTCATTATATTACTGAATTTTATTCAGTTTCATAAAGAGATTAAATATGTTCAATGGGTAACTATGAACTTACATATCGTTAGAGATCCGTGTGAAAATGTTTTACTAAAGTGAGTCCCAATTCCTAGTTTAATAATTCATTTTTAGTTTCGTTATTGTCTATCATTCTCGCTCTCTACGACTAATTTCGTTATATTATTTATTGTGAAGTGACTAGTTGCAGACAATAATACCTAGTACCTACTTAAAGCGTTCATCCTTACACGTTCTACGGCCGAGTAGGACCGAGTAGGATGTCACGTGATGAGGCAAAGTTGTAATGAATTTTATTGTTGAGGACCTTCTAACGTAACGTTATCAATTATTTGTTAAAAAAATATTGTAAATAACATTTGTGTAATTATAGAATTGAAATAATTTATAAACTTGTAAGTATAATAAGTAAATTAGAAGTTTAACTGTACATACTATTTACTTATATAAAAGTAGGCGTTTAACAGTAGGCATCACTTGCACGGCTGCTGTTAACGTTGTACAACGGGTGAATAGTTAATACATAGACATCGATTGTTCTCGGTCATTCATATGTAATTTGGCATTCGACAGAAGAAGACAAAGTAGTTATTGTATGTTACTATACGCCGCTGTACAATGTTTATTACAAATGTTAAGGCCGTCAATGTATTATATCTTCGTTACCGTCATCGGTATGATTTATATTTTTTATAATCGTGAAGATTATTTTTGAAATATTCCGTAAATAATTAGAGCGAGTCCTTTTTGAGCCACGCGGACGGTGGTGTAACCGTAGTCACTTCAAAATAAGTGTAATTTGTGGCTACCTAGTACGTATTTTGTATTAGGTAATGATCGTGAGCACAGTTGCTCATTAAGTATAAATTAAATGCCAACACACATAACAGAATGTCCGATAAAATACTATCACATATTATAATTTATATAATTTAAAGATAAAAAATTACCAAATCAAATCAAAATAAAATTGTTTTGCACTCGACTCGTAACCATAATGTATTGTAAACAATAATATTAATACAATAATACTTTTTTATTTGTAAATATTTAACTTTATTAGTTGTAATAAAGCTTAAGTAGTTATTCATTTGTATCTTAAAAATAAATATAAGATTTCCATTTTTAAAAACTTGTTTTTTTTTATTTAATCAATCTTTAAGCTATTTGTGATTTGATAGCTTGAAGAATATAATCAGATTAATGATTAACGATTACGATTAACGAAAGTAATCAAGAAAAATATCGTATGTAGTGATTCATTATTATTAAATTGTAATCCTAATCAAGTATAGTCCCCGTCAATAAATATTACACATCGACCTTTAAAAAGACACAATCGGATAATTTCGGCTTCGTAAAGCGTTATATGCGTCGCACACTACTTATGTGGTTTCTCAGTCATTGTTTAACTGCAGCAGATTGCGGTCGCGTCCAATTTTAAATTTATATATAGAGCATAATATTATACTCATATAGTTCAAAAGCAAATACTAGAATGGGACTAGTTTTAATTATGCTTTCAGCATAATATATTGGCTTGTTGGTTAATAAATATTACTATATAATATATAATAGACAACCTACTTAAACCATATATAAACTTGTTATTTAACACATACAAAAACTGAAAATGAAATTTCTGTTTTTAAACAAACAAACCCAACATTCAGAGATATTGAGTCAGTCTGTGGTAGCAGTGCCAAATAATAATATAAATATGGGGATATTTTTAGTATTTTTTAAGTAGCATATTCCTTCAAGTACATGCAAGATTATTCATCATTCACGGGTCATCTGGATATACGGCCACCCATAAAGATGATGTAGGCGTGCATATTATTATTCTCGATGCTTCAAATTGTGATATCTCAGAAGTAGTTTCTTACGAAAAAAAAATATGAACACTTTTTGTAGATGACGGCATTTTGACTGAACTATTTTTGATACCATTTACAAGAAAAAACTAAAAATCGACACTTCGAAATCGAATATTTTTTTCAGTAGACGTGTGATCGGTAAAGATTATTGATATTATATTTGTATACGCTCTATCTTCACCGCACTATATAGGCTTTTTCTTTACTTTGAGAAGTAAAGAAAATTATCAATCTAAAAATATTAAGGGTCTTGTTTTAGTCTGTGGTTAATATTCAACTGAAATATAGTCTGTAACGTAGAAGCTGTCTCGCTATCTGTCATCCTGTCATTTAACATTTAAGTATGTTTTTACGAAACAACAAGTAGTGGTTGTGTTAATTTGAACAGTTTTCCTTATTGCTCACGTAGCTTCTTGATGCTAAATTTAATAAAAAGTGTCAAAAAAACGTTAAAGATTGTTATAGCAGATATTTGTACATCGAAAAATGATTAAAAGCATACAAATTTCCCTTCTTATTTTTGAATTTTAAATGTAAACACGTTATGAAAGTTTTGAAAGTGAATTCCATCAAATGGATAAGGATTAAACAGTTAACAAATCAGAAATGGCATTAAATGGAATTTCGGTGTTTGTTTGGACATTCTTAGCGTTGGCAACTGCAGAAGGACCGCGTTGCCCCTCTTGGGCCACTGAGAACCAGTGTCGAGAAGAAGCTTCCGTGATTGATGAGCACTTTTTCCTTGTCAATGGTATGTATAACAATATTTAAGAATGTTGAACTTACAGTCCTTCCCTTTCTCAATAAATTTATATTTATAAGGTAAATCATAAACTATTATAGCCAAATCCTGTTAAGTATCAGCAAGAAAAAAATTAAAATGTTTGGGTGGTAACTTATATGAACAAATCGTGTGATTACATCTAAAAAAGAAAAAAATTCTTACATACCATAGTAAGCCTCTTTTTGAAAAAGTACAATTATATGTACATAAAATATTATGTCCATGTGTGTCATCACGAATAAAAATATGAGTCATGGGTATATATGTATGTACTTAGAGTAGTAACTGTGCTACACTTGTACATCAACTACTGTGCTGCTTTATCTTATTACTCACGCTCTTGTTGGCACATATTTTATTATTTTAAAAACCAAAACAAGCCTAGTGATTATTACAGTAATTCCAAAATGAAATTTGTTCTAAAAACCTCATGACTGATTTGAAACAAGTATTACATTTACCAAAAAAAAATACACATATATATATGACTGATGAAATATTATGTATGTGATGAGATTTATTTGTGCATGCTTGCTTGTTAAACAAATAAATAAAATAGGTTTTTTTTAAATATGTTTTAATTATTATTAAAAATTTAAGAAAAACATTGTTAGGTTTCATTGTTGTCTTAAAAATAGTATTTTTCAATGAATAGGAATAAGCTTAAGCTTAAAAATCTGTATATATGTAATAGAATTCAATAATTTGTTATAAAATAGGAATATATTATAACAAATTATCATTCGTGTGTGCATAATGACTTATAAAAATAATCACACCAGTTTTAACAAAAAGTATAAGAGATACAACAATGAAACATTTGAATCAATTTATAATAGTATACTAATATGTATTTGTATCTACTTTGTACTATATTTTTACTTTGTACTATTGTACTATACAATCTACTAAAAATAGTCTTCTTAATTATATTAAACATGATGCGCAGTTCTTGGTCCAATGAGTCCGTCTGTTAACATATTGCATCATTTTAAGGTCAAAAACTACAAGTATCCTCGAGTGTGAGATATTTTCATTTCACTTGCACGAGCAATGTCTCCCTGGAAAGCGAAGTGCTGCCGAGATTTGAGAGAGAGGTCAAGATGTCGCTAGTGAAGCTGACCGCGTGCGCGCCCCCGTCGCGCGGGTACGCCGCCGCGCTGCGGGCGCTCAACGTGTCGGCGCGCGGCACGCTGGAGTTGGAGGGGACGCCCGCGCAGCCCCACATGCGTGCCGTCCACATGCGCGACCTGGCCGTCGTCTCGCTCGCCATCTCATCTGCCTCCGCTGTTCTAAAACCCGACCCCGATTTCCTCGAACCGCTGGTCACTCTGCGTAATTTGCAACTCAGCAACGTGCTTCTTCCGCGGTCCGCCGCACTCCTCTTGCCGCAAACGCTGCACTCGTTGAGTCTGAACAACGCCGGTCTTGCGAGCATCCCCACCGAAGCTTTCGCACGCCTCCCTGCACTGGCGCGTCTCATCGTACGCGACGACGTTCTCGAACAGGTGGACCTGAGCGCGGCGCCGGCGCTCGGCGCCGTGCAGCTGAGCGCGCCCGTCGCCGGCGTGACGCTCGGCCCTTCTGTCGAGAACGTGACTCTAAAGCACGCTCGCAGCGCTGTCCTCCGCGGTAACTGCTCGTCGTTGCGGAACGTGGTTATCGACAACGTGACGGAGGCGCTGCCGGCCGGGTGGCTGTCGCCGTGCCCGCTGGTTACCATGCTGCGCGTGTGGCAAGTGCGGAGCGAGCTCATGGGTGCGGACTTGCTGCGGGGAGCACGTGCGCTGCGAGTGCTGGAGGTGCGGTATTGTGGGCTCCGCACGCTGCACCCGCGGTGGCTCGAAGACGCGTCCGCTCTGTACCGGCTCGATCTGTCATCTAATGAGCTGGAGCAGCTCCCGAGGTAGCGGCGCATTACGTTATATTATGTAAATACTATTTATCTGGTCTACGTACTAACCGACATACACGCGTGTCCACACCCAGCGAGCTCGCGGACGTGGCGCCGGCGCTGGAGGAGGTAGAGCTGGCGAACAACAAGCTCGGGCGGGCGGCGGTGGCCACGCTGGCGGCGCTGCCGGCTCTACGCGAGCTCTCGCTGGACCGCAACCCGCTCGCCGATATCTGCGGCTCCAGCGACACCTACGTCTCTAGCGGTTTGTTTTTAATATAATACTTCGTTATTGCAGATTAGAAGAATAATCGCAATGAGAACGCGTTTTTTTAAAAATATTATTTATGCTTGATTACGTTTCATACAATCGAAACGAAAATTGATTTTTCAAATGATTTAAATAATATTAGTAATTCAACTATAACCAATTTTTAAATTGAAATTGTTCGAATCAGTAATGTTCCATCATCGTGTCATGGAAATCACTTGTACTGGTGGATATTAAAAGGCCATTATAATCCATTCGCCATGATCGATTTTTTTTACGGTAATACACAATGTAGCAGATATTTATTTTGCTCATCTTTTAATATATAAAGAAAATACCCAGATGTATAATAAACTTCAATATTATTAAAGTGATTATTACGCTTTCGTGAACGTTATTTTAAGAGTAAATTTTAGCCTCGGCCTTAAGTCGGGTCCGAGTACCTAATGGCTCATTGCGATCGACCGCCACGTCCGTGTCCGCAGCCGCCATGTCGCCGCTGTGGAAGACGCACTCGCTGCGCTCGCTGAGCCTGGCGCGCACCGGCCTCTCGCACATCTGCCGCGACTGGCGCGCCGACCTCGTGGCGCTCACCCGCCTCGACCTGCGCGCGAACAACATCTCGCTGCTGGAGGTGAGTGTCGAGTCGCCGGCCTTCGCGCCTCCCCGCCTCCCCGCCTCCCCGCCTCACCGTCCGTGTCTGTCGCAGTTCGACGACCTGCAGTGGCGCCGCTCGCTCGCCACCGCCGTCGACCTGCGCGGCAACCCCGTGCGCGACGTGAGCTACACGCGCGAACAGTTCGTCGCCGTGCTCGCCGGCAACGTGTCCGACGCCTTCGCCTCGTCCTCGGTACGTTCACTCGAAATATCTCACCCTCCAACATCGGATAAAAATATAGTTCAAAAGATAGTGGTCCGGTTTCTCCTAACATAATGGATCGCATCGCAGCCCATTCAATTTCGAACTCGCCAGGTGCTACATTTGCGAGCTCCCAATTAAACGCCCAAACCGAATCTCCGCAGTTGACGACGCTGACGCTGGACGCGCCGCTGCAGTGCGACTGCGCCGTGTACTGGTTCGCGCGCGCGGCCCGCGAGCGGCCGGCGCACGCGCGCGCGCGGCTGTCGGCGGCGCGCTGCGGCGCGGGCCGCGCGCTGGGCGCCGTGCCGCTGCGCGCGCTCACGTGCGCCGCGCCCGCCGCCGCGTGCGCCGCGGGCTGCGCGTGCCGCGTGGGCGGCGAGCGCTCCGAGCTGCGCTGCGCGCGCGCCGGCCTGCGCCGCGTGCCGCGCCCGCCGCTCGGCCTGCCGGCGCGCGCGCTGCTGCTGCCGCACAACGACATCTCGCGCCTGACGCCCGCCGACGTCACGCCGGAGCTGGAGGTGCGCGCCGGGGACCGACACGCGTCGGACGGACTCCCCTCGCATCGCGCTAGAGATTAAATCTTTCTCTCGGTCGCAGGAACTCGACCTCACGGACAACCGGATAGCTAGCATCGATCCGGCGACGACGGCGGTGCTGTTCGACGGGCGGCGCTCCGTGCGGCTCGCCGGGAACCCACTGCGCTGCGACTGCGAGGCGCTGCCGCTGCTGCGGGCGCTGGAGGCGCAGGCGCGAGTGAGCGGCGCGGGCGGCGAGCGGTGCGCGGACGGGGAGGACGCGCTGGCTGCGGCCAAGCGGCTGGCGGAGCACTGCGCGCCCGCGCTGTGGCCCCTCGCGCTGGTGGGGCTGGCGCTGGCCGCCGCGTCGGCCGTGGCCGCCGCCTGCCTGACGCGGCCCGTGGCGCGTCAGCGCTTCAAGGTGAGTCTCGCCCCGGCTCGGTCGAGTCGCTTCGGGGCTAAACGGGCGAGCAGGCCCCTAACTCGCGCGTGCCCCGGCAGAGGTTCCTGTTCGAGCGCGGCCTGTGCCTGCGCTGGCTGCTGCGGCCGCTGCGCGAGGACGACGACACGGAGCGGCCGTTCGACGCGTTCGTGTCGTTCTCGCACCAGGACGGCGAGTTCGCGGCGGAGCTGGCCGAGCGGCTGGAGCGCGGCGCGGGGCTGCGGCTGTGCCTGCACGAGCGCGACTGGGCGCCGGGCCAGTGGATCCCGGCGCAGATCGCGCAGTCCGTGTCGCGCTCGCGCCGCACGCTGGTGCTGCTGTCGGAGCGCTTCCTGGCGTCGGCGTGGGCGCGCGCGGAGCTGCGCGAGGCGCTGGCGGCGGCGCTGCGCGACCAGCGCCCGCGCGTGCTGCTGCTGCTGCTGCCCGGCCTGCGGCCCGAGCGCGCCGCCGCCGCCGACGCCGACCTGCGCGCCTACCTGGCCTCCGTCACGTACCTGCGCTGGGACGACCCGCACTTCTGGGACAAGCTGGCGCTGGCGATGCCGCGCCCGCGCGCCGCCCCGCCGCCGCCCGCTCCCGTCCCGCCCGTCCCGACGCTCGCTCCCCCGCTGCCCGCCTGAGCGGGTTCGAGTAAAACGCCGTCGTGCGCCCGACGCGAGTGTGTCGAGATGCATCGATGGGCGGGAGTGTCACTCGTGCCTCTTACAGATGTTCAAAGATTGTAAGAACTAGAAAAACTTCCCTGGTGATCGATTCAATCATCATCAATGGTGACCGCATTACTAAAACATCACCCTTAGTCTTCAGTCTTTAGACAAAGTGTGTGTTCACTCCGGTGTAAACCCCGAACCCCGTATGAACCGTATAACACATGCTACGCTATACGTGTAATAAGAGTGAGTGCTATAAATAATAAGTGTTTTTTGTTTCGCTTGATAATGCTAAGACATTAATGAGCAACGTCGTCTCGAATACTGAGAATCTAAGGAGACATTACTTGTAGCATTAATTTTAAGCTCAGGAACGGAGTTAGTTCCGTGGCCGGTGGCCGGAGTGAACACAAACAAAGAACACACGTCTACCGTTCTACGCGACGCAGGCCGTTCTGCTGCGTCGGCCCCTCTACACCGCGCGACAGAATTACATCCAAGTTATTATTTTTTACTTTAAGTTGCTTTATGTTATAGAAATTGAAACGTTTTGTCAGTCATGACATTAAACAAAAACGTGTTAATTTTGTAACTTGTATTGGATTTAAAAGTCTGAGTACAGTGCCATCATTTATTGAATTAACTTTTTATTTCTTATAGCAATAGTTATGTGCGTTTTATCAGCGCCGGTATTGTGACGTCGATCACAGAATTGTTCATTTGGAAATATGTATGCATATTGTGTATTTATGGAAAGTCAACATATTTCATACTTAGTCATTTCAGAGATGTGAAGGAGTTGAAATTTGTAAAACTTCCGAATTATTCGTTATATACCTATAATATATAATATGTTATGTGTTCCGAGAATAAGCCCTTTGATTTGTCAAGTCTCATGAAACAATTAAAAAATGTTTTTTTTCGAATCCTGATGTATTGCACAAATCAAATGTTTATTTAAGCTGTAACGGAGTCACCTCTATTGTATGGTAACAAATTTCATTTTTTTTAACTAAACAAATACTATGTTGCGACTAGACTGACTGCCTACCAAGCGATCGCACGAGGGTTCTGTTCTGTGAGTTTCAGATGTCCGGAACCCCTTCAGACTCATTCGAACGGACTAGTTGATATACAGTGTACTTTATATCAATTAGAACAAGCCAATATATATTTATTCATAGCAAGTGTACCTTTTAATGTGTTGTGGTTATTTAGAAGTTTATACCTTAATGTTAAATATATAACTAAGTATACCATTTTTTTAATGTTATATTTTTTAACGATTTTTTGAAATATATACCATATATTAAACTGTTTGAAATTGTTTTTATTTTCGTACTCCTGTTTCTTACCGTAACAGCCCGTGAATGCCCCACTGCTGGGCTAAAGGCTCCCTCTCCCTTTATGAACACATAAAGCACGAGATGAATTATAATCACAAATTAAGCACATAATAATTCAGTAATGCTTACCCGGGTTTAAACCCACCATCGGTTAAGATTCACGCGTTCTTACCAATGGGCCATCTCGTGATATTTCTACCACTTTCTATTATATTTAACGCACAAATTACTACAGAAATTGAAATAACCAGCGATAGCTATATAAAGCGATTCCAATAATTGGTTTGAATCGCCAATAAACCTTGTAAAAAATTGTTTTGGATATACACCGCACTTATATAATATTAGGTCCTTACATATTATATAAACGTTTTACATAACAATAAAACGGTTTTTTGTGCCGAAAGAAAACACAGCATCGCATTATGAAGAAGCAGTGTCGACTCACCTTTATTGTTGTACTTACTCTCGTGTGTCCTAAGCCGAATCCATAGATGTACATCCTCTACCTTATTTGAAATATCTATGGTCTGTCACCGCAAGGCGGGAACCGGCATGTCAAAGTCATTGGAGTATTCACCAGGAAGAGCATTCCTGCGATGCTGTGTTTTCTTTCGGCACATAATAACCGTTTTATTGTTATGTGCCTTGTCGAAAACACAGCATCGCATTATGAAGACGACGTGTTTGATATCTGCTGGTGACAAACAAACACACGCAATGTTGAATTAAACTAATGTTGAATCAAACCTTAGAACTAAGAATAAAAAATTTAACAAACTTAAGATCAGTCTAAAATTCTTTATTCTTTAAAAAATAACTTCTATTATAAAAATGAATAAATAATTGCTCTTCTCCTGCAATTGAAATTAAATCGACCAAACAGAAAAGGTCTTATTTCTATACCTATTATTCTAAAATTTGACATATATAAAAGAAAATATTTTATACACTATATTAAAAACCAGAATGGGTTTAACAAAATGCAGCAGAAAATAACAAAATAACTGAATATTATACTGCAATTAGAAATAAAAAACAGAAGTATAAAATATAACAAAATAGGCCTCCGAAGCACAATATAAACAAAATAACAAAAAACTTAATAAACGCTTAAATAATTGAAAATAATTATAAATATTAATTATTAACAAACTAATCCTATTCTCTTAATATACAGTATTTATGAGATCAATCTAATCACAATAAAGTCATCACATTAAATTATTTTAAAGTTATCAAACAAATTATAGTCAAATTTGCGTTCCTGTGTATCAATCTCTCGGCAATAATGCTTTCTTAGGGTATCAATGGCCTTCCAGTTACCTCTTTCTAAAATTTCTTCTACAGGTCTATTTTCTAGCCAAGCTAGAGAAGCTACTGCTGATCGACATGAACCAGGTGAGGCATCAATTCCTGCATCCTTTAGAACAGACCGCACCCATCCTCCTATCACAGTCCTAGAAGCTGGTTTTGGAATACCTCTTATTGTGATAAACAGATGATCTATATCTTCTGTCCGTCTACTTTCAGTTGCTTGAATTAAGAGACGTATCCATCGAACTGGACATAAATTAATTTCCTGATTGGGTAGAAGTCTCCAACCAGACTGGCGTCTGGATCCATTATCAGTCTTAGCACCGAATACAGGCCAAAAACAAATCTCTTGCCCCTTGTCGATGAAGTGATGTTTAGATAATCTTAATAATGTCAAATCATGTAATCTACGCCCTGATGTTAAAAGTAAAATTATTGCAGTTTTTCTGGCAATTTCGAATAATGAGTCAGCCTTGGGGTCATTTTTTAGCCATTCTATCACTTGTTTAGCATCCCAAATAGGCGGTTTAAATGATGGTGATTTTAGAATTGTTGATGGCCTTCAAAACTTGTTTCACCATAAAGTTAGAAGATATAGTACTACTTTGTCCACAAAATGTTGCCACTGCTGATTTATGAACCAACATTGTACCATATGCTAAACCTTCCTTTAAAAAAGTATCCGCAAGAAATTGAGCTACGTCTTCTGGTCTAGGTGATTTCGGGTCTAATCCACTAGCATTACACCAAGCTAACCATCTCCTTATAGCTGGTTCATATGTGTCAAGAGTAGATCGACGCCAACTTCTTTTAATGAGGTCTTTTTCGGCCTGAGACCATGTGGCTATTTTGTCTGCCCACCCCCAATTTTCCAAACCTTCAGAACTAGCTGGTCTATCTGTGGAGGTGGACGCCCTGTGGTCCGGTCCAACAAAACCTTGCGTAAGTTGGGCACTGTAATGGGCTCGTCCAGAGCTCGTGCCTGAAGATCTGCCCTCCAAAAGGGTTGATTAATTCGGGGTTACTAGTAGGTAGGTGCCTCTCGCCCTGTTCAGATGAGAAAGTACCCTTGGTATTAGGTTTGGGGGAGGAAATATCCATCCCATTCGATAATCCCAGTCTCTTGAAAAAGCGTCTACGAACATCGCGGAACAGTCTCGTGAATCGAGAGTTACGTAATTTGGTACTATAGCCGACCTTTTTGAAGCAAAAAGGTCTACGTCTGGTTTGCCCCATCTTCTGAAAATTTTTGAGATAGCTAGAGGTAGTAGGTGCCACTCCGGTACTGGACGTCTCCTTGAAAGTCTGTCTGCTATGGAGTTGTACCTGCCTGGAAGATACTGTGCTGACAGAACTATGTTCCATTTGTCTAGAAGAGTCAAGAGTTGAAATGTTAGAGACAGGAGACCTATCGAGTGAGTCCCTCCTTCCTTGCGAATGTACGCAATGATCGTTTTGTTGTCCGTCTGTAAAAGAACATGCGAGTTTCTGAGACTCCTCGTGTGACCTCTCACTGCAGACAGCACTGCGAACATCTCTTTTTTGTTGCAATGCCACTGTTTCTGCTGAGGTGCCCAGGAACCTGACATTGTCATCCTGTCCAGGACCGCACCCCAACAGATGTCTGAAGCGTCGGTGGTCAGAAAATGGGATACGGGTATCGAGTGAATGGGGGTTGTTAGATAAACGGCTCCCAGCCACCACTGTAAATTCGTCATCGCCCTCCGCGGGAAGAATAACTTTGTTTTTGGCAGGTTGTGAGGGAATTGTCTTAAAAAGATCTGTAGGTGCCGACAGTGAAGTCTTCCCCTCGGTATCACGAAGCATGCAAAGTTCAACTGCCCTAGCAGGCATTGTAGTTGTCGTACATTGCAAGCTTTCTTGGTTAACAGGTTTGTTAAGGCAGTAGAAATTGATGCCTGCTTCTTGGTCGGAAGAGACATGATATTCCGCTCTGTGTCCCAATTTATGCCTAGAAAGTCCAGGGACCTCACTGGAGTCAACGTTGACTTCATGTAATTGATTTTCCATCTTAGGGACTCCAAAAGCTTCACAGCCTCCGCGGCCTGTGATGCCAACTTGGAGGGGTCCTGATGTACCAAGAGAAAATCGTCTAGGTACACCACAACTCGCATCGCTCTCTTGCGTAGAGTCTCCGCGACCCAGCAAGTGACTAAAAAAAAAGCCGGGGTGCTGATGCTAGGCCGAAGGGCAGTGAGGTCATTTGAAGCATTTCCTGTTTGTGAAACAGGCGCAGAAATGGTCTGTGGGAGGCAGTAATAGGAAGATGGAAGTAAGCCTGTGATATGTCGGCTTTTACCAACCAATCGCCTGGTTGAAGGAAATCTGGTATGGTGGAATGGCTGATAAGTTGAAAATGTTTTGTTTTCACAAATCTGTTTAGCTGACGTAAGTCGAAGATGGGTCTGAAGCCATCATCGCTTTTCTTTACTAGAAATACCCGGGAGAAGAAACCGGGAGTCAAAGAAACTGGTCTTTCTAAAATTCCAAGTTTCTTTAACTCCTCGATTTGTAAGGTCATTTGTACAGACGGTTTTGTAGCATAACTTTGAGCTACTACTGGCGTAGGGTATACTAAGGGAGGTCTTTGAACAAAGGGTATCCGAGACCCCGATATTACTTTCAGAATAAAAGGTGTTGCTCCGAGCTCCTCCCACCTTTTCCTGAAATCTCTTAATTGCCCCCCTCGGAACCCCTGCTTGATGTCACAGTCTCGGTTGATCAAAGGTACGAAAGGATTTTTTACCTCTACCTTTACCTTTGCCTCTGGCCTTATACTTATTACCTTGAAAATTAGAGTTCCTCCGAGGAGTCTCATATCTAGGTTTCTTTGGGACTGAGCTAGGAAATGAGTTTGGGGCTGAGTGAGAAGGGTTCTTTCTCTTAAATGATGTTGTTGAATTTTTTTCTGTTAACACAAGAGAATTCAACCATTGTTGCGGGCCACCAATTCTGAATTAAGGTATTTAATTTAACTTGATCAAATAAACAAGTTTCTGAAGGAGGAATATTTCTAAGTGCAAGCTGTATGCACTTGTTAGGTACTTCTTTTATTAGCCTCTCCCTTCTAGTTTCTATACACTCAGCCCGCTTACCACAAACAATTTGTAGTATGTCCTCAGAGTTTTAAAAAAATGATGTACCTTTACCAACAGCAGAGGCAATCTTTTCTAAAAGAGTTGATGCTTTTAATTCTTCCGGGGATTTAAAAGCCCAGTCAACTACTGACTGTAAACCACTACGAAGTAAATCATTACGCTCAAACATTGCATTTGATAAGGCAGCCATAACATTTTTTTTTTTTTTATATATTTGCCGGGAGGGCAAATGACTCTACTCCACCTGATGTTAAGTGGTAGTAGAGTCCAAACGCGAGGACGGCCAGTACAGTCGGGAAGAAGGTTCTGCACTAGCCGCCCTCGCCTTGCCGGCCCGCAAGATGCCTCTTCACGCCTCGTTTGAAGGAACCCGGGTCGTAAGAGGAGGGGAATACGCGAGCTGGTAAGGAATTCCATTTCTTGGAAGTGCGACAAAGAAAGGAGTTGCCAAATTTCTTTGTGCGCGATGGAATTGATGTCACAGTTAGTCGGTGACATCGAGAGCCAGCACGCGTAGACTTGTGACGGAAGGGGGAAGCAGGAATTAGGGAAAATAATTCCTCGGAACACTCGCCGTGATACAGTCGATAGAAAGCGCTCAGCGCAGCTATCTCTCGACGCAATTGTAAGGGCTCGAGGGTGTTAGTGACCTTTACGTCGCCAATAATGCGGACCGCACGTCGCTGCAACCGGTCCAAGGCCTCAAGTAGGTACTTAGCGGAGCCATCCCAAAGGTGCGAGCAATATTCAACGCAGGACCGTACCTGTGTTTTGTACAGCAGGCACAGTTGCTGTGGCGTGAAAAAACGCCGCACCTTGTTCAGAACTCCGAGTTTCCGTGAAGCTGTTTTTATCACAGCCTCGATGTAATCCCTTGGACTAAGGTCGCAGCGAACGTCCATCCCCAGCATGGCGATTTTGCTTTGTATCACCAGCGGAGTGCCACAGAGGGAGGGAAGAGGGGAAAATGGTGACTTTTTTGCTGTGAGAGCGCATATCTGTGTTTTCTTGGCATTAAACTCAACAAGATTATCTGAGCCCCATTTGGCGATAAGCTCTAACGTCCTATTGAGTTCAACATTCTCAGTGCCTACTAAATAATCCTTTGTTTTACTGAGGTGGCACAATTCATCATTTATTACTAAGCTAGTAAAGCCAGGTGTGGCAGCAAAAGATTATAATGACTTAGAGTATCTAACATTACGCCAGGTTGGTAAGCCAAAATTTTGTAGTAACTTTATTTTGTCAACTCTTTCCGGAAGAGCTGGTTTTATTAGCTTTGTTGCATCAATATCAATCGCTACCTGGCCTAAATTAAGAAATGTGTCTGCAGCCTTAGGAAGAGTTAAAAATGACTCGTTGGAACACTGATTATTTGACACCTGTGATTGGTTATTATGAGAGCCGCCGAGACTCTGCATATAGATGTTAGATAAAAATCCTACCTGATTGATAAGTGCTTCCAAGCCAGGGTCCTCTTTAGAATCTCTTCTTTTAAAAGAGGGCCTCTCACTCTCCGTCAGAGAAGAACTTTCAGACGAATCTGAGTCCGACCCGTTTTCGTTATTAATCACGTTCGACTCGTTTTCGTTCATCTTATAACTTAAAACTTATTAAAAATTTCAAATCGTACACAACTTGGCGGCGAGTAACACACGCAATGACTTTGACAGGCCGGTTCCCGCCTTGCGGTGACAGACCATAGATATTTCAAATAAGGTAGAGGATGTACATCTATGGATTCGGCTTAGGACACACGAGAGTAAGTACAACAATAAAGGTGAGTCGACACTGCTTCTTCATAATGCGATGCTGTGTTTACGACAAGGCACATAATACGGAGTTATTACCGAACGCCGAACCGATCGGACGTATTGTTGCAAGCTACAAAGTGCATATTTTTTTGTATAAATAAACAAAAGAATATTCCGATTGAAGTATAACAGTGAGCGAAATATAACTTGTGGTCTAAGTTATTGACTATGGCGGGTCAAGTTATAATAAACGAGTTTTTGACTTTTGTTCAAAATAAATTGATATCTTGGATGAATTAAGCATTGTGCAAATTTGTGTCACAAATTTCACAGATGCTGAAATCGAAAACGGAAACGGGATACAATACATGTTGGCGTAAGAAATGTACAGAGAAAGAGGATGAGGATAAGAAAAAAAAGAATATTAAGGACGTCATAAAATTATTAAAGGAAGTCGACCCGGATGTTCAACCGACTTTTGTGGCGAAGGATTTAAATCGCTTGCCACCAGTTTCCTTTGATTATGTGGACGTAACTCGGTTACTTAAAGATATGGCTATAATGAGAACAGAGTTATCGGAACTTAAAATGAAATTCAGCCATGAGCTGGCAGATATTAGGAATACATTTAAATCGCGTAAAGATCGAGATACCAGCTTACCTCAGACAGTAACTAATCCAGAAATGGTAAAAAATGTACAGTCTATAAAACCTCCGCTACCGCCTATGTCTGCACCACAACCTGAGTGCGTACATGAAGGAGCTGCACCTAATTCCCGTATACCCACATACCGTGATATTGTGTATAGTGACGATCGCTCGCGTCAAAGGAAATGCGCCCGTATGAAAAATGTAATTACGGATGGGATTTCTGGGGCTGCTAATCATTCGGATGTGCGCGATTTACCAGCAACGACTAAAGTTAAAGTACCCACAGATGATGAGTTTCAAATAGTGAAGAATAGAAAACGTAAAAATAAAATTACGAATATGAGAGGGACGTATTCCGCTCAATGCAAGATACAAGTCACTGACCCGGAATGCTCGATTTATGTATATCTCTCGCGCCTCAAAAACTGTAACAGAGTCCGATATTAATATGTTCCATATTCACGATATGGGACAGGAGTGCCTTAGTGTTGAACGTCTTCCACAGCACAAGGAAACTGCTTTTAATTCTTTTAAGGTCAAGATACACGCAAGTAGGATGAGTAAATTTTTAGAAACCAATTTTTGGCCCGCAGGTTTAGTATACCGACGCTTTAGAGAACGACACACACGGAACTCAAATTAAGCTCGTTTAACTGTCGTTCTATTAAAAGGTCTGTCGAACAAGTAAGAGTTTATTTAGTTCTTAGTTCTTGTTACTAACAATAATATTGTAAGAAATTTGTAATTTTTTTTTTCATCTCAATTATATGGACTTTTGTTGTCTGAGAATAAATGATTATTATTATTATTATTATTATATGAAATTGGCGTTTTGTACGAGAGGAATATAAAGTCAATTTTTTTTGTAAAATACCATCTCATAGGTAGTTCATTGATCCCTTTACTAAAAAAACCATGGGGGCGAGAATCAATAAGCTCTTTGAAGGCGGTTTGGACTGCCGCATCGTAGTTGACTTTTTTCCTTGTAAGAAGTTGTCCAAATTCCGGAAAAATGGTAATCTGTTGGAGCAAGTTCCGGGGAGTACGGTAGATGTCGCAGACATTCCAATTGTAGCTAATCTAACTTAGTGGTTGTTTATTGTGCAGTGTATGGTCTTGCGTTGTCGTGAAGCAGCAGTTGCCTATAGCGATTGACCAATCTCGGTTGTTTAGCAGCTAGTTCTTCCTTCATGGTTTGCAGTTGCTGACAATAAATATCTGCCGTAATCGTTTGGCCAGATTTTAGAAAGCTGTAGTGAACGGCACCGGCGCTAGTACATCAAACACTCACAAGTAACTTTTTCTGAGTCACCACACCAGCGCCGTACACATCATTAATCCTTCGAGCTGTTTCTGCAGCACTGGTATGGTAACTCGTACTCGTAAATATACCGATATTTTATGTTTTGAAAAAACATAAATAATGAGGAAAAAACAAATGAATGACTGTTTTCGAAACTCAAATATACCAGCTAAATGAATTTATAAATTTGAATTTGGAATTCTTAACCAAAGAAGAGATATTTCAGATCAAAGTGGTCAGTACTCAAAACGCTAATGTCATATGTAAGGACCTAATATATCGTCGCTCATCGTCGGTAGGTAAAGTGGTTGGTTTCGAAGCTGCGCACTGTAAGTTATTTCAAACTATTTCTATTTGCTGTGGTTATTTTATTGAATTGTGTTAATTCATATAGCCGAGATGGCCAATTGGTAAGAACGCGTGAATCTTAACCGATGAATGATGAACCGATTCAAACCCGGGCAGGCACCACTGAATTTTCATGTGCTTAATTTGTGATTATAATTCATCTCGTGCTTTACGGTGAAGAGGAGGAGGAAAACATCGTGAGGAAACCTGCATTTGTCTAATTTCACTGAAATTCTGCCACATGTGTTTTCCACCAATCTGCATTGGAGCAGCGTGATGGAATAAGCTCCAAACCTTCTCCTCAAAAATGGAGAGGAGGCCTTTAGCCCAGCTGTGGGACATTCACAGGCTGTTAAGGTTACGGTGTTAATTCATGTGTGGAAATTAAC